>CM042685.1:444533580-445771194 GCA_023614405.1 Avena insularis
GCGTCGCGACCAGCAAATATGAGCGACGGGCGCGGCGCGGCACACGGCCAGGGCGATGGCGGCGCGACAAAGGGAACATGCGACTAGACGCGGGTGTAAAAGGGTAGAGGGAGAGAGAGTGGCGGAATATGTTGGATGTATTATTGAGCCTCATGGGCGAGTATATATAAACGTACAGGGATCATCTTGGAGTACAAGTCAAGTTAGGCTAGAGTCCTTTTATCCTAAACTATCATAACAACCGTATACGTACAATACTCTAACCCTCCCCCGCAGTCGTAGCGGTAGCGTCGTGAACAACATGAACATCGCAAACGGTCAGACTGGAGTGCCGAAGTAGACCAGTAGGCTGACATCCCCCCGCAGTGCAGCGAGAGTGTCGTAGACGATGTAGCGGCGCAGATGCTTGGACTGTAGAAGAGGTTGATGATGCTCAAGCGAGGTGGAAGCCCTTGTGCCGATGTCGAGGGAGCGGAGAGCGTGGAGCAGTGCCGAGGTCGATGTAGCCGTGCGAAGGGTCACCGTGGTCGTGGTCGGGGTTGCCGATGTCGATGTAGCCCCACATGAAGCCGCAAGCGCATAGTACGCGAAGAGGATGACGGAGATATTGGAGATATGCCCTAGAAGCAATAATAAATGTAGTTATTATTATATCTTTGTGTTTATGATAAATGTTTACATTCATGCTATAACAGTATTAACAAGGAAACATTAATACTTGTGTGATTTGTAAACTAAATTAGAGTCCCTAGTAAAACCTCTTTATAATACTAGCTTGTTGGTTAATAAATGATTGTGGTTTCCCTATCATGAACATTGAGATGTTGTTAACAACAAGATCATATCGTTAGGAGAATGATATGATGGACATACTCCTATAGATAAGCGTAGCATAAAGATCAAGTCATTTTAATAGTTCAATAGCTATATGCTTTCTGATACATAGTAACCTAATTCCTTCGACCATGAGATCATGCATATCACCATCACCGGAAGGATGCTTTGATGGCATCAAACACCACACCGTAACTGGGTGGTTATAAAGGTGTCATTGAGTGTTCGGAAAGTATGGGTTGAAACACATGGATCAAGAGTGGGATTTGTCCATCCATATGACGGATAGATATACTCTGGGCCCTCTCGGTGGAATGTCATCCAATTGGCTTGCAAGCATGTGACTGGCTCACAAGGGATCACATATCATGGGAACGAGAAAAGAGTACTTATCAGTAACGAGGTTGAACTAGGTATGCAGAGATACCGACGATCAAAACCTCGGATAAGTAAACTATCGTGAGAAAAAGGGAAATTGGTATCGTATGTAAGTGGTTCATTCGATCGCAAAGTAATCGTTGAAATATGTGGGGTCCATATGAATTTCCAGATTCCTCTATTGGTTATTATTCGGAGAAGTGTCTCGATCATGTCCGCATAATTCACGAACCGTAGGGAGACACACTTAAGGATTCGATGTTGTTGAGTAGTTATGGAATGATGAGTAAGAGACCGAATGTTGTTCGGAGTCTCGGATGGGATCCGGGATATCACGAGGAGATCCGGAATGGTCCGAAGAATAAGATTCATATAAGGAAAGTCCTGTTTCGGGGTTGGAGAATGATTCCGGTGTTTTCATCGGGAATGTTCTAGAAGGTTCCGGAAGGTCCGGCACTCCGGAGGGGAAGGGTACATGAATGTGTCATAAAAAGTTGGAATGGTTGCATCATGTACTAGGTGTCATCGCTGAGCAAAATAAAGGGATAAATCAAATCCTAGTTTGAAAAGTCAAACGCCAATTTGAAAAGTCAAACAACAAGTTTGCTTGGTGGAGGGAGAGTAGGAAACCTACTTGGGGAGGAGTTCCTCTCCCTCCACCACCGGCCTTGGAGGCCGAGTTGTGGGAGGACTCCCTCCCCCTTGGCCGCGCCCTCCCACCTATAAAAGGAGGGGCATGGCTGCCCCTCTAGACCTACACCTTGCCCCACTAAAACCCTAGCCCTAGCCGCCGGCCCCTCTTGCAGCCGCCGCCGCCCTAGGGCAAACCCTAGCCGCCGACTTGGGCTCTCCCCTTGCCCTAGCCGCCGGCCTATCCCTCTCTCCTTGGTGCCTCTAAACCCTATGTCGCCAAGGCCTCTCTCATAGTCCACCATACTCGCTCCGGCTTAAGGCGAAGCCCTGCGAGATCTCCCCTCTACTTCCGGTACCACGCCGTTGTGCTGCCGGAATCGTGAGAAGAGTGCTACAACCTCTGCGCTTTCTTTGGAACAAGGAGAGCAAGGTCTTCATCGAAATTTAACGAGCGTGTGACGGCCATTCTAGAATGCGGAATGCGCGGAAGGATCGTCTACACGATCTTGAGACCGGCAAGAGTACGACTACATCACCCACGAGAATCCACTCTCGTTAAACACTTTGGAATCTTTGAGGGTGAGTTATTCTATCGACTCGTTGCTACAATCTAGTAGATAGATCTTGGCTTGTTTGTTTGTATGCGGTAGAATTTTTTTGTTTTCCATGCTACGAACCCCTACAGTGGTATCAGAGTCAGGTCTATATGTAGATCTGTTGCACGAGTAGAACACAATGGTCATTGTGGGCGGTGGTGCTTTTATTATCAATTGCTTCTTGTGTACTTTGCATCTTGCGGTATGATGGGATGAAGCGGCCCGGGCTAACCTTACATGACATCGTTCATGAGACTTGCTCCACGCTCAACATGCAACTTGTATTGCATAAGTGGCTTTGCGGGTGTCTGTCTCTCCTATTATAGTATAGATTCAATTTACAACAGGCACTTGATAGTTCAAACATCAACGTTGTGGTTCTTGTTCGTAAGTTAGATCGACACTTATTGAAAGCCCCAAACCACGTAAAATATGCAAAGAAATTAGAAGCGTCTAACTTTGTTTTGCAGGGGTGTGCTGTGATGTGATATGGCCATGATTGTGATTATATTTGATGTATGCAATGTTCCTTATTGTAAGTTGGCAACCGGCAGGAGCCATATGGTTGTCTTTAAATTCTGTTAAGACCCGCGTGTCTATTCAAAGTAGTTGTAATAGTTGAAGCTGGTGAACGACAATCATGGAGCAGCGTCATTGACCTTGATGCAATGCCGGTGATGATGGAGATCATGTTCGTGCTTGAAGATGGAAATCGGAAGCACAAAGAAGAAAGGCCATATCATATCACATATTGTGAATTGCATGTGATGTTAATCCTTTATGCATCTTGTATTGCTTAGTTAACGACGGTAGCATTATAAGATGATCCCTCATGCACATAAATTTCAAGTTCTAAAGTGTTCATCCTTAGTAAGCACCGTTGCTAAAGCTTGTTGTTTCGAAGCATCACGTGATGATCGGGTGTGTTAGATTCTGCAAGTGTATACAACGTGAGCAAGCCAGATTTGCTCATGCGGAAGCTAAGGTTTGATCTTGACGAGCCTAGCATGTACAGACATGGTCTCGGAACACGGATCACCGAAAGGTAAAGCATGAATCATATAGTAGATATGATGAACATGTCGATTGTTCGCCATTGAAGCTACATCAACTCTCGTGATGATCGGTTTTGATGAGGTGGATTTAGTTCGTGTGATCACTAAAACAATGTGAGGGATATTGTTTTGAGTGGGAGTTCACCTAGATTAATTTAACTATTAATTAGAACTCAATTTGTCATAAACTTAGTCTAAACTATTGCAAATATGTTGTAGATCAATGGCGGCCCCTACCATCAATTTTAATGCGTTCCTAGAGAAAGAAAAGTTGAAAAACAATGGAAGCAACTTCGCGGATTGGTTCCGCAATTTGAGGATTGTCCTCAATGCTGGTAATTTGACCTATGTGCTGGATGCACCGCTGGGTGACCCTCCTGCAGCTACTGCTACCGATGAAGTAAAGAATGTTTACCTCACTCGGAAGACTCAATACTCTACAGTTCAGTGTGCTATCTTGTATAGTTTGGAATCGGAGCTTCATAAAAGGTTTGAGAATTCAGACCCACATGATATTGTCCGTGAACTCAAATTGATATTTGAGACTCACGCGGCAGTTGAGATCTATGAGGCTTCTGAAAAGTTCTTTAACTGCAAGATGGAAGAGGGCAGCTCCGTCAGTGATCATGTGCTTAAGATGTCTGGGCACGCAAACAAACTCCAAAGCTTGGGTATAGTGATTCCTAATGCTTTGGGGATTTACCGTGTCCTCCAATCACTACCACCAAGTTACAAGAACTTTGTGATGAACTACAATATGCAAAGCATGAACAAGCAGTTGCTAGAACGCTTCTCCATGTTAAAATCTGCAGAAGTGGAGATCAAGAAAGAGCACCAAGTGTTGATGGTCAATAAGACCACCAAATTCAAGAAAGGCAAGTCTAAGCAAAAGGTACACTTCAAGAAGGGTGGTAAGAAAGTTACCTTGACGAAGAAGACCAAGGCTGGACCTAAGCACGATCTTGAGTGCTTTACTTGCAAGGGAGAAGGTCGCTGGAAGCGGAATTGCCCAAAGTACTTGGCGGATTTGAAGAACGGCAACATCAAGAAGAAAGGTATATCCGATATACATGTTATTGATGTGTATCTCACTAGTACTCGTAGTAGTGCCTGGGTATTTGATACTGGCTCGGTTGCTCATATTTGTAACTCGAAATAGGTGCTGCAGAATAAACGGAAGCTAGCGAAGAACAAGGTGACGATGCGCGTAGGAAATGGATCAAAGGTTGATGTGATCGTGGTCGGCACGCTACCTCTTCATCTACCATCGGGAATAGTTTTATACTTAAATAATTGTTATTTGGTGCCTACGTTAAGCATGAACATTATATCGGGATCTTGTTTATTGTGAGACAGTTACTTGTTTAAGTCCGATAATAATGGTTGTTCGATTTATATAAGTAATATGTTTTATGCACAAGCACCTTTGATAGATGGTCTATTATTATTGAATGTCGATAGTGGAAATACACATATTAATAACATTGAAGCTAAACGTTTGAAATTGAGCGAGAACTCGACCTATATTTGGCACTGTCGTCTTGGTCACATTGGAGTGAAGCGTATGAAGAAACTCCATTCCGATGGACTTCTTGAATCACTTGATTTCGAATCACTTGAAAGATGCGAAGCATGTCTGATGGGTAAAATGACTAAGACTCCATTTTCTGGTATGATGGAGCGAGCTACGAACTTATTGGAAATCATACATACCGATGTGTGTGGTCCGATGAGTGTAGCATTGCACGGTGGTTATCGTTATGTTCTTACCTTCACGAATGACTTGAGTAGATATGGGTATATCTATTTCATGAAACATAAGCCCGAAACTTTCGAGAAGTTTAAGGAATTTCAAAGTGAGGTGGAGAATCAACGTAACAAGAAGATTAAATTTCTACGTTCTGATCGTGGAGGTGAATATCTAAGTTACGAGTTTGGCGAGCATTTGAAGAAATGCGGAATACTTTCACAATTGACACCGCCGGGAACACCAAAGTGTAATGGTGTGTCCGAACGTCGTAATCAAACTCTCTTAGATATGGTTCGTTCTATGATGTCACTTACAGATTTACCGCTATCATTTTGGGGTTATGCATTAGAAACAGCCGCATTCACTTTAAATAGGGCACCATCTAAATCCGTTGAAACGATACCATATGACTTATGGTTTGGGCAGAAACCTAAATTGTCGTTCCTTAAAGTTTGGGGTTGCGAATCCTATGTAAAGAAGTTACAGCCGGACAAGCTTTAACCCAAAGCGAAAAAATGCGTCTTCATAGGATATCTAATAGAAACTATTGGGTATACCTTCTATCATAGATCCGAAGGCAAAATCTTCGTTGCCAAGAATGGATCCTTTCTAGAGAAGGAATTACTCTTGAAAGAAGTGACTGGAAGGAAAGTAGAACTCGACGAGGTTGTCGAACCTTCTCTCGAACTTGCGAGTAGCACAACACCAGAAGAAGTTCCTGTGGTGCCTGCACCAATAAGAGAGGAAGCTAATGATGATGATCATGAAAATTTGGTTGTAGTTGCTACAGAACCTCATAGGTCAATGAGAACTCGTACCACTCCTGATTGGTATGATCCCGTTATGAGTGTCATGTTGGTGGACAACACCGATGACCCTGCGACATATGAGGAAGCGATGATGAGCCTAGATTCCAATAAATGGCAAGTAGCCATGAAATCCGAGATTGGATCCATGTACGAAAACCAAGTATGGACTTTGGTGGACTTACCGGATGGCCGGAAGGCTGTCGAGAACAAATGGATTTTTAAGAAGAAAACAAATGCTGAAGGTAATGTTACTGTCTATAAAGCTCGACTTGTCGCAAAAGGGTTTCGACAAATTCAAGGAGTTGACTACGATGAGACTTTCTCACTAGTAGCGAAGCTAAAGTCTGTGAGGATTTTGTTAGCAATCGCTGCATATTATGATTATGAGATATGGCAGATGGATGTCAAAACAACGTTCCTCAATGGAGACATTGATGAAGAGTTGTATATGATGCAACCCAAAGGTTTTGTCGATCCTAAAGATGCTAACAAGGTATGCAAACTTCAACGGTCCATATATGGATTGAAGCAAGCATCCCGAAGCTGGAATCAACGTTTTGATAAGGTAATCAAAAGTTTTGGTTTTATACAAACTTATGGAGAAGCTTGTATTTACAAGAAAGTGAGTGGGAGCTCTGTAGCATTCTTAATACTATATGTAGATGACATATTTTTGATTGGGAATGATGTAGACCTTCTTAATAGTGGCAAGGAATATTTGAATAATAGTTTTTCAATGAAAGATCTTGGCGAAGCAGCTTACATATTAGGCATAAAGATTTATAGAGATAGATCGAGACGCCTAATATCATTGTCGCAAAGTACATATTTGGACAAAGTTCTAAAGAGGTTTGGAATGGAAGATAGCAAGAAAGGGTTCTTGCCCATGTTGCCCAATACGTCCTTGAGTAAAACTCAAAGTCCAACAACGGCAAAAGATAGAGAAAGGATGAGTAAGACTCCCTATGCCTCAACCATGGGATCTCTAATGTATGCCATGCTATGTACTAGACCCGACATTGCATATGCTGTTAGTTTGACTAGAAGATATCAAAGTGATCCAGGAGTGGATCATTGGACTGTTGGAGATATGCCCTAGAGGCAATAATAAATGTAGTTATTATTATATCTTTGTGTTTATGATAAATGTTTACATTCATGCTATAATAGTATTAACAAGGAAACATTAATACTTGTGTGATTTGTAAACTTAATTTGAAGTCCCTAGTAAAGCCTCTATATAATACTAGCTTGTTGGTTAATAGATGATTGTGGTTTCCCTATCATGAACATTGAGATGTTATTAACAACAAGATCATATCGTTAGGAGAATGATATGATGGACATACTCCTATAGATAAGCGTAGCATAAAGATCAAGTCATTTTAATAGTTCAATTGCTATATGCTTTCTGATACATAGTAATCTAATTCCTTTGACCATGAGATCATGCATATCACCTTTACCGGATGGATGCTTTGATGACATCAAACACCACACCGTAACTGGGTGGCTATAAAGGTGGCATTGAGTGTTCGGAAAGTATTGGTTGAAACACATGGATCAAGAGTGGGATTTGTCCATCCATATGACGGATAGATATACTCTGGGCCCTCTCGGTGAAATGTCATCCAATTAGCTTGCACGCATGTGACCGCTCACAAGGGATCACATATCACGGGACGAGAAAAGAGTACTTATCGTAACGAGGTTGAACTAGGTATGCAGAGATACCGCGATCATAACCTCGGATAAGTAAACTATCGTGAGACAAAGGGAAATTGATATCGTATGTAAGTGGTTCATTCGACGCAAAGTAATCGTAGAAATATGTGGAGCCATATGAATTTCCAGATTCCTCTATTGGTTATTGTTCGGAGAAGTGTCTCGATCATGTCCGCATAATTCACGAACCGTAGGGAGACACACTTAAGGATTGACGTTGTTTGAGTAGTTATGGAATGATGAGAAAGAGACCGAATGTTGTTCGGAGTCTTGGATGGGATCCGGGATATCACGAGGAGATCCGGAATGGTCCGGAGAATAAGATTCATATAAGGAAAGTCCCGTTTCGGAGTTGGGGAATGGTTCCGGTGTTTTCATCGGGAATGTTCTAGAATGTTCCGGAATGTCCGGCACTCCGGAGGGGAAGGGTACATGAATGTGTTGTATCAAGTTGGTATGATTGCATCATGTACTAAGTGTCATCGCTGTACCAAATAAAGGATTAATTCAAATCCTAGTTTGAAAAGTCAAATAGCAAGTTTGAAAAGTCAAACGGCTAAATTTGGAAAGAGGAAAAGAGGAGGAAGGGGGAAACCGAGTTGGGGAGGAGTCCCTCTTCCCCAAGCCGGCGCACCACCCAAGCTGAGTTGGGGAGGGACTCCTCTCCCTCCCCTTGGCCGGCCGACCCCTCCACCTATATAAGGAGGGGCAGGGCTCCCTCCAAGAGACACACAAGTTCCTTGCCCCGAAAACCCTAACCCTAGCCGCCGCCGCCCTCCAAGCCGCCGCCTAGGGTTCTCCTTGCCGCCGACTTGGGCACCTCCAAGCCCTAGCCGCCGGCCCTAGCATCTCTTCCTCGGCGTGTCTAAACCCTAGAACACCGAGGGACTCTCTCATACTCCACCATACTCGCTCGGGCTTAAGGCGAAGCCCTGCGAGATCTCCCCTCTACTTTCGGTACCACGCCGTTGTGCTGCCGGAATCGCGAGGAGAGTGCTACAACCTCCGCTGCCTGCTGGAACAAGGGAGAGGAAGGTCTTCGTCGAGCAATCGAACGTGTGACCGATTGGAGCGCTGCTGGAGCAATACGGAAGGATCGTCTACGCGATCTTGAGATCGGGAAGAGTACGACTACATCACCCACGAGAATCCGCTCTCGTTAAACACTTTGGAATCTTCGAGGGTGAGTTATTCCATCGACTCGTTGCTACAATCTAGTAGATAGATCTTGGCTTGTTTGTTTGTATGCGGTAGAAATTTTTTGTTTTCCATGCTACGAAACCCTACATGGACAACGGTCAAAAACATCCTTAAGTACTTGGGAAGAACTAAGGATATGGTTCTTTCTTATGGAGGTGACGAACAGCTCGTTGTTAATGGTTACACCAATGCTAGTTGGAACACCGATCCGGATGATTCTCAATCTCAATCTGGATACGTATTTACTTTGAATGGTGCAGCAGTTAGCTGGAGGAGTGCAAAGCAAAGCGTTGTGGCGAGATCTTCAACTGAATCGGAATACATGGCTGCTTTGGAGGCTTCACAAGAAGCGATATGGATGAAAGAGTTCATTACAGAGCTGGGTGTGGTTCCTAGTGCGCTGGACCCAATGTCTATCTACTGTGATAACATGGGCGCCATAGCCAATGCGCAAGAACCAAGGTCACACAAGAAGCTGAAGCATATCAAGCTACGTTTTCACGCTATTCGAGAACATATCCAAGATGGGGATATAAAGATTTGCAAAGTACACACAGATCTGAATGTGGCAGATCCGTTGACTAAACCTCTCCCGAGGGCAAAACATGACCAGCACCAAACTGCCATGGGTGTTCGGTATATTACCATGTAATCTAGATTAGATGACTCTAGTGCAAGTGGGAGACTGTTGGATATATGCCGTAGAGGCAATAATAAATGTAGTTATTATTATATCTTTGTGTTTATGATAAATGTTTACATTCATGCTATAATAGTATTAACAAGGAAACATTAATACTTGTGTGATTTGTAAACTTAATTTGAAGTCCCTAGTAAAGCCTCTATATAATACTAGCTTGTTGGTTAATAGATGATTGTGGTTTCCCTATCATGAACATTGAGATGTTATTAACAACAAGATCATATCGTTAGGAGAATGATATGATGGACATACTCCTATAGATAAGCGTAGCATAAAGATCAAGTCATTTTAATAGTTCAATTGCTATATGCTTTCTGATACATAGTAATCTAATTCCTTCGACCATGAGATCATGCATATCACCTTTTCTGGATGGATGCTTTGATGACATCAAACACCACACCGTAACTGGGTGGCTATAAAGGTGGCATTGAGTGTTCGGAAAGTATTGGTTGAAACACATGGATCAAGAGTGGGATTTGTCCATCCATATGACGGATAGATATACTCAGGCCCTCTCGGTGAAATGTCATCCAATTAGCTTGCAAGCATGTGGTAGCTCACAAGGGATCACATATCACGGGAACGAGAAAAGAGTACTTATCGGTAACGAGGTTGAACTAGGTATGCAGAGATACCGACGATCATAACCTCGGATAAGTAAACTATCGTGAGACAAAGGGAAATTGATATCGTATGTAAGTGGTTCATTCGATCACAAAGTAATCGTAGAAATATGTGGGAGCCATATGAATTTCCAGATTCCTCTATTGGTTATTGTTCGGAGAAGTGTCTCGATCATGTCCGCATAATTCACGAACCATAGGGAGACACACTTAAGGATTCGACGTTGTTTGAGTAGTTATGGAATGATGAGAAAGAGACCGAATGTTGTTCGGAGTCTCGGATGGGATCCGGGATATCACGAGGAGATCCGGAATGGTCAGGAGAATAAGATTCATATAAGGAAAGTCCCGTTTCGGAGTTGGGGAATGGTTCCGGTGTTTTCATCGGGAATGTTCTAGAATGTTCCGGAATGTCCGGCACTCCGGAGGGGAAGGGTACATGAATGTGTTGTATCAAGTTGGTATGATTGCATCATGTACTAAGTGTCATCGCTGTACCAAATAAAGGATTAATTCAAATCCTAGTTTGAAAAGTCAAATAGCAAGTTTGAAAAGTCAAACGGCTAAATTTGGAAAGAGGAAAAGAGGAGGAAGGGGGAAACTGAGTTGGGGAGGAGTCCCTCCTCCCCAAGCCGGCGCACCACCCAAGCCGAGTTGGGGAGGGACTCCTCTCCCTCCCCTTGGCCGGCCGGCCCCTCCACTTTATAAGGAGGGGCAGGGCTCCCTCCTAGAGACACACAAGTTCCTTGCCCCGAAAACCCTAACCCTAGCCGCCGCCCTCCAAGCCGCCGCCGCCTAGGGTTCTCCTTGCCGCCGACTTGGGCACCTCCAAGCCCTAGCCGCCGGCCCTAGCACCTCTTCCTCGGCGTGTCTAAACCCTAGAACACCGAGGGACTCTCTCATACTCCACCATACTCGCTCGGGCTTAAGGCGAAGCCCTGCGAGATCTCCCCTCTACTTCCGGTACCACGCCGTTGTGCTGCCGGAATCGCGAGGAGAGTGCTACAACCTCCGCTGCCTGCTGGAACAAGGGAGAGGAAGGTCTTCGTCGAGTACCAAACGTGTGACCGACTGCGGGAGCGCTGCTGGAACGCAACGCCGGAAGGATCGTCTACGCGATCTTGAGATCGGGAAGAGTACGACTACATCACCGACGAGAATCTGCTCTCGTTAAACACTTTGGAATCTTCGAGGGTGAGTTATTCCATCGACTCGTTGCTACAATCTAGTAGATAGATCTTGGCTTGTTTGTTTGTATGCGGTAGAATTTTTTTGTTTTCCATGCTACGAAACCCTACATGGACAACGGTCAAAAACATCCTTAAGTACTTGGGAAGAACTAAGGATATGGTTCTTTCTTATGGAGGTGACGGACAGCTCGTTGTTAATGGTTACACCAATGCTAGTTGGAACACCGATCCGGATGATTCTCAATCTCAATCTGGATACGTATTTACTTTGAATGCTGCAGCAGTTAGCTGGAGGAGTGCAAAGCAAAGCATTGTGGAGAGATCTTCAACTGAATCGGAATACATAGCTGCTTCGGAGGCTTCACAAGAAGCGATATGGATGAAGGAGTTCATTACAAAGCTCGGTGTGGTTCCAAGTACGCTGGACCCAATGTCTATCTACTGTGATAACATTGGCGCCATAGCCAATGCGCAAGAACCAAGGTCACACAAGAAGCTGAAGCACATCAAGCTATGTTTTCACGCTATTCGAGAACATGTCCAAGATGGTGACATAAAGATTTGCAAAGTACACACAGATCTAAATGTGGCGGATCCGTTGACTAAACCTCTCCCAAGGGCAAAACATGACCAACACCAAACTGCCATGGGTGTTCGGTATATTACCATGTAATCTAGATTAGTTGACTCTAGTGCAAGTGGGAGACTATTGGAGATATGCCCTAGAGGCAATAATAAATGTAGTTATTATTATACCTTTGTGTTTATGATAAATGTTTACATTCATGCTATAACAGTATTAACAAGGAAACATTAATACTTGTGTGATTTTTAAACTAAATTAGAGTCCCTAGTAAAGCCTCTTTATAATACTAGCTTGTTGGTTAATAAATGATTGTGGTTTCCCTATCATGAACATTGAGATGTTATTAACAACAAGATCATATCGTTAGGAGAATGATATGATGGGCATACTCCTATAGACAAGCGTAGCATAAAGATCAAGTCCTTTTAATAGTTCAATTGCTATATGCTTTCTGATACATAGTAACCTAATTCCTTCGACCATGAGATCATGCATATCACCATCACCGGAAGGATGCTTTGATGACATCAAACACCACACCGTAACTGGGTGGTTATAAAGGTGGCATTGAGTGTTCGGAAAGTATGGGTTGAAACACATGGATCAAGAGTGGGATTTGTCCATCCATATGCCATATAGATATACTCTGGGCCCTCTCGGTGGAATGTCATCCAATTGGCTTGCAAGCATGTGACTGGCTCACAAGGGATCACATATCACGGGAACGAGAAAAGAGTACTTATCAGTAACGAGGTTGAACTAGGTATGCAGAGATACCGACGATCAAAACCTCGGATAAGTAAACTATCATGAGACAAAGGGAAATTGGTATCGTATGTAAGTGGTTCATTCGATCGCAAAGTAATCGTTGAAATATGTGGGAACCATATGAATTTCTAGATTCCTCTATTGGTTATTGTTCGGAGAAGTGTCTTGATCATGTCCGCATAATTCACGAACCGTAGGGAGACACACTTAAGGATTCGATGTTGTTGAGTAGTTATGGAATGATGAGTAAGAGACCGAATGTTGTTCGGAGTCTCGGATGGGATCCGGGATATCACGAGGAGATCCGGAATGGTCCGGAGAATAATATTCATATAAGGAAAGTCCTGTTTCGGGGTTGGAGAATGATTCCGGTGTTTTCATCGGGAATGTTCTAGAAGGTTCCGGAAGGTCCGGCACTCCAGAGGGGAAGGGTACATGAATGTGTCATAAAAAGTTGGAATGGTTGCATCATGTACTAGGTGTCATCGCTGAGCAAAATAAAGGGATAAATCAAATCCTAGTTTGAAAAGTCAAAGGCCAATTTGAAAAGTCAAACAACAAGTTTGCTTGGTGGAGGGAGAGTAGGAAACCTACTTGGGGAGGAGTTCCTCTCCCTCCACCGCCGGCCTTGGAAGCCGAGTTGGGGGACGACTCCCTCCCCCTTGGCCACGCCCTCCCACCTATAAAAGGAGGGGCAGGGCTGCCCCTCTAGACCTACACCTTGCCCCACTAAAACCCTAGCCCTAGCCGCCGGCCCCTCTTGCAGCCGCCGCCGCCCTAGGGCAAACCCTAGCCGCCGACTTGGGCTCTCCCCTTGCCCTAGCCGCCGACCTAGCCCTCTCTCCTTGGTGCCTCTAAACCCTATGTCGCCAAGGCCTCTCTCATAGTCCACCATACTCGCTCCGGATTAAGGCGAAGCCCTGCGAGATCTCCCCTCTACTTCCGGTACCACGCCGTTGTGCTGCCGGAATCGCGAGGAGAGTGCTACAACCTCTGCTGCCTGCTGGAACAAGGGAGAGGAAGGTATTCATCGAGTACCGAATGTGTGACCGACTACGGAAGCGCTGCCGGAACGCAGCGCCGGAAGGATCGTCTACACGATCTTGAGATCGGCAAGAGTACGACTACATCACCCACGAGAATCCACTCTCGTTAAACACTTTGGAATCTTCGAGGGTGAGTTATTCTATCGACTCGTTGCTACAATCTAGTATATAGATCTTGGCTTGTTTGTTTGTATGCGGTAGAATTTTTTTGTTTTCCATGCTACGAACCCCTACAGGAGACGCGTCGAGGAAGGTCGAAGATGTCGATCAATGCCGGAGTCGATGCAGTCCGAGCCGCCGGGTACGATCGGCGCCAAATTTTTGCCAGAACTAGGCGCACGTTGGGGACGAAGGCACATCTTGGTTCTGCCAGAACCTAGTATGCCAAGGATAATGTGTCGCTGATACGGTCGAGGCAATCGTAGAGGAAGGTGTCGATGCCTAAGAAGACGTTATCATGTCGACGAAGACGAGGCGTCCGACGCGAGTTTGCTAGACTCGGGAACGCATCAGGGACAAAGGCACGCACCGGTGTTGCTAGTACTAGGCGTGCAGGGGTAGCTGCCATCATGAACCTATGCGCCAGTATCGTATGAAGATGCCAAGGAGCTCGATGTGGAGAAGACATAGAAGGCGGCGAAACCAACGGCGACCTGAAGTGGTCATGCTAGACGCCTAGAGAGGCGCGGTGGCGGTACTCGAAGTAGGTGAAGAAGAACCTGGCGACTTGACGAAGACCATGTGCAGACGGCGGCGATCCACGCCTGTAGGAGTAGGCACGTTAAAAGCCGAGGACGTCGATGCACCGGGACGGCGAAGTAGACTGCGTGCAGCGACGCTATGACCCGAGGGGGCGGCATAGCTACAGGGCGTAAGTCGGTGCATCGACTGGGAGACCACCAGCGACGTACACGACAAGGAAGGCGCGTTGGAAGCCGATAGCATGGACCAAAGTCGGTGGCGCTGCGGGCCGAGGGGATGACGCAACAGCAGCCCGTAGCTCCATCGGTGGTAGGCGTGTGGTCGGGGACATGCTTGGCTTAGACAGGCGCGGGATCAGTTGATCGGACCGACGGTGCGCCGTATGCACCATGGCATGGACGATGCGTATATCGGAGTCGATGGCGGCGTTGTCGGTGAAGTCCCGGACGATGACGACGAAGACGATCGGAGGGGGACAACCACGACAGCCTTCCAAGGAAGGCGTAGCAGCTGTCCGTGGTGCACGGCAGCCTGCCGTGAGGCTGCAACAGCCTGCCGAGGCAGGAGCAGCAGCGGAGAGGGAAGGTGCACAAGCATGGTGTAGATTGTCGATGCCGATGTTCGGTGTATAGGCGCGGCGATGACAACGGAAATGGGCGACGCAATCCGATCTAAGGTCGGTAAACCAAAAAAGAAAACCGATCAAGAGATCAGAAAAAGACTTGCAGGGCAGCCGATCACAGATCGGCGGACAAACCCTGCATACGGGTTGCGTGGCCCCCGACAGAGATCATGGAGATCGACCTCCCCGAGGGAGGCGCGCCGGAATCGTGCCGGCGGCGGCTAGGGTTTGGGATCGGTTTAGGCTGATACCATGTAAAAGGGTAGAGGGAGAGAGATTGGCGGAATATGTTAGATGTATTATTGAGCCTCATGGGCGAGTATATATAGATGTACATGGATCATCTTGGATTACAAGTCAATAGGCTAGAGTCCTAACTATCCTAAACTATCATAACAACTGTATACATACAATACTCTAACAACAGGCCAGGGCGGTGGCGGCCTGCATCTCCGGTGGCGGAGCGACGCCATGAAAGGAGCTTGGGCAATGACAGTCGATTCAACGGCGGGAGGCGAGGGGAGATCCACGACAGCGGTAGCAGTTACATCGAGGGAGAGAAATTTTTGAGAGAAGTCGGACCATACGAAAAGATAAGGCTGGTGGGACCCATACACGCACGCAACGCGAGCGCGAGCAACCACCCGGGGATGTTTTGCGTTCGATCCCGGGAAAGTAGTATCCTTTTCCATAATTTAAACTGCCGAAACCTCTTATATTTATAAACAGAGATATTAGTATGCAACAAGGGTCTGGCTACACCGAGGTCGACCTAGATCTGACTTATAGCAAGGTCAGTTCCGACTAGGTGGTCCTTCCCTGATTTTTCTGTCGTCTATCGTCGAGCCTTTCCGGAAACAACAAGCAGCAACCTCGCAACCCCATCGCATGCTGCCAGCTATACTCTCCTCCGCCTAAAATCAATCTGATCCCCCTTCCAGCTTACACCTAATCCCCCCTCCCTCAAATCGATCTGATCCCCCTTCCAGCTTACATCTGGATCTAGTTCATACATCCTCTCCACCCCCAGGCTCCATGAAAAGCTAGAGAAATAAACATCCTCTCCACCCCTGCCCCTCCCCCTCCCCCCTCCTTCAACATCTTTTAGGTGTAAAACTTACACCTTTAATGTTCTTATTCCCCCAGCTTAGACCTAGATCCTCATCTTCCCTAGTTTACACTCCAGGGTCCAGGTACCTGCTGAAGTAACATCCAGGGAAAAAGAAGGCCTGCTCCCTCTGTAAGTTACATGATCTGTGTTCTACTCGACTACTACTGCCCCAATCCCTCTTCCTCATCAGTAAAAACTATGATTTCTAAAACTTCCTGGAAACTTTTATAGGAAAAATATAACATCCTATCATAAAAGAACTCAGTGGGAAAAACATCTAGCAAGTTCTTTTGTTTTGACGACATCTATATGGCTAACATCTTGCCATATAGCCCATGTATGATAACATCCTAGCAATCTGTAAACTTCATGTCAGGGCAATAAAAAGTAGCAAAAAAGCAGTGATCCATGGTAACATCCTAGCATGGTTAACAAACCTGGTAGTAGTTGTAACATCCAGTCAGTTAAAACAAAGCAGTAGTTGTAACATTCAGTGCAAAAGTAGAAATAGTAGTTAAGCAAGCAGTTTACATGCTGGAAACATAAACAAGAAGCAAAAGCAGTGAACATCCTGGAACAGAAACAAGAAAGGATAGCTTGGAACATCCTTAAAAAAGTTGGGAACTTGTTTTAGGTACTCCTGGACAACATGGAGATGTATTTTTCATATCCTTTGGTGCAGTGTTATTCTTCCTTCTTGGTAGGATAGAACATACACCTAGGCATATAATTTTTTTCACCTTTTTGCCATGAAAAACCTCCCACTTTTTTGCGATGTAACATGAATCTGCAGTTATACAGGTAGATAAAAGTTAGTAAAATATATTTGTGTTCTGAATTGTAAAAAGTAGCTTTGTGTTCTGTAATTTTCAGTGTGTTGTAAGCAAAAAATGTACTTCTCTGATAAAAAACATTTATGTTCTGAAATTTTCAGGAGTGATTAAAATGCCAAGAGGTTTTGAGTGGTGGTTTGGAGGGATTGATCTGAATCAGCCATTACATTCAGACGAAGAAACTGATGTTCGGGGTGATGGTGCTGGGACATCGGCTGCGCGTGATGTTCATGGTGATGGTGCTGGAACATCAACTGGTCCTACTGATACAGATATGTCAGATGTGCAACCAGGGCCTGATGTTACTTCTCGTGCACAAACAGGGGTGACACTTTCTAGTGAGGACAGTGACAGTGAGGATGAGGTTCAGTCTACTCCAGAGGGTTTTGTTCCAAAAACCCCATTCATCGGGATGTTGTTTGCGTCGCTTGATGAAGAATTGGTTCATTACAACAGATACGCTAAGCATGTTGGATTCTCAGTAAAGATAGAGTCATCAAGGAAATCTACAAAAGATGGTGAGAAGGACAAGAGTGTTTTTGTGTGCAACAAATCAGGAAAAATCCAGAGGTAGAAGAAGTGTCGTTGAAGCAAAGGAAATGTACTATCACCAAGTTATGTGATTGCAAGGCAAAGATGAGGGTGAAGCGCACTGGTGCTAGATGGTAAGTGACACAATTTGTTGAGGAGCACACTCATGATGTTATCCAGAAGTTCGCTTTGAAGAAATATTTGAGGTGACACAAGAAAATACCAAAAGAGGAGAGAAAACTTATAGACTTGTTGCATGAGGTGAACGTCAGTTCTGGTAGGATTATGCAGATTATGGCTGAGCTTTATGGAAACAAGCAGAATGTACCATATGACAGCAAGACTGTGAGTAACTACATGGTAAAAAGTG
This sequence comes from Avena insularis, assembly GCA_023614405.1. Lineage (NCBI taxonomy): Eukaryota > Viridiplantae > Streptophyta > Magnoliopsida > Poales > Poaceae > Avena > Avena insularis. The sequence continues at coordinate 444,551,649 of CM042685.1, forward strand.
GCGAAAAAGACAGATTCCAAGATATACCTGAGTTGTTGGAATATTTTGAAGAGTTGAAGAAACAGGATCCGCGTTTTTACTACAAGTTCTACCTTGACGAGTTGTCTCGAGTTGAGCGAATCTTCTGGGTAGATGGTGTTGCGCGAGATGTTTACAAGCTGTACAATGATTGCATTTCCTTTGACACGACGTACATGACAAACAGGTATAATATGCCATGTGCGCCGATCATAGGTATCAACAGATATGGGCAATCCATTCATCTTGGGTGTGGTTTTGTCCGGAATGAGATAATAGCAGATTTTGTATGGCTGTTTGAGATGTTTCTAGATGCAATGAATGGGTTGCATCCGGGTAACATCATAACTGACCAAGATTGTGCTATGAGGAGTGCAATCCTTGTTTTGTTGGTGCACATTGTGCATAGGAATTGCAGATGGTATATAATGCAGAAAGTGCAAGAGAAGCTTGGTCCTTTCATAGCAGAAAGAGAAGAATTGAGGAAGGATTTCAATGAAGTCATTGATTATAGTTTGAGTATATAGGAGTTTGACACCAAGTGGTCCGAGATGTTAATCAAGCATGATATTGTTGAGAATGCTCATTTTATTGATATCTATGATCTAAGGCAGAACTTTGTTCCAGTTTACTTCTAGCATCGCTTTTTTCCTGTTCCAGCAGACTACAACAAGAAGTGAAGGGTTCAACGTGGTACTTAAGAAGTATGTTAGTCCCCATGATAGCCTTTTTCGCTTCTTCAAATAGTACATGAAGTTGCAGGAGCAGATTGATGTAGCTGAATATTCGCATGAGTTTGTTGGCAAAGATAAAACGGTTAGACTTTGGTCAGATTTCCCTATGGAGCAGCAGATTTTCGATACATACACTCTCCCGATATACAACTGTTTTCAGGTTGAGTTGCGTAAGATAAATTCCTACAATGCTCTTGATCGTGGAGGTGGCGTATTTGAAATTGTTCCAATTCAGGGGGCTGTCTATGGTTATGGTATAAGAAGTTACATGGTTAATGTTGATTTAGAGAATGAAATATACAACTGCCAATGTTGTAAGTTCAATAAGGATGGTATTCTATGCTGCCATGTAATGAAGGTTATGTCCCATTTGGGTGCGGTGCGTAGAATACCAGACCACTACGTCCTTGCTAGGTGGTCCAAACCTCCTCCGGATATAGTTGTGCGAACCATTGAGCCAAAAGAAGTTGTTCATCCAGCTAAGAAACTGTCAAGGAAAGATATGAGGATGTTGCGTTATGGAAACCTATGCAATGATTTTGCTAAGCTTGCAGTTGGTTTGGCGTCCTCAGACAAAATAAAAGAGATTGCTGAGAAACACATGAAAGCAATGGAGAAAGAAATGGCCGATCTCAAAAAGGCTGCTGCAGATGCGCTGAAAAGGAAGAAGGGGAAAGCTCCAGTAGTTCATGATACCATTAACATGGCAGATGGAGCACCTGTGGAAGAAGATCCCATCCTTGCTACCAACAGAAGAGCGCAAGACCCTCTTCTCACGACCACTAAGGGAAGACCAACTCAAAAGAGGAAGATAAGTGGGTTACAACTTCAGAAGCCTCATCCGACTAAATGCACTCTCTGCAAAGAGATAGAACATGCTAGCCAGAACTGTCCATTGAGGCTTGCTAATCCAGGAAAGCACACTACGTTTTCGCTTTTCAAGTAGCTATGGGAAAAATAACCGCCTTCGTAAGTGTTTTATTAGTTATGGGAAAATGGCTTTCTGATTGCAAGAACTTGTGTTGAATTGAGATTGGCTTCATAATCTATTTTATAATTTTACTGGATTTTTTTTCTTTGCTAATACAATAATATACCATGACTAGAGTAAGCATGTTATGCAAATGTAAAAGTTTACAATTGCTTGAATAAAAAGACAGAACATTAAAATGAAAAAAGGCCATGGACTTGTAACAAAAAATGCAAAAAATGTGCTACTTGAAATAAATGTGCTACTTGAAAGAAATGTAATAAAAGAAATGTGCTTCTGTGTTTACATAAAAGAGGGAAACTTACTATTGAACTAGATGTATAACTGCCAAGTTGCTTTGTTCTTCTCAAAGTGAAGCCATTTTTCAGTGTGTAAGTTGGCACCTTTCTTCCATGTTTTTTAGAGTGAAAAACCCGCAGTCATACCTGATATAAAAAGGTTTCTTTAGGTAGGATGTAGAAATTTGCAGAAAGATCATTTGGGTAGGATGTAGAATTTTGTAGAGGTTTCTTTATGTTTTTATAAAGACAAAATCTTATAGAAAAGCAAAATGAAGTAACAACAAATATCCAATCCTACTAAAATTACCATTCAAAAGTAAGAAAACATGCAAAAAGTAACAATGGCAGTATGTTGATAACTTACGTGTTAGTTTGCTTTGGGCTTTCCATAATTTCAATAGGCCAATTTGCAATCTGCACTTTTGAATCTTTGAAGTATCTTTCCCACATTATCTTGATACCAGCCACTAGTACGTGGCAACTGTGCATCATTAATGCTTCGCCATTTTTACTTAGAGAGTCCATGATTTCAAACCTTTGTGCTTTGATGTTTAAAACAACCAGCCAATAGTGTTCTGATTGATCAGTAGGAATGTTTGTCAATTTCTGTAAAGTTGGGAAGCAAGCCTGCATAAAAAAGAAGTAAATTTGCTTCTTGTTAGAAATATTAGTTAAGAAAATCCAAGTTTTGAGAAAATTTTAATAAAAAACACGGGTAAGTATGAGATTATTACAACTTCTTTTTCATCCAGTTTGTTAGTAGGTTCTATCTCAAAGCATCTTGTAACATCTTTAAGATCAAAGCGGGATTCGATTAGGTACTCCTGGACAACATGAAGATGTGGTTGTTACATTACATCAAGAAAAAGGTTATTAGTTCCAATTCCTTGGAACAAAGAAGACAAACAAATGGACCAAGTATGATACATTTTTAAAAAGAAAGAAGTGAAACATTGAGCTTACAGCTACGCGTAGCGGCATGATGTACTTCGTTGTGTTTGTGTTCTCTTCTTTTATTATGTGAATGCCAATTTCAGCCAACATGTTCATCAGTTTCTTCCCAGGTTTCACTGAATCAGCTAGATTTCCGACAGGTATGTAGTATCTACCTACATCGACCACAATTTCATCATTCGTTCTGGACCCACTCCTGAAACTGTGTTGGCACACCATGTTATACACAGTCTCCACTGGTTTGGTTATGTTGTAGTTCTTCTGCGTTTCGTAGTTCACAAAAGGTGATTTCTCGAACTTCCCAACTTTGGATACTCTCTTCTGGTATTCATGTCCAACTTGTGTTATTGCGAAGCTAGATGCTTCTTCTTGTGGCTTGCTACATCCAGCCTGCACCACAACTGTTGTTTCTTCTTTGGTTGACTCATCTTCTGGTGGTGTATAGAGGTCAAAGGAAGGAGCATCTGGTGCTAACCTTATTGCTTCCCTCTTCATCCTTTCTGAATCAGTACTGTCAAAGTCCAGTTTTCTATTCATTGAATCAATGAATCTGAGCTTGGTATGCTGGCTGTTGTAGTTTGTGGTGCAGAACTCGGAGTAGATGTTAACTTGCTATCAACTAGATCGGCTTTTGCATTTCCTCTGGCAACACGTGTCTCTGACCTTGTAATGATGCTGGTGGTCCTACCAGATGGGCTTTGTTCTTTGCTTGTAGACTGTCGAGGAGAAGCATGTTTTTGTGCATTAGTAACTGCTGCTGGATCCCCAATATTCGTGGTTCCATCTTTCTGGTTAGATGATGCTTCACCTCGAACTACAGACCTCGTTCTATACCTGCTTGGTGATGTAGAAATGGTTGTTGGTGTTTTTGTTTTTTCCGGGGTCTGACCAGCGAAACTTACTCTCTTCCGTTTCTTCAATTGTACTTTTGGTACCATATCATCAATTAGCTTTGCTGAGTCTAGCCTTGCTGCTGCATCACTGAAACTTTCAAGTCCCTCAGTTGCTTCCTCCAAGTTATATCGGGGCAATGTTTTTAAGTACATCTTGCGTAACCTGATTTGTGCTGCTTGGCTTTGACCATTCCATGTCAAGGAACTCATGGGGCTCGTATACAGGATGCTTGAATTTAGGAACGGCGGGTGAACCGCATAGGAATTCCATAAACTGTGCTGACCCAAATTCCGTGTTTTCAAAACTGTCTTCAACCTGATCTTCATTCCTGCTCGAACTATCATGTGTGTGTAATAACTTTGTGCTTGAATCTGGTGTGATATAATTTGCATCCTTAATTCCTAGTGAATATGTTCTTTTCATCTCGGTCATTTGCACTGGTTCTCCCTCCATGAGATCATCATGTTTGCTTCTTTGCTCTGCGAAATATGCCCATAGGGATGTCACGATATCTGGTTTGCTATTCTGTAATTTTGGAACACTGGGATCAGCAACATCCCCTGGGAGCCCTGGCACAACATGTGATATTGTTACATCTCCTTCTTTCCTACTGCTCTCCTCCAATCCGTCTTGTTCTTTTCCGACTGAATCGGTGACATCCCTATCCTTGTCATACTGGCTTGCATCATCTTCATCACACACAGTTGTCACAACATCTTTGGTGGATATTTGTTCTTTGTTCAAATCCTCGAATCTCCCTTGTGTTGAAACTCCTTGACCATGACCATCCATACTTGTGTATGTTGTTGGCGTATCTGTGACAATTGGGTTAGCAATTTGAGTCTCTGAATCCACCACTTCCTGTTGGTCACAAGTTTGCTTGATCGTATTTGTTTCTATCAAACTGTCTCCTCCATCATCGAAGTTTTGGCCCTGATACACAACTTCTGCTTCTTGATGTTTGTCCTCATCCTTGTCGCTAGCACACATAGGGGTTTGGTTACATCCCTCCTTGTCGGAAGCTTTTCCCAAATCGTTGTTGGAACTGACATAATTGCTTTTGGTTTTGGTAGGTTGCTGCTTGACGGGTTTAGGTACTAGATTCTTCATCAACATTTGCAAACTTGCTTCAAAACTATGGCAGGCAAACATGACAGAGTGCTTGTACCTTGCTGTGTCCTACATAGCAAAAATCATGGTATAAGTGTGCTATTTTTTGAACCAGCATGCTTAAAACAAACAAAAAAAGGTAGAACCTGCATATACAAAAAAATAAGAGTAGTAATAGTGAATCGGCATAAAAACTTACTTCCTGTGTCCTGTCTGGTGGTGCATGTATTTCGATGAATTTGTCAATTTTGTGTGTGGCTGAGAATAGAATGGTCCGGCCCTCTTCATAATCTCTATGTTCTTCCCTGCATTGTGTGTTCAAAGCGCCACTGATGCTCAGTTCTTGCTCACCCTCGTCTTCTGACTGTTTGCTGGACTCTTTTTGGACTGATGATTCTGGCCTTTCAGTTTCTGCGAATTCTGTTTTCAACTGCGCGAGATGAAAAGAGAAGGTAAAATGTAAACACAAAAAATGTACACACAAAAAACTGTAACCATCGCTAAACCTGTGATAGGATGTTTTAGTTTTTTTGGGAGGACTGTGGAAAATTACCGCTACCATGCCGAAGCAACCATCACTATCTATATCCTGCTGCATGGCTTTCTTGACCATTGCGTCGGTCCATACTGCGACTCGCGTCCCTTGATTACTGATATTCATATCTTTCAACTCTAAAGAATCCAGGTACTTGACCTGCAAAAGCAAAATAAGTAACATCCATTTCAAATTATAAAAAAAGAGGAACATGAAAAGCTCAAAATGGTTGAAAAAGCCAAGCAAAAAAAGTTTTGGTACATACCATCAGATATAACATGCATGATTTCAGAATGGCTTTCTTAGCATTTGATTTGGTAGCTGTCCGGATCATCATGATAACAAATTTGCAGACATTCAACTTATTTTCTTGCTTAATCTTCACCATTGATGGATATAATCTAGGACTGATGTGTACGCCTGTGGTTGGCGCAAGAACAGAGGCCATACCTAATGTTATGAAAAGCCTAAGGTATAAAGTATCTGCATTCTTCATAGATATAAGATTCTTCTTCAGAAATGTGATGGTGGGCTATTTTCTACCCTCATTACCCAGCTTCCTATGCATGAACTTGGTGGCCTCAGAATCTACTTCGTAAATCACTTCAAGGTTTCCGCACGGAACTCCTAAAACGTCTTTAACAGACAGTTCGGTGATAGGAATTGCGCCACGGCCCGAGAATACCATGCTGCAAGTTTCTGGATCAAAGCTTTCCATAAGAAATTTGCAAAGTTCTGGTTGAAGCTTTGAGCACTTGATGTCCAACAGTCCACCATAATCTGCCTCCCTAATCATAGTTTTTTGATCTTCTGATATCTGGGGGTATAAACTGACCAACTTCATAGGTGATGCCCTTCGTAAAAGCTTCTTTGTTTTGGCCTAGGAAAAACATGAACAAAAAGCTTATGGTGTGATGATTGCAAAAAAACATGTATCATAGTAATAGTTACATTTTTTGAATTTTGTGGATCTAAAGCAAAAAATCCAGAGAAGCTTTTAGCCAGTCATTGTTTAAAATAACGCCAAATCTAATAACCAATAAAAACATATTAATACCCTGTTTTGAATTGAAAAACATCTGTTCATTAACCAAAAAAATCATTCAAAAAAGTGGAAGGCAGGATTATACTTGTGACAACACGATAGCCTGTTCTTCATTCCTGTTAGTATCACACTCTTCAACATCATCTCCCTCTACCATGTTCTCATTGGATGTTCTTTGGACAGTATCTTGAACCTCATAATGTACTGGTGACATCTTAGTCCTAAGCGTAAGTTTCTTCCGCATCAAACTTAGCTTTGACTGCTTCTTCCCAGATCTAGACTTCTTAGCACTGTTTGACTTTGTCATTTTGTACCTGCTATCATGTAGGAAAAGACAATAAAAAGGAGTTATACCATTAGTCACTACCATTGAAGAAAAAGAAATATAAGTAAACCTAAAAAAGGGAAGAAAGACAGTAACATATCCACTCAAAAGTAGTTACACCTACAAAAACTAGCACTAAAAAAATTAAATAGTGAAAATATATGAAAAATCACCCACCCCAGTAGTTACACCTATTGAAAAAACTCCATGAAAGAAGGAAAAAGAACAGTGTAAATAAAAAATAAATTACTGTCTTCATAGACTTCTTGGTATAAGTGTCATGGAAGTAAGATGGACTAGGCAAAACATCCAATCAGACTGACATCGAAAAGTAATATAAAACTAAGCAACATCCCCCTGGAAGTCGATCCTACTGTCATGGAAAGTAAGAACTTAAAACTAAAAAGAAGTAACTGACATTGTTTCATAGAAAGCTAACATCCCCAAACAGGTGTTGTCATGATGGACTAGGCAACATCCACACATAAGGGTAACTAAGACAAACATCCCCCCTACAAAGCAGCTACTGGCATCAATCGTAGAACAACATCCTTCGAAAACTAAAAAAACATTCCCTAAAAACTAACATCCCTGGATAACTATTGTCAAGCAAACTATGAACTAAAAACTAAATAACACCCCCTGGAAGTCGATCGTACTATCGTCGAAAGTAAGAACTCAAAACTAAAAGAAGTAGCTGGCATTGTTTCATAGAAAGCTAACATCCCCCACACAGGTGTTGTCATTGAATTAAGATGGACTAGGCAACATCCACACATAAGTGTAACTTAAAACAAACATCTCCCCTGCAAAAAAAGCAGCTACCGGCATCGATCGTAGAACAAACTTCCTTCGAAAACTAAACAAAAACATTCAATAAAAACTAACATCCCTGGATAACTACTATCAAGCAAACTAAGAACTAAAAACTAGACACTGATAACTACTGGATTATTTCAGTGACTGAACCTAACATCCCACCATTGATTCAGAGAAGCTAACATCGATCGAAACTAAGCAACATTCCATCCCCACTCGACAGAAAAACACCCCCTAACATCACAAACACAAGTCTAGGCCACATGTGGTGGGGAAGTAACCAGAAGAAACAAAAATCTAGCAAGATGTAGTGGAGATGTAGTGGAGAAAGACAGATCCCTACCAGATGTAGTGGAGATGTAGCAAAAAAGAATAGGAATCTGGCCGCCCCGTTCAACGATGTAGCCGACCGCTCGACGATTCGACTTAAATCTCGACGATATAGCCACGGAATTCGAAGGATGTCACTGCGCGCAACAATGATGTGGCCGGCGGCAAGAGAGGATGTAGCCCGAATGTGCCCCTGGCGACCAAATCGACCGGCGGCCTGACCAACCACCTCTCCCCCTTGACAGCGCGGACGATGTAAGTGCGGGTAGCAACGCGCGCACATAAAAAGAGGGCCGCCGATGCCCCACGAGAAGGATGTAAGCGCTGCCGGAGAAAACCCCCCCCACACCCCCCCCCCCCCCCCGCCACCCACCTTCCTGAGAATCTCCGCCGATGCGCCGGTGGAGAGCAAAGCCGCGACAGCGCGGATGCGGAAGCGAAATGGAGAGCGAAACAGCAAACGGGAAACGGCTCTGTCTGAAGACGCTGCTGTTGGGCCCTTCGCGCGCCGCTTGCAACGAGCCGTGCGATCAAGATCATGGGGTGCAGAAGGGTGGCCTCGAGTTAAGACATAACGAGGTCAGTTGATTATTAGATTTCACGATGCAACAATCAATATTAAAACCCCGTCCTTATCAAGGAAACCACGGCCTATGTAATTGTACACTTCCCTCATTTGGACTCGTCGCATACGTGCCTACCTATGCACCTTTATTTGCTTGACAACATTCAAACACCTAAACCACTAGTGTGCACCATTCCGATAAAAAATAATCTACTCGCTCTGTTCCAAAATAGATGTCTCGGATTTGTCAAAATTTAGATGAATGTAGACACTATTTAGTATATAGGTTCATCCATATTTGACAAATTTAAAATATCTATTTTGGGACAGAGAAAATATCTTTTAGACAAGTTTATATACAAGTCAAATAGTACTTCACCGTCCTTAAAATAAGACGGTAACTAGGCTCCAGGAGACAAGGCGATCGTGAGGCCGTTCTAAAATCCCATCTAGAGTTCTATTCCCTTGCCGGTGAGGTTGGCGGGTCCGCTTCGTATCCGGTGGCCTTTGTGTCTTGAAGGCTTAGCGGACCACAACCCCGCTGGCGGGAGAGTTCCAAGTCCTTTTTAGATTGTCTTTGGTGTTTTCTTTACAATGATGAAGCAGTGGGGACATGATGAAATCATAATAAGATTCCCCATATCATATTCTCGTCCTAGTAGAGCGTGTAGCGTCGACAGAGGCGAGTATAAATCATGTGTCCGGATATCTCCTATAATCCATTCGGTTTTTGTGCTCGCTCGTGTGATTCAGGTTAGTCTCTTTCGATCTACGAGTTGTCATCATTAACGATGGTTGCTGCTCTAGTGCTCTGGTCCTTTGGGGATTAGAATGACGACTTCACATCTATCTATTACAACAAGCTCTACGACGATAAGTTTTACCCGGCTCCGGTGATGGGGGAAAGGACGTCGGCTCATCTTTGGCCCATGCATGTAGTCGTCTCTGGGTGGTCCAATGATCTATTTATAATTTTTATTATGCTTGGGCTCTTCGTGATGTTGATGGTTATTAATAGATCTGTGAAATTTTTGTCATAAAAATTCATATGAAAGTCGTATAACCAGATCTTTGGGTTATAATAGATAGGATTAAAAAAATTACAATTTCCATGAACTGCATGTAGTGTCACTAGTATAGATCAGGCCTATTAAGCCCACTCATTGCACACGGAAGGCCCTTTCCATGTGTGGTGTCATAGATCGCTGATGCCGCAAAAATTCGACCCTATGTCCTCGGCCAAGACCGGCAACACTGCGGCCAGGTCGCACACAGAGAACATTATTCTGGATCATAACATAACAAATACATGGCAGATGGTTAAACTATGGGAAACCGTTTGCTTACTTGGAAAACATACTCCCAACGATTCGTCTACCAAAAATCGTCTGCTTCCTTTTTGTGATGTTTTGTCAAGTTTTCGTTATTTCTTTTTCTATGCTATTTCTCAAACTCGGTGACTCATAAATTATAGTGTGATTTTCTCGATTTCTGTTTGAGAAGGTGTAGCCCCTTCTCCTGCCTATGCATGCTGCGCGTTGGAGACGGTGTAGCTTCCCAGAGGCAGGCCATAAAGCCTGCGCCATCGTGCCATCGTAGCACACACCAGCTCTACGGTAGACAAATTTCGATATGGCTCGTAGCAAAATACCGCTCGCCTTTCATGTGTCTAGAAGCGTCCGCCAGTGCAGCGCGCCGTGCTGAGCAGGCCTCTCATGTGCTGAAGGGGGAGCAAACATCTCGGGTTGGAGAGGAGGAGCACCCCATCCCGTCGCCGGACCACGACATAGGCTCATCCCCATCACACTCGGTCGACAGTAGGCCGAGGAGGAGGATGACTATATTAGTTGCATATATAAAACTATAGTATAGTAGAAACTATATTAGTGCGCATATTTGGAATATGCGGATAAATGTATATAGCACACACTTCATAATAAATAAACCGTATGCGCTTATGTTGCCATACATACCCTCACAACGCTAACGATTTATTGTGAACCAATTGTGTGTGATTACTGACAAAATAGCCACACGTAATTTCTAAAAGAATTATGTGTGATGGCTTGACCTCCCTACAAAAGTGGGGAATGGATCTAAAATAAAATCCACTTGCCCTCTCTCGCAGTGCCACTCTCCTCGACTTCTCGTCTCTGGTCTATAGGAGACGAGCGGACGAATCCGCATCATCCCTTCCTATAGTGGATCGACTACACGGCCCTGCAGATCGGCAACACAAGGTTAATATTATTGCTCCCTTTTCTACTAGTAGTAGATTGTCTTTCGTGCAAAATATCCATCAGTATTTTGATGGGATTCTAGGGGATTGTGTCCAGATGTAGATAAAGCAAGATTTATCCAAAAATCCGCAATATCTGTAACCAATTTTGGAGGGATTTAATCCCCAACACAAAATTTTAGCCGATTAATAATTAACTAGCATGTTTTCTTGTTTCCACTTGATCTCTTACATAGGGTTTTCATTGTTCAAATGTTAGTAGTATTTCCATTATTTTATTTATGATAATATAGGATAAATGACCAAGCAATGTGTTTACATTGATATTACGAGTGGCAGCGATGCCGATGAAGAGTGTCATGTTCAGTGCAGAGTCTTAAAAAACAACAAAACATAACATAATTTATCATCATGGTTCGATTATCATCCTTGGTTCACTTATATACTAGGTAAATTATATATGTTGTACCTAGTACATATATTCTTCATGCTTGTGTATATAGGTCCCTGTTTTGGAGGGGGGTGAGTTTGAGCGTCACTGCGTATGGGGCAATGCCATAGAGATGACCAGTTCACAATTCAGTCAACTTAGGAGGCACGTGCGTGAAGGTGTTCCTTCCATTTCTTTGTATGTTTGTCAGATAACAAAGTCAAATGTCATAGTTGGCAATATCAAGATGGTAAGTAATTAGCTAGTCATGGCCAATGGTACTTGGAATTTTCTATTAACAATGCTGATATAAACTATATATTCATCATTATATTCTGTTTTAGTACTTTTCAATCAGCTACACGAGGTACCTCCTAGACTTTGGCATTGAAGAAGAAGGAGGACTGCCAATGGATACATGGTGCCCTCACTCCATCGAGTGCATCATAATGACTGGCTGGGATGATGTTGTGGAGGCATTTGAACCGAAGGAGGGAGCAATCTGCGTCTTCGACTTCATCGTTGAAAATGATGTCGTTCGCCTAGTTATAACCCCTCTACGATGTGTTAAGATGCCAAATGTTTGTCTATGTTAAACTTTGTACTTTGTTTATGTGAAGTGGTCGATGTGATATATATATCTACTAGTACTGTGTGATTATATTTTCAAGAGTTGGCAAATATAACTTGCTAGCAATTAATTTGTTTTATGGTTCCTGTTGATTGGTGATATGTGTGTTTTATGGTTCCTGTTGATTAGATATAATGCCGATTATATCTAAGTCTATATATATGTTGGTTTTATCATATTCATGGTAATTATGTCCAGAACATGCATGATCTTGTCTTGTTGATAGGAAAAGAACGGGCCCCTAAAAGATAAGGAGTTTCACAACCTTCCTTTGCCTTCTCCCACGACGTTGTGGAGAGAAATTTCAACCTTCCTTTTTATCACTGCAAGGTTTATCATTAGCATGGAGTCAAAGACGTCATTCTCCTTTGTATAGAAACCATATGAAGTTATGTTGCAAATTTATGTAAACAAATGATATATCCGATGTGCAATCAAATGAAATTAAGGTTTGGTACTGCATTTGCATAAATTGAGCTAGCTTCCTGGGTCTACACTAGAGACGCTTTCATAGCAAAATGTTTGCAAAGTCTGGATAGCATAATTCTAGTTCTAACAAATCATTTGCCAACCGAGATGAGTACACATGATGAAAGAGCGCAACACGTTTGCAATCATCAGAAAACCCATACACGTAATAGGGAATACACATTTGCGAAAGCTCTAAATTTTACAGAGGATTGGATAGACGAAATCATATGTCCCTTCGCACACCACGGTTATGAAAACCGTGTGTGCAGTAGAAACTCATCGCCCACTCTTGGGTAGTGACTCACCGTGTGAACAAGGTCATTTACACCGTGTGCGAAGGCCCAATCTGTACTAGTGTGCTGGCTTTGACTAGAGCCCAACTATTTCTTTCTACTCCCTAAAATTGTAACGACCTCTTTGATTTTTCGGATTCTTAAGACACATAAATAGGACAAACATGAAATTGCAGTGTCATACAGGATTTTGGCTTGTTTGATTACGTCACAGTGAAACAAAGATTTTGAGTGGATGCAAAAAAAATCGTATGAAATGAAGTACAAAAGAACCTTAGGAAAAATTCCTATAAAATTGAATTCTACAAGTCAAATAGTCTGAGCAATAAATTTTTTTAAGGGTTCCAATGCTCTAACGTTCCTACAAAATCCTTTGAATCGTGACCAATAATTGGTATTTACTTACCTTGCGCGGACACCTTCTTTGCCTCCATAGTTAAAATAGCCAAGACGAGAGAAATCCTAAAGTTTTTGGTGGAGTGGGAATTGCCATTTTTCTACTCCTCGAAGGATATATTCTCCGTTAAAAAATATAAGACATTTTAGCTTTGTGAAATAAATATATCTAGACGTATAGTGTATAGGTTCACTCCGAATCTATACGAACATATACACTAAAAGGCATCTAGATATATTCGATTCACAAAGCTAAAACGTCTCAAAGGATATTGACAGATGGTAAGTCTTGACTTAACAAAATTGTAGGAGAAAGCTTCACAAGTATAGAACATCCTGTCACACACACAATTGGATTGGGACTTTATAAACGATTTTCATAAGTATCACTATCAATGGGCGGACGAAGAAGGCTTATATTACACATGTCTACAAAATCCATGTGCGATGGAGATTTAATACACATAATTACAAAAATAAAATCGCCCGCGATAACATCTACTACAGATACGACAAAAAAAATAAAAGCATGAGCAATGAGTATAAACACACACACGATTACAATGGAAAAATCGTGTGGGATCGCATATTTAAGAAAGAAAAATAGAACCGAAGCGGCCACTGCCACCTCAATGGACAACACCCAGGAAAAAGACAGGAGGTGCCTAATAAGGTGACCGCCGTTGTCGTTCCAGGAGGCCATCTCCCTCGCCCTACTCGAGGTTGCTTGATCTTGTCAATCACCAAATATCTTCTCTGTAACTAGTCATGGTTTTAGTGGAATAGGTCGACATCGGTGAACTACTCAGTCCATCTCCTTGTAAACACCAAATGCTAACAAATGGAGACAATTAGATATTAGGGAGAAACTACTAGAAAAAAATTATCCATGACAAATTGTACATAAATTTTTTGAGAACGAACATCTATTTGTGAACTTCTGTTTACCTCATCAATCAATCGCCAGGAGAAAGGTAACAATTGCTCACGAGGTCACAGTTGCTAGAGCTGCTCAAGGTCGCCAGAGCAACTTCTCCTCTTCTTCTACCTCGCCTATTCCAAAGCACATAGTACATCAGTCTCCATGCTAGTTTTAGCATCTCAACACTTCTTTTATCTATTTCTCTCTGCCATGCAATAAACTAAATGCACATCTAGACCTCACCTACTATATGCGTCTGGTAGCAATGCCACCAGGTTTTGGGGGCATGGTAGTACATTATTGTATTAGAACTTATTACAAGCATCACAAAATCAAAATATGGCAAAGAACGGAGTTGGGAACATCACCTTTGAAGCAACAGAGACATGATCCCAGATTGCCACTTCACCACTTAATGTAACATATAATCCCCTCACATGTGTACACAAAGGCAGGGGAAACAATATCTGCATCAGATTATCAATATTCGTGTAATCTAAAATCATGTTTTTCCACCTGTCTCAACATTGCCTCAATCCTTACATAAAACACATGCAAAATACAGAGCTAATTTCTATCTAGGCCTACATTTCGAGCTAATAACCCATTAGCATATCTAAAATAATTCTTAAATTATCACATACAGAGTTAGTCAGTAGGTGCTAATTTGTGAATATTTGCTTGTACACTTTTGTCCATGTCACAACATCATGTCTAGACTTTCTTTTGAAGGTTGAGAAGTCAACGTTCAAAATGAGCCATATCGAAGAGATCATTTGCTTGAGCTTGCCGTCCTTATGACGATCATGAATATGTGAAGATATGCCTAAAAATATTCCCTCCCATAGGAGTACCGAGGAGAAATTTGCAAGTCTTCATTAAACAAGCGTGATCAAGCTCATTCAAGAGAGATATTCCAACCTTGAAAAAAATCATCATCATCAAGCTCAAGTGGAATGCGTAAGACAAACGTATGATCTTGACACACTTTCTCTTTTACCAATGATAAGCTCAAACATGATAAGCCTATCAATTCTTTCTTGTCATACCTTTACCAAAGATAAGCTCAAACACGATAAGCCTATTAATTCTTGATATTTCTATCGTGTGTCAGTGATTACCCCATTTAACCATTTCGCTCCATTTTGGCATCTTAGACCCATGGAGCAAGCCTACATGGGCGTGGCTCGACTGTCCAATGGATGCATATTTTAATTAGTATTCGCCCTACACGTACTGCTAAGACCTACTAGCAGCAATCTGCGCCCTTTGCCCCACCTAACGGTCCTGATTAGGTTAGACTCTGCATCACATTGTTGAGTCCGCATCCCTCAGCCCAACACCTTGAAACATAGAGCGCAAGCAGGGCTTTGCGCCCATGTATGGGCTAAGTGGGGCAGGTGTTCGACTAGGCTAGAGCTTACCGGGTTGGGTAATTTTTGTGCATAAAAGAGCGAAATAATAGATGCATCCGCATTGGTCGGTGATTCAACGTCCCGGTCAGGCCTTGTTTACTTCTCCGGTATTTTTATCCCGAAAAGACGCGGGGATATGCGGGGATCTGATGTTCGCCCAATACTCTTAAATCCCTTCAAATACCCTTCCCCCAAAATACTCTACCATGATGGAGAGTTTTTAATCTAGTCAAAAATACACTAGTGTGGAGGGAATTTGTGGGGATATTTTGGGATTATCCCCTCAAAACCCGGCCTAGTAAACGACCTATCGGAAAATTCCGGGATACAAAATAATCCCCTCCCATCCTCTGAAATACCCTAGAAGTAAACAAGGCCTCAGCGATATCGTGGGTGCTCATGCTATCAATACGGGGCAAAATGCTTAAAATGGGGTAAATATTAAGACATCTTACAAAAAATGGGTAAAATGTGGCAGAGAAATAATCGTGGTAACTAGTATCACAGAGTCAAAGGCAGAGAGTAAGAGGTGAATTCACTCTACAAAATTTATACACAAACAACTATTGTTCTATTATTTATTTATTTTTCTATTTTAATCAGATGGGGCAGAGCGCTTGTCTTCCGAGTAAACAAGAACTAAATGACAGCGCTCCTGCGGTTACTTCGAACAAAAGAGAAACATATGCAGCAATTCTCTCGGGACATAATGCAATTCATACCACCTCTTAATACTCTCGTAGGAAACGTTCAGCTTGTCTGTGTCTGTGCTCACCAACTTGGAGGAAGATATGGTCACTTATTATGGATCCCCTTCTCTCTCACGTTCGACAAAGACCTTTTTCTCTCGTATGTTAGTTGCAAACCGATCGGATTACAATGCTTATTTGCAGGAGTCAACACATCCGCACACAACGCCTATAAATATATCTTGTCACAGCAAACAGAGAATCTCACACACGATTCTGGGCATGGTGTCCAGAGGGAACACAATGGATTCCAGGCATGCCGTTCTGTGTTTCCTCGTAGTACTTGTCTTGAGAGGAAGTCCTACTGCTTTGGCCGGTCCGTGTTCCTCCTATCTCTCTCTCTGATCTCCCTCGTAACATATTTTGGCTCGTTAAATTGATCAAATTGATCTACAATGACAAATTTGCATCGATTACTTTTCTTTTCATGGCCTGCTCGTTCTTTAATTTCCAGAAACCCCATATAGTGTTATATTTTCGCCCAACTTTCATGGATATTTTCATGTTACGAGGAAATGTTAATCTTCTTGCAGAGGACTGCGGGTATACAACTCCGCACATGCCATGGTGTTTTAGATGGCTCTGCAAGACGGAGTGCAAAATTGAGGCGAAAATGGCTGTCGCTCGTCTCATGGGGCACCAGTGTGTGGGACATGGGATCAGTGCCTACTGCTGGTGTAGTTTCTGCAAACCATAGTTCACGTCGCAGGGAATATGAAGACGTGTGTCTAGAATGTCAAGGTAGCGTCCAGGATGAATCAATAACTAGTTCCATAGTTCACGTTGAAGGGAATATGAATTAAGCTGTCTACGTACGGAGGGTCAAGGCTAGCGTCGAAGATGAATCAATAACTAGTTACATTTTCTGTTAGGAATTTCTATTTTTATGCCTCTGGTTCGTTAGTTGTACTTAGTTTTTTTCAGCCGCTTAACTTTTTCTTATGTCGTCCTCGGCCCCAGAGTCCCCCTCCCCCTAGCCGCGGAGCCTACTCCACCTCCGGCTCCGCTCCCGCCCCCGCTAGATCCACTGGTGGAAACAGCCCTATAGGTCCCGATTGGTACGGGGCTTTAGTCCCGGTTGCCCAACCGGGACGGGGCAATCGGGACTAAAGCTCTAACCTTTAGTCCCGGTTGCCCCACCAACCGGGACTAAAGGGTGCACACGTGGCAGCGGCAGAGGGCGAGGGGGGTGGAGCATTAGTCCCGGTTCGTAACAGGAACCGGGACTAATAACCTTCTGCTGCGGCAGAGATTTGGCCCATTTCTCTGCCGCGACAGAGAATTTATTTTGGCACATTTTGTTGCCGTGGCAGCATTTTCGCCACTTTTTGTGCCACGGCAGAGAATTCATTTAGGTTGTTTTATTGTTTATTTAGTGATTTGCACTTATCAATGAAGGAACTTTATATTACATCATGAATATCATGACAATATTATATTCAATACACGGATCGAGTTCATGCACTACATACAAAAGTTGCTATTCGATGCTACCGGCCAATTCCTTCAAAGTTGCTATTTTTACAATCCCTGTCTATACACAGCCGAGTAGTATTCCCCTTTTGGGTCTAGGACTTCTGCATCCAAGAATCCCGACAATTCCTTCTGAATTGCTCGTACGCGATCCTTTGGCAGAAGACTGTCCCGTAGACATTCGATCTGATTTAAAAAAGGAGTCAGCCTATATGAATGAAACTAAACACAATTTGATTGTAATTAAAAACTATAGAAATTGTTTACGTACGTGGAGTTGCTCTAAATTTCTGCCCTTCTCATCGCATGTCTGCCGGATGAACTCGCAAACATAGTATTCACATAGATTGTTACCTGGTCCCTGCGTCAGGCACTTTACGAGAACAGAGTTCAATCAAAATAATAATCAAGCATGATAATAACTGTATCAAAACTACAATCAAAGAGATGCGCGGATATAGCTAGTGGTGCTTACATCTAGTGGTTGAAATGTAAGCTCCTCTTTCCAAACACCCCTAGCCTTGTTGGTGAACCGTTTCCAAGCGCTGCCCGGCGTAGAAAACGAATAAAATAAGTTATTAAGTACTTGATATCATAAAATTCACGAACGTTACCGATATAGTGTCGTAATGATTAGAATTACCGCTGGAGAAGTATCTGCATGTCCTTCCACGTCTCAAGGGGTTTATGTTTCGAGTCCATGACTAGTACACGCCCTTTGTCAAGTTGAATGATTAACAGAATATAGTGGAAGCTGCAAATACATAACTAATCAATTATATACTTAACATCGAGTAAGCGAAATAGAAAGTGTATACAAGACAATAACACTCACTCGAAGTTGTAAGGAAATAGTATTTCCCTTTTGGTTTCTTGAAACCTTAACGCGTGTACTATATTATCCTCCGTATCCTGGGGGCTTATTTGGAGATTAGATTCATGAAGCCAATATGGGTCAATGAAGCCAATGTCATAGATTTGTCCTCTGCTGCATTCGAGAATCTTCATTCTGCATATTACAGTATGATTATATACATGCAATAAACAAAATAATATAGCTGGAGACTAAATTAATTACAGAATTAGTACTTACAGACAATAGGCACTGATGATCGATTTGTCCAAGGCGTCTTGATTGAATAATTGAAATAGTTTATCAAATTCAATGGATATCATGTCATCCTTTTCTTTCCCATGATGCTTTTTTGTAACCCTCAGCACTATCCAGTTAGCCCCGACCCTTGTGGCATGCATGTACCAGTTATGCAATCTTCGCATTTTTGTTGGAAGATTGTTTACCTCCTCAGGTTTGACGAGAGGTTTGCCGTACTGGTATCTGTATGCTACTTCACTCACGGGGAAGAACTCTAACTGGGATAAGTACTGGGCAATACTCATACCTTGAGCAGCGGCAGCTTCTCCGTGTGGGCAACTACCTCTGGATCATCTTGCTCTTATTTATATTTGCTCGACCCACATTGGTTTGAGAAATCACCTTGAGAGGCGCAAGTCTGTTTTGCTTGTTCTCCGAGCTGGGCAACAGATTTCTCGCTTGCATCGATCGCTATTCGAGGCTTTTGTGCATGTGACTTGAGAATAGAACGCTCATAGTCTGATGACAGCTTTGGCTCGGGTTGATGAAGATTCTTTAGCATTTTCAACACTTTGGCTTTTTCTTCTTTGGTGCTGGGGAACTCTGGCTCTTTCGGCCGCCTCAGCTTAGCGAAAAACGTTGCTTCAAGATCAACGATCGCCGTGATCTCCTCTTCAGTACAGTCATAAGCTCTCTTGGGAGGAACCTTTGGTACTTTTGGAAGAGGCTCTTGTTTACGTTTCGGCGATCGCTTACCACGAGGCACAGTAGCGGTACGCTTACGCTTTTGACCCTTAGGCGCCGGCGATGGCTCCCGCGGCGATGGCTGCGCCGGAGATTGGTGGCGGCGACGAGGGTGAGGCGACGAAGACGGCGGCTGCAGCGGCGACAACCTCGGAGACGGTGAGATGGTGGATGAGATGGCGTGTGATTTCGAAGCACGATACATTCCTTCGGCCATAGAATGGTGACGTTTTTTGCGTCTCCTAGCACAGTCACATCCCCTTCACCTACAGGGTAGTGAAGATCCAAAACTTCAAAGGTGGGCATGATTTCATCCACGCCGACAACAGCATAGCCCTCTGGAACCGGACGACAGTGGTAAGTTGGTGTGGGTCCAATTGGTAAGGCATAGCCGACCGCCACCTTCATTGATATGTTCACAACTTTGACATGTAGCTCGCAGTGTGTCATCTACGTGATATCATCCTTTGGGTAGCCAACAGGAGCCATCGTCGGTGCATCATCGTCATCGCCATTGTCATCACCCGGGACCTCGATGGAAGCCACACTGCTTTTTCGATTATTCGATAGGCCGGTAGCATCGAATGCAGTGTGCTGCTGAGATGGGCCGGTAGTACTTTGCTCTTTAAGTGCGTTAATTTCATCTTGTTGTTACTTTAATCGTTCTTCAATTAAACGCATTCGCTCTTTCTGACTATTTGCTTCAACTTCCACCCTGTCCTTTCTCCTCTGACGGCTTCTATCAGGATATTTCTTCCTCTCTGTGGGAAACCCAGTCCTCCATGGTTGGGAGCCTCTTGTGCCTCATGTTCATCCATCATGTTCCTTATTTCCAAGGGCGAGTGTGAGCTCATCATTCTCTTTATCGGGAATGAAGTCCCCATCTTTAACAGCCTTTACTGCTTTTCTCATCCTCTCGATTGGCAAGGGGTCTTCTTTATGTCGTATGTTATATATACACCTCCCTTCCGAGTCCAATGTGCCCCCATGCCCGTAAAACCAATTCCTTGCACGTTCTACCCAATAAATGCATCTGCAGGGTGATCTTTTAGCACGCAGTTCATTCTCAAGTTTCTCCCACTTAGGAATGCCAGCCCTGTAGCCACCTTGCCCCATAGTATGGTGATACTTCTTGTTAGCAGCATTCAGCTTATTCGTTTCAGACATTTTCTTAGCTTTTTCTGATTTCTTGTATTCCACAAACTCAGCCCAGAATGGTTTTATCTTCTCAAACTGAATATTCTTGAAATCGGGAGTCTTCTTTTTCACGACATAGTCAAGGTGCAATCTTTTCTTCCAGTTGGTGAAACACTGGGCCATCTTCTTCAAAGCCCACTCCCTGACCTTAGCCTCCATGGCTCTCCCATGTTGTAAGGCGTCCTCAACTGGATCCTCCGCATTTGGATCCAGCTCTATCTTCGGTAGTTTGAAATTAACCATGAGCCTCTTCCACAGTAAATCTTTGGCGTGGTTAGGGACAAATAAACATGTTCCCTCTTCATCCGCATTAGCAGGCCTATTCCAATTTCTAATGGTGATCGGGATTAAGTCCCTAACGATTACTCCGCATTGTGCCACAAATTTGGTTGCGACAACTTCGGGAGCTGTCGGTTTGCCGTCTTCAGCGACATCTTCGATCCTGAACCTCTCATGGTCTTGCAACTTTTTGGTTGGGCCTCGTCTGCTCTTTTCAGTAGATTCCTTCGATCCGGAGGGCTAAAAGAAGAAAGATCGTCGTTACTATTTCTATATAGATAGCAGATGATTAATTAATGAATTGATTTATATTACATGCACCTCGCCGGAGCGGTCGTCTTCTCGATTACACAAGGCATCGCCTTCTCCCTTGCGGAAGGCAACACCTTCAACCTCAAACAAGTTGTCTATTCCGGTAAAAAGAGGATCACCCTCACCGGAGTTGTTCAGAAACGTTGATACGTCTAAATTATCTTCCCCACGGATCACACCTTGGATCAACTCTTCCTTTTCTTCGTCTCTGACGTGTGGGTCCATATTTTCTGCATAGGTGGAAAAACGAATAAGTCAAAGCGTCTAAAGGAGAAAGTTAAGGATAAACCCTAATATATACATACACAATAATAAAAATGAAGAGAAACCCTAAACCTAGTTCCGAGGGGTGTAAAACCTAGTTCGAAGAAACCTCGGATGCATATGAGAGGGGAACATGAGTATAAGGCTACAAAAGGGAAACTATCCAGCAGATAGGTAACACTAGATACTAACAAAATACCATATTGGAATCGATTTAAGAGGGTTCGGAATGCCCTGGCGAAGGCACATCGTCGAACCCACATGCACCTAAGGGGTATTAATGATTCCTTATCTAACCACAGTGACTGACAATGTGAATCAGGTCTGGGGCTACCCACAAGGATGACTCAGCAAATAAGACCAATAATACCAAATTAATTAATAAACCTAATAATACCTAACTCATAATAAACCTAATAATCGAAACACCGAAAAGAAAGGGAAACAATCAACACATGGCATCGATGCAATGCTCAAGCAAGTATGATGATATGACAAGTGAATTTGCATTGGAATGTAACCCTAAGACATGCTCGACGATTTAATCGGGGTTCCGAGGGGTGAAAACCCTAACTCGGGGAAACTCCGGAACATATGAGAGGGGTGCATTTGTTATTCTAATTATACTTGTCATTTAAATTGTTGAACAATGCATGATTATAGGTTAAATAGATAGGTTTCATTTTTTCTGAACAATTTGATATATTATTTGTATTTTTCTGACTTATAAATAAAAAGATATTGAATTTACAAGTTTATATCAATTTCTGGAATTATTAAATCATTTAAAATTGAATTACTGTGTCAATATGACATCAGCAAAGGGTTGGGTTTTTTTACCCAGTAACCTAGCAATCCTTTGAGTGCTGGGCCCTAGGCCACATCAGCAAGCCACCGTGGTGGTCAAAGGTCAGCGGGCCCGTGGGCCACGTCAGCGTGACGCCGGGGTGACGTCATCTCGGCGGCCACCGTCGGGTGCTCACCGGGGACGGCGCTGTGAGACGTGCGGGGAGACGGAGCTAGGCTTGATCGAAGCAGCGCGTCGCGGTAGGCAATAAAGTGGCGGCGCCGCTCGAAGAAGCTCACCGGAGCTGGGTGCACGGCGGGCAGCGGCGGCGGTGCTTGCAGCGACACGACGCGTGGTGGCTACAACAAGCAAGGGGGCAAACGGAGGGCACTGGGAGGTGCAGAGGCTCACCGCGCGTTAGAGAGAGGCGGCGCCGCTCCTTCTTGGTCACCGGAGCGTCGCCTCCGTCGAGCTCGAGCGGGCGCGGCGGGGAAGTGGCTGGTGCGCCGCAGACGGAGGCCAGGCGGTGTGGCGGACTGAACGCGCTGGTTCGCAGCAGCCGGGGCGGTTGTCAGCGTCGGTGAAGCAGAGAAGTGAGATGGCAGGTTTTTTATCGCTTCGCACATTGTCATCCGCGGAGATAGAGATCATCATTATCCAAACACAAATTCAATGGCAGGGACGAGTCAACTCTCCTAGAAGTGGGGCGGGTGTTGCCGCCCACACAGTCCGGCGATGGGGGCAGAGGTCGGGTGGAGCGCCCGGATTCTCAATAATTTCGCTTGATTAACTAACTATAATAAACACTCTAAAAGAAAAATGATTCCAATCAATCGGTCTGTGCATTTTCTTGAGATTTCAAGCGAGCGACTTTCGGGAGCGAAAACAACAGCAGCTGGCAGCGACTCGCGCCGGCGCCGACCATGCCCCGTGGCGCCCGCATCCAATCCTCGTGTCGAACACCACCACCACCACCGCCGCCCCATGGCGCCCGACTTTAATCTCGCGCGGCGCCGACCATGCCCGCGTGTCGCGGCCAAAGCTCAGCTTCAGGTCGCCAGCGCCACCCGCACCTACTCGCCAGCGTCGCCCGTGGCTCGCCAGCGCCGCCCGCGGTTCGCCAGCTCGCTGCCCGGCCCCCCGTCGTGGCGCGTCCGTGGCGGCCAAATGCCCCCGAACCCGTAGCCCGCGTATCGGAGAGGGGCATACCTGCTGGCGGCGATAATGGCGGCGGTTGGAAATCTTTGGCCGGAGGGGAGGATGACAAAAGACGTCGAGGAGGTCTTGTCGATTCGAGGCAGCGCCTTGAGATGACGGCAAAGAGCCGGAGATGAAGGTGGAGGCGGCGGCGTCGATGAAAGCAGAGGAAGAAGCAAAGAAGTGAGATGGGGACGAAGAAGAGGAGGCGCGCGCAGTTATAACCAAAGGACCTTTAGTCCCGGTTGGTGGCTCCAACCGGGACTAAAAATCATCTCGTCAGTTGGAGCCACCAACCGGGATGTATACTCAATTTTCAGCATGAAGGGCCTTGAGGGTCTTTAGTCGGTTGGTGGCTCCAACCGGGATATATTCCAATTTTCAAATTTTTCGTATTTTCTCTCTGTTCCCGCCTTATTTTTTATTTTGGGGCTTAAATTTGTATTGTTTTTTAAATGATAATTAATTTGGAATTTAGAAAAACTTTAAACATAAAAAGTGTTTGGATTTGAATAAATAATTCAAAACTATTTTCTGTTTTAAAAAATAATTAATGTAACCATTTAAAATATGAACCATTTACAATTAAAAATGAATTAACTTATATTTTTTTAATATCAATTTGGAATTTAGAAAAACTTTAAACATAAAAAGTGTATGGATTTGAATAAATAATCCAAAACCATTTTCTATTTTTAAAAAATAATTAATGTAACCATTTAAAATGAATTAACTTATATTTTTGAATATTAATTTGGAATTTAGAAAAACTTTAAACATAAAAAGTGTTTGGATTTGAATAAATAATTTAAAACCATTTTCTGTTTTAAAAAATAATTAATGTAACCATTTAAAATATGAACCATTTACAATTTAAAATGAATTAACTTATATTTTTTAATATCAATTTAGAATTTAGAAAAACTTTAAGCATAAAAATGTTTGGATTTGAATAAGTAATTCAAAACCATTTTCTGTTTTTAATGGGCGAAAAAAAAAGGACAGAAAATAATGGGCGGAAAGAAAATTTGATTAGGATAGAACTGGAATTAAAGTACATAACGCAACTAACACAAAGTTACATAGAAGAACTGAAAATTAAGATACATGGCCAGATTAAGCCACAATCGGCCGAACTTGTTTTGCAATGTTGGAATAATTCAGTCATGCTCCTGCCTACACCTGTAATACTCGCCACTGTAGTCGTCGTACTCGCCGCGGCCATCGTCGCTATCGTCGTCGGGGTCGCCGTAGTTGAACCTTGAAGGTTGAGTACGAGTGGGCTGGACTTGAGGGTAGCGCAGGCGGGGGCTAGAGTCGGCGGCCGTGTCGTAGGCCATGACGCTCTGGAGAGTCCGGCCGCGCCACCACAGCCGACGGCCGGCCTCGTTGAAGTTCGGAGGAGGTGGGCCCTCCTCCTCCTCGTTCTGGCAGTGCCCTCTCACGCCGATCCACGAAGAAGGCTTCCCAAGTCGGGAAATAGTCGGGATGCCATCTGGATTCCTCCGCTGCTCGGCGTGAGCTCGAGCGATCTTGGTTCGTGATGGCCATCCGACGCGCCACACCTAGAGGGACAGGGGGAACCGGCACGCCTCCGGCGCTCAGCATCCAGCCGACGGGGACACAGTAGCCCGGCGGGCAGGGGTAGTTCGAGGCGCAAAGCGCCTCCGCCTCCCTAGGAGTTAGTGCTACGGTGGAAGCCATGGGAAAGAGTGATGAGGTTGCAGATATGAGTCTAGAGATGTGCAATGACAATGGAGGCCAACCCTACATATATATATATAGTGAAGAACTGGTGGGAAGAACTGGAGGGAAGAACTGGCGGGAAAAAATGGCGGGAAGAAATATGGCGGGAAAAATGGCGTGTCGACATTATGTCGTGCGGCGTGTACCATGTCCCGGATGGTGTCACCAACCGGGACTAAAGATAAACCTTAAGTCCCGGTTGGAGACACCAACCGGGACAAAACACGAGTCAACACTAATAATAGGGGTGAGTGTTGGAAAATGGAAAAGGGCTTTTCCGTGCGACAAAAAGGAAAACTTCCTCCTGCAACATTGTTCTCCATACCAATGTCCACACACATGCATAATATGGGCACAACATCACAAACTATGCCGTGATTCAGCACATAACATCGGTCATTTGGACCGAAAGCCATGAAACCTCGAACATGATAGGTCATTTTGTGAAGGTTTTTTCGAAACATGATCAATATACCAAGTATGGTATTTTTCCTTTCAACTATGTAACAAAATATGACACCACGCGAAGGATTTTCATTGTTCGGATTTTTTTGAATTTATTATGCCCGTTTTGAATTATCTGAATTTCTAACTATGGTCGAACGGTGTGCATGAAGATAGGGGCGAGCATCGTTAGAACTTGCATTGGATCTCTGAAGAAACCACATATTGCGAGTCTAAAATGATTTTTTCAAAAAATCATGGGCGATAGATCATGTACATAGTACAAACGGACCCACTTCACGATTTGGCGGACATTTGTCCTTTTACCGGGATGGACGAAAAGGTTTGAGATGTACCGGTTGGGAGATAGTCAATGTAAGGTGGTCTAGTATTTTAGGAAAATGGGGCGGTAGCATTACGAAGCGGCATTTTGGTGGTTACTTCACAAAACGACCCGTTTTTTGCGCTCGGAAAATGGAAAAGGGATTTTCCGTGCGACAAAAAGGAAAACTTCCTCCTGCAACATTGTTCTCCATACCAATGTCCACACACATGGATAATATGGACACAACATCACAAACTATGCTGTGATTCAGCACATAACATCGGTCATTTGGACCGAAAGCCATGAAACCTCGAACATGATAGGTCATTTTATGAAGGTTTTTTCGAAACATGATCAATATACCAAGGCTGGTATTTTTCCTTTCAACTATGTAACAAAATATGACACCACGCGAAGGATTTTCATTATTCGGAGTTTTTTGAATTTATTATGCCCGTTTTGAAATATCTGAATTTGTAACTATGGTCGAACCGGTGTGCATGAAGATAGGGGACGAGCATCGTTAGAACTTGCATTGGATCTCTGAAGAAACCACATATTGCGAGTCTAAAAATGATTTTTTCAAAAAATCACGGGCGATAGATCATGTACCTGTAGTACAAACCGGACCCACTTCCGCGATTGAGACATTTGTCCTTTTTACCCGGGATGGACGAAAAGGTTTGAGATGTACCGGTTGGGAGATAGTCCATGTAAGGTGGTCTAGTATTTTAGGAAAATGGGGGTAGCATTCTGAAACGGCATTTTGGTGGTTACTTCACAAAACGACCCGTTTTTTGCGCTCGGAAAATGGAAAAGGGCTTTTCCGTGCGACAAAAAGGAAAACTTCCTCCTGCAACATTGTTCTCCATAGCAATGTCCACACACATGCATAATATGGGAACAACATCACAAACTATGCCGTGATTCAGCACATAACATCGGTCATTTGGACCGAAAGCCATGAAACCTCGAACATGATAGGTCATTTTGTGAAGGGTTTTTTCGAAACATGATCAATATACCAAGTTTGGTATTTTTCCTTTCAACTATGTAATGAAATATGACACCACGCGAAGGATTTTCATTGTTCGGATTTTTTTTGAATTTATTATGCCCGTTTTGAATTATCTGAATTTCTATCTATGAACTACCACGCGAAGGATTTTCATTGTTCGGCAGACATTTAGTCCCGGATGTAGTCACAAACCGGGATTAAAAATATTTTCCGCCATTTCCCACCTCTTCCCGCCAAGTTTTCCCGCCCTTTCCTTTCTACTAGAGCTTTTAGTCCCGGATGTAGTCACTAACCGGGACTAAAGATATTTCCCGCCATTTCCCAAAGCTTCACACCAAGTTTTCCCGCCCTTTCCCTCTATATTT
This sequence comes from Avena insularis, assembly GCA_023614405.1. NCBI lineage: Eukaryota > Viridiplantae > Streptophyta > Magnoliopsida > Poales > Poaceae > Avena > Avena insularis. Next base: position 444,579,040 of record CM042685.1, read on the forward strand.
AGGGTGATCATGTCATGGCTATCCACACATCCACACCTTCCTCTCTTAGGGTGACCGAGGCGCTGTGCGCCTCCAACTACCCTTGTCCGCCGGGCTATCGGCCGCCCGCTGGATCTTTGGCCGAGGGTTCTGTCCCTTTTGTCCCTCAAGGTTCCGCATGCCAGGCGGCCATCACAAACCACTTCTACCACGAGCTCACGCCGGAGCAGCGGATGGATTCCCAGTGGGATCCCGACAACTACGACACCTGGAATGCCTTCTTCGCTAATAGGCGGGAAAGGGAGCTCGCCAGGTACGAGGGTGATGGCCCGCCACCGGTGAACCACAACGAAGCCGGCCGTGCATGGTGGGCGAACCGTACTATCATCGGAGTGATGCGCTACATCGCCGGGGGAGACCATCCTCGCCTACGGTGCCCACGAGTCCACCCGCCACAGGCCCCACACTGTCCCGGCGGTAGCGGCATCGTCTTCCAGGAGACCCCTCTCCCGCCCGCCATGAATCCGAGGCTGGAATGGCCCCTGGTATATGCCATGGATGGGCTGAGGATCCCCGGAGTGGCAGGTGACGATGACGATGATGATGACGACGACGATGAAGACCCTGAAGCTGCGTACTATAGGACTAGGCATGATTATGACTAAAGGGGGCGGCTTTAGTCCTGAGTGTTAGCTAGTCCCGGTTTGTCCCGGTTTTTAATATTAATAAATGTCTTGAGTGTTACCTAATAAATAGAGGGAAATGCCTATATAAAGAGAGGGTTCATCTTTAGTCCCGGTTGGAGAAACCAACTGCGACTGAAGGGATTGCGGCAGACTGGGCCAGGCAACACTAATAATAGGGGTGAGTGTCGACATTATGTCATGCGGCTTGTACCTTGTCCCGGATGGTGTCACCAACCGGGACTAAAGATGAACCTTTAGTCCTGGTTGGAGACACCAACCGGGACTAAAGATGAGTCAGCACTAATAATAGGGGTGAGTGTCGACATTATGTCGTGAGTGTCGACATTATGTCGTGAGTGTCGACATTATGCCGAGCTGCTTGTACTATAAATAGGCATCCTTGTGAGTCCAGTCCTCCAGCCAGTTTGAGGCATCTCCAAGATGGTTTTAGAGAGCAGGGACACCACTACGGCCAGTTTCAGGGAGATGCCGACGGAGCCCAGTCCTCCGGCATCTCCGAGAAACTGGTCATAGAGGCACTCCCTAATATGTGAAATTAGTTAGCTCCGAGGCGTATTGATCTAGTTAGTGAAGTTACAAGTTGCAAGATGGTTTTCGAGAGCAGGGACACCACTGCTGCGATTCGAGGAGATGCCGACGAGCCAGGTCCTCCGCATCTCCGAGAAACTGGTCATAGAGGCACTCCTAATATGTGAAATTAGTTAGCTCCAGCGTATTGATCTAGTTAGAGAAGTTACAAGCTGCAAGATGGTTTTCGAGCGAGGACACCATCAGTTTGTGGAGATGCCGCGGATCCCGCCTCCTCCAAAGATCTCCAAGAAACTGGTCATAGAGGCACTCCCGGTCCAGCCACAAAACGGGACTAACACTCAAGACATTTATTAATATTAAAAACTGAGACTACAAAATCGGGACTAAAGGCCACAAACCGCGAAAGATATTACATAATATGAGCATGAACTTCTTGGCATATGTCATTCCTTATGACTGCTTCAGATGTAACCATGGAGCATCTTCTTTACTTAACGGAATGCTTGGGTCAGTTTTCCTTTGTGAAGGGCGGAATTTCATCAAACTTATTATAATCTTGACATGTACTGCTTGTCCTCGATTCCCACGATGTTTCTTTTCCCCGAAAGAACTATGTGACGCTTTGGCTCATCATATGATGTATTCGTTTGCATATTTTTTCTTTTTTCGATGCGAGGACATGTCCTTCACATAGAAAACCTGAGACACATCATTGGCTAGGACGAATGGTTCATCTCTATAACCAAGATTGTTGAGATCCACTGTTGTCATTCCGTACAACTGGTCTATCTTTACCCCTTCCCCATTCAGGTTGACCCATTTGCAAATGAAACAAAGGGACCTTAAAAGAGACTCCATAGTCTAGTTCCATATCTCCTCTATGTAACCATAATATGTGTCCTTTTGTCCATTCTTGTCTATTGCATCAAAGCGGACACCACTATTTTGGTTGGTGCTATTTTATCTTGGGCGATCGTAGAATGTATTCCCATTTATTTCGCCCTTTGGAAATTCAATACGAGAAGATGGTGACGCGCCAACAAGTATAGCTGATCTCCAACGGTGGTGTCATTCAAGAGATGTGTCCGCATCCAACCACGAAAGACTTCATGTGTTCATCTGTAATCCATGATTCAGGCTTCCCGGTTTTTGAGCGCATAATATTCTTGTGTTCCTCGATATACGGAGCTGCCAAGGTGGAATTATGTAGAACTGTGTAGTGTCCTTTAGTGAAAGAATCCCGTCCCTACATATCATTGCTTTCTTTCCCAGCGTTTTTCCACTTAGTCTTCCCTCATGCATGAGTCGAAACACCAATCGCTTAAGGTCAGAATAAAGTCAACACAAAACTCAATGACCTCCTCTGCTCCATATCCCTTGGAGATGCTTCCTTCAGTCTAGCACGGTTATGAACATATTTCTTTAAGACTCCATGAACCTCTCAAAGGGGAACATATTGTGCAGAAATACCGGACCGAGAATGGCAATCTCTTCCACTAGATGAACCAGAGATGCGTCATAATATTGAAGAAGGATGGTGGGAACACCAATTCAAAACTAACAAGACATTGTACCACATCCTTGTGTAACCTTGGCAGAATATCTGGATTGATTACCTTCTGAGATATTGCATTGAGGAATGAACACAGCTTCACAATGGGTACTCGAACATTTTCCGAGAAGCCCCTCAATGCAATCGGAAGCAATCGCGTCATAATCACGTGATGTCATGAGACTTCAGGTTTTGGAACTTTTCTCGCCATATTTATTATCCCTTTATATTAGATGAGAAGCCCGACGGCACCTTGATCTGTAAAGGACTTCAAAAAGATTTCCTTCTGCTTTGGTAAGAGCATAGCTGTACGACTTAAGTGGCGCCTTTATCCTTCTTGTTATGTGTATGCATGTTCTTTGGGTCTTTCATAATTTGTTGGTCCTCCCGTGCTTCAGGTGTATCTTTTGTCTTCCCATACACGCCTAGGAATCCTAGCAGGTTCACGCAGAGATTCTTCGTCACGTGCATCACGTCGATTGAAGAGCGGACACGCAGGACTTTCCAATATGGCAGCTCCCAAAATATAGATTTCTTCTTCCACATGGGTGCGTGTCCTGTAGCGACGCTGCTCGAACTGATTGACCGCCGACCCTTTCCAAAGATTACTTCTATACTTGACCATACCAAATACATCATCACCAGCAGGAGTTCAGGCTTCTTCCGGTGATCTGCCTCACCTTTGAAATGCTTGCCTTTCTTTCTTACGGGATGATTGGTCGGAAGAAATCATCGATTCGCCAGGTACACAACCTTCTTGCATTTATGCAAATATGTACCTTCGGTCTTATCTAAACAGTGGGTGCATGCCTTATATCCCTTGTTTGTGCATCACGAAAGGTTACTAAGAGCAGGCCAATCATTGATGGTTACGAATAACAACCCTCGTAGATCAAATGGCTCCTGTTTGTTCTCATCCCATGCACGTACACCTGGTTTGCCCCACAACTGTAAGAGTTCTTCAACTAATGGCCTAAGGTACACATCAATGTCGTTGCCCGGTTGCTTCGGCCTTGGATGAGCACCGCATCATAATGAACTTACGCTTCATGCACAACCAAGGAGGAAGGTTGTAGATATATAGAGTCACGGGCCAGTCTTGGACTGCAGCTCGCTCCCAAAAGGATTCATGCCATCCGTACTTAGACCAAACCATAAGTTCCTTGCGTCACCTGCAAAGTCTGGGAAGTCTCTCTCGATTTTTCTCCACTGTGACTCATCAGTAGGGTGTCTCAACTTCCCGTCTTTCTTACGGTCTTCTTTGTGCCATCGCAACAACCTGGCATGCTCTTTGTTTACGAACATGCTTTCAACCTTGGTATTATAGGATCATACCACATAACCTTAGCAGAACCCTCTTCGGAGGGGCTCTCCTCAACATCACCAGTGGTCATCTCGCGATCTTATACCGCAACGCATTGCATACCGGCATTTATCTAAATTCTCATACTCCTTACATGGTAGAGGATGCATCATTAATGCATGCATGTATCTTTTGCACATCTAATCCCAGAGGATGAGAGTCTTCTTTGCTTCAGAGGTACTCTCGGGAAGTTCGTTATGTTTTGGAAACTTCGCTTCATTATTTTCAGCATCTTTTCAAATGAGGAGTCGTTAGACCACACTCGCCTTCCATCGCAACAATTCCAGGTGGTACCGAGCTTTGTGCTGCCATCTTCACAATTTGGGTACAACAATTTCGTGTGATCTTCTAACATGCCCTCTAACTTCAACTTCTCATTTTCTGTTTCACAGTCTCGCTTTGCATCAGAAATGACCCTACCAAGTTCATCAGCCGCCTCATCTGATGCCCGTTCTTCACCTCTTTCCTCTCCATTGTCTTCCATTGCAGATCACCAGATTCAGGAAACATATGATGATAGTTGTTATCATCATCTTCTTCACCATCTTCCATCATAACCCTCTTTCCCTGCTTGGTCCAGCAATTATAGTTGGGCATGAAACCTTTCATAATCGTGGCGCGAATGATTTTCGAGGAAGAGTACTTTGTTGTTCCGACATTGAACACATGGACAACGTATAAATCCATTCTCTTTGTTTGTCAGCCACATCGATAAATTTATCCACGCCTTTGATATACTGATTCTGCCACGTACCGTCACCGTACATCCATTCCCGACCGTTCATCTGCATCATATAAATAAGTTTATCAAAAAACAGGACATCATAAATAGTGAAATAACCAATTCACACCGACACACGAATTGTATCGATGACCTAGAAAAGATAAGATTGCTAACCTCGATCGAGGGAAATAAAGAGGAGAAAGCTCAAGTGCGTCTCGGACACCTTCTATATTTTTGTTCTATGAGAAATTCAATGGGATTATTCACTCAAACATTTCAACAAACACCTTCAATGCATGCATGAGAAAAAACTAGCACACCCCCTCACACCTTCCACCATTCGAAAAAGCAGTGGAGGCAGAGGGTCGCTGCATTTATAGAGGGCAGGGGGTCTTTAGTCCCGGTTGTAGCCAGCAACCCGGACTAAAGGTGCGGGCCACGCCACGTGGATGTGGACAAAACTTTAGTCCCGGTTGGTGGCTACAACCGGACGATTCTACCAACCGGGACGCATGCCCCCTGGCCCCGTGCCCGCTCCAACCGGGATGCGTGCCAGCATTAGTCCCGGTTGGTGGCGGAACCGGGACAAATGCTCTGAGGGGTCGCGAACGGATAGCCCTTTTTCCACTAGTGATCTACCCCTTTTGTGGAATAGTATGCAACGCCGACTGATGCACCGGTCCATCCGCGTCGAGCAAAGAGAAGATTGGGTGGAATCGCAGGGATCTAACGCATGGATTCCATCTGGGTAAGCATTGTTTTCATTTTGTGGATTGATTATTGGCAGTATTTGAGCGCGAATCACTGGTGCTCAACTAACTGCCATGCTTTTCGAATAGGATTGATCCAGTGCTGGCATTTCGGCTGGCGATTAGACTGGATACTAACGTAATTCGTGGTTGTGAACAATATCTCTCTGGATTTTACTTTCCAGCGGTGGTTGCAACCTTCATAACTCGTAGAGATTTGATAGATAAAATCTATTGTAAATTCTCTTGGAGCAGTGGCGATTCAGTTGAGTTGCAATATTTCAACATTAGTGAGCAAAGATTGCTCCCACTAACTAGCGAAGATGATCTGGTAATGCTTTTCTCTTTGAATGCTGCCGAATGTTTTGGTCGAATTCGTCTCCATGTACAACCTAAAGTTGAGCACACGGGAAAGAGTGTTAAATCACCATCTGGTGGTCACGCATCATCAGGTGGTCAGGCATCATGTGTCTCTGCTATGTCTGCTAATAGTGTGCGCCCCGGCGATCCTTGTAGGTCCACAGTAGTACCATTTGTTCGCACTGCGAGTGTAAGCCAAACCGCTCGTGTAGCCGATGTGGAGGACGAGGCAGAGCCTGACGAGGGAGTGCCTCCACTAGATGATGAAGATGAGTTGATGTTTCCTGAATTTGTAGATAGATTCAGTAAACAGGCACTCGAGGATCAATACACGGATGAAATTGCCCAGGGTACCAGATTTCATGATACCGATGACAAAGAGAACGAGAAGAACAATGAAAGCCTCGTTTTAGCCGAGTACGATGGTGAGGACTTGCCAGTAATTAAGTGGGACATGGACGATCCTAAGATTTCAGAAGGCATCATATTTGAAACGATGCAGGACTGTTGTAATGCCCTTACTACATATTGCATTCACACCAATAATGCTTATGATGTTATTAAGAATGAGCCAACAAGGTTCACAGTGAAGTGCCCATACAAGAGGTGTAGGTGGAGGATGCATGCATCCACTATGCTCAGGAGCAGTTTGGTTTAGGTATTACAACCACTTGTGTATTTTAGATCATTGTATAGAGTTTGTTAGATGTACCTGACATTTTAATTATGTTTCAGATAAAAATTAACCGGTTCGAATATTTTTTTCCACCTCAAGGAGGGCAACCAAAGGACAAAACAAAACTAGAAAAGACTAGGTGGTTGACAGATGCAATCATGGATTGAATGAGAGCGAACACATCACTTGGTGCAACAACGCTCATAAAAGAAGTTTCTAAAAAGTTTACTATTACAGTACCCTACATGAGGATGTTCTATGCAAAGGAAATGTCTCTTGAGAGGATCAATGGTCCATGGAATGAAAGTTTTCAGTTGCTTTATAGCTTCAAAGCTGAAGTGGAGATGGCTAGTCCAGGTAGTGTTATACAGATAGACAGGCATAAAGTTCAGTACAAAATAAGAGGGAAGACAATGGAGGAGTGCTTGAGAAGGGATTTTGTTTGTTTCAAAGCTTGCTGGCAAGGGTTTCTGGATGGTTGCAAGCCTTATTTGGCCGTGGATGCAATAGCTCTTCATGGCAGATTGAAAGGACAGCTAGTAGCTGCTACTGCAGTTGATGGCCACAATTGGATGTTCCCTGTTGCTTATGGACTTTTGGAGATTGAGTCAGAGGAAAGTTGGACTTGGTTTCTGGAGAATTTGCGCGACCTTATAGGTCATCCACCAGGACTTACTATCCACACAGACGCTTGCAAAGGTTTGGAGAAAGCTGTAGAAGCAGTATTCCCCGGAGTGGAGCATAGGGAATGTATGCGACACTTAGTGCAGAATTTTACAAAGAAATTCAAGGGTAAAGTTTATACTGACAACCTATGGCCAGCTTCATACACATGCAGTTTGAGGAAGCATTTGTATCATTTGGAAGTGTTGTATAAACAAAAACTTACGGTGAAGGAGTACTTGAATGCACATCATGGAATGGTGTGGTCAAGAAGCCGATTCAATGAAATTTGCAAGGTAGACTATGTAACAAGTAACCTTGCAGAGAGTTTCAATACAAAGATCAAGTCATTGAAAGGGCTTATGCTATGGCAAATATTTGATAAGATTAGACATATGATCATGATAAAGATCGATTTGCGTCAAATAATTGCATTAACAGTATATGCTGGCCATCTCATCCTCCCATCTTTGATTAAGGCTTTGCATGCCAGGGCAAAATAATTGAAGATGAAATGCATTAGAAGAGGAATGGAGGCTGAGGTAACATACACTGATAGTAAAGATAGGCAATGGAGGTATCCAGTGAGTTTGGTTGGTAGGACAAGCCATTGCAGGCAATGACAGCTCCGTGGGAAACCCTGCATACATGCATTGTTTTTCATGGGTGTTCTAGGAGGTGAAGAGGGTGAAGTTGACCAGTACGTGTCGGAGTATTTATCTGTTGCCAAATTTAGGGCAGCATATGCTCAGAATGTTCCAGCCTTGTTGGGAAAAGACCAATAGATGGTAGTGGATCCAGGCTTCAAGCTATACCCTCCAGTTTTTAGTAGACCAGCAGGTAGGCCAAGGAAGAATAGGATAAGAGCTAGTGTAGAGGGTGGTGCACCACCTCGACGACGTAAGTGAAAACATTGTGGGATCCTAGGGCACATTGCTAGGCTTTGTAAAAATGCAGTGGACCTAGCTTATGGATGGATGATGAGGCAGGAGCAGCAAATGCAGATGAGAATGAAGCGTTTGAACGAGAGGAGAATGAAGCAATGGATACATTGCAGATTGAACTAATGGATCTAGAGGAGATTGAACCAAATGCATGGGAGATTGAACCCGTCGATCGAGAGGAGATTGAACCAAATGCAGAGGATATTGAACCAGTCGATCGAGAGAAGATTGAACCAAATGCGGGGGAGATTGAACCAGTCTATCGAGAGGAGATTGAACCAAATGCATGGGAGATTGAACCAGCGCGTTGGACTCCAAATCCTTGCTGCGCTTGCTGTGGTTCGAATCCACCTCAGAACGAACAATGAATGAATGTGGGCGGTCAACCAGGTCTTTCAGTGCCCAGGAAAGAAAGGACTAGGGAGGGATTGAGAGAAGCTTTCACAGTGGAAAATGAAAAAAAGCATGTCGTTCTTAGAAATTGTGGAATTCAAATCACTAGGTTTAGCATCAAGAGGGAAGTTTTGTAAAAGCAACAGGAAGAATTGCTCAGATACCCGTGAGCTAATATAGAAATGCTCTGGCTAAACCTATTGATGGGAGAGGCGAAATTGTAGCTTCGGAATCTCGCTTAATTGAATCTCCTGCTCCGGGTAGAATTTCCGTGCTCAGATATGAACCCCTTCAAACATGAAAATGGCTATCGATTCGATGATCCCCATAGGGCGCGGTCAGCGAGAGTTCATTAGTGGGGACAGACAGACTGGCAAAACAGATATTACATCAACTGCATGGGAGATTGAAGCAGAGTTCAAGCATAAAGGAATTACACCAGCGGATATGGTAGAAATGGGAACAATGTTTTTTCAACCGTATGAACCAATGGATCGAAACATGATTGAACCAATTGTATGACAGACTGAAGCACTTGATTCGTTGGATGTAGAGAAAAAGAACAAAGGGAAAAAACGGAAGAAGCTGATGGTGGACTCCGAAAATATTCTAGCTAGGATCACCAGGAGCAAGCTGGTGAACCCAACAAAAAACACTAGGAGCAAGAAAGAAATGGATTTGAATTTGTATGATAAATTTTAACTACTGTCAATGTTTGTATTTAATTCTAACTAGTGTGATGATCCTAAGTTTGTATGTTCGATAATCCCATAATGTATGTGTTATTACAAGTTTCTATGGTCATGCATCTAGTTGCTTAGCACTGCTCAGTTTTGCCCTCTACATGTGGTCAACACATGGGGTTTAGCTAGTTCATGGCTTAAACGTTGACCAATTGATCCAAAATTTGGCACACTTGTGTATCTTGGATTGATTTACCATATGAATTGGAAATTTTGGATTAACTTGTAATCAGCCACATTTTTCTTTTTCTAAGTGTTAAATTCAAAAAAATGGTTTTAGGGTTAGTTTAATTCAAAAAAAAAGTCAAAACATAGTGCAACCTTCAAATGGAGTCTTGTTTTGTTGCCTACAACCTAGCATGAATAATAAAGGAAAAGGAAATAAAAAGAAATGGACTTATCCCCTAAACCACTTCTTAAACCCTTGTTGGAATGAGCTACTAGCTATGAAGATGCATGGCTTTCCACTCGACCAACCTCCAAAATAACCCATCCCAAAACATACTTTGTCTAAATGAGACCAAATTTGGAACACTTGTGTATATCTGAGTTGCAAACAATATAATGTCGGCCAAGACGAATTATTTTGTTTAATAACACATTTTTCCATTTTTATGCCAAAATCTGAATTTCCCTTACTCATTTTTTATCTGAGTGCCCTTGTTTTCGTTAGCTCTACTCAGTTTTCCCCTCCCTCTAAAGTTTTCCTCACTTTCCCCTCTCGCTAAAGTTTTCCTCACTTTTACCCTCTCTCCTGACTCAAACCCTCACAACAATTGCTGCGCTCTGATTGGTCGAGATGTATGTCACACGGATCTTGGCTAACCACCGTTGGATACATCATGATCCGACGGGTTAGAGGTCTCTCTCTCCCGATGGGTGTACCTACCTTGTATGGAGAGGAGAGACCGACAGGCTGGAGGTCTCTCTGTCCCGATGGGAGCACCTACCTTGTATGGAGAGGAGAGCCCGATGGTCTGGATGTCTCTCCCTCCCTTTCCCTGTCGCACGTATACCAGCCGCATCTTCCTCCCCTCCTATCGACGTACGGCGGCGCGGTTCTAAGCGTGGTGGTCTGAATGGCGTGCGGTGGCGCGGACCTAAGCCTGGCGGTCCGAAAGCGTGGGGTCAGAACAACATGCGGCGACGCGGATCTAAGCCTGGTGGTCGGAACGACGTGCAGCGGCGTGGACCTAAGCGTGGGGGTCGGAACGGCTTGCGGCGGCGCGAATCCAAGCATGGCGGCTGGAACGGCATGCGATAGTGAGGATCTAAGCGTGTGAAATTTTTGTCTCTATCCGTCTCACTCCTGTTCACCTCCTCGGATTCGTTGCTGATTAAAGACACCGAGGCGGCGGCGGTGCCGACAGTGGTCATTGATGCGATGATGATTGAAGCCATCATCCGCAACATCACCGCGACGACGCAAATCAAGCCCCCGTGAACCGATTTGAATAAATTTGATACTCCCTTCGACCCATATTAGTTGACTTGGATTCATCTAGATATAAAACGTATCTAGTCAAGTTTTACTACTAATATGGGTCGGAGGGAGTATGTTTTTGAGCCGTGAGACCGATGGATATGCTGATTCATAAGTAGCAGTACTTGCTTTGACAATCTCCGGTGGGCTTGTATTAGTTGATTTAGCTTTGTCTAGATTCGATTGTACCTAGACATGAATTAGTATTAAATTCATCCATATCTTGACGAATTTGAGTCAACTAAATTGGATCGGAGGGAGTAGTACTTTCTTTGACAGATCGCCTCTCTAGAGAAGAAGAATGGGGCGTCAGGAAGAACGGGGAATGGATGCTGCTATCAACGCTACAAGTCTACATGGCATTTGGCATGCCAACTATGGGCAGCTAGATCCAATGGCAAGCAACTCGGGCCCCGCAATGCATTCTCATGACAACTTTGGGACCGCAAAGTGACTAAATTCGCAGGAACTCACAACCATCCATTGAATAACAATTCTATCATCTAAATTAGCTATTGATACGTCCAATTTGCATCACCATTCTATATCATAATTTGCCTCTATTCATTGATATATGTATTATTATGAGGTAATACATATGTATTTTCATCTGTTTATGCATGTTGGATGATTCTTGGAGGATGGACTGTCAGAGTCTGGGTTCTGATGGAAAAAGAGGTGTTTTGATGCAATTTTGCGAAGATCAGAAAAATACCAGAAAAATATGGTAAAATTATATTTTCCCGGAAGCCAGAGGAAGCCAGAGGGGAGGCGAAGAAGGGCCACATGGGGCCCACACCCCCTAGGCGCGGGCCCACCCTGGGTCATGCCTAGGGCAGGTGTGGCCCACCTGCTCGGCTCCCGACTCCGCCCTCTCGCCTATATCTTCCTTACGGAACCCTAAAACCAGGAGAGCGACCACATATAGATTTCCGCCGCCTCTGCGGGTCGGAAAACACCGAGAGAGAAAGATCTCTCCGACAGATTGATTTCTGTTGGGGAAATTCCTTCCCAAAGAGGGGAGATCGTCGCCATCAACACCATCATCAAGCTAGGCTTCATCGGGATTATCATCATCATCATCCACACCATCATCACCACTCTGTCCCGCTATAACAATTGTGTTGGATCTTGCATTAGTTTATAGGGGAAACTTTCCTAGTGTTGATTACTATTGTAGTTGATGCTTGTGAGTGGAACCATTGGATTATTGTCTATGTTCAGATTGTTATTCATCACCATATCATCTTTGATCTTGATCCATATGATGTATTGTGAGTAGTTCGTTTAGTTCTTGAAGACATGGGAGAAGTCATGTTGTTATTAGTGGATTTGTGTTGAGTTATTATTCAATAGTTTAGTATTTAAGTTGTGGTGCTATTCTTCTAGTGGTGTCATGTGAACGTCGACTACATGATACTTCACCATTTATGGGCCTAGGGGAATGCATTGTGTATTTGGCTACTAATTGTGGGGTTGCCGGAGTGATAGAAACCTGAACCCCCGTTAGGACACCTTTGCACAAGGGAGCGTAGGATCAGAGTTTAAGGCTATGGTTAGATTTATATCTTAAATACTTTCTTGTAGTTCCAGATGTTTATAGGGGGTTTAATCACAAGTATGTATTATTCCAAGTAAGGTCGGTACATTAGCACAGGTTCACCCACACAACACTTACAACACCAAAGAAGAGTACTCGGCTATTTGAAGCGAAAGCACTTGACAGAATTCCCATATGTCCTCAAAAACGTTTGGTCCTTATAAGTATTTCCACTGACTTGTCCTTTGCTAAGAAAGGACTAGGCCACTTGCTGCGTTTGTTCTTTGTTACTTGCACTTTGTTTTGTTGCTTTATCAGAAAACCACTAAAAATCCGTTTGCTAAGTATTTACACAGATTTCCTGCTTCATACCACTAGTCAACACCTTCTGCTCCTTGTTGGGATCGACACTCCTATTTATCGAAAGTACTGCGATACACCCCCTATACTTGTGGGTCATCAAGACTATTTTCTGGTGCCGTTGCCGGGGAGTGAAGCGCTATTGAAGAGTGGAACTGGTAAAGAAAACTTCTACTGTGAGTATTTCATTTTGTTACTATTTGTTGCTTTGTTTCCAATATGGATAACCCACTTGGTTTTTTTTTTGGGAAAACTACTAACACTGCTAGGGTATTAGATGAACCACCACCTGTTGCGATAGATCCTTTTAAGATACCTACAAGCATTGTTGATCGTGTTATGGATAATTTTTATTTTGAGGATGGAACTATCCATCCTGGTGATCATTTGCTTTTTATCCATGAATTATGCAGGTTGTTTAAGTGTGCAGGTTTCAAAACTAAACAGGTGAAGAAGAAGTTACTCTCCATATCCTTGAAAGGGAGAGCTGAAGAATGGTATAAGCTGCTATAGAATGGAATGGGAGGAGATGTTATCTCTCTTTTATTCTAAATTCTATCCTCCTAGTGAGATTCATAAGGATAGAAATCTGATATATAACTTTTGGCCTCGTGATGGAGAGAGTACATCTCAAGCTTGGGGGAGATTGAAGTTACTAATACTTAAATGCCCTATTCATGAACTCCCTAACAATATTATTATCAATAACTTTTATGCTAGGCTTTCTCTTCATGATAAAGATTTACTAGATGCTTCTTGTTATGGATCATTCACACGTATGAAGGAAGAAGCTAAATGGGATCTACTAGACCGTATTCAAAAGAACACTGAAGCTTGGGAGAATGACAAAGGAAGAAAGTGAGGTATAAACTATGATTATGAATGCATTAAATATTTTATGGGAACTGATGACTTTCGTGATATTAGCAATAAGTTTGGTCTTGATCCTCGAGTTCTTGCAAAAAAAATAACGCCTTTGCCTCTTATATTGAAATTCCCAAGAAAGAGTGGGACAAGTACCATGCTCCTTATAAAGACATTGTCACCCATGTTCCTGCTAGCATAGAGGTTTGTACTGTTGATCCTATTTTGCCTGAACCTTATGTGGAGAAAATCCCTTTTCCTGCTAAGTTAAGGTAACATTCCATTATAGATAATGTGGTTAGCAAAAGTGCAAAGAAAACCGTGGAGCCTGATGATCTTATTGATATGGAGCCTGTGGTAGCTATTGTGAAAGATCTTGTCACTAGAATATAGAGGATGAGCATATTGTCTTCTGTGAAGATGCTACTAATATTGTTTCTCATCCTAAAAAAGCTGGAAAAGCTAGTGTCCCTGTTCTTTCTATTAGAATTGGTAATCATAGCTATTATGGTTTATGTGATATTGGTGCTAGTTCTAGTGATATTCATTATGAGCTTTGCAAGGAAATTATGCATGAAATTGGTCCTTGTAAGCTTGAGGACATTCATGTGGTTATTAACCTTGCTAATAGAGAGCAAGTTTGCCCCATTGGCATTGTAAGATATGTGGAGGTCCTTTGTGGTAATATTAAATATCCTGCTGATTTTCTAGTACTTGGTAAAGAAGCTAGTAAAACCTATCCTATTATCTTTGGTAGACCCTTCATGAATACTTGTGGGGCTATTATATATTGTAGGAAGGAAAAAGTTTTGACTAAGTTTGATGGAGAGTCTTATGAGTTTAATTTTTCCAAATTTTCCAAAACTCCTTATAAAAATGAACTGCCTAATGATGATTTCAGGGTTGAACAACTTTCTGCTATTTCTCTTGCTCCTAACAATGCCTTGCAGCAGTTTATGGAAGATCATGAAAGTGATGTCTTCACGAAGGAAAGAAATGAGATTGACGAGGTTTTCCTTCGTCAGCCGGAGAAACTTAAGCATAATCAACATGTGGAAGACTTGGGAACCACACTACCACCTAAAGAGGACCCTGTTTTCGAATTAAAACTTTTACCTGATGATCTTAAATATGCTTATCTTGATAATAAGAAAGTATATCCTGTTATTATTAGTTCTAAACTTTCAGGAAAGGAAGAAGAAAGGTTACTAGAGATACTGAAGAAACACCGAGGAGCTATGGGTTATACTCTTGATGATTTAAAAGGAATTTCTCCTACTATATGTCAGCATGCTATTAATATAGAACCTGATGCCAAACCAGTTGTTGAGCACCAACGTCGTCTGAATCCTAAGATGAAGAATGTGGTAAGAAATGAGGTATTAAAACTCCTTGATGCTGGTATTATTTATCCTAATGCTGACAGTCAATGGGTTAGCCCTGTTCATTGTGTTCCCAAGAAAGGGGAATAACTATTGTGCCTAATGAAGATAATGAGCTTATACCCCAAAGAGTAGTGGTTGGGTATAGAATGTGCATTGATTTTAGAAAGATTAATAAAGTTACTAAGAGAGATCATTATCATTTGCCCTTTATTGATCAAATGCTTGAGAGGTTATCCAAAAAGACTCACTTTTGTTTTCTTGATGGTTATTTTGGGTTTTCTCAAATTGCTGTGAAAGCACAAGACCAAGATAAAACTACTTTCACTTGTCCCTATGGTACTTATGCTTATAGGCGTATGCCTTTTGGTTTATGTAATGCTCCTGCTACCTTTCAGAGATGTATGTCTGCTATCTTTCATGGTTTTTTCTTAGAAATTGTGGAGGTTTTCATGGACGTTTTTTCCATCTATGGAACTTATTTTGATAACTGTTTGCACAACCTTGATAAAGTTTTGCAGAGATGTGAATAAACCAACCTTGTTCTTAATTGGGAGAAATGCCATTTCATGCTTAATGAAGGGATTGTTCTTGGACACAAGATCTCTGAAAGAGGTATTGAAGTGGACAGAGCCAAAATTGAAGCAATTGAGTAGATGCCTTGCCCTAGAGATATTAAAGGTATTCATAGTGTCCTTGGTCATGCTGGTTTCTATAGGAGGTTTATTAAAATTTCTCCAAAATTTCAAAGCCCCTTACTAATCTTCTTCAAAAAGATATACCTTTTGATTTTGATGATGATTGTAAGGAAGATTTTGAAACTTTGAAGAAAGCTTTGACAACTGCTCCTATTGTTCAACCACCTGATTAGAGTTTACCTTTTGAAATTATGTGTGATGCTAGTGATTTTTCTGTGGGTGATGTCCTTGGACAACATGTTGATAAGAAGTTGAATGTTATTCATTATGCTAGCAAGACTCTTGATGCTACTCAAAATAATTATGCTACTTCTAAAAAAGAGTTCTTAGTTGTAATCTTTGCTTGCGATAAGTTTAGACCTTATATTGTTGATTCAAAGGTTACTGTTCATACTGATCATGCTGCTATTAAGTACCTTATGACAAAGAAGGACGCCAAGACTAGACTTATCAAGTGGGTTTTGCTTTTACAAGAGTTTGATCTGCATATTGTAGATAGGAAAGGTGCTGAAAATCCTGTTGTTGACAAATTATCTCGTTTGGAAAACATTTCTTTTGACCCATTGCCTGTTAATGATAGTTTTCCAAATGAGCAGTTGGCCGCGATAAGGGTAAGTCTGCATGAGAGTCCTTGGTATGCTGATTATGCTAACTTTATTGTTTCCAAGTATTTTCCTCCAACCTTTACAGCTCAGCAGAGAAGGAAATTCTTTTATGATCTAAGGCATTACTTTTGGGATGACCCACACTTATATAAAGAAGGAGTAGATGGCATTATGAAAAGATGTGTTCCAGAATTTGAACAACAAGAGATATTGAGAAAATGTCATGGCAGTGCTTATGGAGGACATCATGCAGGGGATAGGACTGCACAGAAGGTTTTACAATCTGGATTTTATTGGCCTACCCTTTTCAAATATGCAAGGAAGTTTGTCTTATCATGTGATGAATGTCAACGATTAGGTAACATTTCTAGACGCAATGAAATGCCTATGAATTATTCTCTAGTTATTGAACCTTTTGATTGTTGGGGATTTGACTTTATGGGACCTTTTCCCCTTTAAAAGGGTACACTCATATTCTTATTGCAGTCTAATATGTTACAAAGTGGGTAGAAGCCATACCTACAAATAGTGCTGATGGTAAGACCTCTTTGAAAATGCTTAAGGATGTCATTTTTCCTAGGTTCGGTGTGCCTAGATATCTCATGACTGATGGAGGCTCTCATTTTATTCATGGGGGTTTTAGAAAAACTCTCGCTAAGTATGATGTAAACCATAGAATTGCTTCATCTTATCACCCCCAAACTAGTGGGCAAGTAGAACTTTCCAATAGGGAAATTAAATCTATCTTGTAGAAGACTATCAGTAGATCTAGAAAAAATTAGGCTAAAAAGTTGAATGACACTTTGTGGGCTTATAGAACTGCTTATAAAAATCCTATGGGGATTTCTCCTTACAAAATGGTCTATGGTAAAGCTTGTCACTTCCCTTTAGAATTAGAACACAAAGCTTATTGGGCAGTGAAAGAGTTGAATAGAGATTTTAGACTTGCAGGTGAGAAAAGACTGCTCGACTTAAGTAATCTAGATGAGTGGAGAGATGAAGCTTATGAAAATGCTAGGATTTTTAAGGAAAAAGTAAAAATATGGCATGATAGGAGAATTCTCAAAAGGGAGTTCCATGCTGGTAAGAAAGTTCTTTTGTATAGGTCTCGTCTCAGATTTTTTGCAGGGAAACTACTCTCAAAATGGGAAGGACCTTTTGTTATCAAGGAAGTGTACCGTTCAGGTGCCATCAAAATTTCTTCTCTAAAGGATGACACAACACAGGTGGTTAATGGTCAAAGACTAAAACATTATATTTCTGGAGATTCTTATAATGAAGATGTGGATGTTATTCAAATGGTGACTCCAGAAGATTTTATCAGAAGCCAAACACCAGAAACTGCAGAGTTCGTCCTTGAATAGGTAAAAGTGGTGAAAACAGAAGGTTCGTGAAACCCCAATCTTTTTATATTTCTGATGTTTTTAATACATAAGGGAACTTACGAGACGGAACAGAGGAGGAACCGGAGGCCGGGGTGGCCAAACCCACCCTAGGCGCGGGCCCACCTTCCCCGCGCCTGGAGGGGGTGTGCCTCCCCGAGCTCCGACTCCGCCTCGTTTCCATGTCAAAACCTTCCTTATGCTTTGAAACTTTGTAATATATAACCCCCAGATTCCCCGAGGTTCTTGCATTGAGTTCTTGTTGGGTTTTTGTTTCAATTTGTTTCTGTCACGCAAATTCTCAGTTTTGGAGCTACAATGTCTTTCTCTGGATCACCGATGGAGGATTCCTCTACGGATGTCCTCAACCCATACATGTATGAGTTGAAGATCCATCCCAAGAAGCTGATTCTCAAAGATGGGAAGGTACAGATGAAAGAAGTTCAAGGCCCCAACGGAGAAGGAAGTCTGGAAGACAGGATGGAATCATTGGAGTAGAAGGTTTTCAGCTACAAGAAGATGGCGGAACGCGAAATGGATGTTATTCACAAGATAAGTTCAGAACTCATCGCCAAACACGAGGAGGAGGTGGCTGAGCTCCGAGAAGAAATCTTCTCGCTCCGTTAGACCACCAACCAATTACAAGCATAGCTCTACGAATTACAAAGTCAAAACTGTGAGTATGAGGCTAGATTTGATCGCATAACTCTGCTGCTAGTTTCAGGATTGCGGAGACAAGGACATCCTTTTTGGATGGGGAACCTTTGCCTTGGAAGTTTTATGATGACAAGGGAACACCACCACCAACGAAGGAGTAATTCGTCATCAGGTTTGGCATCCCCTTGGCTTGTTCCAAGCTGGGGGGGTGCCGCGGTATCACAATCATTATCTTTATCTTTTTAGTGGATTCATATCTTTGGTAGAGAAATTATATTATATTTTGGTTTGCATGTGGAAGTATCTCTCCTTTAGTTGATTATCTATGTATCCCTTGGTGTGAGTGCCTTTATTGGAATATTAATGAGAAGTTTCATCTTTTACCTTTAGCACTTCTTATTTTTAGTTTGCAATCTCTATTATATGATGGGTCTTGTTGATCAGTATTGGCATCACTTTGGGATCATCAAGTGGATCTAAATTGGTTTTGGCAAACCGAGTTCTGGTCAGTAGCAATACTCTTTGAGGTTTGAAAGAAAAAAAGAGAAAAAGCTTACAGGTATTTTGTATCATTTATTTTCTTTCTTGTTGGTTCATAAGCTTAGTATTCTCTATTTAAGTTCTTTTGTGTCTTCAAGGAAGATTGCATGTTTGGCTTTATTACTTGTATGTTTGCTTGTTTCTTTCAACTCTCTTGCTTTCTACCCAGCCTTGCTAGCCAAAAACCTGTTTTAAGAAGGCATACTTCTCATGTTTCCAATCCCTTTAAACCAAAACCTTTGCCACTTGTGTCCACCATATCTACCTAGTAGCTTTTGCTATTCCAAGAAAATTCTCAAGCTTCATCTACCTTTCGAATTAAAAAGTATTTTGGTATGTGAAAACTAGTTAGTAAAGCTCTCACGAACTTGATGGCACACCTTATTTCTTTGCCCCTAATAGACTTGAACCATTTGTGCCATCGAAGTTGTATATGCTTGCATCTATACGTTGGAATTAGCAGAACCATGCTGTCATGGGGAACGCTTTCAACATTGCACATGTACCTTGTACACAGTTGATATCGTGCTCTTTTGTCTATGGATGTCAACAGTGTGAAATAAAGAGGGAACTTGTAAGTACGTGGAGTCTGTATTTTGTGTTAGAGAAACGCCTGGGCCGCTAGCCTAATCCATGCCTAATCATGGTGGAAACTTGCAGCATCACCATAGTGAGCTATCTATGAAGCATCCTCAATAAAAGCTATGCATATAGTAAATAAAAAGATCGCTGAGATGCTCATTGTTTGCTTGCCTTGTCATTTTGGTTATGGGATAGCTCATGTACCATGTGCAAGGGGTACCCCGTTGGCGGTTCTCTATGATACATATGTACTTACAATGACAAGAACTTACCGGTGACCAAAGTTGAGTAGCATGAGGAGTGTCCCTCATATTCAAGGGACATGAGATTGCCAACTTATATTTCGTCAAGCATATACTCCAACTTTGTGCACTTTAACCTTAATCATCTCAAGATGCCTATGATAGGGGCAATGAGGGCTCAAAGCTAGTAAGTATCATAATATTTTGGAATCTCTTTATGACTTGTAATCCCTGCTACCCTCTATGAAGGGTCCTTTCTCCTATTACCAAGTTGAGTAAGTAAACCTAGTTCCTCTCTATCTCCAACAAGCATTTGAGTTGTTGTCTTTCAAGCATTCATAAGGTGATTTATGCAATCATGTTCTCTATCTTCCTTGTTTGCACAAGATTCTTATCTATTGAGTATTACTTTGAAAGCCTTCATTGAAAAACCGTTTTGAGCAAAGAGTGCTCCTATTATTAAATTTCTACAAAAAGCTTTTTGTGAAACTGTTTGCTAGGTGTTATCTGACCAGGAACAAAAGTTTGCCAATTCCAATTATGATTTATCTTTATGCATCTCTATTGTGACTATGTACTTGTTGCAAGCTAAGTTATATAATGGTGAGTTGCTTTCTTCTATGAGTTGTGTAATGGTAAGTGTGATGCTTCTTGTCCGTATTCTTTTATCGACACTTCACTCCATAAACATGTGGACATGTTTACCGAGCTCAGTTTTTGCTTGGGCACAAGCGAAGGTATAAGCTTGGGGGAGTTGATACGTCCAATTTGCATCACCATTCTATATCATAATTTGCCTCTATTCATTGATATATGTCTTATTATGAGGTAATACTTATGTCTTTTCATCTGTTTATGCATGTTGGATGATTCTTGGAGGATGGGTTGCCGGAGTCTGGATTTTATGGAAAAAGAGGTGTTTTGATGCAATTTCGCGAAGATCAGAAAAATATGGGAAAAATATATTTTCCCGGAAGCCACAGGAAGCTAGAAGGGGAGGCGAAGAAGGGCCACAGAGGGCCCACACCCCCTAGGCGCGGACCCACCTTGGGCCACGCCTAGGGAAGGTGTGGCCCACCTGCTTGGCTCCCGACTCCCCCCTCTTGCCTATATCTTCCTTACGGAACCCTAACACTAGGAGAGTGACCACAGATAGATTTCCGCCGCCTCTTTAGGGCAAAAAACAACGAGAGAGAAAGATCTCTCCGGCAGACAGATTTCTGCCAGGGAAATTCCTTCCCGGAGAGGGGAGATCGTCGCCATCAACACCATCATCAAGTTAGGCTTCATTGGGATCATTATCATCATCATCATCTACACCATCATCTCCACCAGCACCATCATCACCACTCCGTCCTGCTGTAAAAATTGTGTTGGATCTTGCATTAGTTCATAGGGGAAACTTTCCCGGTGTTGATTACTATTGTAGTTGATGCTTGTGAGTAGAACCATTGGATTATTGTCTATGTTCAGATTGGTATTCATCACCATATCATCTTTAATCTTGATCCATATGATGTCTTGCGAGTAGTTCGTTTAGTTCTTGAGTTTGATGTCTTGTACTCAATGGTTTAGTATTTAAGTTGTGGTGCTATTCTTCTAGTGGTGTCATGTGAACGTCGACTACATGATACTTCACCATTTATGGGCCTAGGGGAATGCATTGTGTATTTGGATACTAATTGTGGGGTTGTCGGAGTGACAGAAACCTGAACCCCTGTTAGGACACCTTTGGACAAGAGAGCGTAGGATCTCAGAGTTTAAGGCTGTGGTTAGATTTATATCTTAAATACTTTCCTGTAGTTATGGATGTTTGCAGGGGGTTTAATAACAAGTATGTATTAGTCCAAGTAAGGTCGGTACATTAGCACAGGTTCACCCACACACAACACTTACAACACCAAAGAAGAGTACTCGGCTATTTGAAGCGAAAGCACTTGACAGAATTCCCATGTGTCCTTGAGAACGTTTGGTCCTTATAAGTATTTCCACCGGCTTGTCCTTTGCTAAGAAAGGATTGGGCTACTTGCTGCGTTTGTTCTTTGTTACTTGCACTTTGTTTTGTTGCTTTATCAGAAAACCACTAAAAATCCGTTTGCTAAGTATTTACAGAGATTTCCTACTCCATACCACTAGTCAACACCTTCTGCTCCTCGTTGGGATCGACACTCCTATTTATCGAAAGTACTGCGATACACCCCCTATACTTGTGGGTCATCAGCTATCAATTCAACTCATCATTACATGTGCCACCTTCACCACAACCCTATAGTGTAACTGTTAGGATAGGGATGGCAACTACTAAAACTGTCCACATGAATCTACTATTCTCCTCCCCCTTCAGTTGAAGTTCATGTTTTAGATTTTTTACCACTTGATCAGATATGGCAAGATCAGCCTCAAGTGTCAACTTCTCTTTGCGAATAAGCTCTGAGTTCTTCTTTTCTTCCTCGACAGTATGCGCCACCTCTAATATCAACAGGTTTTTACGGGCCAATTCATCACCTAAATTGGCAACCATCTCCTCCAAATCCATCCTCTAGCTAGACCACTGGGTTGATTCATGTTGGTATGCAATGTACCATGGATCATCCGCCTGCATAGCACACTGTAACAATCCCAAAACAAACCCAATAAAAATCAGTCTGGCAAGCCATGACGGCACTTCAAATTCAACGTTAGTACAAAGAGAAGGAGCTACCTGTTCTTCCGACATGGTAGGAGAAGGAGAACATGGCCACGACATGATCGAATCCCCACCCTCACCGGTGTACATGCTACGACCAGACATTGAAGACTAATTTACCCCTGCAATATCGAGGAAATTACGGGAACCAAATCGATTAGGGTGGGCGGTGCAGGAGCGAAGGTGTTACCAAGCACTACTAGCAATTGCTGCGACCGTGCGTCGAGCTATGGCGGAAGAACAAAATCCCGGTCGTCGTGGGCAGCGGACCTGCATGCGGTCGGTACTTCCTGAACGTACAATGCGTGCGGACGAAACAGGTGCTTAAGCCGTGGTTGAGGTGCAGCGCGGCAGTCTGTCCACCTCCACCGTAGAACGGATCCGCCGACGCGCCGACGATGGCTACTCTGAAACCGGTGGGGTAGGAGCTGCTCGGGGCTAGGGGCAGGGAGAGGATGAGAGAGAGCCGACCTCACGTGTGTCATACACGACTCCACCTGTCAATGTTTGGGGGAGTAGCTGCTTTGGGATTTTTGCATATCTGCCAAACTTTTTCTTTGAAATTTGCATATTTGCCACATGACCACCACATGTCAGCGACACACAAAATGGCAAATATGTAAGTTGCAATCTAAAACGTGGCAAATATGCATAACCCCACTCCAGCCACACATCACGGCCCCATAGGTCATTGGCTTCGATGGACCCACATGACGACCCCATCCTTCAATGGCTTCGATGGCCCCACATGACGAACCTTTTCTTCGAAATTTGCATATTTTCCACATAACCACCACATGTCAGCGACACACAAAATGGCAAATATGCAAGTTGCAATCTAAAATATGGAAAATATGCAAAGCCCCCTCCCCTAGCCACACATCATGGCTCCATCGGCCATTGGTTTCGACGGCCTCACATGACGGCCCCATTGTTCATTGGCTTCGATGGCCCCACATAACAAATCTTTTCTTTGAAATTTGCAAATTTTCCACATGACCATCACATGTCAGCGACACACAAAATGGCAAATATGCAAGTTGCAATCTAAAACGTGGCAAATATGCAAATCCCCCCTCCAGCCACACATCACGGACCCATCGGTCATTGGCTTCGATGGCCCCACATGACGGCCCCATCGGTCATTGGCTTTGATGACCCCTTATTTCATAGGCTTCGATGGTCTCACGGAACGAACATTTTCTTACAAATTTGCATATTTGCCACATGACCACCACATGTCAGCGACACACAAAATGGCAAATATGCAAGTTGCAACGTAAAATGTGGCGAATATGCAAATCCCCCCTCCAGCCCCACATCACATCCCCATCGGTTATTGGCTTCAACCACATGATGGCCCCATCGTTTATTGGTTCCGATGGCCCCACAAAACGAACCTTTTCTTTGAAATTTGCATATTTGCAACATGACCACCACATGTCAGCGACACACAAAATGGCAAATATGAAAGTTTCAACATAAAACGTCGCGAATATGCAAATCCCCCTCCAGCTCCACATCACGACCCCGTCAGTCATTGGCTTCGAGGCCCCACCCCACATAACGGCCCCATCATTCATTGGCTTCGATAGCCCCACGGAACGAACATTTTTTTTCAAATTTGCATATTTGCCACATAACCACCACATGTCAGTGACACACAAAAATGACAAATATGCAAGTTGCAACGTAAAACGTGGCAAATGTGCAAATCCCCCCTCCAGCCCCACACCACGGCCCCATCAGTCATTGGCTTCGATGGCCTCACATGACGGCCCCATCGTTCATTGGCTTCGATGGCCCCACGGAACGGCCCCATTTGTCATTGCCTGCACCGTCCACCCAATTAGGAAAAGGGCGGCCCACAAGGCAGCGAGAGAAGGATGGCGGGTCCGACGTGTATCCTGGCCCCCACCCGTTAGCACGTATCGGCCACGGCAGGACCCGTACCAAAGTGGCCCAACCGGTCAGGCATGTAACGGTCGAGGCCTCGTAACATAACGCTCAACGTCCGACCCGCGCCAACGCGGTCCCACCAATCAGCATGTAATGATCAAGCCTTTGACCTGACGGCATCCCTCCGTTTGAGCGCATGCGAGCGCCCGCGAGAGTTTCTTAACATGGCGAGAGGAAAAGTGAGGAACAGTTAAGCGGCTGGAGAAAACTGAGTACAACTAACGAACCAGGGGCACGAAAATAGAAATCCCTTTTTGTTATTAGTCTGGTACTCTGGTCTCGAATGGATTTGTATTAGTTTCTTGCTTCAGTTCTGCAAATGTGTACTTTATTGTATCTCTTATATTAAGAATAGATTGCATGTTATTATCTATATGACAGATTAATTTGTTTATGATATTGCTGCTTGATCGCATCAATTTACATGGTTTGTGTAATTCGCAGAAAATGAGTTTAAAATCGTCAAACTAGTTAGAAGAGCAGAAATATACATACAAACAATCTTCCGTGCAATGTTTTTTATGTGTCTTTAGTTTGATGGCATGCTTTCATAATGTTGTGGCTTACTAATTACCATTTGGTTTCAACCTGTCTATGGCAAGCTTTATTTTTTCGAAAAGGATGGCAAGCTTTTATAATGGGGTTTTACTATATCATGTTATTTTAGAATCCAGTAAATTCTCTTGTTAGTAATATGTACATACATTTTTACCTATCACGATATTGACCTTTATTT
Organism: Avena insularis; assembly: GCA_023614405.1. Taxonomy (NCBI): domain Eukaryota; kingdom Viridiplantae; phylum Streptophyta; class Magnoliopsida; order Poales; family Poaceae; genus Avena; species Avena insularis. The sequence continues at coordinate 444,604,140 of CM042685.1, forward strand.
TCTTGAAATATTTTATATTTTCATTCATGATGAAACCTCCACACTACAAATGTGCACCACGGCAATCATACTAACCTCACAATAACCAATTTCATAAGAAAAAAGTCCATACACAAGTGAAGGCTTTTGTTACTTCAAAAACTTGATGCAATAAGCTGCCATATGAACAGATAATATTGGGAAAAAAGAACATGTCAACCGTTGTGCCGTAGCATATGCTAGAATTGTGTGGACCTTGGGCCTATGAACAAATAGTTCTTGGCCAACTTCAAAATGCTCATTCTTGCATGGCAAGAGGTAACCGTGGATACCGCGGCGGGAAAGATGAACAAGGTTGGCATTGTTGAGGTGGTGGGTCAGGATTCAGAAGATCGGTTTCTTCGTGCTTCATCAGTTATCTTTGTAGGAGTAGATGATCCGGAGATACTCGAGGTGATGACATGTAGAGAATGAGAGGGACTCAATCTTACAAAGGACATGACTTTGCACAAAATTTTCTTGGAAAGCGATTGCTTGATTTTTTCCAGACAAAGGGAATATGTTAATATGACGAAGATACCAATTACCCAGCCTTTGTAACAATTCAATATCCTAAAGGAATTACAGATGCTCACAACCCAAAACGAAAAGAATAATACAAAGAAGAAGAAAGAAAAGCCTTGGTACAATGATCTATTCCTAGTAGCAGCATAACAAACACCACCCAGACAACACCCGGAGCTCAAATTCTCCAAAAGTGATGCCTCCAAGAAGGAAAAAATGCACAAGCATCATCGTCGCCTGATCAAAATATCATATGTTTTCATCTCGGAGTAAATCCGCACTTTTAAAATAATGTCTTCAACAAGGTCATTGTTAGACAAAACCAACTAAGACCGGACATTGGATTTTACCCTAAAAGGTAAGACTTTATACTTCTCCGTTGCCGCTGCCCCTATTTACCGATGCCGCTGCTACGAGTCACGAATAACGAAGAAAATTCCTCATCCCATCAAAGACTCGAACCACCATTAATAGTTCTCATATCTTAGCCTCCATAAAATTCTTTTCCTCTGACTTCACCATGGAACACAAAAGACATGTCTCATGATGGCAACAGATAGCGAAACATCATGTCTCTCCCTCCTAAAACCGATCGTTCAAAATGGTGCGCACGATCAATCCCATATGATCCTGCAAACTCCAAACAGGATGCGTCCAATGGAGATCGCTGGCGGAGATTTCCGCATATTGGGAGAATGCGCCTCTGGAGTCTGGAACTATCTTTCTTGAGATTCTATGCGGGACACGGACAATAAGATTTTTTTTGGAACAGACTTGTGTGACCGATTGCATCTCCTTCGACTACTACACCAATGTTACTGCAAACGGCACCACGATTGCTCTGACTAACCTCAACGACTTTTGCCACCACCGGCGCTGAAACTATTCCAATAGTTGTATTTTATGTTCCCTTATCCATGGTATTAGGTATTAGTATTACTATCATAGTACTAGCATCTGATATGAACATGTCTTGTTTATCTTGCCCAATGGGTTGCATATTTAGTATATTTAGTACGGTGGATTCATTTAATCTGTAGAATATTTCGTTTTGCTAGTTGTCGGTGGATCGAGAATTTTCTTCGATCTTAGTCATCTCCATATTCGTTGGATTTGTGTATTGATTGCCTACACTATGTAAGTTGTAGTACACAGCAACTAAGTTTTTTCCTAGTTGCATGAGGGTTCTAACTGACCAAAAATGTTCCAGGCTGTTTGTTTTTCATCCTGATTTATGCTGACTAGGAGTTGCAAGTGGGTTTCAACTGACTGAGAATTAATCTAATTCTTAGTCGACTGAGTATTATTAGTCTCTCCATAAGTTAATTATCAAATATTCAATAACATACAATTCATCTATTGAAATTTGCACATGTTTTAACAATTTACAAAAATAATACTTTGTTAGACCAGTAGCTAGTTTTTGATTCTTCCATGATTTTTCCGAGTCTGTGAGATGTCACAACCTATAGCATGAACAATCAAAGAGTGTCGATATCCGACTTGTGGTTGGATAGTGAGAGTGGTTGTATGGCCAACCCAACAGACAAAACACATGTTTGACACCATGTTTGTCTTTTTAAGGCCGATTATTCTTTTAGTGGGAGGCTACGCGTCTTGTCGGTAGGGAGAAAAAGCTCTGTAACTCTAGTCAAATATAGACGAAGTGTTGGTGGTGTGCACGAGTGTATGTGCGTCTACTTTGTACCCGGCGTTTCTAAAACAATAAATGGTAGCATGTGTGATCAACTAAACCTTTTTCCCTATCAGATAGAACCGACACGCGGTTGGTGTGTGGATGGTTGTGAGGGTTGCGGTACCCCACTCCACCAAGGATTAAACATTAGGTTTGACATATGAAGCGCCGTCAATCTAGCCTTCAATAGTGTTGTGTAAGTGTGTGGATGTGGTGTTGTATGTGTGTGAGTCTATGTTAGTACTTGGTACTTATTTTTTTTAGAATATAAGGTGTATCACATATCATAAAAAAGGTGCTGAGCGATAAGTTTACAACGCCGTCCAGCGGCATATTTCTGAGGAAGAGACCTGTTGTCTTCCACGCTTCGTACTCCAACATGGTGCCTGTGAGATTGTCTAGGCTGACGGGCTCTCCGATTTGAAGACTACTCCCTCTGTTTCAAAATATAAGATGTTTTAGCTTTGTAAAGCAAATGTATCTAAACTTGTTTTAGTATGTAGGTTCACTCAAGTTTGATGTGAATCTACACACTAAAACAAGTCTAGATATATTTTTTTCACAAACCTAAAACATCTTATATTTTAAAACGGAGGGAGTACATTGCTATGATGTTTCCATAAGCATCATAAAAGTAGCGTCGTCTCTGCCTATGGGTCACGCCAGTCTCTTTTACTTGTTCTACTGCTGACCCACCACTGCAACAATGGGGAATCAGGGACCTCACTTCACGGATGCCATACACCATCCCCTGAGAAGTTGTTGCATGCATTTGATTTGAGCGCATAGAGGGCACGCCTCCTGATTTGAAAACCCTTGTCTCTGCAACATGTTCATCATTAGGGTGTCAAGTAGGATTCCATCAATGTCCCACTTCTAGTTTATTTGCTAAAATCTACTGTTGGGGATATTAGTGTGATCCCACCTGACACCTTATTCACCGTCGAAGTAGATTTCGAGACGCCAACCACTCAAAAAATTACACCCCTACAGGCCACACGACTTCCATATTGATCTACTCCTTCTCCTTATTAGTGGTGGCAGCGTGGAAGGCCTCATAAACGCCGACCGCTGACATTTTGTTTACACATTATCAATTGCAGAATATTACGGATAACCTCTTTTGGCTGTGCTTTTACGATTTTTTTAAAACAGAGACTGTGCTTCTACGTGAAGACATCTTCTTGACGAAGCCGCCAAATTAAATGCTCCAACCTGGCCCTAATACTGTCCAGCCATGCAGCGCATATCTTGAAGATACGCTTAGCAGTGTATCTCAAAGATATATATGGTCATTAATTGACCGTATATATGGTCATAGCGTGTATCTCAAATGCTTATCAAGAACGTGCAGAGATTATATATAAATAGACGCACCATCGTTTTCCTCCAGGTACACACACTATCTATTTCCCCTTGAGGTTTTGCAAGAAACGATCATACACCATGGACGCGAGGCATGCTATTCTCTGTTTCCTCGTTGTGCTTGTGTTGCACGCGAATCATACCGCTGTTGCAGGTTCGTGTTTCTGGTATCTCTCCCTCTCGTCGTTTTAGTATTGTTGTCAGTTTCGTGACAATTTTCATGTGATGAGATTATGTGAGACAGAAGAAGTTAACTAATGCTTGGACACATGCATGCATGTCGTATTTTCGCGCAGAGGAGTGCACCTACGGAGGTGCGAAAATGCCCTACTGTTTCGACTCTATATGCAAGCCCAACTGCTGGACCCGGGCGCTACTGAGCCGCTCTACTGTCAAAGAATCAAGCTGCTGGGGGAAAAAGGAGAGCAGCTACTGTATCTGTCTTTTCTGCCCCAAATAGTTACCTGACCTTTAAGAAAAGATGAACAAAGAGGTTTCTGCGAAAGTGAATCAAAGAGACATCCATTTTTTACTATGCTATTTTCCATCATTGATGAAATATCTGTACTACTACTACTACTACTGTACTAGTGTCGCCACAATCAAATTAATTTTCTATTCAGTCATGTCCATGTGTGAGTGATATGATTTTGTTATATTCAGAAAATTGATGCAATGATCCGCCCACATGAACTCATGTGTACCGCTTGTACGAGTAGTTCTCAACATGCGGAATATATTAGAAATGAGAATTTTCCGCACCTCCAACCCTACTCTGAGAATATACACGGCTAAAATTTCAAAAAAATAAATAAAGAACGATTATGAACACGGGAAATCCACAGTTCCACACTAATAATCCTGTTGTTGAGAAAATCAAGATTGCTTCCTTTTGTTTCAAGTCATGTACTACAGAAAATCCTTCTGCTCCGACCATACCAAGATACTAGTATTTGTCTCTATTCTCTGACGTTGTGTTTACAGCATCTTAATAACACTGAGGTCCATCGGAAAGGGCATCTCCATCCCGGGCGATTCAAACGGTCTGCGCGTGTCTAAAACTGTCCACGTGGACTCCAGCGACACATCCGGCGAAACGCGTCCGGTCTGACCCATTCGTGCATCTAATCTGGGGCTCGGTTGCGTCGCCCCGGACGCGCGCGGACGTCGTGCCCGCGCGTGCCACTGACCCACCCGCCAGTCACACGCGGCATTGATTTCGGATGCAGTCAGCAGCACCATTTCAGACGCAACCGCGACAGCGATTCAGAGGCGAAGGCTGACGGGCGGCAGCCTGCGCCATCAATGGCAACGTCCGAAGAGGTCTATCCCGTCTTCGACATCGACTCGGACGAGGAGGACACCGTCAACCACTTCGACGCCAAGCTCGAAAGCGAGGACGACAACGACAAGGGCGGCGACGACGACATCGTCGTCAAGCAGGAGGCGGTGGACGACGGCGCCGCCAACCTGCCCCTGGAGTACCGTGAGGTACTGACGCGGGGCTACGACGAGGACGTCTTCACCGAGCAGGCCATTGCGGCCAGCGCGCAGGAGAAGGAGGCCTTGTGGCGCGACTACGAGGAGGCCCTCGCGCTCACCCGCATGGTGGCTGAGACGGACGCCAAGCTGCCATCACCGCCGCCGCTGCCGGTTTGGGCGCCTCCGATCACGCCGGAGGTGGGCATGGAGCTGGCGCACCTCCAGCAGTAGGATCCGTGGCCTGTACGGGCGATCAACCCGCCTGCGCCCGCTCCCGCTACCGCTCCGGCCCTGCCACCGCCCAACCTCTGGACGCCGCCGGAGTATATCGACCTCGACCCGTAGATGGACGAGGCGGCACCGGCGCGCAAAGATCGGTAGCTGGGGCTAGGATTAGTTTAGCTTATGTTTTTTATATTTTGAATATAAATTAAGTATAAACTTTGCCATTTTTCCCGCGAGTTGTTTGTGCTTGAATCTAAAAAAAAGTTGCCTCACCCAGCACAGACAAATGGGTCGCGCGTCTAAGCGCGGCTGGCCGAACAGGCCGAACCCTCTACCCATATTGACCGGGGCCCGAGCCAAACAGACACAAACAGACAGTTTGAGGGTAACCGTATAGATCAGCCTGGTGAAGATGCCCTTAGGGCATCACCTATGTTTGTTGCCAAACCAAACCACAAGCTGGGGCCCACTGGGTAGTCTTATGGCAAATGAGTACTCCACTATGTATGTTACACAAGCATACCTTAAGATGGGCTCCACGTGTCAGAAAAAGTAGTCAAAAAGTGAACCTTATAGCCAATAGTAGATAAGACAACTCTAAAAGAAGTACTTATATATTTCTTATGGTAGTCCACAAGCTTGTAGGTTACCCACAAGGTTTTGAACTTGTGGATAGCTTGTAGATAGGTTTCACTATGTATGTAGAAGTCCATAAGGTGCACTTTTTGCTTGTAGACATCTTTATAGACAACATAGTGGATGCCCTTAAGACGAGCATATGTGGACCACAGTCTACATCCGCAGTGCTCCACTACAAATGTCCGTTAGAAATCCATGTACTAGGGGAGGACGAAAATATGTGTGGTTTCCCAGCTACCCACCCAGGAACATTTGACAGCACAAAGTACATATGCGTTCTCCGGGATTCTATTTTCTCGGCCCGAGCATGAGAGAACAAGTACTCCCTCGGGTGGCATTGATTTTATTTAGAGTCTTCGTATGTATCTAGTTAAATATTTAGTTTAGATACATTTGAATCTAACAAAGTTGAAATCATTAATATGGACATCAGGAAATAGAGCTTTTACACACTTGTGGTTGTATTTACTACTAGTACTATTTGCCTATCAAAGAGGGCCATTTAGCTTTCGGATCAGGTTTTACCTGAATCCGTTCACGGAAATACATCCATGAAAATATCTTGACTCTCATAGGCATATTGGCCTCCAAAGACCCTCAGGCGAATCAGGTTTTCGTCACGCTATATTAATATAGCAACGACACGATACAATCACCGACAAAGCTGGGTAGCAGCACAATCTAGCCCAAAAGAAAAGAGAAACAAATACTGACATCTGGCGTTCGAAGAAACGAAGATGACCCGTAACCGATGCGCCCTCCAAAGTTGTCACACCACACTCCTAGCACTGCGAAGCGACGCGTGCCAAGAAACACCACCAAGAAGTAATGTGAAGCCAACGGCGCTCCTGCCCGGACTTGTCCTAGGGTTTCCTCTTATACACAGAGGGGAATGGTGAAGGGGTACACCCGACAAACTTCAGGAAGGACAGCGGCACCCACATGTATCAATGGGTTGGTGCCAGATGAGCCAAGAGAGATTTCTCTCGACACCAAAAAAGACCACCACGATCGATTGTAGTGCTCCACCAAACTTGTCGCCCACCACACCGCGCCAACATGGTCTTGCCACCATCATCATCATCTCACGAGTGGCCAACGATGCTTGCATGCAAGATTGAGAACAGAGACTGCATGAGATGAGGGGCAACATGACATCCTCACAAGAGGGGGACCGACCTCCACCGTCTTTGGGGCGGTATCCGACCGATCGCAACAACAGGGGCACTCCAATCCCAAACAGGCCCATTGGACCCAGATCAGGTCCGTAAAGCCGCCCCCGTCAAGCTGCAGCAGGTGCGCCTCCGATGCTGCCTCCCTAATCCGAGCAGTCCCCTTCTCCATCCTGCTAGGAACATCACCTAAGCTGGACTAGAGCCAACACACACATGCATAGCTGGAACCTTTTTTTGAAATTGGGGGGGGGGGGGCGGGGGGGGGGGGGGGGGAGGGAGGCTGGCACCTGCATGCTAGGATGCACACATCCTTTATTGATAAAACATGTATCAAGTATAAAGTCACAAAAAAGCAGAGTATTATATTTCAGGGATCAGCTAAGGTTGATACCAACACTAACCATCTGAATAAAGATAAAAGTCTCACAAGAGAGCGCATCTGTCAATCTACTAGTATGCCGCCACGAAGTCTGGCTGAAAATATCCGAGAAGCAACCTTCGCAAGACGGCTGCACCCAAAAACCATAGGTTGTCGCTGATGCTCTAGGAAGAAGAAAGCCCAGAGTTAAATCCAGTGTGACGCCATAAGGATAACCTGCAAAAAAGATGAAACTTTGGCCTTGTTAAAAATAATGTTATTTCGATATTTTAAAATAGACCAATATAAAGCCGAAACGCCTATACGTATTCTAACTTTATTCGCTGTATCCACTCTGTTAAGCCAATTCTTAAACATATTAGAGATATTGGTTAGAGGTGGGAGATTGAATGTGAAATAGACAATGTGACATATAATCTTAGCAAATGGATATGAAAGAAAGAAATGTTCAATTGTTGTGTCTTCGTCACAAAAGCAACATTTATTATATTCATTCCAATTTCTCTTCGTGAGATTGTCTCTGGTTAACAATACTTTACCGTTAAGAAACCACATAAAATATTAATTTTCAATGGTATTTTTAACTTTCACAGATGTGTGGGGAATTTGGGGTGTCCATTCATAATATCCTCATACATGGACTTAACAGAGAAAACCCCGCTCTCTATTACCCTCCATATAAAAGCATCATTTTTGTCTGAGTTATTGCAATCAACATCTGACATAGATGCAGCCATGCATGACATTTATTCCCCATTAAACTTCTTCTAAATCCTATGTTTAGAGGAGTATGAGAAAAACGGCATGAACATACACATTCTTCCTATGAACAATGTTCTATAATAAGGGATATTGTTAGACGAGAGACAATTGTCCTAACCAATCATCTTCCAAGAATCGGGTGCCTCTCCTATCATCAATTTTTAAAAAGCCCCTAGCAAAGAACTCATCATTTACTCGCATTAGTCCTTTCTAAAACGGTGAGTCGGTCGGTTTAGCTTCTAATTGTGCTAGAGTTTTATTTTTCAGATACTTGTGTACCAGCTCATTTCACACCCGTTCTTCTGTCAATAGTTTATGCAACCACTTGCTTAATAAACATTTGTTTATAAGTTCTAGCACCTCGACACCCAATCCACCCTGATCTTTGGGTGGGAAAATGATATTCCACCGTGTTAATTTATAATTCTTCTTATGTTCATCGCTTTTCCAGAAAAAACGCGAGCCATAGAAGTCCAATGTTTTCCTTACACCCTTTGGTATTTCCAGAAAAGACAACATGAACATGGGCATGCTTGTTAGGACTGAATTTATTTGGACAAGTCAATCCCCATAGGATAAGATCTTGCCTTGCCAATAGCCTAACTTACCCTCAAAATGGTTTTCTACCGGATTCCAATCAGAATTTTGAAGTTTCCTGTGATGTATAGGCACCCCAAGGTACCTAAACAGTAATGACCCCGCCTCCATCCAAAAATCTCCTTATGATATTTTTCGTGTTCAACGGTTAGTCCAAAGAAATAGATCTCGCTTTTGCAGAAATTTACTTTTAGTCCTGATAACTGTTCAAAAACACATAAAATGAGTTTCACATTGACAGCTTTCTGAAAATTATGTTTCATGAACAAGATTGTGTCATCAACGTATTGTAGGATAGACACTCCCCATCGACAAGATGGGGAATTAGTCCACCAACCTGACCATTCTCTTTTTCTCTAGCAATAAGAACAACCATCATATCAGCCACAATGTTAAATAACATAGGAGATAATAGATGGAACCTAAAGGGCTCAGATCTAGGCCGGTAGGGCGTGTCGGCCACGCCCGTGCCAAGCTCCACGCCACTGCCAACTAGAGGTTCCACCACATCCCCGCCACCTGGAATAGCACCAGATCCATCGTCGACCCAGGTGTACCGCCGCCATATGCACTCACCCGAGCGGAAGCCTCCCGGGCGGGGAGATGACATCCATCGCCGTAGGCCGCACGCGGGAAACGCGCGACGACGCCTATTAACGGTGGTAGGTGGGAGTGTGCGCCGCCATCACACCCATGGCCATGATAAGCGGGTGCCCCACAACAACCACGCCGCGTGGGCTTTGCCGGGAAATGCCTTTAGCGGCGGTGGAGGGAGAAAGAGGATGGAGGGGCGGGATTACCCTGGGGAGGCGCAGCGTCACCACCATGAGCCAGGGGAGGTTAGGAGGGGCAGGCTTAATCAATTCCCCGGTCGAGAAGGAGGGTGTAGGGTCGGGCCCTCCAGTCCTGCATGGGCCAAGGATCACAATCGCCTCGCCTCCATTGTTGGGCCCTGCCTCCATCGCCGTGTGGCACCACGTCTATAAGAGAGGGAACATGTGCCACCGTCACACCCCTGGCCACGATCAGTGGGCACACCGCCACCACGCCGCGCGGGCTTTGCCCGGTGACGCCTTCGACAGCGGTGGAGGGAGGAAGGAGAGGGAGGGGAGGGGCCTCGAGGGAGGTCGGTGGATTACCCCTGCACCGCGCAATGCCGCCACCAAACGGTCGGGGGTGGTTAGGAGTGGGTAGGCTTAATCAATTCGCGAGTCGACACTCGTTGCTAGCCACCTAGTATTTTCTTCTATTTAATGGGTATAATAAGAACTCTAAATCTGAGTTCGAAAGTTTCTTGTAATAGGACAGCAGAACACCAAGATATTTCGTTGGGAATAAAAGCAATAGGACTTGGTGAACAAGCGGCTGTCCCTCCGGCCATGCATGCCTTGGCTCCCACTCCCCACACTCTCGTCTTCAGCCCCTCTTCTCCCGCTCGCTCCCAACCGATCTGTTCGATTCCCTTTCACCGTGGCCTCTCCTCTCCTCTCCTCTCCTCGCGTCCCCACCTCACTGCTCTCTCTCTGTCTCTCCGGATCGGTATGTCTGACACGGCTCGCCGCACATTGCTGCTAGCGCTTCTCTTCGTGGCCGGCGCCGTGCCCGTGGTTGCGGCGAACGCCAAGGTGTACAGGCCGGTGGACTCGATCCTGCTAAACTGCGGCTCCACGTCGGACGGCCTTGACGCCGACGGCCGCAATTGGGTGTCGGACACCAACAACCAGCATTGGCTGGTCGACGGCGGCAAGTCGTCCATCATGGCGGCGGCGGACAGGCTGGAGACGTTGCTCCCGTCCACGATCCCCTACATGACGGCGCGCGTGTTCCCCGTGGACACGGCGTACAACTTCACGGTGGACCCCAACCACCGGCACTGGCTGCGCTTCCTCTTCTATCCGTCCTCCTACAACGGGATCCCGCCCGAGAACTTCCGTTTCTCCGTCTCCACCTCCACCGGCCTCATCCTCCTCCGCAACTTCAGCGTCTGGTTCACCACCAAGGCGCTCACCCAGGCTTACCTCATCGAGGAGTTCTCGCTCCCTCGGGCGCCCGCCGGCTTCTTCACCGTCACCTTCACCCCGACCCCGCCCATGGCCATGAGCAACAGCAACGACGACGACGACGACGTCACCTACGCCTACGTCAACGGCATCGAGGTCTCCTCAATGCCCGACATCTTCGACGACCCCGTCACCATGGTGGGATTCTCCGACCAGAAGGTTGACATCGCCACCACCCAGACCATGTACCGCTTCAACGTCGGCGGGGGTTACATCCCGCCGACCAAAGACTCCGGCCTTGCCCGCTACTGGTACAACGACACCCCCTACGTCTTGGGCGTCATGCCGGGGGTCACATACGACGCCGGCCCCCGGTTCCACATCAAGTACCCGAGCGACGTCGCCGAGTACGCAGCCCCCGCTTTGGTCTACACCGGCAGCCGCTCTATGGGCCCCGACGCGCGCGTGAACCAGAACAACAATCTCACCTGGACCATGGAGGTGGACGCCAACTTCACCTACGTCGTCCGCCTCCACTTCTGCGAGCTCCTGCTCGACAGGCCCAACCAGCGCGCCTTCGACATCTTTGTCAACAACAAGACGGCGCAGTCGGACGCCGACGTGATCAAGATGACGTCCGAACGTGGCGTGCCGGTGTACAAGGACTTCGCCGTGCACATGGCCGACGAGCCAGGTGACGAGGTCCTGTGGGTTGCCCTGCACCCGTCCGTGGCGCTCAGGCCCAAGTTCTACGACGCCATCCTCAGCGGCCTCGAGGTCTTCAAGCTCAACGACAGCGCCGGCAACCTTGCCGCGCCTGACCCGTTGCCGTCCAAGATGCTAGCCGAGGCAGAGCTGGGCGCCGGCGAAGAGGAAAGGTCGAGGAATTCCAAGCATCAAGCCAACAAGAAGAAGGCGGTGATTGGCGGCACGGTGGGCGGCGCAGCTGCGGTGGGCATTGTGGCGGCAATCTGCGTGGTGGTTTACCACCACCACCACAACAAGAGGGACAGGGAGCTGAGCGGCAGCGAGTCGCACTCCTCCGGGTGGCTGCCGTTGTACCACTCCTACACCATGCGCAGGCAGGGTATGTCCGGCCACCAAGGGGGGAACCAGCTGGCAGGCAGCATGTGCCGGCACTTCTCCATCGCGGAGATGAGGGCGGCGACCAAAAACTTCAGCGAGGAGCTGGTGATCGGCGTGGGCGGTTTCGGGAAGGTGTACCGCGGCGTGGTGGACGGCGACACCAAGGTGGCCATCAAGCGGTCGAACCCGTCGTCGGAGCAGGGCGCGCTGGAGTTCCAGACGGAGATCGACATGCTGTCCAAGCTGCGGCACCGCCACCTGGTGGCCCTCATCGGATCCTGCGAGGAGGACAAGGAGATGATCCTGGTGTACGATTACATGGAGCACGGCACGCTGCGGGAGCACCTCTACGACAAGGGCGGCAAGACGCCGCCGCTGTCGTGGCGAAGCCGCCTCGAAATCTGCATCGGCGCCGCCCGCGGGTTGCACTACCTCCACACCGGCGCCAGGTACACCATCATCCACCGCGACGTCAAGACCACCAACATCCTCGTGGACGAGAATTGGGTGGCCAAGGTCTCCGACTTCGGCCTCTCCAAGTCCGGCTCGACGACGGAGAACCAGGCGCACGTCAGCACCATGGTCAAGGGGAGCTTCGGGTACCTGGACCCGGAGTACTTCCGGCGACAGCAGTTCACCGACAAGTCCGACGTGTACTCCTTCGACGTGGTGCTGTTCGAGGTGCTCATGGCGCGGCCGGCGCTAAACCCGGCTCTGCCGCGGGACCAGGTCAGCCTCGCCGACTACGCCCTCAGCTGCCAGCGGAAGGGTACGCTCCCCGACGTCGTTGACCCGGCCATCAAGGACCAGATCGGGCCGGAGTGCCTCATCAAGTTCGCCGAGACGGCCGAGAAATGCCTCGCCGACCAAGGCACGGACCGGCCGTCCATGGGCGACGTGCTGTGGAACCTCGAGTTCGCGATGCAACTGCAGACCACGTACGACGGGGGCAGCGGGCCAAGGCGGGGCAAGCATGACGGGAGCGGGCTACCAGTGCACGAGCCCAGCAGCAGCTCTGGGAGCACGACCACGCAAATCACGACCACGCAAATCGGGACGTCGTTCAATTCCAGGGCGCACGAGGCGTGCGTCATAGCGGAGGAGGAGGAGGACGGCGCTGCCTTCTCGCGGATCGTGCAGCCCACGGGAAGGTGACAAGACCCGAGCTGCAGGCTCCCTGTTTCCAAGGAGTAAAGGGAGTATATGATGTACTAGTAGTAAGTTTGAATGCCTTGGTGATTTTGATACTAACTAGAAAGCAGAAATTAGTGTTTCAGTCAGTGTTCATATAGCTAGATACATGGCATTAGAGATGGGTTTACTGCCGTTTTTCAGTAAAGTCCATTTTAAGCCTTTAAATTGAAAAAAGATTAGGAATGATTGCCATTTTTGTAAATCTAGCCATGTTAGTTTTCAAACAGATTTTGAAAGAAAATCAAATAGAATTTGGAAAAAGATATTATGAATAATTGCCATTTTTGTGCAAAAATATGGCACATTTTGTCATGTGCAGAACTGACAAAGGACAATAGATTATGACGCTCTAGTTTCTGGGAACCTCGTTATGGTCAATTTGAAAACAGTTTCCTTCACGCTACTTTTCATAGCTTCGTCCGTTTCAAAATATAAGATGTTTTAGCTTTGTGAAAAAAAAATTTAGTAGTGTGTAGGTTTATTCTGAATATACGCACTAAAACAGGTCTAGATATACTTCTTTCATATAGCTAAAACATACTCGCTCCGTCCCAAAAATAGATGTCTCAGGTTTGTTAAAATTTGAATAAGTCTAGACATAATTTAGTATATAGGTTTATCCAAACTTTGACAAATTTAAGACATCTATTTTGAGACGGAGGGAGTATTTTTTTTTTTTGGAAATGGGTTTTTTATTACTCAAAGCAATGTTTACACCCGGCCTCTGCATAACTAGGATGCACACAGCCAAAAATCCTCTCAAGTTACAACCAGAAGTAAACGAAAAGCAGGTACAAAAGTATACATGGCACAACAGGTTGTGACTATGATATCTCTAATCGTAAGTCACGCTGCTATCCATGCCTAGAAAATATATCTCGCGCCACGGCTTCCAAACGCCTACACCCTTCCGCAAAGAAGTCTCAGAACTCCATCCGTTGAAGAATTATCCATGATCGCAGGATTGTCGTGGCCCGGAAGATAACCTGCAATGTAGAAGACATCATATTATTAAAAATCTTGTCATTCCTACATAGCCATAGCGACCAAATAATGACAAGCGCTCCCACCCTAAAAATAGTCTCATATTTATCATCAATCCTATTCAACCAATTGCCAAAAACATTAGCAACCGATGAAGGGGGAGATAAACCAGAGGCCACTTGGGTGATTGACCATATAGTACGAGCAAATTTACACCGGAAGAATAAGTGTCTAATTGTCTCATTATGATTACAGAAGACACATTGTTTGCTTCCTTGCCAATTCCTCTTAACAAGATTATCTTTTGTAAGGATTACCCCTTTACGAAGATACCAAGCAAATACCTTCGTTTTCAGAGGAATTTTCATTTTCCAAATTCTACTATTATCATCAACTGGAATATTTGGTTGGATCAAAACTCTATAAAACAAATCAACAGAAAATTTACCATTATATAATAGTTTCCATTTAAATTCGTCCACCTCATCCGACAACTGTATCATAAACAGTCTCAATAAGAGATTGTTCCATGATAGTAATCTAGGACCAATTAGACTTCTACGGAAAGAGACATTAGGAGTATTATATTCCATTACTCTGGAAAGTGTGTCCCCTTTATGTCTAACTATCGAATATAGAGCAGGATATTGTTCTCTAAGGGGCATTTGGCCAAGCCATTTGTCTTCCCAGAACCTAATCTGTGATCCATCCTTAATATTAAAAGAACCAAAGCGTAGGAATTGTTTTTTGGCTGCCATCAGCCCCGCCCAAAAGTGTGAGTCTCCTGACTTCCAAACCACTTGGGACAAAGCTTTGGAGCCAATATATTTCCTCCACAAAATGATTTGCCAGACTTCTTCTGAAAGAAGTTTGAACAGCCATTTACCTAGGAGTGCAGTGTTCTTGACTTGCAAATCATGTATGCTAAGTCCACCGTATTCCTTTGGTCGGCAAACCACAGTCCATTTGGCCAGTCGATATTTCTTCTTCACTTCATCCCCTTGCCAAAAGAATCTTGAGCGAAAATAATCCACTTTCTTCAAAACCCCTTTTGGTAAATGAAAGAATGAAATCATATATAGTACCATATTAGTTAGTACTGAATTAATGATTAGAAGTCTTCCACCAAGGGAAAGTAGTTTTCCTTTCCAGCTATTAAGACGTTTTTGTAGTCTTTCCTCAACCTCTCTCCATTCAGCTATCGTGAGACGCCGATAATGTATCGGTATACCCAGATAGTTAATACGGAAGAGCCCGTGGCCACAGCCAAATAACTCAGCATATAAATGTGCCTCATTTTTAACTTCGCCAAAACAATACAAGTCACTTTTATGGAAGTTGATTTTCAGTCCTGATAATTGCTCGAAAGCTGAAAGTATTAACTTCAGATTCTTAGCCTTCTCAAGATCATGCTCCATAAAAAGAATTGTATCATCGGCATATTGAAGGATTGAAAGTCCACCATCTACTAGATGTGTAACTAAACCTTCAATTTGACCATCAGTCTTAGCTCTCTCAATAAGGATTGCCAACATATCTACCACTATATTAAATAATATAGGCGATAGTGGATCCCCTTGTCTTAATCCTTTGTTCGTCCGGAAATATGTGCCTATGTCATCGTTGACATTTATAGCAACACTACCCCCAGAAACAAAAGACTGAATGAGATTGCACCACTCCTGAGAAAAACCTTTCATACGGAGTGTTTGCTGAAGGAAAGACCAATTAACCTTATCATATGCTTTCTCAAAATCAATCTTGAACACTACTCCATTAAATTTCTTTGAATGTAGTTCATGGATTGTCTCATGCAGGATTACTACACCGTCTAAGATGTTTCTTCCTTGCATAAAAGCCATTTGAGAAGGGCGCACAACATTATCAGCTATTGAATTAAGCCTAATCGTTGCCACCTTTGTAAATATTTTAAAACTCACATTAAGAAGGCAGATCGGGCGGTATTGCTGTATTCGCTCTACATTAATAACTTTAGGAAGCAAAATAATATTGCCAAAGTTCAGTCTGAAAATATCAAGCTGACCCTCATGCATAACATGAAACAAGTGCATCAAATCCTCCTTAATAACTTCACAGAATTTCTGATAAAATTCAGCAGGAAAGCCATCAGGTCCTGGAGCTTTATTATGTTCCATTTGAAAAACAGTTTTCTTAACTTCCTCCTCCGTATAAGGGGCGGTTAGAAACCTGTTTTCCTCAACAGACACCTGGGGAATATCATATGTTTGGGATTCCTTCAGTGATATGGAATTTTCTGGTGGTGCCCCAAACAATGATTTGTAATACTTTGTAATGTAAGATTTTAGCTGCTCCTGTCCCTCAATTATACCTTCATCCTGAACCAAAGAATGAATAAGTTTCTTCTTATGCTTGCCATGGGAAATAGCATGGAAGTATGTTGTATCCATATCTCCTTCAAGGATAAATTTCGCTTTAGAGCGTTGGTACCACTTGAGTTCCTCCTCGCGGAAAATTCTAGCAATTTCTGCATTCGATTGTTTCTTAAGCTCAATCTCAGATGCATTTAAAAGCCTTATTTCCGCAGAAGCCTCCAAAATCATCAATAATATTTGAAAGACGTATTTTTTCTTTTTTCAAAATACCGGCAGTATGTCTAGCCCAACCGCGAAGGAATTTATGAAGAGCTCGCATTTTATTATTCCATCGCTGTATAGGCGTTTGACCAGCCACTGGTTTTTCCCACACGTCTTTCACTAAATCAAAAAAACCATCTCTTTCAATCCATCCAAGTTCAAACTTGAAGCTATGTTTGGATCTTTGTGATGGTGTTCCAACAGATAAAAGTAATGGAGCATGGTCTGATAAAGCCTCAATACGCTCTAGAGCCCGAACGGTTACTAATGGGAACTTTTCTTCCCACAGTGTATCCATCAGTACTCTATCTAATTTCTCGTATGTCGGTTCTGGGAGACTATTAGCCCAAGTGAACTATCTCCCAATCATATTAACCTCTCTTAAATCCAGGCTATCTATGACAGCATTGAATAAAAAAGGCCAATGTTCATCAAACCTGCCCCGACTTTTCTCATGAGGGAATCTTAGCAAGTTAAAGTCCACACCTATAAGAATAGGGTAAGGATTATCCTTAGCTAGATTTACCAGCTCACGCAAAAAGTCAGCCTTATAAACATCCTGGGCAGCCCCGTATACAGCGACTAGAGACCATGTGAAATCGTCGGCCTTGTTACGTATATGGAGTTTAATAAAAAAATCTCCAACCGAACTGGCCAAGACTTTCATAGTCTCATTTCTGACGCCTAACAGGATCCCCCGGATCTACCACGTGGAGGACGTGATACCCACGTAAAGTCCACTCCACCAGAAAGGCGATTGAGCAGAGCTTGTGAGAAATCACGTCTACCGGTTTCAGAAATACCCAAGAAATCCAAGTTATGTTCTCTTACACAATCGGCAAAGAATAGATGTTTAGCCAAGTCCCGAAGACCTCTGCTATTTGCAAACATTCCATTTATTGAGAAACACTAATGCTTTTGGATACACGGGTCCTTTTCTTAGACCTCTGGCTCTTTGATTTACGACCAGTAGCTTTTAGTTCAAACATTGAACCCAGCTCCGTCTCATCAAAGCCAACCTCTGATACTTCACCAACTAAATGAGAGAGTAGTTGACCATCTACCGTGGCATGCAACTCCTCTTTCTCAGCTGATAAAGAATCAGAAATAAAAGAGGCCTTAGGAGTAACCGTCAAACGGTCAACCTCCATACGCCTAAGGACATTACTAGATAAATTTACCTGTTGAGCAGAATAACCCAGACTAACACCAACGTTTGCTAGTTTTTTAGTCATTACAGGTGTAGAAAATGAAAGAAAAGATTTCAAAGACTTCATACCATCTGAGTCAAGATTTATTGCCGCCTTCCTGCGCATTGCCTTGACCATCGAGTCTTCGTCCGTGGGCGTCGCCCCAAGAGCATCGACCCCATGACGCGAACTACGCCGCGACGGAGTGTCCTGAAGTGGCGAAAGCACCTCCAGGGAACCATCCAGCCCCGCCTGAGCCAGGTGTCCCCCAGAATGATGCCCCTCCTGCACCGGACAAGCGTCCACCCGCGACCCCTCCTGGGCCACGGGTCCGAGGCCCGCGTTCGGCCCATGGCAGACCTGGGCCACGTCAGGAGGGAGTATTATATTTTAAAACATAGGGAGTAGAAGTAAAAATGGTGTTCTTATCTAGAGGGAGATAAGACATATAATCGACTTGTCCCTCTTCTGTAGAGAAAGAAATCAAAACCAACGAACCAAAGAAATGTTTATAGAATTTAGTGATCTATCGTCATAAGTTGGCACTCTACAATCGTAGTAGTACTATTATCTTGTTCTAACCTAAACATTCTTGGCAACGAGGTCTGCTAAGTGTAGTGCCAGGGCCGTCGTCCAAGCAGATGTGGGTTTTCTATTTTCAGAATTAGTTAACCAAAGAGCTAGGCTCTTTCGAGGACTCCTCATCTGCACATGTAGTCTACTTGTGTCACCATGGTCAAATTAATATCCCATTCAGTTAAAGTACATAGGCGAGTGATATAGCTCTGTTGCTTTGGGAAACTTGATGCTATAAACTTTTATCAGCTGTATGAAGAGTTCTTAACGTGCACAAGATAGAAGAAAGATAAATTTTCGCTCACACCCCATGTAGACAATATCCATGGCTTGGTTTCAAACAGAAACTAGAAACAAAATCATGAATACTTGCCAATTTTGTGCAAAAATAGGACAGAAAATTATCATGCTATGGTCTCCAAGCCTTGTTACACTCCATTTGAAAATAACTTACTTCCCATCATTTTCAGTAAATGTAGATGTGAGAATTGTGTTCTTATCTCAATGAGATGAGGTATATCATCAACTTGTCCCTTTTACTTAGAGAAAGAATTCAAAACCGGAGAATTGAAATGTCTATAGAAGTTAGTGTTGTACGTCATAATTTAGGCTTCTCCAACAACCATATTATCACCTTGTCCTAACAGCAAGATTCTCATTTACGATGTTTTTCATTAGCAATCAAATGAAAAAACTTCTTATTATTGTCCCCCCTCCTTTATATGCTTTATTTTCCCATGTTCGGACCAATTGGTTCCTATCTCATGAGCTTAAATACTTTTTCATCAATATCATTTTTAGTCGCTCTCTCGGTTATGGTAAGAGGAATATTTTCTGCCTTTTGTAACAGATCCACAATCCACCCCTTCAGAATTTGTTGTAATTTTCTACTGATGTGTGTCCAAGGTAATCTTATCCCAGTCATGAGCAATCATTTCATAGACACCATCCTGATTGAACTAAGCAAGTTCAGACAATAAATTTGTTTATTACCAACATGCTCAACTTCAACAAAATGTGTGAGAAGCAGGGTGTGATCCATGCTGGGAATTAATCCACTCAAACATGATATGTAAATATGCAACGGAGTTAATGTAAACTTCAGCACCACTTCTGAACTTACTCACAGACCGTTTCTCATGTTAGAAGGCAACATGTGCATCAAATAAATATGAAGGAACAACACCACTTCTCACCTCTATCCTAAGTTGCTACACTGTATATGGCATGGTGAGAATCTCTCTCTCGTAGGAAAAGGCAATGTCTATCCTAATTAAGGAGAGGAGTTTTCGGAATAGCTGCAGCAGTAGCAATTCAACACATCAAGACACCAATCCTTTCTACGTGGAAAACCTCTCAACTTGAGAAGAAAAACCATGGGATGAAGCCACCCAAATCTCCGTCCACTATTCTCATTGTGTGGGTACAACTTGTTCTTATTTAGATAGCACTATAGGGTTTCATACATCAAGATACACACAGATCCTAGATTCCAACAACAAGATTTGGGGCATAAGAGCTAGGGATTGAAAAAAATCTCACCAAAGATGGTGGAACCAAAACTTGAAGGATACAAGGTAGCGGATCTAGACGTCACGACCCCGTGGGCAAATCCCGGTGCTTGATTTCAGCTCTTCCTTCAACTTCTTCCTCCTTCTCTTCTCTATTGATTTTCTTCTC
Source organism: Avena insularis (assembly GCA_023614405.1). Classification (NCBI taxonomy): domain Eukaryota; kingdom Viridiplantae; phylum Streptophyta; class Magnoliopsida; order Poales; family Poaceae; genus Avena; species Avena insularis. The sequence continues at coordinate 444,624,328 of CM042685.1, forward strand.
CAATGGAGGCTAACCTGGATTTTTGTCACACAATCTAGTGGTAAGTACCACCTACAAGTTTGTCATCAAGCTTGCGCTTCCTATTCTATATGGCACATGTATCTTTTTTTGTATTTTGTATTCTCTTTTTTTGTTTGATTCTTTATTTCTTTTTCACTTGCTATTCCTTGTGCCAACAACTATACAAGATAACTATATGAGATAGCGCTCACAACTTTTGCTCGGAAGTCTACAAGCTATCAAATTTGCAAAGCCCAAGCAATCATAGGAGGAACTAGTCTCAATAGGTGCTTGTTATATCGCAAAGATGGTGTGGCTCACAAAGGAATGCAAGTAGGGGAGATCGCGCAATTGATATACCTTTCGTCGATGATCTTCACCCTTGCTCACAGATTATTGTTGGATTAGATAGCATGAACAACGTGTATTATTATGTAGAGTTCCTTCTCCTCTTCTCAATGAGCTAAAAAACACCAAAATAAGAGTTCGAATGCAAAAGTTATGCTCAAAACAATGAAACGGTTTTTCTGTCTGGAGGGGGTGGCGGAAACTCCAGTCTAGGGTCCGGAGACTCTGGTTTGAGTTCACTAACACCAGAAACTCTGGTCCTTGGCGGAGACTCCGTCCTGGGCGATTCCAGAACGTCAAGAACTCGTTCGGGGCGCAATTTTGGGCAGAAAACGCGAAGGAAAACCTCAAAAATTTGATGGGGAAATCAAGGAATTGGGCTATGGAAACGCAAAGGAAGGTAGATCAATGAGTATAGCAGCGGATCTATGGATCAAAACCTACCAAAACGCTCTCAAAATCCAGATCAATCCAAATCACGAATATGGCTATTTTTGGTGGCAATTTTCGAATTTAGGCAAGAAAAAGAAAATTGGCGGCTAGAAACCAACACAAACTCGAATCCATGGCAACTAAAGGCTCTTGATACCATATGATGTGGCTTATAACCAAATTTTTGGCCCCATATTCATAGATTCGAGGGGGATTTGGGGGAGGGAGCAAAGAAAACGATGAACACGAGAGGGAAATCGATGATACAAATGCACACCACACCCAAATCGGTTTGCTATCGTTGGCCCGAACCACCAACCCAATAGAATCACAGAGGGAGAGACCAAAGGTAGAATCCCTTGCGAGAGATTGGCTAGCTTTTGATAGAATCACACATAGGGAGAGAGTATCAACCAAGTAGAATCCCAAAGGGGAGAGACTTAGCACTATACTAGAATCCATACATGGGAGAGATCAAGAACTAGAAGCGCGCCTTGACGACCTCAATTAATAAGGCCTTGATACAACTCATAGATAATCTAATGAGAGGGGGTTCCCATCCAGGGTTTGGCCTAAGCCATGAGTCTCGACTCATCATCTATTCCATTCTAGGGTTCTAAGGAGGGGGTGGGGGCTTATATATAGGCCAACCACGAGCTAGGGGTAAAATGGGCTTAAACAGGAAGTTCCGGCCGTTACATGGGCCAGTCCCAACCTGAGGCGCGCAGGCCCGACACACTCGGTCCGTAGATTCTGGTGTAGAGGTCCAGAGACTCCTGTGTGGGCGGGAGACTCCGGTCAATCTCTGGTGTCATCTCTGGAGGGGCATATGTTGGAGATATGCCCAAGAGGCAATAATAAAGTGGTTATTATCATATCTTCATACTTATGATAAATGTTTACATACCATGCTATAATTGTATTAACCGGAAACATTAATACTTGTGTGATTTGTAAACATAAAAGAGTCCCTAGTAAAGCCTCTTGTTAAACTAGCATGTTGGTTAATATATAATCATGGTTTCCTGATCATGAACATAGAGATGTTATTAACAACAGGGTCATATCATTAGGAGAATGATGTGATGGACATGCTCCTATAGTTAAGCGTAGCATAAAGATCAAGTCATTTAATATAGTTCATTTGCTATAAGCTTTCTGATACATAGTAACCTAATTCCTTCGACCATGAGATCATGCTTATCACCATCACCGGAAGGATGCTTTGATGACATCAAACACCACACCGTGAATCGGGTGGCTATAAAGATGGCATTGAGTGTTCGGAAAGTATGGGTTGAGACACATGGATCAAGAGTGGGATTTGTCCATCCATATGACGGATAGATATACTCTGGGCCCTCTCGGTGGAATGTCATCCAATTAGCTTGCAAGCATGTGAATGGCTCACAAGGGATCACATACCACGGGAACGAGAAAAGAGTACTTATCAGTAACGAGGTTGAACTAGGTATGCAGAGATACCGACGATCAAAACCTCGGATAAGTAAACTATCGTGAGACAAAGGGAAATTGGTATCGTATGTAAGTGGTTCATTCGATCGCAAAGCAATCGTAGAAATATGTGGGAGCCATATGAATTTCCAGATTCCTCTATTGGTTATTGATCGGAGAAGTGTCTCGATCATGTCCGCATAATTCACGAACTGTAGGGAGACACACTTAAGGATTCGATGTTGTTGAGTAGTTATGGAATGATGAGTAAGAGACCGAATGTTGTTCGGAGTCTCATATGGGATCCGGGATATCACGAGGAGATCCGTAATGGTCCAGAGAATAAGATTCATATAAGGAAAGTCCCGTTTCGGAGTTGGGGAATGGTTCCGGTGTTTTCATCGGGAATGTTCTAGAAGGTTCCAGAATGTCCGGCACTCCGGGGGGGAAGGGTACATGGATGTGTTATATCAAGTTGGTATGATTGCATCATGTACTAAGTGTCATCGCTGAACAAAATAGAGGGATTAATCAAATCCTTGTTTGAAAAGTCAAACGGCTATTTTTGGGAAGTGGAGAAAGAGGAGGAAACCGAGTTGGGGAGGAGTCCCTCCTCCTCCACCGTCGGCCCACCTTGGGTCCGAGTTGGGAGGACTCCCTCCTGGCGCCTCCTCCACCTATATAAGGGAGGGGCAGGGCTGCCCCTCCTAGACACACCTCCTACACCCCAAACCCTAGCCTCCTAGCCTGGCCTCCAAGTCGCCGCCTAGAGCTCCTCTAACTCGCGAGTTAGGGTTTCCCCAAGCTAGCCGACCAAGTCCTCCCTTGGTGCCCTCTAAACCGTAGATCACCAAGGCCTCTCATACTCCACCATACTCGCCCGGCTTAAGGCCTCTGAGATCTCCCTCTACTTTCGGTACCACGCAGTCGTCTTGCCGAAATCGCGAGGAGAGTGCTACAACCTCCGCCTCCGGAACAAGGAGAGGAAGGTCTTCATCGAAAATCTTGAACGTGTGACCGATCTTGGGACCGCTGAACGCAGCGCCGGAAGGATCGCTCACGCGATCTTGAGATCGGCAAGTGTATGACTACATCACCCACGAGAATCTGCTCTCGTTAACCGCTTTGGAATCTTCGAGGGTGAGTTCCTCTATCGACTCGTTGCTACAATCTAGTAGATAGATCTTGGCTTGATCATAGATTAGATCTTGATTGTGTGTTCATGCGGTAGAAAATTTTTGTTTTCCATGCTACGAACCCTCAAGGGTATCGAGCCATGTCTATATGTAGATCTGCAAGACGAGCGTAACACAATGGTCATTGTGGGCGTTGATGCTTTGTTGTCGATTGCTTCTTGTGTACTTTGCATCTTGCGGATGGTGGGATGAAGCGGCCCGGCTAACCTTACATGACATCGCTCATGAGACTTCCTCCACGCTTGACATGCAACTTGTATTGCATAAGTGGCTTTATGCCTGCTTTCTCCCAACATAGTTAAGATTCAATTTACAACGGGTGATTGACAATACTAGTATCAATGTTGTGGTTCTTGTTCGTAAGTTAGAACGACACTTATTGAAATCCCCAAACCACGTAAAACATGCAAAGAAAATTAGAGACGTCTAACTTTGTTTTGCAGGGGTGTGTTGTGATGTGATATGGCCATGATTGTGATTATATTTGATGTATGCAATGTTCCTTATTGTAAGTTGGCAACCGGCAGGAGCCATATGGTTGTCTTTAAATTCTGTTAAGACCCGCGTGTCTATTCAAAGTAGTTGTAATAGTTGAAGCTGGTGGACGACAACCATGGAGCGGCGTCATTGACCTTGATGCAATGCCGGTGATGATGGAGATCATGTTCGTGCTTGAAGATGGAGATCGGAAGCACAAAGAAGAAAGGCCATATCATATCACATATTATGAATTGCATGTGATGTTAATCCTTTTATGCATCTTGTATTGCTTAGTTCACGATGGTAGCATTATAAGATGATCCCTCAAGCACACAATTTCAAGTCCTAAAGTGTTCATCCTTAGTAAGCACCATTGCTAAAGCTCGTTGTTTCGAAGCACCACGTGATGATCGGGTGTGTTAAACTCTACGAGTGTATACAACGTGAGCAAGCCAGATTTGCTCATGCGGAAGCTAAGGTTTGATCTTGAAGAGCCTAGCATGTACAGACATGGTCTCAGAACACGGATCACCGAAAGGTAAAGCATGAGTCATATAGTAGATATGATGAACATGTTGATTGTTCGCCATTGAAGCTACATCAACTCTCGTGATGATCGGTTTTGATGTGGTGGATTTGGTTTGTGTGATCACTAAAACAATGTGAGGGATATTGTTTTGAGTGGGAGTTCAACAGCAATATGATTAAAAGTTGAACACTATTTATCATAAATTAAATCAAAGTGAATTTGCATAGTTGTTGTAGTCATTGGCATCCGTTTACCACCTTGCGCTTAGTTATAATTGAGATGATAGAACTATAGAATTCTGGTTAGTTACTTTACGAACTGGTATCGTATTGTTTTGAAGTGTTAATCTAAAGTTTAAAAGTCCTATTGCAAACTTTCAGTAAGTTCCGGTTACTCCATGAAGTTTAATAATTGGTATTAAAATCGAGAGTGACAATTCCAAGAGTTAGTGTATGAGTATCATGTTTATCTCCTTGATTCTTGATATTCAAAAAATTGTCCTAATATCAAGGTTATCTAGGATCTGAAAGAGTTGTTTCAGAAACCATGATGTGTGGAAGATATTGTGATATCTGAAACGAAGTTTTGGTCGCAACATGATAGAGTATAATATGTCAAAAGTCATGTTCTCATATTTGATGAGAATTTGCAAAAGGTTGGAGACACTGGTTGTCCTAAACCTCCAAAAGGTTTTGGAGAGCAACATTATACTCATGATTCACCGTTATAAGCTAAAAGTAGCTTGATCATGGATGATTCCATGATAAGGGTAAATATTTGATGTAGGTAAAATGTTTACTACACCAAGAGATTACTAAAGAAAGGAATTTGAAAGAACACCAAACATTTGATGATGGTGAACTACTTCAAAGTGCAAGTCCAAAGACATTGGTATTTTACTATACATGCTTTGGACTATGTGTCATGTATATGGCTCCACTATTGATGTTGATAGATTCTTTCAAACAGAACAGGAAATACTGAAAGAGAATCTCATAAGTATATGGCAGGAAAGAAAAGACTAGAATTGTTCAGCTTAAGTATATAGATGATATACATGTTATGGATATATTCTTTTCTTATTAAACAATGTGGTTCTTAAGTATTTGATACTGAATTTGTTGGTGTGAATTGTCATACGAAACAACACAATTCATGAACTACAATGGCCTAATTAACTAGCAAAAGAATATGTGATGATGTTCATCGAGAACAAATAAAGGTTTATTGTGTTGCTCGTTAAAAGCTTGCCTTCAAGATTTGTTTTATCAGGTATTATGAGAACAAAAGGGTTGTTCAATTAATTGCCATAATCCATAAAAGATGGATGATTCATAAATCTCGTTGGAGAAATCACATCCATAAATCTAGTGCTAAAAATGTCGAAAGACAAATTGATTGAAAGATCACTTATGAAGTGACATCGCCGTTTAAATTATATTGGAAAGAAAACATGGAGAAACTCCATATGGATGGAATTTTGGAGTCTTTTGATTTTTGATCAAATGACACTTGTGAAACTTTCCTAGAGATAATTAAAACTTCGCTCATAGGCCAAAAGGGAACGAATGACTAGCTTATTGGAACTTGTACATATTGTTGTACAGAGTTCATTATGTGTAGTCAAGAGCGATGGATTTCAACTTCATATGCTTCCTCCGAAAATTTGAGTGAATATATGAATAAGGATGAACTATGAAACATTTGAAAAGTTCAAAGATTTTCAAGATGAAGTGCAAAATCATTGTAACAAGAATATAAATAGTTTATGATAAGATCATAAAGGAAGATATTTGAGTTACAAGTTTAGCATAATACCTAAGATTTAAGGAATCGTTCCGTGGATTTGCATTTCCCGAAACACCATAAGAGTATGGAGCGTTCGAGGTATGTAATTAAACCTTGTTTGACATGGTAAGATCAAAGGTGTAATTCATAAAACTGACATTATATTTTAAAGATTAAAAGCTTTAGAGACTACCGTTTTTCCACTGAAAAGAGCTCCATCATAATCCGTTGAATTGACACCATATAAAGTTATGGTTTGGGATTAAACCCAAGTTGTCCTTTCTTAAACATTGGTATGCTATGCATAAGAAAGATGTTTGCAACCAAAGTCGGATGAACCTATCTTTGTATGTTATTTCGAATAACTATTCCTCCATAACGTTGGAGACAAAAATGTTTGTCGCTCAGAACGTCAAGTTTCTTTAAGAAGGAATTTTCCGTGAAAAGTTAAGTGGGAGGACAATAGAACTTTGATAAGGTTAAAAGAACATTAGCTATATGTGCAGAGTTGCGCAGCGCCGAAAAGTGTTCCGGAGGCAGCAACAATGCTCATGGCTCACGTGCCTCAAAGGTTGTGGTTACAGAGATCTAATTTCCTATTAAAACAAGTAGGTCGGGTAAACAATCAAATACCAATATTTGAGAGTTAAATCATTATTTGACAATAATGATCCGACTACATGCAAAGAAGGGATGATAGGCCCTGACTCCGTCAAATGGCTTGAAGCCATAAAATCCGTGATAGTTCCATATACGAGAGATCAAGCTTTGAACTTGAAAGACCCTCTGGAAAGGTACAAGACCTTACAGTCGTATTTGATCTATAAAGAAATAGACATAGATGTTTCACATCTATGAAATTATCGACATGTCGGGAAAGAGTTCACGACAATGTTCAAAGAGTTGACTATGACAAGATCTGATCTTTCATTAAGCGATATTTAGTCTAGACAGATTAATGTAGCAACTACGACATATAATTTTGTTATGTGTTGAATAAACAAAACAAGTTCTTCTAATAGAATGGTTACCAAGGACGTGTGCATGACACGGTCCAAAGGGTTTTTGTTAATTCAAAGGATGCTAAAAGTATATGCAAACTTCAATAGTTGAAGTAAGCATCGCCGAGTTGGAATCTTCACCATGATGAAACTGTTAAAAGAGTTTAATTTCATCGGAGACGATGAAGATGCTTGCATTTGCAAGAAATTAAGTGGGAGTGCTAAGACATGTTTCTAATACATTATGTGGAAGACATATTGTTGATTGGAAATAATGTATCTTTTATTAACACAGAATAAGAATTTCATCTCGATGAAAGGCTTAGGCAGAACCCGAATATTTGGCATCAATGTCTATATGGATAAATTGTGACGCCAATATGGTTGTGCCAGAAGTACATAGACGAGATATTGAATGAGTTCAATATAGAAACTACAAGAAAGGTTCTTGTTGCACAGGAAGGATTGGATAAAGATTTAAGTATTTTTGATACTTGATAGATACAATCACAAAGAGTATTTTATCAATCATGCTGTGATGTGTACAAATCCAAAAGTGTCCTATGCTCTAAATGTTATGAGCATATACCAGAATAATTCATAATATGATCATTGGACGATAGTAAAGATATTCTTATGATCTTTTAAAAGAACTAAGAATATATTATTTTATAGAAGTGACAAATAGATGGTTAGTTCATTGTAAAAGTATTACATTGATACTAGTTTTGTCATGAAGTACAAATTAAGTTTATCTCAATCTAAACTAAGGGTGGCACAATGTGATGGAAAGTAAGTTCCATAATGTATTTGGATGAGTTCCAAAGTTAAAAACATTGTGACAGATACTACAACAAAAGGCTAAGTATATAACTACTATTATAGCAGCAAAAGAGGGCATTTGGGTCAAGTAGTTTGTTATCAAACTAGGTGTAGTTCACAGCAGAGATAATACTATGGATATATATTGTACGACAATATTATCAACATGTTTTAACCCCAAAGAACTAAAGGTCACACCAAAGGACCAAATTTGTACAAAGCCATCTCATTAGAAAATGAGTGATGCGTGGAGACGCAAAGACATGCAATTACACACGGACCTGGAAGTGTCAGATCCGGAGATCAGTTGACCACTAGCAATCGTGTACATACAACACCGAAAGCCATAGGTGTTGAATACACAAAGGTTTGAAACTAGATTATTGACTCTAGTGCAAGTGGGAGACTGTTGGAGATATGCCCAAGAGGCAATAATAAAGTGGTTATTATCATATCTTCATACTTATGATAAATGTTTACATACCATGCTATAATTGTATTAACCGGAAACATTAATACTTGTGTGATTTGTAAACATAAAAGAGTCCTTAGTAAAGCCTCTTGTTAAACTAGCATGTTGGTTAATATATAATCATGGTTTCCTGATCATGAACATAGAGATGTTATTAACAACAGGGTCATATCATTAGGAGAATGATGTGATGGACATGCTCCTATAGTTAAGCGTAGCATAAAGATCAAGTCATTTAATATAGTTCATTTGCTATAAGCTTTCTGATACATAGTAACCTGATTCCTTCGACCATGAGATCATGCTTATCACCATCACCGGAAGGATGCTTTGATGACATCAAACACCACACCGTAACTAGGTGGCTATAAAGATGGCATTGAGTGTTCGGAAAGTATGGGTTGAGACACATGGATCAAGAGTGGGATTTGTCCATCCATATGACGGATAGATATATTCTGGGCCCTTGTGGCGCCCCGCAAAACCACTACTAGAAAATCGCGTTGTTTTTGTGCATTGCATCATCATGACCGCATGCTCATGTCATCATGCCACATTGCATTTGAGCATCGTCATGTCATCTTGCATCTGTTTGATAAAAACTATTTTACAAAGGTCTATTTTGTTTTTGCAACACCCCCGTTTTAATTCAAATCAAACTTCGGTTGCTCAGATATTTTGTTTTGACTAAATGATTTTTTTTCAAAAGTTCTTTGAAATAAATGTATAGATAAAACCCTAAATCTTTTAGTTGGGGGAGGCAGCCAAACCAGGCCAAACCCGGCCCAGCCGGCCACCTCCATTCTAGCCTAGACCAAACCGATGCAACCCCAAACCCTAATCCTCCTACACGCCCTCACCCCACCACCTACTCCCTCCACCCCGCCGCCACTTCCCACCACTCGGTCAACCCTGCAGCCACCCAATCCTAATCCCCACCTGGCCCCGACGGACGCCACCCCAGACCCGACCAGCCCGGATCCCACCTCCCCCTGGCGCCGACCGCCCCGCCTCCCCAGGTCCACCTCACCCGACAACCCCTCTCCCCCGGGCCCCACCACGCGCGCTCCAACCACCCCGGCCCCGCTCCTGGCCCACCCCGCACGCGTCCCCCACGCGTCTGCCCATCTCTCTCCCTCTTCCTCCCCACCTCCACCTGCCCCTCCTCTGCCTCTCGCCCGCAACCGCCGCCGCCCTCCATCTCGCGAGCGCCCCGACGCGACCCCCCCGCCGCCGACCGCCTGCGAGATCGCCGCCGGACCTTCCCCCTTGCTGGCCTCTGCCCGTGAACCCCGGCCGCGCGCCGCCCCGAAGCCCGGCCCTGCGCGGACCCAGCTTGTCCCCGCCCCACCGATCCCCGACGCGACGCCGCCGCCTTCGCCTCTCCCCTGCGTCTTCTCCTCCCGCCGCCGTGGCCCTTTTCCCCGCGAGCGCGCCTCCGCCGCGGCCTTCCCTCCCCCGAGCCGCCTCGCGTTCTAGGGTGGAGCCCTCGCCGTCATCCGTGCCGGCCATCGCCCTTCTCTCCTTCTGCCGCCTGGACCTCGTCGACTGTCACCGCCCGTCGACCCCGTCCTCGCGCCGTCGCTGTCGGCAGCGAGCCCGCCGCCCGAGGCCGTCCTTCTCTGGCCCGACCGCGGCCTCCTTCCTCCTCCGCGTCGCCGGCCCCTCCGCAAGAGCTTCTCCCCAGGGCCCGTCCTCTTCGCCACCAGGGCCCCAGTCGCGCCGTCCGCGGCCTCCGAACCCTGCCGCCGTTCCACGCGTCTGGCCGAGCGACCTAATGGTGGTTTTGCTGTGTTATGTTCCTGCCAGGAGCACAACGCCAAGGACCTATACCGAAGTGGCCAATAATTGTATATGTGTGGTGTTGTTAAGAAGATGGGGTTGTCCCAAATCGAGTCGAGGAGCCATGTGTTGTCGCACAAGTCCAAGATCTGCATCATTTGTGTCATGACCAAGACCATCTGAGGATCGATCTCGCCGAGACCCCCGAGTGTGCCGACGCGATTTGAAGGCCCTGTTCTTGGAATCCGAAGACCGATCCCGGCGAGCCGAACCCCGTCGAACCCTTGACCCAAGATCGTCGATACCCTATGTGTGACCCTTTCTCTCGAGCCCTATTTTATAAATTGATACCTATATGAATTGTTGCATATCAACTTGTTCATGTTTGCATACATATTTGTGGGTGTTTGGGGGACCTTATGTCGATTCACCTAAATTAAATATGGGGTCCATATGCGGGCAAATCTAGTCTTATATTGGCCCCATTTAATTTTGTGTAGCGAACCGGTGATATGTTTTGCCATGTTAAGACAACCTTTAATTTGCGGGGTAGATAAACAACATGAACCTATCAATTAGTTGTCGGGACCCCGGTTCCGCTTAATATTGCCTAATTGCATCGCATCTTTGACATGTCATACATCATACATGCATCATGTCCGATCTTTTGCCGTAGTACTAAATAGTGCATCCGGTGTTTCTTCTAGTGCTTTGCTTCTTCACGGATTAGGCCGATGAGATGATGCGAGTGTCGATCCGATCTTCGGATGAACCTTCGACAATGTTTTCAGGCGAGCACCTTCCCCTTTCTACCTATCTTACTTTTATAGTCTTTATTCCCCCTGTTGATCTATTGCTATCTGTGTTGCGTTGCTCTAGTTGTCGTACCCGTGATATCCCTTGCAGCCTTATATTGCCTTGGACACATCCTATTACCTGTTGGTTGGTAGATAGTTGGACTTGCGTGTCGTAGTCGCTTGCTCAAGTGCTTTTGCGTGTCGTCAAGTACCACAGTTGTTGGAGTATCGCCGTGTGTTTAATGTTGGAGTTGATCAAGACTTTAATTACTGTTTAATAACTAAAATTGGAGTAGGTAATGCAGAGGCACCGGTGGGTGATAGACAATATTTGGTTTCCGACCGCTCACTGGTGTCCCGTAGGACCCCGAGTTCTTGACACTGTTAGAGATCGGCGCTAACCACATGTCGGATGTGTGGGCACCCATCGATTAGTACCTGATTTCAAAGTATTGTCTGGGGCCACAACTAGTTTGAGGTTTTATTTACTATTCGTACTTATGCCATGTTTTGCTTTATTTAAATTGTGCGAGGTCTTGCACTGTCTTGTTAGGACCGTGACCGTTTGTTGTATCGACAAGCCCCACACTTCGGGTTCCCGATCGTTCTGAGCAGGCTACACAAACCACTGAGTCCGTCTGGAGACCGGCCGACTTTCTTGGGTAGACTTAGTGGGGTGGCCCCATGTACTTACTTTGGGTCTGAAAGCGTCATGACTTAGGCCCGCCGACATACCGATGGGTGTATGTTAATTGATCCGGCAAAAGGGTCGAAGTGCGTGTGGATACTTTGGTGCACCCTGGTTAAATCTTTCGAAAAGCCGTGTCGCGGTTATGGACGACTTGGAGCAGTTCTCGACCATAGACAACTATAACTAAAGTTCTGTTATAAATTGACTTGTATCCGATATGACTAGTAATCAGCTTCACCGCAGCGGAATGGCTAAATAAAAGTACCAACAAGCTGCTGGGTTTGGGATATCTCATGTTAATTGTCGACTAGTAAGTGTTGCAACTTCAACGGAATGGTTAACTAAAACTGCCTTTGCTTATTATATCATTATGACTATCTATACCGACTAGTAATTGCTGCAATGATAACTGAATAAATAAAACGCCAACTGTGAGTTCCTCGGTTGACTTCCTCGTTTGGTCTCGAGGAAATACCGGGATGGGTATGTTTGGTGGTAGCATCAGGTTGGTTCCGTATAGGTCTTTCTTATCCCTCTCAGATAGCCGTCAGTCATATCGAGTCTCTATAGGTTGTTTAGTGCATGCTGCGCTGCCGATCCACCATACCTATGTAGGCGAGGACCGCGAATTCTAGCCTCGCCGTGTCTTGGCCTCGATCTTGACGCTCCTCTTTTTCCTTTGCCCTTTGTCGGCACCCCTTTTGTTTATCAGGTTTGAGATCGCCGTCGTTAGCAGGGTTACCCTTCCGGCTTGGCCTGGGCAGGGTTATGGACGCCATTGGTTATTCTTCAGGGCTCTTAGCCCCATTTGCATCTTGTCCATAGCCGGACGCTCTATCATTTTCAAGGTGATTTGAATCTTTGTACTGTAAATCTGTATTCTTGACTCATTGAGTCGCTGATGTATATATATCTGTTCTGTGGGTCCCATCGAGGACTGTTGTGTAATGTTATTACTTCGTTTTCCACCCGCGAAAGTGCTGGTGGCGTCCTTGAATCGTTTCTATGCGGGTTTGGCGGGAAGCGCTAAAACTTGCATAGGGCCGATTCGAGGGTGTTACAGAGTGGTATCAGAGCTCAGCAGTTGCGATACCCCACAAGTCCAGCCTGTAGGATAACCTAGCTAACGGTCGTAGTAGAGTGTCAAAACTATTTTTGCAAAATCGGTTGGATAGTTCTGATTAGGTCTGATTTTACTCCTTACCCCTCTGCTGCTCTCCTCTCACCTCAGCGTGTTTTGAATCCGCTCTCTTCTCTCTTCGAGTCCAGGATTTCTCGTGGTTGGGTTCCGTCGTACCTTCAGGGTTTCGCTTCCTCCTTTGATAACGGTGTTGCTACATCTGGTCTTCATGCTATCCGAGGAATCCTTCGTCTGGTGGGCCTCTCTTTGTTCCTTCTCGTGCCTCCCGGTGTTTTCTGACGCGACGACATCACCTACGCCAGATCCGATGCAGAGTCTGCATCACTCCTTTGTTTCTGAACCTCGATTGTCGAGATCTTCAGTCTGATTCCGAGAATGGTTGCACTCTTTTCTACTGATTGTGCAGAGTAATAGTTTGGGTGCGTGATGGATTGGCCCCCATGCCGACTACCCTTTCTATTCGCCCTTGTACATTGAAGTGGGATAGGCCGCACCTTTTCTCTCCTTCCAACGAAGATAGAGGTGGCTTTATTTGTTGATACCTCTACCTTCGCCTTTTTGTTTCCGGAGTGTTCTCTCGACGATCACGGACAACGACCTCTTGTTAGTGGTGTCGCGAGGATCTACACGAAGCGAGAAGACGCAGATCGCCGACCATCCTTCTGGTACCATGAGGCGGATCTCGAGGGCAAGATCCAGTGTTAGTGGTGTCGAATTGTGGCGCCCCGCAAAACCACTACTAGAAAATCGCGTTGTTTTTGTGCATTGCATCATCATGACCGCATGCTCATGTCATCATGCCACATTGCATTTGAGCATCGTCATGTCATCTTGCATCTGTTTGATAAAAACTATTTTACAAAGGTCTATTTTGTTTTTGCAAACACCCCCGTTTTAATTCAAATCAAACTTCGGTTGCTCAGATATTTTGTTTTGACTAAATGATTTTTTTTCAAAAGTTCTTTGAAATAAATGTATAGATAAAACCCTAAATCTTTTAGTTGGGGGAGGCAGCCAAACCAGGCCAAACCCGGCCCAGCCGGCCACCTCCATTCTAGCCTAGACCAAACCGATGCAACCCCAAACCCTAATCCTCCTACACGCCTCACTCACCCACCACCTACTCCCTCCACCCCGCCACTTCCCACCACTCCAACCCCAGCCACCCAATCCTAATCCCCACTGCCCCGACGGACCCCACCCAGACCGACCAGCCCGGATCCCACCTCCCCCGGCCGCCCGCCTCCCCAGGTCCACCTCACCCGACAACGCCTCTACCCCGGGCCCCACCACGCGCGCTCCAACCACCCCGGCCCCGCTCCTGGCCCACCCTGCACGTGTCCCCCACGCGTCTGCCCATCTCTCTCCCTCTTCCTCCCCACCTCCACTGCCCCTCTCCTCGCCTCTGCCCAACCGCCCGCCTCCATCTCAAGGCGCCTGACGCGACCCCCCCGCCGCCGACCGCCTGCGAGATCGCCGCCGGACCTTCCCCCTTGCTGGCCTCTGCCCGTGAACCCCGGCCGCGCGCCGCCCCGAAGCCTGGCCCTGCGCGGACCCAGCTTGTCCCCGCCCCACCGATCCCCGACGCAACGCCGCCGCCTTCGCCTCTCCCCTGCGTCTTCTCCTCCCGCCGCCGCGGCCCTTTTCCCCCGCGAGCGCGCCTCCGCCACGGCCTTCCCTCCCCCGAGCCGCCTCGCGTTCTAGGGTGGAGCCCTCGCCGTCATCCGTGCCGGCCATCGCCCTTCTCTCCTTCCGCCGCCTGGCTGGACCTGTCATTGTCACCGTCGACCCGTCCTCTCGCTGTCATTGTCGGCAGCGAGCCCGCCGCCAGGCCGTCCTTCTTCAGCCCGACCATGCCTCCTTCCTCCTCCGCGTCGCCGGCCCCTCCGCAAGAGCTTCTCCCCAGGGCCTGTCCTCGTCGCCACCAGGGCCCCAGTCGCGCCGTCCGCGGCCTCCGAACCCTGCCGCCGTTCCACGCGTCTGGCCGAGCGACCTAATGGTGGTTTTGCTGTGTTATGTTCCTGCCAGGAGCACAACGCCAAGGACCTATACCGAAGTGGCCAATAATTGTATATGTGTGGTGTTGTTAAGAAGATGGGGTTGTCCCAAATCGAGTCGAGGAGCCATGTGTTGTCGCACAAGTCCAAGATCTGCATCATTTGTGTCATGACCAAGACCATCTGAGGATCGATCTCGCCGAGACCCCCGAGTGTGCCGACGCGATTTGAAGGCCCTGTTCTTGGAATCCGAAGACCGATCCCGGCGAGCCGAACCCCGTCGAACCCTTGACCCAAGATCGTCGATACCCTATGTGTGACCCTTTCTCTCGAGCCCTATTTTATAAATTAATACCTATATGAATTGTTGCATATCAACTTGTTCATGTTTGCATACATATTTGTGGGTGTTTGGGGGACCTTATGTCGATTCACCTAAATTAAATATGGGGTCCATATGCGGGCAAATCTAGTCTTATATTGGCCCCATTTAATTTTGTGTAGCGAACCGGTGATATGTTTTGCCATGTTAAGACAACCTTTAATTTGCGGGGTAGATAAACAACATGAACCTATCAATTAGTTGTCGGGACCCCGGTTCCGCTTAATATTGCCTAATTGCATCGCATCTTTGACATGTCATACATCATACATGCATCATGTCCGATCTTTTGCCGTAGTAATAAATAGTGCATCCGGTGTTTCTTCTAGTGCTTTGCTTCTTCACGGATTAGGCCGATGAGATGATGCGAGTGTCGATCCGATCTTCGGATGAACCTTCGACAATGTTTTCAGGCGAGCACCTTCCCCTTTCTACCTATCTTACTTTTATAGTCTTTATTCCCCCTGTTGATCTATTGCTATCTGTGTTGCGTTGCTCTAGTTGTCGTACCCGTGATATCCCTTGCAGCCTTATATTGCCTTGGACACATCCTATTACCTGTTGGTTGGTAGATAGTTGGACTTGCGTGTCGTAGTCGCTTGCTCAAGTGCTTTTATGCGTGTAAATCAAGTACCACAGTTGTTGGAGTATTGCCGTGTGTTTAATGTTGGAGTTGATCAAGACTTTAATTACTGTTTAATAACTAAAATTGGAGTAGGTAATGCAGAGGCACCGGTGGGTGATAGACAATATTTGGTTTCCGACCGCTCACTGGTGTCCCGTAGGACCCCGAGTTCTTGACACCTGTTCCGAGATCGAGCGCGCTAACCACATGTGGGATGTGTGGGCACCCCATCGATTAGTACCTGATTTCAAAGTATTGTACTGGGGGCCACAACTAGTTTGAGGTTTTATTTACTATTCTGTACTTATGCCATGTTTTACTGCTTTATTTAAATTGTACGAGGCACTGAACACTGTACTGTTTAGGACCGTGACCCGTTTTCGCTGTATCGACAAGCCCAGTCACACTTTCGGGTTCCCAGTCGTTTACAGCCGGCTACACAAACCCTGAGTCCGTCTCGGAGACCGGCCGACTTCGTTGCGGGTAGACTTAGTGGGGTGGCCCCCATGTACTTACTTTGGGTCTGGGAAACGTCATGACTTAGGCCCCGCCGACATACCGATGGGTGTATGTTAATTGATCTGGCAAAAAGGGTCGAAGTGCGTGTGGATACTTTGGTGCACCCCTGCAGGGTTAAATCTTTTCGAAAAGCCGTGTCCGCGGTTATGGACGACTTGGAGCACAGTTCTCGACCATAGACAACTATAACTAAAGTTTACTGTTATAAATTGACTTGTATCCGATATGACTAGTAATCAGCTTCACTGCAACGGAATGGCTAAATAAAAGTACCAACAACTGCTGGGTTTGGGATATCTCATGTTAATTGTATCTGACTAGTAAGTGTTGCAACTACAACGGAATGGTTAACTAAAACTGCCCACTGCTTATTATATCAGTATGACTATCTATACCTGACTAGTAATTGCTGCAATGATAACTGAATAAATAAAACTGCCAACTGTGTGAGTTCCTCGGTTGACTTCCTCGTTTGGTCTCGAGGGGGAAATACCAGGATGGGTATGTTTGGTGGTAGCATCAGGTTGGTTCCGAATAGGTCTTTCTTATCCCTCTCTGATAGCCGACAGTCATATCGAGTCTCTATAGGTTGTTTAGTGCATGCTGCGCTGCCGCTTCAGTCCACCATACCTATGTAGGCGAGGACCGCCGAATTCTAGCCTCGCCGTGTACTGGCCTCAGTACTGACGCTCCTCTTTTTCCTTTGCCCTTTGTCGGCACCCCTTTTGTTTATCAGGTTTGAGATCGCCGTCGTTAGCAGGGTTACCCTTCCGGCTTGGCCTGGGCAGGGTTATGGACGCCATTGGTTATTCTTCAGGGCTCTTAGCCCCATTTGCATCTTGTCCGTAGTCGGACGCTCTATCATTTTCAAGGTGATTTGAATCTTTGTACTGTAAATCTGTATTCTTGACTCATTGAGTCGCTGATGTATATATATCTGTTCTGTGGGTCCCATCGAGGACTGTTGTGTAATGTTATTACTTTGTTTTCCACCCGCACGAAAGTGCCTGGTGGGCGTCCTTGAATCGTTTCTATGCGGGTTTGGCGGGAAGCGCTAAAACTTGCATAGGGCCGATTCGAGGGTGTTACAGCCCTCTCGGTGGAATGTCATCCAATTAGCTTGCAAGCATGTGAATGGCTCACAAGGGATCACATACCACGGGAACGAGAAAAGAGTACTTATCAGTAACGAGGTTGAACTAGGTATGTAGAGATACCGACGATCAAAACCTCGGATAAGTAAACTATCGTGAGACAAAGGGAAATTGATATCGTATGTAAGTGGTTCATTCGATCGCAAAGCAATCGTAGAAATATGTGGGAGCCATATGAATTTCCAGATTCCTCTATTGGTTATTGATCGGAGAAGTGTCTCGATCATGTCCGCATAATTCACGAACCGTAGGGAGACACACTTAAGGATTCTATGTTGTTGAGTAGTTATGGAATGATGAGTAAGAGACCGAATGTTGTTCGGAGTCTCGGATGGGATCCGGGATATCACGAGGAGATCTGGAATGGTCCGGAGAATAAGATTCATATAAGGAAAGGCATCTCATCTTCATCATGGGGCAGAACATCGGCAAACTCAGCAGTTAAGATATAACACACAGTAGTTCAGGATTCCCTATTCCCTAACCCCCCCCCCCCCCAATTTTCATAGTTGCCAAAAACAATGTCTCGTGGGACTCTAGCAACCGAAGGAAACGAAGCATAAACTAAAGTCCTTTCAAGCACATTAGGATCCTGATGCGAGTGCAGAAACTTTCCAAAAGTGCCAATGGCATTAGCAATATCATAATCGTTTCTATAATCCAAAGTTAAACCTAGGAACATGAGCCATCCATTACGTGATCCAATCTCAGCTGTATGATTCTCTCTGTCATCATGAGCCACAAAGCGAACAAAGACCCCATTTTGTATTTGAAACGGTACGTGATTAATCAAAGCTGCTCGAGTTGCTTGACTATGCAAAATATAGAAACCAAGCCAAAAATACAGGGTTGTACATCGTCAACGACTCTGTGCAGATGCTGAACAATGAAGTTTCTGACCTGCTGACGGCAATGCGGCACAAGATGCTGAGGAGGTGGTGGAAGGATTTGAGCTGTGCAGATGTGATCGTGTCACCTGGGGGGTATTACCGATGGTGTGTAGAAGGTTCTAGGAAGGCGCGTTGGACTTCCATTGATGGTCTAATGGCCCTCAGGCACCCACCTTTTCGAATCGAAGGCGGTGGATTGCTGTTAGGGTTTCGAACAGAGGATGGCGAAGGCACTGTATGTGAAGCTATATCGACAAATCCTAGTATCCCTTTGTGCAAAGGTTGGCCCGTATCAATGATATGAGAAGTCCTGTCCAAATTGGAGTCAGCTCCGGTTTCAGGACTAGTAGTTTTTTTAGGAATCCATATTTTCCTTGCTGTCGTCTAGAGTTCAAGTAGTCTTTCCGAACATGACTGTAGCGATAACAAGCCCGACATCATTTTTTTGTGCAATCCTTGGTAATATGGTCCATGGTCAAACATCCGCCACAATTTAGCACTTTATAGGCCATGTCATCAATCATTTTATCAAATTCAGCATTCTCTTCTTCATCAAATTTAGTGGAATTAGAACACTCTCCAACTTTAGAGTAAGAAAATTGACCAAATTGGATAAAGTCATCGGTTGGATGCATGGTATTTGGAAAAATGACTCCAGCTTAAAAAGCTGAGGACAATCAAGACCTGCTTATAAATGTAAGATAACATCATGTTTAGAAATAGAGTATTCATAACCTTCACATGCATCATATTTCTCAAAGTTGCTAAAGATAGCCTTTTGTTTGTTGCAGATTAACTAATTTTGATAATTGAATGTGCATGCGTCTTTTTTAAAGCTTGTAACGCACACAGACTGTTCTTTTCTTGTTATGGCTGATTAAAATCCATTCATTCTGACATTCAGCTTGTCATGCATTAAACTCTCATTGCCATAAAGGGCCACCAAGCATTTAAACTGTGGGCAGTAATAGTGATGCATGTTATAGATCATATAAGCCAACATGTCGTGAAGAGAATGAAAACCTGAATATTCTATCAGTCAATTGCACCACAGACAAATCCTCAGCCGATTATCCAATACATGATTCTAAAGCCAGACTGACTGAACTGCCATCCAATTTGAATTTTGATATTCCAAAGGATGCCACTACTAAAAAGTGATTTGATTTGCCCAAAGGATGTACCGTTGATCCAAACTGAGACTTTACCATGCGCTTGAAACTATGACCAGCTGAAAAGTCTAAAACTTCTGCCAAATCTGATTAATTAGCATTACAAAATGGATCCATACATGGTGCTTGGGCATGTACCTTAATAGAAATGACACAAGAAAGAACCATGACCCGACAGCCCAGGAAATTCATCGTAGATCCAATAATTTTCCGATCACCATCCATGATAAATTTGCCAATGAGGCCACCCCCTTTGGCATTGATCAAGGCAATCCATTTACTACTATACTAGAGATGTAACTCACCGTCGTATGACATCAGACGTCCACGATCCAGATCCCAAGCAGTGGAATATGTGACCTTCGACCGGCCATCTGGATCAATCATGGGTAAGGAGGGAAGGAGATCACCTTGGGGAGACCTAGACGCTGGAGGAAGTGGAATGGCCGGCAATCCGTGGGGATCACCAACATTGAGGTTGGCTAGGGTTTGAGATCCTAAACACTTATTCCTTCTTCTTGGTATCCTTCAGTGGTTTGGTGCCCCATTTTAATCCTTCCGCGGGTTGGTCTGTTATTTCGAATTCCCAAAGCCCCGAAAGCTTGGCTCATCTCGGTCGGGTTCGATGCTGAGTAGGTCTTCCTTGTTTAGCTCGGTATCCATGGGCAGAGTGCCAGGGCGGATTGTCATTTATAAGACCCGGCGACATGGTGATGACATCTGGTGCAGCATGTCTCATTTCTTGCCTCACCATGTCTTGATGTTGCATGAGGAGTCCGTGTGTAGGTGTTGTTGTCTCCTTCCTTTTGCTTCATCACTAGAGAGAGTGTCTTGGTGTGTTGATACTATCATGGGTGTAGGGCTCTGGCTTGGCGGTTCCTTCCTCATCACGGACGCTGGTCCTTTCGGTGAATGTTCACAAGATCATAAGTCAAATATCATCATAGCCAAGAGCAAAATGCTAATAAAATTTGGTGATTGTATTTTTCTCTACATATGTATAATTAAAATAAGTAATTAATGAGTTTCCTTTATTAGTGCTTTTCAGCCAAGTTCATAAAATATTACATCATGGCTTTCACCATTGAATAGTGAATGAAGAGACAAGAGAGCATTTGCATGTTCGTTGATGATGAAAAAAAATTGGTTCAAGAAGGGAAAGACTGGCAAACCCACAATCTTAACCACTGGCTGGCCTAATGCTATGGAGGCCGATAGAATCCACGAGAACAAAATCTGCGGTTGGCTTCATCGTAGAATCTAACAACCTTTTCTTATCTATAATACCTTTGTGATGTTCATGGATTCCAAGATCTTAACTTGTTGCTGATGAACTTGTCTTGCACAGGTTCCAAGATCTTAACGAGTTGCATGTGAACTTGTCCTAGCATGGCAGTACGAGTAGGAGGTATGGGTATACTCAGCATTTTTTGGACGACATAAGAAAAAAGTACCTGGTAAAGTAATTTAGCCGTCGAATGAGCTTCTCGACTGAAAATCTGGGTAGTGGAAATAAATGTGTCATGGAAGACACATTCGTTATGGTCTCACGCAAGAGCGGAACTTACTAATGCCGCGCTAGGGGAGCCACGACATTCATTATGGCGTCGTCCATTCTAAGACCCATGTATGCGCTGGAAAATGGTCAAAGTAGTTATCCGCTGACTTATCCGACACGTCTCACTGATAAGTGTGTCCCACCACCAACGAGTTGTTTGAATAGGACTTTTTATACACCACTATACCACGTGATACTTTTCCCTTTGCACCATGGGAAACACTAATTAACAGTCCACCATCGTGATCCGACGAACCCGATTGCCCCAATCTGTCATGCGACTGTTGGATGCCAGTCTGACTGAGTCAGGAGGGTGCCTCTCCGCCCTACATGCGGCAAGCCGCCCAGCTGAAGACGATAGCGGATCATCGCGCATTTATAACCTAGCTGAAAGATGCGCATAATCGCCTAGCTGCTAGTCACGCAGCCACAGGAAGAAGTGTCGTGCTATATGAGGATGCGCGGCGAAGAAGGCACGTCCGTGTGGATCGTACAGCACGGTTCCATCTCTATGATCGATGACCGCGTGCGATATTATAACCTTACCCTTTTGGAACCTCACCCTGCTCGAGAGCAGTACCGTGTCTATTTCAGGTGTTGGTTGTCCCGGGTATACGCCGATGTCGCACTTCTCATGTCTCATGCGATCGACATTGTGTGCAGTGACCTGCATGTGTCCCTGTCTCGAGGCCATGCAAACCATTTGTCTCGGGCTGGCTCGGCCTCTAGGCTAGCTTCGCCGCCCACTTGCCTGTATCAACAGTCCTAGTTGGGTCAGATTCGGCCCGTTAACCACCACCGCCCCAAGCGACTCCGCCTCGCACACCTTATTGAATAGATATATTAGCCAACTCAATCAAAAATACGAATTGATAGAAAGAGTTAGGAAACATATTATATTCTCAATACTCTTCTTTGTGTTTAGGCTATTTTAGTCCTTAGTGTGAGTTCGATGTAGAACACAATCCTTTTTAATATTGTGTGAGCAGTCATTCGAAACATGTAATTTTGTCACGATTAGCCCACAAGGCTTCACCTCTATTTATATCAGACAATCTTGTACATCAAGGATACAACAAATGAGTATCTTATCTGATAAGATTACAATACGGTTAGTATCTCCTATACATGGCAACTATCGATACACATTGATGTACACGTGATATGTTATCGTGTCTAAAAATGCTTTCAGTGTATCTCAAAAAGATATGGTCATTGAATGCAGGATCTTGATTTTTGAATAAATTTTTTTATAAAGAGCAAGCATAGACTATTTATTTATTTTTGAAACCAAGAGCAAGCATAGAGTCGAGTACTATATATACGAACGCACCATCGATTTCCTTGTGGTATATACTATCTGTTTCCCCTTGAGGTTTTGCAAGAAACGATCATATACCATGGATTCCAGGCATGCCGTTCTATGTTTCCTCATAGTACTCGTGTTGCACGGAAATCCTGGTGCTGTTGCAGGTCCGTCCGTGCTTCTCTTATCTCTTATCTCACACTCGACCTCTTCCTAGCATCGCATATAGGTTTTTGTTAGTTTGATGCAAGCTGATCGTCGATCTATGATAAAATTAACCTGCAACTAATTCATTTCTTTTTAAGATCGTAAAAAATACTCATTGTGTTACGTATTGTTGTCAGTTTGTCGACAATTGTCATGTGATGGATTATATATTGTGAGACTCTCGTGCAGAGGATTGCAGCTACGATAGATTCGAAATGCCGTTCTGCTTCGGTGCTACGTGCCTGGCGGAGTGCTGGATGCGGTCCGTAGCGGCAGGCGCTCGTGTCAAAGAACACACTTGTTGGGGAGGAGGGGCATTGGCCGTCTGTAACTGTCTTCTCTGCCGAAAATAAACAACCTAGCCTTCAAGTGTAGCCCGATCGAGTCTTCTTCCGCCTTTTTCTTTTAACGCTTTGCAAGATTGTTTTAGATTTGTCCAAGCTTTGCTTTGTAATCCATACCTTGTATCCTAGCTGGTTGAGGGCTTTATTAATTTAAAGTTTGATTCTTTCTAGCCTTTTACCAAAAGTGTAGTGTCAGCGCTGTCATCTAACCAGATGCATGTGGTCACAAATAACTGTGTGAAGTACTGAGACGCATGTTGCCACCGTCCGCTCAGAGTGTGGGCCGTCATGGTGCAATGTATTTCGTCACCCATGCTTCCTAGTTGACACCTTTCTCTTGAAGTTGAAATCGCTAGTAATCGGGTATCAACCATAAATAAATTTTCGTCAGTACTACTAACTTTTGGCAACTTCCATTTTGAGGCAGCCATCCAGTCCTCCAACGTGGTGACGATGGCCAACCGGCCGAGCTGGCAACCACGGGCCAGCAAGCATGCGCTGGTCAGCCAGTATAACCACATCTGGCGCTGTTATTACCAGCGTATATATATCTCCAAGATATATAGTATGCTTCCAGTGTACTGTCTCAAAGATATGATCATTGACTGCATCGTCCTGATTCTCGAATTAATAGAAGTATTAATGAAGACCACGCAGAGAATTTGTACAGGTACATACATCTCGTCGTTTTTCCTCTTGGGAGTACCATCTATTTCTCCTTCAGGCTTCACAAGAAGGAAACTACCGTTCCATGGAAGCCAGGCATGTTGTTCTCTGCTTCGTCCTAGTACTTGTGTTGGACGGGAACCCTACTGTTGTTGCAGGTCCGTGTTTCTCTTATTTTCCCTCTCACTCCCTCTCTCGTCGTGTTTAGGTCTATCGATCCGATGCAAACTGATCTTCTGATCCATATGGTCAAAATGAGAATTGTACCAGTTTTGTTCTTTTACCGTGCCTAGCTTCTCCTATCAATTCTTGTCAGCTTCATGACAGACCTTCGCGCGATTAGAGTATATGAGACTGAACTGATGCCAGGATCTATAATGTATGTTGTTATTTCCGTGCAGAAGAATGCGGTTACGGAAGCGCAAAAATGCCATACTGTTTCGGTCTTCTGTGCAAGGTGGACTGCTGGACGCGGTCTATAGTGATGGGCGCTCGTGTAAAAGACTCAATTTGTTGGGGAGCACGGGAGTACAGCGACTGCATCTGTCTTTTCTGTAGATGATAAACTAGCTTGCCTTCAAGGCTCGGGCAAAGATAAATAAAAGGTTTTCACTAAGTGTACACTGTGTCACCCAAACAGACACGGTCGCAAATAATCATGCGAAAGTATTGCTCTCACAACGCGTGCTGAAGATGCTTTAACAACCCTCTCCGTGGCTTTCCTCCAATATTTTAGAAACTGAGTTAAATAGGACGGCCCATCTTATTTTGATAAAGGTCAGAAGATATCATGTACAACCCACTATCCGTACCAACTCAATATCGGGAGAAAGTCAAGACATCAAGGATATACACAAAGTGGTATCCAAGAGTCAATCTGAAGCGACATGAAACACCACTCAAAACAGTACATGGGCTGCAAAAATTGCAGAACCTTCTAAACAGGAATGACACATGTGTCGCCGTTGCGGGATCCAGTCAGTAGGACTAGATCTTAGTTTTCACCTAGGAGAGTAAGTCTGAGGGAATTCCTTACCGTGTTTTCAACAAGGTAACGATGAATAAACATCGACAATGCCCGACAGAACCAATAAAGGTTAGACCAGAGGTTTTTCATCCCGAAACTCAAGACCCCATACTCAAAGAGAACCACCAGATCTCGACCACATTATATTGCCACCTCCATCAAGCTGCCAGCTGCAAACCTCATAACCTTGACAATGTTGGGAACAAATCGAGCACCCTAACACCCTGCAACGTCTTGAGGTTTCGTATACACCATGGAGACAAGCTTGTTCTTAAAATCCTGGGTGTTGTTGCATGTATGTTGTCTCATCCATACACCATGGAGACAAGATTGGCACAATCACGTTAAGCGGCAAGGAAAAGCACCAGTCGGACCATCGCCGGTTTAACAAATAGGTTGAACTTGTACATCTAGTCAACGCCATACTGTTTCATGAACTCGCGTGCAACAAAACATGCTTTATATTTGTCAATGCAGCCATCAGCGCCTTGCTTCAAGTTACAAATACATTTGCAGCTGATTATATTATATTTTACTCCCTTCGTTTTAAAACATAAGATGGTTTAGCTTTATGAAGTAAATGTATCTTAACTTCTTTTAGCAAGTCTATATATATTTTTTCACAAACCTAAAATATCTTATATTTTAAAACGGATGAGTTACCACTTGGACGGGCACATGTGTCCATGTTTTGTTGTCGTGCAAGGTTTGCACCTCAGCCAGCCAGGGGCGGGTCCAGCTCAATTCAGAGGTATCCAGATGGATACCAATTATTTTTGACAAAATATTTCGTATATATAGCATACATATGAGGTACTTTAGGTATTTCTAGCTTGTGTGTGAACGACGACGCATCTACTCATGCGCGGGGATTCCTGCAATCAAACCCATCACTACAGGAAACAGGCCAGGCGCCGACGGTAGACCCCGTCGGCGTAGCCACTGATTGCTGTCGGTGTAGGCTACACCGACGGCTACCATCGGCATGTGACCGGCGGCATACCACCCCGTAGGCGTAGCCGGTTTGGTCGTCGGTGTAGAGGATGTCGTCGGCATAGCGTCTGTGGGGCCCACATCGTGCGGTTGACGGTCGTTTGTCCTGTCGGTAACTACGCCGACCTCATTGTTGTCGGTCTAGTGGGTTTGGCTGTTGCTATGCCGATATCATTGCCGTCGGCTTATCTTTTTTCATTTTTTTTCAAGTTTTCTTGAATTTTATTTTTATCTTTGTTTTGAATTGTTTATCTCACAAGCATTTTTTTTTGAATTGTTTGACTCGTTAATCTCACATGCATCTTTTTGTAACTTTAAGTATGATCAAATTCAGGTTAAATTATACTCATGGCCAAACTTCTCAATCGGTCATCCATACTCGTACTACTCCAGCCTCAGCATGCTTAAGTTCTTTGTTCCTTTCGGATGAGCTTTCGATAAGGAAATTAGACCTTACTGATAATATTACAATATTAATCCTATTAACCCTTGGACGATGGTATCACACGTCTTTATTTTCAATTTTTCAAACAATTATCTAAGTAAACAAAAATGAATAAGTAATAATAATCTTGAATTCAAATAACAATAAAATGATTTTTTTTATTTTTTATTTAATATGAAATAATTCATATCTTTAAATCGGAATTCGACAAATTACATGTCTAAATCGATCAGAAAAATGAGAAGAGCCCAAGCATGACATCCATATCATATTTTTAGTCATGCATCAAGTATTTTTAAATAAAATTCATTTAATAGTGTCCAAATCTTCAAAAAAATCATATCAAAATTTCTCTTTTGAATTTGAGGTTTCTAAAAAATCCTTAGCTCGGGGCTGAGCCTCGCTAAACTTGCATTGGATCTTTGATAAAATAGCATATTGTGAACCTAAAAATAATTTTTCTTAAAAATCATGAGCATCCGATCATGTACTTATAGTTCAAATCTGACTCACTTCCTACCGTTTTGACGGGAATTTGTCTTTTTCACGAGGGATGGACGGAAATGTTTGAAATACCCCGGTTAGGACATTGTTCATGAAAGGTGGTCTAGTATGTTTAAAAAAAAAGTGATACCATTTTGAAACTTTCATTTGGTGGATGCTTCACAAAACAACCCGTTTTTTACACTCGGATAAATAAAAAATGGCTTTTGGTGCGACGAAAAGAAAAACTTCCTCTTGCAAAATTGTTCGACATCCCATGATACACATGTGTGCACAATATGAGCATATTATCGCAAACTATGCTGTGATTCTGGCCATAACATTGGTCATTTGACTAGAAAGTCAGGAAATCTCGATTGAGATAGGTCATTTTATAAAGGTTCTTTCGAGACACAATCAATATACCAAGTTTGATATTTTTTTCTTGCATCTATGTCACATAATATGACACCACGTGAAGGTTTTGTATTGTTTTGATCGTTTTTTAATTTTTTATACCCGTTTCAAACTATCGTCAAACTTTCTAAATCGGCAAGCATGAAGATTCATAGCTCGGGGCTGAGCCTCACTAAACTTGCATTAGATCTCTGATAAAATATCATATTGCGAATATAAAAATGATTTTCTAAAAAATCATGATCATCAGTTCATGTATCTGTAGTTTAAATCTGACTCGGTTCCTAACGGTTCGGCAGAAATTTGTCTTTTTCATGAGGGATGGACGGAAAGGTTTGAGATACCCCGCTTGGGACATTGTTCATGCAAGGTGTTCTAGTATTTTTTTAAATGGGGTGGTACCATTTTGAAACTTTCATTTGGTGGTTGCTTCACAAAACACCTCGTTTTTTGCACTCGGAAAATGAAAAAATGGCTTTTTGGTGCGACGAAAAGGAAAAAAATTCATGCAACATTGTTTGTCATCCCATGATATATATGTGTGCATAATATGGGAACATTATCGCAAACTATGCCGCGATTCTGGCCATAACATTGGTCATTTGACCTGAAAGCGAGGAAACCTCAATTGAGATAGGTCATTTTGTGAAGGTTTTTTGAGACACAATCAATATACCAAGTTTGATATTTTTCCTTGCAATTATGTCACATAATATGACATCACGCGAAGGTTTTGAATTGTTTCGATCGTATTTGGATTTTTATACCCGTTTCAAACTATCATCAAACTTTCTAAATTGGCGGGCATGAAGATTCATAGCTCGAGGCTGAGCTTATCTAAACCTGCATTGGATCTCTGATAATAGCATATTTTGAATCTAAAAATGAGCATCAGATCATGTACCTGTAGTTCAAATTTGACTCACTTCCTACCGATTCGGTAGGAATTTGTCTTCTTCACGAGGGGTGGACGTAAAGGATTGAGATACCCGAATTGGGACATTGTCTATGCAAGGTGGTCTAGTATTTTGAAAAATGGGGTGGTACCATTTTGAAACTTTTATTTGGTGGTTGCTTCACAAAACACCCCATTTTTTGCACTCGGAAAATGAAAAATGGATTTTTGGTGCGAAGAAAAGGAAAACTTCCTCCTCCAATATTGTTCGCCATCCAATTATACATATGTGTGGACAATATGGGCATATTATCGCAAACTATGCCACGATTCTGTTCATAACATTAGTCATTTGACATGAAAGTCAGGAAACCTCGATTCAAATATGTCATTTTGAAAATAGTTTTTTAAGACACAGTCAATATACCTAGTTTGATATTTTTCCTTGCAACTATGTCACATAATATGACACCATGCGAATGTTTTGCAATGTTTCGATCATTTTTGAATTTTTTTATACCCGTTTCAAACTATCGTCAAACTTTCTAAATCGGCAGGCATAAAGATTCATAGCTCGGGGCTAAGCTTATCAAACTTGCATTGGATCTCTAATAATAGCATATTTTGAATCTAAAAATGAGCATCAAATCATGTACCTATAGTTTAAATCTGACTCGCTTTCTACCGATTCGGTAATAATTTGTCTTCTTCGCGAGGGGTGAACGGAAAGGTTTGAGATACTCCGGTTGGGACATTGTCCATGCAAGGTGGTCTAGTATTTTCAAAAAATGGGGTAGTATCTGATACGTCGTAAACGTATCTATATTTTTTGATGTTCCATGCTTGTTTAGTATCTACTTTGCTTTGCTTTGTCTACACTTTGAGGTGTTTTTATATTTTTTTTCTAGACTAACCTATTAACAAGATGCCACAGTGTCAGTTGCCTATTTTCTTCTGTTTTGGGTTCCAGAAAAGGCAGAAAATCATTAATCTCGGAATTGTACGGAACAAAAGCCAAAGTCAATATTTTACCGTGGGGAACACGGAGCCAGAATACAAGATGGAGGGGAGCCACACCCCCTGGCCACGTGGCTAACCCTAGCCCGCACCTGGGGGGTGCGGCCTCCCTGGCTGCCCCTGCCTCGCCTCTTCGCCTATAAAGACCCCGATACTAAAACCCTAAGGAACCGATTAATCTTCCACGAAACAGTCCGTAGCCGCCGCTACCATTGTCTCTAGATCGGGGGGTCTAAAGCTCTTCCCGACACCCTGCCGGAGGGGAGATCATCCAGGAGGCCTTCTTTTTCATCATGCCAGCCTCCGGTATGAAGCGTGAGTAGTTCCACCTTGGACTACGGGTCCATGTAGTAGCTAGATGGTTATATCTCCTCCTTTGTGCTACCATGTTTAGATCTTGTGAGATCCTGATACGTCCAAAACATATCTACTTTCTCGAACACTTTGCTATTGTTTTTCCTCTAAACTTGTGTGATTTGGATACAACTAACACAGACTGACGCTATTTTCAGCAGAATTACCTTGGTGTCTTGTTTTTGTGCAGAAAATGAACTATCAGGAAAAATCCCGAAAAATATGCCAAAAATTATATTTCACCAAAAGATCCACGGAGCCAGAAGGGGAGACAGACGGGAGGCCTGGGGGGCCCAGACCCACCCCAGGCGCGGGCCCACTGACCCCGCGCCTGGAGGAGGTCTGGCCACCCCAGGCAGCTCCTCGGCCTCCCTCCGCGCCTATAAGTTGCCTTCTGACCTAAAAATAGGGGGTTTGATAGTTTTCCAGAAAGAGTTCCGCTCCACCGCCGCCACCAGAAACCAGGATTCGGATCAAGAAACTCCGTTCTAGCACCCTACCGGGACGGGGAATTTGGAGAAGATCATCGTCATCACCAACGCCTCTCCATCGACCATCAATGTTTCCCTCATCCATGAGTGAGTAATCCCCCGCTGTAGGCTTGGGGATGGTAGGGATTGGATGAGTTCTATCATGTAATCGAATAAGATTTGTTAGGGCATAGTGCCTTGTATCTCTATAGTGCTATTTGACTTTGTTGCAACTTGTTATGCTTAATGCTTGTCACTAGGGTCCGAGTCCCATGATCTCAGATCTGAACTTATTATTGAATCATTATGATAGTATTGTTTATGATATTATATGCAAGTTGTGTACACATATCATTGTCCGGATCCAAAGGCCCCAAAGTGAAAATAATTGGGACAACCGGAGGGAATGGCTGTGGTGTGAGGATCACATGTGTTCAGGGAGTGTTAATGCTTTGCTCCGGCGCTCTATTAAAAGGAGCACCTTAATTGTCAGTAGTTCCCTAGAGGCCCCGCTGCCACAGGCTGGCTGGACAGAAGATGTTGTGCAAGTTCTCATTGCGAGCACGTATGACTATATTTGGAGCACATGCCGAGGATTGTTTAGTACTTGGATGCTTATTATTAATTATCTGCAATGCCCTAGTTCTTTGAAGTTACATGTTTAGACTCGTCCATGCAACGCCCATCCATCCATCCCTATGCCTACCGCATTCGAATCCTACTGTTACCGTTATCGTTACTACTACTGTTGTTTCACTGTTGTTTTTGTTGTTGCTGTTGCTACTACAAACTGTTGCTACTGATAAACTTCTGTGAGCAAGAACTTTTTCCAGGTGCAGCTGAACTGACAACTCAGTTGTTAAGCCTTGCAAGTATTCTTTGGCTCCCTTTGTGTCGAATCAATAAATTGGGTAATACTACCCGCGAAGACTGTTGCGATCCCCTACACTTGTGGGTCATCAAGACTATTTTTTGGTATCGTTGCCGGGGAGCATAGCTTTATTTGTAAGTTCACTTGGATCTATTATTGTTCACTGCTACTCCTTTCATCATGGGGAAGTCTCGTGATGGAAAGTTCCCTATTTTACCGTCCACTACAAGAAGAGGTATAGTCCTAAACACCTTTGTTGCTCTTGATTCACTGTCTGTTATAAGTAAGCTTGTCACACCACCACCACATGCTCATGCTACACACACTGCTACTACTGCTGAATCTGAAACTGCTTTTGATACTCATCATGTTACTTCTACTATGCTTGATGCGAGTGGTTCATTAGGTCCTTTTATAGATGCTACTATGGCTAGTCTAGGAAATACCAAAACTCCTAGTGAATACACTGTTACACCTGTTAGCTCACCTAAGTCTAGTGAGAGTTATGATATTAATGATGGTTATATTGAGCTCACTGATGAATTTGTTTAAGAGTGCCGAAACACACATGGTGCTAGTGCTATTAAGATTCTCCTTGCTAGACGTACTATTATGCCTAAGAAGTCCTATGATCCTAAGTTTGCCACCTCTCCCATAGATATTAAAGATAAAGATTATGATTTCTCTCTTGATTTATCTTATTTAGATATTGTGGTGGTACAGAAAATGAGAGTGATGTGGCTCATATGAATGAGCTTTCTACTATGAGTGCTTTGTTCTCTGATGATTTTAAAATGTGCAAGTACTTTGTTGATAAGATCTTCCCTTTTTCACTAAAAGGAGAAGCTAGGGCTTGGTTTAATAGATTACCTCCTGGTTCCATTGATAGCCCTGATTGCTTGATTGCCTCTTTCTTCCTTAAATATTTTCCTCCTAGTGCTAGACATGGTGCTTTGCAGAGACTTTTTGATTTTAAACAGGGAGAAGAAGAGAAATTGTCTGAGTCATGGAAAAGATTTTGTTCCTTGATTCATGCATATCCTGGATGTCCATTACCTCAGAATGAGCTTCTTGATATTTATTATAATGGACTAACTAATGATTCTAGGACCTACCTAGATAGCTTTGCTGATTGTGTTTTCAGGAAAAGGACTCCTACAGATGCTGAAGAATTAATTAACAAGATACGCAAGAATTATGATGATTGGACTTCAACAGAGTTGAATACACTTGAGCCTATTACTCCTGAACCAGTTGTTCCTGAACCAGTTCCAACAACAACAAAGAAGAGGGGAGTTATTGCATTAAATGATGAAGTGATGAAGGAAGCTAAGAAGTGTCTAAAGGAGAAAGGTATTAGAGCTGAAGATGTGAAGAATTTACCTCCCATAGAAGAATTATGCAATCCAATTCCCCACTCATCTACTATTGAGGTACACTCTCTCCAATTTAATGAAGGTGATATTCCTTATGGTAAGCCTCCTGATCAATGCTTAGAGGAACTTGACACATTTATTGTTAAAAAGGTAATTTTAATAAACAAGTTCAGAATCATTTATTGGAAAACTCTAGGGCTATCCATGAGTTGAAAGATATTGTAGAAAGAACTTCTGATGATATTAAAATGCTTTGTAAACACTTCCAAATGGTTCAAACCCAACTTGATTAACTTGATAAAGTACAAAAGGATATGCTAGTTAATGCTTCAGGAAATAAACATGCTTATGGAATTAGAACTAGGAGTGGTGCAGCTACTCAAGATCCTATATATACTGAAGGACACCCTAAAAGAATAGAGCAGGATTCCCAACAAGGTGAGGATAGTGGTAGTCCTCGTAAGAGGAAGAAAAAGAAACATAAGAAAGTTGAGGAACCACTTGAACCTGCTGTAGATCCTAATAGTATATCTGTCTCTAATGCTGAAACTGAGAGTGGTAATATTGATGAGTATCCTAATAAGGAGGAAGGTGAGGAATAACCTGAGATACACACTAAGAACACTAGGTACACAAAGGAAGATTTTATTGCTAATAAACATGGTAAAGAGAGAGAACCTTGGGTGCATAAACATATGCCTTTTCCAGGTAATAAACACAAGTCAAAGGAGGAAGAACACTACAACAAGTTTTGTGAGTGTATGAAGCATTTATTCTTGCAAATTCCTTTGACTGATGCTATTAAATTGCCTCCTTATTCAAAGTATATGAAGGATATTGTCTCTAATAAAAGGAAGATTCCTAATGAGGAGATTTCTATGCTACTTTCTAATTATTCCTTCAATGGTAAGGTTCCAAAGAAACTTGGTGATCCAGGTATACCAACTATTCCTTGCTCTATTAAGAATAATTATGTTAGAACTGCTTTATGTGATTTGGGAGCTGGAGTTAGTGTTATGCCTTTTTCTCTCTACAAGAGACTTTAGCTAGAAAAGTTGATACCAACTAATATATCTTTGCAAATGGCTGATAAGTCAACTACTGTCCATGTTGGTATATGTGAGGATGTTCCTATTCAAGTTGCTCATAATTGCATGGTTTTAACTGATTTTGTTGTGCTTGAAATGCCTGAAGATGATAATATGTCTATTATTCTTGGGAGACCTTTTCTTAATACGCAGGTGCTGTCATCAATTGCAATCAAGGAAAAGTAACATTCAATATTAATGACAAAGAGCACACTGTCTATTTTCCCAAGAAGGTTGTCAGAAGCTATTGCCTGAGTTCTATTGAAAATATTGAAGGCATCAAGGTTGGAGAAATATATTGTCCCATTCCACAAGAAAATATTGAAACTATTATGATTGGGACCATTTCTATCAAGTATGAGGTAACATAATCACCTTGTGGAATGCAAAGTTTTGCTTCATATAAGATTGTTTTGGTAACAAGACTTGATCAACCTTGTTAACAAAAGGATTTTAATGAACAAAATAATGTTCCCACTGTGGTTATACTTGCTTTCTTTTTTCTTTCTCCTTCCTAGTCTTTGCTTTAGCTTTAGTTTTGCTAGTTGTTTGCTTGTTTGAGTTTCTTAGAGCTCCTGTAGTTTGGATTTTGGTTTGCTTTTGCTTCTTCTGAAAAAACTGTTTCTGCGAGAAAATCAATTTTTATACCCTGAAAATTGGCCAAAAATAAAGTTTTCCGAAAAATCCCAGAAAATTCAAAATAAATTTTTCCTCGAAAAAAGGGGCAGAGAGGTACCTGAGATGACCCAGGGGCACCCCTAGGCCCCACACCCATGGTAGGCGCGGCCTACCTAGTGGTGGCGCCTAGGGGGGTCTGGCCCACCTAGGGCCCTCCAGGCTGCCTCCTCAAAGCCACCTTCTTTCTCTCTCCTGAAAAACACCGGAAAACTTGCTCAAGCTCGAGTTCTTGCTGTTCTTGCTCGCGATTTTCGATCTCCTTGTTCAGCCCATCTCAAGTGCTGATTTTTGGAGGGTTTGTTCCTTGGTATGTGCCTCCTCCACTTATCCAATTAGATTTGTGATTGGTAGATTGTATCTTGAGTATTTTGCTACTGTAGGTGACAGGCTGTTTATGTAAGGTGTATGTCATTATGGATGCTTAGTAGTTCTTGCTTGTCTATGATTAGCTCTAGCTTGCTAATAGTTTGTAGCATGTCATATGAATGTATGTTTGCATTGTTTTATTCATACTTTGGTATGATATTGTGGTATCCTCCTCTGACTATTCGTGTGAATCGACTTGGCGCATGTTCTCGCATGCATCAAAAGCCAGTAAGCCTCGATGATTTATTTTGTCTCAGAGTTCTTGTATCACTTTCATGCCATAATTAGTCATGTTTTGTTGCAAGCATGATTATGACAATTATTGTCCTCTCGTTTGTCGCTCCCTCTCTATTGCTAGCCTTCACTTGCACTGAGTATGTGCTCTACCTGTGCTTCCAACTCCCCAAAACCAATATTGCCAGCTGTGTCCACCATATCTACCTATTAGCATCATTTGCTATTTTAGTTCATATTTTCCATATGCCGTGTTTTCTTACAAAATAAAATGTTTGTCTGTTTTGAGAAAGTTAGTTAGTAAAGCTCTCACGAACTTGATGGCACACTTTATATTCTTTGCGCTTAATAATCTTGAACCATTGTGACTAGTCCATGAAAGTTATATGCTTGTTAATTATATACTGGGAGTCAGCAGAATCGTGCTGTCACGGGGAACGCTTTCAACACTTTTTGGATAATTCTATCCAGTTGATACTTTTATCTTTACTTTATGGATGTCGACGATGTGAAATAAAAGGGGAAGTTGTTAGTTAATGGAGTTTATACATTGTGTTAGAGAAAACGCCTGGGCCGCCAGCCTAAGTCATGCTTAATCATGGTGGAAACTTGCAGCATCACTATAATGAGCATCTATGAAGCTTCCTCAATAAAAAGTTATGCATATGGTAAATAAAAAGATTGCTGAGATGCTCATTGTCTGCTTTCCTTGTCATTTTGGTTATGGGAAAGCTCCTGTACCATATGCAAGGGGTACACCGTTGGCGGTTCTCGATGATATGCATGTATTTACAATGACAAGAACTTTCAGGTGACCAAAGTTGAGTATCATGCGGAGCGGCCCTCGTACTCAAGGGACTTGGTATTTCCAGCCTATGGTCTGTCAAGCATATGATTCAGAGTGGACCTCACTTTCACCTTAACCACATGAAGATGCCTATGATAGGGGCAATGAGAGCTCAAAGCTAATGAGTACCTTCCTTTAAGCATTGGGAAGCCTTTCAAACCTTCACAAAACCGTTTTCACAACTTTGTTGAGTCACCACTTATTCTATGAGCACTTTCTTGAGAGCATAGTTGTCATTCTTGTGTTTGTTCCAAAACTTGGTTAATTATGTCATGACTTTGATGCTTGTATCTCTAATATCTTTATCTCTAGTCTTCATGTGAACTTCAGAGGTGCCTCGGCATTTTATATTGTGCTCTTCAAACAAAGGCAAGCGAGATACCACTCTATCATACCTTATTATGAGCATTGTAATGTTGCTTATGTTTATGTTTCATGCTACTTATTATTATTGAGTTGGTTTCTCTTCATAGCTTGCAATGGCTATTGAGTAGACTTAGTTGCATACTCTTTATTATGAATTGTCTAAGCATCTACTCTTGTGCTGAGAATATATATATCATCTGAAGCAAAGTGTTCGTGGAAGTTCTTTTATCGCACTTAGTTTTCAACTGAATTGCTTGAAGACAAGAAATACGCTAAACTTGGGGGAGTTGATACGTCCAAAATGTATCTACTTTCTCGAACACTTTGCTATTGTTTTTCCTTTAAACTTGTGTGATTCGGATACAACTAACACAGACTGACGCTGATTTCAGCAGAATTACCTTGGTGTCTTGTTTTTGTGCAGAAAATGAACTATCAGGAAAAATCCCGAAAAATATGCGAAAAATGATATTTCACCAGAAGATCCAAGGATCCAGAAGGGGATACAGAGGGGAGGCCCGGGGGCCTAGACCCACCCCAGGCACGGGCCCACTGACCCCGCGCTTGGAGGACGTTTGGCCACCCCAGGCAGCTCCTCGGCCTCCCTACGTGCCTATAAGTTGCCTTCTGACCTAAAAACTCGGGGGGGGTCAATAGTTTTCCAGAAAGAGTTCCGCTCCTCCGCCGCCACCAGAAACCAGGATTCGGATCCAGAAACTCCTTTCTGCAAACCACTATTACCTTCCACACCATACAATTAATCCTTTTTCAGCAAACCGGTGAGATTGACAACCTCACTGTTTATTGGGGCAAAGTCTTGAGTTTGTGTTGTGTAGGTTTCCAAGTTACACTTCAAAAATGAAAAATAGCTTTTTGGTGTGACAAAAAGGAAAACTTCCTCCTGCAATATTGTTTGTCATTCCATGATACACATGCATGCATAATATGCGCATATTATCGCAAACTATGCCATGATTCTGGCCATTACATTGGTCATTTGACCTAAAAGCCAGGAAACCTCGATTGAGATAGGTCATTTTGTGAAGATTTTTTTGAGACACAATCAATATACCAATTTTGATATTTTCCTTGCAACTATGTCACATAATATAAAACCATGCAAAAGTTTTTTATTGTTTAAATCGTTTTTCAATTTTTTATGCCCATTGCAAACTATCATCAAACTTTCGAAAACGGAGGACATGAAGATTCTTAGCTCGAGGCTGAGCATCGCTAAACTTGCATTGGATCTCTGAAAAAATAGCATATTGTGAACCTAAAAATGATTTTTATAAAAAATCATGAGCATCAGATCATGTACATGTAGTTCAAATCTAACTCACTTCCTACCGATTCGGCAGAAATTTATCTTTTTTCACGAGGGATGGACGAAAAGGTTTAAGATAACCCCATTGGGACATGTCTATGCAAGGTGGCCTACTTTTTTTGAAAAATAGGGTGGTACCATTTTTAAACTTCCATTTAATAGTTGCTTCACAAAATACCTCGTTTTGGGGACTCGAAAACTAGAAATATATTATACGAAAGTATTTGTATTGTTTTTATATTTTTCCGAACAAAAATATGTAATATTTGAGTTTAGATAGATAGATCTTTATTTTCTGCAAATTTTGATATATTATATGTACTTTTATGAATTAAAATGTTTTAGTTATGATTTTTTTAAGATTAATGTGTGGCAAAAAGGAAAAGTAGCTAAAGTCGTCGGGTAATTGTGGCAAAGTCATCGGCGTAGACTTGACATCTTCGCATCGTCATCACGGCTAATCAGCTACGCCAATGGTATGATCTACGCCGACGGCTGCCGTTGGCCATTCAATGTTAGCTACTTGGAAACCTGCACAGCACAAACTCAAGACTTTGCCCCAACGAACAGTGAGGTTGTCAATCTCACCGGTTTGCTGAAAACAAAGGATTAATTGTATGGTGTCGAAGGTAATAGTAGTTTGCAGAAAGTAAACAGTAACAGTGGAAGATGTATCAATGATAAAGATTGGACCGGAGTCCATAGTTCACTAGAGGTGTTCTCCTTAAGATAAACAAACATGGCATGCTGGGTAAACAAATTACGGCAGGGCAATTGACAGGACAGAGAAAGGCATAACAATGTAATACTAGACATTCATGATCCTATGAGATTTGATTGGGAAATACAACAAGATACAGAGACCGTCATCCAACTGCATCTATGACTAGTAATCCACCTTCAGGTTATCATCCAAACCCCCTCCAGTATTAAGTTGCAAGCAACGGATAACTGTTTTAAGCAAAGTATGTAAGGTAAACAATCCACTTGGTACATGAACAAGAGACCGTTGTTTTCCCCCTAGTAGCAACAGCACATCTACAACCTTAGAGATTTCTGTCACTTCCCTTATATTAAATAGAGTCAAGAACCAACTATCGAGCATAAATACTCCCTCTTGGAGTCACTAGCATCTACTTGGCCAAGATAGCTACTAGAAATGGAGAGCATGCAAGATCACAAACAACACAGGCATGATAGAATCAATAAGACAAAACCATTAATCAATCTGACATAGTAATCTCAATATCCATCGGATCCCCGCAAACACAACAAGCATGATTACAAATAGATGATCTTGATCATGAACGGAGCTCACAAGATCTAAACATGGTAGCACAGAGGAGGATAGACAACCATCTAGCTACTACATGGACCCGTATTCCAAGGTAGGACTACTCACGCTTCATATCGGAGGCTAGCATGATGATGAAGAAGGCCTCCGAGATGATCTCCCCTCCGGCAGGGTGCCGAGAAGAGCTTCAGATCCCCCGATCTAGGGACGATGGTGGCGGCGGCTACAGAATGTTTCGTTGAAGATTGATCAGGTACTTGGGTTTTTGGTATCGGGGGCTTCTTATAGGCGAAGAGGCAAGGCAGGGGAACCTGTGGTGGTCACCCTGGTGCGGTGGGCCACATGTGGCCAGGTGTGGCCCCCTGGTGGCTCTCCTCCGTATGTATTCTGGCTCCGTGTTCCCCATGGTAAAATATTGACTTTGGCTTTTGTCCCGTCTAATTCCGATAATGTTGATTTTTTGCCTTTTCTAGAACCAAAACAGAAGAAAACAGGCAACTAGCACTGTGGAATCTTGTTAATAGGTTAGTCCCAGAAAACATATAAAAATACCTCAAAGTGTAAACAAAGCAAAGCAAAGTAGATACTAAATAATCATGGAATGTCAAAAATTATAGATATGTTTACGACGTAATGTTTACAACGAAAGTTGGATAAGCATATCTTTGTAGGTTATTTTGGATAATCGTTGGGTACTCCTCCATAACACCAAAGACAAAAGTGTTTGTCTCTTAAAACGTCAAGTTTATTTTAGAAGAAATTTTTTCGTGAAAAGTTAAGTGGGAGAACAATAGAACTTTGATAATGTTAAAAGAACCTTAGCTATATGTGCTGAGTTGAGAAGCACCAGAAAATGCTCTGGAGGCAGCAACAATGCTCATGGCTCACGTGCCTCAAAGGTTGTGGTCATGGAGGCCTAATTTCCTATTGAACCAAGTAGGTTGGGTAAACAATCAAATACCAAGATTTGAGAGTTAAATCATCATTTGACAATTATGAACCGACTACATGAAAAGAAGCGATGATAGGCCCTAAATCCATCAAAATGGATTGAAGCCATAAAATCCGTGATAGTTCCATACACGAGAAATCAAGCTTTGAACTTGGAAGACCCTCCGGAAAGGTGTAAAACCTATCGGTCGTATATGCATTTATAAATAGACATGGATGTTTCACATATATGAAATAGTCGACATGTCGGGAAAAAGTTTACGACAACATTCAAAAGGTTGACTATGACAAGATTTGATCTTTCATAGTGATATTTAGTCTAGATGGATTAATGTAGCAACCACTACATATAATTTTATTATATGGTAGTTGAACAAACAAAACAAAGTTCTTCTAATAGAATTGTTACCTAGGACGTGTACATGACACGATCCAAAGGATTTTGTTAATTCAAAGGATGCTAAAAGTGTATGCAAACTTCAATGGTTGAAATAAGCATCGACGAGTTAGAATCTTCACCGTGATGAAATTATTAAAGGGTTTAATTTCATCGGAGAAGATGAAGATGCTTGCATTTGTAAGAAATTAAGTGGGAGCGCTAAGACATATTTCTAATGCATTATGTGAAAGACATATTGTTGATTGTAAATGATGTATCTTTTATTGACACAAGTTAAGAATTTCATCTCGATGAAAGACTTAGGAAAAAACTCGAATGTTTGGCATCAATATCTATATGCATAGATTGAGACGCTAATATGGTTATTCCAAATGTACATGGATGAGATATTGAATGAGTTCAATATGGAAATGACAAGAAAGGTTCTTGCCACACAAAAAGGATTAAATCGAAATTCAAGTGTACCGACACTTGGTAAGTGAAACAAAGATTCAAGTATTTTTGATACTTGATGAATGAAATCGCAAAGAGTGTTTTTCAATCATAATGTGATATGTACACATCTAGATATGTCCTATACTCTAAATTTTATGAGCATACATCAGAATGATTCATAAACATGACCATTGGACAATAGTAAGGATATTCTTATGATCTTTTAGAAGAACTGAGAATATGTTATTTTTGTAGAGGTGACAAATAGATAGATGGTTTATTGTAAAGTATTACATTGATACTAGTTTTGTCACAAAGTACAAATTAAGTTTATCTCGATTTAAACTATGGGTGGCACAATGTAATGGAAAGGAGATTCCATAATGGATTTGGATGAGTTCCAAAGTTAAGACATTGTGACAGATACTACAACAAAAGGTTAAGTATATGATTGTTATTATAGCAGCAAAAGAGGGAAATTTGAGTCAAGTAGTTTGTTATCAAACTAGGTGTGGTTCACAACGGGCTAGTACTATGAAGATATATTGTGCAACAATTATAGACATAGTTTAATCCCAAAGGAACTAAAGGTCTCACCAAATGACCAAATTTATACAAAGCCATCTCATTAGAGAATGAGTGATGCGTAGAGACAAAAAGGCATGCAATTACACACGGACATGAAAGTGTCAGATCCAAAGATTAGTTAACCAGTAGCAATCGTGTATATACAAAACCGAAAAACCATAGGTGCTGAATGCACAAAGATTCAAAACTAGATTATTGACTCTGGTGCAAGTGGGAGACTGTTGGAGATATGCCCAAGTGGCAATAATAAAGTGGTTATTATCATATTTTATGTTTATGATAAATGTTTACATCCCATGCTATAATTGTATTAACTAGAAACATTAATACTTGTGTGATTTGTAAACATGTAAGAGTCCCTAGGAAAGCCTCTTGTTAAACTAGCTTGTTGATTAATAGATGATCATGGTTTCCTAATCATGAACATTGGATGTTATTAATAACAAGGTCATATCATTAGAAGAATTATGTGATGGACACACTCCTATAATTAAACATAGCATAAGATCAAATCATTTAAATATTTCATTTGCTAAAGCTTTCAAATACATAGTAACCTAAATCCTTCGACCATGATATCATGTTAATCACCATCACCGGATGGATACTTTGATGACATCGAACACCACTTAGTAACTGGGTGGTTATAAAGGTGGCATTGAGTGTTCTGAAAGTATGTATTGAGGCACATGGATCAAGAGTGAGATTTGTCCATCCATATGACGAATAGATATACTATGGGCCCTCTCGGTGGAATGTCATACAATTGGCTTGCAAGCATGTGATTAGCTCACAGGATCACATATCACAGGAATGAGTAAAGATTACTTATCGGT
The DNA here is from genome assembly GCA_023614405.1 of Avena insularis. Lineage (NCBI taxonomy): Eukaryota > Viridiplantae > Streptophyta > Magnoliopsida > Poales > Poaceae > Avena > Avena insularis. The sequence goes on from CM042685.1 coordinate 444,665,840, forward strand.
AACGAGGTTGAACTAGGTATGCAGAGATACCGACGATCAAGCCTCGGATAAGTAAAGTATCGCGAGACAAAGAGAAATTGGTATCGTATGTAAATGGTTCATTTGATCATTAAGTCCTCATAGAAATATGTGGGAGCCATATGAATTTCTAGATTCCTCTATTGGTTATTGATCGGAGAAGTGTCTCGATCATGTCTGCATAATTTACGAATCGTAGGGAGACACACTTAAGGATTCGATGTTGTTTAGTAGATATGGAATGTGAGTAAGAGACCTAATGTCGTTTGGAGTCTCGTATAGGATCCGGGATATCACAAGGAGATCTGGAATATTCCACAGAATAAGATTCATATAAGGAAAGTCCAATTCCGGAGTTCGGAAATGTTTTCGGTGTTTTCACCGAAATCTTCTAGAAGGGTATAGAAGGTACATCACTCCAAAGTGGGAAGGGTACATGGATGTGTCATACCAAAGAGGAATGGTTGCATCATGTCCTAGGTCACTTGGCTGGGCAATGGGAAGAGAGAAATCAAACTCTAGTTTGAAAAGTCAAATCCCAACATGGTTGTCTGGTGGAGGGAGGAGAGGAAACCCACTTAGGGAAGGTTTCCCTCCCTCCCCTTGCCACCGGCCTTGGAAGAGGAGTTGGGGGAGGACTCCTCTCCCTCTTTGCTGCCTCTCCCTCCCATAAAAGGAGGGTACGGGCGCCCCTTGCCTCACACCTTGAAAACCTAGGTTGGTTGCTGCCCCTCTCAAACCGTCGCCACCTAGAGCCCCTCTAAAGTCGCCGCTGCCTAGCACCTCCTAGCTGCCAGCTGGTGACCCACAAGTATAGGGGGTGTATTCATAGTACTTTCTATAAATAGGAGTGTCGATCCCAACGAGGAGCAGAAGGTGCTGAACAGTGGTATGGAGCAGGAAGTCTCTGTAAATACTTAGCAAACGGATTTTTAGTGGTTTTCTAATAAGGCAACAAAACAAGGAGCAAGTAATAAAGACAATAAACAAACGGAGCAAGTGGCCCAATCCTTTCTTAGCAAAGGACAAGCCAGTGGAAATACTTACAAGGACCAAACGTTCTCGAGGACACATGGGAATTCTGTCAAGTGCTTTCGCTTCAAATAGTTGAGTACTCTTCTCTGGTGTTGTAAATGTTGTGTGGGTGAACCTGTGCTAACATACCGACCTTACTTGGACTAATACATACTTGTGATTAAACCCCCTGCAAACATCCGTAACTACAGGAAAGTAATTAAGATATAAATCTAACCACATCCTTAAACTCTGAGATCCTACACTCCCTTGTGCAAAGGTGTCCTAACGGGGGTTCAGGTTTCTGTCACTCTGGCAACCCCACAATTAGTAGACAAATACACAATGCATTCCCCTAGGCCCATAAATGGTGAAGTGTCATGTAGTCGACGTTCACATGACACCACTAGAAGAATAGCACCACAACTTAAATACTAAACCATTAAATAATAACTCAACACAAATCCACTACTAACAACATGACTTCTCCCATGTCCTCAAGAACTAAACGAACTAATCACAAGACATCATATGGATCAAGATCAAAGATGATATGGTAATGGATAACAATCTGAACATAAACAATAATCCAATGGTTCCACTCACAAGCATCAACTACAATAGTAATCAACACCGGGAAAGTTTCCCCTAAGAACTAAAGCAATATCCAACACAATTGTTACAGCGAGACGGAGTGGTGATGATGGTGCTGGTGGAGATGATGGTGTGGATGATGATGATGATCCCGATGAAGCCTAGCTTGATGACGGTGTTGATGGCGATGGTATCCCCTCTCCGGGAAGGAATTCCCCCGGCAGAAATCTGTCTGTCGGAGAGATCTTTCTCTCTCGGTGTTTTCCGCCCCTAGAGGCGGCGGAAATCTATATGTGGTCGCTCCCCTGGTGTTAGGGTTCCATAGGGAAGATATAGGCGAAGGGGTGGAGTCGGGATCCGGGCAGGTGGGCCACACCTGCCCTAGGTGCGGCCTAGGGTGGGCCCGCGCCTAGGGGGTGTGGGCCCCCTGTGGCCCCTCTTCGCTCCTCCTTCTGGCTTCCTCAATCTTCTGGAAAAATAATATTTTCCCATATTTTTCTGGTATTTTTCTGATCTTCGCGAAATTGCACCGAAACGCCTTCTTTTCCATCAGAATCCAGACTCCGGCAGTCCATCCTCCAAGAATCATCCAACATGCATAAACAGATGAAAAGTCATAAGTAATACCTCATAATAAGACATATATCAATGAATAGAGGCAAATTATGATATAGAAAGGTGATGCAAATTGGGCGTATCACCAGCCACCTCCACCCCCTTGGCCTCTAAAACCTAGTTCCCAAGGGCCCTCTCTACTCCACCATATCCGCTCCGGCTTAGGGAAATCCCTGCGTAATTCCCCCTCTACTTCCACCACCATGCCGCCATGCTGCTGGAATCGCGAGGAGAGATCTACAAACTCTGTTTCCTGCTGGAACAAGGGAGAGAAAGGTCTTCATCGAGTACCATACGTGTGACTGACTGTGGGAGCGCTGTCGGAACGCGGCGCCGTAAGGATCGACTACGCGATCTTGAGATCGGCAAGTGAACAACTACATCAACCACAAGAATCTGATCTCGTTAAACGCTTTGGATCTTCAAGGGTTAGTACTCTATCAACTAGTTGCACCGGTCTAGTAGATTAGATCTTGGCTTATGTGTGTTCATGCGATAGAAATTTTTTGTTTTCCATGCTATGAACCCCTACAGGAGGTTCGATGCCTATTCCAGCCTGCATCTTGACGGTGATGGAGTTAGGAGGTGGTCGTTGGCTTCGGTGGTTGCAGAAAACCCTAGGGATCGTTTTGTATTTCTCGGTCTCTTAGGATTTTATCTGCATTGTTTCCATGATAATCATTTTATCCCAGTCTGTCTTTTAGTTTTCACATGTGTTGCTCCATGTAACTTGATTTCTGATTAATGAAATATGTGGTTGCTCTAAAAACGAATAGGCTGAACTTGTAAATCTAGTCTAGCTTCGCCGCCCCGCGTGCACATCTTATTAGGCTCAGTTGGGCCAGGTTCGGTCCGTTAGCCATCACCGCCTCAAGAGACTCCGTCTCACGCACCTTATTATTGAACAGATGCACTGGTCAACTCAACCAAATTCTGAACTGATGTAAAGATCTAGTTAATATATTATATTCTCATCACTCCCCCTGTCTAGACTATTCCTTAGTCTGGGTTCAATGTAGACCGCATATTATTTTTTAAATATTGCATCATCATGGTCAAACTTGAGTCCTCTTCACTCTGGTACCATACGAAATATCTAGTTATGCCATAATTAGAGCATCTCCACCCGCGTTCCTAGGACGACGTTCCCGGGACGTTTTTTTATCCGGATGGCTTCGCCTAGCCGCATTCCCAGGACGCCAAATAGCGCCGAATTTGGCCCAACTTTCATCAGGCGTTCCAGGCCGAACCCGGAGCGCTAGGAACCGCCTGGGAATGCCGGACAAAGTGAAAAGGCGGGTGGGCCAACCCTGTCGATGTCTCGAGGCCGAGCTCCTGCCTTTTTCTTATTCCACTCATCCAGCAGGCGTGCAGCAAGTGGCACGTCATTCTCGAGGAGATCGAGCGCACACCCGTCAGCGGTGAAAGCATGGATAGCAAGGTACTTCACCGACCACTAGCCGAAGGTATGCCGAGTTCATGCATGTTCTGACACACTTCGCCTTGCCTTTGCAACTCGTCTGTGCACTCGGCTTGAAACGGGACGACACCAAGACGGAGTTCAAGTTCCACCACGTGTTTGCCGAGGTACTGAAATGCCAGAAATGGATGGACACTCGCGTGAGCCTCGCCAAGAACAAGGACGGCGTGTACAACCCGGAGGCTCCTCCCCCTGTTGCCGGTGAAGGAATGCCGGAGGTCGGCCAGAAGAAGGCGAGGATGCTCAAAGCCACGGGACCTCCCGCCAAGCGTATCCACGCGTCCATCGAGAAGTGTATCGCTGATTCCAAGGTCCATGTCGAGAAGAGGGAGGAGAAGGCCGACGAGAGGTGGATGCGGCTGCTCCAGAACCAGGACAGGAAGCTCGACCTCCTCAAGGCGATCTTCGCCGCCAAGAAGAGGAACATCGATCTTCAGTTCCTCATGGGTGGCGAAGACACCTCGGCGATGAGCCCCTAGGTGGAGGCCTTGTACATGGTGCGCCGCAACGCCATCCTCGACGAGGACATCCCCGCCAACACGCCAAGCTCTGCGCCGATGATCTCGGTCGCCACTTCTTCGCCGAGTTCTGCCTCCACCTCCTCCAACCCGTTGGCGAGTCCCGTCATGGACGACGAACATACCCGTCGCACCGGACACGCAGGAGGAGCCCATCCCCATCGACGACTGATCACCAAACCATTTTATCCTGTTTTGTAATAAATTTGATCGCCGAACAATTTCAGGCGTAATTTTGTCGAACACCTTTGGCCGAGATTTCGCCGGCGGGAATGAAAAAATTCAAATATGTCGTCGTTTTTGTTTCGCCTGAAAATTCGACCGAGGAACGCAAGTGAGAAACTAGGTGTTTTCAGACCGAAAGTTGCATTCGTCTCGCGCTAAATAGCGTCAGATTTTGGCCGGAGAACCTCCAATGAAAGGAGGTGCTCTTAGCCCATAGAGCGTCGGTCAGCTAGTATGGCCACATCTGGCGCTACTACCAGCGCATATCTCAAAGATATATATGCTTAGTGTAGTAAGTATCTCAAAGATATGGTCATTACTGCATCATCTTGATTCTCGAATTAATAGAAGTATTAATGAAGACCATGCAGAGACTTCATATAGATACACCGTTATTTTTTCCTCTTGGGCATACTATCTATTTCTCCTTGAGGTTTCACTAGAAAGTAACTACTGTTCCATGGACGAAAGGCATGCTGTTCTCTGCTTCCTCCTAGCACTTGTGTTATACGGGAATCCTACTGTTTTTGCAGGTCAGTGTTTCTCGTATCCCTCCCTCTCACTCTCATCGTGTTTAGGTCTGTTAATTCGATGCAAACCGATCCATGGTGAAAACAAGAATTGTACTATTTCCTTCGATCCAAATTAGTTGACTCATTCGAATCTAGACAAATTTGAATTAATTAATTTGGATAGGACGGAGTACCAGTTTTGTTCCTTTAGGTGCTATATCTTTTTCGACAGTCAATTCTTGTCGGTTTCATGTAAGAATTACATGCGATCAGGTTATATGAGACTGAACCGACGACTAGATTTTTACGCAGATGTTTGCTATTACGGAGTGGTAACAATGCCATTCTGTTTTGGCCCTCCGTGCAAGGTGGAATGCTGGATGCGGGCGATACTTCTAGGCGCTCAGGCCAGAGGCGCAATTTGTCAGGGAGCACGGGAGAACAGCGACTGCATCTGTCTTCTCTGCACAAGATAAACTATAGCTAGGCAGCCCTCAAGCAAAGATAAATAAAAAGCTTTATGCTGAAGTATAGCATCGTCTAAACGCAAATAATTATGCGAAAGTATTGCTTTCACAACGCGCTCTGAAGATGCTTCCACAACCCTGTTCGTCTGTGGTTTCCTCGATTTCTTTGAAACAGTGAATCAAAGAGGCTCTTTGGAGATTTTTTTACAAATATGGCCACCCGCAAATTTCCATAGCCAAAATTACCCCCTTTCATCAGCATTTGTCAAAAATGCCCTGGCAAGAGGTGGAAAAGGCACCACGTGGCACCTCCCGCCAGGACTGTGGCGTGACAAATATTCCGCCCTAGCGGCAGGCGGGAAGTACATCCAGCCTATGGAGATGGCGGGAGGAGCTGAGGCTCACATGAGAGCCAATCATCCTACTAATTCATATACTTAATATGGGTGCTAAACTAATGTGATTTTGTGATTAATGCAGTAGAAGGAAACAGCACAGTCAATCCGTTGGCCAAATCCAAACCATTTCACACAAGAGGAGTAATTAAAGGGTACATAAAACCAAGCTATATATAGATGTTAATTAATCAGGACAATTAAGAAGGGATTAGTGCTAATTAAGGTAGCAGGAAATCGAAGCTGTGCTCCCAGCTCCTCCCACCACTCCCATAGGCGGGATGACCTTTCCGCCTGTCCCTAGGGCGGGATGTTTGCACCGTCACGGTCCTTGGTGGGAGGTTACACGTGGCGCCTTTTTCACCTTCCGTCAGGGTATTTTAACAAGGGAGTGTCTAGATCTTAGGCGTCTAAGAATTAGTTATGTCTAAGTTGCTGATGTCATCCTAATATTTGTGCTAATTCTCAGTTGCAACCTAGTTACAACTCATAAGATTATATACTACTCCCTCCGTTTCTTTGCAGAGGGCGTGAATCTTTTAGCGCGTGGATTATGGATAGCATGCAAACTACATTTTACCCGGTCTTGCCCCTACAAAATAGCTCATTAATTTGCTGCATGCAACTCCTCGTTTTAAGGGCAACCAATCGTGACCCTAATCAGCTCCTTAATTCCAGCGCGGGGAGGGACACATTTGGGAAGTTACCAGTTCTACTGTATCCGCGCCTTCTTCTTTGACGAAAATCTGAGAAAAATTTTATGCCTTAATCTAAGGAATGGAGGGAGTAGTTCTCAGTTACAACCTAGTTGCAACTCATTAAATTCTTAGTTACACCCGAGTTGCAACTTATGTGTAGCACAAATCACGGGGTAAATCAAATGGTGAAGGAGACGACTGAGACTTAAGAAGTTCTCGGACGCCTGAGAACTAGCAAATCCGTTTTAACAAATGTTGTTGAGAGAGGTATTTTTGGCTATGCAAATTTACAGGGGGTTATATTTGTAAAAAAATCCTCTTTGGACCCCTGCTCCTCGCATCTTCTATTTTCCTTCATTGATGAAACATCTGCACTACTACTGAGTGAAGATTTGGTGTACCAACAGTGATCCTAGTTTTAGAAAATAAATCGAAACTCATATTTTTGAGTTCCAATTTTGATCTGCACTACTATTTTGATCTGTACAAAAATGACAAGAATATAGTCTGTGCAAATACATATGTTTTAAAATCCTCAAATTTTATCAGATTTGTCATTTTTGTGTTGGATAAAATACAAATAATTGTGGGTAGCAATGTTCATGCTTATAGGATACAACATTGGTTATGCCAAGAATTTATTTTTATTTTTTAAGTTAAAAATATGGTTTTTGAAACAAAAATGGAGGAGCACTCGATCTCGGGAGCCAGACACTTTTCGACTTCTACTGTACTAGTATCACCACGGTTAAATTAATCTTCCATTCGGTCAAGCCACACGTGAGTGATAAAACATTTAATTCTAGAAACTTGATGCAATAATATGCCCACATGACACCGTGCAGTAAGAGTTCTACAATGAAATTGTTGTTAAGAAAATCAAGATTGTTTCCTTTGGTTGTAACTTGTAAGTCATGCAGAAAATCCGTTTGCTCCCACTGTTTTTTCGCGAAATCATAAAATCTTTGTGTTTCGATAAATTGATAGAAAAGAAGGTTTTATATACATGTTCAAGAAAGGACACCCCCACGCCATAACTCAACCCGCAAAAACTACACTAGGGGGAAGTTGGTGAAGTCCCCGGGCTCCTACGCTCGCCCACGATCCCACCTTGGTTTTAATTATGTCATACAAGGAAGTCATGTGAGGCTCTCGTTGTCGAAGACGAGCGTATTCCTATGCTTCCAAATCCACCATGCTGTGAGCGCGATCAGTGATGAGGTTCCTTTGCGCATCTGGCCAGGAGAGTTATGCAACACCGTTGAAATAGGTATGACCAACGGGTATCCGACTCTAGCCTACCTTGTTTGGCCCAGTGGAGGCCCACAATGTGACCTGTTAAGGATCCACGAATCCCCACTACAACCTAGTGGACACGAGGCCCATGAGGACACCAATTCCTAGCGTACAAAGAAAGAGCAAGATTAGAGATAGGAAAGAACTAGGGTTTCACCCTTGATCTGTAACCGACTCGGACGGTACCTGACATGGGCATGACCTGTCGGGTTCCCGTGATTGGTATACCTGGTACATATCAAAACAAAGGCCCACGAGAAATCAAGGGTCCTGGAAGCATCCGAAGCCTAGGAACCAGACGTGATGATCAAGGGAGAAGCCCATGGTGTAACTGATATAGTCATAGAGTTATATTTCAAACTGTAATCTAACCCATACTAGACTCTGCGACCCGGCCTCTCATATAAAGTCTGGGACAGGGCCAATGGGGAGGGTATCTGCAATCCTGTCATAGCAATCCACTGTAATCTAGATCGCATCTAGCAAACCGGTGACTTTGTACTCTCTATCAATAATAATTAGACAAGCAGGAGTAAGATTTCCTCTATGAGAGCCTGAACCTGCATAAATCTCGCCAATCTTGTTTGTCTGATAATCCGACGGAATCACCAACGCTCTCCTTTTCCCAAATCCCAAGTCCATGACTATGACATTGCCGAGGTTACCTCTCATCAATTAGCGTTGTCTCTGGGAAATCTAGGCGCTAGAGTCCTACATTCGGTCGCTCCCTCTTCACCAAGCAACAACTCAACGGTCGAGAGTGGTCAGATCCGTTTCGGCTCTATCAATATATTTCCACACCCGCCCACCCTTCTTATGGCCTTCGACAACTTTGACCTGGAGACAAATCTAATTATCGGAAGCTTCAGCTTTCGCATCAGATCAGAGGGAATTTTCTGCCTTTCGGATCCAATCTGTTTGGGTCCGTTGGTAGCAATCACAACGCCAACCACAACACTGATGTCCTCCGTTGTCTCTACTAGAGGGACAATCTCGTCCCTGGCAACCATCATGAACAATCGCGGCTACGCCAAGGACTAGGAGTATCTTGCCGATCTAAGCGATGGCGTCTCTTTCGGTTCAATAATGAGCTAACATCGGCTCCAATACTCCACATCGCAGATTCGACAACCACCGTTGATCGCAAACTCGACGACGACGTTGAATCTGGAATCAAGAGGGTCGACCTGTAACCAGAAACAAAATCGATGGATTTCACTTGTCTTAAGGACGATGTCTCCTGCACCTCTGATAGTTGCAATAGCATCTCGTACTTGACATGCCATCAGGTGTGCGTTCTCATAGGAGCCACGTCAACGGAGCCACCTAACGGAGAAACTTTGGAACCTTGTGAATCCTATGGGAACCCTATCGTCAACCTCGATGACATCTCCATGGACAATGACGCGGGTGCTCGTAGGAACGGGCCAGAGGAACCCGTGGATAACCGCATCGTCCATGAAGGGGATGGTGCACACAATGGGAACCGAATAACTGTTCGGATCTCGAGCGAATCCTGGGAGAAAGAAAGGAACACCCTCAAGGTTGCAGTCCCTATGATGGCGGATGATACACATGAGGAACTCATGGCCTACCAGTATCTGCTTCATCGCTAGAAGAGGGAGTTGGTCAAAATGCAGAGACAATTAGACGAGCGCAAAAGAGTAGACGGTGCGTCAAGCTTACGACGATGCAACTAAGCTCAACCCGCAATTCCGGAAGCGTCCTAGGAGGCTCGCAACCAAGGAGGGGCGGCTCTCGGCTATACAATGTTCCCAAGAATGAAAGGTGCGAGATAACCCGAGATCTGGATCTTTCCTTCATGTCAGTGGATTTAGTGGGTAACATAAAAGCCAAGACGCCTCAAGCTGCCATCGTCGCGTCCCAAACTTACCTACTTGCTACTCAAACGGCAGCTGATGATCCACAGGCGGCCATCCATTAGTCTGTCCTCATGAGCCTCGGCATGGTTGGGGCATCGCTTGCACATGGAGACAACGAGGTTCTCCCAAAACCCGATAGATCACCACGTCATCGCAGCAGCCCTCGGTGTAGGGGTTCACAGCATAGAAAACAAAAAATTCCTACGATAGGAACTAAGTACCAATATCTATCTACTAGATACAAACAACGGGCGGATGTATATTCGTAGAGAACATACCCTTGAAGACCGACAAAGCTTAACGAGTTGAACTCGTGGTTGATCTAGACGATCTCTTGTCGATATCAAGATCGAGAGGAAGTCCTAGCGCCGCAAAGCAGCAGTGCATCCGTGCACACACGTATAAGACGCCGAGCAACCTCCGCCTCCTCGCTCCAGCGATGCAGCGGAAGCACAACCCTTTGTTGCCGAATAGCCACTGGGAACATATATCTCGCTAGTCTGAGACCATGGGGGATAAATTCTAGAGGGGGAGAGAGATCCTTCACGAGGAGGTGTGAGTGAGAGAGAGGAGAGGGGTGCCTTTTATAGGAGGAGGAGGGCACCCAAGGGGGTGGCCGCCGGCCATGGGGCTGCCCCCTCCCCTCCTTCATTCATGTGGGTGGACACTCCACTCACAAAAATCTCTTCAATTCCCTCCACTCAAAATCCCACTCAAAATTGCTATTAAATTTCCACCAAATTTAATGCAAACTCTCATTAAATAAAACTCCTTTTATTTATTCAGAATTTTGTCAATTACTTTAATGACAAACATTCACATATAACCCCTTGCTAGAATTCCATTTCACATGCAAAAACACTTTCTGCAATTTCACCCAAAAACTTGTTTCGGTATCTAGTGAAATAAATTCCTGCGCTTGTTATTCTTTCCGGCATGAAACTTTTGCTCCAATTGGATGCCAGTGTCTCTTAAGTGTGTTACCCTACGGTTCGCGAATAATGCGGACATGATCGAGACCCTTCTCTGATCAATAATCAGAAGCGAGACCTGGAGATCCATACTGACTCCCACACATTCAACGATGACTTTCCTATGATCGTCGGAACCTTTTACGCTAGTATCTTAATCCCTTTGTTTCACGATATATTACATGTTCGAGATTCGATCATCAGTATCTCCATACCTAGTTTGATCTTGTTACCGATATGCACTCTTTTCTCGGTCCCGTGATATAACATTCTAGTGATCAAATCACTTACTTGCAAGCAAACGAATGTGATATCACCGAGAAGGCCCAGAGTATATATATATGTCATTGGGATGAACAAATTCCACACTTGATGAGCCTCAACATAACACTTTAGTAGTTTTTAATCCATCTTTATAATCACCCAGTTACAGTGTGATGTTTGATGTCATCAAGAAACTCTTCCGGTGTTAGTGATTGACATGATCTCATGGTCTAAGGATTAGGATCACTTCGTAAGTTGTTTATAGCAATATAAACTCAATGACTTTGATCGTAATGCTATACTTTGGATGAATGTTCATCACATCATTACAATAATGTTGTGATCTCGTTATTAACAACATCCAATGTCTATGATCAGGAAACTATGATCATCTTGTTAATCAATGAGCTAGTTTATGAGAGAGGCATAACTAGGAACTTTCTGTTTGTTTATTAAACACACATGTATTAACGTTTCTGTATTAATACAATTATAGCATGCAAAATAAACATCTATCATATACTTGGAATACACATAATAAACACTTTATTATTGCCTCTCAGGGCATATTCCCTTCAGTCTCCCACTTGCACTAGAGACAATAATCTAGTTACATAGTGATGTATCTAACACTCATGGAGTTCTAGTGTAGATCATGTTTTTCTCTAGGGAGAGTTTTAGTCAACGGATCTGCTACATTGAGATCCGTATGTACTTTACAAATCTTTATATCTCTATCCTTGACATGCTCGCGGATGGAGTGAAACCCAACAATATGCTTGGAATGCTTGTGAGACCTTGGTTCTTTGGCATTGGCAATGGCACCATTGTTGTCACAATAGATCACCATTGGGTCCAACGCGTTTGCAACCACACCTAGTTCGGATATGAACTCCTTCATCCAAACTGCTTCCTGAGCTGCTTCCGAAGCAGCAACATATTCGGCCTCCGTTCTTGATCCCGCCACCACAGGTTGTTTGGAGCTCCTCCAACTAACCGCTCCGCCATTCATGATTGAGACTTAGAGTCATCCGGATCGGTGTCAAAGCTAGCGTTGACATAACACTTAGCAACGAGCTCTTCTTCACCTCCGTATACAAGAAACATATCCTTAGTTCTTCACAAGTACTTAAGGATATTCTTGACCGCTTTCCAGTGTTCCGAACCTGGATCCGATTGGTACCTATTAGTCAAACTAATAGCATGTGCCACATCCGGTCTTGTACATAGAATGATGTACATTATAGAGCCTATGGCTAAAGCATAGGGGACTTTGTCCATTATCTCTCTTTCTTCCGCTGTGGCCGGACTTTGAGTCTTACTCAATGTCGTGCCTTGTGTCATAGGTAAGAACCCCTTCTTACTTTCATCCATTTTAAACTTCTTTAAAATATTATCAAGGTATGTACTTTGCAATAGCCATATTAGGCGCCTAGATCTATCTCTATAGATCTTTATGCCTAATATGTATGACACTTCACCTAGGTCCTTCATTGAAAATTTGCTATTTAGATAACTTTTAACACGGTTTAAAAGATCTATATCATTTCCGATCAATAATATGTCATCCACATATAGTATCAGAAATGCCACATTGCTCCCACTCACTTTCTTGTAAATACAAGCTTCTCCATAAGTTTGGACAAATCCAAACTCTTTGATCACCTCATCAAAGCGAATATTTCAACTTCGTGATGCTTGCTTCAATCCATAGATGGATCGCTGAAGCTTGCACACCTTGTTAGCATCCTTAGGATCGACAAAACCCTTTGGTTGTATCATATATAACTCCTCTTCAATATTACCATTGAGAAATGCGGTTTTGACATCCATCTTCCATATCTCATAATCGAAATATGCAGCAATTGCTAACATAATCCTAACTGATTTTAGCATCGCTACGGGAGAGAATGTCTCATCGTAGTCAACTCCTTGAATTTGTCAAAACCCCTTTGAGACAAGTCGAGCTTTATAGACAGTCACATTACTATCAGCATCAGTTTTCCTTTTTAAAATCCATTTATTCTCCATGGCCTTTTGGTCGTGAGGTAAGTCCACCAAGTTCCAAACTTGATTTTCATACATGGATTCCATCTCGGATTTCATGGCTTCTAACCATTTGTTGGAATCCGGGATCATCATCGCTTCTTCATATGTCGCAGGGTCATCATTTTCATCAATCATGAAATTCATGACAGGATTTCCGTACAGCTCGGGAGCTGCACGTGTCCTGCTAGACCTGCGAGGTTCGGTAGTACTCTCTTTCGGAGTTTCATGATCATTATCATTAGTTCCCTCTTCAACCAGTGAAGCCAACTCCAGAACGACTTCCGGCGCTGTGCTACTCGCCATACTTTGAAGAGAAGGTTCAATAACATCTTCGAGTTCTACCTTCCGACTACTCACAGCTTTTGTGAGAAACTATTTCTCTAGAAAGGATCCATTCTTGGCAACAAAAACCTTGCCCTCGGATCTGTGATAGAAGGAATACCCAATAGTTTCCTTAGGGTATCCTATGAAGACGCATTTTTCCGCTTTGGGTTCGAGTTTATCCGATTGAAGTTTCTTCACATAAACATCGCATCCCCAAACTTTAAGAAATGACAGCTTAGGTTTGTTTCCAAACCATAATTCATACGGTGTCTTTTTAACGGATTTAGATGGTGCCCGATTTAAAGTGAATGCAGCAGTTTCTAGTGCATAACCCCAAAATGACAACGGCAAGTCCGTAAGAGACATCATAGATCGAACCATATCCAATAAAGTACGATTACGACATTCTGACACACCATTTCGCTGTGGTGTTCCGGCAGGTGTGAGTTGTGAAACAATTCCACACTCTTTCATGTGAGTGATAAACTCGTAACTTAGATACTCACCTCCACGGTCGGACCGTAGAAATTTGATCTTTCTATTACGATGATTTTCCACTTCATTCTGAAATTCCTTGAACTTTTCAAAGGTTTCAGACTTGTGTTTCATCAAGTATATATAACCGTATCTACTCAAATCATCCGTGAAAGTAACAAAACAACGATATCCACCTCGCGTCGACACACTCATTGGACCACATACATCAGAATGTATGATTTCCAATAAATCTGTCGCCCATTCCATTGAACCAGAAAACGGCGTTCTAGTCATCTTGCCCATAAGGCATGGCTCACATGTATCAAATGATTCAAAATCAAGTGATTCCAAAAGTCCATCCGAATGGAGCTTCTTCATGCGTTTAACGCCAATATGACCTAGACGGCAGTGCCACATATATGTGGATATATCATCATTAATTTTAATCCTTTTAGCATCAACATTATGAATATGTGTAACATTATTGTCAAGATCCAATAGAAATAAACCATTCATCATCGGTGCATGACCATAAAAGATTTCATTCATATAAATAGAACAACCATTGTTCTCGGATTTAAATGAATAACCACTTCGCATCAAACACGATCCAGATACAATGTTCATGCTCAGTGTTGGCACCAGATAACAATTATTCAAGTTTATTACTAATACTGACGGCAAGAAGAGAGGTAGCGTTCCAACGGCGATCACATCAACACTTGATCCATTGCTGACACGCATGTTGACCTCACCCCTTGCTAGCGGTCGCTTGTTCCACAACCCCTGATTCGAGTTACAAATATTAGCAACTGAACCGGTATCAAATACCCAGGTGCTACTGCGAGCACTAGTCAAGTACACATCAATATCATGTATATCATATATACCTTTGTTTGCCTTGCCGGCCTTCTTGTCTGCCAAATACTTGGGGCAGTTGCGCTTCTAGTGGCCAGCCCCTTACAATAGTAGCACTCGGTATCAGACTTAGGGACAACTCGGGGTTTCTTTTCAGGCACGGAAACTGGCTTGCCGCCCTTACTTCCCTTCTTGTCTTTCTTGAAACCAGTGTTCTTATTGATCATCAACACTTGATGTTCCTTTTTTATCTCCACTTCTGCAGTTTTAAGCATTGACAGAAGCTCGGGAGAGACTTCTTCATGCCTTGCATATTATAGTTCATCACGAAGCTCTTATAGCTAGGTGTCAGAGACTGCAGAACACGATGGATGCCTAAGTCAATGGGAATCGATATTCCCAAGGACACAAGCTTATCGGCGTAACCCGACATCTTGAGTACATGCTCACTAACAGAGCTGTGCTCTTCCATCATCTTGTTGCAACCAAGAACTTTTCTGAAGCATTGTAGCTCTCTACAGCAGCATGTGTGTCGAAAATCATTTTCAACTCACCCATTGTATCAAATGCATTGCCGTTTTCGAAACACTTTCAAAGTTCTGGCTCTAGCTCATACAATATGCCGCAATGAACTAAGTTGTGGTCCTCCTGTGAAGGGAATATGCCCTGAGAGGCAATAATAAAGTGTTTATTATGTGTATTCCAAGTATATGATAGATGTTTATTTTGCATGCTATAATTGTATTAATATGGAAACATTAATACATGTGTGTTTAATAAACAAACAGAAAGTTCCTAGTTATGCCTCTCTCATAAACTAGCTCGTTGATTAACAAGATGATCAAGGTTTCCTGATCATGGACATTGGATGTTGTTAATAACGGGATCACAACATTAGTGTAATGGTGTGATGAACATTCATCCGAAGTATAGCATTACGATCAAAGTCATTGAGTTTATATTGCTATAACAACTTACGAAGTGATCCTAATCCTTAGACCATGAGATCATGTCAATCACTAACACCGGAAGAGTTTCTTGATAACATCAAACGTCACACCGTAACAGGGTGATTATAAATATGGATTCAGAACTAATAAAGTGTTATGTTGAGGCTCATGGATCGAGAGTGGAATTTGTTCATCCCGATGACGGATAGATATACTCTGGGCCCTCTCGGTGATATCACATTGATTAGCTTGCAAGCAAGTGATTTGATCACTAGAATGTTATATCACAAGAACGAGAAAAGAGTGCATGTCGGTAACGAGATCAAACTAGGTATGGAGATACCAATGATCGAATCTCGGACATGTAATATATCGTGAAACAAAGGGATTAAGATACTGGCATAAAAGGTTCCGACGATCACAAGAAAGTCATCGTTGAATGTGTGGGAGTCAGTATGGGTCTCCAGATCCCGCTTCTGATTATTGATCCGAGAGGGGTCTCGATCATGTCCGCATTATTCACGAACCGTAGGGTGACACACTTAAGAGACACCGACATCCAATTGGATCAAATGTTTCATGCCGAAAGAATGAACAAGCGCAGGAATTTATTTCACTAGATACCGAAACAGGTTTTCGGGTGAAATTGCATAAAGTGGTTATGCATGTGAAATGGAATTCTAGCAAGGGGTTATTTGTGAATGTTTGTCATTAAAGTAATTGACAAAATTCTGAATAAAATAAAAGAGTTTTATTTAATGAGAGCTTGCATTAAATTTGGTGGAAATTTAATGGGAATTTGAGTGGACTTTTGAGTGGAGGAAATTTAAAGGGAATTTTGTGAGTGGAGTGTCCACCCACAAGAATGAAGGAGGTGAGGGGGCCGCCCCCATGGCGTGACCACCCCTTGGTGCCCCCTCCTCCTATAAAAGAGCCCCTCCTCACTTGTCTCTCACACCTCCTCGTGAAGGATCTCTCTCCCCCTCTAGAATTTATTCCCCATGGTCTCGGACTAGCGAGATACATGTTCCCGGTGGCTATTCGGCAAGAAAGAGTTGTGCTTCCGCTGCATCGCTGGAGCGAGGAGGCGGAGGTTTCTCGGTGCCTCGAACATGTGTGCGAGCATGGATGCGCTGCTGATTTGCGGCGCTAGGACTTCCTATCGATCTTGAGATCGGCAAGAGAACGTCTACATCAACCACGAGATGAACTCGTTAAGCTTTGTCGGTCTTCAAGGGTATGTTCTCTACGGATATACATCCGTCCGTTGTTTGTATCTAGTAGATAGATCTTGGTACATAGTTCACATCATAGGAATTTTTTTGTTTTCTATGCTGCGAACCCTACAGTGGTATCAGAGCCGGATCTATGCGTAGATACTTTACACGGGTAGTACACATATGAGTATGTGGGCGATGATTATCATGTTGTTGCTCCTTTGTTGTAATTTTAGATATTGGTGGCATAGTGGGATTAAGCGGCCCGGACAAACTTTACATGTCCTCGCACATGAGACCTGTTCCACGCTTGACATGCAACTAGTTTGCATAAGTGGCTAGCGGGTGTCTGTCTCTCCTACTATAGTCAATATCTATTTTGCAAGCGAGTTGTCAACAATTTGGTTATCCTCGTTGTGGTTCATGTTCGTAGGTAAGAACGGTTCTATCTCGAAAGCCCTAAGCCACGTAAAACTTGCAATGGATAAATTAGAGGCGTCTAGTTTAGATTGTTGCTGGGCTAGTGTTATGATATGGTAGTGTTGTAAGTAGAAGTATGAGATGATACTCTTACAACACACATAGCGTGTAAAATCCATAGACCTTGGATTTACACATATAGGTATGATAGTGATCATACCATGATGCACATGATAGAGATCATCTGTGGGAACCATATCATTTCACTAATAAACATATGATGTTTGATAGCATCTTATATTTCTTGTTTAGCGCTTTGTTAGCATAATAAGATGATCCCTAATTTAAATATCAAGATAAGAATGTGTTCTTCCTTTAGTATGCACCGATTATGTTTTCGTCGCTCCAAGACATCACGTGATGATCGGGTGTTCTTGGATCCACGACCATATTTGGTGTAAAACAGTTACCTGCGAATACTAAGGTTCTAACTTGGCGAGCCTAGCATGTACAGACATGGCCTCGGAACACGGACCGAAAGGTTAAGCATGAGTCATATAGTAGATATGATGCCCATTTGATGCTCGCCTTTGAAGCTATACCGACTCACGTGATGATCGGACTTGGTGTAGTGGATTTGGTTCATATAATCACCAAAAAGGCACGAGGGATGTCGTTTTTGAGTGGGAGTTCATTCGTAATATGGATTAGTTGAACTCAATCTATCATACACTTAGTCTAAACTTTACAAATTTTGTTGTAGATGGCACCACCTGCTTTTAATTTCAATGTGTTCATGGAGAAAGAGAAACTAGCAACAAACGGTAGCAACTTTACCGAATGGGCCATGAATTTGAGGATTCTCCTCTCTGCTGCACAAAAGCAATATGTGCTAGAAGCACCGTTAGGCCCCCCACCTTTAGATGATGCCCCTGACGAGGAGAAGAATGTCTATCAGACTCGTCAGGAGGACCACAACTTAGTTCATTGCGGCATATTGTATGGGCTAGAGCCAGAACTTCGAAAGCATTTCGAAAACGGCAATGCATTTGATACAATGGGTGAGTTGAAAATGATTTTCGACACACATGCTGCTATAGAGAGCTACAACGCTTCAGAAAAGTTCTTTAGCTGCATGATGGAAGAGCACAGCTCCGTTAGTGAGCATGTACTCAAGATGTCGGGTTACGCTGATAAGCTTGTGTCCTTGGGAATATCGATTCCCATTGACTTAGGCATCCATCGTGTTCTGCAGTCTCTGCCACCTAGCTATAAGAGCTTCGTGATGAAATATAATATGCAAGGCATGAAGAAGTCTCTCCCCGAGCTTCTGTCAATGCTTAAAACTGCAGAAGTGGAGATCAAAAAGGAACATCAAGTGTTGATGATCAATAGGAACACTGGTTTCAAGAAAGACAAGAAGGAAAGCGGAAGGGAAGTAAGGCGGCAAGCCTGTTGCTGCGCTGAAAAGAAACCCCGAGTTGGACCTAAGTCTGATTCGAGTGCTACTATTGTAAGGGACGCCTTTGGCGCAAGCGCCCCAAGTATCTGGCAGACAAGAAGGCCGGCAAGGCAAACAAAGGTATATATGATATACATGTTATTGATGTGTACTTGACTAGTGCTCGTAGTAGCACCTGGGTATTTGATAACGGTTCAGTTGCTAATATTTGTAACTCGAATCAGGGGCTGCGGAACAAGCGACCGCTAGCAAGGGGTGAGGTCAAGATGCGTGTCGGCAATGGATCAAGCGTTGATGTGATCGCCGTCGAGCTGCCTCTCCACTTGTCGTCGGGATTAGTTATAAACTTGAATAAATGTTATCTGGTGCACCTTTGAGCATGAACATTGTATCTGGATCGTGTTTGATGCGAAGTGGTTATTCATTTAAATCCGAGAACAATGGTTGTTCCATTTATATGAATGAAATCTTTTATGGTCATGCACCGATGATGAATGGTTTATTTCTATTAGATCTCGATGATAATGTTACACATATTCATAATGTTGATGCTAAAAGGATTAAACTTAATGATGATATATCCGCATATATGTGGCACTGCCGTCTAGGTCATATTGGCGTTAAACGCATGAAGAAGCTCCATTCGGATGGACTTTTGGAATCACTTGATTATGAATCATTTGATACATGTGAGCCATGCCTTATGGGCAAGATGACTAGAACGCCGTTTTCCGATTCAATGGAACGGGCGACAGATTTATTGGAAATCATACATTCTGATGTATGTGGTCCAATGAGTGTGTCGGAGCGAGGTGGATACCGTTATTTTGTTACTTTCACGGATGATTTGAGTAGATACGGTTATATCTACTTGATGAAACACAAGTCTGAAACCTTTGAAAAGTTCAAGGAATTTCAGAATGAAGTGGAAAATCATCGTAATAGAAAGATCAAATTTCTACATCCGGTCCGTGGAGGTGAGTATCTAAGTTACGAGTTTAGCACTCACATGAAAGAGTGTGGAATTGTTTCACAACTCACACCTACCGGAACACCACAGCGAAATGGTGTGTCGGAACATCGTAATCGTACTTTATTAGATATGGTTCGATCTATGATGTCTCTGACGGACTTGTCGTTGTCATTTTGGGGTTATGCACTAGAAACTGCTGCATTCACTTTAAATCGGGCACCATCTAAATCCGTTGAAAAGACACCGTATGAATTGTGGTTTGGAAACAAACCTAAGTTGTCATTTCTTAAAGTTTGGGGATGCGATGTTTATGTGAAGAAACTTCAACCGGATAAACTCGAACCCAAAGCGAAAAAAATGCGTCTTCATAGTATACCCTAAAGAAACTATTGGGTATTCCTTCTATCACAGATCCGAGGGCAAGGTTTTTGTTGCCAAGAATGGATCCTTTCTAGAGAAAGAGTTTCTCGCGAAAGGTGTGATTAGTCGGAAGGTAGAACTCGAAGAGGTTGTGGAACCTTCTCTTCAAAGTATGGCGAGTAGCCGGCGCGGAAGTTGTTCGGAGTTGGCTCCACTGTTGAAGAGGGAACTAATGATAATGATCATGAAACTCCAAAGAGAGTACTACCGAACCTCGCAGTCAAACAGACGCGTGCAGCTCCGAGCTATCTGGAAATCTGTCATGAATTTCATGGTTGATGAAAATGATGACCTGACGTATGAAGAAGCGATGATGAGCCCGATTCCAACAAATGGTTAGAAGCCATGAAATCCGAGATGGAATCCATGTATGAAAATCAAGTTTGGAACTTGGTGGAATTACCTCACGGCAGAAAGGCTGTGGAGAACAAATGGATTTTCAAAGGAAAAGCGTCTTTGATGGTAATGTGACCGTCTATAAATCTCGACTTGTCGCAAAGAGGTTTCGACAAATTCAAGGAGTTGACTACGATGAGAAATTCTCTCCCGTAGCGATGCTAAAGTCAGTTAGGATTATGTTAGCAATTGCTGCATATTTCGATTATGAGATATGGCAGATGGATGTCAAAACCGCGTTTCTCAATGGTAATATTGAAGAAGAGTTGTATATGATACAACCAAAGGGTTTTGTCGATCCTAAGGATGCTAACAAGGTGTGCAAGCTTCAGCGATCCATCTATGGATTGAAGCAAGCATCATGAAGTTGGAATCTCCGCTTTGATGAGGTGATCAAAGAGTTTGGATTTGTCCAAACTTATGGAGAAGCTTGTATTTACAAGAAAGTGAGTGGGAGCAATGTGGCATTTCTGATATTATATGTGGATGACATATTATTGATCGAAATGATATAGATCTTTAAGCAGTGTTAAAAGTTATCTAAACAACAAATTTTCAATGAAGGACCTAGGTGAGCGTCATACATATTAGGCATAAAGATCTATAGAGATAGATCTAGGCGCCTAATAGGCTATCATAAAGTGCATACCTTGATAAGATTTTAAAGAAGTTTAAAATGGACGGAAGTAAGAAGGGTTCTTACCTATGTTGCAAGGCAAGACATTGAGTAAGACTCAAAGTCCGGCTTGGAAGAAAGAGATAATGGACAAAGACCCTATGCTTCAGCCATAGGCTCTATAATGTACGCCATGCTATGTACAAGACCGGATGTGGCACATGCTATTAGTTTGACTAGTAGGTACCAATCGGATCCAGGTTGAACCGGATAGCGATCAAGAATATCCTTAAGTACTTACGAAGAACTAAGGATATGTTTCTTGTATCTGAGGTGAAGAAGAGCTCGTCGCTAAGTGTTATGTCGACGCTAGCTTTGACACCGATCCGGATGACTCTAAGTCTCAATCCGGATCGTATTTCTCATGAATGGCGGGCGGTTAGTTGGAGGAGCTCCAAACAACTGTGGTAGCGGGATCAACAACGGAGGCGAATATGTTCTTTGCTTGAGCGGCTCGAGAAGCGATTTGGATGAAGGAGTTCATATCCGAACTAGGAGTGGTGGCAAACGTTGGACCCAATGGTGATCTATTGTGACAACAATGGTGCCATTGCCAATGCCAAAGAGCCAAGGTCTCACAAGCATTCCAAGCATATTAAGCGGTTTCACTCCATCCATGAGCATGTCAAGGATGGAGATATAAAGATTTGTAAAGTACATACGGATCTCAATGTAGCAGATCCGTTGACTAAAACTCTCCCTAGAGCAAAACATGATCAACACGAACTCAATGGGTGTTAGATTTATCACTATCTAACTAGATTATTGTCTCTAGTGCAAGTTTGAGAGTGAATGGAATATGCACTGAGAGGCAATAATAAAGTGTTTATTATGTGTAATCCAACTAAATGATAGATGTGTATATTGCATGCTATAATTGTATTAATAGAGAACGTTAATACATGTGTGTTTAATAAACAAGCAGAAAGTTCCTAGTTATGCCTCTCTCAAACTAGCTCGTTGATTAACAAGATGATCAAGGTTTCGATCATGGACATTGGATGTTGTTAATACGGGATCACAACATTAGTGTAATGGTGTGATGAACATTCATCAAGTATAGCATTACGATCAAAGTCATTGAGTTTATATTGCTATAACAACTTAAGTGATCCTAATCCTTAGACCATGAGATCATGTCAATCACTAACACGGAAGAGTTTCTTGATAACATCAAATGTCACACCGTAACAGGGTGATTATAAAGATGGATTCAGAACTAATAAAGTGTTATGTTGAGGCTCATGGATCGAGAGTGGAATTTGTTCATCCCGATGACGGATAGATATACTCTGGGCCCTCTCGGTGATATCACATTGATTAGCTTGCAAGCAAGTGATTTGATCACTAGAATGTTATATCACAGGAACGAGAAAAGAGTGCATGTCGGTAAAGAGATCAAACTAGGTATGGAGATACCGATGATCGAATCTCGGACATGTAATATATCGTGAAACAAAGGGATTAAGATACTAGCGTAAAAGGTTCCGACGATCACAAGAAAGTCATCGTTGAATGTGTGGGAGTCAGTATGGGTCTCCAGATCCCGCTTCTGATTATTGATCCGAGAGGGGTCTCGATCATGTCCGCATTATTCACGAACCGTAGGGTGACACACTTAAGAGACACCGACATCCAATTGGAGCAAATGTTTCATGCCGAAAGAATGAACAAGCGCAGGAATTTATTTCACTAGATCTTTGAAACAGGTTTGGGTGAAATTGCATAAAGTGGTTATGCATGTGAAATGGAATTCTAGCAAGGAGTTATTTGTGAATGTTTGTCATTAAAGTAATTGACAAAATTCTGAATAAAATAAAAGAGTTTTATTTAATGAGAGCTTGCATTAAATTTGGTGGAAATTTAATGGGAATTTGAGTGGACTTTTGAGTGGAGGAAATTTAAAGGGCATTTTGTGAGTGGAGTGTCCACCCACATGAATGAAGGAGGGGAGGGGGGCGCCCCCATGGCCGGCGGCCACCCTCTTGGGTGCCCCCCCTCCTCCTATAAAAGGAGCCCCCCTCCTCACTTGTCTCTCACACCTCCTCGTGAAGGATCTCTCTCCCCCTCTAGAATTTATTCTCCATGGTCTCGGACTAGCGAGATACATGTTCCCGGTGGCTATTCGGCAAGAAAGAGTTGTGCTTCCGCTGCATCGCTGGAGCGAGGAGGCGGAGGTTGCTCGGTGCCTCGAACGTGTGCGAAACGGATCTTGCTGATTTGCGGCGCTAGGACTTCCTCTCGATCTTGAGATCGGCAAGAGAACGTCTACATCAACCACGAGTTGAACTCGTTAAGCTTTGTCGGTCTTCAAGGGTATGTTCTCTACGGATATACATCCGCCCGTTGTTTGTATCTAGTAGATAGATCTTGGTACATAGTTCACATCGTAGGAAATTTTTTGTTTTCTATGCTGCGAACCCTACATCCTGACGAGTCTGATAGACATTCTTCTCCTCGTCAGGGGAATCCTCAAAAGGTGGGGGGCCTAGCGGCGTTTCTAGCACATATTGCTTTTGTGCAGCAGAGAGGAGAATCCTCAAATTCATGGCCCATTCGGTAAAGTTGCTACCGTTCGTTGCAAGTTTCTCTTTCTCCATGAACACATTGAAATTAAAAGCAGGTGGTGCCATCTACAACAGAATTTGTAAAGTTTATACTAAGTTTATGATAGATTGAGTTCAACTAATCCACATTACGAATGAACTCCCACTCAAAAACGACATCCCTCATGCCTTTCTGGTGATTACATGAACCAAATCCACTACACCAAGTCTGATCATCACGTGAGTCGGTGTAGCTTCAAAGGCGAGCATCAAATGGGCATCATATCTACTATATGACTCATGCTTAACCTTTCGGTCCGTGTTCTGAGGCCATGTCTGTACATGCTAGGCTCGTCAAGTTAGAACCTTAGTATTCACGTGTGTAACTGTCTTACACCCGAAATATGGTCGTGGATCCAAGAACACCCGATCATCACGTGATGTCTTGGAGCGACGAAAACATAATCAGTGCATACTAAAGGAAAAACACATTCTTATCTTGATATTTAAATGAGGGATCATCTTATTATACTAATAAAACGCTAAACAAGCAATATAAGATGCTATCAAACATCACATGTTTATTAGTGAAATGATATGGTTCCCGTATATGATCTCTATCATGTGCAACGTGGTATGATCACTATCATACCTTTATGTGTAAGGCCAAGGTCTATGGAACTTACACGTTATGTGTGTTGTAAGAGTATCATCGCATACTTCTACTTACAACAACACCATATCATAACACTAGCCCAACAACAATCTAAACTAGACGCCTCTAATTTATCTATTGCAAGTTTTACATGACTTATGGCTTTCGAAGATAGAACCATTCTTACCTACGAACATGAACCACAACGAGGATAACCAAATTGTTGACAACTTGTTGCAAAATAGATATTGACTATAGTAGGAGAGACAGACACCCGCTAGCCACTTATGCAAACTAGTTGCATGTCAAGCGTGGAAGGTCTCATGTGTGAGGACATGTAAAGTTTGTCCGGGCCGCTTCATCCCACTATGCCACCAATATCCAAGATTACAACTAAGAAGCAACAACATGATCATCATCGCCCACATAATCATATGTGTACTACCCGTATAAATCATCTACGCATATAGATCCGGCTCTGATACCACTGTAGGGGTTCGTAGCATAGAAAACAAAACATTTCCTACGATGGAAACTAAGTACCAAGATCTATCTACTAGATACAAACAACGGGCGGATGTATATTTGTAGAGAAGATACCCTTGAAGACCGACAAAGCTTAACGAGTTGAACTCGTGGTTGATGTAGACGATATCTTTCCGATCTCAAGATCGAGAGGAAGTCCTAGCGCCGCAAAGCAGCAGCGCATCCGTGCTCGCACACAAGTACAAGACACCGAGAAACCTCCGCCTCCTCGCTCCAGCGATGCAGCGGAAGCACAACCCTTTGTTGCCGAATAGCCATCGGGAACATGTATCTCGCTAGTCCGAGACCATGGGGGATAAATTCTAGAGGGGGAGAGAGATCCTTCATGAGGAGGTGTGAGTGAGAGAGAGAGGAGAGGGGGTGCCTTTTATAGGAGGATGGGTGGCCGCCGGCCATGGGGGCTACCCCCTCCCCTCCTTCATTCATGTGGGTGGACACTCCACTCACAAAAATCTCTTCAATTCCCTCCACTCAAAATCCCACTCAAAATTGCTATTAAATTTCCACCAAATTTAATGCAAACTCTCATTAAATAAACTCCTTTTATTTATTCAGAATTTTGTCAATTACTTTAATGACAAACATTCACATATAACCCCTTGCTAGAATTCCATTTCACATGCAAAAACACTTTCTGCAATTTCACCCGAAAACTTGTTTCGGTATCTAGTGAAATAAATTCATGCGCTTGTTATTCTTTCCGGCATGAAACTTTTGCTCCAATTGGATGCCAGTGTCCCTTAAGTGTGTTACCCTACAGTTCGCGAATAATGCGGACATGATCGAGACCCTTCTCTGATCAATAATCAGAAGCGGGACCTAGAGATCCATACGGACTCCCACACATTCAACGATGACTTTTCTGTGATCGTCGGGACCTTTTACGCTAGTATCTTAATCCCTTTGTTTCACGATATATTACATGTCCGAGATTCGATCATCGGTATCTCCATACCTAGTTTGATCTCGTTACCGACATGCACTCTTTTCTTGTTCCCGTGATATAACATTCTAGTGATCAAATCACTTGCTTGCAAGCTAACCAATGTGATATTACCAAGAGGGCCCAGAGTATATCTATCCGTCATTGGGATGAACAAATTCCACTCTTGATCTATGATCGTCAACATAACACTTTAGTAGTTTTGAAGCCATCTTTATAATCACCCAGTTACGGTGTGACGTTTGATGTCATCAAGAAACTCTTCCGGTGTTAGTGATTGACATGATCTCATGGTCTAAGGATTAGGATCACTTCGTAAGTTGTTTATAGCAATATAAACTCAATGACTTTGATCGTAATGATATACTTCGGATGAATGTTCATCACATCATTATACTAATGTTGTGATCTCGTTATTAACAACATCCAATGTCTATGATCAGGAAACTTTGATCATCTTGTTAATCAACGAGCTAGTTTATGAGAGAGGCATAACTAAGAACTTTCTGTTTGTTTATTAAACACGTATGTATTAACGTTTACGTATTAATACAATTATAGCATGCAAACTAAACATCTATCATATACTTGGAATACACATAATAAACACTTTATTATTGCCTCTCAGGACATATTCCCTTCACTCGGCATGTGGTCGAAACCTAAAGGTCTAGCTCACCGCACCATGTGCACTTCAATCAAAACCTCGTGTAGAGAAGATGCTAGAGACGACATCACACAACACATAGTCGACAGATCTCGGGATGAGCGCAGCACGAGGACGATCGTGAACCTTGCACTGTGAGTTTCTTACCCTTTGGGTTCACAAAATGCCAGTATCCAAGGATTTCAAGCTACCCCATGATTGCCAAAAATACGACATTCTGCAAGAGCCAGAGGCATAGTTGGGTGATTACATATAAACTGTCAAACTTTTAGGGTGGCTCGAAGGCTACCGCCATGTAAAGTCTACAACTGCACCTGAGGGGAGCCACACGTTCATGGCTTAAGAAGTTACCTGAGGAATCCATCAGCAGTTAGAGTAGTCTAGAATAATTTTATCCGCAACTTCAGGTCCAACTTATATTGGATTCACAACATAGAAAACAAAAAAAATCTTACGATATAAACAACTAAACATCAAGATCTATCTATTAGATGCAACCAATAGGTGGATATACTCCCTGTGCATGGGTTGATTAGTCTAGAAGAACCATATCACTAAGACCAAGACGTAGGCTAGAAAATCGGAGAGAAGCTTCGAGGACATTACATTTGCCCTTTAATTGTTGTGGAATTAACTCCACTGAAGCAGCATGCAGTCCTTTTTCTTCCACCAGCCAATTAGCGAGGAGGGAGGAGATCACGGGGGATGTTTTCTAGATAGGTAATTAAGTCACGCACAGAAATTAAGGAGATTTAATACTCCGAACTTGTAATCTCGAAATGCCTGGAAAAAAACTCCGGCCTAATAAACCCGTACAGACGGAGCATATCCATAGAGAATTTATCCTTGAAGACCGAAAAGCTTTTTACGAAATTTATTTTTATTGTTGATATAGTCGTACTTTTGCCAATCTCAAGATTGAGTTGAAGAGCGTCGCAAACCAGTAGCGACCTACATGCGCCCTCACCTTGAGGCCATGCAAGCGAGCCGACTTGTTCTGGCTTGGGCTATAGTCCAGCTTCACCGCCCCGAGTGCACATCTTATCAGGCTCGGTTGGGCCAGGTTTGGTCTGTTAGCCGTCACCGTCTCAAGCGACTTCGTCTCACACACCTTATTATTAAATTGATGCCCTAGTCAACTTAACGAAAAGTCTGAATTGATGTCCTAGTAGTTAAATTGATGCACTAGTTAACTCAACCAAAAGTATCAACTGGTGGAAAGCGCTAATCAATACCACCATCTCCCCGTTGACTATTTCTTAGTCTAGGTTTGATGTAGGCTGCAAATTATTTTTTAAATATTGCATCATCATAGTCTTAAACTTGAGTCGTCTTCACTCCGGTACTAGTAGTTTTGCCATAATTAGCCTATAGGGCGCCGGTCAGCTAGTATGGCCACGTGCTGCTACCAGCGCATATCTAGAAGAAATATATAGTTGTTATATTTATATAGCTGGACGTATACATGTTTCGAGAAAGTCAAATAAGCAACTCCTCAACGTCGATATTATGGTTCTTAGTGTGGGTTCGATGTAGGCTGCATCAGCAGGGTGTTAAACTTGAAAACTCTTTTGTCTGATAGCATATGAAACAGGTAGTTTTGTCGTAATTAGCACATAGGACGCCAGTCAGCTAGTACGACCACACCTGGCGCTACTACCAACCAGCGCATATCTTGAATATATGCTTCGAGTGTACTCAAAGATATGGTCATTGACTGCACCGTCTTGATTCTCGAATTAATAGAAGTATTAATGAAGACCAGGCAAAGACTTCGTATAAATACACAGTCGTTTTTCCTCTTGGGGGTACTACCATATATTTCTCCTTGAGGCTTCACAAGAAGGAAACTACTACCATTCCATGGACGCCAGGCATGTTGTTCTCTGCTTCGTCCTAGTACTTGTGTTGCACGTGTTACAATTGCGACAAAAAGATAATGAAGAACGAAAACAAAAAACACAGCAAGGGGACACAGATTTAACATGGAAAAACCTCTCCAACAAAGAGAGGAAAAAACCACGGACGTCAGCCAGCGAAACTTCACTATATCGAGGAGTGTTTACAAACGCCGGGGATTTCACAGATGCAACTCTTCCCAACCGGCGGCTTACAAGGGGTTTATATATCGGTGGAAACCTAGGTCTTTGACGATCCGTACCGTACCAAGCCTCCGGCGACGGGCCTCGTTCTACTCGTCAGAAGTTAGCCTATACTTTGTAGAATTTGGATCAACATATAACAGCACGGGAATCCTACTGTTGTTGCAGGTCCGTGTTTCTCGTATCCCCCTATCCCTTCCCCTCGCATCTTGTTTAGGTCTGTCAATTCGATCCACGATTAAAGACTTTCACGGGATTCATACAGATGTGTTACATACTTGTGTGTTGTTATTTTCGCGCAGAAGTTTGCGGTTACGGATTCATACAGATGCCATACTGTTTAGGCGTTGTGTGCAAGGTGGAATGCTGGATGCGGGCGATAGTGATGGGCGCTGGTGCCAAAGACACAATTTGTTCGGGAGCACGAGAGAGCAGCACCTGCATCTGTCTTTACTGCAAAAAATGAATCAGCTTGCCAGCCAGCCATCAAGCAAAGAGATGAATAAAAAGATTTCTGCTAAAGTGTAGCGTCATCCAAGCGCGAATAATTATGCGAAAAGTATTGCTCTCGCAACGCGCGCTGAAGATGCTTCCACAACCCTGTTCGTCTGTAGTTTCCTCCATTTTTCAGAACCAGTGAGTCAGAAAGGCTCTTTGGACAGACTCCTCACATACGTTTCATTTTGCTTCATTGATTGAAATATCCGCACAACTGCTCCGTACGAGTAGCAGTTGTATGAACGAGTTTTCAACATGCAGAAAATATCAGAAACGTGAATTTTCCGCACCCAACCCCACCCCCACGCTGAGAATATACACGGCTAAGTTTCAAACACAGAAAAAAACACACCAAGATACTATTGACTATTCTCAACATTATGTTTATATCTGAACACCGAAGTCCAATTTGGAACTCAGGAGCATGTCAAAGCGTGAACCTCGTGGTTTTACACAATGTACTTCTATAGCACCTCAAATGTCCAAGCGCAAAGTATACTAGGAGCACGGAAGTATGTGTGGCTTTCCCAGCCACCCAATAACGTTTTACAGCCCAAACTACTGACTCTACAAAAAAAAAAGATGTACATTATCCTCCCGTGGGGGTTCTACGTTCTCGTTCCGAGTATGAAGAGAACAGGTAGAGCTTTTACATAATTACAATGGTTAGTTGAGACTGAACTGACGCCAGGATACATACATACATGTGTGTTGTTTTTTTCGCGCAGATGTAGTTACGGATTCACACAAATGCCATACCGTGAGGATGTGCATTGGATCGAATCCACGACAGCACCTCAAACCAAATCGGCCTCGAGAAAGGGCATTCGGTGAGGATGTGTGCCATAGTCTCCACCGACTAGCCGCACAACGGGAAACGAAAAGGGTGTGGAAGACGTCACTATGCGAGCCGCTCACCTGTCCAACATCCATCCTAGCAAGCTAGACTGTCAAAGGAAGAACTTCACTCTGAGAGGCGCCCATGCCTTCAGATAAACTTCCACGTTTCTGATACAATTATCCTTAGGAAGAGAGTCTCACAACAGGATCGTGCAGAGTACTGGCCATCAACCGTCCATCACCAGATCAACTTATCTCGCTCATTTGTAAGCTACATATCCCAGATCAAAGGAGTTGAACGTATTGCCAAAGGGCTAGGGGACTCAGTGCTCCGGAGAGGTCAGTGATCCAACTGCGCTCAACTAGCGTTTGCTGAACTGTCCAGAGCTTCCTAGGATGTCTCGGGATAAGCGCGAAGAGATCTGGCTCTATCTTCAGAATAGACACCCCATCTAGCCACATGTCCTCCCAAAAGAGTAGTGGTCCAATCACCCAGAAGCATCCTAGTGGAGGCGCCGAACACATGACGCTCCTCCTTGGAGAAATGCATGCCGAACACGAAGGCTGGTACGCATCCTCCATAGCCAATGGACACGAAAGTTGATCGCCATGCGTGTGAGGTCAGGAATCCTCTGAACCACCAAAGTTCAACGACGACTACCTAGTTGACATGGTAGTGGCTGCCGTAAGTATCTGCCCTGTCCACGTAGAAAAATTCGCGCATGATCTTAATTATTTGCTTAAGAGGTTTCTTGTTTAGAGGTAGCACTATAAGTTGATGCAATGGGATCGCGGCGAGCACCGATATGATGAGATCTAGGTAGCCTTCTCTAGGCGTCATCGAGGATTTCCATGTGAGTAGTTTCTCCGCAAACCGTTTCACCACCAGCTGGAAAGCCTACCTCGAAAGCGGTCTAGCGGAGAGGGGAATGTCAAGGTACTTGGTAGGGTAAGGTGCCTCTTGGCACTCCATGACCTTTGTTGCCTGATTGGCCTCCTCCTCCGAACATGCGACTAGGGAAACTGAGCACTTCAAGAAGTTGGTGCTCAAACCTGAAGCTTGACCATAAATTCTAGGATGCCCCGCCCTGCACGCAGCCCGTACTCATTCGGATGGCAAAAGATAACCATGTTGTCCGTGTATAGAAAGACCCGAAGTCACCAATTCCCGGCTTGCCAGTCACCGAAGGACACCCCAACTCAACGGCTTTAGCCAATAACCTATTAAGTGTGTTCATAACGAGCATAAACAACGATGGAGACAAGGGTCACCTTATCTCAAGCCCCGCTGATGCCAAATGGGAGGAGGAGCCGACTCTCCATTGAGCACCACCCTGTGGCAACCAGTTCGCAGAACCTCAGACCAAATCCCATCCTTAGGAGGACATGGAAGAGGAACTCATGATACGGAATCGAATGTGTGTGATGTCTAGCTTGAACATCACCCTTCCTTGAACCCGTGAAGAAGCCTCTCCGTCTGCTGAACTAACATAAAGTTGGCATGGATACAACGGTTCCTAATAAAAGTGCACCGGTTATTATCCACCTGCAACTTCATCCTAGGAAAAAGCCGTGTTTCCAGTGTCGAGTTTCGTGAAGATGTGGACATAACGGCGGAGCTGGCAACCACGAAACAGCAAGCATGCGTTGGTAAGCTAGTATGACCAGCCGGCGCTACAGTCCAGCTAGCATATATCTCGAATCAGCAGGCCCGAGCCGGCAGGAGTGCGGCCCGTGCGGCCGCACAGGGCCCATAATGTTTTAGGGCCCCAAATTTTGGTATAAACGTATATAGTATGTAGCGGAAAAAAATCAAGCTTTTCCTTCGATGGGATCTTGTCCCGTGGCTGCCTAGCGCCTGGGAAGTAAAAAAAGGAAACTGCTAGGCATCCCCCGGACGATGGGAGAGCTCCCATCGTCTCCTATCGTCCTGCTTTCCGTGCTGACACGTGTCCATTTGCTGCAAAACATCCCGCGTTTGCTGCATATGTTTCCGCTTTTGCTTTCGAAGCAAAAAAAACGGTTCATTTTAGAAATAGAACGTCTCGCCGGAGACCTCACCGGAGACCATGCAGCAAAAATATTGTGCTAATGCAGCAAAACCGTCTTCGCCGGAGACATCGTCGGAAACAACTCGTTGATGACCCTCGCCGGAGACCATGCAGCAAAAAAAGTTTCCGGCGAAATCGCTTTTGCTGTATTAGTACAATTCTTTTGCTGCATGATCTTCGGCGAGGTCTCCGGCAAGACGTTCTATTTCTAAAACGAACCGTTTTTTTGCTTCGGAAGCAAAAGCGGAGACATATGTAGCAAAAGCGGGCCGTTTTGCAGCAAAAATAAAATTTGGGACGATTTTGGGGGAGGAGGATGATGGAACCCCATCGTCCGGGGATCCATATCATTTTCCTAAAAAAAAAGGTCGGCCTTACCTGGGCCTTATCGCTAGATTGGAGAGACTAGGCGAAGGGAGGCAACTCGATCGATCCCGATTCCTGTTTCCTGGCCGACGCGATGCCAGACTGGACGCTAAGACACGCGATCCCCGCCGCCTGTTTTCCTTCTTCATCCGATCTTCTCGTACAATCATCAATCCAACCCTGCTGCTAGGTCCGTGCATCCCTGATCCTTGCATCTTTCCTTCTCCTGTCTTTGTCGTACTGTCCTAGGTGTACTTCAATTCTGAAATCCTGATCAATTTAGGTCCTCATCTCCTCAGTTAATACTTCAATAAATTGAATGCCGTATCTGTTTAATTGTGTTGTTCATCTCTTTAGTAGGTAGTGTTTGAAGAATCAAATTCGGAGTCAATATATGAGCGAAGTGTTGGACAAGATTGATTATGGCGATATAACTGAAGATTTTATTTCAAAGAACACTAAAAGAATGATGTTGTTCAAATAATCATTATGCAAGCGGGAGTTGAATAAGTATAATTTTTAATAAATTCATTTTCTATATAAGATTTTATGATATGTATGTATGTATATACACATTATTGTCATTATTGAGTGGTGCAAATTTTCTAGCAAGACAAGGCCCTATTTTATAGTTTTGCATAGGGCCTCGGATTTTGTCGGCTCGGCCCTGCTCGAATGTATGCTTTCATTGTAATATCTCAAAGATATGGTCATTGACTGCATCGTCTTGATTCTCCAATTAATAGTAGTACTCCGTACTAATGAAGACCATGCAGAGACTTTATATAGATACACCGCCGTTTTTTCTCTTGGGCATACGGTCTTTTTCTCCTTGAGGCTTCACAAGAAAGAAACCATAATTCCGTGGACGCCAGGCATGCTGTTTTCTGCTTCCTCCTCATAGTACTTGTGTTGCACGGGAGTCATACTGCTGTTGCAGGTCCGTGTTTCTCGTATCACACTCTCACTCTCATCCTGTTTAGGTTTGTCAATTCTATGCACACTGATCCATATTGAAAATAAGAACTGTACTAGTACCAATTTTGTTCTTTTTGCCAGGATGTATAATACATATATGCATGTGTGTGTTGTTATTTTCCGCACAGATGATTGCAGTTAGGGAACCTCAAAAATGCCATTCCGTTTTGGCCTTCTGTGCATGGCGGACTGCTGGACGAAGGCGATAGTGATAGGCGCACGTGTCAGAGACGTTACTTGTTTTTTGAACCGAGAGACGTTACTTGTTGGGGAGCACGCACGGGAGAAGAGCGGCTGCGTCTGTGTTTTCTGCAGAAGATAAACTAGCTAGCTAGCTAGCCTTCAAGCAAAGATAAATAAAAAAGGTTTCTGCTAAATTGTAGTGTCATCCAAAACGTGGTCGCAAACAATTATGCGAAAGTATTGCTCTCACGACGCGCGCTGAAGATGCTTCCACAGCCCTGTATGTGGCTTCCTCCATTTTTCTGTAGAACCAGGGAACCAAAGAAGCTCTTTGGACTCCTCCCCGGCTCCTCGCATACATTTTACTTTGCTCCATTGAATGAAACATCCGCACAACGACTCTGCTAGTGTCACCACAGTCAAATTAATCTCCCATTCGTGGGTGATAAAATTTTGTTACTTTCAGAAACTTGATGCAATAATATGCGCACATGACCCACATGTGGCGGTGGTACGTATGAAGAGTTTTTTAAATGTCAGATACTTGAATTTTTCGCACCCAGCCCCGCCCAAAAATCACACCAAGATACTGTTGACTATTCTCGACATTGTGTTTGTATCTGAACACCAAAGTCCCATCTAGAACTCAGGAGCATGTCAAAGGGTGAACTGCACGGTTTTACACAATGTACTACTTCACCTCAAACGTCCAAGTGCAAAGTATACTATGAACTAGGAAGACGGAAATATGTGTGGTTTCCCAGCCACCCAGGAACTAGACTCTACAAAAAAAGGTTGTGCATTATCCTCCGGTGGGGGTTCTATGTTCTCGTTCCGAGCATGAAGAGAACATGTACAGCTTTTACATAATTACAATGGTTAGTTGTTGTATTTGGTAACCTATGCAACATTGGAAGAGACCTCCTAGTCTCAAGCTTGAGCGGATATGTTGTGGCATTGCTGTCAATCGCCACCAGCTTCAGGTCCTTGCCTCCATAAGAGCATCCAACCATGATCCCACGCTTGAACTCAGCAGGGTATACTTCTGCTCGTGCTTCATGGCATTAGGATTGTTCAGGGACCTCGGAGGCAAAACCCGATTCCTCTGCAAGGACTGATAGCTCCTTGTCTCCGCTCAGAAGCTGAATGAGGAGAAGGTACACACAGTCAGTTCGCCAACACATGATGAGCAGGGAGGTGCATAGTCAACTAGTGCTTTCATGTTACAACAAACTGCAGATGGAGGCATGGACAAGCCCGTCATTAACTGACTGACACCATCATATGACAAACTGTATTAGATGCATGCGGTGTGAATTAAAGCAGAGGATGTCATCTGAGGAGAAACTGCAGATTTGGTGTGCTCAATACCGATAGTAATGCACATGGACACCAAGAACTTAAATTGTGCCTCAACATAAAAGGCTTGATGGGTGACATCATGGGCTAAGATTGTAAGGGAAACGCCGAAGTTACGGGGAGTACCTTGCCATTGATGACCCATGTTGGAAAACCTTCTAGACCAGTGGCTGCACATTCATTGGCCATTTTCTTTCCCTTACCGGCTCCGTTTGGGAAGCATTCGACATAATCCAGAATTTCCATAGCTTCACGACCAAACATCTGCATGACCATATGGTAAGCATTAAAAGTAGGCCTTGGTTGATTTTGTTCTACTTCATTTTTTGAGATCTTGCTCAGCACAGCAACAATGAGATCCTCCGGAATTAGCTATTAAGCTGCTGACACAAGATAGACGAAAGAGCTCGTACTTGTTTTTGGTCGTTGCAATGAGAACACCAGAATGCTCCATACATCTTAGCACCTATAGAGTGTAGATGTTTTGCCAGTGAAATAGCAAAAGGGGTTGATTCTTCTGTTACCTCTATTTTGTATGGTTCTAATACAAAATCATCTGTGCTGCATAAAACGAAAAAAAAGATCTATAAGTCACATTTGATGATTTTAAAGGAAACAGAATATGTAGGCTACAAATTCGCATTCACTACTTAGCACAAAACATGTGATAAATATCAAAATGGCTAATGTTTTACAAAAGCACTTGATGTAACTTCGAGTAAATGACAAACAAGACGCATAATAATCTGTATTTCCATTGATAACCAATTTTAGAGAAAACCTCACCCCTTTAATTGAGTAGTAGCTGAACTATAGGAGTTTGTTAGAGCAAGCGCAACAATCACAGCTACAGCTAACTGAAGACCAACAAACTTCTGGATACGTGCCAAGCCAATGTCCTGCAAGAATACCTTAGAACGCAAGGTTAGTTGGATGGGCTATTTGATCACCAAAAGGAGTAAACGAAGAAGAGGAACCTACTGATATGTAGCACGCACCTTTATTCTGATGAAAAATAACGTGAAGGAGATAAATGCTGACGATAGGCAGTATACACAAGACGTCCCAACAAACTTCGTGTTCAGGATGAAAAGAAAATAAGCACTTGCGGTCGCCAATGAAGTGGCCATCAGAAGCAAGGTTAAGCGAATATCCAAGTCGTCAAGTCCAGGGAGTAAGTCCTCTCCGTTTTCTTGCAGAGAAAGTGCAGCAACCAACCCATATGCCACCATACCAACTAATGGAAGAGGGATCCCTGCCAGAATTGAAGAGAGACCAATTGTTAGCTATGAACATATCACTGTATTATGACAATGAAAGTGGTCCTCCGGACACAGATATGTGAAGTTTAACAAAATCAGTACTGATGATAAGGGTGAGGATCATACGTAATAATTGTATAAATTCTGAATCTGCAATCATGGGAAAATTTTGGAACGAAATACGCACTGAATCTCAAAGATAGCTAAGCTCTCATTACACAATCCTCACAAGTCACAACATACTGAAAATGCAAGCACAATGGAACTGAAAGGGTACAGATTTTCAGAATTAGCACTCCATCCCATGCGCGGTGGACGATAAGTAAGGAGGAAATTACCGAAGACGACCGAATAGTCACTGTCGAGCACGTCGCCGCAGCCTCCGCCGCCGACGGGGCAGAAAGCCTCGGAGCCCGTGAGCTTGAGGTAACTGAGGTAGCCAGTCTCCAGTAACCCCAGCCCCGCCACGCCCGCGGTCCAGGTGCTCGTGGAGACGCCCCAGAGAGACGAAGGCGGCGCCGGTGGAGTGGGCAGAGGCGCGGGGCTCTCCTGCTCCGGGGAAGGGGGCTCGGCGCAGCACCTGAACTGCGCGGCTCTCTGCGGGGACCATGGAATCAGAGGGTTGTGGCGACGGCGCTTGGTAGTGCAGCTGATGGGCTTTACCTTGACGCGCGTGGAGGAGACGGTGGAGACGGCGAGGCGAGTTGCGGGCGGGAGGAAGGAGATGGAGAGGGCTGCGGAGATGGTCGCCATGGGCGGAGACGGAGGTGAGTGGTGAGAGCTCGCCTGACCTCTGGAGCTCTCTGGACACGACTGTTCTGTGGGCCTCACTTCGAAACTGAGCTTACTGGATCTTGCATTTGACCCATACTCAAAAAAACAGTCGGGGCCCATTAAATCAAATTATACGATTTTTCTTTTATTTCCTGGAACCAGCAAACAGAATATGCCCCCTCAGAAAAAAACAGAATATGCCCTGCAAGATCTAGCCTGCTCTCCCTGCAGAATAAAAACTCAAAAAAAAAAGAAACCTGAAAGCGAGAGAGTAATCCAAACAATGGTACTAGTATAATTCCCGGGTTACTAGATATACAAATCATACAATTATGCATAAGCATGTCTCAGTTTCTGTGTATACACAGCCCTGGATAGTATTAATAAATTACATAGTATTCAAGAAACATGAAGAATGTAACAACATGATGACTTGTAATGTGGACTGCCAAATGTATGTGCCACTGACTGTTGACATTTCCGTTTTGGTCTTCCCTCTACAACTTTCAAGTGACACTGGCTATATCCTGCAGTTTGCCGCTGTACAATAACACAATTTAGTGAAGGGCGGCACCAACTTACAAGAGTAGTATCATTTCATGATTTTATCTGTCTTTTGATGAATATAAGTTCATCTGAATGCTGACGAGCATTACAAATAATAAGCAACGGCATGGATACAGTGGGCAGAAACTCACTACAGTAAACGAACTGGTTGAAATCCAAAGTCACTTTCCCTTGCTTGGTTGTATCGAATGAACCGAACAAGTTACTACAAAAAGAACACAAGTAGATCAGCAGTGTAAATTTAGGCATGGGACTTGATACTTTGAGGAACACAAATCATGCACGGAACAATTGATGTAGATTCTGCAGTGCCAACAAGTAGCAAATAAAACCTACAGAAGGACTTGATTTTGAACAACATATTATATATTACAGTCTAGGTACATACTAGAAACCTAACTTGCATAATCCATTCCTACGGATGCCCGACTGGAATGTCCTTTTTTCACAAGAAATCAATATAATAACTGTTCATAGAGAACAATGAACGGGGCAGTAACAATTAGGTTTTAGTCGTAAAGCAAACAAGGCAATTACTACTTCCACCATTTCATAATTCTTGCTGTCGTTTTAGTTAAAATTTGAACTAAAACCACAAAAAGAATTATGGAACTGAGGGAGTACAAAAGAAAACATTGAGAGTGCCTGTGGTCACTATACAATAACCACTGCCTGCAATTAGGTTGAGTAGAAGAAGTCAACAGCTGGTTTTCATAACTTGAATGCTACGTCTGTACCATGATGTACATACCGAGCTGACTGCACAAATATGCAGATTGATATGAACTCATCCAGACGAACCATCCCTTTCTTGCTCTTGTCGAAGCTCTGAAAATAGCCATGTGACACAGTATAAATAATGTGTTTGATGTATCAAGACAGTTACAAAATAAGGTATAGAATAAGATGCACAAATGCAACCACAGGTACTGTGACAAAGAAGTTGTTCTAAACTAGCAGTCTTTGGGGGAGCAACAGTTTAGACATCAAGTTCTAAAGTTCATATTGAAAATTCTCCATTTCATGTTCACTCTTGACTTCAGCTGCCACCTAAATTTTTCTCAATGCTGGATTGTCTATTTCAAGTTCAGGTACAAAAGTGATGGTAAGAAGAGACTCAACTTTGGAAATTAAAGACTAACACTAGTTTCTCAGTTGCGTCACCCATTTCAAGTTCACATAGAAAACTGATGGTAAAAACTCAACTTGGAAATTAACAGAACACTAGTTTTACACAGAGATGATCCAGATTGCAACAAAAGGCAGCTTCGGATAAATAACTTCTTCGTATCTAGTTCAAAGTTTGGACAGGCTCACCCTTCATGTTTCAGCTTCAAATATATCACTAGAATAGTTTCTCACAAGCTCATGAAGCCATTTCACAGAGCTTATGAACACTCTACAGCTAGACAGAAATAATCTTACGATCAACTTCACAGTAGCAATGAATGGTAACTGGTAAGTACCTCACAAACTGTGTAGAAGGCAGGTGAATCCAAAGAGAACCCCAGTTTGATTAACGCCTGTATAGAACATGGGGAAGTAAAAAAATCAATGCAAGATTGCTCATATGAGAGAAAAGGATTTGGTCAGGTAGGTGGCATAGCCACCACAAGGACCTAAAACAGCTGAATACACACAGTGACAGTACATCTCAAAACAGTTGAAACTAAAATATCACCTCATACACCTCCTGAAGACTGAGAAATCCACGACCCCTGAAATTGAGAAAATAAGAAATTTAGACAAATACCATGAACACCTTAACTCAAGAAAAATGCAAACTGTATGAAAGATCAGGGTGGCATTTGAACAATTTATAGTACCTTTCTAGGGTGGAGAAGACAGTCTGCACCTGCAAATGAAAAAAAAAAGAACATACAAACAATTAAGTCAAATAGGAAAAGTGCAATTAGAAATGCATTACAATGAAATTCACTCCTCTCAGATGTAATGTACCATGTAATGTTGTTTTGGTAGTACAGAATAGCAGGCCATTTATGTTTCAGTTAACCGAGGTTTAAATATATCATTATCACAGGATATTCTTGAGACACACCTCATACTATCGATTTCCAGAGCAAAAAATTGTTCAGTTACTAATCCTGAATGCCAAACAGATCCAAACAGAGATCCGACATACCTTCTGGAGGAACTTGTTCAGAGCCAAAAACTCTGCAAAGGATAACAGGGTAAATCAAGCGAGGTCAATGTTAACTTATCTTTCAAGTGATCACAAATTCACAATGGGGCACAAATGGTCAACTTTCCTTAACATAAGCTCGCATGGATGCGTGCAGGTAGCACTTTGGCAAGTCAATACTCAATTACTGCGTGCAGGTAGTGCTAGCTAGAGTTACATGGAAACTGCAGAATTAGGGGCTGACCTTCGAAGCTCATGGTGCCGTTCCCATCGAAGTCGTACATCCTACACAGTATACACGCACATCAACCCAAATCCCCAAATGAACTCGAGTCGTCAGATAAATTAGACGCCACGACGGCCAGAGAAGGACCTGATCATCTGCTGAACGATGGAGAGGGGAAAGTCGAGGTTGCCCACGGCGAGCGCGCTCTGGTGGGCGGGAAGGATTCGCGCGTTAGTGCTCAAATTCTCGTCGTAGTCACTTTCGGTTCCGGGTACGGGGAGGAGGAGGAGGTAGGCAAACCTGGAGCTGAAGAGCCGTGATGTTGCCGGTGCGGGCGGCGTCGACGCGGTCGAACCACTCCCGCAGGACCACCGCGTTCTCCATCTCCGGTCTCCGGCGAGGAAGACTGCCGGAGCGTTCGAGGAAAACCAAGAGAGTTAATAGGTTTACGTCTTCAAGCTGGGAGAGCAACAAATAGTTAATTCTAAAACTTCCACCTTCATATTTAGGAGACGGGATACAGAGTTTACGCCTTCGCCCATCTGTGTAGAATGTGTACACGATGTACTGCTTCAGCTTCGGAGAGGGTCAAAGGAAAAGCCATTTTTCTCCAAAACGCAACACCTTTTTTATTTTATCTTGGTTCATCTTTGTTCTGGCGATTGAGGTGACTCATTGTTTCCAAGAAAATAATAACACATATTAGGGTTTTACAAGATAATGACAAACAATTTTTTTATGCTGAATGTGCACGGTTTACTGATTTTCTTCCCTTTTTATCTATTTTACTATCTCCCATATTTACGAGTATTTTGTTAGCAGGAGAAATGTTCAATTTATTTATTAGAACCTCATGATCATAATGAATTTATTTATTTTGAAATGGGGAATATAGCCCCGGCCTCTGCATCAAGTGATGCACACAGCCTTTTATTTATTGCAGAGTTTAGTTATAGTATTTATTACAATTACGGATCAGCTAGGATTGAGACATGTATCAACCAATGAAAAATGAAAAGCAATAAATAGCTAACCATTTTAAAGTCTAGTAATGTGCCGCCATCTAGTAGCCTGGAAATAGAAGTCCTGAGCGACCGCCAGAAGTCGGTTGCATATCCAGTAACCATAGGCTCCCACTGATCCACCGGGAGCAAGTGACACCATAGTTGTATCCACCGGTAGTAAGTGACATGATCATAATGAATAAGACGATCATATTGAACAAGGCTAATAAGCACCAATCTATACAGAGGCTGGCGCCACCCCTTTCCAGAAAAAATGATCATATTGAAGATGCATTTAGAGGGATTTATGCATGTATATAAGAGTTAACGGGGAGTGTTTAAAGTTATCTGGTGGCGTTGGTGAGAATTATCAATATGAAATGAGTATTTTTGGGATGGTTGAGATAAAAGGTATCCAACCTAACTTATACAGCCTCCGGTTCAAAGTAATTGACACGTATTTGTCTAGCTATTTATGTATCTAAACATGTTTTAGTGTGTATATACATACGAATCTAAACAATCTATATCAATTAATTTGAAACAAAGAGTATACGTTTTTATGTTGGTCTATGTTTCGAATAAACTTATCCTTTTGTCAATTCTTAAATAATTTATTTTAAAGAATAGAATAGATCACCATGCACAGCGGTGAAACTAATAGGTGGTCTAGTTTTTTTCGAATGGAGGTGATAACCGGCCTCTGCATTGAAATGTGCATGCAGTCTTATTTATTTATTATTCAAAAAAAACCTTGCAAAAGGACATAGAGATTAACCCGAAACCACCTCACTAGTAAAAATTAATGTGTAATTCCATGAATTCATGAAAAGAAGAGAAATCATCATAGCTTATTTAACAAATAGAGGGAGAGACATTCAAATTAATATTACATAGACTTAAATTTATTTCTCACACAACATTGTAGGTGATACCAAAGCTCACATGATAAATAATCTCACACATAAAAACTCGCGTGATAAAAGGAAAATACAGTACTAATAGAGCCCGAGGAAACTGGTGCCCATCTTATTCTTGCAACACTAGAAAGCCGATACATCGCACAACCTTAGCCAAAGTTTGATTGTTACAAGTCCCAAATGCTTGAGCTAATTTGTGACTGGAAGCACATACACTCCAATGGCATCAATGAAATTTCGTACCGCGTCCGTGGAAGCCAATAACTTGACTATTATCCGGCACGGGGAAAGTAAAAGGAGTGCCCTCTGCTTTCCCATAAGGTCCATATGTAGTGACATTGGTGACAATGGTAAGTGATTTTACGACCTTATTTCCTTCCTGTGACCCGATGGTGCCCGAAACGCCCTTCACAATCTCTGAAGGAGAAAACTCGATCTGTAGGAAATAAAACATCAAAATGTCATTACTTTTATTAGAAGAAAGGCTTACAAATAAAGCACTAGATGTTATTACTCATCTTAAACTTACATCGAACACATATACTTTCTTGCAAGTGTGTGAGACAAGAGAGAAATGTAAAATACCCGCAAAAAAAGAGATAAATGTAAAATAATATGGTAATTTATTAACTAATAAAGTAAGCTAACCTCTGCAAATAATACAAAAAATACATTGATATTATAAACCTGCTCGAAACTTACTAACCGTGTTAGCACGTCCACCGACACCACCCAATCGACCAGAGGACTGCTTCTGACCAGCTTGGTCAACATATGTAAATGCAAGGGAATCAACAGTGTCGACACTACAAATTGTCACACTTTCTATACGTCGTGGTGTCTCAGGAACATCAAAAGGTTTCCCTCCATCTCCACCCCACGGTCCAATCTTGGTGACAACAACCTGCCAGAAGCAACATGTTTTAGAGAACTAGGGTCGTGTGATAAATTAGATTCTCATTGGCTCTAAAAGAAAGCTACGGTAATAAGTAGTACTCCCTTCGTTTTAAAATATATAAAATATTTTAGGTTTGTGAATAAAGTGTACCTAGACTTCTTTTAGTATGTAGATTCACTCCAAACATAAGTGAACCTACATACTACAATTAGTCTAGATACATTTGCTTTACAAAGCTAAAACATTTTATATTTTGAAACGGATGGAGTACTAGACAATTAAGATCTCACCGATGGTTTTGGGAAGGTAAGGCACACTGCATGGATATTGAGCTCCCTTATGTTCCCTTTCTTCAACTCCTCTATTTTTTTTAAGGTTACAACACCTTGTGCAAATGCAAACTCTCCGGTTCCACCCACGATTGCAAACTCACCTGCTTCCGTTTGAAAATCTCCAAGCACCTTCAAACTCGACCCCTTAAACCTAATTCAAGAATATAACTTTAGCTAGAAAGTTGGTGTAAGTTTTGAAAATACTGACCAATGAAGTGGGTCGTGAGTTTGTTCGTGCAAGAAAGTTAATTGCATTAACAGGAACTTTCCTAGGATGTTAATGTGCAAAAGAAAAATAGTAACCAAAACCTTTAAGTACACACATATCAAGGAAGCCTTAAACTACAAGAACTACCCTAGGATTTTAACATGCAACAGAAATAACTAAGAGCTTCAATCCGACTGTTGGATTCAAACCTGTCATCGGTGAAGAACATGTTGAAGCAAACGAACCAGTTCTCTTTGGCCATGCCAGCCCCGACATGCAGGCCTTGAGCACGCGCAACAAGGTTCGCATCTGGGCCAAGACCATCATATATGGTCCAGTCGTTAGCAGCGATGCAACCAAAAGACTGGGGACGTTTTGAATCGACTACAACTTGTTGGTTGCCACCATTTGGTGCTCCTTGCAGGTTCCGGTGCATGTACAAGTGGAAGTGAAGCTCATTTTTCTGGGTCGCTCGGCTAAGAAGGGCACTCTGGAAATAGGCAGGTTCTGGTCTCGCGCACTCCTCCTTCGACGCCGTCCGCCTCGCCTCGCCACGCCTCGTCACGACGCGCGCGCGCCGCGGGTTGCGGGAATCTCGCCGAGCCGAGCTTTATTTTGCTTGTTGGGAAAACTGATTATGAGTCATTAACGAACGCGTTAATTACAGCCGTTTCCAGCTTTTATGGACGTGGCTGTTACCGACTCGGACGTGGGCTGAGCCCACGATCCTCCTAACCTGCACTATATAAAGCGTCCGGGCTAAACCTAATCGGTACGGAATCAATCCACACACGCGCCTACCTCCAGAACCTTGCGCCGCTTTCTTCCCCATCCCGGCTTGCGGCGTGCACCGCCAGATTGGGACAGCAGGCCTCCGGAACCCCGCCTCTCGTGAACCTGTACGGGTGAGGCGATCAGGTTTTGGGGAGGCGCTTAAGCGACCATCGGTAACCACGACGTCGTCCGACGACGAGTTCCCGAACGACGACTTCTTCCCGGACGTCAGCGACCTCTTCGACAACCTCAATATGAGCGACGCTGCGGCTGCTATTCAGCCTACTCTGTACGTGATACTCAACTGTCTCTTTCGGATTATGCTAGAGTTCTCTGTTCTAACGTTTGCTGTAGATGTGATAGATTTACCTCCTATAGATGTAATATGTTCATCTACTTTGTTGATCTGCATAATTGGTTTTAGTATCGTTTGTATGATCATGTTTTATCAGTTTATTATTCGGATTAAATCATATGGATTATTGCTTATATTTCCAACAATCCAAAAACCTGATTATAGGTAACTGAATTCCACTGGTGTAGCCGCGGCTACTAGGCCGCCTCCTTTTGACGGCATGCACTATAAGAGATGGCGCAAGAGAGCAGTTCTCTGGTTTGAAAACCTAAACTGCTATAGCGCCACTCTTGGCAAGCCTGAAGGAGATCTTTCTGCTGAGCAGGAAACGAGCTTTAAGAAAGCCGATACCATGTTTATGGCGGTTTTGTTCAGTGTTCTTGGGGACAACATTGTTCACCCTTATATGTCATTTGATAATGGCAAGGACGCGTGGGAAGCGCTCGAGGCCAAGTTTGGGGTCTCGGACGTTGGCACTGAGTTGTATGTCATGGAGCAATTCTATGACTACAGGATGGTTGATGAGCGCTCCGTCGTTGAGCAAGCTCATGAGATACAATCACTTGCCAAAGAACTTGAGCAGTTCAAGTGTTCCTTACCGGACA
This sequence comes from Avena insularis, assembly GCA_023614405.1. Lineage (NCBI taxonomy): Eukaryota > Viridiplantae > Streptophyta > Magnoliopsida > Poales > Poaceae > Avena > Avena insularis. The sequence goes on from CM042685.1 coordinate 444,710,814, forward strand.
AATTTGTGGCTGGTGGCATTATTGCCAAGCTTCCTCCTTCGTGGAGGAACTTTGCTACTTCTCTGAAACATAAGAGACAAGAGTTTTCCGTTACGGATCTCATTGGGTCTCTTCATGTGGAAGAAAGGCGAGCAAAGGACAAAACTGCTCGAGGACTTGAGGAGGTTCTCGCCAATTTAGTGCAGAGGAAAAACTTCCAATCCCACAAGTTCAAGAATAAGAACAAAACTGAAGGAAAGGGAAAGTTCGATGGCAAGAACAAGGCCACGCACTCAACCAACTTTAAGAAGAAAAATAATAAGAGGAAAGGCTCTTGCCACGTCTGTGGTGATCCTGATCATTGGGCTCCTAGCTGCCCTAATCGCTTTGACAAGCGTCAACATGGGAACAGCGGCAAGACCGCAAATGTTGTTATTAGCGATACTGAGATGAAGGATGTTGGGTACGGTATTTTACCTACTATCCTTTCAGTATGTCATTCTCCTGATTGGTGGATAGACACGGGTGCTAATACACATGTCTCTTCTGATATTTTCATGTTCTCCTCTTATCAGGTCTCAAGGACTTCTTCCGTGCTGATGGGAAACGGCTCACGTGCTTCTGTTCATGGTGTTGGTACGGTAGATCTGAAGTTTACTTCGGGGAAGACCGTACAGCTAAAGAACGTGCAGCATGTTCCCTCCATCAATAAGAATCTCGTCAGCGGATCGCTTTTATGTCGAGATGGCTTTAAGTTGGTTTTTGAGTCCAATAAAGTTGTAATTTCTAAGTATGTATTTGTTGGAAAAGGTTATGAGTGCGGAGGTCTGTTCCGCTTGTCTCTTTCAGACTCATGTACTAAAGTTGTTAATCATGTTTGCAATGATAATGAGTCCAATGTTTGGCATTCATGACTCTGTCATATTAACTTTGGTTGCATGACGCGGCTAGCCAATATGAGTTTAATTCCGAAATTTACCACTGTCAAAGGTTCTAAGTGCCAAGTTTGTGTGCAAGCAAAGCAACCTCGCAAGTCTCATACGACTGCGGAACCGAGAAACTTAGCACCGCTAGAACTTATACATTCAGATCTTTGTGAGATGAATGGTGTGTTGACAAAAGGTGGAAAAAGATACTTTATGACGTTGATTGATGACTCCACTAGATACTGCTATGTTTATCTCCTGAAATCTAAAGATGAAGCTTTGAACTACTTCAAAATCTATAAAGCTGAGGCAGAAAACCAACTTGATCTTAAAATCAAGCGGCTAAGGTCGGATCGTGGTGGAGAGTACTTTTCAAATGAATTTGATTTATTCTATGCGGAACATGGTGTTATACATGAGAGGACGCCTCCCTACTCACCTCAGTCAAATGGGGTGGCCGAAAGGAAGAACCGCACTCTAACTGATTTGGTTAACGCCATGTTAGATACATCGGGTCTTTCCAAGGAATGGTGGGGGGAGGCGCTAATGACCGAGTGTCATGTCCTAAACCGTGTTCCTGTAAAGGATAAAACCATGACTCCATTTGAGGAATGGGAAAAGAAAAGGCTTAAACTCTCTTACTTACGAACTTGGGGTTGTTTGGCGAAAGTCAATATTCCAATACCCAAGAAGCGAAAGCTTGGACCAAAAACCGTTGATTGTGTTTTTAGGATATGCTTTTCATAGCATTGGCTATAGATTTTTGATAGTAAAATTTGAGGTATCAGACATGCATGTTGGTACAATTATGGAGTCGAATGATGCGACTTTCTTTGAGGACATCTTTCCTATGAAAGGTATGTCCAGCTCATCAAATCAGGAGATGACTAGTTCATCTAGTCAGGAATTTTCTATAATTCCTGAACCCACTATGCCGATAGAACACTCTGATGATCCTGTGGAGGATGACAATGAAGCTCCCAAAGGAGCAAGAGACAAAGGACTGCAAAGTCATTTGGTGATGATTTCATTGTGTACCTTGTGGATGATACTCCACTTCTATTTGAAGCCTATGCATCTCAAGATCTCGACTCTTTGGAAGGAAGCTGTCCGAAGCGAGATGGACTCCATCTTAGATAATGGTACTTGGGAAATCACTGATCGTCCTTATGGGTGTAAACCTATAGGATGTAAATGGGTGTTCAAGAAAAATCTTAGACCTGATGGTACTATTGAAAAGTACAAGGCACGTCTTGTGGCTAAGGGTTATACCCAAAAGGAAGGTGAAGACTTCTTCGATACCTACTCACCTGTAGCCAGATTGACCACTATTCGAATACTACTTTCCTTGGCCGCCTCACATGGTCTTCTCGTTCATCAAATGGACGTTAAGACAGCTTTTCTAAATGGAGAGCTAGATGAGGAAATTTATATGGAGCAAATGGATTTGTGGTAGATGGTCAAGAAGGAAAGGTGTGTAAGTTAGTGAAGTCTTTATATGGTCTTAAGCAAGCTCCTAAGCAGTGGCACGAGAAGTTTGAAAGAACTTTAACTGCTAAAGGATTTGTTGTAAACGAAGCTGACAAATGTGTGTACTATCGCCATGGTGGGGGCGAGGGAGTTATTATGTGTCTCTATGTTGATGACATATTGATATTCGGGACCAACCTCGCTGTTATCGAGGAGGTCAAAGAGTTCCTATCTCGTTGCTTTGAGATGAAGGATTTGGGAGTGGCTGATGTAATTTTAAACATCAAGCTACTAAAGGATGACAATGGTGGGATTACATTGCTTCAGTCTCACTATGTGGAAAAGGTATTGAGTCGCTTCGGGTATAGTGACTGCAATTCTTCTCCAACGCCTTATGATCAATTGAGATATTCTCAAATTATTGGCTCGCTCATGTATTTAGCTGGCTACTAGACTGACATCTCCTTTGCTGTAAGCAAACTGAGTCGATTGTGTCAAATCCGGAGATGATCATTGGCATGCTCTTGAAAGAGTTTTGCGCTATTTGAAAACCTTTGCAGTTATGGTATTCACTATCGGGTATCCTCGGGTACTTGAGGGTTATAGTGATTCAAATTGGATAACAAATGCTTATGAGAATCATGACACAAGTGGTTATTTGATCACACTTGGTGGTGGCGCTGTTTCTAGAAGTCTTGCAAGCGAGACCATCTTAACGAGGTCAACAATGGAAGCGAACTCACAGCATTAGACACGACCGTTGAAGCGAGTGGCCGTGAGCTCTTGATGGACTTACCTGTGGTTGAAAAACCAATACCCGCCATCCCAATGAACTGTGATAATCAAACTGTGATCGTCAAAGTAAACAGTTCTAAGGATAATATGAAGTCATCAAGGCATGTGAAGAGGAGATTGAAATCTGTCAGGAAATTGAGAAACTCCGGAGTTATTGCGTTGGATTATATCCAAACATATAAAAACCTGGCAGATCCTTTCACAAAGGGATTATCACGTAATGTGATAGATAATGCATCGAGGGAGATGGGTTTGAGACCCACGCTATGAGTTGATCCTAGTGGCAACCCACTCTATGTGATCGGAGATCCCGTGAATTAGAGCTGGGAGACAAACTGTTGGTCAGCTGAGAGGAGAGTATTCCCATATTATATTTACATCTCCATAAAGATGCAATACTCTCTTATTCTGCATGGCAGGTTGATATTTATCTTAATGTGTTCCAAGTGGATTTTTATAAGCGGAGATGTTGTTCTGCAGAACATCTCTTGAGGAACACACCTATATGAGTCTGACTGTCAAACGTCGCAGTCCGTGAGAGTTGGGTGTTCTCTAGTAAACTCATGAAAGGCCCTGGAGTATGACGTATAAGCTCCAAACCGCGGGGAAGCCGACGGTAGCCCTGTACCGGTCTAGATTTTATGTGAAACTAGCGCGCAGAAAACTTGTAGTTTAAGGCGTAGTCCACTATTCAAGTTGCAAGCTAGCGTAGCATGAAGTTTAACGTGGAAGTTCAACTTAACAGTCTCCACTACATACCGGTATATAAAACAATGTTCTGGAAGAAAAGTGATGTGATGTGCCAATGAGACTTTGTGGGGGATTGTTGGAATTTGGTGAGTTTTGGGCTGTTGGCCCATTAGACAAATTCTGAAATTCTCTTTAGCCCACTTGTATATGGCAGCATATGGCTGTGCTAGTGGTGCTAAAGTTTAGTCCCACATTGCTAGTTGAAGGGGAGTTGGACCACCTTATATAGTAGAGTGTTGCACCACTCACTAAGGTGTGACAAGAAGAGTAGCCCTCAAGACTCCTCCTCCGACGCCGCCTCGCCTCGCCATTATGACGCGATGCAAGGCCTTGCTGGTTATGGAATCTCACGAGCCGAGCTTTATTTTGCTTGTTGGGTAAACCGATTATGAGTCATTAACAGACACGTTAATTACAGCCGTTTCCAGCTTTTATGGACGTGGTCATATCGACTTTCGGACGTGGGATGAGCCCACGATCCTCCTAACCTGCACTATATAAAGCGTCCGGCTAAACCTAATCGGTATGGAATCAATCCACACACGCCTACCTCCGTAACCTTGCGCCGCTGTCTTCCTCATCCCGGCTTGCGGCGTGCACCGCAGATCGGGACAGCAGGCCTCTGGAACCCCGCCTCTCGTGAACCTGTACGGGTGAGGGGCGATCAGGTTTTTGGGGAGCGCTCAAGCGCGACTACTGGCAACCACGACGTCGTACGACGACGAGTTCCCGAACGCATTTACTTCTTCCCGGACGCCGACCTCTTCGACAACCTCAACATAGGCGACGCTGCGGCTGCTATTCAGCCTACTCTGTATGTGATACTCAACTGTCTCTTTCGGATTATGCTAGAGTTCTCTGTTCTAGCGTTTGCTGTAGATGTGATAGATTTACCTTCTATAGATGTAATATGTTCATCTACTTTGTTGATCTACATAATTGGTTTTAGTACCGTTTGTATGATCATGTTTTATCAGTTTATTATTCGGATTAAATCATATGGATTATTGCTTATATTTCCAACAATCCAAAAACCTGATTATAGGCAACTGAATTCCACTGGTGTAGCCGTGGATACTAGGCCGCCTCCTTTTGACGGCATGCACTATAAGAGATGGCGCAAGAGAGCGCCTTCCGTTTGAAAACCTAAACGCTATAGCGCCACTCTTGGCAAGCCTGAAGGAGATCTTTCACGAGCAGAAGCGAGCTTTAAGAAAGCCGATACCATGTTTATGGCGGCTTTGTTCGTGTTCTTGGGGACAACATTGTTGACCCTTATATGTCATTTGATAATGGCAAGGACGCGTGGAAGCGCCGAGGCCAAGTTTGGGGTCTCTGACGGCACCGAAATGTATGTCATGGAGCAATTCTATGACTACAGGATGGTTGATGAGCGCCCGTCGTTCAGAAGCTCATGAGATACAATCACTTGCCAAGGAACTTGAGCAGTTCAAGTGTTCCTTACCGGACAAATTTGTGGCTGGTGGCATTATTGCCAAGCTTCCTCCTTCGTGGAGGAACTTTGCTACTTCTCTGAAACATAAGCGACAAGAGTTTTCCGTTACGGATCTCATTGGGTCTCTTCATGTGGAAGAGAAGGCGAGAGCAAAGGACAAAACTGCTCGAGGACTTGAGGGAGGTTCTACTGCCAATTTAGTGCAGAGGAAAAACTTCCAATCCCACAAGTTCAAGAATAAGAACAAAACTGAAGGAAAGGGAAAGTTCGATGGCAAGAACAAGGCCACGCACTCAACCAACTTCAAGAAGAAAAATGATAAGAGGAAAGGCTCTTGACACGTCTGTGGTGATCCTGATCATTGGGCTCCTAGCTGCCCTAATCGCTTTGACAAGCGTCAACATGGGAACAGCGGCAAGACCGCAAATGTTGTTATTAGCGATACTGAGATGAAGGATGCTGGGTACGGTATTTTACCTACTATCCTTTCAGTATGTCATTCTCCTGATTGGTGGATAGACACGGGTGCTAATACACATGTGTGTTCTGATATTTCCATGTTCTCCTCTTATCAGGTCTCAAGGACTTCTTCCGTGCGATGGGAAATGTCTCACGTGCTTCTGTTCATGGTGTTGGTACGGTAGATCTGAAGTTTACTTCGGGGAAGACCGTACAGCTAAAGAACGTGCAGCATGTTCCCTCTGAAAGAACATGTTGGGCCCCCATGTGTGGTTTTGGTAATTAATGACAATCTTTATGGAATAATGTGTGTATTAAGTTATACTTGTAGGATTTTCCATTGGCATCGCTTGGAGCATGTGTTGGCTTCAAGGTCAATGAAAAGCAAAAAGATTTGTTGGGCAAACTCAATATGCGAGGTCGATGATGAGGAATTAAGGATGGCGTTCCATCTTGAGAAGGGCAAGATCGTCTACATCGAGCTCAAGTGGAATGCTCAAGGCAAAGGTATAATATTGATAGGTTTTCCCTTTTGCCGGTCTCACGTTGTGTGTGTGAGACCGGGTTTAGGATAGATAACCGTACTATCAAGAGGGGCTCTCGTATGAGTAATTCGGTCACATCGTTCGGAGAGAGCTCAAACCTTTGCATACTTGCATCATCATATTTGGTTGTTATTTGGTCTTATCCATGTGAGGATATAGAGCTTGTGGTAATCTCCATAACAAACTCTTGTTCATCAAAATCGGATCTCCCATATATATCTTGTTGCGATTTTGATTTATGCGGCTTTTCAGTTTCTCACCAAGTGAGTTATCTCACATTATTCTAATTGATACTTTCTCACTTGGTGATAATAAATATTTCCAGTTTTTATTGAGAAGCCCTTGTCGTCCTTTATCCAACGCAATTGGAATCGGGTCAATCGGAGCTACCGTTTAAAAGATATGACCGTTTGAGTTTTCGCCGATTTAATCCTATTAGAAAAAAGGAAAAAACAGTTTTTTCCCATCTGGCTAATACCCAACGCGCGCTTTGGCTCGCGCGGCCCATCTTCAATATCACCTGGTACCCACTACCGGACCGGGCCCGGTAGTTACTACCGCCCACCAGTATTTTCCCTCAGGCGCCTCACTGACATTCCCGTGCTCAGATCCGCTGCGTTGACGCCGTCTGCGGGCTTGCAGCCGCCACAGCTTGCTGGCCCTTCGCTAGCCTCAGGCGTGCAGCCAGCGTCGCTCGCATGTGCTTTCAAGATAAGCCACAAGGCTGGCTCCCGCTGCCTCGCTTCTCTGCCGCCCCTTGCCTCGCTGCGTGTACGTACGGCCATGCCCCATCTCGCTGCTCTCGCTTTTTTCCTGCCATCTTGTTTGGTTCCGGTAGTACCGGTTAAATCCGGTAGTACCGGACCGTTCCGAAAAACTGCCCAAACGGCTAGATTTTCTGGGCCCTCTATTTAAGCTTTGCCCGTTTTCAGTTTAGTCAGCTCCTCTATTATCTATTAGGCTAAACTTTGTCCACACTTGCTCTAGATCTTGAAGCTTGCCTAATCTTTTCCCTCCGATGATTCTTGTCCATACTTGAGTGGAAAAGAGAGGAGATCTAGCCCCACGTTTTGACCTAACCGATTCATCTCTTTGTGAGTGCATCTTTGGGGATCTAGATTTTGGGGGATTTTGTGTCTCTCTTTGATTCCTCCTCTCTTGTTCCCCCAATAGCTTTAGTAGCTTTGTTGGAACTTGAGAGTGAGGGATTTGGGCATCTTTTTGGTGTTCTTGCAATTTGTATTTGGTGCATCGGTTTGAGTTCTCCTCGGAGAATTTTTTTTGAGTTACTCATTGGAGCTTGTCCCTCTTGGGTTCTTGGAACCCTAGACGGTTTGTGGCCTTGGTGGCATTGTGGCCTTTTGTGGCGTTTGTTGGGAACCTCCAATTAAGTTGTGGAGTTGTGCCCCAACCTTGTGAGAGGTTCCGGTTGCCACCGACAAGTGCACCGATAGTGGAAGCGTGAATCGATCCCATTGGGAGTGTGATTCACCGGAGAATAATGGAGGCCTTTTGTGGCGTTGGTGGTTTGATACCACCCCCTCTCCAAACGAGACGTACTCCATGTTGGGAGGAACTCGGTAAAATATCGTCGTCCCCGCGTGCCTCGGTTATCTCTATACCCGAGCTTTTACTTATGCACTTTACATTGTGATAGCCTTCGTGCTTGAAGTAATATATATCTTGCTATAACTTTGTTGTTTGTAATTGCTTAGCTTAAGTTGTTGGTGCACATAGGTGAACCTTAGTTGTTTCTAGGTTGTACTTTACTAAGTAAACACTAGTTTTATTCCGCCTTTGTTGAGCCACTCTAGGAAAAGTTTTAATCGCCTATTCACCCCCCTCTAGGCGACATCCGTATCCTTTCAATTGGTATCAGAGCCCGGTCTCTCATTTTAGGCTTCACCGCCTTGAGAGTGAAGATGTCGGCTAGAGGATTAGTGCACAATGACATGTTCACATTCGATGGCACAAATTATGATATATGGAAAAATCGCATGCTCATTCATTTTTGGGACATGGACCCAAATTTGGAGCGTGACAGATATAGGTTTTTCTCCTCCAATGGATTTCAAAAATCTATCTAGTGAGGATGAGAAAAACTTATATCTCGATGCTCAAGCTTCTAATATGCTTGTTAATGCTTTGAGCTATGTAGTTACTTCTTCAATCATTCCTTTTTGGAGCACTCATGAGTTATGGACAAAACTTCAAGATAAATATGTTGTGTCCAACATTATTGAGGATGATTGTGTTGCTTCCACTTCCGGTCGAGATGAGTTCTCATCCTCTACCACTTCACCAACATGTGACTTTTTACAAGGTAATGATATGGTGAGTGGTGATAGAAATTGCAATTTGGATAGTGTGCTTACTATTTGTAATCCCTCATCCCTATCGAGTTGCAATGATCTATCTTTGGACCTTAACGCTTCTAGCACTACAAACTCCTTACATGCTTGTGTTAATAGTCCTTGCATATCATGTAGAAATGACTTGAATAAATCTCATGATGATATGCTTGTGTTGTCTTGTTGCCATGATAAAAATACTTCCATTTCCTCTAGTGCTTGTGTTGCTAACCATGTAGAGGAAAATGAAGATTCTATGGGCCAAGACAAGGTCTTGAAGAGAGCTACAAGTGCAATCTCATCATCACCTTCCTCCGGTTTTCACATGTGCCTTATGGCTAAGGGAACAAAGGTAACCTCTTTGAATCCCATTGTATCTCATGATGATGATGATGATGAGGTTGAGAATGATAATGATGATTATAGAGGTAAGTATGATATTACCTCTATCAAGAAAATGGGAGAGGTCTATAGTGCTCTCTACAAAAATAAAATTGCTTCCTCCAACCTTCTTGAAATCTTGAATTATGCTATAGAAGGCAATGATCTTATTGAGGAGCAAGAAAACATAATTGATGAAAAGTTTGCACTTGAGCGTGAATATGCTAATGAACTTGCTCAAGTAAAGGACTCCCTTGAAGAAGAACAAACCACCAAAGAATCTCTTGAGGAGACTTTTACTCTGGAATAATCTAGAGTAAAGGAATACCATGATAGAGAACTTATGTGGCTAACTCCTTCAAGATTAAAAATGATGAACTTGAAGTTTCTTATGCTAAACTTGTTGATGATTTTAAGCACCTCGAAAATGGCTCTCGGTCGTTAAGAGGGAGCTCATCAAACTCACTGAGTCACATGAGCAACTTAAAGCTTCATATTCAAAAGAGCTTGCCAAGTTGCCCTCACCTCTCACTAATAATGATGATGCTTGTGTTACTAACTCTATTTCTTGTGAAGCATCTATTTTGGAGGAGAATGTTGAGCTAAAGGCTCAACTTGCGTTGCTAACTAGCAACTATGGGAAATTAGAAGAAAGTCATGTTAAGCTCTCAAGCTCGCATGAGGATCTTCTAGTCTCCCATGGTAGGTTAAAGTTAGCTCATGAGGCCATCATGTCAAAGGTAACATCTAGTGGGCCTCATGTGGACATTAGCACTACATCTACTCCAAATGTTATATTGCCATGTGCTAGTCCGTAGTTCATCCTCTCACAACCATGATGTATCTTGTGATGAATTACATTCTATGCCTTGTTGCTCTAACAATGTAGCATCTACTTCCTCTAGTACTTTTGTTGAAACTAACCATGTAGAGGAAATAAAAGAGCTCAAGGCTCAAGTCACTTCTTTGATAAATGACTTGAAAAAGGGTCATCAAGGGAAGGTCACACTCAACAAAATCTTGAGTGTGCAAAAATCCCCCAATGACAAGGGTGGGCTTGGATTCAACTCCAATGTCAAGAACAAGTCCACTATCAAGTTGAAGCACAAGGATAACAAGAAGATTGGCCAAGATCAAGTCAAGGATCCGGCCAACATTGTTTGCTTCAAGTGCAAGGAAGAAGGGCATCATGTTAGATCTTGCCCATTCAAGAAGAAGTCTCCTACTGTGAAGCAACAAGGGAAGCGGCCTCAAGCTCCACCTCAAGTCATTAATGGGCCTCTTCCTAAGAGGACTACTCGAGCTCTTCCTCGAGTTGTGGCTTCACCTAAGAAGAAAGATGGCAAGAGTAGAACTTGCTACTTATGCCGTGAGAAGGGGCATATTTCTTCCTCATGCACTATTGGTATCTCCTCATCCAACCCTATCATTATTGATGATGTTTATTATCTTTGTAAGGATGAGGTTGGCAATGTGGTTGCCAAATTTGTTGGTGCTCAATGTGGTGTCAAGAAAAGAACCATTTGGGTTGCCAAGCCTATTGTGACTAACTTTTTAGGACCCAACTTGGTTGGGGACCAACAAGCCAAAACTTGATCAATAGGTGTGTTTTGGAGGGCATTGGAGACTTGGCTACATCATGAAGAATTAAGGGATCTTCATTATTATATTTGTCAAGCCAAGTCATGTGGATTATATTGCTCCTATTATATTTCCAATGTTCCTCCTTGCGGTAACATATGCTTAACTCATTTCATTGAAAGTTACTCGCCCCCTTGTGCATGTGTTGGTTTTGTATTCTCCATGCTCTTGTACATGTTGTGCCTTCCACTTAATTATCTTGAGGTATAAAGCTTATTTGTGTATGATTAGGTGGCACACCATATATGTGTGTTTCTTGTGTTTGAGCCTTACTTGGTTATATTTGATATATTATTTGGCTCTTGTGAGAGATTAATGGACTATCCCATTTTGGGGGAGTGTTATGCTTGGGCATACCACAATCCTAAAAAAAATGTATACATGAGGAATACCACCTAGTATTGATATTACAATATTATATATTCTCTATGTGGTACAATTCTCATGAGAAATTCAAGTTCTATAATGTCCATTAATTATCTCTATTTGGACCTTTTTGCCTCATGTTGGTTTTATGGTAGTATCACATTATGGATTCATATGCTTAGTGCATAGTACAATCCTAGAAAATGTGAATATTTGAGGTTGTGTCACTTAGAATTGATATTGATAATTATCTAGCGCCTATGTGACACATTTTCTCATACAAGTTCCAATCTGCTTGAATGCCTTTATTGATCATAATTTGGATCTTGTATGTGAGAGTGTTTCTTGGTATGTGTTTCCTCATATTTATATATATATATTCGCATGGAAACCATTTGCTTCAAGTTACTCTAATCACTAGTGATTGTGTGACTATTGGAAGCTACCAAGAATCTTGCTTGAAGTATCATGCTCAATTCTTATATTTAGTTATATGCTTCTTGTTGTGACTATGATCTTGGATATCCATGCAAGCTACCTTGGGAAAATTATTCCCAATATTTCTTGTCCTTGGACAATGAGTACTAAAGTTATGGTAGAATTTATTGATCATAGTCACTTTGGCCTTTGCTTAAACGTATCCTATCTTTGGCCAAGTAAATGTTTTGTGTGCTCCCATTCCTTCCTTGCCTCTTATGAATCTTCTTATTTTATTGGTATTCTCGTGTGTTTTATTTAATGTAGGTAGTGGTGATGATCTCATTTGTGTGCATTTTGCATTCAAAAGCAAAATTCTATATAATGTACTACTTATGGGTGAGCTCTCCTATATTATCTAGAACAATCCTATTTACGCTTCTTTGTTTGATCCATATCGGGTCTTATGTGCTTGGAACCTCAATCTTTTCGTTTTGGTATTTTGTGCCATCATGTTAAGTTTGGGGAGTTTGGTTTCTTGTTGGAACCTTGCTCTTTTTGGGATTTGGTTTTGTCTCATTCCTTGTTTCTTGATTTGACCATTTTAGAATGAGATAAATCCTTGAGCATTTTATTTCTATCTATTTTTGCTCTTTTGGCCTTAGCCTAGCTCATTTGTTGAACTTGTGATCTTTCATGTGTTGAATTGGTTCTTTGATACAATTTGGACACCGCTTGTCTTGTCACACTCTTGTGTGTGCCATCTCGGTTTACTTGGTGTTTTGTTTAAATTGTATCTCCCTTTTGGTTCTTGAAAGCTTTATGCATGCATATTTACTATATGATTATATTATGGCATGCTTGCTTTCTTTGATCCAATATATAAGGGAAACTCCACCAATTCCCATCGGCTAAGTTGTGCATGAAATTCAATTTCATATCAATGTGCACATAATTATGTGGAGTCTCTCCTATGTATTGTAGTTTCTCTAACCACTTTGGACCCAATAAGTTTGGGGACTATTTTGTACTTAATTGTGTTTTAGGTACATTGGAGATATATTGGATGCTTGTCTTTCATTTTTGAAGAAATGATACTTGGAAGAAAATTTGAGGCAAGCTATAGGATGATCAACGAATTCATATCCTCTACATCCTACCAATCATATCTCGGTAACAAGTATCTCGTTCTCATGCTCACATATCTTGATTCCAACCGTCTGTCGGTTGCCTTCTAGCATGAATTAATGTATTTGAAATTGTTGTAGTTCTAGCCATGGTTTTAAGAGGACTCTCTAGTGTATATGTGTTTAAGTTGAGATGAGTACATGTAGTTGGGACTATACAAAATCATGCACATGATCCTCCAATCCCAAATATGTCAATCTAGCAATTTTATTGCCTATCATTTCCTCAACTTCTCTCATATGCAATAGTGAGATTTTGCTAGTCTATTTTCTATTATGATACTTGTTGCCTTTCTTCATATATTTCAACTTTCTCCTTTTCCCTTGGTGATAGTTGTAATATATGTAGTGTGTTTGTGTTTGAAGTCCATTATGTACTATAAGATCTATGTGAGCCTTTGGCCATGCTTTGAAGCAAAAATCTTATTGGTATATGTTGTGACTTCATTTTTGCTTCCATGTGCTTTATTGTATATCTTCCTTGTATGTGCTTGTTTCTTTATGGGCATATGTCTTTGTGATGTCATCCACTTAGAGACATATACACATATGAGAAGATAATTTTAGTTGATTTTTAAAATCCTTGGAGACCACCTTTCTATTCCTTTTGATTCTTCGGTGGCTTCCAAATTTAATTGCCTATGAGTGCTTGTTCCTCTTGTTTGCATATTTTGGCACTCATATTTATTATCTCATGCCTTGTATTGTTAAATGAACTTGGATGAGTCAGGATTCCATGTTTATGCACCTTGATTCCAAATACAATTATCATAATTGGTGCATTATCTTTGGGGAGCTCATCTAATTCATCTAATAATGCACATTTGTCTTCTTTCCCATTTGTTGTGTTTTAAATACTTATGGGGGAGCGAGGATTCCATATTTGTGCAATATGTATTCTAATGCATTTATGTTGAATAGTGCACAAATCTTGGGGAGCTTCTCTATTTGTTATTTAAAGCACTCTCTTGCTCATATCATAATATCTTGTAGGTTCCATTTGGACTCATTTGTTGTTTTCAAATTGGTTTGTCGGACCTTGTAGTTGCTTGCATCATTTGACTTTATTTTTGCAATCTTCGGGTCCTCGATATAGTTCTACTCCCTCCCAAGTATTCATCATTGGATATGTGCGAAGGCACACCTTTGGAGGAATTATTACTATATTTGCCTTCTAGAACTTGTCACCCATTTCGGCAATCGATGCCAATGGGGGAGAAGTTTTAGAGGGTTTAAGGGAAGTTGGTTTATGCATTGAGTTTGTTCTTGTGCATTTATTGCTCATGCTCTTGCATCTTTGTTGTTGCTTAGCATGTGGTATATATATAGAGGAAACTCCACCAATGATAATGATTGGCAATTATGCAATGAAATTCAAGTTCATCACACATGCATAGATTGTGGGGGAGTTTGCTCTATATATGATGGTGGTACCAATATCACATACTTTTGTAGAATTTGATATTGGTATTACCATTTTATTCATTAAAATTCCTTATATAAACCCTCTTAAAGGGATTGTCATCAATTACCAAAATGGGGGAGATTGAAAGAACATGTTGGGCCCTCATGTGTGGTTTTGGTAATTAATGACAATCTTTATGGACTAATGTGTGTATTAAGTTATACTTGTAGGATTTGTCCATTGGCATCGCTTGGAGCATGTGTTGGCTTCAAGGTCAATGAAATGCAAAAAGATTTGTTGGGCAAACTCAATATGCGAGGTCGATGATGAGGAATTAAGGATGGCGTTCCATCTTGAGAAGGGCAAGATCGTCTACATCGAGCTCAAGTGGAATGCTCAAGGCAAAGGTATAATATTGATAGGTTTTCCCTTTTGCCGGTCTCACGTTGTGTGTGTGAGACCGAGTTTAGGATAGATAACCGTACTATCAAGAGGGGCTCTCGTATGAGTAATTCGGTCACATCGTTCGGAGAGAGCTCAAACCTTTGCATACTTGCATCATCATATTTGGTTGTTATTTGGTCTTATCCATGTGAGGATATAGAGCTTGGGTAATCTCCATAACAAACTCTTGTTCATCAAAATCGGATCTCCCATATATATCTTGTTGCGATTTTGATTTATGTGGCTTTTCAGTTTCTCACCAAGTGAGTTATCTCACATTATTCTAATTGATACTTTCTCACTTGGTGATAATAAATATTTCCAGTTTTTATTGAGAAGCCCTTGTCGTCATTTATCCAACGCAATTGGAATCGGGTCAATCAGAGCTACCGTTCAAAAGATATGACCGTTTAAGTTTTCGCCGATTTAATTCTATTAGAAAAAGGAAAAAACAGTTTTTCTGGGCCGTCCGGTACTACCAGGGCCCGATGCGACGCTGGCTCGCGCGACCCATCTTCATATCACCCGGTACCACTACGGTCCTCGGACCAGCCGGTAGTACCGCCGTGGGCGGTACTACCGGCCCGGTATTTTCCCTCGGCGCCTCGCTTCGCGCATACGCTTTCATGGCCTTGGCTCCAGGCCACCGCCTGCTGCGTTGACCACCACTGCAGGCCCCGTCCCGTGTTCCCGCTTTGCTCGGCGCGCATCGCGCTGGTCGCCGGGCCCGCTGCCTGCCCCCGCGTGCGAGTGCGCGTCCGTGTTGCTCGCCAGCTGCTACCTGCTTGCTGGCCCCGCTGCTGCCGAGCAAGCTGCTGCCTCCCGCATGCATGCGCAACTGCTGCTGCCGCTCACTTGTCTTGCTGCGTGTACGTACGGCCACGGCCCCATCTCGCTGCTCTCGTTTTTTCCTGCCATCTTGTTTGGTTCCGGTAGTACCGGTTAAATCCGGTAATCTTAGGGGACCGTTCAAAACTGCCCAAACGGCTAGATTTTCTGGGCCCTTTATTTAAGATTTGTCCGTTTTCAGTTTAGTCAGCTCCTCTATTATCTATTAGGCTAAACTTTGTCCACACTTGCTCTAGATCTTTAAGCTTGCCTAATCTTTTCCCTCCGATGATTCTTGTCCATATTTGAGTGGAAAAGAGAGGAGATCTATTACGTTTTGACCTAACCGATTCATCTCTTTGTGAGTGCATCTTTGGGGATCTAGATTTTGGGGGATTTTGTGTCTCTCTTTGATTCCTCCTCTCTTGTTCCCCCAATATCTTTAGTAGCTTTTTTGGAACTTGAGAGTGAGGGATTTGGGCATCTTTTTGGTGTTCTTGCAATTTGCATTTGGTGCATCGGTTTGAGTTCTCCTCGGAGAATTTTTTTTGAGTTACTCATTGGAGCTTGTCCCTCTTGGGTTCTTGGAACCCTAGACGGTTTGTGGCCTTGGTGGCATTGTGGCCTTTTGTGGCATTTGTTGGGAGCCTCCAATTAAGTTGTGGAGTTGTGCCCCAACCTTGTGAGAGGTTCCGGTTGCCACCGACAAGTGCACCGATAGTGGGCGTGAATCGATCCCATTGGGAGTGTGATTCACCGAGAATAAGAGGGCCTTTTGTGGCGTTGGTGGTTTGATACCACCCCCTCTCCAAACGAGACGTACTCCATGTTGGGAGGAACTCGGTAAAATATCGTCATCCCCGCGTGCCTCGGTTATCTCTATACCCGAGCTTTTCTTATGCACTTTACATTGTGATAGCCTTCGTGCTTGAAGTAATATATATCTTGCTATCACTTTGTTGTTTGTAATTGCTTAGCTTGAGTTGTTGGTGCACATAGGTGAACCTTAGTTGTTTCTAGGTTGTGCTTTACAAAGTAAACACTAGTTTTATTCCGCCTTTGTTGAGCCACTCTAGGAAAAGTTTTAATCGCCTATTCACCCCCCCCTCTAGGCGACATCCGTATCCTTTCACCCTCCATCAATAAGAATCTCGTGTTGGATCGCTTTTATGTCGAGATGGCTTTAAGTTGGTTTTTGAGTCCAATAAAGTTATAATTTCTAAGTATGTACAATTTGTTGGAAAAGGTTATGAGTGCAGAGGTCTGTTCCGCTTGTCTCTGTCAGACTCATGTACTAAAGTTATTAATCATGTTTGCAATGATAATGAGTCCAATCTTTGGCATTCATGACTCTGTCATATTAACTTTGGTTGCATGACGCGGCTAGCCAATATGAGTTTAATTCCAAAATTTACCACATCAAAGGTTCTAAGTGCCAAGTTTGTGTGCAAGCAAAGCAACCCATAAGTCTCATACATTGCGGGCAGAAAACTTAGCACCTAGAACTTATACATTCAGATCTTTGTGAGATGAATGCTGTGTTGACAAAAGGTGGAAAAAGATACTTTATGACGTTGATTGATGACTCCAGTAGATACTGCTATGTTTATCTCCTGAAATCTAAAGATGAAGCTTTGAACTACTTCAAAATCTATAAAGCTGAGGCAGAAAACCAACTTGATCTTAAAATCAAGCGGCTAAGGTCGGATCGTGGTGGAGAGTACTTTTCAAATGAATTTGATTTATTCTGTGCGGAACATGGTGTTATACATGAGAGGACGCCTCCCTACTCACCTCAGTCAAATGGGGTGGCCGAAAGGAAGAACCGCACTCTAACTGATTTGGTTAACGCCATGTTAGATACATCGGGTCTTTCCAAGGAATGGTGGGGGAGGCGCTAATGACCGCGTGTCATGTCCTAAACCGTGTTCCTGTAAAGGATAAAACCATGACTCCATTTGAGGAATGGGAAAAGAAAAGGCTTAAACTCTCTTACTTACGAACTTGGGGTTGTTTGGCGAAAGTCAATATTCCAATACCCAAGAAGCGAAAGCTTGGACCAAAAACCGTTGATTGTGTTTTTCTGGGATATGCTTTTCATAGCATTGGCTATAGATTTTTGATAGTAAAATTTGAGGTATCAGACATGCATGTTGGTACAATTATGGAGTCGAATGATGCGACTTTCTTTGAGGACATCTTTCCTATGAAAGGTATGTCCAGCTCATCAAATCAGGAGATGACTAGTTCATCTAGTCAGGAATTTTCTATAATTCCTGAACCCACTATGCCGATAGAACACTCTGATGATCCTGTGGAGGATGACAATGAAGCTCCCAAAAGGAGCAAGAGACAAAGGACTGCAAAGTCATTTGGTGATGATTTCATTGTGTACCTTGTGGATGATACTCCCACTTCTATTTCAGAAGCCTATGCATCTCAAGATCTCGACTCTTGGAAGGAAGTCGTCAAGCGAGATGGACTCCATCTTAGATAATGGTACTTGGGAAATCACTGATCGTCCTTATGGGTGTAAACCTATAGGATGTAAATGGGTGTTCAAGAAAAATCTTAGACCTGATGGTACTATTGAAAAGTACAAGGCACGTCTTGTGGCTAAGGGTTATACCCAAAAGGAAGGTGAAGACTTCTTCGATACCTACTCACCTGTAGCCAGATTGACCACTATTCGAATACTACTTTCCTTGGCCGCCTCACATGGTCTTCTCGTTCATCAAATGGACGTTAAGACAGCTTTTCTAAATGGAGAGCTAGATGAGGAAATTTATATGGAGCAGCCTGACGGATTTGTGGTAGATGGTCAAGAAGGAAAGGTGTGTAAGTTAGTGAAGTCTTTATATGGTCTTAAGCAAGCTCCTAAGCGATGGCGAGAAGTTTGAAAGAACTTTAATCGCTAAAGGATTTGTTATGTGAACGACAAATGTGTGTACTATCGCCATGGTGGGGGCGAGGGAGTTATTATGTGTCTCTATGTTGATGACATATTGATATTCGGGACCAACCTCGCTGTTATCGAGGAGGTCAAAGAGTTCCTATCTCGTTGCTTTGAGATGAAGGATTTGGGAGTGGCTGATGTAATTTTAAACATCAAGCTACTAAAGGATGACAATGGTGGGATTACATTGCTTCAGTCTCACTATGTGGAAAAGGTATTGAGTCGCTTCGGGTATAGTGACTGCAATTCTTCTCCAACGCCTTATGATCAATTGAGATATTCTCAAATTATTGGCTCGCTCATGTATTTAGCCAGTGCTACTAGACCTGACATCTCCTTTGCTGTAAGCAAACTGAGTCGATTTGTGTCAAATCCTGGAGATGATCATTGGCATGCTCTTGAAAGAGTTTTGCGCTATTTGAAAGGCACTGCGAGTTATGGTATTCACTATACTGGGTATCCTCGGGTACTTGAGGGTTATAGTGATTCAAATTGGATATCTAATGCTGATGAGATTCAGGCCACAAGTGGTTATTTGTTCACACTTGGTGGTGGCGCTGTTTCCTAGAAGTCTTGCAAGCAGACCATCTTAACGAGGTCAACAATGGAAGCAGAACTCACAGCATTAGACACAGCCACTGTTGAAGCAGAGTGGCTTCGTGAGCTCTTGATGGACTTACCTGTGGTTGAAAAACCAATACCCGCCATCCCAATGAACTGTGATAATCAAACTGTGATCGTCAAAGTAAACAGTTCTAAGGATAATATGAAGTCATCAAGGCATGTGAAGAGGAGATTGAAATCTATCAGGAAATTGAGAAACTCCGGAGTTATTGCGTTGGATTATATCCAAACATATAAAAACCTGGCAGATCCTTTCACAAAGGGATTATCACGTAATGTGATAGATAATGCATCGAGGGAGATGGGTTTGAGACCCACGCTATGAGTTGATCCTAGTGGCAACCCACTCTATGTGATCGGAGATCCCGTGAATTAGAGCTGGGAGACAAACTGTTGTCGGTGAGAGGAGAGTATTACCATATTATATTTACATCTCAATAAAGATGCAATACTCTATTATTCTTCATGGCAGGTTGATTTTTTTCTTAATGTGTTCAAATTTGATTTTTTTAAGCTGAGATTTTGTTACGGAACATCTCTTGAGAACACACCTATATGAGTCTGACCGTCAAGCGTCATGATCCGTGAGAGTTGGGTGTTCTCTAGTAAACTCATGAAAGGCCACGGAGTATGGCGTATAAGCTCCAAACAGCGGGAAGCCGACGGTAGCCTGTGCATCGTCTAGATTTTATGTGAAACTAGCGCGCAGAAAACTTGTAGTTTAAGGCGTAGTCCACTATTCAAGTTGCAAGCTAGCGTAGCATGAAGTTTAACGTGGAAGTTCAACTTAACAGTCTCCACTACATACCGGTATATAAAACAATGTTCTGGAAGAAAAGTGATGTGATGTGCCAATGAGACTTTGTGGGGGATTGTTGGAATTTGGTGAGTTTTGGGCTGTTGGCCCATTAGACAAATTCTGAAATTCTCTTTAGCCCACTTGTATATGGCAGCATATGGCTGTGCTAGTGGTGCTAAAGTTTAGTCCCACATTGCTAGTTGAAGGGGAGTTGGACCACCTTATATAGTAGAGTGTTGCACCACTCACTAAGGTGTGACAAGAAGAGTAGCCCTCGCGCACTCCTCCTCCGACGCCGCCCGCCTCGCCTCGCCTCGTCACGGCCTTGACAGCGTGCATGGTTATGGAATCTCGCCGAGCCGAGCTTTATTTTGCTTGTTGGGAAAACCGATTATGAGTCATTAACAGACACGTTAATTACAGCCGTTTCCAGCTTTTATGGACGTGGCTGTTACCGACTCGGACGTGGGATGAGCCCACGATCCTCCTAACCTGCACTATATAAAGCGTCCGGGCTAAACCTAATCGGTATGGAATCAATCCACACACGCGCCTACCTCCAGAACCTTGCGCCGCCGCTTTCGTCTTCCTCATCCCGGCTTGCGGCGTGCACCGCAGATCGGGACAGCAGGCCTCTGGAACCCCGCCTCTCGTGAACCTGTACGGGTGAGGGGCGATCAGGTTTTTGGGGAGCGCTCAAGCGCGACTACTGGCAACCACGACGTCGTACGACGACGAGTTCCCGAACGACGACTTCTTCCCGGACGTCAGCGACCTCTTCGACAACCTCAACATAGGCGACGCTGCGGCTGCTATTCAGCCTACTCTGTATGTGATACTCAACTGTCTCTTTCGGATTATGCTAGAGTTCTCTGTTCTAGCGTTTGCTGTAGATGTGATAGATTTACCTTCTATAGATGTAATATGTTCATCTACTTTGTTGATCTACATAATTGGTTTTAGTACCGTTTGTATGATCATGTTTTATCAGTTTATTATTCGGATTAAATCATATGGATTATTGCTTATATTTCCAACAATCCAAAAACCTGATTATAGGCAACTGAATTCCACTGGTGTAGCCGTGGATACTAGGCCGCCTCCTTTTGACGGCATGCACTATAAGAGATGGCGCAAGAGAGCAGTTCTCTGGTTTGAAAACCTAAACTGCTATAGCGCCACTCTTGGCAAGCCTGAAGGAGATCTTTCTGCTGAGCAGGAAGCGAGCTTTAAGAAAGCCGATACCATGTTTATGGCGGCTTTGTTCAGTGTTCTTGGGGACAACATTGTTGACCCTTATATGTCATTTGATAATGGCAAGGACGCGTGGGAAGCGCTCGAGGCCAAGTTTGGGGTCTCGGACGCTGGCACTGAGCTGTATGTCATGGAGCAATTCTATGACTACAGGATGGTTGATGAGCGCTCCGTCGTTCAGCAAGCTCATGAGATACAATCACTTGCCAAGGAACTTGAGCAGTTCAAGTGTTCCTTACCGGACAAATTTGTGGCTGGTGGCATTATTGCCAAGCTTCCTCCTTCGTGGAGGAACTTTGCTACTTCTCTGAAACATAAGCGACAAGAGTTTTCCGTTACGGATCTCATTGGGTCTCTTCATGTGGAAGAGAAGGCGAGAGCAAAGGACAAAACTGCTCGAGGACTTGAGGGAGGTTCTACTGCCAATTTAGTGCAGAGGAAAAACTTCCAATCCCACAAGTTCAAGAATAAGAACAAAACTGAAGGAAAGGGAAAGTTCGATGGCAAGAACAAGGCCACGCACTCAACCAACTTCAAGAAGAAAAATGATAAGAGGAAAGGCTCTTGACACGTCTGTGGTGATCCTGATCATTGGGCTCCTAGCTGCCCTAATCGCTTTGACAAGCGTCAACATGGGAACAGCGGCAAGACCGCAAATGTTGTTATTAGCGATACTGAGATGAAGGATGCTGGGTACGGTATTTTACCTACTATCCTTTCAGTATGTCATTCTCCTGATTGGTGGATAGACACGGGTGCTAATACACATGTGTGTTCTGATATTTCCATGTTCTCCTCTTATCAGGTCTCAAGGACTTCTTCCGTGCTGATGGGAAATGTCTCACGTGCTTCTGTTCATGGTGTTGGTACGGTAGATCTGAAGTTTACTTCGGGGAAGACCGTACAGCTAAAGAACGTGCAGCATGTTCCCTCTGAAAGAACATGTTGGGCCCCCATGTGTGGTTTTGGTAATTAATGACAATCTTTATGGAATAATGTGTGTATTAAGTTATACTTGTAGGATTTTCCATTGGCATCGCTTGGAGCATGTGTTGGCTTCAAGGTCAATGAAAAGCAAAAAGATTTGTTGGGCAAACTCAATATGCGAGGTCGATGATGAGGAATTAAGGATGGCGTTCCATCTTGAGAAGGGCAAGATCGTCTACATCGAGCTCAAGTGGAATGCTCAAGGCAAAGGTATAATATTGATAGGTTTTCCCTTTTGCCGGTCTCATGTTGTGTGTGTGAGACCGGGTTTAGGATAGATAACCGTACTATCAAGAGGGGCTCTCGTATGAGTAATTCGGTCACATCGTTCGGAGAGAGCTCAAACCTTTGCATACTTGCATCATCATATTTGGTTGTTATTTGGTCTTATCCATGTGAGGATATAGAGCTTGTGGTAATCTCCATAACAAACTCTTGTTCATCAAAATCGGATCTCCCATATATATCTTGTTGCGATTTTGATTTATGCGGCTTTTCAGTTTCTCACCAAGTGAGTTATCTCACATTATTCTAATTGATACTTTCTCACTTGGTGATAATAAATATTTCCAGTTTTTATTGAGAAGCCCTTGTCGTCCTTTATCCAACGCAATTGGAATCGGGTCAATCGGAGCTACCGTTTAAAAGATATGACCGTTTGAGTTTTCGCCGATTTAATCCTATTAGAAAAAAGGAAAAAACAGTTTTTCTGGGCCGTCCGGTACTACCGGGCCCAGTACCGGACGCGCCTGGCTCGCGCGGCCCATCTTCAGTATCACCTGGTACCCACTACCGGTCCTACCGGACCGGCCCGGTAATCTGCGCCGGTGGGCAGTACTACCGGCAGCCAGTATTTTCCTCGGCGCCTCACGGCCCGGCTACTCCCGTGCTCGAGATCCGCGTTGACCCGCCTCGTCTCTGCGGGCTTGCAGCCGCCCTTGGCTCCCTGCTGGCCCGCTTCGCTAGCCTCACAGGCGTGCCGCCGTCGCTCGCATGTGCTTCGCTTGTAGCTGGCTCCTTACTTGCTGCTGCCGCTCACTTGTCTCGCTGCGTGTACGTACGGCCACGGCCCCATCTCGCTGCTCTCGTTTTTTCCTGCCATCTTGTTTGGTTCCGGTAGTACCGGTTAAATCCGGTAGTACCGGACCGTTCCGAAAAACTGCCCAAACGGCTAGATTTTCTGGGCCCTCTATTTAAGCTTTGTCCGTTTTCAGTTTAGTTAGCTCCTCTATTATCTATTAGGCTAAACTTTGTCCACACTTGCTCTAGATCTTGAAGCTTGCCTAATCTTTTCCCTCCGATGATTCTTGTCCATACTTGAGTGGAAAAGAGAGGAGATCTATTACGTTTTGACCTAACCGATTCATCTCTTTGTGAGTGCATCTTTGGGGATCTAGATTTTGGGGGATTTTGTGTCTCTCTTTGATTCCTCCTCTCTTGTTCCCCCAATAGCTTTAGTAGCTTTGTTGGAACTTGAGAGTGAGGGATTTGGGCATCTTTTTGGTGTTCTTGCAATTTGTATTTGGTGCATCGGTTTGAGTTCTCCTCGGAGAATTTTTTTTGAGTTACTCATTGGAGCTTGTCCCTCTTGGGTTCTTGGAACCCTAGACGGTTTGTGGCCTTGGTGGCATTGTGGCCTTTTGTGGCGTTTGTTGGGAGCCTCCAATTAAGTTGTGGAGTTGTGCCCCAACCTTGTGAGAGGTTCCGGTTGCCACCGACAAGTGCACCGATAGTGGAAGCGTGAATCGATCCCATTGGGAGTGTGATTCACCGGAGAATAATGGAGGCCTTTTGTGGCGTTGGTGGTTTGATACCACCCCCTCTCCAAACGAGACGTACTCCATGTTGGGAGGAACTCGGTAAAATATCGTCGTCCCCGCGTGCCTCGGTTATCTCTATACCCGAGCTTTTACTTATGCACTTTACATTGTGATAGCCTTCGTGCTTGAAGTAATATATATCTTGCTATAACTTTGTTGTTTGTAATTGCTTAGCTTAAGTTGTTGGTGCACATAGGTGAACCTTAGTTGTTTCTAGGTTGTACTTTACTAAGTAAACACTAGTTTTATTCCGCCTTTGTTGAGCCACTCTAGGAAAAGTTTTAATCGCCTATTCACCCCCCTCTAGGCGACATCCGTATCCTTTCAATTGGTATCAGAGCCCGGTCTCTCATTTTAGGCTTCACCGCCTTGAGAGTGAAGATGTCGGCTAGAGGATTAGTGCACAATGACATGTTCACATTCGATGGCACAAATTATGATATATGGAAAAATCGCATGCTCATTCATTTTTGGGACATGGACCCAAATTTGGAGCGTATTGTAGATATAGGTTTTTCTCCTCCAATGGATTTCAAAAATCTATCTAGTGAGGATGAGAAAAACTTATATCTCGATGCTCAAGCTTCTAATATGCTTGTTAATGCTTTGAGCTATGTAGTTACTTCTTCAATCATTCCTTTTTGGAGCGCTCATGAGTTATGGACAAAACTTCAAGATAAATATGTTGTGTCCAACATTATTGAGGATGATTGTGTTGCTTCCACTTCCGGTCGAGATGAGTTCTCATCCTCTACCACTTCACCAACATGTGACTTTTTACAAGGTAATGATATGGTGAGTGGTGATAGAAATTGCAATTTGGATAGTGTGCTTACTATTTGTAATCCCTCATCCCTATCGAGTTGCAATGATCTATCTTTGGACCTTAACGCTTCTAGCACTACAAACTCCTTACATGCTTGTGTTAATAGTCCTTGCATATCATGTAGAAATGACTTGAATAAATCTCATGATGATATGCTTGTGTTGTCTTGTTGCCATGATAAAAATACTTCCATTTCCTCTAGTGCTTGTGTTGCTAACCATGTAGAGGAAAATGAAGATTCTATGGGCCAAGACAAGGTCTTGAAGAGAGCTACAAGTGCAATCTCATCATCACCTTCCTCCGGTTTTCACATGTGCCTTATGGCTAAGGGAACAAAGGTAACCTCTTTGAATCCCATTGTATCTCATGATGATGATGATGATGAGGTTGAGAATGATAATGATGATTATAGAGGTAAGTATGATATTACCTCTATCAAGAAAATGGGAGAGGTTGTCTATAGTGCTCTCTACAAAAATAAAATTGCTTCCTCCAACCTTCTTGAAATCTTGAATTATGCTATAGAAGGCAATGATCTTATTGAGGAGCAAGAAAACATAATTGATGAAAAGTTTGCACTTGAGCGTGAATATGCTAATGAACTTGCTCAAGTAAAGGACTCCCTTGAAGAAGAACAAACCACCAAAGAATCTCTTGAGGAGACTTTTACTCTGGAATAATCTAGAGTAAAGGAATACCATGATAGAGAACTTGCGGTGGCTAACTCCTTCAAGATTA
This sequence comes from Avena insularis, assembly GCA_023614405.1. Classification (NCBI taxonomy): domain Eukaryota; kingdom Viridiplantae; phylum Streptophyta; class Magnoliopsida; order Poales; family Poaceae; genus Avena; species Avena insularis. The sequence goes on from CM042685.1 coordinate 444,736,218, forward strand.
AAAATGATGAACTTGAAGTTTCTTATGCTAAACTTGTTGATGATTTTAAGCACCTCGAAAATGGCTCTCGGGTCGTTAAGAGGGAGCTCATCAAACTCACTGAGTCACATGAGCAACTTAAAGCTTCATATTCAAAAGAGCTTGCCAAGTTGCCCTCACCTCTCACTAATAATGATGATGCTTGTGTTACTAACTCTATTTCTTGTGAAGCATCTATTTTGGAGGAGAATGTTGAGCTAAAGGCTCAACTTGCGTTGCTAACTAGCAACTATGGGAAATTAGAAGAAAGTCATGTTAAGCTCTCAAGCTCGCATGAGGATCTTCTAGTCTCCCATGGTAGGTTAAAGTTAGCTCATGAGGCCATCATGTCAAAGGTAACATCTAGTGGGCCTCATGTGGACATTAGCACTACATCTACTCCAAATGTTATATTGCCATGTGCTAGTCCGTGTAGTTCATCCTCTCACAACCATGATGTATCTTGTGATGAATTACATTCTATGCCTTGTTGCTCTAACAATGTAGCATCTACTTCCTCTAGTACTTTTGTTGAAACTAACCATGTAGAGGAAATAAAAGAGCTCAAGGCTCAAGTCACTTCTTTGATAAATGACTTGAAAAAGGGTCATCAAGGGAAGGTCACACTCAACAAAATCTTGAGTGTGCAAAAATCCCCCAATGACAAGGGTGGGCTTGGATTCAACTCCAATGTCAAGAACAAGTCCACTATCAAGTTGAAGCACAAGGATAACAAGAAGATTGGCCAAGATCAAGTCAAGGATCCGGCCAACATTGTTTGCTTCAAGTGCAAGGAAGAAGGGCATCATGTTAGATCTTGCCCATTCAAGAAGAAGTCTCCTACTGTGAAGCAACAAGGGAAGCGGCCTCAAGCTCCACCTCAAGTCATTAATGGGCCTCTTCCTAAGAGGACTACTCGAGCTCTTCCTCGAGTTGTGGCTTCACCTAAGAAGAAAGATGGCAAGAGTAGAACTTGCTACTTATGCCGTGAGAAGGGGCATATTTCTTCCTCATGCACTATTGGTATCTCCTCATCCAACCCTATCATTATTGATGATGTTTATTATCTTTGTAAGGATGAGGTTGGCAATGTGGTTGCCAAATTTGTTGGTGCTCAATGTGGTGTCAAGAAAAGAACCATTTGGGTTGCCAAGCCTATTGTGACTAACTTTTTAGGACCCAACTTGGTTGGGGACCAACAAGCCAAAACTTGATCAATAGGTGTTTTGGAGGGCATTGGAGACTTGGCTACATCATGAAGAATTAAGGGATCTTCATTATTATATTTGTCAAGCCAAGTCATGTGGATTATATTGCTCCTATTATATTTCCAATGTTCCTCCTTGCGGTAACATATGCTTAACTCATTTCATTGAAAGTTACTCGCCCCCTTGTGCATGTGTTGGTTTTGTATTCTCCATGCTCTTGTACATGTTGTGCCTTCCACTTAATTATCTTGAGGTATAAAGCTTATTTGTGTATGATTAGGTGGCACACCATATATGTGTGTTTCTTGTGTTTGAGCCTTACTTGGTTATATTTGATATATTATTTGGCTCTTGTGAGAGATTAATGGACTATCCCATTTTGGGGGAGTGTTATGCTTGGGCATACCACAATCCTAAAAAAATGTATACATGAGGAATACCACCTAGTATTGATATTACAATATTATATATTCTCTATGTGGTACAATTCTCATGAGAAATTCAAGTTCTATAATGTCCATTAATTATCTCTATTTGGACCTTTTTGCCTCATGTTGGTTTTATGGTAGTATCACATTATGGATTCATATGCTTAGTGCATAGTACAATCCTAGAAAATGTGAATATTTGAGGTTGTGTCACTTAGAATTGATATTGATAATTATCTAGCGCCTATGTGACACATTTTCTCATACAAGTTCCAATCTGCTTGAATGCCTTTATTGATCATAATTTGGATCTTGTATGTGAGAGTGTTTCTTGGTATGTGTTTCCTCATATTTAGATATATATATTCGCATGGAAACCATTTGCTTCAAGTTACTCTAATCACTAGTGATTGTGTGACTATTGGAAGCTACCAAGAATCTTGCTTGAAGTATCATGCTCAATTCTTATATTTAGTTATATGCTTCTTGTTGTGACTATGATCTTGGATATCCATGCAAGCTACCTTGGGAAAATTATTCCCAATATTTCTTGTCCTTGGACAATGAGTACTAAAGTTATGGTAGAATTTATTGATCATAGTCACTTTGGCCTTTGCTTAAACGTATCCTATCTTTGGCCAAGTAAATGTTTTGTGTGCTCCCATTCCTTCCTTGCCTCTTATGAATCTTCTTATTTTATTGGTATTCTCGTGTGTTTTATTTAATGTAGGTAGTGGTGATGATCTCATTTGTGTGCATTTTGCATTCAAAAGCAAAATTCTATATAATGTACTACTTATGGGTGAGCTCTCCTATATTATCTAGAACAATCCTATTTACGCTTCTTTGTTTGATCCATATCGGGTCTTATGTGCTTGGAACCTCAATCTTTTCGTTTTGGTATTTTGTGCCATCATGTTAAGTTTGGGGAGTTTGGTTTCTTGTTGGAACCTTGCTCTTTTTGGGATTTGGTTTTGTCTCATTCCTTGTTTCTTGATTTGACCATTTTAGAATGAGATAAATCCTTGAGCATTTTATTTCTATCTATTTTTGCTCTTTTGGCCTTAGCCTAGCTCATTTGTTGAACTTGTGATCTTTCATGTGTTGAATTGGTTCTTTGATACAATTTGGACACTGCTTGTCTTGTCACACTCTTGTGTGCCATCTCGGTTTACTTGGTGTTTTGTTTAAATTGTATCTCCCTTTTGGTTCTTGAAAGCTTTATGCATGCATATTTACTATATGATTATATTATGGCATGCTTGCTTTCTTTGATCCAATATATAAGGGAAACTCCACCAATTCCCATCGGCTAAGTTGTGCATGAAATTCAATTTCATATCAATGTGCACATAATTATGTGGAGTCTCTCCTATGTATTGTAGTTTCTCTAACCACTTTGGACCCAATAAGTTTGGGGACTATTTTGTACTTAATTGTGTTTTAGGTACATTGGAGATATATTGGATGCTTGTCTTTCATTTTTGAAGAAATGATACTTGGAAGAAAATTTGAGGCAAGCTATAGGATGATCAACGAATTCATATCCTCTACATCCTACCAATCATATCTCGGTAACAAGTATCTCGTTCTCATGCTCACATATCTTGATTCCAACCGTCTGTCGGTTGCCTTCTAGCATGAATTAATGTATTTGAAATTGTTGTAGTTCTAGCCATGGTTTTAAGAGGACTCTCTAGTGTATATGTGTTTAAGTTGAGATGAGTACATGTAGTTGGGACTATACAAAATCATGCACATGATCCTCCAATCCCAAATATGTCAATCTAGCAATTTTATTGCCTATCATTTCCTCAACTTCTCTCATATGCAATAGTGAGATTTTGCTAGTCTATTTTCTATTATGATACTTGTTGCCTTTCTTCATATATTTCAACTTTCTCCTTTTCCCTTGGTGATAGTTGTAATATATGTAGTGTTTGTGTTTGAAGTCCATTATGTACTATAAGATCTATGTGAGCCTTTGGCCATGCTTTGAAGCAAAAATCTTATTGGTATATGTTGTGACTTCATTTTTGCTTCCATGTGCTTTATTGTATATCTTCCTTGTATGTGCTTGTTTCTTTATGGGCATATGTCTTTGTGATGTCATCCACTTAGAGACATATACACATATGAGAAGATAATTTTAGTTGATTTTTAAAATCCTTGGAGACCACCTTTCTATTCCTTTTGATTCTTCGGTGGCTTCCAAATTTAATTGCCTATGAGTGCTTGTTCCTCTTGTTTGCATCTTTTGGCACTCATATTTATTATCTCATGCCTTGTATTGTTAAATGAACTTGGATGAGTCAGGATTCCATGTTTATGCACCTTGATTCCAAATACAATTATCATAATTGGTGCATTATCTTTGGGGAGCTCATCTAATTCATCTAATAATGCACATTTGTCTTCTTTCTCATTTGTTGTGTTTTAAATACTTATGGGGGAGCGAGGATTCCATATTTGTGCAATATGTATTCTAATGCATTTATGTTGAATAGTGCACAAATCTTGGGGAGCTTCTCTATTTGTTATTTAAAGCACTCTCTTGCTCATATCATAATATCTTGTAGGTTCCATTTGGACTCATTTGTTGTTTTCAAATTGGTTTGTCGGACCTTGTAGTTGCTTGCATCATTTGACTTTATTTTTGCAATCTTCGGGTCCTCGATATAGTTCTACTCCCTCCCAAGTATTCATCATTGGATATGTGCGAAGGCACACCTTTGGAGGAATTATTACTATATTTGCCTTCTAGAACTTGTCACCCATTTCGGCAATCGATGCCAATGGGGGAGAAGTTTTAGAGGGTTTAAGGGAAGTTGGTTTATGCATTGAGTTTGTTCTTGTGCATTTATTGCTCATGCTCTTGCATCTTTGTTGTTGCTTAGCATGTGGTATATATATAGAGGAAACTCCACCAATGATAATGATTGGCAATTATGCAATGAAATTCAAGTTCATCACACATGCATAGATTGTGGGGGAGTTTGCTCTATATATGATGGTGGTACCAATATCACATACTTTTGTAGAATTTGATATTGGTATTACCATTTTATTCATTAAAATTCCTTATATAAACCCTCTTAAAGGGATTGTCATCAATTACCAAAATGGGGGAGATTGAAAGAACATGTTGGGCCCTCATGTGTGGTTTTGGTAATTAATGACAATCTTTATGGACTAATGTGTGTATTAAGTTATACTTGTAGGATTTGTCCATTGGCATCGCTTGGAGCATGTGTTGGCTTCAAGGTCAATGAAATGCAAAAAGATTTGTTGGGCAAACTCAATATGCGAGGTCGATGATGAGGAATTAAGGATGGCGTTCCATCTTGAGAAGGGCAAGATCGTCTACATCGAGCTCAAGTGGAATGCTCAAGGCAAAGGTATAATATTGATAGGTTTTCCCTTTTGCCGGTCTCACGTTGTGTGTGTGAGACCGAGTTTAGGATAGATAACCGTACTATCAAGAGGGGCTCTCGTATGAGTAATTCGGTCACATCGTTCGGAGAGAGCTCAAACCTTTGCATACTTGCATCATCATATTTGGTTGTTATTTGGTCTTATCCATGTGAGGATATAGAGCTTGGGTAATCTCCATAACAAACTCTTGTTCATCAAAATCGGATCTCCCATATATATCTTGTTGCGATTTTGATTTATGTGGCTTTTCAGTTTCTCACCAAGTGAGTTATCTCACATTATTCTAATTGATACTTTCTCACTTGGTGATAATAAATATTTCCAGTTTTTATTGAGAAGCCCTTGTCGTCATTTATCCAACGCAATTGGAATCGGGTCAATCAGAGCTACCGTTCAAAAGATATGACCGTTTAAGTTTTCGCCGATTTAATTCTATTAGAAAAAGGAAAAAACAGTTTTTCTGGGCCGTCCGGTACTACCAGGCCCAGTACCGGACGCGCCTGGCTCGCGCGACCCATCTTCAGTATCACCCGGTACCCACTACCGGTCCTACCGGACCAGCCCGGTAGTACCGCCCGGTGGGCCGGTACTACCGGCCGCCTGTATTTTCCCTCGGTAGCCTCGCTGCGCATACTGCTTTCGCCTGTCTGGCTCCCGAGCCCTGCCCTGCTGCGTTGACCACCACTGCAGGCCCCGTCCCGTGTTCCCGCTTTGCTCGGCGCGCATCGCGCTGGTCGCCGGGCCCGCTGCCTGCCCAGCGTCGAAAGTCGCGTCCGTGTTGCTCGCCGGTTGCTACGCTTCTTGGCCCATTGCCGAAAGCAAGTCTTTGCCTCCGCATGCATGCTAACTGCTGCCGCTCACTTGTCTTGCTGCGTGTACGTACGGCCACGGCCCCATCTCGCTGCTCTCGTTTTTTCCTGCCATCTTGTTTGGTTCCGGTAGTACCGGTTAAATCCGGTAGTACCGGACCGTTCCGAAAAACTGCCCAAACGGCTAGATTTTCTGGGCCCTTTATTTAAGATTTGTCCGTTTTCAGTTTAGTCAGCTCCTCTATTATCTATTAGGCTAAACTTTATCCACACTTGCTCTAGATCTTTAAGCTTGCCTAATCTTTTCCCTCCGATGATTCTTGTCCATATTTGAGTGGAAAAGAGAGGAGATCTAGCCCCACGTTTTGACCTAACCGATTCATCTCTTTGTGAGTGCATCTTTGGGGATCTAGATTTTGGGGGATTTTGTGTCTCTCTTTGATTCCTCCTCTCTTGTTCCCCCAATAGCTTTAGTAGCTTTTTTGGAACTTGAGAGTGAGGGATTTGGGCATCTTTTTGGTGTTCTTGCAATTTGCATTTGGTGCATCGGTTTGAGTTCTCCTCGGAGAATTTTTTTTGAGTTACTCATTGGAGCTTGTCCCTCTTGGGTTCTTGGAACCCTAGACGGTTTGTGGCCTTGGTGGCATTGTGGCCTTTTGTGGCATTTGTTGGGAGCCTCCAATTAAGTTGTGGAGTTGTGCCCCAACCTTGTGAGAGGTTCCGGTTGCCACCGACAAGTGCACCGATAGTGGAAGCGTGAATCGATCCCATTGGGAGTGTGATTCACCGGAGAATAAGAGGGGCCTTTTGTGGCGTTGGTGGTTTGATACCACCCCCTCTCCAAACGAGACGTACTCCATGTTGGGAGGAACTCGGTAAAATATCGTCATCCCCGCGTGCCTCGGTTATCTCTATACCCGAGCTTTTCTTATGCACTTTACATTGTGATAGCCTTCGTGCTTGAAGTAATATATATCTTGCTATCACTTTGTTGTTTGTAATTGCTTAGCTTGAGTTGTTGGTGCACATAGGTGAACCTTAGTTGTTTCTAGGTTGTGCTTTACAAAGTAAACACTAGTTTTATTCCGCCTTTGTTGAGCCACTCTAGGAAAAGTTTTAATCGCCTATTCACCCCCCCCTCTAGGCGACATCCGTATCCTTTCACCCTCCATCAATAAGAATCTCGTCAGCGGATCGCTTTTATGTCGAGATGGCTTTAAGTTGGTTTTTGAGTCCAATAAAGTTATAATTTCTAAGTATGTACAATTTGTTGGAAAAGGTTATGAGTGCAGAGGTCTGTTCCGCTTGTCTCTGTCAGACTCATGTACTAAAGTTATTAATCATGTTTGCAATGATAATGAGTCCAATCTTTGGCATTCATGACTCTGTCATATTAACTTTGGTTGCATGACGCGGCTAGCCAATATGAGTTTAATTCCAAAATTTACCACTGTCAAAGGTTCTAAGTGCCAAGTTTGTGTGCAAGCAAAGCAACCCATAAGTCTCATACATTGAACCGAGAAACTTAGCACCGCTAGAACTTATACATTCAGATCTTTGTGAGATGAATGCTGTGTTGACAAAAGGTGGAAAAAGATACTTTATGACGTTGATTGATGACTCCAGTAGATACTGCTATGTTTATCTCCTGAAATCTAAAGACGAAGCTTTGAACTACTTCAAAATCTATAAAGCTGAGGCAGAAAACCAACTTGATCTTAAAATCAAGCGGCTAAGGTCGGATCGTGGTGGAGAGTACTTTTCAAATGAATTTGATTTATTCTGTGCGGAACATGGTGTTATACATGAGAGGACGCCTCCCTACTCACCTCAGTCAAATGGGGTGGCCGAAAGGAAGAACCGCACTCTAACTGATTTGGTTAACGCCATGTTAGATACATCGGGTCTTTCCAAGGAATGGTGGGGGAGGCGCTAATGACCGCGTGTCATGTCCTAAACCGTGTTCCTGTAAAGGATAAAACCATGACTCCATTTGAGGAATGGGAAAAGAAAAGGCTTAAACTCTCTTACTTACGAACTTGGGGTTGTTTGGCGAAAGTCAATATTCCAATACCCAAGAAGCGAAAGCTTGGACCAAAAACCGTTGATTGTGTTTTTCTGGGATATGCTTTTCATAGCATTGGCTATAGATTTTTGATAGTAAAATTTGAGGTATCCGACATGCATGTTGGTACAATTATGGAGTCGAATGATGCGACTTTCTTTGAGGACATCTTTCCTATGAAAGGTATGTCCAGCTCATCAAATCAGGAGATGACTAGTTCATCTAGTCAGGAATTTTCTATAATTCCTGAACCCACTATGCCGATAGAACACTCTGATGATCCTGTGGAGGATGACAATGAAGCTCCCAAAAGGAGCAAGATACAAAGGACTGCAAAGTCATTTGGTGATGATTTCATTGTGTACCTTGTGGATGATACTCCCACTTCTATTTCAGAAGCCTATGCATCTCAAGATGCTGACTACTGGAAGGAAGCTGTCCGAAGCGAGATGGACTCCATCTTAGCTAATGGTACTTGGGAAATCACTGATCGTCCTTATGGGTGTAAACCTGTAGGATGTAAATGGGTGTTCAAGAAAAAGCTTAGACCTGATGGTACTATTGAAAAGTACAAGGCACGTCTTGTGGCTAAGGGTTATACCCAAAAGGAAGGTGAAGACTTCTTCGATACCTACTCACCTGTAGCCAGATTGACCACTATTCGAGTACTACTTTCCTTGGCTGCCTCACATGGTCTTCTCGTTCATCAAATGGACGTTAAGACAACTTTTCTAAATGGAGAGCTAGATGAGGAAATTTATATGGAGCGACTGAATTTGTGGTGGTAGATGGTCAAGAAGGAAAGGTGTGTAAGTTAGTGAAGTCTTTATATGGTCTTAAGCAAGCTCCTAAGCAGTGGCACGAGAAGTTTGAAAGAACTTTAACTGCTAAAGGATTTGTTGTAAACGAAGCTGACAAATGTGTGTACTATCGCCATGGTGGGGGCGAGGGAGTTATTATGTGTCTCTATGTTGATGACATATTGATATTCGGGACCAACCTCGCTGTTATCGAGGAGGTCAAAGAGTTCCTATCTCGTTGCTTTGAGATGAAGGATTTGGGAGTGGCTGATGTAATTTTAAACATAAAGCTACTAAAGGATGACAATGGTGGGATTACATTGCTTCAGTCTCACTATGTGGAAAAGGTATTGAGTCGCTTCGGGTATAGTGACTGCAATTCTTCTCCAACGCCTTATGATCAATTGAGATATTCTCAAATTATTGGCTCGCTCATGTATTTAGCCAGTGCTACTAGACCTGACATCTCCTTTGCTGTAAGCAAACTGAGTCGATTTGTGTCAAATCCTGGAGATGATCATTGGCATGCTCTTGAAAGAGTTTTGCGCTATTTGAAAGGCACTGCGAGTTATGGTATTCACTATACTGGGTATCCTCGGGTACTTGAGGGTTATAGTGATTCAAATTGGATATCTAATGCTGATGAGATTCAGGCCATAAGTGGTTATTTGTTCACACTTGGTGGTGGCGCTGTTTCCTAGAAGTCTTGCAAGCAGACCATCTTAACGAGGTCAACAATGGAAGCAGAACTCACAGCATTAGACACAGCCACTGTTGAAGCAGAGTGGCTTCATGAGCTCTTGATGGACTTACCTGTGGTTGAAAAACCAATACCCGCCATCCCAATGAACTGTGATAATCAAATTGTGATCGTCAAAGTAAACAGTTCTAAGGATAATATGAAGTCATCAAGGCATGTGAAGAGGAGATTGAAATCTGTCAGGAAATTGAGAAACTCCGGAGTTATTGCGTTGGATTATATCCAAACATCTAAAAACCTGGCAGATCCTTTCACAAAGGGATTATCACGTAATGTGATAGATAATGCATCGAGGGAGATGGGTTTGAGACCCACGCTATGAGTTGATCCCAGTGGCAACCCACTCTATGTGATCGAAGATCCCGTGAATTAGAGCTGGGAGACAAACTGTTGGTCAGCTGAGAGGAGAGTATTCCCATATTATATTTACATCTCCATAAAGATGCAATACTCTCTTATTCTGCATGGCAGGTTGATATTTATCTTAATGTGTTCCAAGTGGATTTTTATAAGCGGAGATGTTGTCCTGCAGAACATCTCTTGAGGAACACACCTATATGAGTCTGACTGTCAAACATCGCAGTCCGTGAGAGTTGGGTGGTCTCTAGTAAACTCATGAAAGGCCCTGGAGTATGACGTATAAGCTCCAAACCGCGGGGAAGCCGACGTAGCCTATGCATCGGTCTAGATTTTATGTGAAACTAGCGCGCAGAAAACTTGTAGTTTAAGGCGTAGTCCACTATTCAAGTTGCAAGCTAGCGTAGCATGAAGTTTAACGTGGAAGTTCAACTTAACAGTCTCCACTACATACCGGTATATAAAACAATGTTCTGGAAGAAAAGTGATGTGATGTGCCAATGAGACTTTGTGGGGGATTGTTGGAATTTGGTGAGTTTTGGGCTGTTGGCCCATTAGACAAATTCTGAAATTCTCTTTGGCCCACTTGTATATGGCAGCATATGGCTGTGCTAGTGGTGCTAAAGTTTAGTCCCACATTGCTAGTTGAAGGGGAGTTGGACCATCTTATATAGTAGAGTGTTGCACCACTCACTAAGGTGTGACAAGAAGAGTAGCCCTCGCGCACTCCTCCTCCGACGCCGCCTGCCTCGCCTCGTCACGACGCGACGCGCGCGCGCCGCGGGTTGCGGGAATCTCGCCGAGCCGAGCTTTATTTTGCTTGTTGGGAAAACTGATTATGAGTCATTAACGGACGCGTTAATTACAGCCGTTTCCAGCTTTTATGGACGTGGCTGTTATCGACTCGGACGTGGGCTGAGCCCACGATCCTCCTAACCTGCACTATATAAAGCGTCCGGGCTAAACCTAATCGGTACGGAATCAATCCACACACGCGCCTACCTCAAGAACCTTGCGCCGCCGCTTTCGTCTTCCTCATCCCGGCTTGCGGCGTGCACCGCGGATCGGGACAGCAGGCCTCCGGAACCCCGCCTCTCGTGAACCTGTGCGGGTGAGGGGCGATCAGGTTTTTAGGGAGCGCTCAAGCGCGACTACTGGCAACCACGACGTCGTCCGACGACGAGTTCCCGAACGACGACTTCTTCCCGGATGTCAGCGACCTCTTCGACAACCTCAACATGGGCGACGCTGCGGCTGCTATTCAGCCTACTCTGTACGTGATACTCAACTGTCTCTTTTGGATTATGCTAGAGTTCTCTGTTCTAGCGTTTGTTGTAGATGTGATAGATTTACCTCCTATAGATGTAATATGTTCATCTACTTTGTTGATCTGCATAATTGGTTTTAGTACCGTTTGTATGATCATGTTTTATCAGTTTATTATTCGGATTAAATTATATGGATTATTGCTTATATTTCCAACAATCCAAAAACCTGATTATAGGCAACTGAATTCCTTTGTGTAGCTGGCTACTAGGCGCTTTCCTTTGACGGCATGCACTATAAGAGATGGCGCAAGAGAGCAGTTCTCTGGTTTGAAAACCTAAACCGCTATAGCGCCACTCTTGGCAAGCTGAAGGAGATCTTTCACGAAAGCGAAGCGAGCTTTAAGAAAGCCGATACCATGTTTATGGCGGCTTTGTTGGTGTTCTTAGGGACAACATTGTTGACCCTTATATGTCATTTGATAATGGCAAGGGCGCGTGAAGCGCCGAGGCCAAGTTTGGGGTCTCGACGGCCTCGAGCTGTATGTCATGGAGCAATTCTATGACTACAGGATGGTTGATGAGCGCTCCGTCGTTGAGCAAGCTCATGAGATACAATCACTTGCCAAAGAACTTGAGCAGTTCAAGTGTTCCTTACCGGACAAATTTGTGGCTGGTGGCATTATTGCCAAGCTTCCTCCTTCGTGGAGGAACTTTGCTACTTCTCTGAAACATAAGAGACAAGAGTTTTCCGTTACGGATCTCATTGGGTCTCTTCATGTGGAAGAGAAGGCGAGAGCAAATCACAAAACTGCTCGAGGACTTGAGGGAGGTTCTACTGCCAATTTAGTGCAGAGGAAAAAACTTCCAATCCCACAAGTTCAAGAATAAGAACAAAACTGAAGGAAAGGGAAAGTTCGATTGCAAGAACAAGGCCACGCACTCAACCAACTTCAAGAAGAAAAATGATAAGAGGAAAGGCTCTTGCCACGTCTGTGGTGATCCTGATCATTGGGCTCCTAGCTGCCCTAATCGCTTTGACAAGCGTCAACATGGGAACAGCGGCAAGACCGCAAATGTTGTTATTAGTGATACTGAGATGAAAGATGCTGGGTACGGTATTTTACCTACTATCCTTTCAGTATGTCATTCTCCTGATTGGTGGATAGACACGGGTGCTAATACACATGTATGTTCTGATATTTCCATGTTGTCCTCTTATCAGGTCTCAAGGACTTCTTCCGTGCTGATGGGAAATGGCTCACGTGCTTCTGTTCATGGTGTTGGTACGGTAGATCTAAAGTTTACTTCGGGGAAGACCGTACAGCTAAAGAACGTGCAGCATGTTCCCTCCATCAATAAGAATCTCGCCGGATCGCTTTTATGTCGAGATGGCTTTAAGTTGGTTTTGAGTCCAATAAAGTTGTAATTTCTAAGTATGTACAATTTGTTGGAAAAGGTTATGAGTGGAGGTCTGTTCACTTTGTCTTTTAGACTCATGTACTAAAGTTATTAATCATGTTTGCAATGATAATGAGTCCAATGTTTGGCATTCATGACTCATCATATTAACTTTGGTTGCATGACGCTTAGCCAATATGAGTTTAATTCGAAATTTACCATCACAAAGGTTCTAAGTGCCAAGTTTGTGTGCAAGCAAAGCAACCCCTTAAGTCTCATACATTGCGGACCCGAGAAACTTAGCACCGCTAGAACTTATACATTCAGATCTTTGTGAGATGAATGGTGTGTTGACAAAAGGTGGAAAAAGATACTTTATGACGTTGATTGATGACTCCACTAGATACTGCTATGTTTATCTCCTGAAATCTAAAGACGAAGCTTTGAACTACTTCAAAATCTATAAAGCTGAGGCAGAAAACCAACTTGATCTTAAAATCAAGCGGCTAAGGTCGGATCGTGGTGGAGAGTACTTTTCAAATGAATTTGATTTATTCTGTGCGGAACATGGTGTTATACATGAGAGGACGCCTCCCTACTCACCTCAGTCAAATGGGGTGGCCGAAAGGAAGAACCGCACTCTAACTGATTTGGTTAACGCCATGTTAGATACATCGGGTCTTTCCAAGGAATGGTGGGGGGAGGCGCTAATGACCGCGTGTCATGTCCTAAACCGTGTTCCTGTAAAGGATAAAACCATGACTCCATTTGAGGAATGGGAAAAGAAAAGTCTTAAACTCTCTTACTTACGAACTTGGGGTTGTTTGGTGAAAGTCAATATTCCAATACCCAAGAAGCGAAAGCTTGGACCAAAAACCGTTGATTGTGTTTTTCTGGGATATGCTTTTCATAGCATTAGCTATAGATTTTTGATAGTAAAATCTGAGGTATCCGACATGCATGTTGGTACAATTATGGAGTCGAATGATGCGACTTTGTTTGAGGATATCTTTCCTATGAAAGGTATGTCCAGCTCATCAAATCAGGAGATGACTAGTTCATCTAGTCAGGAATTTTCTATAATTCCTGAACCCACTATGCCGATAGAACACTCTGATGATCCTGTGGAGGATGACAATGAAGCTCCCAAAAGGAGCAAGAGACAAAGGACTGCAAAGTCATTTGGTGATGATTTCATTGTGTACCTTGTGGATGATACTCCCACTTCTATTTCATAAGCCTATGCATCTCAAGATCTTGACTCTTTGGAAGGAAGCTGTCCGAAGCGAGATGGACTCCATCTTAGCTAATGGTACTTGGGAAATCACTGATCGTCCTTATGGGTGTAAACCTGTAGGATGTAAATGGGTGTTCGAGAAAAAGCTTAAACCTGATGGTACTATTGAAAAGTACAAGGCACGTCTTGTGGCTAAGGGTTATACCCAAAAGGAAGGTGAAGACTTCTTCGATACCTACTCACATGTAGCCAGATTGACCACTATTCGAGTACTACTTTCCTTGGCTGCCTCACATGGTCTTCTCGTTCATCAAATGGACGTTAATACAGCTTTTCTAAATGGAGAGCTAGATGAGGAAATTTATATGGAGCAGCCTGACGGATTTGTGGTAGATGGTCAAGAAGGAAAGATGTGTAAGTTAGTGAAGTCTTTATATGGTCTTAAGCAAGCTCCTAAGCAGTGGCACGAGAAGTTTGAAAGAACTTTAACTGCTGAAGGATTTGTTGTAAACGAAGCTGACAAATGTGTGTACTATCGCCATGGTGGGGGCGAGGGAGTTATTATGTGTCTCTATGTTGATGACATATTGATATTCGGGACCAACCTCGCTGTTATCGAGGAGGTCAAAGAGTTCCTATCTCGTTGCTTTGAGATGAAGGATTTGGGAGTGGCTGATGTAATTTTAAACATAAAGCTACTAAAGGATGACAATGGTGGGATTACATTGCTTCAGTCTCACTATGTGGAAAAGATATTGAGTCGCTTCGGGTATAGTGACTGCAATTCTTGTCCAACGCCTTATGATCAATTGAGATATTCTCAAATTATTGGCTCGCTCATGTATTTAGCCAACGCTACTAGACCTGACATCTCCTTTGCTGTAAGCAAACTGAGTCGATTTGTGTCAAATCCTGGAGATGATCATTGGCATGCTCTTAAAAGAGTTTTGCGCTATTTGAAAGGCACTGCGAGTTATGGTATTCACTATACTGGGTATCCTCGGGTACTTGAGGGTTATAGTGATTCAAATTGGATATCTGATGCTGATGAGATTAAGGCCACAAGTGGTTATTTGTTTACACTTGGTGGTGGCGCTGTTTCCTGGAAGTCTTGCAAGCAGACCATCTTGACGAGGTCAACAATGGAAGCAGAACTCACAAGATTAGACACGACCTTGTTGAAGCAGAGTGGCTTCGTGAGCTCTTGATGGACTTACCTGTGGTTGAAAAACCAATACCCGCCATCCCAATGAACTGTGATAATCAAACTGTGATCGTCAAAGTAAACAGTTTTAAGGATAATATGAAGTCATCAAGGCATGTGAAGAGGAGATTGAAATCTGTCAGGAAATTGAGAAACTCCAGAGTTATTGCGTTGGATTATATCCAAGCATCTAAAAACCTGGCAGATCCTTTCACAAAGGGATTATCACGTAATGTGATAGATAATGCATCGAGGGAGATGGGTTTGAGACCCACGCTATGAGTTGATCCTAGTGGCAACCCACTCTATGTGATCGAAGATCCCGTGAATTAGAGCTGGGAGACAAACTGTTGGTCAGTTGAGAGGAGAGTATTCCCATATTATATTTACATCTCCATAAAGATGCAATACTCTCTTATTCTGCATGGCAGGTTGATATTTATCTTAATGTGTTCCAAGTGGCTTTTTATTAGCGGAGATGTTGTCCTGCAGAACATCTCTTGAGGAACACACCTATATGAGTCTGACTGTCAAACGTCGCAGTCCGTGAGAGTTGGGTGTTCTCTAGTAAACTCATGAAAGGCCCTGGAGTATGACGTATAAGCTCCAAACCGCGAGGAAGCCGACGGTAGCCCTGTACCGGTCTAGATTTTATGTGAAACTAGCGCGCAGAAAACTTGTAGTTTAAGGCGTAGTCCACTATTCAAGTTGCAAGCTAGTGTAGCATGAAGTTTAACGTGGAAGTTCAACTTAACAGTCTCCACTACATACCGGTATATAAAACAATGTTCTGGAAGAAAAGTGATGTGATGTGCCAATGAGACTTTGTGGGGGATTGTTAGAATTTGGTGAGTTTTGGGTTGTTGGCCCATTAGACAAATTCTGAAATTCTCTTTGGCCCACTTGTATATGGCAGCATATGGCTGTGCTAGTGGTGCTAAAGTTTAGTCCCACATTGCTAGTTGAAGGGGAGTTGGACCACCTTATATAGTAGAGTGTTGCACCACTCACTAAGGTGTGACAAGAAGAGTAGCCTCGCACTCCTCCTCCGACGCCGCCTCGCCTCGCTCGCGCCTCGCCACGTCACGACGCCTTGCGGCCTTGCTGGTTGCGGGAATCTCGCCGAGCCGAGCTTTATTTTGCTTGTTGGGAAAACTGATTATGAGTCATTAACGGACGCGTTAATTACAGCCGTTTCCAGCTTTTATGGACGTGGCTGTTACCGACTCGGACGTGGGCTGAGCCCACGATCCTCCTAACCTGCACTATATAAAGCGTCCGGGCTAAACCTAATCGGTACGGAATCAATCCACACACGCGCCTACCTCCAGAACCTTGCGCCGCCGCTTTCGTCTTCCTCATCCCGGCTTGCGGCGTGCACCGCAGATCGGGACAGCAGGCCTCCGGAACCCCGCCTCTCGTGAACCTGTACGGGTGAGGGGCGATCAGGTTTTTGGGGAGCGCTCAAGCGCGATTACTGGCAACCACGACGTCGTCCGACGACGAGTTCCCGAACGACGACTTTTTCCCGGACGTCAGCGACCTCTTCGACAACCTCAACATGGGCGACGCTGCGGCTGCTATTCAGCCTACTCTGTACGTGATACTCAACTGTCTCTTTCGGATTATGTTAGAGTTCTCTGTTCTAGGTTTGCTGTAGATGTGATAGATTTACCTCCTATAGATGTAATCTGTTTATCTACTTTGTTGATCTGCATAATTAGTTTTAGTACCGTTTGTATGATCATGTTTTATCAGTTTATTATTCGGATTAAATCATATATTTCCAACACTAGCAAGATAGCTTTGGACGCTATGACTGCAAAACCAAAGAAGTTACTCCACAGGATGGGCCTGATCTTTCACAGTACAGTGTTCAGTGGTGATCTCAAAAAAAGACACAATGTTTGTAATTCAGTCGGTGGAATCACCATTAAAATAGCACGCGCGTCTTGATCAAGAAGGACGAATAAAAAACTCTGGTACTTCTCAAAAAATTGATACTACACACATCTACTTTCGAGATGGACTTTCCTTCTGCACCTGATTATTCATTGAAACAACCGGCCAACCGGGCATGTAGTACACATGAGCTGACTGGTCTCCTAGACTCCACGTGAGACGTGTGACACATAAATAATACTCCCTTCGGTTCATATTAATTGACTTGGATTTTTCAAAATTTAGATGAACCTATATACTAAATAGTATATAGGTTCATCTAAAATTTGATAAATACAAGTCAATTAATATGGATCGGAGGGAGTAGATCAAAGTCAATAGAAACATGACACCAAGTGCTTACGATATGCAATAAACTTTGGGATTCAGTGGTTCTGTAGTTAACCTGGGTTAGGCCCTGCAGAGAAAAACATTGTATCATCCTAAGCAAATAAAAACATTTGGGTTTTACCAAAGATGTGTTCTAGCATGGAAAATATCATAACGTGCACGCCTTATTAGCAAATATAAACACGAGGTTCAGAAAACCATCTCCCAGTGCAGCCCATTACTTGTTTATATCTATGCTTTCTCGTTGCTGCTTCCCGAATTCGTTCAGAAATATAGTGGCTGACTGGATGGCCATGCATGTCGTTTGGTGGTGTGGTCTTGTGATCATTGGGGCCGATGGGAGCAGGAAGAAAAGCATGTGTGATGCCATGCTAGTTCATGATGAGGATCTTCTGCTGAAATCTCACCTCTTTATGAGGGGAAAGGATTTGGTAGGATAGGTGGTGTAGCCATCACAAACTAGTACGTAGAATAGCTGAACATAGCTGAACAGGCACATAAACTCAGAAGTAGAGAAATTATGTTCGGTAATTAAAACTAACAACCGACCCCTGAAAACAAGCAGAGAATGATAAATTTGGGCAAGGATAATATCTCATGCACAAATGCACTGAACACCTAAACTCGAGAAAATTACAAATTGATCAAAGCTGAGGGTGTCACGTGAGAAATTTCTGGATGTCACACATGGCTGCATTAAACTACATACTCCCTCCGTCCACAAATAAGTGTACTTCTAGCCTTTGTCCTAAGTCAAATTTTACTATGTACCAATATTTATGACCCCTAAATTGATACCATTAGATTTATTTTTAAATCTAGTTTTATAATCTGTCAATTTGATGTAATATATGTTTCTATATTTTTCTATAAAATTGGTCAAATTTGATTATGTTTGACTTAGACAAAAGCTAAAAGTACACTTATTTGCGGACGGAGGGAGTAAGTCTTAAGCCTGGTTGTCTACCCGCCCCTAGAGGTTACTTCCGGACATGTGTTTCTGGCCGTAGGATCTTAGGTAAAAACGATCGGAGACTGTCTATTACCAGCGGTTTGACTTTCTTTTTTTACTATATTGGCTACATTTGTACTGTCGTTGTAAACTGGCTCTGCCCTTCTGCTGGTCCCATGCCTCAGTCTGTATCATGCCTCGATGGGTTTGTCCAAAAAAAATTATGGCATCGCTCGCCTGGAGTATTCTTGTGATGGATAGAGAAAAGGATAGGGATAGACTGGGATGGAGCCATGGGGCGGAAGGTACTGCGGCCTCACCCTTCCTTCGCCACACGCGCGTAGCCGCCATCCATATCGCAGCGCCTCCCACCTTCAGCTTTCTTCGTGCTGCGACGCCTCCCTCTACCGCCGGCCGACGCTGCCGCTTGCATCCCTTCCGCCTTCTCCCTTATCCTATCGTCCCCTTCAAACTGTAGGTCGCGGCGGCCGCCGCCCACTTTTTTTCCTATCTCCTCTCCCTCCATGGCGACGCCGCCTCTCCTTTCCTCCCTTGTCCCGCCCTTATCGGTCCGTAAGGGGAAGTTGGCCGAGAACGCCGTTGGATTCACCTCCTTCCCGCCCTCTCCCTTCCACGCGTGGCGCGATGTGGTCGCGTGGCCGCCCACTGGCTCCGACGCTGACGAGGGCGCTGTGTGGCTGTATCTGCCGAACACGTATGGTAGACGGTGGCGGCGGACACACATTTCCTTCGATAGAAGTGTGGCAGAGTCCTCCTCATCTCAGGTTTCATCGATATATTACTTTCCTTGGCTAATCCTCCTCGGTTGTATCTAGGCTAAGAAGCTGAGCACCTTTCCTTTTTCTGATACTTCAAATCCATTCAGTTCGTACCTGCAGATTCAAGTTGAAAAGTATCTTCCGGTGTAGAATCAATATAATTATATTAATGCTTGATTGTTTATTCTTAGACATAGTCTCTTTCTGCACCACCATCGCTTCAGACTTTGTTTGATATAAACAGGCACACATACTGATATAAAATTATGTGTGTAGGACCTGGATTTTCTAAATCTGAATATGCTTTATATGAACTAAATAACAGAAACAATAACAGTGATCTGACAAATTATTATGAAAACCATCACAGTTGGTGCATTGCAGTTGTTTTAGATTATCCAGTTCAGTAGAACTTATTCTATAGTTTATTGATTTGGTAGTGTGATCATGTTATAAATGAAGCCAGCATGACATAATGTAATTTTACTTCTGATTGGTTTGGGTTGATTCGTTGAGTTTTATTAATTGTATGTATATCCCTCTTCTCTTGCTAATGTTCATTTATATATGCCTTTATGGTGTGTAATCTGCAGTTCTTTTATGTTCTTTTGCAGATATTCTACTCAAGTGTGTCATACGGATCTTGAATAGTACCGAGGTAGAGTTAAAGATTCGGTAAAATATTAAGATTTATTGATCTTCATGATTCATGTAGATACACTGATTTAGTTGCTGATTAGGTAGGATTATTTATGAGCTTCTCATTATTTGCTATAGTTTACAATTGGGTTTATGCTCTGAAAGATATAATTTAGTGTATAAATACTCGCATTCGATAATCCAAGGCAAGTTAATTAACATATGTAAGTGTACAACAATCCATTTTCCAGCAACCATAGGATTCACCTTCCCTACTGTAGATATACATTTTTTTTGCATGTGTTCAGTCGTGATGAACATACTAGGTAATGGTCAGCCATGCATACACCCACGGTTCACATTATTAAAGTAGCTAGGTGTGCATCATTATGAGTCCACGGCTGTAAATTTAATGTTTTTTCTGCCTTTACTGTTATTATTGTCATTTACCAGAACCATGATCGTCAATTATACTTTGCAAGATAATGTGAAGAAAGTGTAGATTTTCTCGTTGAGAGGTGTGCCTCTTTGTTGTATTATTACCCTCCCTTGATTTGCTACTTTTTTATTTGATATTTGTGAGGTGCCTATCATCCAATTTCCTCTTGGCATTACTTAGTTTATTTGAGCCAACCAATTACATTAACTTGATGTATCGATTATACCCCAACACATCAGCTTCTTTGTCTAAGTTCCAAGATACATGGTACTTCCAGGTTATTTAAGTCGCATGGTGGTATAGGTTGATAGAAGAAAGAGGTAACCAAGGAGAAAGAGAACTATGAAACTAAATAGTGATCTCTAACTCTTTATTCCAGTTAGCTAATTTTCATAACGGCACAATTTAAATATAGTTATATTTTTATCAACGTATTGTTATGCGGATTTCAAATTCATGCATACTTGTGTTAATATTCTGTGTACTTTAACTTTGACAAGAAATATATGTAGAAAGAAAACAATTATTTCGACAAATTTTTTCATTTGTGCAACATCACAATGCTTGAGCTATGGTTTTCGATTTAGAGTAATCCTGGTAAGCTCATGATTTGATTGCTAAGCATATGGTAAATATCCCTTGGTTCTTGGGATAAATTGTTTCTCGTGTGGTACATGTGTTACAAATTGCAGTTACTTCCACATATGCCTTTCACAGTATGGATCTAATCTATTGGTCCAGTCTGACAAGTTGCTACCAAAGTGTGCGATAAGACAGTTTACAGAATAGTCATGGGCACAGTATGGTGTTCTAATTCTTTCCCAGTACTATTTTGGTGCAGCTAAAGTAGTTGTGTTTTTTAATTCTTCCTCAATACTACTTTCTGATTTTTTCAAGCTATGGAAATTAGTTTGAAGACATACCTGGAATTTTAATTTTCCCACATTGCACCGTATTCAAAACTGCAATGAGCGGGCTTATTAAATTGCATGTCATTCTGTAACAACTTAAGGATTTGTTTGGCAATTTGTGTTTCTCTTAGAGATAATTGTTAAGATGAAGGAAAGTGTTCAGTAATATTAATTGGAATCACATGCATTAGATTGATTTAGCTGCTGATATGGGGTAAAGATTTATTTGGCATCTCAACACAGGGTTGTAGCAAGGGATTTGTATTCACTGTTTACATTATTCTAGACTAAACGTAGACGTTTGCACAAAATTAGTATACTCATTTTACATTTGTTTCAAAGAACGATTGACATGTAATAGTCTGTTCGGCGTATCGGGAATCTTATTGGTTGTATTGTATATTTTGTTAGTCATATTATCTGGACATCAGCCATCTGGATGGTTGACGATTCTCAGGATCAGTTGATATCAAGTGAACTTAGATGGCATGCAGGAAACGAGTCTACTGATGAGAGGTTTAGTGTAGTGGATTTAGTAGCAGGTAGCAAACCTATTTTATGGTCTTCAAAATCCACATGTATCAAATCTCATTTGTTTTGACCTTCATCAAGTAACTTACCAGTTTGTGGAAGTGAACTTCTTTTCAGAATTTTGTAGAATAGAACTTGATATGTTGCATGTTTAAAAGGTTGCTTATTGTTGTACCTATTTATTTAGCGGAAGAACAATGATAGCTATGCTGCTTATGAGCTTCATGATATAAGAATCTATTTTGTGTGTTGAAGAAGGAAAAAAGTGTGGATGTACAAGATACATCGTGAAGTTGGACATGTTACCTGACATAGCTAAATACATCCTCTTTTCCATAATGTGGTATGTTTCAAAATTTTAGTTTGCCAAAAGATACATTATGAATATAGGGAGTACAATTTACTAGGAAAAATAAGTGGCCAAGGGTGCGGCATGGACTGAAGCAATTTCAGGTACCGACGGAATAGAAGTTAGGTAATATATTCTCTTGCTATCTGTGATTCCAAGTTAATTTACATGAAACTTTGTTCACGATGTATTAGTCAGGTTAGGTGCTGATCATATTTTGCTTCATGTTCATGCAAGTCTATACCAGTTTCAGACCATGCTCCCTCAGGGTAGTCAGGTGCAATCTGTAATTGGCCTGAACCTTTGGTGATTGCCCCAGTCCATCATAACCCGAGACTGGTCTTGGCGATGTCAGCTGGAGGATAGAGGTCGAGCTGGAGAACTACTTTGCAGTTGACGCCAGGAGGAACTGAAGTTGGAGAAAAGTTGCATGTGTGTATGTAGTGTTGCACAGTAGTGTACATCTATCACGCTGTAATATCTATTTCTGAGATGGCAATCTAGATGCCCTGCTGCAAGTAAATAATTTAGCCAGTCTTCAACTCCAACACCTAAACGCCTAATTAAGGTACTAACCTGTAAATAGAAAGCGATGTGCACATAATTAGTGGAAATTGTGAGCTTTGGCGAAGCACGTCTTGCCCATCTCGAATCTTCCTAAGACCAAAGGGGGACTGACATGTGGCATTAAGCAAAACATTCAACAATTTAAACGCAGGCAGCCGTGTGTGTCAGAGCATGATGCATGTGGCGCGGCGAAGCGCGCATTTTTGTGCCTAGTATCATATAACTCAAGACCAGTGGCGGAGCTATGTACAAGCCAGAGGGGGCCACGGCCCCCCATACTTGGAACAATCAATGAAGAAAAAATTATTTTGGGGGCTTAGATGGGAAATTTTTGACTGATTTGCCCCCCTCCCCCCACCACAAACATTATGGGCTAGATCCGCCACTGCTCATGACATTATACAAAGCAGAGACCTAATCGGAGAGGGGGAAGTCAAGGTTGTCCATGACAACCGCGCTCTGGTGGGTGGGCCTAAGTAAGTGGAGGAGGTAGCTAGGCTAACCTAGAGCGGAGGAGCCGTGATGTCTCTGGTGCGGGCGAAGTCAACACGGTCGAACCACCCCCCGGGCACCACCGCGTTCTCCATCCCCGGCCGGCGAAGTTGACTACCATAACGTTTATGAAACGAACGAGAGAGTTGGCCTTGGCAGCTTTACGTCTTCGAAAGATGCTTTCGCATTTAGGTTATATTTACACCTTCCATGTGGAGCATTCAGGTTATATTTACACCTTCCATGTGGAGTGTGCGCACGCACGCTCATGCACCGCTTCCGGCTTCCGCCTCTGAGAGGATACTATACTATACTAACACAAAGCCCGTGCATTGCCACGGGCAACACTAAATCAAATGAACAATGAAACGTTTCATATGTTCAAATACATATCTGAATGAATTAAAATAGCATTCAGTTCTTGATCGACCATGTCTTTTGTACCGTGCAATAGTGAAAATCACATAATACAAACTTTAAACGTGTAATAGGAAAAATCATAAATCTTGCCTAGGACTCTAATACCAAGTGGATGAACTCCTTGATTCCGTCTGAATCCGAATCAAAATCACAAATGTGGAGGAAAAACCTGAAATGATCATTTTACTCTTGTGCACCAAATCAGTGTGACCATCTAAAAAGCTCACATGCATCACATAACTCTGAAACTACTCATACAAAATATTTCTTCAGAAAAATCGATGCTAATAATCTAAAATTAGATGTCATATGAATTGTCATCGACTTATACCACAATATAGATGGTTTATATTGAGTTTACCCTCAGTAAACCATTTGTACTTCTCACTATACCTGAATCAGTAACAAATCGGTGTATTAACTTGGAAGAAACCAAAATGATTCCAGAACACAAATAGTGAATGCAATCATCTCTTCCACAGCCAGTAGGCCAATCGCCGCCATCACCACGCGAGCGCGCTGCCCTTTCATCCCAATATCGTTCGTGGTGCGGCCCTGGAAGCCCAGCATAGGCCTAAATCGGGCCCGCGGAGCAGCCGCGCCTCCCGTGCCTTGAGCATTCGTCCCTCGCCCAGGCAGCGTCTCCTAGGGCTTCTCCCTGCGTCCTCCTCCACGCATGGTCCCCCACTGGCCAGCGTCGCCACCGTGCCGGCCCGAAACGGGCCCAGATCAGGCCCACATATCCGCCGACAGCACATCCCGGACGACGCGCTTCCACCACCATCTCCCCTGCCCTCCGCCCCGCCTTCCACCGCGTCGGACGTCGCCACCAAGCCGATGGGCAGCTCCGCCATGCCGCGCCGCGCCAACCACCGGTCCGCCGCCTCTCCGCGCGAAGAGGGGCAGTGGGGTCGCACTCTCCACGCCCTCCGCCTTTGGCGACCAGGCGCCGTCACCACTGTCGTATGACTGTTTTTTTAGGTCCGTTAACGGAACAAGCAGATACAGCAGAATACGGACTATAGTTCAGTGTTGTCATTGCTATGGATCCAGTACGTTCTAAGACCAAGTAGGATGTTCAAAATGACAGCTAAATAAACTGGCTTTTGTTTAAAACTTTAATTTCGCCATACCTTCAAAAAAACAAAATATTAATACTGCGCCAAACAAAGAAAAAAGGACACGATTGTTTTAACAGCGAACAAAATGGCAGGCCAAATCTGGAGATGGAGGGGATCACGACCTCCTAGGGAGGTTGCCGAACGGGCAAATCACATCAGAAAGAAATCCCATGAAGAATCCATGGAAGCAATTCACATCGGGAGAAATTGGGAGTAGCCATGGAGCTTTGGAAAAATCGAATCTCAACTAAAACCGATCTAGAAAAGGCAAGGACTTTTTTTTATCTTCACTGGATCCTCGGAAGAAGTCGGAAGTGGACGACGAGCACTAGTTGGGTCACCCGCCTGTCGCCTCGATCCGCTCCGCGCTTGCCTGAGTCGCGATGGCCGCAGCCCAGGCCGGCATCGCCCCTGAGCTGCCTTGCCTGGCCCCTGCCCCGAAGCTCGCTACCCCTGTACGTCCTGCCCGAGGAGAAATTGGTCGCGCTCCTCTCTCCTTTCCTTCATGCCTCCTGGGCTGCGGCCTCCAACATCGAGCGGTACCGGTACCCACGCGAGGAGTGCGGCAGGCCACGACGGCGCTTGAAGTTTCGAGTGGTGGGAAGAAAGGGGAGTATCCCCGCTAATGGAGGCGGCCAGTGGCGAAGAACTCCGGGCTTTAGGTCCTCCGACGTTGGCGGCGCTCTGTAGCGCGAGAGAATAGCAGGAGGATCGTGAGCGGCGATGGGGAGATGCTCATACGGCTCGCGCCTCGCGCGGGGGATTCGTTCCGGACAGGAAAAAAAAAGCGAACGGTTCAACTTGGCGGTAGCACTGAACAGCCAGGGGCAAAGACGTCCAACCAAAAGTCGGACCGAAATCTGGAAAGACCAACCTACCTCAAGAAAAATTAGTACTCCCTTCGTTCACCTTTAGTTCACGTCCTAAGCGAATCACGTATACCAAGAAACGTCCTAGATCAGCTAAATTAGAGAGGAGGTAGACTAATTTTCCCCTGCGCACCCACCGTAATGTCTATGCATGCATTGGTCGTGGACACATGACGTCCTTTGCAATTAGGGTATACTAGGAAATCAACTTCAGAACGCAAAGTAAAAGTGAAATTTTGCAAAAAGCTAGAACGCGATGTAATAGTGAACGGAGGGAGTAGACGGAAGATAGATATACATGTAGGATGTCAGGTGGGATCCCACCAAAATTCTACTTCTAGTTTATTTGTTAAATTCTAGTAGTACAAATTTTGAGCAAAAATTTAAACTAGATTTTGACAAATAAATTAAAAGTGGGATTTTGATGGAATCTCACTTGACACCCTATATACAGGCAAAACTTGTTTCCAAATGCAATACCCAGAATCTCTTTAAACTATATAAGAATAGTGTAGTAACAAATTTCTTTATGCTAAATGCGCATTCTGGAAACAACTGCACGATCAGAATGGCTTGAAAAAATTACAGATTTCCTCTTCTCTACCGATTTATTACCAACGCCCCTCCAGCATTACTTTGTTCCTGGCAATTCATTTTCAATTGCCACTCTCTACCCTCCTGATCTTATAACCAGTTTAATACACGCAATTGTCCATGTATATCTTATGCAATTATTTCTGGCGGATATAGGAACATCTGATAAAGAAAGTTCCATTTTACCTAATCTCAACTCAGTTTCTTACTGAATCTCTGTAAACGCAACCACGCATGCTGACAGTGCACTCTAACTCTTTGCTCACTTACATGCGTAGTAATAAATAGAAAAATAGAAAAAAACCTAGTAGTAACATCTTTCTTACTCTGCCTACAGCCTACACTCAGTGTTCTACACAAGCAGGAGGGCATCCTTCCTCCCAAGTTCAGCTACGACAAAATTAATAACATTGAATTCCTATTGGCTGTCCTGAACTTCGATGTGCTTAGGAGCATTGATGGAAAACAGATGAGATGCCGAGTGACAGTTGTTGCTTCACTGTGATTCACCATCTCAAAATAACAAGGACAATGGACTGTGGTCTTTATCAGCAGGATCTGCCGCTGGCCTTGCCAAAGCATCAGCAGTGGATGCACATGGTGACTCTTCTTCACTCATAGTGTCCAAGATCACTCTCCCGAGAACGAACCGGACCTCTCCAGTATGGCCATCATCCAGCAACTTATAATCAATCCCATGCATCCCTCTTGTCTCATCATATGAAGTTAAGTCAGAATCAAGGCCTCTAAATATCCCCAACACTCTGCTCCTCTCCTTGGCCGATACAAAAACCTGGGAATAAACCCACAACAAATCTTAGTATGATGATTCAGTAAATTTTGACTCGAGAACAAAAATATAAGGCAAAAAGCAATTCAACATAAACTATATAGGAACTGTTGCTGCTACATCGAAACATCTTATCTTGTTAAAAGTGACATCAATAAGAACTCCACTCACTGTTTCCTTCATTCTGGTTCCCCAATAAAATGGGAAAATGTGGATGGGAATATAAAATATACCAATATTTGAGAGTATAAAGACGAGCTAAACAACAATTTAACAATTAGACATGCAATAAAAACTGCTTCACAAAACAGGCTGCTGTTTTAACCAGGAAAAAGGAGAACAACATAAGTTGCACCCTGAATAATAAAAGTATCATTGAAAATATAAAACCTGCTAGCGTAAAGATGCACCATTGGGAGTTAAAATATGTTAAAGTGATACTTACGACTCCTGAAAATTGTGAAGCTTCCGAATATCTGGCCAATGATTGCTGGAGAGTATCTAAAGATGTCAATGTACCAACCGAAGAATTGACCAGTGATGCTAGCTGTGATATTTGTTTCATAAGATTATCATCCAATTTTTCCCCAGAAGGCCCCAGAGTTTCTGGAACAAATGTAGCTGGTGCTCCAATATCTTGTTTCAATAACTCAATGGCGCTGTCCCATGTTCCGAAATGCATCAGTGCAGCAAAACCCTTGATTACCTGGGCATCTTGTGGAGAATCTACCAATGCACTGTGAAATGCCAACAGCGCTAACCTGTGGAGTAATATCAAACAAGTAAAATATCCTGTGCATGGCTGAAAAAGAATGTCCATACCAAGCACTGAAACTGGATCGGATGGTTACGCTGCTCTGCTACCAAATAAAGGAATGCAAAAGACAGTTTGCCTACTCATAACAGGAACTGTTAGTATATAGACGCAAAAGAGGACAATGAAAATGCAGACTGACAGTGATACGGAGTAGTATGCAGATATTTTATAACTAAATGAAGTGTGCACCTTTCCAGGCAGGCATGAGTAAATATAAGATGATACACATACACTATCTCCTCTCCTCTACCCATCCAGATAGGAGAGCACACACCAACTTCCACTAGCCTTATAAGCACTGTATTAGAGTTTCTAGCCTAGAGAGTGGAGTAAACAAGCATTTTCAGAGATAATATAGAAAAAACAGGCTTATCTACTACTACCTCTGTTCCTATGAATAAGGGGCATGTGCGTTCAATGCGAACTTTGACCGAAAGAATTGAGCAACAATATCTTGATTACATAATACATAATTAATATTGTTAGATTCATATTGAAGAACCCTTTCTAATGATACCAACTCTGTATCAAATATTCCTTATATTATTATTATATAGATGGTTTAATTCTTGGTCAAAGATAAATCTCAAAAAGCGTGTGCGCCTTATTCATTGGAATGGAGGAAGTATGTGAAACCTGGAAATCAAAGTGATGATATTGGTAATATGGCCTGAGCTGATAACAAATATCGGAACAGCGGCAAACTACGGAAGTACACACCCATGCTGATAGAATAGTTCTTAGCAGAGCCAGCAAAGTGTTTATGTTAGCTTTACAAGAAATTAATAACTAGATTGAGGAACTGTAAAGGAACGACTATAGACCTACATCACCTAGGTCAGTACAATCCTAATCAGCTACGATTCCGGCTGGACTGGTTGTGGTAGTATATCAAGTACAAGGCACTTCCTGAGAAGCATAAATAAAATACTAGCAAGAACAAACAAAGGTTGTGTAAGTATAACTTGAGTAAACCCGTAACGGTAAGCACAGTTAAGTCAAGATATGTGCACAAATTGGCACTCAAAGATTCTTACCACAAAGAGCTGTGGCATGGCCGGTCAGCAGAAAAAAACTTATCAAGATTAGCCAATAGTTTCTGCACAGGTGAAATCAACAGATTAAATGTGCGCTTCAAATTATTTCACTATTTCTCCACAGCACATGGCATGTTTCAGAGTTACTCACCATGAGCATCAGATTTCTGTCACTTGATCTACCCTTCATCTGATCTGATAAATATGCTGCCTAAAATACAAATAGCATTTAAAAAGAGTAAGCTGAAAGATGGAAGAGACCACCGCCAGAAATTTACTTGTGTACCAACGAGATCGCATTGCTCAACTTACCTGAAAAGGCAGCAAAAGATCGAGAAGTCCATATTTTCTAAGCAATCTAATGGAAGACTCTGCCGCCCCATGAGATAGCATATATCTCATTTCCAACATCAACCTTTGCTGAGTAAATGCGGTCATGGATATAAACAAAAAAATACATGAGAATCCATATAAGCTTGCAATTTGCTTTCAGGGAGATGAAGAAATAAACCTGTCCGAGATTAATGATGGATGGAGAAAGATCCCGTATTGCAGTAGAAGTTTCACTGGAAAACTCAAAGCCAAGGCGAGCGGCAACTCTCAAGCCACGCAAAATCCTGGCTGGAAGAAATTAGAATCTAAAATTTTCTTGAATAGATAATGACAATACAAAATCAAGGACATTCCTTGAACACCTACCAGAATCCTCCTTGAAGGAAACATGGGCAGGAATCACTGTGCACACCTGATTGGTGATTTAAGGAGTTAGGTAGAAGAAAAAGGGAAAGTAAACAAGGATGGTTAAATCTGCCAGAGATCTCACTGACTATTACCTTTTTTTTTCTTAGATCCATTACTCCATTCACATAATCATAAACTCTGTTATTGAACGGGTTAAAATATAGACTGCCATACAAGCATTACAACAGTGTTAGTAATTTAGCTCCCCGTGATATTTCACAAAAACAGCATTTGTTGAACCTTTGAAGTACCAGATTTCGTACAGAAGATTACCTATTTATTGTAAAATCTCTTTTCAACGAATTCTTCCAGCGAAGAATATCCCCCTGATCATCATCATCAGACTCTTCTGAACGGTTTATGTTTTCACTTCCCTTCACTTTAGCAGGTTTCATGCTGAAGCTTGAAACCTGTAAGAAAAAAAGACCACGAGCAAACGAGGGTTAGAGGACAATGCTCTGAGAACCAGTATTCATAACGGCTCCTGTGAATAACAAACCTCAAATGTTGAGCCCCGCATCTTAACCTGGCATATTGGAAAGCGTGTGCCAATGATCAAACAGCGGTTGAAAACTAGTTTTTTTATCTGAAAAGAATCAGAAGCAGATCAATGGAACAACGGCATCAGTGTTTTTGGGAAAAGAAACATGTGTGATCTTTGAACAGGCCAAAACCTGTTGGAGACTTGCAGTCGTGATCACATCAAAATCTTTAGGTGCCCTTTTCAGTAGCAAATCTCTCACACACCCGCCAACAAGATAAGCTTCAAAACCTGCAAAATAACCTTGCCTTGAGTACTGCATACATTGTTTGTTCCGTACTACTTATATCTTTTAACGCAATATAGTGTTAGGAAGCAAACACATGACATGTGTATGGCATGCCAAAGCTCTTAAGGCTGTGTCTGGCATTGCGTGATAATCCTGTTTAACGGAACTGTTTTTGCGTTGTTGTTTTTTCGTTTGGCTAACCAACTTTTCTCTACACACGGAAGATTGTTACATGAGTTGGGCACATCATAGTTCAGCAACCGCAAACTAACCCTTGCTCTGAAATAGAGATAAATAAGCAAGAGAGCTCCATGCACCTTTTCGTTTCAGCATTTGTAGGACAGACCAGCAATTGAGAGGTATAGCGCCCCGGGGAATTCCTATAGCTCTAGAGTCGAAACATCTCCAGGACGAACGGTCGATGAACCCTGCGCGTGAATGGCAGTTTCCGAAGGCGGGTTCCATATATAGATATACTTTAATTTACTCTTGGAAGCGTGAAGCATCTGCTCCAATGATCGAGTCGTCACCTGGCCTCGAAGAGGAGCTGGACCTCCCGCTCTGCAGACCGCCGCCGTCTCCCTCCTTCCGCGAGCCGTACTGCCTCATCTGACAGAAGCAGAGAAATGTGTGAGAGACGCGGCAACAAGATCTTCGCTCGAGTGCGCCGCCGGCGAGGTGATCGACGAAGTGCCCAGCAGAGATAGGGATGTAACGGGGTGGGGTGGGGTCCTGACCTGGAGAAGATGGGAGGCCGCGGAGCTGAGGCGAGAGAGGAGGGCAGGCGGGGAGGAGAGCGAGGAGAGGTCGGTGCACCGTCGAGCCGCCGTCATGACATGGCCTGGCGAGCGAAGCAGGCGCTCGGGGGCGGCGCGGGGACGGTGGGCGCAGGCGGCGAGGGACGAGCCGCGCGTTTCAGTGAGCGAGGTGCCGGCCGGGTAGGGCAGGTTGAGACGAAATGGGTCTCTTGCGTGGCTCGGCCCAGGGTGGAGGAGGCCGCACTGGCCACGAGAGGGTACCAGCACTGTGTTCAGTTTTGAGGCCGGCGGCCCTTGGCCCAGATACCTCTTTACCCGTGCCAACGGCTCGTCACGGTTCCAGCGAGAGGAGAGACAGCTTTGCGCTGAATCAGCGACACGAGTAGTATCCTACTCCATCCCAAAAGGCCTATAATTATTTTAAAAAAAGGTATATATAATTTTTAGTCCCACAACTTACATCGTAGAAGCGTTTTAGTCATATATTTTGCAAAATGAGCAAGATTAGTCTCACAACTTGCAACCAGGGAGCAGTTTAGTCCAATTTAATCGAATTTCTGCAATTTTGACCGAATTCGTATGCTTGTAGATCGAAATCATTCACACGTGGCATCGTATTTTTTTGCAAAATAATCCTTATATTTTATCTGTCAATATAGCCTAACAGGTGAACCCCACCTGTCAGATCAAATAATACAAAATATATAGATGCATTGGCGGCACGAGTCGAACTCATGGCTT
The DNA here is from genome assembly GCA_023614405.1 of Avena insularis. NCBI lineage: Eukaryota > Viridiplantae > Streptophyta > Magnoliopsida > Poales > Poaceae > Avena > Avena insularis. The sequence goes on from CM042685.1 coordinate 444,767,814, forward strand.
GCACTACTAACTTAGGCCTCCTTTGATTTTCAGGATAGAAAACATAGAGGGATAGGAATTGCATAGGATTGACTTGCCCTCTCTAGTGGAATCCTACAGGCATAGAAAATCTTGGCAGGATTTTTTCCTGAGGTCTGACCTCATGTTAAATTTTCTATGAAAATGCACTACCGAATTCCCATGGGACTATTTCCTGTAGGGTACAATCGCATGAATCAAACACTGTCTAAAGAAAAAATTCCACAGGGTCTAAATCCTATGAAATTTCTGAGACAATCCTACAAATCAAAGGAGGCCTTAGTAGAAACTAAGCATTACAGCACACATTCAGGTTTGATAAATTTTAGATTGCCTGTTTATTATACATTAATGTCAGATTGATGCGTTCTAGCTAGCTAACCTACACATCGTAAGTGTATACACCCGGGTTAGGTGCTTTATTCTATTCTTTAGAAGTACAGAATATTAAAGGGAGCCTTCGGCCTTACTTAAAATAGAGTACTTTTTTTAGAAAGAAATACCTGGTTATGAGGGGAAAAGGTTTCCCCCCATGAGGATCGGCCATAGAATAAAGAAAAGAAAGGAGAAACCAATGCAGGCTTTATCTTTGACATTTAAAAATAGATATTCTACAATTTGAAAAATTCGAAAAAAATACAAATTTTTAATCCTAAATAATTTGTGTTTTGAGCTACATAGAAAAAGACAAAATTAGAAATCTGGGTTTATAAATGGTGCACCTTCAAATTCTGTCAGAATTGTCTTTTTTATATAGCCCCAATACAAATCAATCCGGGTTAAAATTTTGCACACTGAAAACTTATATCATTGCTTACACGTACACAATTTTTGAAGGTGTTTCTGATACTTTAAATTTGTATTTTTAAATGTTTAAAGTAAAGGCCTCCATGTAGCCAAATTTCGAAAAAAATGTCTTCACTGATGCAAAACGTTATTCTAGCGGCTCATGTGAGCATTTTTAGGTGTATGTGCGTTTTTATATTGTTAAAAGAAGACCTCCTTACAAACAATTATTATACGTTCGATGCAATGGCTTGTGTAGGTGGTTAGCGATGGAGAGGTCACAAGATCAAATCCCTCCTTTGCTAGAGTTTTTAAACTATTTTGTATTTGTACTACTTTTGAAAAAATTATGACGTCATAAGTGGATGAATTCGGTCAAAATTGTTTAAACTCATCGAAATTTAATTAAATTAGACTAAAATGCTCACATGATGTAAGTTGTGGGACTAGCGTTGCTCATTTTGTAAGATGTGGGACTAAAATGCTCCCGTGACATAAGACGTGGGACTAAAAGTGTATATACCTTTTTTAAAAAGTCAAGTCATGAAAAGTTTGACCAAATTTTTAGAAAAAACTATCAAGAACTATTATATTATATAGATATCATATGAAAATATGTTTCATAATGTATGAAAGTGTATAGAATACGTATTATAAATATTAATATTTTTCTCTACTAATATTTTTCTCTACTAGTAACATGCCCGTGCGTTGCTACGGGAAAACAAAATTATATTAAATATAAATGTGTCAAAATTATAACTAAGAGTATTATATTTTGTGAACGCGTATTGAGTTTAATCAATCCAAATATTCCAACCTCAATGCATTGAAGATTATGCTTGAACCGTGCATCACATATTTGTACATCACAGTCTTTGTTGGAGCAACTATGCTATTCATTATTCATCATAAGTGACAGGCTTAACCTCTTTACACTTTTAATCTCATCTACCACTCCTAATTTTCTTGGTCTCCTTTTCCATAGTGTGCAAGAAGTACATCAGCTCAACATGTTTCATTCAAACTCGACGAATTTTGGACGAAATATAGGCGATTTCATTAATACTGGGCGACTTCTTACATATTACATGAAATTCGGACAAACATCCGAATTTTGATTTCATTAGGCTAAAAAAACTTAGATATAGCCGACGCCGATGCCAATGCCGGCGGACGCCGCTCACATACTGAGGTTACAGTAGAACACCGTGTAGTGGTCCACCTTGACACCGTCATCGTCGCTCGACGACTGCGGGGGGCGCGAGCTTCACTAGCCGACATCGCCATAACGCCACGGCTGGGACGAGGGGTCGGGGTTGTCGTCATCGAGGATGATGAGCAGTGCGCCCTTGTAGGCGAGCTCCCCTCCTGGTGGCGCCGAATTTTGCGTGCCTCCTCATGCTCCCAGTCGGCCCTCGACCAGACGAGGACGTCCGGCTCCGGCATCGGCGGCACGTCGTTGAAATAGCGCGCCATCGCCATCGAGATGGCGAAGGCGTCCTCATCGACAGGAACTGCCTAGTCCGTCGGCTCTGGCTCAGCTGGCGCAGGCGGAGCCGCCCGGTCGGCGGCGATAGCGCACGGGGCTTGTTGATAACGATCCCTCGCAACCTCGTCCTCGGCACCGATGTGGCGAGCACATCGGCGCCTCAGCCTCCCACTTCACGGGACATAGCACCTCGCCGCTGGCTCGTGGTGACTGTGCCGGCGCAGAGCCAGACAAGCGGGAGGCCGAGGCGGCGGAGGACGACGAACTGAGGTTGCCCATCCTCCTGGGAAGCCAATTCGCCGGAAGGGCTCGCCTCGACCTCCCCGCGGGCGGCGGCTAGCGAGGAAAGCCTAGCCTCGGCAAGATCTGCCCCTAATAAACAAGGTTACCAGGGTGTTCGGCAAGGTCCAGATCCTCCATCGCCGCGATGGCAGCCTAGATCTTCTCGACCATCTCATCGTCCTCAGGCACCAGCACGCCGTTGGCGCTGAGCTTCCAGTTAGGCGGGCATCGAAAGTCGGGCGGCGCCATGTAGCCAGCATCGTGCAACATCCGGGACTCCCACGGCTAGAGGGTACACCGTCTGAAGCCGTTCGCCGCCACGGGGTCGCCTTGGTACCTCTCCGCCATGGCTTTCTCCCTCGTTATCGTCCTCGTCCTCCCTGTGTGTGTGGCACAACAGGCAACAGAAAAACAAGCAGCAATATGTAGTAGAAAAAATTAGTCCAAAACACTAAGCGGTGCATAATTGATTAAGGAAAATTAATGAGTAATAATAGGAAACACGTGGATTTTGGCACAATGCACACAATGCAAGGTAGTTGCTCAACAACAGTGTTACTTCACATTACAAAATACCAAAAATTATAGCATATACCTGACAAATCAGTTAACTCATAGATAGCCGCTATCATGCCACTTATACCTGTGTGATTAAGCCAGTTGCTGCCGCTTGCATGCTAATATTGTCCCAACTTAGCAGCATCCATCGACCCGTTTACTACCTGTCAGACTATTATGCTACTCTGTTCAGTTATCTAGACAAGTTCAACAATGACAACAAATTTCAGAAACTCTAAAGTAAAAGAGTTAAAAGCTAATCTATACATTGCTCTCTCTTGTATGCAAACATCCATAATTGCATGGTCTAGCAAAGCAGGCATGTGAAGGGCACTCAGAACTCAATTCAATCTCCGAGAATTAAATAACTAAAATAATTGAAAGTCCCTACTAAGATGACTAATATTTACATCTTATGAATACAAAAACAACAGGAAAACGAAAAAACACTCTTTATCACCCAATTAAAACCGTCGGATGAAACATATCTTGAGTAACAACAGATGAAAGATGCCCACATATCAAGTCCAACCTGTAACAATATCCGAAATATAGCACAAGCGTGCAAAACAATAGCAAAACTGAAAGTTTGGATGTTGACGCAACATATAAATAAGTACTCCGTCTGTCCTAAAATAGATGTCTTAGGTTTTTCAAATTTTAGATGAATCTATATATAGTAAATAGTTTCTAAATTCATCTAAATTTTGACAAATTTGAGACAACTATTTTGGGATGGAGAGAGTAGTTCTGAACATTGATTTTTTAAACCAAGGTATTTGCATGGAATGTACACACCGGTTATAGCAGGTTAGATACCACTTTTCAAATGTACACACAGGTCATGGAAAAATAATTTAAATTGAAACCCGGTTAGATACCACTCTTCAAATGTGCTTTAGTTATAACAGGCTAGCAACTCACATGCAGGTCACAACGTAATTGTGTATCAATATAGACAAGGCAGTTACTCCCGTTTCTCCAAAACAATACACATAAAAACGAGGATTCAGAAACTCTGAGCAGTAGCCAGAGGCATCAAAACAAGAAGTATAAATCATCAAAAAGAAATAGATAAGACCCTTGTTTTCACTTCTTCAACTTGTACCAATATTCAAGACCAAAGTAATTTTGCAGGTAGTACTGCGGATTTTTATAATAATTTGTAACAATTTAGATCAAGTTATCAAACAACAATAAATATGACTGAAATTAGGGGCCAGACTAACCTTCCATAGTTAGAATTGCAGTAAAAGTACATATGAACATTTTCAATTCATTGGTGAGGAGCCTTTCTGCTTTACTTGATAGGAAAGATGTAATTCAAAGATCTTGCAACTCAGGTACTCCATGTACTAACTATATTTACATGACAGGTCACTTATCACCATCAAACGGAAAAGAAGACTACCATCACAGGTGAAGCAAGTAGGTTTAGGCTGAAAAATGCAAAGCCGTAGTATGTAGGCTACTATCCAAATGAATGCATTATGCATTTTTTACTTCATGGGATGCTCCATGGGAAGGCTAAAAATTGATGTCCTGAAATGAGTGAGCAGAAAATTTAATGACACAACACATGATGTAATAGAAAAACATGAGGCTTCATCTTGATATGAAAACATGAGAACCTTCCCATCCAATATTTCTAGAACTTCACTAATTCAAAGATTTATTTATTTGGCAATTTATAAACATAGGACACAAAAATTCAGTTGTAGATTTCTGGGGCTTCATGAATTTGTAAACAGAATCGATTTGATGACAAGTCATTATCGGGATAACCTTTTGTAAAGAATAGAGGGAACGTAACAAAACATAGTTAAACTAATTAAATTTTGTCCCTATAGCTTAAGGATTGACATATAAAGATAGGGATCCACTTTACCGGTTTACCTTGAACACCTGTTAGCTGCGGTTGTCGGCGCGCCCCGACGAGGTTGCCGCCGTGGGGCACAATCGTGCTCACCCCCATCCCCCAGCAGATCGCGTTCTACAACCGCCAGCTCGCCAGGATCCTCGGCCGACTCCTCGCATGTACCGCTGCCCACGCTGTTTCGGCCCCCAATTCCGCCCGCATCGGCTCTGGCACCGCCACGTTCCACGTCGCCTCCGTACCCGAAACTTCATCTCCCATGTGAATACCTACTCCATAGATTTATGCTCTCCCTTGATCTGTATGGCGCCTGAATTTTGTAGCCTCCAAGGATTGTTGGATTCTACCCGGATCTCAAACGGTTTTTCTACAGCTCCGTAGATGGCGTCTCGTGCCTTGGTGGTACAATTTATGCAATGAATCATGCGCTCGTGCTATATACGGGTGGTGACATCAAGACGGTTCCATGAGCGAACTCCATGGTGAAGAATTTCCTGTACATCTCGATGTGCATGTCCTACTCCTCTCTGACTACATTCTAGGCATCTCAGTCAGTGCAAGGAAATAATTGAAGGAATAGGGATGTGTCTTACAAATAAAACCATTCGTCATATAGTCTGACCAGGTAAGATCTTCATAATGACTGGATGTTCTCCTATGCTTTGCCGCCTCAAACCTACCCTTTCCTGATGATGATGCGTGGACATGGTCCTGTCTACCCTTTCCTGATGATGATGTGTGGACATGGTCCTGTAGCCATGACATTTTTCATAGGCCCAAACACCTTCCGTGAATCTTGGCATCTCCAACACACCCCACCAGAACTGATTACCTCCGACCGGGTGCAGATTGAGGACGACCTCGACACTACCGCGACGTCCTCCAAAGAACCCAATAAAGCAAACTCAATTCCATCATTGAAATCATGGATGTGGTGGTGTTGGGGAACGACCAGGGGCGGCGGTGGAGAAGGGGATCAAGGGGACCTCCCATCGGGTGTAGATCGATGAAGACCCCGACACTACCGCAACAGCCTCTGAAGATCGTGATCAAGAAAACTCGATTCCTTCTTTGAAATCGTGGATGAGGTGGTGCTGGGGGATGTGCAGGGGCGCAGTGGAGATGGGGATCAAAGGAGGCGGTGGTGGAGATGGGGATCGATGGGGTGGCAGCAGGGAAGGTGGGCGGTGGTGGTGACGAGCAGGGGCGGCGGTGGAGACGGGGATCGATGGGGTGGCAGCGGGGGAGACGGGCGGTGGTGGTGATGAGGATTGAGGAGGTGGTCGTGGTGGTATTTTTTTTAGAGCAGGTCGCGATGGTACTGGGAGGAGAGCTCACGGTCGCCGAAATTGGTGGACGTGCAAAACAAAGGCGTCGAGTAATGTCGTTGGGAAGTCCTGAAGCGTTAGATCTGATCGATTGTTCAGCCGAGATCAATTGTTCCTGTCTAGTCGGAGGAAACAGAGGAAATTCGTTCTTTTTAAATAGTAGAGAAAAGCTTGGTCAAATTTGAGGTAGTTTCGATTTTGAAAAAAAAATTATAGGCCTTAAACCTTAGGAAAGAGGTAGTATTTAAGAGAGTCTTCTCGTATAATATGGAAACCCCATTCTACACCCGGGTGCATATGCACCCGGTATATGCACCTCGTATGGAAAAAACATTTTTTAAAAAGATAAAGAAATTGAAAAAAAAATATAATTATGTGTCGCTCCATGTTTGAGGTGGATGATACGTCTATAATTTTTGATACTCCATGCTTGTTTAGTATCTACTTTTCCTTGTTTTGTCTACACTTTGAGATGTTTTTATATCTTTTCTAGAACTAACCTATTAACAAGTGATACCTCGGAAACGTATCTATAATTTTTGATGATCCATGCTTGTTTAGTATCTACTTTGCTTTGCTTTGTCTACACTTTGAGATGCTTTTTACATGTTTTCTGGTACTAACCTACTAACAAATTGCAACAGTGTCAGATGTCTGTTTTCTGCTGTTTTTGGTTTCAGAAAAGTTAGTAAAGAAATATTTTCGGAATTGGACGGGACAAACGTCAAAGTCAATTACTTTCCGTGGGGAACAAAAAGTCTAGAAGGGAGCCGGAGAGGCCGGCCAGGGCGGCCAGACCCACCCTAGGTGTGGGTGGGCCCTGCCCCGCACCTAGGAGGGGTGTGGGGCCCCTGGTCGCCGCCTCGGCCTCCCCTTCGCCTATAAGAAGCTCTCGATGCAGAAATCCTAAGCACCCGATCAAATCTCCACGAAACCGTCTATAGCTGCCGCCACCATCGTCCCTAGATCAGGGGGGTCTAAAGTTCTTCCCGGCACCCTGCCGGAGGGGAGATCATCCCGGAGGCCTTATCTCCGGTATGATGCGTGAGTAGTTCCACCTTGGACTATGGGTCCATGTAGTACCTAGATGGTTGTATCTCCTCCTTTGTGCTTTCATGTATAGATCTTGTGAGCTCCGTCCATGATCAAGATCTAATCTATTTGTAATCATGCATGTTGTGTTTGCAGGGATCCGATGGATATTGAGATTATTATATTGGTTTGATTAATGGTTTTGTATTTATGATTCTATCATGTCAGTGTTGTTTGTGATCTTGCATGCTCTCCGTTGTTAGTAGCTATCTTGGCCAAGTAGTTGCTAGTGACTCCAAGAGGGGGTATTTATGCTCGATAGTGGGTTCATGCCTCTAGTTTCCAAGGAAAGTGATAATAATCTCTTCGGTTGTAGATGTGCTATTGGTACTAGGGAGAAAACAACGGTCTCTTGTTCATGGAACATGTGGACTGTTTACCTTACACACTTTGCCTAAAGCAGTTGTCTGTTGCTTGCAACTTAATACTTGAGGGGGTTCGGATGATAACCTGAAGGTGGACTTCTAGTCATAGATGTAGTTGGATGGCGGTCTATGTATCTTGTTGTATTGCCCAATCGAATCTCATAAGATCTTTCTGACTAGTAATTGCATTGTTATGCCTTCCTCAGTTCCTGTCAATTGCACTGCTGTAATTTGTTTACCCTGCATGCCATGTTGTTTATCTAAGGAGAGAACCTCTAGTGAACTATGGACCCCGGTCCAATCTTTACCATTGATACATCTTCCACTATTACTTGTTTACTTGCTGCAAACTATTACCTTCAACACCATACGTTTAATCCTTTTGTTGGGAATATGCCCTAGAGGCAATCATGTATGATGAGATTTCTCATTATATTCATAAAGTTATTAAGTTGTCCTTGTATAAACATCTGATGTATATCATTGAATATGTGATTCGGTTGTGGAACTATGCATTCATGTTGTTTGTACTAAATATCCTTGGTCATTGAGGTTGTGCTGGACACATAACTTAGACCAATGTAAAAGTTGGCTTGATGACTCGGTTCCACTTGTCATGGGCATGGAGATGTTATTCCAACTTACACAGATTCGGCTAAAGAGTTTAGCGAGTCAGATTGACCCATATTGAGGTACAACGAACAAGTTGTCATTTGTATATCTCAATCAATGTAATCCTTACACCTGAGGTTGTTGCATAGTCCGAGTTGAGGATCACCGACTTAGGTTACAACGCTGATCCGTGAATGGCGCTTATAAAGGCAGGGTTCGGGTCGACTGAGAATCAAGCTACGTGATGTGAATAACCAGGATGAGATTTTGCCCCTCCACTTGGAGAGATATTCTCTGGTCCCTCTCGTGAGATATGATTCGGAAAGCATGGCCATGCACGACTCGGTTAAGTGTTAACCGAGGCGATCGACTAAGAGTTAGTCGGGTGAATCACTTATCTCGGATCGAGAAGAGAGTCGGACTATTTAAGGGATGACAATTATTCGCCTATAGTCTGACAAGGTATATCGTGAGGCAAAAGGAACTCGGACGTAAGTCGCATTGGAAAGGCAAGTCGTCATGACTCTTTGGTACTTGGGAGTCGGCACGTTCTGCTAGGAGCCGCTACCGACTGATCGATTGAGAGTCGGACTCCAATCGTGTCCAAGTAGCCATGAGCCTGCGGGGTCACACACTTAAGAGAGGGAGCATGTTCGGATTGGATCTGAACATGTAATCTGGTTGGGTTGGACCTAAACCGGATTAGGACTGAGTTAGTGAGTTGGACTCATGGTGACTAGTGTTATATGGGCTTTAGTGAATGGGTCGCGCGAGCAGAGCCCACGTTCACTCCCTATATTTAGTGGAGCACCGCAACCCAGAAAGGTTAATCGTTGTTCGGTTAGGTCATTCCATGTGTTGGAAACCCTAGCTCCACAGTAGTCTTGCCGCTGTAACGAACCTAGCAGTTCGCCTCCGGTGCTCCTCCTTGTACATGTGGGTACCAGTAGAGGTGTTGTGCGATCAGCACCAGGACGATCGGATCGTGAGGATCGCATCGCATCAATCGACGCTACATCAGTAATCCGCAACTGCGCGTCTAGTGGTAAACCTCGTGGCCTTCTACCTCAGCTAGATCTTGGGATCACCACATTAGAGGAAATTTTTTGTTTTATCTCCGCGTGGCCCAACAGTGGTATCAGAGCGATAGCTTCTGGTTTTAGGCTCGAGATCTCGCATATGTGATATGCAGTAGGCTGTAGATGAGATCTATGTGCTATTTTGGTGGTCGATCTATGAGATAGATCGGTTTTATACGAGGTCGATTGGATCAACTGTACTCGGGGAATGGTAGATCTGATTTTCGTGATCATACAGCTGAGGTCGTGGAACGACATACCCCTACCGGTCGGCTTCCGCCATCGGGGTAGACTGTGACACGTAAATCCAGAGGCGGTGATCAAAGATCAAAAAGTTTGATCGAATCGGAACGATGGTCAGAATCCATGTTCGGATCGTAGATGAGATCTACGTTTTCGGAAAAATCGTCGGGCGCTGCCCCTTCGATCCCCGCCCGCTATCCGGCTAGCGGGACCGCCGACTTCGCCCTGTCGTAGCGCCTTAGATGTCGTTGCGAGTTTCACAATGCCGGTAGATATCGTATCTATGCATAACTTGTTTTTGCAGGAAGTTGTGAATGGTATGGTTCATGTGCATGTGATGTATGTGTGTAATCCATACGTGATCTGCGAATCACGTTTTTTTGTCAGCCGGCTGGAGCCTAGGTGCTGTCATTTTATTGTATAACGACCTGCGTGTCGGATTCTCTATGTAATTTACTTTACTAAGCTAGTGTAGCTGTTTGGAGAACCAGGAAGGCATGCAAGGCGTTGTACATGTCGGCGACATGGAGTGAGACGGCAAGTGATAAGAGTTGGCACGAGTCGGATTACAGGCTTTATGGAGATGGAGATCGCCATGAAGAGAGCCATACCATTTCACATTATAATTGCTTTATTTTGTGTTATTGTTATGTCTCTATTTTACCTCTATTAGATAGTCGGTAAAATTTAATCCCTCAAAGAAGGTCTAGTCGGTTTTCCCGCCAGTGTTTGCACCATCACAAGTCGGACATTTTTGGTAGTGGGCTCATAAAATTGAGGTGCTGCCAATTCTTTTCGACTAGGTGGGTTCGAGTCGGACACTTACTGCGGAAACACTCGGTAAGCTAGACGAGTCTATCACAACGGTTGTGGGACTCGGGGAAAAGTCGGATGGGAGCCGGGGCATGTGATGCCACCCGTCCAACAGGAGTCGTATGAGATACGATTGACAAGGAGTTGTCTACCTAGATCACTTGGCGGCTAGCGGTGATGCTAAAGCTCACTAGCCGACTTGCTTATTTAGGATCCTGAATCACTAAGCAACCATCGGAGGGGTGTTGGTTCTAGTGGGATCATAAAATATTAAAATGTTTAATATGCTTGCTCTTTTATGAATACACGTCTTAAGTGTTTTGCATATTTTCTGTTGTAGATCATGGCACCAAGTAGCAGTCACTCTCAGATATCCGGTTTTGCGTTGAGAACCATTCTTGAGAAAGATAAACTGAACGACACTAATTTTACCAACTGGTATCGAAATCTGAGAATTGTTCTCAAACAAGAAAAGAAGGACCATGTCCTAGAAAACCCACTTCTAGATGAGCCGAATGAGAATGCGACTGCCGCAGCCACCAATGCCTACCGTCGGGCTAAGGATGAGTCCACGGATATTAGCTGTCTTATGCTTGCTCACATGGAACCGGACTTGCAAAAGCAGTTCGAGCATGTTGAGGCCTACGATATGATCGAAAGCCTCAAAAGTATGTTCCAGGCTCAGGCGAAGACTCAGAGGTATCAAGTCTCTCAGGCTTTGCTGAGTTGCAAGCTTAAGGATGGTGATCCACCGAGTCCGCATGTGATCAAAATGGTTGGTTACGTGCAGTCTCTGGAGAGGCTTGGCTACCCCATAAGCGAAGAGTTCGCTACGGATATAATTCTGAACTCTCTTCCTAGTGCATATGGGCAGTTCATTTCGAACTATCACATGCATGGTATGGATAAGAAGCTCACTGAATTACATGGGATGCTCAAGCGTGAGGCGGATCTCAAGAAGGGCGCTAGTCAAGTGTTGATGGTGCAGAATAAGGCTAAGTTCAAGAAGAGTTCTTGGACTAAGAAGAAGGCTAAGTCAGGAGGAAAGCAGGATCCGGACCCGGTCCCAAGCGCTTCCTCAGGGACTAAGCCATCTCCTTCAGCCGGATCCACTTGCTTCTACTGCAAGGCGGATGGCCACTGGAAGAGGAACTGCAGGAAGTACTTGGCCGATAAAGCCAAGAGTGGAGGTATGACTTTCGACTCAGGTACACTTGTTTGCAATGTTATAGACATATATCTTGCTGATGCACCTAATAGTTCTTGGGTATATGATACCGGATCAGTTATTCACATCTGCAACTCGTTGCAGGGACTGGTAAGAACTAGGAGCGTAGCAAGAGGCGAGGTTGACATTCGAGTCGGCAACAAAGCAAGAGTTGCTGTGTTGGAAGTCCGCACGATGCAACTTCATTTACCTTCCGGATTCATTATGGAACTGAATAATTGTTATTATGTTCCAGTGCTCAGTCGAAACATTATTTCTGCTTCATGTTTGATGAGGCAAGGCTATGAGTCGAATATCAAGAATAATGGTTGTTCTTTGTATTTGAATGATATGTTTCATTTTGCACCGCCCGTGACGGGTTATTTATTTTGAATCTTGATGGTGAGTCGGTTTATAACATAAATGTTAAAAGGTTGAAACCAAATGATCTGAATATGACTTACTTTTGGCACTGTCGGCTTGGTCATATAAGTTGGAAACGCATGAAGAAGCTCCATGATGATGGACTCCTAACCCGCTCGACTTGGAGTCATTCGAGACATGCGAATCTTGCCTACTCGGCAAAATGACCAAGACACCTTTTGCAAAGAGTTACGAAAGGGCGTCCGACTTGTTGGGACTAGTACATAATGATGTATGTGGACCAATGAGAACGACAATCAGGGGTGGTTATGAGTACTTCATTACCTTCACTGATGATTTGAGTAGGTATGGATATATCTACTTGATGAAACATAAGTCGGAAGCCTTTGAAAAGTTCAAAGAATTCCAGAATGAAGCACATAATCAACTCGACAATAAAATAAAGTTTCTTCGGTCGGACCGAGGAGGCGAGTACATGAGCCATGAGTTTGATGACCATCTGAAAAGTTGTGGAATAGTTCCTCAACTTACTCCCCCAGGAATGCCGCAAAGGAACGGTGTTTCAGAAAGGCGGAATCGGACCTTGTTAGACATGGTACGGTCAATGATGAGTCGGACAGATCTTCCTTTATCATTTTGGGGTTATTGTCTAGAAACAGCGGCGTTCACACTAAGCAGAGTACCATCAAAATCGGTAGAGAAGACACCGCATGAGATGTGGACAGGCAAAAAGCCGAGTTTGTCTTTTCTTAAGATTTGGGTGTAGGGTTTCGTAGCATGGAAAACAAAAAATTTCTACCGCATACAAACAAACAAGCCAAGATCTATCTACTAGATTGTAGCAACGAGTCGATGGAATAACTCACCCTCGAAGATTCCAAAGTGTTTAACGAGAGCAGATTCTCGTGGGTGATGTAGTCGTACTCTTTCCGATCTCAAGATCGCAGAGCGATCCTTCCGTATTGCGTAAGAGCTCCCAATCGGTCACACGTTCGTACTGACGAAGACCTTCCTCTCCTTGTTCCAAAGAAAATGGAGGTTGTAGCACTCTCTCGTGATTCCGAAGACAACGGGCGTGGTACCTGGAAGTAGAGGGAGATCTCGCAAGGCTTCGCCTAAGCCGAGCGGTATGGTGGAGTATGAGAGGGCTCTCGGCGATCTAGGTTTTAGACACACCAAGGAGGAGGTGCTAGAGCCGTGGCTAGGGTTTGGGGCACCCCAAGTCGGGAGGCTAGGGCAACCACGGGAGGTGGCGGCAGGAGGTGGTGGCGCCAATCTAGGGTTTTGGAGAGAGGTACTTGTGTGCTAGGAGGGGCAGCCTGCCTCCCTTTATAGGTGGGAGGCGGCCAAGGGAGGGGAGTCCTCCCCAACTCGGCTTGGAGGTGGGCGGCGGTTGGAGGAGGAATCCTCCCCAACTCGGTTTCCCACTCCTCCTCCTCTTTCCAAAACTTGAGTTTGACTTTCAAACTAGCCGTTTGACTTTTCAAATTAGGATTTAAATAAACCCTTTATTTTGGACAGCAAAGACACCTAGTGCATGATGCAATCATTCCAACTTACAATGACACATTCATGTACCCTTCCCCTTCCCGGAGTGCCGGACATTCTGGAACATTCTAGAACATTCCCGATGAAAACACCTAACCATTCCCCAACTCAAACGGACTTTCTTTATATGAATCTTATTCTCGGACCATTCCGGATCTCCTCGTGATATCCCGAATCCCATTCGAGACTCAACAACATTGGACTCTTTCTCATCATTCCATAACTACTCAAACAACGTCGAATCCTTAAGTGTGTCTCCCTACGGTTCGTGAATTATGCAGACATGATCGAGACACTTCTCCGAACAATAACCAATAGAGGAATCTGGAAATTCATATGGCTCCCACATATTTCAACGATTACTTATGATCGAATGAACCACTTACATACGATATCAATTTCCCTTTGTCTCACGATAGTTTACTTATCCGAGGTTATGATCGTCGGTATCTACGCATACCTAGTTCAACCTCACATCGATAAGTACTCTTTTCTCGTTCCCGTGATATGTGATCCCTTGTGAGCCAGTCACATGCTTGCAAGCTAATTGGATGAAATTTCACCGAGAGGGCCCAGAGTATATCTATCCGTCATATGGATGGACAAATCCCACTCTTGATCCATGTGTTTCAACCAATACTTTCTGAACACTCAATACCACCTTTATAGCCACCCGCCACGGTGTGGTGTTTGATGTCATCAAAGCATCCATCCGTAAAGGTGATATGCATGATCTCATGGTCGAAGGAATTAGATAACTATGTATCAGAAAGCATATAGCAATTGAACTATTAAAATGACTTGATCTTTATGCTACGCTTATCTATAGGAGTATGTCCACCATATCATTCTCCTAACGATATGATCTTGTTGTTAATAACATCTCAATGTTCATGATAGGGAAACCATAATCATCTATTAACCAACAAGCTAGTATTATATAGAGGCTTTACTAGGGACTTCAAATTAAGTTTACAAATCACACAAGTATTAATGTTTCCTTGTTAATACTATTATAGCATGAATGTAAACATTTATCATAAACACAAAGATATAATAATAACTACATTTATTATTGCCTCTAGGGCATATCTCCAATAGTCTCCCACTTGCACTAGAGTCATCTAATCTAGATTACATGGTAATATACCGAACACCCATGGCAGTTTGGTGCTGGTCATGTTTTGCCCTCGAGAGAGGTTTAGTCAATGGATCCGCCACATTCAGATCTGTGTGTACTTTGCAAATCTTTATATCCTCATCTTGGATATGTTCTCGAATAGCGTGAAAACGTAGCTTGATGTGCTTCAGCTTCTTGTGTGACCTTGGTTCTTGCGCATTGGCTATGGCGCCCATGTTATCATAGTAGATAGGCATTGGGTCCAGCGCACTAGGAACCACACCCAGCTCTGTAATGAACTCTTTCATCCATATTGCTTCTTGTGAAGCCTCTGAAGCCATGTATTCCGATTGATTGAAGATCTCGCCACAACGCTTTGCTTTGCACTCCTCCAGCTAACTGCTGCACCATTCAAAATAAATACGTATCCAGATTGTGATTTAGAATCATCCGGATCGGTGTTCCAACTAGCGTCGGTGTAACCATTAACAACGAGTTGTTCATCACCTCCATAAGAAAGAACCATATCCTTAGTTCTTCTCAAGTACTTAAGGATGTTTTTGATCACGTCCAATGATCCACTCTGGATCACTTTGATATCTGCTAGTCAAACTAACAAAGATATGCAATGTCGGGTCTAGTACATAGCATGGCATACATTAGAGATCCTATGGCTGAGGCATAGGGAGTCTTACTCATCCTTTCTCTATCTTCTCGCCGATGTCGAACTCGAAGTTTTACTCAAGGTCGATATAAACATGGGCAAGAACCCTTTCTTGCTATCTTCCATTCAAACCTCTTTAGAACTTTGTCCAAATATGTACTTTGTGACAATGATATTTGCTTTGATCTATCTCTATAAATCTTTATGCCTAATATGTAAGTTGCTTCGCCAAGATCCTTCATTGAAAAACTATTATTCAAATATTCTTTGACACTATTAAGAAGGTCTACATCATTCCCAATCAATAATATGTCATCCACATATAGTATTAAGAATGCTACAGAGCTCCCACTCACTTTCTTGTAAATACAAGCTTCTCCATAAGTTTGTATAAAACCAAAACTTTTGATTACCTTATCAAAACGTTGATTCCAACTTCGGGATGCTTGCTTCAATCCATAGATGGACCGTTGAAGTTTGCATACCTTGTTAGCATCTTTAGGATCGACAAAACCTTTGGGTTGCATCATATACAACTCTTCATCAATGTCACCATTGAGGAATGCTTTTGACATCCATCCGCCATATCTCATAATCGTAATATGCAGCGATTGCTAACATAATCCTCAGACTTTAGCTTCGCATCTGGTGAGAAAGTCTCATCGTAGTCAACTCCTTGAATTTGTCGAAACCCTTTTGCGACAAGTCGAGCTTTATAGATGAACATTACCATCAAGATCTGTTTTCTTCTTGAAAATCCATTTGTTCTCGACAGCCTTCTTCGGCCATCCTAAGTCCACCAAAGTCCATACTTGGTTTTCGTACATGGATCCAATCTCGGATTTCATGGCTTCGCCATTTATTGGAATCTGGCTCATCATCGCTTCCTCATATGTCTCGGGTCATCGGTATTGTCCACCAACATGACACTCATAACGGATCATACCAACTGGAGTGGTACGAGTTCTTGTTGACTGCGAGGCTCAGAGCAACTTCGACCAAGTTTCATGATCATCATCATTAGCTTCCTCTCTAATTTGTGCAGCACCACAGAACTTCTTCGATGCTACGCTACTCGCAATTTCGAGAGAAGGTTCGTCAACCTCGTCGAGTTCTACTTTCCTTCCGTCACTTCTTTCGAGAGAAATTCCTTCTAGAAAGGATCCATTCTTAACGAAGATTTTGCCTTGGATCTATGATAGAAAGTATACCCAATAGTTTCCTTCGGGTATCCTATGAAGACGATTTTTCCGCTTTGGGTTCAAGCTTGTCCGGTCAGAACTTCTTTACATAGGCTCAGATCCCCAAACTTTAAGGAACGACAATTTAGGTTTCTTCCCAAACCATAATTCATACGGTGTCGTTTCAACGGATTTAGACGGTGCCCTATTTAAAGTGAATGCGGCTGTTTCTAATGCATAACCCCAAAATGATAGCGTAAATCTGTAAGTGACATCATAGAGCGAACCATATCTAAGAGAGTTCGACTGACGTTCGAGACACACCATTACGCTGTGGTGTTCCCGTGTGTCAATTGTGAAAGTATTCCGCATTTCTTCAAATGCTCGCCAAACTCGTAACTTAGATATTCACCTCCACGATCAGAACGTAGAAATTTAATCTTCTTGTTACGTTGATTCTCTACCTCACTTTGAAATTCCTTAAACTTCTCGAAAGTTTCGGACTTATGTTTCATGAAATAGATATACCCATATCTACTCAAGTCATCCGTGAAGGTAAGAACATAACGATAACCACCGCGCGATGCTACACTCATTGGACCACACACATCGGTATGTATGATTTCCAATTAGTCCGTAGCTCGCTCCATCATACCAGAAAATGCAGTCTTAGTCATTTTACCCATCAGACATGCTTCGCATCTTTCAAGTGATTCAAAATCAAGTGATTCAAGAAGTCCATCGGAATGGAGTTTCTTCATACGCTTCACTCCAATGTGACCAAGACGACAGTGCCACATATATGTCGAGTTATCGCTCGATTTCAAACGTTTAGCCTCAATGTTATTAATATGTGTATTTCCACTATCGAGATTCAACAAGAATAGACCATCTATCAAAGGTGCATGAGCATAAAACATATTACTCATATAAATCGAACAACCATTATTCTCGGATTTAAACAAGTAACCGTCTTGCAATAAACAAGATCCCGATATAATGTTCATGCTCAACGCAGGCACCAAATAACAATTATTTAAGTATAAAACTAATCCCGATGGTAGATGAAGGGGTAGCGTGCCGACCGCGATCACATCAACCTTTGATCCGTTTCCCACGCCGCATCACCTCGTTCTTCACTAGCTTCCGTTTATTCGCAGCTCTGCTTCGAGTTACAAATATGAGCAACCGAACCAAGATCAAATACCCGGCACTACTACGAATACTAGTGAGATACACATCAATAACATGTATATCGATATACCTTTCTTCTTGATGTTGTCGTTTCTTCAAATCCGCCAAGTACTTTGGGCAATTCCGCTTCGATGACCTTCTCCTTGCGGAAAAGCACTCAAGTCAGGCTTGGGTCCAGCCTTGGTCTTCTTCGTCGGTGTGGCAACTTTCTTGCCACCCTTCTTGAAGTGTCCCTTCTGCTTAGACTTGCCTTTCTTGAATTTGGTGGTCTTATTGACCAACAACACTTGGTGCTCTTTCTTGATCTCCACTTCTGTAGATTTTAACATAGCAAATAGTTCTGGTAACTGCTTGTTCATGTTCTGCATGTTGTAGTTCATCACAAAGTTTTTGTAACTTGGTGGTAGTGATTGGAGGACACGGTAAATCCCCAAAGCATTAGGAATCACTATACCCAAGCTTTGAAGTTTGTTTGCGTGCCCAGACATCTTAAGCACATGCTCACTGACGGAGCTGCCCTCTTCCATCTTGCAGTTAAAGAACTTTTCAGAAGCCTCATAGCTCTCAATTGCCGCATGAGTCTCAAAGATCAATTTGAGGTCACGGACAATATCATGTGGGTCTGAATTCTCAAACCTTTTCTAAAGCTCCGATTCTAAACCATACAAGATAGCACATTGAACTATGGAGTACTGATTCTTCCGAGCAAGGTAAACATTCTTTACTTCATCGGTAGCATCACCGCAGTGGGTCACCCAGCGGTGCATCCAGCACATAGGTCAAATTACCAGCTGTGAGGACAATCCTCAAATTGCGGAACCAATCCACGAAGTTGCTTCCATTGTTTTTCAACTTTTCTTTCTCTAGGAACGCATTAAAATTGATGGTAGGGGCTGCCATTGATCTACAACATATTTGCAATAGTTTAGACTAAGTTTATGACAAATTGAGTTCTAATTAATAGTAAAGTTTAATCTAGGTGAACTCCCACTCAAAACAACATCCCTCACATTGTTTTAGTGATCACACGAACCAAATCCACCATATCAAAACCGATCATCACGAGAGTTGATATAGTTTCAATGGCGAACAATCGACATGTTCATCATATCTACTATATGACTCATGCTTTACCTTTCGGTGATCCGTGTTCCTGAGACCATGTCTACATGCTAGGCTCACAAGATCAAACCTTAGCTTCCGCATAAGCAAATCTGGCTTGCTTATGTTGTATACACTTGCGGAATCTAACACACCCGATCATCACGTGGTGCTTCAAAACAACAAGCTTTAGCAACGGTGCATACTAAGGGTGAACACTTTAGAACTTGAAATTTATGTGCATGAGGGATCATCTTATAACGCTACCGTCGTCTACTAAGCAATACAAGATGCATAAAAGATTAACATCACATGCAATTCATAATATATGATATGATATGGCCTTTCTTCTTTGTGCTTCCGATCTCCATCTTCAAGCACGAACATGATCTCCATCATCACCGGCATTGCATCAAGGTCAATGACACTTCTCCATGGTTGTCGTCCACCGGCTTCAACTATTACAACTACTTTGAATAGATACGCGGATCTTAACATAAATTAAAGACAACCATATGGCTCCTGCCGGTTGCCAACTTACAATAAGGAACATTGCATACATCAAATATAATCACAATCATGGCCATATCACATCACTGCACACCCTTGCAAAACAAAGTTAGACGCCTCTACTTTCTTTGCATATTTTACGTGGTTTGGGGCTTTCAATAAGTGTCGTTCTAACTTACGAACAAGAACCACAACATTGATACTAGTATTGTTAATCACCCGTTGTAAATTGGATCTCTACTATGCTGGGAGAAACAGGCACCCGCAAAGCCACTTATGCAATACAAGTTGCATGTCAAGCGTGGAGCAAGTCTCATGAACGATGTCATGTAAGGTTAGCCCGGGCCGCTTCATCCCAACATCCCGCAAGATGCAAAGTACACAAGAAGCAATTGACAATAAAAGCATCAATGCCCACAATGACCATTGTGTTCTACTCGTGCAACAGATCTACATATAGACATGGCTCTGATACCACTGTAGGGTTTCGTAGCATGGAAAACAAAAATTTTCTACCGCATACAAACAAACAAGCCAAGATCTATCTACTAGATTGTAGCAACGAGTCGATGGAATAACTCACCCTCGAAGATTCCAAAGTGTTTAACGAGAGCAGATTCTCGTGGGTGATGTAGTCGATTTCTTCCGATCTCAAGATCGCAGACGATCCTTCCGGCACAAGCGTTCCGCAGCGCTCCCAATCGGTCACACGCGGTACTTCGATGAAGACCTTCCTCTCCTTGTTCCAGAAAATGGAGGTTGTAGCACTCTCCTGATTCCGGCAAAGACAACGTATGGTACCTAAGTAGAGGAGATCTCGCAAGGCTTCGCCTTAAGCAAGCAGTATGGTGGAGTATGAGAGGGATCCTCATGATCTAGGTTTAGACACACCAAGGAGGAGGTGCTAGAGCCGGTGGCTAGGGTTTGGGGCACCCCAAGTGGAGGCTAGGGCAACCACGGGAGGTGGCGCAGCAGGAGGTGGTGGCGCCAATCTAGGGTTTTGGAGGAGAGGTACTTGTGTGCTAGGAGGGCAGCCCTGCCTCCCTTTATAGGTGGGAGGTGCGGCCAAGGGAGGAGTCCTCCCAACTCGGCTTGGAGGTGGGCGGCGGTTGGAGGAGGAATCGCTCCCAACTCGGTTTCCCACCTCCTCCTCTTTCCAAAACTTGTCGTTTGACTTTCAAACTAGCCGTTTGACTTTTCAAATTAGGATTTAAATAAACCCTTTATTTTGGACAGCAAAGACACCTAGTACATGATGCAAACATTCCAACTTACAATGACACATTCATGTACCCTTCCCTTCCGAGTGCCGGACATTCCGAACATTCTAGAACATTCCCGATGAAAACACGGAACCATTCCCCAACTCAAACGGGACTTTCTTTATATGAATCTTATTCTCGGACCATTCCGGATCTCCTCGTGATATCCCGAATCCCATTCGAGACTCCGAACAACATTCGGACTCTTTCTCATCATTCCATAACTACTCAAACAACGTCGAATCCTTAAGTGTGTCTCCCTACGGTTCGTGAATTATGCAGACATGATCGAGACACTTCTCGAACAATAACCAATAGAGGAATCTGGAAATTCATATGGCTACATATTTCAATGATTACTTGCGATCGAATGAACCACTTACATACGATATCAATTTCCCTTTGTCTCACGATAGTTTACTTATCCGAGGTTATGATCGTCGGATCTCTGCATACCTAGTTCAACCTCGCATCGATAAGTACTTTTCTCGTTCCCGTGATATGTGATCCCTTATGAGCCAGTCACATGCTTGCAAGCTAATTGGATGACATTTCACCGAGAGGGCCCAGAGTATATCTATCCGTCATATGGATGGACAAATCCCACTCTTGATCCATGTGTTTCAACCAATACTTTCTGAACACTCAATACCACCTTTATAGCCACCCAGTTACGGTGTGGTGTTTGATGTCATCAAAGCATCCATCTGGTAAAGGTGATATGCATGATCTCATGGTCGAAGGAATTAGATAACTATGTATCAGAAAGCATATAGCAATTGAACTATTAAAATGACTTGATCTTTATGCTACGCTTATCTATAGGAGTATGTCTACCATATCATTCTCCTAACGATATGATCTTGTTGTTAATAACATCTCAATGTTCATGATAGGGAAACCACAATCATCTATTAACCAACAAGCTAGTATTATATAGAGGCTTTACTAGGGACTTCAAATTAAGTTTACAAATCACACAAGTATTAATGTTTCCTTGTTAATACTATTATAGCATGAATGTAAACATTTATCATAAACACAAAGATATAATAATAACCACATTTATTATTGCCTCTAGGGCATATCTCCAACATTGGGGTTGTGAAGCATTTGTCAAGCGACTCCAGTCGAACAAGCTTACAGCCAAGTCGGATAAGTGTATTTTCATGGGGTATCCGAGGGAAACCTTGGGTTACTACTTCTACAACCGAGAAGAGGGCAAAGTGTTTGTCGCTCGGAACGGTGTATTCCTTGAGAAAGAGTTTCTCAGTCGGGGAGTAAGTGGGAGAACGGTGCATCTCGAAGAAATTCGAGAGGAACCGGCTAGTAGCAAGTCGGCAAAAACCTTGGAGGTTGAGTTCGTGGCGAATTGATCCCAAAGACAGACTGTACTACGAAGATCGGCAAGATTACGAAGTGTTCGTGATGTGTTACTGTTAGACAGTGATGAGCCTGGAAATTATTCGGAAGCGATGGTGGGATCTAATTCCGAGTCATGGCTTGGAGCCATGAGATCCGAGATAAAGTCCATGGATGAAAATCAAGTTTGGAACTTGGTTGATCTGCCAGACGGTGCAAGACCCGTCGAGTGCAAATGGGTTTTTAAGAAGAAAACTGATATGGATGGAAATGTTTCAATCTATAAAGCATGCCTTGTCGCGAAGGGGTTCCGACAAGTTCAAGGAGTTGATTACGACGAGACTTTCTCGCCCGTAGCGATGCTTAAATCAGTTCGGATCATGTTAGCTATAGCGGCCTATTTCGACTACGAGATATGGCAGATGGATGTCAAAACGGCTTTCCTTAACGGAAATTTAACCGAGGTCGTGTATATGATACAGCCCGAGGGTTTGGTCGATCCGGCTAATGCTGACAAGGTGTGCAAACTTCAGAAATCCATTTATGGGTTGAAGCAAGCATCTCGGAGTTGGAATATTCGCTTTGATGAGGTAGTCAAATCGTTTGGCTTCATCAAGCGTGATCATGATTCTTGTTTGTACAAGAAGTTTAGTGGGAACAAAGTAAATTTTCTAATCTTATATGTGGATGACATATTACTGATTGGAAATGATGTCCAGATGTTGCAAGAAACCAAGGAATCATTGGAAAGGAGTTTCTCAATGAAAGACTTGGGTGAGGCAACATACATCCTCGGAATCCGGATCTATATAGATAGATCAAGGAGGCTCATTGGATTGAGTCAGAGTACTTATTTGGACAAAGTGTTGAAGAAGTTCAACATGGAATCGTCTAAGAAGGGGTTCTTACCGATGTCCCATGGTGTAAAACTTAGCAAGACTCAGTGTCCTTCGACAACTAATGAGCGAAGTCGGATGAGTGCGATTTTGTATGCTTCTGCAGTCGAATCCATCATGTATGCCATGATTTGTACTAGGCCGGATGTTTCCTATGCTCTAAGTGTTGTGAGCAGATACCAGGCTGATCCTGGAGAGATCCACTGGACAGCGGCTAAAAATATCCTAAAGTACTTGAGAAGGACTAAGGATATGTTCTTGGTTTATGGTGGTGAAGATGAACTCGGTGTAAAGGGTTACACGAATGCGAGTTATCTTACCGACTCTGATGATTCTCGTTCGCAATCCGTATATGTGTTTATTATAAACGGAGGTGCTGTGAGCTGGAAGAGTTCCAAGCAAGAGACTGTGTCTGCGTCTACAACAGAGGCTGAGTATATTGCCGCCTCGGAGGCAGCAAAGGAAGCTGTTTGGATGAGGAATTTCCACATGGATCTTGGTGTGGTTCAGGGCTCATCCAATCCATTAGACGTGTATTGTGACAACAATGGTGCTATTGCACAAGCCAAGGAACCTAGACAGCACCAGAAGAACAAGCACATACTCATGCGGTACCACCTGATTCGCCAATTCGTGGATCAGGGTGATATCAAGTTATGCAAGGTACACACAGAGGCAAATATTGCGGATCCGTTGACAAAGCCGTTACCACAGCCAAAGCATGAGGCGCACCTGAGAGTCATGTGCATTAGATGCTTAGACATGTGATGTCGGAAGATTGACTCTAGTGCAAGTGGGAGATTGTTGGGAATATGCCCTAGAGGCAATCATGTATGATGAGATTTCCCATTGTATTCATAAAGTTATTAAGTTGTCCTTGTATAAACATCTGATGTGTATCATTGAATATGTGATTCGGTTGTGGAACTATGCATTCATGTTGTTTGTACTAAATATCCTTGGTCATTGAGGTTGTGCTGGACACACAACTTAGACCAATGTGAAAGTTGGCTTGATGACTCGGTTCCACTTGTCATGGGCATGGAGATGCTATTCCAACTTACACGGATTCGGCTAAAGAGTTTAGCGAGTCGGATTGACATATTGAGGTACAACGAACAAGTTGTCATTTGTATATCTCAATCAATGTAATCCTTTGACCTGAGGTTGTTGCATAGTCCGAGTTGAGGATCACCGACTTAGGTTCTGTCAAACGCTGATCCGTAACTGGGCAATTATAAAGGCAGGGTTCGGGTCGACTAAGAATCAAGCTACGTGATGTGAATAACCAAGATGGGATTTTGCCCCTCCACTTGGAGAGATATTCTCTGGTCCCTCTCGTGAGATATGATTCGGAAAGCATGGTCATGCATGACTCGGTTAAGTGTTAACCGAGGCGATCGACTAAGAGTTAGTCGGGTGAATCACTTATCTCGGATCGAGAAGAGAGTCGGACTATTTAAGGGATGACAATTATTCGCCTATAGTCTGGCAAGGTATATCGTGAGGCAAAAGGGACTCGGACGTAAGTCGCATTGGAAAGGCAAGTCGTCATGACTCTTTGGTACTTGGGAGTCGAACGTTACGCTAGGAGCCGCTCGATCGATCGATTGAAAGTCGACTCAATCGTGTCCAAGTAGCCATGAGCTCTGGGTCACACACTTAAGAGCGGAGCATGTTCGGATTGGATACGAACACGTAATCTGGTGGGTTGGACCTAAACCGGATTAGGGCTGAGTTAGTGAGTTGGACTCACGGTGACTAGTGTTATATGGGCTTTAGTGAATGGGTCGCATGAAAGCCGCCCACGTTCACTCCCTATATGTAGTGGAGCACCGCAACCCAGAAAGGTTAATCGTTGTTCGGTTAGGTCATTCCATGTGTTGGAAACCCTAGCTCCACAACAGTCCTGCCGCCGTAATGAACCTAGCAGTTCGCCTCCGGTGCTCCTCCTTATGCGTGGGTACCAAGAGAGTCTTTGTCACGATCCCAGGACGATCGGATCGTGAGGACTGCACTGCATCAACAGACGTGCTACATCAGTAATCCGCAACTGCGCGTCTAGTGGTAAACCTCGTGGCCTTCTACCTCAGCTAGATCTTGGGATCACCACGTTAGAGGAAATTTTTTGTTTTATCTCCGCGTGGCCCAACACCTTTGTTACAGCAAACCGGTGTGTTTGACAACCTCACTGATTCGTTGGGGCAAAGTCTTGATTTTGTGTTGTGCAGGTCTCCGCGTTGCTTGCAACACCTGTGTGACGTTTCCTTCCTCCTTGTTTGATAACCTTGGTCTCAACTGAGGGAAAACTTGTTGCTTGCTCTTCACACCCTACGCTTGGGGTTACCAACGAAGTGCCACGTCGAGCATCATCAACAAGTTGCCGGGTTACTGCGATTGCTTTCTTCATTTTTGGTTTCGAAAAGCGAGAAAACAATATTCTCGGAATTGGACGGGACAAAAGCCAAAGTCAATATTTTACCGTGAGGGACACGAATCCAGAAGACGAGACGGAAAAGCGGACCAAGGCGGCCAGACCCTCCTAGGCGTGGGTGGGCCCTGCCCCGCGCCTGGGTAGGGTGTGGGGCCCCAAGCCGCCTCCCGGCCTCGCCTCTTCGCCTATAAGAAGCCCCTGATGCATAAACCCTAAAGACCCGATCAAAACTCCACGAAACCTTCTGTAGCCGCCGCCACCGTCGTCCCTAGATCCTGGAGGGGGGGGGCGGATCTGAAGTTCTTCCCGGCACCCCGCCGGAGGGGAGATCATCCCGGAGGCCTTATCTCCGGTATGATGCGTGAGTAGTTCCACCTTGAACTATGGGTCCATGTAGTACCTAGATGGTTGTATCTCCTCCTTTGTGCTTTCATGTATAGATCGTGTGAGCTCCGTCCATGATCAAGATCTAATCTATTTGTAATCATGCATGTTTTATTTGTAGGGATCCGATGGATATTGAGATTACTATGTTAGATTGATTAATGGTTTTGTATTTACGATTCTATCATGTTAGTGTTGTTTGTGATCTTGCATGCTCTCCGTTGTTAGTAGCTATCTTGGCCAAGTAGTTGCTAGTGATTGCAAGAGGGGGTATTTATGCTCGATACTGCGTTCATGCCTCTAGTTTCCAAGGAAAGTGATAATAATCTCTTCGGTTATAGATGTGCTATTGGCACTAGGAAGAAAACAAGGGTCTCTTGTTCATGGAACATGTGGACCGTTTACCTTACACACTTTGCTTAAAGCAGTTGTCTGTTGCTTGCAACTTAATACTTGAGGGGGTTCGGATGATAACCTGAAGGTGGACTTCTAGTCATAGATGTAGTTGGATGGCGGTCTATGTATCTTGTTGTATTGCCCAATCGAATCTCATAGGATCTTTCTGACTACTAATTGCATTGTTATGCCTTGCTCAGTTCCTATCAATTGCACTGCTGCAGGCACGGAGCCAAGGGGGGACGAGCGGGGGCGAGACCCCCCCTATCGATAGATTATTTTCCTAATAGGGATTAGCGAGAGGATAAATTTTGGCCTCTCTGGCTTACTTCGCCCCCGCTGTCGCTGTGTAATAAACCCATATAATTAACCACCGGCCCATGTAGCAATAATAGTTAGCACAAACTGGCAAAAACGAGCCCACTACAAGCCTTTGGCAGTGAGTTGGATGGTTGGATACAAGATGCAACACGCACGCATTGTTTCCGCGTTCTCCTGCTACCTCTGACGGCCACCGATGAGGACAATTTTGATTCCAACTACCAATTGATCGAACTAGAAGGTGGCAAGTAAAAGAGGGCGAGATTGCGTGGGCACACATCCGGCCGGCCGCCGGCAAGATTTGTTTTGAGGCAAGGAAGTAAGGTATTTTTACTCGTCCCTCTAACTCTGAGTCGATTTTGTGTTAGTCCTTAACTCATCTATTGATTTTAGATTAATTTGAGCCTTTAACTATGGATGTTGTATGCTAGAAACTACAAATAGAAAATATTAATTGGTTCAACATCTTTTCTAGTACTCAATCTATATTCTAATTAATTGGATCACCCATTCAATTTGTTTATACGGTCGATTAACTTCTAAATGAGGTGTACCTTACACTAAAAAAATACAGTATGTATCTTCGGGTCTTTGAGAGATGACTTAATTATTGCACAACAATTACTATGTTACAAGATAAATTGCTAGAAAATCACCTCAGATGAGATTATCCAATCGTTCAATGAGCTTTGTAGTCGTGGAGCTAAATTTAATCTAGTTACAATTTTACAATTCTTATTGCCAAACAACGATTTCTATGTCATGGTATCATCAATATTACAATGAGACATCATATATTGTGATGTTTTATGCGTTTACGAAATGTCGAGAAAAAAATCGTTGTCTCCTTCGGCCCCCTCATGTCAAAATCCTGGCTCCGTCCCTACACTGCTGTAATTTGTTTACCCTGCATGCCATGTTATTTATCTAAGGAGAGAACCTCTAGTGAACTATGGACCCCGGTCTAATCTTTACCATTGATACATCTTCTACTGTTACTTGTTTACTTGCTGCAAACCATTACCTTCAACACCATACGTTTAATCCTTTGTTACAGCAAACCGGTGTGTTTGACAACCTCACTGTTTCGTTGGGGCAAAGTCTTGATTTTGTGTTGTGCAGGTCTCCGCGTTGCTTGCAACACCTGTGTGACGTTTCCTTCCTCCTTGTTTGATAACCTCGGTCTCAACTGAGGGAAAACTTGTTGCTTGCTCTTCACACCCTACGCTTGGGGTTACCAATGAAGTGCCACGTCGAGCATCATTAACAAATTGCCACAGCCGGTTACTGCTGCTTTTCTTACATTTTGGTTTCGTAAAGACGTAAAATCAATATTCTCGAATTGGGCGGACAAAAGCCAAAGTCAATATTTTACCGTGAGGGACACGAATCCAGAAGACGAGACAGAAAAGCGAACCAAGGCGGCCAGACCCCCCTAGGCGCGGGTGGGCCCTGCCCCGCGCCTGGGTAGGGTGTGGGGCCCCAGGCCGCCTCCCGGCCTCGCCTCTTCGCCTATAAGAAGCCCCTGATGCAGAAACCCTAAAGACCCGATCAAAACTCCACGAAACCTTCTGTAGCCGCCGCCACCGTCGTCCCTAGATCGGGGGGGAGGGTGGATCTGAAGTTCTTCCCGGCACCCCGCCGGAGGGGAGATTATCCCGGAGGCCTTCTCTCCGGTATGATGCGTGAGTAGTTCCACCTTGGACTATGGGTCCATGTAGTACCTAGATGGTTGTATCTCCTCCTTTCTGCTTTTATGTATAGATCTTGTGAGCTCCGTCCATGATCAAGATTTAATTTATTTGTAATCATGCATGTTGTATTTGCAGGGATTCGATGGATATTGAGATTACTATGTCAGATTGATTAATGGTTTTGTCTTTATGATTCTATCATGTCTGTGTTGTTTGTGATCTTGCATGCTCTCCGTTGTTAGTAGCTATCTTGGTCAAGTAGTTGCTAGTGACTCCAAGAGGGGGTATTTATGCTCGATAGTGGGTTCATGCCTCTAGTTTCCAAGGAAGTGACAATAATCTCTTCGGTTGTAGATGTGCTATTGCCACTAGGGAGAAAACAACGATCTCTTGTTCATGAAACATGTGGACTGTTTACCTTATACACTTTGCTTAAAGCAGTTGTCTGTTGCTTGCAACTTAATACTGGAGGGGGTTCGGATGATAACCTAAAGGTGGACTTCTAATCATAGATGCAGTTGGATGGCGGTCTATATATCTTATTGTATTGCTCAATCGAGTCTTATAGGATCTTTCTGACTAGTAATTGCATTGTTATGCCTTGCTCAGTTTCTGTCAATTGCCCTGCTATAATTTTTGATCCTTCATGCCATGTTGTTTATCTAAGGAGAGCACATCTAGTGAACTATGGACCCCGATCCAATCTTTAACATTGATACATCTTCCATTGTTACTTGTTTATTTGTTGCAAACCATTACCTTTCACACCATACGTTTAATCATTTGTTACAGCAAACCAGTGAGCTTGACAACCTCACTGATTCGTTGGAGCAAAGTCTTAAGTTTGTGTTGTGCAGGTCTCCGCGTTGCTTGCAACACCTGTGTGACGTTTACTTCCTTCTACTGATTCGATAATCTCGGTTTCTTACTGAGGAAAAACTTGCTGCTGTGCTACCTCACATCTTGCTTTTGGGGTTCTCAACAGGCTTCACGTTAGCCATCAGTGCACACGAAGTCATTTCACCAAAAAAACGATATGTTTTGTGTGCTGTATAAAAATCGTGGAGCATGTTACTTTAGCACCAAATTTTATCGTTTTGCACAAGTCATCCAAACTATTCATTTTTCGTGAAATGACTTTGCGCGCACCTAAAACTCGAAGTTCTACGTTCACTTTTTTTTGAATTTTCTTAGCATTTAAATTTTGACAAAAAATCAAATTAAGTAAAGGGTGCATGTGCACCCGGAGCAAAAATGCCACATCTCGTATAATACCGATTTTGTGTCTTTGTCAAAAACTATCAATATTGGGACAGGTGTGTGTGACACATAAACCGATCACATAATTTATCTAAACTACTTGTAAAAAAGCGAACTAGAATTTCTTTACATCCACCAAAACAAAGTGTACAGGGAACGACCATAAGATTCCGATCAGATCCACCTAACGAAATCCAATAGCATGTATTCCTCCGATGATCTGCCACCTAGGCTGAGATGGAATGTTCTGACGGCAGACTGACTCACACTCGATCCGCTTGATATCCCCTATTCCTAAGCACAATGGTTATTACAATGTAAAGTGAATAAGAAAAAGAAATCAAGTATAGAAATAACCGACAAAGCCGAAAACGGTCATTTACACTGAAATTCATTATTCCTGAACATAAGTCTATCTTGCTATCGTCTTGTTACTTGATTTACTTAGCATAAGTTGTTGGTGCCTTTAGTTAAACCTAGTAAATTTAAATTTTTTATTTGATAAATTAAATGCTAGTTTTATTCTATATTTATTAGAGTCTAAATCGTAATTATTTAAAACGTATATTTATCCAGACATCAGTGTTCTTTCAGTATGCCCTCCCCAGTGATCATCATGTACCTATGTAATTATCAACCCCGTATCGGTTATCCTATAAGAGTGATGTAAAACCCAATCATGAGAAATGTATCTTTTTTTTTTGCGCAGAATGAGAAATGTATCTTTGAACTTGAAAAGATCCTAAGCTTTTTGGTGACGCGTGGAGCAATCAAAGCCAACCACGAAAACATTGTGCCATTCTCTACATGGATATGCTTCGCTCCACCAATTGCAAGGCATTTAGCTGCAATGTCATGCTCAATTGGACTCTACATGATGCAGACAAATATCAAATCTAATTAATTATATTAATCATGTGATAAGACCATTCATCCATTATTATTTATATTTAAACAAATAAACAACACGGGGAAATAATAGGATTTTCCATTGGGTGGGTTTCAAAGGAAAAAAAACAAAGTTTCGTCCATTGAAACCTTTTTTTTGTATTATGAACAAAAAGGCAAAATACATACATTGAACCGTAATGACCTAATGCTACTTTATTCAAAACCGCAATATTCATTACAGCCAAACACTTCAAAGTATAAAAAACTATGATATTTCTAAAAAAACTGAAGTATCTTTCAAATACTTAGCTACCAAACGGGGTCTTAACCATACACCGACAATTTTGTACTCCATCCGACCTGTATTACTTGATTTGAATTGTCAAAATTTAGATGAACCTATATGCTAAATAGTGTTTAGATTTATTCAAATCTAGATAAATTTGAGTCAACTAATATGAATAGGATGGAGTAGAACTAAAACGTACTATGCTCGAAATGAGATCGTCCCCGTATATTTAAAGTTATCTTGTGATATGAAATAAGAGCATCTTACTCGATGGGGTTTGCTTGTCTGACTTTCTGTTTTGAGCAGCAATTTTCAATTTAATACACGTTCAGATTGGAACACCACGCGGCCATCATCCCAAAATGAGGACGACTCAGCAACGACATCTAGCCCATACATCAACTTTTGGTTGTACTACTGTACCCTTTTTTTGTGTGTGTGGTACCTGCAAGTAGTACTAGCACTTTCGAGAGTAGACAGCACAGCACGTCCGATGGTGTTTAAGATGCAGGAGCCACCAACCGCAAAATAATTGCTCAATTCGTTCGCCAGAGTTCCGAGTTCCCCGGATCTTCCGAGAGTCTCGTCGATCACCACCGATGGCAACCCCGACCGTCGTCTTGCTGCCCGTCTGGGGCGTCGGCCACCTCATGTCCATGCTCGAGGCCGGCAAGCGGCTGCTCGCCCACAGCGGCGGCGCGCTGTCGCTCACGGTGCTCGTAATGCAGGCGCCCACAGAGAGTTACAGGTCCGACGTCGCCGCCCACGTACGCCGCGAGGAAGCGTCCGGCCTGGACATCCGCTTCCGCCACCTCCCCGCCGTGGAGCCCCCGACGGAATACGTGGGCGGTGAGGACTTCATCTCCCGTTTCGTGGAGCTCCACGCGGCCCACGTGAAGGCGGCCATATCCGGGCTGACCTGCCCGGTGGCCGCGCTGGTCATCGACTTCTTCGGCACGACGCTGCTCGACGTGTCCCGCGAGCTCGCCGTGCCATGCTACGTGTACTTCACCGCCAGCGCCGCCATGTACGCGCTCTTCCTGCGCTTGCCGCGGCTCCACGAGGAGGTCACCGTCGAGTTCGAGGAGATGGAAGGCAACGTGGACGTGCCTGGGCTGCCGCCCGTGCCGCCGTCAGCCCTCCCAACGCCGATGATGGACAAGAAGAAGCCCAGCTACAGGTGGTTCTTGTACCACGGCAGGCGTTTCATGGAAGCCCAGGGCGTCATCGTCAACACGGCTGGCGAGCTGGAGCGGAGCGTTCTCGCCGCCATCGCCGAAGGCCGGTGCACGCGCGGAGTCCCCGCCCCGACGGTCTATCCAATAGGCCCCGTGGTGGCCCTGAACCCGCCAGCGGATCCGCCGCACGAGTGCGTGCGGTGGCTCGACGCGCAGCCTCCGGCATCCGTGGTATTCCTCTGTTTCGGCGGTGGAGGGTTCTCCACGGCGACGCAGGCGCACGAGATAGCCCGCGGGCTGGAGCGCAGCGGGCACCGCTTCCTGTGGGTGCTGCGTGGCCCGCCGGCAGCCAGCACGGGGCAACCCTCGGACGCGGACCTCGCGGAGCTGCTCCCGGAGGGGTTCTTAGAGAAGACCAAGGAGAAGGGCATGGTGTGGCCGACGAAGGCGCCGCAGAAGGAGATACTGGCCCACGCCGCCGTGGGGGGCTTCGTGACGCACGGCGGGTGGAACTCCGTCCTGGAGAGCCTGTGGTTCGGCGTGCCGATGGTGCCCTGGCCGCTCTACGCCGAGCAGCACCTGAACGCGTTCACTATGGTCGCCTACCTGGGCGTGGCCGTGGCCATGGAGGTGGATAGGAAGCGGAACAATTTCGTTGAAGCGTCGGAGCTGGAACGAGCCGTGAAGACTCTCATGGACGGCGACTCTGAGGACGGGAGGAAGGCGAGGGAGAAGTGCACGGAGATGAAGGCTGTCTGCAGGAAAGCCGTCGAGGAGGGAGGATCCTCCTACGCTGCACTGTGCAGGCTCTCCGAGGAGATGCGCAAAGGCGCAGTGCGCGCCAGTAAGTAATGTAATGAGGAAGATGAACTTGGAGAATTGGAGTGATCTGTGCTCAGAGATTGCAGTTCTTGTTCTTCTCAGTCGTAGCCTAGAATTTTATTACTCCAATAAATCGTGGACTGCTTCGAGTGAAATATAATAATGTGCCAGTGTGATTCTGGTTTTTACCCTTACTTTGATCCCACTAGTAAACCCATTTAGCAAGTTTACATCCAGATTATAAGTTGGCATATCGTGTGTTTATACAGGAATAATGCAAGAACTTGCAATACCTCTAAATGGATAGAAATAAAAGGATTGTTTAGTGGTGGAAATTTGCAGCCCAGTCTGGCATCATGTTGTTTGCCGCTCATCAGATATCATCTTGCACATATTGGTGATCCTATTTCTCTCTTGTTGGAAAACCCTATTGTTTCTGGCCCTCCACCTCCTTCATTGGGCAGAAGGACCGAACCACCAAGATGTTGGGGGCGGCACTGCGGATTCTACCACTACTAGAGGGGAATCGATAGGCACAAGGCCACCGGTGCGAGAAACACGAGCACATGACCTCGCTGAGGAGTCCTCCCCATCGATCCGAGCAAAGGGGTGAGCCCCCGGAGGGTGAACGGGGTGAAGATGGCGTCGACATCTTGCTTTGTGTGTTGATCTTCTAGAATCCAATCCTCGGTGTTTTATCTGGATCAACATTTACCTTCTTTATGCTCCATCTTGATCTCTTGAAAGCCACAATGAACTCGTGGCTTTATATTTCTCCAAGACTTGATCTTTCATTGCTCAGCTCACAAACCTAATCATGACCACCTTTAAGTTCCTGTAATGAACTCCCATCATCTTCATCCTTCAATGTTCAATTCCTTTCTTTCCTTTTTAACACAATATATAATCATATATCTTGAACTCAATGGTCTTGAAGGATATCTTGAATTGGTGACATTCGTCTCGAACCCATCCAATATTGTTCATGTGTCTCATGTGGACATATTTTCATATACATCTCAATGAAATCACTGGTTTATAGAAATTATCATTAATTATCAAAACACACATGGGCTGCATACACTTTCAAGGTATATTCGGTAGTGTTTCGTACTAGTTGAGTTTATAGTACACATGTATAGACTTTAGTTGCAATTGATTTTATAGATGATGTTCCAGAGAAAGGTACTAGTATGAGTTTGATGAACATGCCAGTGGCTCTAAGACATGGCAAATAATAGAGCTATTTTTTTTGGAAAGAAGCATATATTAATATCAGATGATAACAATTACACCTAGCCTCTGCAACAACGCATTACCCTAGAGGCCACACGGATACACAACCAAAAAAAGAAAGAAGAATTAAAAAAAGGAAAAGTCCTGCTACGGTGACTCATTCATTGAAACAACAGTACTACCACCACCAAGACAGCACCAGAAGTCCAGCTTCTCAAAAAACGACGCCTCCAAGAAGGGAACAGTACACAAACATCGTCATCGTCCGATCAAAGATCTAGGTTTTCACCCTGAAGAAAGTTTGCGCTCTCCAAACAATACCTTCAACAAGGCCATTGCCAGACACAACCAATTAAGGCTAGACCCTGGGTTTTTACCATGAGAGGTATGACCATGAACATCTCCTGTGCAGTCGCCCCCACTTGCATGCCACTGCTCCAATTCACAAGTCACCTAGCCAATTCCTCATCACCACCCAAACTCAAACCACCATTGTCTGTCCTCAGATCTCGGTCTCCATGACTTTCTCCGTCAGCACCATGGAACGAGAACATGCCCCATGATAATAACAGCCAACAAAGCTTCGAAGCACACCCTCTGAAACCAAACGGTCAGGGTAAAACATGGGTGTGTACGACCGAATTCAATCCTTCCAGCAAACTCACGTCATGATAGCACTTATAGAGTTTGCCGGAGGAGCCTTCCGGAACACGACACAGAAACTATATCAATGGAGACCAACATCCGGCCGATCATCGTCTTGGCTTGAGAGGGATCCAGGACCACCTCCTTTATTGAAACCGAGCCAGCAGTCCCCACGCCACCCGCCAGAAACTAGTAGGATCCGCCGCAAGACGGAAAGACCACCTGGCCGACCATTCCGACGGAGAAGGAGTCCACCACCACCATGCCAGGGGCAGATGCCCCAGGCGCCCTAGTGTCATGGACAAGTCCCGGGTCGCCTGGGCACCGACGTCGAGGCCAACATACATGACTGATCACGACTAGGCCTAGATCCCCGCCGCCGCCTGCCGCCATCTGGGCCGAGGATCACCGGCCGCCACTCGTCGCAACACCACAGCCAAACCAGCCGGGACGGACGCCGCCGCCTTCCCGCCAGATCGCGATCAGGGACGCCGCCGCCACGCCCCCAGGTCTTTGCCTGGCGACGATCCGGGCGGCAACGACGGGAAGGAGAGATCACGGGAGGGAGGGCTCGGCGGGGAGGGGAGGCCGCCCGGCGCGGCGCCACCACGCGGGCACGGGAGGAGGAGGGGTCCCCGTATGGTCCTCTTAGACGTATACTTACCATACACATTTGAAGCTATTTGAAGCTATATAAGGGCAGCCACAGGGTTGTCAAAAGCCAAATATGCCACGTAATGAAAAATGGTATCGGTACCAAATTCTTGGTGTTCTCCCGCATAAGGGTTCCCTGTTATTTTGGAACCATGGCCTACAAGTGATGAAAAGTCCTTTTAAAAATTCCTATTCTACCTCTCTTCTTGACCACCTCACGAACACGAATATGACACACTGATCCTAATATTTTATTCATCGGCAGAGAAATAGAACCGGAGCAGCTACTTGCTCCGCTACCCTCTTCTCTAGAATTTAGAACTATAGCTACAATGGAGAGAACTAGTTCTAGAAGTTAAATATCAAATTTGGAACTACTTTTAACACAACGTTGTGGCTGCTCTTAGAATCACTGAAAAATCCTGTAACTGGCACATGTAGTATCTACGGTGCAGACACGGAAACTGTTGCGCATACAGTAATGCTTTGTCCGCATGCTGCTCGCCTTTGGGAAGAGATGAGGCATATTTGAAGTGTCCCGCTAGTGAAGGAGATGATGTGCCTGGGAGAATATTGGTTTAAGTCGGTACTCTCGAATTTACCCCAACACATGGTCCATAATGTGCTCCTGATCGCTTGGCGGGATTGGTATGCTCGTAATGAGGCTACCCATGATAAACCCTTACCGCCAACCATGGTTTCCATATCGTTCCTTTGCAGCTTCATGAATCTGTTCAAGCAATGTACTCCCTTTGTTTTAAAATATAAGATGTTTTAAATTTATGAAGTAAATGTATCTAGACTTAGTATGTAGGTTCACTAAGGTTTGGAGTGAATCTAGACACTAAAACAAGTCTAGATACATTTTCTTCACAAACCTAAAACACCTTATATTTTGAAACGGAGGGAGTACTACTGAGTCCACTGAGGCCATTCTGAAGGGGAAGTCACCCATGTTTGTTGCTAGCTCCCTGCCCTCTCCCGTTTTGGTGAAGAAGGGACTCGACAAACCCTCGAGTGCTCCTACAAATGGTAATGTGAAACTCACCGTCGACGGCTCTTGGCTTGCTTCTGATTGTACTGCAGGCCTTGGTATGATTATTAGGGATGAGGAGGGTGCACCGGTGTTCTATTCATGCCGTTTCGTGGAGAACTGCTCATCACCACTTGAAGCTGAGTTGCGGGCCTGTTTTGAAGGGTTGGATCTAGCTCTCCACCGGTCTACTCTTCTGATTATTGTGGAGACGGATTGCGCCCAGATGGTGTCCCTGGTTATGGAGGCTACACAAGACATATCGGTCTTGTTGTTTCTTTATAGATGAGCTTCGTGCTCTTGTCAGCCTAGAAAGAGTTATTTCTTTTGTTAAAGTGGACCGTTCACAGGTTAGAGTTAGTCATGCCCTTGCAAACTTTCGGGCCGAGCGTCGTACTGCCACTTGGTTAGGATCGGGTCCTGAGTCTATTCTTCAGTTGCTTGATCTTGATCGCATTGTAACTCCACCTGTTTAATAAAATCATTGTTTCACTCGCAAAAAAAGAAGAAGATATCATGTTGCTTAACAATGGACATATGCAATAACCCCTTTGACATAGCTATTTTTTTCAAAATTGTGCAGTTGACACAAGTAACGTATTAGAGGACCGCCTACATACTGCTAATGGTTTCTACCATTTGGCACAACCCACGTTCGAGTTTGGCACAATCTATAAGCACCACAATTAATATACGAGTTATTTCCTCCGTTCAAGAATATAAAACGTTTTAACTTTGTGGATCAAATATATATAGACGTTTTTTAGTGTATAGGTTTATAGAGGTTTGAAGTGAATCTATATACTAATATACGTCTAGATATATTCATTCATTTTATAAAGCTAAAATGTCTTATACTTTCTTCGTCTTAAAATAGTTGTCACGGATTTGCCAAATTTTAAATAAATCTAGACACTATTTAATATATAGATTTATCAAAATTTTAACAAACATTCAACATCTATTTTGAGACATAGGGGTACTATTACTATGACCTAGCAACATCATGCAAGGTCCTCTCGTCCAAAGTTTCCAACTAGGAATGCAAATCGCTCGGGTTGGACTGGAAAGGAAACAAGTTTATTATGTACATCTTTTGTAGGTCGATTAGACTGAAAACTAGAAATAAGATGTTATATTTTCCTCTCAAAATGCAACCTTTTGCCCCTTTCGGTAGGTTACGCGTGAGATTTTTAGCCATTAGTGCATTTAAATAAACATATGGAAAGTAGATCATAAGAACATCACGAAGCTTAATGCGGATTATGAAATTTCATTTCACTATTCGAATTGAATTGACTCTACGACATCGTGATGTGGTACATGTATACACCGTATTAAGGCACAATTCTTTGTAGGGGTTCGTAGCATGGAAAAGAAAAAAATTTCTATCGCATAAATACACAAAAGTCAAGATCTATCTACTAGATTATAGCAACAAGTCGATAGAATACTAACCCTCGAAGATTCTAAAACGGTTAACGAGATCGGGTTCTCGTGGTTGATGTAGTCGTTCACTTGCTGATCTCAAGATCGCGAAGACGATCTTTAAAGTAGCCGTGTTCGTGACGCTTACCTGTCGGTCATATGTTAAATTTTCGATGAAGGCCTTCTTCTCCTTTGTTTCAGCAGACAACGAAAGTTATAGATCTCTTCTCGCGATTTCAGCAGCACGACGGCGTGGTGGTGAAAATAGAGAGAAAATCCTGTAGAGCTTCACCTAAGCCGGGGCGATATGGTGAAGTAGAAGAGGGCCTCGGCAATCTAAGATTTAGAGGGCCGAGGTTTAGAGATGGAGTAGAAAAGGGTCTCAAAAGAACCGAGCCTAAGTTTGCTCACATCTTTTGACACGAATTGATCATCATCATAGTATAATCTGCTTATTTGTAGCTGCAGTCAAAAGTCCCGACTCAACTGCTTCTGCAGTTTGTACACCCTTGTAAGAGACGTAGGAATACACCACACAGCCCATCTCGCAATACGTACTCACTAGAACTACGTTTTCCGGCTGGCTCCGGCGTACGGCGAGGAGCCTACACACTAGAACCTTCCTCTATCCGCACCGACTCTGACAGCGCGTTCCACGCGGGGCCTACCTACCCCGCGCCGTGGACCCCACAGCACGTAAAGGAGCCACAGCCGTCCATCCCTGTCCCACGGGCAGTATCTGCCGTCGAATCCTCCGCCCCAGCGCTCACCTTCTTCCTCCTCAAGCGAAGGCCCCGTACAAAGCCGAGAGGAAAAAGGGGAACGGACTAAACTCACACACACAACGCAAACCCCCCCTGTCCTCTGCCCTCACAGACACGCTCCAGCGCACGCCACAGCCGAATCGGGCCGGATCGGACCTAGGGCTTGGGAGGGAATGGGCGGCGGCGAGGGCGAGGGCGAGGCGGGGCCCGCGGGAGCGGCCGCGCCGGCGACGCTGCACATCCGGGGCACCAGCGGGAACAAGTTCGCCGTGCAGGCCGACCTGGGCGCCACCGTCGGCGCGTTCAAGGCGATCGTCGCCGAGAGCTGCGACGTGCCGGCGCCGCAGCAGCGCCTGATCTACAAGGGCCGGATCTTGAAGGACGAGCAAACCCTAGCCAGCTACGGTACGTGTGTACTTGCCCTTGCTCGTACAAGCTTGCCCTTCGGTGCGATTTGGTCTGATACGGCGTGTACGGTGATTTGCGTAGTTAGTTAGTTTTATCTTGCGTGTGCTGCGCTGGTCTGCCTAGGTGCTACCTGTATGTTAGATGCAATGCCTGCAAGGAGGTGGACGAGATGCAGCTTAGCCCCCCTTTGATGACGTATATCACGATCTCGTGTATGATTTGTGCCCTTTCCCTACCTGGTTGATGGATTGATGCAGAGGAGTAGCAGCATACCTAGCCCAAGTCCTGCAAAAATAAGCATTCATAACCTATGGCGTCGAGTGACAGTGCAGCTTAGGTAATACTTATATCCTATAGAAGGGAAACGAACACAGCTCTGATGCCCCGACGAGAATGTAGTTCCAGACATCATGGAGCCATGCAAGTGCCAGCGTCATGTGCGCACTCTGCACCGGTAAGCAAAATTCTAGTTGGTGATACATGGATAGGATGGCATACAGCTAATAGGCGGTGCATGAATCGACGTCATCTTGCTGGATTGCAGCATCACGACATCTTAGTGGTCACTGATCAGCCAATAGAAAGGCTTATTTTATTAGGGATTATACGTGTTATCAACCATTGCCATCCACGTGTAACGTGTTATCATACAGCTGGTGTGTCGTTATGCTATTATTCCTACTATGGGGTTGGTCAGTCTTGTTTTCTTTTGAGTACAAACGGCTCCATCTTTCATTGCATTGTCCATGTGGTACACTCCTGAAACAGATAGATTCATGTGTTGAAGTATTGCAAAGTTTTTTTTTGCTTTACAATGGACATCCATAGATGTCAAACATTGCATTCTAACCTATTTTAATCTGCATCCGCAAATTACCATATCAGATCCACAGTAGCTTTATAGATATCTTTTTGTACAGGAGTTTTGGATGATGATGTGCTTAGTTAGTTTTATTTTGCGTGTGCTGCGGCTGGTCTGCCTAGGTGGTACTTGTATGCTAGATGTATTGCCTGCCTGACTTGTTTTGCCAGGAGGTGGACAAGATGTAGTAGGACCTTTGATGACCTATATGAATGATCTCCTATAATTTTGGTGGTACTTGCCTCCTTGGTTGATGGCTTGATGCAGAGGCATAGCCGCATACGTTGCCCAAAAGGCGTTGTGTTACAGTGCATCTTAGTTAACATATGCTATACAAGGGAAATGAACACAGCTCCTGATGTGTCGACGTGAATGTAGTTTTCTGGACATCACGGAGCTATACAAGTGCCAGCGTCAAGCGCACACTTTGCATTCACGAGCAAAATTCTAGGTGTGATAATGGATAGGATGGTATACAGCTAGCAGGGATTGTAGCATGATGACATCTTCGTGCTCACTGATCAGCCAATAGGAAGGCTTATTTTATTACTGCTTTTAGGTTCCCATACATAACTTTATTTAGTTTTGTTTCAAATGCTTGCTATTTAGGGCTTACGTGTTACCGACCCTTGTCATCCACATGTTTATCATGCTGCTGGTATGTTGTTATGCTATTATTGCTACTATGGGATTAAGTTTTGTCGTGTTTTGAATACAAACGACACCATATTTCATTGCATTAACCACGTGGTACTCCCTTCAAAACAGATACTTTCTGTGTCAAAGCATTACAAAGTTCTAGTTTTTACAAATTTTGATCCATACCTGTCAGCGTTGCATCATAACCTTTTTTAACCTGCACCCATAATTACCATATCAGATCTACGGGAGTTCAATAAATAACTTTTTGTACATGAAGTTTTTGATCTTCCTGGATAGTTTTTCTCTCTCTAGCGATTGTATCATTGATTCATGTTCATGTTTGGCACTTGCAAAGTTAAGCAAGTCGCAGTCTGGATTTAAGTCACAACCGTCAACATGATATGTTTAGCTTGTTTCTTTTGAAAAGTGTGAGTAGAATTGCAAATACAGTGCTATCCTAGCATGCTTACACTCGACGTACAAGTAAGAAATATAATTTGGAAGTTTCTCGCAATTCCATTAACTCCATGTAAAAAAGATCCAAATGCTAAATGACTATTATCTTCAGTAAAATATATCAACTATCAGTGCGTCGCAAATTTATGGGAAAGAATTTAGTTTTTTGTTTGGGTCATTGAGCTTTGCTTCATCAGTCAACACAGAACAATGAGGAGCTAGTAGCACTAGCATAGCCATGCCACATTATATCTACTCCCTCCGATCCATAATAAGTGTCACTGATTTAGTAACGACACTTATTATGGATCGGAGGGAGCACTTCTTTTAGTGTGTGGATATAAGCACTGGAAATCCTGGCCAGTTAAAGTTACCACTTACGGAACGCGCTATGTTTGGATACCTAAATTCCTTCCGTGATTTAGTAAGATTGGTTTCTTATTGTTTTGGTCGGCAATCTGTTGCTTGATTGTGGGAATTTTAATAAGGAGCCTGATGTTTCAATGGGTACACACAAATTTTGATGCACAAATGAAGTGTCAATTCTGATAACTCATCTCTTCGTGTGCTTTATGATCTGTAAACCTACCCTTGAATGGTTGATGCCTGGAAGCACATCTTAATATTTTTTCACATTCATTTATCTTTGTCTTTTTTCCCTTTTGAAGGCGTGGAGACTGACCACACAATCCATATGGTGCGTGGTGCTGCACCGGCAGCAACATCGGCTGCACCAGCTGCAGCCAACCAGACTTCAACTACTGCAAATACCACACCAGCTGGTTTTGGAGGCTTGTTGCAAGGTCTTGGCACTACAGGAACTGCTGGCAGCGGAGGTTTTGGTTTATCTGGCCCTGGCCTTCCTGGATTAGAGCAGATGCAACAGCAGTTAACTCAGGATCCCAACTTAATGAGGGACATATTGAATATGCCAGCCATGCAGAATATAATTAA
This sequence comes from Avena insularis, assembly GCA_023614405.1. Classification (NCBI taxonomy): domain Eukaryota; kingdom Viridiplantae; phylum Streptophyta; class Magnoliopsida; order Poales; family Poaceae; genus Avena; species Avena insularis. Next base: position 444,809,538 of record CM042685.1, read on the forward strand.
CAGCCCTGATCTAATGCGCAATTTAATTATGAACAATCCTCAAATGCGTGAGCTCGTTGACCGTAATCCAGATCTTGCACATGTCCTGAATGATCCAAGCATTCTCCGCCAAACTGTTGAAGCAGCTAGGAATCCTGAACTTATGAGGGAGATGATGCGGAACACAGACAGAGCCATGAGCAACATTGAGTCTACTCCAGAAGGGTTTAATATGCTCCGCCGCATGTATGAAACTGTTCAGGAGCCTTTCCTTAATGCAACAACAATGGCTGGGGAGGGTGATAGAAATGCGAATCCATTTGCTGCTCTTCTAGGTAACCAGGGGTCTAACCAAGCCAGAGATCCAGCTGGAGATGCATCAACTACTGCTCCTGCTCCAAATACTAATCCACTCCCAAATCCCTGGAGTGCAAATGGTAGGTTTGGGTACTCCCACATTTTTGTTATTCGCATATGCATTTATTCCTGTCTTGTTCTGCTATCTAAGAACTAAATCTACAGCTGGGGCTGCACAAGGAGCAGCAAGGCCTGCTCCTGCTGCAAGGAATGCAACAAGTGGTGGCCTAGGAGGATTGGGTTCTGCAGATTTGGGAAGTATGCTGGGTGGTGGCTCTGATGCTTCCTTCTTGAACCAGGTTTTGCAAAACCCTACCATGATGCAAATGATGCAAAACATTATGTCTAACCCTGAGTCCATGAACCAGGTACACTGTTTCAACTATTTCTGTTGTGAGTAGTTGATTAGGAACCTTTCTTCTCGTCCTGATTACAGAATGTATTCACCCCCTGCTGATGTTTTCTTCCATGTAGTTGCTCAACATGAACCCAAATGTACGTAACATGATGGAATCAAACACCCAAATGAGAGAAATGTTTCAGAATCCAGAATTTCTTCGACAGTTGACGTCCCCAGAAACATTGCAGGTGAGATTAACTGTACTTCCATAGTTGCATGCAGTTCATGTGATTGTATGATAGACTAAATCACCTCCTTTTATGTAGCAATTAATTCAATTCCAGCAGGCCATGACGTCGCAACTTGGTCAACAAGCTGGCCAGTGAGTATCTTCATCTCAACTTGATCTCTTCAGCTCATGATGTTTTTTATCCTACTTTCTGTATTATAATATAGTAAGCCTCCCTCTATGTACCATTTGTTGAGTCTGTTTTTTGTTTTATTCAGGGACTGGACTCAAGCAGGCACTAATCCAGGTACTTTGCTCTGCTTAGTCTGCTAGACACCAGTTGAATAATCTTTCCTAGCAATGATATATGCATTCATTCATCAGCTTCCTGCCCCATTCATATAAATTTTGTTTTTATGGCAGTTGCTGTACATTCTTTTGATAAATCCAAGACCACTTGTGAATATTGTTCTCCATAGTTTTTGTATCAAAATTAAGCACGTTAGGGCACTGAGCTTAACCCCACCCCTACATTGGTTATGTAAAATTGAAAATTGGCAACAAATTAGCACTCTTTAGGTGAACAACAAACTCTACTTGAGAACAGTTTTTGTTATTTCCTGATTACTTGACAATGCACTGATTTACTTTCTTTTTAAAATCCTTGAGATGCCTCATCCAACTCCTGCATAGTCGATGCAATTTTTATCTTACCCATGCAAGTTTGCAGCAAATGAAACATGCAGCCTTTTTTTCTTTTTCAAATAATGGTGTATGAAATATACTTGAATGCCAGGCAATGTTAACCTCAACAGCTTGATGAGCATGTTCAGTGGGCTTGGTGCTGGCGGTGGACTTGGTGTTCCAAATGCGCCAAGTGGTCAGTATCTATTTCTTAGTTGGACATTGGAAGAAGAAACAATATGCCACATAGTGTGACCGTCTGTTGTCCACAAAACTTGCTCACTAGTTGTGTTTCTAAATCCGCAGTGCCACCGGAAGAGCGCTTTGCAACCCAGCTAGCTCAGCTCCAAGAGATGGGGTTCTTCGACACAGTGGAGAACATCCGAGCGCTGACAGCTACCTCTGGAAATGTCCATGCCGCGGTGGAGCGACTCCTCGGGAATTTTGGGCAATAGGCTATATGCTGACCAAAGCCCTGTGTGTTGTTACCTGGCTGTAGTAGTTGGCATTGTGAGGTTCCATTGGTTTTACATACCGTGTCAGATTGAGAGAAGGCAGCATCCGTCTTAGATTCTATGTGTTTTTAAGATGAATAAACCAGTGTCTACTGGCTATCGTTGGCTCGTACATGTCGTGGTTAAAACAAGTGGTATATTGGTACCTTGGGGTCGGTGTACATACATATTGAATTGCGGGGTCCTAATGCAGTGTACATGGTCTCTCTATCCTGATTTTAGTACCACCTGCATCATTGCTGCTGAATTGTTCGTTCAAATGGGCCAAATTGTTTGGTTCTTGTGTAGTACTCCCTTCGTTTCAAAATATAAGATGTTTTAACTTTTGTGAAATAGACTTCTTTTAGGGTGTAGATTCGGAGCGAACCACATACTAAAAGGTGTCTAGATATTTTTTTTCCGCGAAAGCTAAAACATCTTATATTATGAAATGCTTTATATCCTGGGTGGTGATTTTTTTTTTTTGGTTCTGTAGTGTGGTTGCTTGTCTGATGTTTCCTTCTTTATTGTTGGCACAAGAAGAAGGGAGGCCACGGCGATACCGTGGAATGCTCGGGCATCTGTAGGAAAAGAGAACGTGTGATACCGCGTGTATCGGGTGAAAAATCATGGGTTGAGGCGTGGCTCATGTGCCTCTGTTGGCTAGTGCCATCCGGGCAGGACGGCACGGTCACGTGGACAGTATAGCGCCTCTTGTGCCGTGCAGGGGAAAACCTTGTGTTGGCTATTGCCTCCTCTGCCGTGCAATGGTCGAAGACAATGTGAACGGCATCTGCTGTCTTCCTGGCCAAATTTCCCGTTCCCCGCCGCGTTCACACCCAGTTCATACGTTTATCTGAGGACCAAGGCGGGAACCAGATTTCGTAAATGGCTGGGCTTTTTTCTCTGGACGGCGATCGCCGGGGGTGAGCGTGTGGTGGAGGCGCGGGCCATATCCATCTGGGGGAGCGGAGCATGGCGCAGGAGCGCGCACACGTAGCACACGGCCACACGGGGGAAAAGGCCCCAGAAGCGTCCCGGCACGCGACAAACCTCCCTCGCCCTCTCGTTCCCGCTACAAGTACCCGCGCCGCGCGGCGAGCCCTCGCGTAGCCGTAACACTCCCTCCGCCTCCTCTCTCGCGAGCACCGCCGGCCGGCCGTCGTCGATCCTCCGCCATGGACCCCTACAAGGTGCGTACCTACAACACTCTCCGCTGCTCTGGCTGCCGCCTAGCTAAGGAAGCTCCCCTCCAGTCCCGTGCTGTGTTCTTGGTTCTGGTTTTGGTTCCAACTGTGGTTCTGTGTCTGCGTGCTGCAGTACCGGCCGTCGAGCTCGTTCAACGCCCCGATGTGGAGCACCAACTCCGGCGCGCCCGTCTGGAACAACGACAACTCACTCACCGTCGGCTCACGAGGTACCCTTCCCGCACCAGCCACTCCCTCTCGTAGCTTTGTTCAAGTCCGCGGGAATTACTACCAGTACAGTTGGAGCTTCGGTGTAGCTCAGTTTTGGCCTTCTTCTCCTGTAATTTTGACAGAGATGAAACCAACTTAACTTCAATGGAAACTCAGCTAGTAGCTAGGAATAGGATAGTACTTTTAACCCAAGATTGTCAAGATGAACCTGACTCACCTTCTCTTTGTGCTGAAATTAACTAGCAGATTGAACTACACACTACACAGTTAATCTGAAGTCCAGCAGTTTTAGAAGTTCAGTACAATACAACCATCTCGTGCTTTTATCCGTGTAAAGTATAGGTTCGTGTCTGTCAACACTGAAAAACTGCGCCCAGCCTCAGGTACACCGTTGCCAGTATGCATCTAGTGTTTGGTCAGATTAACCACCAATCCAACAAAAAAATTGGTTATCAAGTTCATACTTTTTTTGGATGAAAAGGGTCCCCCCCCACGATTTCCATCAATAATAGAAATCAACACTACAAGATCCATCAGCAACTCAAACACCAAGTGAGCCACAGCTAGAGTTTGAAAAAAAGCCAAGCAAGATCAAAAGCTTGCTACGACAGTAAAAGGAAAACAACCTCGCATCTGCGATATTACAGAACAAAGTTCTTTACACCCGAAACCCAGAATCAGGTGTGCGTGTTGCAGCAAACAATGGAATCCACGACCAATCTCGTCAAACTCCCAATCTCGGAATCCACGACCAGTAGCTTCCTCTTGCCGCGAAAACCTCCTCGGCGATTTTGCCCAGCAGCCTTGAGCCCATTCTCAGCTCCACTCTCTGCGTCCTCCTTCACCTGCGGATCACTCCAGCACTCAAGCCAATATATACAGTTCTGTAAATTAGTTCGATAGATTCTCTAGTCCATCTTTGATCCAAACATGCTGATCCCGACAGTAGAGTAATGAACAAAACAAGCGCGAACACCGTACCAAATCAGTTTATTAGTGTTACTGCTGACTGACTGACTGACGATTCTTGCAAAATACTTAATGTCCTGTGGTATGCAGGCCCGATCCTGCTTGAGGACTACCACCTGGTGGAGAAGATCGCCAACTTCGACCGCGAGCGCATCCCGGAGCGCGTGGTGCACGCCCGTGGCGCCAGCGCCAAGGGCTTCTTCGAGGTGACCCACGACATCTCCCACCTGACCTGCGCCGACTTCCTCCGCGCCCCTGGCGTCCAGACCCCCGTCATCGTGCGCTTCTCCACGGTCATCCACGAGCGCGGCTCCCCCGAGACCCTCCGCGACCCTCGCGGGTTCGCCATCAAGTTCTACACCCGGGAGGGCAACTGGGACCTGGTCGGCAACAACTTCCCGGTCTTCTTCATCCGCGACGGCATGAAGTTCCCGGACATGGTGCACGCGCTGAAGCCCAACCCCAAGACCCACATCCAGGAGAACTGGCGCGTGCTGGACTTCTTCTCCCACCACCCGGAGTCCCTCCACATGTTCACCTTCCTCTTCGACGACATCGGCGTCCCCGCCGACTACCGCCACATGGACGGCTCCGGCGTCAACACCTACACGCTCGTCAACCGCGCCGGCAAGTCCCACTACGTCAAGTTCCACTGGAAGCCCACCTGCGGCGTCAAGTCCTTGCTGGAGGACGAGGCCGTCACCGTCGGCGGCACCAACCACAGCCACGCCACCAAGGACCTCACCGACGCCATCGCCGCGGGGAACTACCCGGAGTGGACCTTCTACGTGCAGACCATCGACCCGGACCACGAGGAGCGCTTCGACTTCGACCCGCTGGACGTGACCAAGACGTGGCCCGAGGACGTGGTGCCGCTGCAGCCCGTGGGGCGGCTGGTGCTGAACCGCAACATCGACAACTTCTTCGCAGAGAACGAGCAGCTGGCCTTCTGCCCCGGGATCATCGTGCCCGGGGTGTACTACTCCGACGACAAGCTGCTGCAGACCAGGATCTTCTCCTACTCCGACACGCAGCGCCACAGGCTGGGGCCAAACTACCTGCTGCTCCCGGCCAACGCGCCCAAGTGCGCACACCACAACAACCATTACGATGGGCTCATGAACTTCATGCACCGCGACGAGGAGGTCGACTACTTCCCCTCCAGGTTCGACCCCGCCAAGCACGCGCCCAGGTACCCAATCCCGTCACGCACGCTCAACGGCCGACGCGAGAAGGTACTATCTATATAAATTCTACCGACCATCCACCTCCACTATCTCGTGTTCTTCTTACATGTACGTGTGACAATGTTGCAGATGGTGATCGAGAAGGAGAACAACTTCAAGCAGCCTGGGGAGAGGTACCGCTCCATGGACCCGGCAAGGTGCGTGCTAAAACTTGTAGTAGCTAGCATGTGTGATATAACATCTATCGAGCTGTGGTTAATTTGGTATAACTGAAATGGTGCATGTGCAGGCAAGAGCGATTCATCAACAGGTGGATCGATGCGCTGTCCGACCCTCGCCTCACCCACGAGATCAAGGCCATCTGGCTCTCCTACTGGTCACAGGTAATTCATCAAGCATCCTTAAACATACTGATTGCGTGTTTACCCACGTATATATGCATTTCCCTGAATAAAATTGCATGTTCTCTGACGGAAAAAAGATACTGAATTCATTCTTGTGCGTGCAGGCTGACAGGTCTCTGGGACAGAAGCTTGCCGGCCGTCTCAGCGCCAAGCCGAGCATGTAAAGATCAGTCCAATTAGGCGAGCAAAATCAAATCTGCTTCGGTCATGGAAGCATTATTTCCCATCATATCGGCAAGGATTACTTACATACATACCCGATATATGCTGAAAGTACTTTAGCATACACTGTGAGCATATTTTGAAAAGAGGACATATGATTCTGTACCACATTTCGCGCATTGTCTGTCTGTCATTCATGTAATAATTTGTACAAGAGCCTGTTTTTTCTGATACTTCATGATTATTTATTGTAAAGTGAATGCAACTTGATTAATAAACCAGGTCAAGAATAAGATGAAATGAATAGATTAATTATTACTAATTGGGTTTGTTATTTTCAATAGATATCTTGTTTTAGAACCTTGCTAGCTTGTGTTATCCTTTCATGATTTGTGGAAGTACAAATGCAATGACCGGTGTTGAAATAATCGCATGACAGCCGTAAGTGGCGGACGCAGAGAAAAACTAAAGGGTGGACACACTTTAAAAAAAATTACTAGCCCATATACGATAGAAATTTGTTTTTTTTTAAACGACACAACGGGGGCGATCTGTCCACCTGAAATTTTCATTAAAAGGAGGCGACGGGCGTCGCCGCGATGGAGAAATTACATTTTAATGGGAAAAAGGTGTGTGTGTGTGTGGGTGGTGGTGGGGTGGTGGTGGTGGTGGGGGGGGGGGGGGGCGTTACATCCCTGGCTACAAACAGACACACACCACTACTCTATGCACTCGAAGCTAATGCGGGGCGGCGCCCGAACCCGCCAAAGCCGCAGGTGCATAACGACTTGCAAAAGGATCACCGGCAGGGGGAGGTGGACAACATCGAAATCCATCTGATTCCTAGTCTTCCAGACGACCCACAGGAGCCCAGAGAGGACAGTGCTGCACATGAAAGCGCTCCATGCCGGATTGCTGGCCTGGAGCAACGTCCAGGACACTTAGGCAGTCGTGGGGAGGGCGCACCGATGGTGCCCAAGCACGCGACGCCAGAAGACACGGAGGCGGGGACAAGTGAAGAAGAGGTGCTCGAGCGTCTCCGTCACACGGGGACAGAAGGGGCACGAATCAGTGTTCAAACACCCGATGTGGTTCAAGAGATCACGCGTGAGTGTCTTGCCGTGCCGCAGGATCCACACAAAGACCTTTACCTTGAGTGGCACAAAACCTGCCCAATTCAGGTCATGTAGGGGAGTAATGCACCCAGTGCTCTTCAACATCCTGTATACTGGACCAGACTTGAAACCCCCGCTCCCACCCCACGCCAAGGATCTATCGTCGTTAGCGTCCGAGGCGTGCCCAAGCAGGTGGTCGAGCGCGCCATGGAGCATGCGAAGCTCTGTGGCCACGACATGGGAGATCCTGGCATGTGTGCGAAGCACCAGTGTACGATCGGCGAGGGCATCGACAATCGACCCAGCAGGGCGGATCATGTGGGAGTAGGCATCAAGCAAGGTCGCCGATAGCGCACCCAATGATGTCCAGTTATCCTCCCAGAGATCCATGGAGCGTCTGTGCCCATGCGGATAGAAGTGACGACGCGGTATAGGGGCAGGAGCGACGAGAAGACCTTGTAGGACGGCGTCGACGGGGTAGGGTGCATGCACAGGTAGTTGTATCAGACCCAGTCCGCCCACGACATGCGCTTTCCGGAAAGGACGACGCCTCTTGAGGAGGAGGCACGTGTTGTGTAGGGAGAGGTCAATGACGCCCAAACCCCCCTCTGACCGAAGGCGGCACACGACCTCCCAAGAGACTTGGCACGAGACGCCAAAGTAGGACATCATCGCACTCCACAGCATGCCACGGTGGGGACGGTCCATCTTGACTATGGTCCCTTGGGACAGCCGTAGCGCAGACATCGCAAAAGCAGGAAGGGCGAAGAGAACCGACGTCGAAAGCGTCAATCTGGCACCCTGCGAGGTGGCGCGAACCTGCCAAGGCGGGATGCAACGCTCAATTTTGATAGCCAGGAAGTCCAACACGGACGCGGGGAGCTTCCGATCGGAGAGCGGGAGGCCCAAGTATAAATGGGGAAGGAGACACAGGCACCCCAGATGCTGGCGGTGCAGGCCTCGGTGTCGTCGCCGAATCTAGGCAACGAAAGCGCTCTTGACTAACTCTTTATGGAAGTTGATGGCGAGCCGGGTCGCATCCAAGAATTCGCGAAGTATGTCGCGGAGGCGACGGAGCTGGCAGGGGTCGGTCCGCACCAAAAGTATCGTGTCGTCTGCATACTGAACGACGGGGCATGGCAGGTCATCTATGAGGGGGTGGAGGAGCCGATGTGCATCTGTGTCCTTCAAAATCAGCTGTCACAGGAGGTAGGCAACAATCAGAAATATGTACGAGGAGAGCGGGTCGCAGCCCATTTTTGCATTTGATCCACCGCCCAAGAACACCGTTGAGCAGCACGACAACTTTACCGGTCTCAAGGAGGATGCGGATCCAAGAACACCACCGATCCCCAAAGTCGTGAGCTCGGAGAATGGCATCAAGGGCCTCCCAGTTCACCGAGTCGAAGGCTTTGCGGAATTCCAATTTCAAGGCCACAACAGGGACACCCCGAAGATGGCAGCACTGTACCAGGTCGGCGGCATATAGAAATTCGGCAGTGATGCACCTGCCACGAATGAATCCTGTCTGTTCGTACGCGACCAATTCTTCGATGAACCGCTGCAACCGTGTGGTCAGAATTTTTGCGAGTAGCTTCACCACATAGTTCTGGAGGGAGATGGGCCGGAAACCATCCGCAGTGACCGTCGTCGAGCTGCGCGCGGCGGTGGTAAAACTCATCAAGGAAGGCCATCAGATCGGGGGACACCGTGGAACAGAAGAACCGGAAGAAGGCTGGGCCGAAACCATCCGGACCGGGGCTGCTGTCTAGCCTCATCGCCCACAGTGCGGCCCGGAGCTCATCGGGTGAGAAGGGCTCCTCCAGCGCGGCAAGCCCGGGCACGCGGTCAAGCAGTGAACCCGGGGGACGTCGCCAAATTGGGGGAGAAGATTCCCCTAACAGCCTCGTGTAGAACTCGACCAGTATACGCTCTTTGCCCGCATGGCACGTCACGGGAACACCATCAGAATGGAGGACCTTGATCTGTTGCGACGCAGCCTCGCCGACGCACCCGCATGGAACAAGGCAATGTTGTCATTCCCGAGTTGGCATAGCTTGAAGGAGAAACGCTGCTTCCAGTATGCATCCAGTTGCTCGTACGCGCAGGAGAGTTGTCGCTTAACCGCGGCGCGGAGCAGCAGCTCATGAGGGGCAAGGGCGCGGGTTTCCTCGAGGCGGTCCAGCACATTAATCATCGATCGACAGTTGCAACCACGACGGGCGGTCGTTTCTTGGCACGGGCCCATTTGAGGGACTTGGTGAGGAGACACCCGACGGAGGGGAGCTGGTCCCCGGGGTCAGCCCATGTCGCACAGATTTTAGCCCGGTAAGCATCAGAGTGAGCCCACCACCTTTCAAACCTGAAGACCTTGCCGACTGGTGCGCGCGGCGTTGCCTCGATTAGCTGCGATACATGATCAGGGGTTGTCCGAACGAGCGAGCGGAGGCAGGTGTTGAAGAGCACCTGACCCTAGCAAGGGTCGATGAAAGCCCGGTCGAGGCGAACAAGGCGTGGGCATAGCGCGACCGTTTGTCCAAGTATATCGCTGATCAAGCAGCGGAAGTTCTTGGAGCTAGCAGGAGATCATCGAGCACCTCATTGAAGGAGGCCGCGGCGGAGGCGTCGAAATTTTCAGTGTTTTTGTCCTCCTTGCACCTTGCAAGGTTGAAGTCACCAAGGATCATCCACAGAACCGCGACGCCGGCCGCCACATCACGCAGTTCCCTGAGGAAATCGGCGCGGAGCTCAGGGTACAGGGAGCGTAGACGTTGGTGACAGCAAACTGCGTCCCGTCGGTGGGGAACTCGAAGAATGAGGTGAGCGAGTAGGCGCGGTGTTCGTCTCTGATGTGCGAGAAGGAGGACACGCGCCATGCAGTGAGTAGGCCTCCCGAAGCGCCTGTCGAGCTCTTGAACACGAACGATCCAAAGCCGGGACGGGAGGAAGGAAAAAGGAAGCCTTCGACATAGCGAGGGACGTTGCTCGGCTTGGTCTCTTGCACACATATGAGGTCGAGAGGCTGCGTTGACAGTCCGCGCTTAGCGTTGATGCACTTGTTGCCGTCGTTGACGCCACGAACGTTTCAAAAGCCGATGGCAAGTTTCTTAAGAGGGGCATTATCCATGGATAAACTTAAGCAGCACCACTACGAGCGGACGCAAACTCTACAGCCAGGCCATATATACACCTGCGACACACTATCACAGACACGGAATGCTAGCACTAGAGTGGGCGATCATCGGACCGCCCGGTACACCCGCGGACGTGGGCGTGCTTCATGGGTCACCGGAACAGCAGCGACCGCCTCTTCGATGTCCTCTGCCGGCAGCTGGCAGGCCTCCCCCACCACACGGACCTCCATGGACGTGAAGGGATAGAAATTTGTCAAATAAATAAATAGCCAATTGATTCATAACATTGTACGGAGTACTTTAATACATATGTTTTAAACGAGCATGATTCCAATACACAAAGAGTCAAAGATAAGCAAACTGATTTGGATGTATAAACACATATCGTCAATTCTATACTACACTGTTCAATACCATTATTACATACATTTGACAGCAGTCATGGTTGGCAGTAACGCAAAACAATGGGGGCAATTTGATGTTTGTAGCGCATTAATGGGGGCAGGGGCACGAAGAGCTTACTTTCTGATTGAAGGTACCAATTTCGTTTGGATTTTGGCTTGCTGCAGCTAGCGTTGCTTCTGCTCTGCGCCTCTCCTTGCACGGATAACTGTGGCCGAGCGGCCCAATGCAACCCAGTTAATAGGTAGTCTTTCCCTTTTTTTTTCTTATTCTTTTGAATTCGGGTTTCCTTTTTCTTTTCTATTTTCTATTTTATTTTTATTTTTCGAAATGAATATTTATTTATGTGAACAATTTTTTAAAACAACACTTATCTTATTTCAACAATTATTGTATATAAACATTTATGTTATTTGAACGATTTTCAAAGAGAACATGAATTTATCTTAACAAGAAAAACTACTAATAAAAGCATAAGAACAATTTTTAAATATGATCAATTAATTTATTTGAATTTTTTTCAATATGAATAGTTATGTTATTTGAAAAAAAATTAAAGCTACTAATATCTTTTTCACAATATAAACATTTGTTTCAGTATAAAAACATAAAAATAAAACAAAAAAGAAAAGAAAAATAGAAAAAAAAGAAAAAAAAAGCAAACTGAAAGAACGAAAAAACTGGCGGTAAGCTTCTAGAAACTTAATAAAACCATTGAAAATCCCTTATATCTGCGGTAATTGGCAGGCCCAAAACGTTAGCACTTTAAGACACAGTGAGCGGGATATAGAATTTTTGGTTGGCCTGGAAAAAACGACAGGAGAAAAAGGCAAACCGGGCCACGATCTGAATTCAAATTAGAGGTTGCTAAAAATTCCTAAAATTCCTGGTGGGCCACGGCCCACCCGCTAGGTCTGCTGGTCTCTGCACCAAAATATAAAGTTTAGCATGCTAGAATCCAGGTTGTAATTGTGCTTGTGGGAAGATTTCATTGCGTTCCAAAACATATTTAATTTCAAAGCTATTTACAAATTTTGAGAAAATTTCAAATACCATAAAATAGTATTCTTGAAAAATATAATGATGATTTATTCTCCTCGGGTCTTTGCCTGAAAAGAAGGGTAAGATTTTGTCTGCACAAATCGATGTAGTGACGATTCTCTAAAATTTCTTACGCATAGAGACACGAGCGTCTTTCTCCTCTCTCTCCCAGGAGGCGGCAACAACCTTCTCCCACCAGATCTCCACCGACCAGGCCATTGGCCTCCTCTCCCTCTGCATGCCGTTTCGATGGCAGAAGGAAGGGGGACCCGTTCCTCTGGTCTGGTCTAGTAGATAGGGTTAGGGATTGTCTATTGTGTTGCGCTGTTGGGGTGGTGGCAGCGGTATCCGGGCAAATAAATATGCCCGCCACCGAAGCCAGCGGCCACCGTCTAGATTTAGCGCCGCTATTGTGTTGCGCTGTTGGGGTGGTCTGGTCTAATAAATATGCCTCAACTATATTCCCACATCGACGACGACCTTCACAGGCGGCGTCTTAGAGTTGATAGCAACGTGTGCTGCTCAATCCTTAAGATCAACGACTTGGTCTTATCGTCGTTCTTCAGATCTGGCGAGATCTGTTTCTCAATGTGCCGCTGGCGTTCATTGTTATCCGCAATGGCGCTGGTGGCCGGGGCGAGGTGGTTTCTTTCGAGTGAGGATGCCGGTCAGGTGGTGGATCTACCGTTCTTCCACGACTTCGTCGATGGGACGCTGCGGATCTTGGTTCAAGATAGCATGGGGACATTCCCTAGTCGACGTGCCACAATGACATGTGCCTTGCTGCGTGCAGCAAGCCTGTTCATCGACTCACAAAGCCTCTTTGACGATTATGTTTTTTTAGATCTTGCATTGGTGGAGGTTCGGCGTCTCTTCTAGCGTGCATCTCGGCGGCGCTAGATCTGGACGGTGGCCGCTGGCTTCGGTGGTTGTAGGAAACTTCAGAGATTGTTTTGTATTTCTTGATCTCTTAGAATTTTATCTGCAAAATCAGGACAATCACTTTATCCCTGTCTGTCTATTAGTTTCCACGTGTGTTGCTTCTTGTAACTTAATATTCGATTAATAAAAATACATGGTTTCTCTCTAAAAGAAAATCAATGTAGTGACCACCGAATAACACCTTCATTTCAAGAAAAAACAAAAAAACAAAAGATCCTAAAATGGTTAGCTACCCTCCAACCAACTAACTGAACCTAGTCCCGTGGGTCACACAGACAGCCCAACTAACAGAGTATCAGTATGTGTGTATATATACACAATAATACAAATCCATGGTAGTGCAGCTTAACTAAACCATGCTAGTACGAACACTAACAACGCATCACCATAAAATATAATCACAGCGCAGCTTTCTCTGCCACACTTTCCCACTGCAGCCCCAATTGTAGTATAGATCAAAGCCATGTATGGATGATCATTGACCACAGGAAAGAGACCATCCACAAGCCCCATCAGGCCATCTCTTTGTCTGCACACGTAAAGACCCATCACTCGCCCAGCCACGCTCCCCGGAACTAAATATACTCGGCGTCGCCATCGCTGATGAGGCAACGGAATCTCCAAATTTTCTAAGGGAATCTCCATGTTTCCGGCGATGCCGGCGATGATTGGCGCAATCGGATTTCTCGGGGGCTGGGAGAATCGGCGGGTAGAGGTTTAACAACGGGGTCTTGCGCACCAATGGCGCCTGACTACGTACGCCTGAATAACCCACACCATAAGTTCTGACGGGGGGATTGGATTAGTTAATCGGGTGGATGGTGGCCAAACCCTTTGGACCTGGCCGTATCGGAATCTCGATTGGTTTAAGCTTGACGCCTTGACGCCATATGTATCCGTCAGAATCTCGATTGGGCTAGTGGTAACTATATATGTTCTTGTTCCCGCCAAGCAAACGGCTTATAGGTCTAGTGTGTGTGAGCCGCGTTTGCGCCAGTGGCCACACTTAATTAGCGTGGTATTACTCTGCACCTGAATCTTGATTGGTTTAGTGCTGGTTTATGTTTACTATCCTTATCGACCAGATATCTTCATGATCTCCTCCTATCTATCTACTCATTTCGTAGGCATAGGACGCGTAGCTACGTGTAGCTACGTGTGTTGAGTAACACGCGTCGTCACAAGTTCCGCGGGGCGACTTAGTCAGTTTGATCAAGGGCACACCGCGTGCAAATATATGATTTTGGGTTCGGTTTTTCTTATTATCTAGACCAACTCTTCTATACAAGAGCTCCTCCCTCTAACGAGCTCTCGTCGAAAGTTTGGTCACTTCAAAGGCAGACTCATTACGAGCATTTTGTATCTATATATCCAATCCCCGGGTTCTGTCCGTGGAAACAAATGGCCTCCTAGATAGCGTGCTCTCAAGTTTTCCAACTATGACTAGAAATTCAAAGAAAAACATTTACATTCGGTAAAATAGTATACCATCTAAAAAGCACTGCATTGGTGAAAGCGGAAATCCACTTAAACTTATATGTGTAGATTACGTATTAAAACCATGTTATAGTCTAGAATGTTACCTATTTACAAACTGTTCGTTAGTTAAAGTCTTTCTATCTCTCTCCATACCTTTCATGATTCTTGTCAGAAAAAAGAATTCCCCTAGGATTAGTTTGCTTTGTCTGAGCTCTAGACTATGATTAATGGTTGTGTTTGTTTATCTGCGGATATATATAGTGCTTATTAGTGTGGAAGCAGCGGGTGCTAGCTGCGGTCGTGTTTCGGAAGGTACACGTCCAATGGGAGGCCAAGATCAGTGTGCTTCCTCTTCAACAAGTTGTTTTTTCAAAAATAAAAAAATCCACAAGCTAGAAGGTACGGAGGTTCGCAATATCTAAAGTTGAGCCTTCAATCATGATCATTGTGTCGTCTGCGTATTGTAGCTGGGTGAGGCCACCCCCTGAAATGAGGTGGCCGACCACCCCGGAGATGTGGCCAGCTCCCTTGGCTTTTTCAAGCATTTCCGCGAGGGCGTCCATCGCCGCGTTAAAGAGTAGGGGGGATAAGGGATCCCCATGTCTAACACCGCAGGAGGGAAGTATGGTCCAATTTCACAGTTGATATTGATCGCGTTGCTTCCTGTCATGATGAACTGCATTATCCAGGTGATCAGGCGGGTGATCAGGCGGTCGTCAAATCCTCGTCTAGTGAGGACCTGCCGAAGAAACCGCCAGTCCAGACGGTCATAGGCCTTCTAGAAGTCTAGCTTTAGGAAGACGCCTTTCAACTTTCTAAACTTGATCTCGTGGATAATCTCATGGTGGGCGAGGATCCCATCATGTATGAATTTGCCTTTGAGGAATGCAAACTGATACTGGTGGGTGAGGTGCTCCATGACCGGAGCAAGGCGAGATGCACATACTTTCGCAAAGAGCCGTTAAATGACGTTGAGGACTGTAATGGGCCTGAATTGGTGAATGTCCGAGGCCCCTATCACTTTAGGGATCAAGGTGATAACGCCAAGATTCAACCGTCCCATCACAAGGGCCCCAGTGTAGAATTCCTAGAACATCGGCATGATGACCGGTTGGAGCTCCCTCCAGAAGGTCTGAAGAACGCTACCGGGAGGCCATCAGGGCCCGGGGCGGAGTTGGCCTTCATGGCCTTCACCGCCCGCTCTACCTCCCCAAGCAGGAATGGGAGGGTGAGTTCCGCATTCTCGTTGTCTGTGCCCCTGGCCCTAAGAGGCCAGAAGTCATCCGCCAACACGACCCTAGTGTGGGGTCCTGCTGAGAAGAGCTCCTTATAGAACGAGTAAATGTGGGATGGCAGCGCCCCTGCCTCCTCGATGAGGTGCTCATTATCCCAAAGGCAGGGGATAGAGCATTTCCTACGGCACCCATTGGCCACCGCATGGAAATATGCCGTATTCGAATCCCCCTGCAGGAGCCAGTTCCAGCGACTGCGTTGCCGCCAAAATAGCTCCTCCCCCTTTTAGATTTCAACTAGAGAGGTCTCTAATGCATAACGGTGGGACCACTCGTTAGCTGAGAGGCCCACCGAGTCTACCGTCAGGTCAAGGGCATGGATTTCCTCCAGCAGAGCTCCTTTCTGAAGTCTAATCGCTGCGCCCAAATTCGCCCTAACCTTTCATAAATTGGCGGGCTATTTTAGCGCAGTGATGCCAGTCGTCCACCGCATTGAATCACCTGGGGGGAGTTGCCGCAGTTGCCAACCATTTGGCTTGGACTGCTTCCACAAAACCTAGCCGGTGAAGCCAGAAGTTTTTGAAATGGAAGCGGTTTAGCCGTGGCAGGGAGCTCCCCCCTGTCGATAGAAGCAGTGGAACGTGATCCGAGCCTACCCCGGTGATGGCGCGCAGAGAGCAGAGAGGAAAGGCAACCTCCCAATCCACTGAGACCAACACGCGGTCGAGGACACTCCTGACAGGATCAGCTCTATTGTTTGTCCAAGTTAAGCGGGCTCCCACTCGCGTGATCTCTCTAAGAGCGAGGTCAGTGATGCAATCATTGAACATCTGCATGTGCGGGATGTCAATGTTGTGGGAGATCTTGTTGTCTAGGGAGCGAATCAGGTTGAATTCGCCTGCCACGACAACCGGGATGGAGCATCTCTGAACTTTGACCTTCAATTCTTCCAGGAAGGCCGGGGACCGACTATGGTCCGCGGGGCCATAGACAATAATAATCTCCCACCGGAGGTCAGATCATCTATGGGTGAGGGACATGCTCACAAAGAATTCCCCTCGGTCCATATCGTCGACCTCGAAGGTATCCTCCTTAACGCCCAGGAGGATACCCCCCCGAGTGACCTGACGCGGGGAGCCAGTTTCATGCAAACTTGTGCTTGGACAGGCCCTGGAGCTCGGAGAAGTGGAAGTCTTGTTTAATCGTGTCCTGAAGACCCACAATGTCCACATTTTCTTGGCGCATGTAATCCTTGATCTGGCGTCTCCGACGGTCGTTCCCAAACCCCCTAATGTTCCACATGAGTGAAATTATAGCTGGCCACATCATCGGATCACATTTGGGGGTTTGGTCCCCTTACGGGGGACGTGTCGGGTCTTGTCCGCCGACTAGGGCCTGGCGGTCTCCCCTGTGACCCCCGTACTATGGGGGTTACCTGGGGGGCGGCCGAGGGGCGCGGCTGAGGAGAACCATCCGACCTAGTCCCAGTCCCAGGTGTTCCAGAACCGGGTGGTGTTGAGGTTCCCTCCCGCTCCCGAGCCATACGGGCCCGGGCAACTGCGAGAGAACCCTCATAAATCTCCTTAGCCCTAATCGCCTTGATCTGCTCGAGTCTCGGGCCCCGCTCATCGTGGAAGACCACACCACTATCTTAATTAGCATGGTATACTCTGTACCTGAATCTTGATTGGTTTAGTGTCGGTTTATGTTTACTATCCCTATCGAGCAGATATCTCCATGATCTCCTCCTATCTATCTACTCATTTCGTAGGCATAGGACGCGTAGCTACGTGTGTTGAGTAACCCGCGTCGTCACAAGTTTCACGGGGCGACTTAGTCAGTTTGATCAAGGGCACACCGCGTGCAAGTATATGGTTTTGGGTTCTGTTTTTCTTATTATCTAGACCAACTCTTCTATACAAGAACTCCTCCCTCTAACGAGCTCTCATCAAAAGTTTGGCCACTTCGTCAATTCAAAGGTAGACTCGTTTCAAGCATTTTGTATCTATGTCCAATCCCCGTGTTCTGTTCGTGGAAACAGATGGCCTCCTAGATAGCGTGCTCTCAAATTTTCCAACTATGACTAGAAGTAAAAAATATTATATTCGGTAGGGTGAAAATATTATACCATCTAAAAAGTACTATGTTGGTGCTAGGGGAGGTGGGCGCGGCGTACATCCCAATCGGTGCGGCTGGGGCTGGGTCGTCGGGGATGGACGTGGGCTGTGGTCGGGACGGTGTTCCCCGGCCTGGCGGCGGCAATCTTACCCGGCTTAGGCTTCTCGGGAGGTGGTTCGTCGTGGGTCTAGGTGGCCCACCTAGACTAGCCGTCTTCCTGGCGGCGCGAGCGGGTGGTGGGCGGCGCGACCAGGGCGCTGGTCTGGCTGGTGCTCACGGGTGGAGCGATCTTGTGGAGACGGCGGTGAACCACCGGTTTGGACTTGGATCCGATCCGTGGCGATCTGGGCTGTCGGTCAATATGGGATTTTGTGCCAAGATCTAGGCCGGAGTGGTCCATCCAGGGAGCTGTGAGTAATGTTGTTGGCTTGGCCACGCCGGCGAAACATCACTCTGGATTGCCATCTCTTAGATTTGTCTGCTCGAGTAAAGGTGGTGGTCCTTTGGTTTCTTTCGCACGAAGACGAAGATCTACTTGATGTCTGCCCTCGTTGATCTGGTCTGGAGAGGCGGGTTTCGGAAGGCTCCGCCGGCGAATTCCCATGGGAGTATCATGTCTAGAGATTGCTGGATCGGAAGGTATTCGGTCGTGCGCACCTTGTTTTTCTGGCCGTTTGGTTTCAGCGGGAGCGTTGCGAAGCTCTGTTGTTTGTTCCCACCAAGTGCCATCTTAGAGCCATGGTGAAGTCAGATGTGGAGAATGTTAGGAAAGCGGAAATATGAGGGTAGCGATGGTGATTTTTGTTCTTGTGGCGACGGAGAACTGGCTGCATGATCTGGGAATCGTTGCAGCGATTGTTGGTGCGGGAAGATAACATAGGGGAGTTCCCAGTCTTATCTTGCAGGGTGAAAATCCAAGGTCTGGCCTTAACTGGTTGTCCCTGACAAATGACCTTGTTGAATGCATTGTTTTGTGAGTAAGGACTTTCTCCAGGGTGAAAACCTATGATCTTTGATCGAACGGCGATAGCGTTTGAGCCTTTGTTTCCTTCAAAGGCGTTGTTATTGGAGTGAAGGACTACTGGTGTTGTTCTGATGAAGTCACTGTCGTTACTTTGAGGATTAGTTCTCTGTAGCGGGACTTTTTTTTTAAATTCTTTTTTCTTTTTTCTAGGTTGTGTGCATCCATAGAGCCGCTAGGGCATGCGTTGTTGCAGATACTGGGTGTAATTGGTATCCCTGTGATATTAATATATACTCTTTTTAAAAAAGAAACGTATTAAAATCATGTTATCGTCTAGAATGCTACCTATTTACAAACGGTTGGGTATTAACAAACTGTTCGTTAGTTAAAGTCTTCTGTCTCTCCCTATCTTTTCATGATTCTTGTCAGAAAAAAGAATTCTCCTAGGATTAGTTTACTTTGTCTGAGCTCTGGACTATGATTAATGGTTGTGTTTGTTTATCTGCGGATATATGTAGTGCTTATTAGCGTGGGAGCAGCAGGTGCTAGCTGCAGTCGTGTTTCGGAAGGTACACGTCCAATGGGAGGCTAACATCAGTGTGGTTCCTGATCAACAAGTTGTTTTTTCAAAAAAAAAATCCACAAGCTAGAAGGTACTACTACTTAAGTTCTTCTCTATTTTAGTTCAAGAAACGCGAACGGAGCAACTAATAATGTAATGTAGCATTGCCTGATTTGCATCGGCTACCGGGTACCAACCTAAGCTGTTGTTGATAGGTTCGAGTTGTTTCGACGCGCAAATGCAGATTAATTAAGCATTGCGATTTCTTGCACACCAGAATAATTATGTGAAAAATTCCTTGTTCTGATCAGGGACCATGGTTATCAACTACTACTACTACTAGTAGACATGAGGGTTTGAATGGGTCATCGATCTTGATATGCAAACCTGCAGAAGAATCAACCAAACAATGTGCAGCAACTTGTCCAAAAATAAACAAGTGTGCGATTAATTCTTCGCGTTAAATCACAAGCAGCGTGCCGCCCACAGGTGCTAGGCAGCGACGAATACCGCTCAGCTCAGCCCTAAGGTTCTTGTAATACATACTCCCTCTGTTTTTTAAAATATAAGATGTTTTAGCTTTGTAAAAAAAATGTAATATAGACTAGTGTATAGAAAGAATTCGATTTATTTATTTCACAATTTTAAAACGGAAGGAGTACCTCTTGTCAACACGCATAAAACAATAAGATAACTAAATCACCCTACCATCCGCATACACACTATTACTGCGTTGCATTTTGGGGTCACATGTTGCACTATACACCAAAGAGATATGATTTTTTGTTGTTTGGTTTGGGCCATGTTTTTTCCTATCCGGAGAAAACTGGGCCAGTTCTCCTACATATAATTCTCATACATCAGGCGGCAATGTTACTAACATGTGGGACTAGGTAAGTGAACCATTCGGTTTTCCTAGGAACGGTAAGATTTGTCCAAATTGCAATGTTATTGTTCCACACCGGTGCAAAGCGCGCCTTTTGAACATAGTAAGACCCGAACCCTCATGTTTGTTTTGTTTTCAAACACTTCAGATCACTAATGGATGGCAAGATCTTCAATGTTAAGCGTGTCGTGTGGCTTACATGGTCGCCATGTCATAGTTGATGTAGAGCTGAGAGTGGGCAACTGGTCCGTGCACAAAATCATTGTGATATGATTTATGTGGGTTATGTTAGAAATCATGGGGCTAATCCATTTAGGTCCATGTGTATTTCAGATTTTTCCTAAATCTCAAAGCCCAAATTAGTGGCAGCCCATATGTGTTTGAGCCTATGTTTGTGGCAGCTCACATGGGAGTGGAGTGGAAGCTAAAGTTTAGTCCAACATGAAAAATTGAAGAAGAGTTGCACCATCTTATAAGGTGAAGTGTTGCACCACTTGGTAAGTGAGTGGCAATAAGAGAGATACACACGCGCGCTCCTCCTTCGACGCCGCCGCACGTACGCACACCTCGGGTTGCGGGAATCTCGCCGAGCCCACGTGGACTCGGCCCACGTTCGCCTCCGTTAGGGTTTCTTAAGCCGCTCTATATAAAGTCCTGCGCGGCTATCGCCACAACACAACCGAAAATCAACATAGGGTTTTGCCATCCTCTCTACTTGCGCCGTCACCGTAGTCTACTCCATCCCGCTCATGCTGTTCGTTTCCGTTCATCCTGTTGTTTAGTACATCTAGTATGTTCGAGTTACATAAGCTAGTAGCTAGTTTTATCATGCTTAATATTCTGAAATTAATCATGGAAATTATGCCTAATATTCCAACAGGTTATATGTCCATATGTGGCAGGGACCACTATGCTATGGTTGGGAAGCCCACTTCACCCATGGTAGAATTTCCCTCCTTCCCTTTCACGCTATCTATCTCTGTAGCGCCTCGCGAAACCCTAACATAGATCTTCTTTAGATAAATGGAGTTTCTATGCACTTGGAATGTCGTGTTAAGCAGTAAAAGAAGTCACACCCAACCTCTACTTTAGTAAGCTGCACATGACCTATAAATTTCAAGAGAGAATTTCACTTCTCTTGAATCAGGGTTTCGCCCCGCTTTATATTAATAAAGCCATACGACCAAACGATACAGGGTGTCGAGGAAGCCCTCAAAAGCTGAACATACAAGAGACATGACAAAACTCGCTAAAAACGCCACTAAACACCTCCAGCGAATCACCGAGAAGAAGCTTAGGAGACCCGCCATCGCGCCAGGGAGACACCCACACTCAACAACGACACCCTCAAGAGGGTCACGATGCCACACGCCGTCGTCGCGCCCGCCCGAGGCAGACGTAGGCTTTCACCTTGAGTGTTGGTAGGAGGAAGAGAGGTCAAAGCGGCGCCCCAAGAAGAATGTGACACCACCGCCGGTGCCGAGGCACAGAGCTTTCGCTCGTCCACTCCCATCCACCATGTCAAAGGAACGCCCTGACGGGAAACCCCCTATAGCGGACCGAGGACTCCAGATCCGGATCAGGGCTTGGCCACCAACAGCGACATAGCCAGGACCTCCCGCCACAACTCACCTTGCCATCCACATGGCCGAACCAATCTGCCAACACTTGCTACCACGCCACCCGCCGGAGAGTCAAAGCATGTAGCCCGCCATCCAGAGCTTCCACCCCGGCATCCTCGAACTCGGTCCCGTGGCGCGACAAACCACCCACCGCAAGGTCATCGGATCAGGCACGGAAGGACAACATTGGTGGCATTTGGTTAGCACAACAACCATCGGGAGGGGTACCGCCCTCCACCACCGGGACGGTCGTCGACTAGACGCAGCAGGTAGGGCCTGTCAGGCCTAGATCAGGCCCATACTAGCCCAGATCAGGCCCGAGTAGCCTCCTGCCACGCTGCAGCACCA
Source organism: Avena insularis (assembly GCA_023614405.1). Taxonomy (NCBI): domain Eukaryota; kingdom Viridiplantae; phylum Streptophyta; class Magnoliopsida; order Poales; family Poaceae; genus Avena; species Avena insularis. The sequence continues at coordinate 444,831,606 of CM042685.1, forward strand.
TGGCTGCCATCGCCATCCACTTCCGTGTGCCGTCGTTACCAGATCCATCCTCGATGGCCGCCGCGATGTCCTGCTGTCGTCCACTGGCCTAAGGTCGCTACGCCGCCCAAGGCCGCCACGCTGTTGCGAGGACAGCACCGCCACCATCTAGACGCGCTACCACCGTGCGAAGCCACCACGCCATCGCCGGCCGCGCCACGTCCCGCGCCATCGCCTCCGCGCGTGGGGGAAAGGGAGGCCTCGCCGCCGCCGGCCTGGCTTTGCCGGCGGCATGAGGGGAAGGAGGGGGGTGTTGGGCGGCGGGAGCTAGGGTCCCTCCCGTCACCCATGGGGGCGACGTAGAGCTCCCGGGCTCATGCACTAGTTAGGGATGCATACAACCTTTAAGTATAAGTACCTGGATTTTAATCTTGGTTGCATACCAAACCTGGTTCTTAGATGTAACTAATATAATTATCATGATTAGAATGCTCTTATGTGTGGGAATTTCGACCCGAGTGTTAGGCTTGTACATATAATTCCTAAGTAGGTGAGCTAGGCTCACTCCCTCTAACTAAGATCTAGGGTAGACATCGATCTGCGGTAATAATCCCTAGTCCAAAGTGTAACTTAGTTTACTCCCTTTTCTACAGATAGAATCTTTTCCAGGAATACTTAATTAAGCAGCATCTCCACAAATACAATATACAATGAGAGAAGCAAGTTGAGTTGTAATTTTCTTCCTAGAGACTGGCAATGGCAGAATGAGCAGATACACATGGAGTGCTGATCGATGCAGCAACCAGAGATACGGTCAAGTATATCATTGAGGGTAGTAGCTATATTTGTACACCTTTTCCCCCAATCGGAGAAGATTCACATGCACGCACAGCTCACAAGTGGAAAGCAATCACTCACCGTAACAAGAGAGTAAACAAACATGCCTATAGCATAACAAGTTGATGTAGGCATCATATGTAAGCCTAGCCACTAACTGAACAACATCGGCTAACCTCCATCCAGGTAAAGCCTCAAGGTGGGTTATTCCTGGTCCCCGGTAAACAAATCGGTCGATCTCGCCTGAATCTTGGACCACCATGTGATCGATCGATCGGTTGATACCCTAATGACCACAATGCTAAGTTTCCCTCCAATTATTCCCCCCTTTTCTCTTACTTCCTCCGATCTAAATTACTTGTCTTAGATTTATATAGATTTAATTATATTATTAGATATAATTTATTATTAGATATATTCGTATCTTGATAAATTTAAGTCAACTAATTTGGGTCGGAGAGAGTAAGCTTTTGATTGCAGTTCAGAAGCTGTGGTTTTGTGTCCCACTAGCTGGGAGATCGTAATTATTAAGATAGTGATTGGTTACGTGTTGATGGCTGATTGCAGTACTTGTTTTTTTTTTTTTTTTTTTGCGAGTGCAGTACTTGGTTTTCGGAGAGCAACTTAATTAACCTCTAGATTTTCAAGAACATGATCGACGGTTAGAAGTCTAAAAGGGTTTGGTACCTGAATCTTTTATCAAGCCAAGCCAAGAGGGTCACGTCACTGCCGACCACACCAATTAAGCTACGACTGATTCCAAATCCAGCAAACACTATATATCCCAACCAGCGATTCAGCTGCCAGCTTAGCTTCGCTGCGATTAGGGTTTCGATCCCCGATCTCCCACATATATACTATTGGGAAATTTGGGAGTGGAGAGTTGAAGTAGGAACATGTCTCGAGATTCACGACAGCAAGCGGGAAGATTCTTTATATGGGCAAGTACTACGCACGAACTACTAGTACATACTCCTACGGAGGCGTACGTGTGTCGATCACCTGATATTTTTGTACGAAATTAGTAATGTACTGGTTGCTTTCGATGTGATATTTTTGTACGAAATTAGTACTGCTGAAATGCTTGCCCTCGTGACATCGAGCTGATGTGACACCACCTGTGTTTTTGTGCAAGCCGACGCCTGCTGGATCTATCTCCGTAGGCACTTGCTAAACTCCAGTAGTGAAATAGTCAGAGCATATTGAGTTCTAGAGGAGTCTAACTAGCGGTAATAGATGAAATAGGTGGCTTCATTTGGTTCGGAGATTGATGGGAGTGTACCTCACGGAGAATTCAGAATTTTTTGTCTGGAAATTAACACCCTTAGGAAACTTTACCGTTAAATCTATGTATGAAGATCTTTTCAATGACAACACGAGATTCTTACATCGTTATCTTTGAAAAATAAAAGTGCCACTTAAGATTAAGATCTGATACGGTTTTTGTACCATAACATTTTGTTAACTAAAGATAATCTAGCTAAGCGTAAATAAAATGGTTGTAAAAAATGTTGTTTCTGTGGTTCACCAGAATCTATACACCATTGCTTGTCCCTTCACTCGTCTTGTTTGAAGAATTGTTGAGTTCACTTTTAATATACCACCACCAGCCAATGTGATGAATATGTTTGAGAATTGGCTAAATGGAGTAGGTAAAAATGATAAAACTAGAATCTGTGTGGGGGGTTTCAGCTTTACTATGGTCTATCTCGAATGCTAGAAATGATTTGGTGTTTAACATATCCGACAATACCAACTTTATACGGGTTATCCGCAGAGCTATACACTAGATCCGTATGTTGTCCTATCTTTTTCCAGAGGGCCAGCGAGAGCCCATGGATTTTGGATACAGCCGATTGGAGACGGTTGCACAGACTTTCTACAGCCAGGCTGGGTGGCGGCATACTATAAGGCTAGATGTTGCTTAAGCGATCTTTGGTCATTTGGTTTAGGTGGCTCATTTTTGTAGCCACGTTGAGCGATTCATGATTGTGATTGCAATACCGAGTTATATTTTGTGGAAGACTTAAAAACTATGCAATAAAAGGTTGTATGCATCGTTTGATGCAGAGGCAGAGGTGTATCCCCATTTCAAAAAAATATAGTCAAAGCATAATATCATGTCAGAGGTCAGGTGGCTGCGTACGTGGACGGCTACGTGTGTGAGCTTTGGGTTAAATTTAAATATATATCACCCCAAGTTTATCGAAGAAAGTCGCTTTGAATCGAAACTCACACTTTTGCAAAAAAAAGAATCGAAACTCGCAAAAACTCTATGGTTCAAAAGGTGGAATGTTCTTTTATATTGAAATCAAGGTATAACCTCCGTTCTGATTTAATTGTTGCAGCTTTAGGTAAGATTTAGGAAAAACTTTGCCTAAACATACGATAATTAAATCGGGTGAGAGAGTAGTATCTTTTGAAATTGTTACACTAGTTCACCAGCTTGTGCGTCCCTATTGCATTGTATGATATCAAGCCCAGTTTTAGAATACTTTATTGATACCCCTCTTTTGCAAGATACACTTTTTATAGAGAACGGGGAACTATTCCAAGATAGATGGTTTTAAATTTTTATATTGTTCGATGAGCAAGCTTGAAATCGACATTTGAATGTGCATGGACGTAAAAAAAATATCTAAGAACGATATTAGTTTTGGAAACAAGAGATCGGAAGGCTTGACTTTATGGAGAGAAAGGAGGTTTAATCAGCTTGATTTTATCGCAGGGAAAGAGATCGAAAGGCTTGACTTAAGGACTCTTCGTATATGTTGGTCTCTTTTTTTTTGAATCATGGAGCTTCTCCTATTACTCATCACTCATCAGTAAGATCATAATCATGTTGTAATTAAGCATCTCGCGAGATGCGCGGAAATAAGGTGTGAGTGTTAATACAATATTTCCTCAATTCAAGAAAATACAAGACAAATAAGTCTAGTCAAAAGTTAATATTTTCTAAGTTTAACCAAGTCTGAAGAAAAAAACGAACATCGGCAATATCATGTCAATATGGATAGAGCCCCTATAAAAGATAATTTTGTATTATCTCCAACCCAAATTACATGTCGTGGGTTCACTGAATCTAGACAGGTTTTACGCAACATTTTGTCTAAAACTGCGACAATTTGAAACGGAGTGAATAGTATATTTATTCATTATTGTAGATACCGAGTTATATGTATTTGATCAAACTTAATAACATTAACTTCTAATTAAACCAATATGTCTTGTTTCCTAACAACACTAGCTTTCTTGGCACATTAGAAATTGGGAGCGGTATTTCTCACTCTAGCCTTCGTCAAACTTAACAAAAATTTGACCAACTTTATTGAAAAACGTCCTAGCAATATTCATTACACTAAATTAATACCACTAGACCTGTTTTAAAATGTAGGTACATAACATACCCATTTCGTGACATATATGTGTAGCTACATTTGTCTCGAAAATCATTCAAATTTTTAAAAACTTAACTCAAGGCAAAAGTTAGAAGTAAACTTCATTTGTGGACAGAGTGAGTAACTCCGAAGCTCCAGCCGATCTCTAAATCAAACTACGATTGCGTCACTGTCGATCGCAGCAAACCACGACTCCAAATCAAACGGTATCTCCCTCAACCATTTCATCTTGGAGTTGAATCAAGAACATGTCTCGAGATCCAGGACACACAGCTAGCTAGCTACTGCACGCTAACAACCAGTTACCAGTACTACTGCACGCGTACGGCTGAATTCTGTAATACGACTTTGAACTGCTCGATGACATACGCAGGTTTTTTTTAAGGTAATATTTAGTTTTTCTGAGGCAAGACATACGCAGGTCGATGCGACAGTTTGTGTAGGTCGACGTATCTGCTGCATCCCCATGGGCAACTGCTAGACTCTAGTGCAATAGTCAGAGCTAGCATACTATCGGACAAGAGAAACAATTATTACCGTCACAATCAAGACTGTGCTAGCTTAATTAGCTAGGTGACAAGAACGCATCACCGGTTATGCAGACCAAATTAAGCTCCATATATACTAAAGTGAGTGAGTGATTGATACCTGTACATCATCTCCCTGCGATCATGGAGGTGTAGTAAGAATTGTATATGCTCCTGCCAAGTTAGACGATGCCAGTGCCTTGCGGATGTGAACTACTACTATGCGCTATATTTTTCTGCCGTTGTATACCAAATTAAGTATGGGGTACGTCCACCTCGTGACCTATAAAGCACAAAAGAAATGACAGTCCAGTTACAGAGGTCGTTGTACTTTGCACCTTTGGCCTTCTTTAGCATTCTTCTTTCATAAGGACATCAACTATGTATAAGGTGAACTTTAGCTATAAATCGGGACTCATTTTTCTTGTAAAATCTTCCACTATGTATAAGGTGAACTTTAACTATAAGCTGGAACCCACATGTCTCATCCTACATACTCATGCATGAGAGGGAAAAAAGAGTAAATTATTTTCTATTGCTTGTGAACAACCCATAAGCTTAAAGTCACCTACAAGCTTATGGACAACTCTTATTTCTTCCACTATGTATAAAATAGACTACAAACATTGCCACATAGAACTTAAGGTGTGGTTTTTTGCACATAGTGGATGCCCTAATATAGCACATGCAGCTCTTCTGCATGGTTTGAAATGTTCCGATTGAACTATCGCGGGTTTAGGTAAAATTTAGACAAAAAAATGCCTAAACATGAGAGAATTAAATGGGGTCAGAGAGTACTAGTATTTTTGGGAATTGTTACACTAGTTCCCGAGCTTGCGCATCCGTATTGCGTTTTATGACATCAAGTCCTGTTACTTTGTTAATACACCTCTTTTGCAAGATACACTTTTCTATAGAGAAATGGGAACTATTTCAAGATAGATGATTTTAGATTTCCTATGTTGTTCGGCGAGCAAGTTTCGTGTTGACATTTGAATGAGCAATGTGTTTGAACTTAGGTGCTCGCTAGTGCCAAAATTACGGTCAACACCTGCTTTTACACAAAATGATTATTAGAGACGATACACGAATCCATGAACAATGTCCGTAAAAGCAATATTACTAAATTAGCGACAATTCACATGAAACAACACAAGTAGTGAACAATACATATTGATTTAGCTAAAAGTTAAAGCTTACTAAGTTTCATCAAATATATATAACTCGGCATCTACAATATGGAATGAACATACTAGGAAATTATCTTTTATGATGGTTCTATCGATATTGATTGATATTTTTGATATTCGTTATTTTGCCTCCAGACTTAGGAGTTAAACTTAAAAAATATTCAATTCTGAATAAACTTAATTTTCTTAATTTTTTTATGAACCAAGAAAATATTGTATAAACACGACAGCTTACTTCTTCGCATCTCGCGAGATGCTTACAACATGATTATGATCTTGCTGATGAGTAATAGGAGAAGCTCCATGATTCAAAAGAAAAAAGAGAGACCAACATATACGAGAGTCCTAAGTCAAGCCTTCGGATCCTTTCCATTCGTCTACAAAAAAGTGTACTTTAGCCAACCATAAATTTTTGTCTCTCGAGTGCGCTAGAACCCCTTTTCAATGGGTCATTAAAAAGTACTAAAAATAATAAAAACAATACAGCATAAATCATGCGTGTAGATAATATATGCGCATGTCAAATCCGAACCTAAAATATAAAAGTATGTAACTTGCATCAAATGACAAATTTTATTGTTTATAATATAATTAGCAGACATATACTATTCCCAATATAACAAAGTTTGAGGTTCTCTTTTTTGTGTATTTCACGCATGGTCGTATTTTTTTTCAAAATTTGGATGAGTAAGTATGAAGGTGACATGTACTTACATGAATTATTTTAACATTTCTTCAAACCTTTAAAACATATTTTTAATTATTTTTAAAATACCAGCGTGCATGGCACCCAGGTGCTCCACCGCATTTCTCACTTCTAGCCTTCCTCTTAAGTCAAACTTATAAAATTTGACCAATTTTATAGAAAACGAAGCAATATTTGTGATACTAAATTAGTACCATTAGACCTGTTTTAAAATGTAGGTTCATAATATATCTATTTAGACTAGCCCCAATGGGGGTATCATAGGTGGTATCATGTACCACATGCATACAAAATGATTATGTGTCATAGCAATTAATGATGAAAGAGATTGTGTTGGTATCATAGGTAGATATGGTATCATAGCACGTAAAACTAGAAAAATTAATCTCAAACAAATCTTGTCCATAATTTTATATTAAGATTCTACAAAACAATAAATACACCAAGACTATGATACTACTATATGATATTATGCATTGTGAAGATGGTATCATATATTAAGATTGGTCATAGTGGGAGTAACTTCACTAGTAACTAAGAGTCCAAGTCAGCATTTTTGCTTATGTGGCAATGATTTAATGAAGAGAGATGGATTGAGTAACTAGTTATGTTACTGTAACGTCACACATATCAAGGCAAAATGTGTCTACAACCTAACTAATGAGGCATTGCATTTTATCACATTTAAATTATTTCCCACTATGAAGGTAGTAACTTAGACTAGTAACATGTGCATATTACTACTCTAAGTTACTCCCCACTATGATCAGCCTAATATCATATGCATGATACTACTATATGATACTCCCCATTGTGACTAGTCTTATAGTAGCATAAAAGTTGCTAAATTTGTTTACAAAGCCGGTTAAATTTTTAAAAAGCTCGACATAAGGCGAAGTAAACTATATTTGTGGACCGATGGAGTAACTCCGAAGCGCCAGCCGGTCTCTAGATCTACGATTGAGACCACGATCCCAAATCAAACGCTATCTCTCAACCATTTTCAGCTGCCAGCTCGTAGTACCTTAGCTAGCTTGCTTTGATTTGCCATACCTAGCTTGGAGTTGAATCAAGAACATGTCTCGAGATCCAGGACAGCTAGCTAGCTAGTAAGAGCATCTCCACTCGTTAGGCGAACCCAGGCTGAAATCCGGACTTTTTTTGGCCGGACGGAACTTGATTTCGGCCTGGGTACGTCTAGTTTCCCACTCGCATATCCATGCCGAGTGCCCAGGAGAACAAAAAACGGCGACATATTTGAATCTATATCGTTCCCGCCGGCGAGTGTTCGGCCACAAGGTGTTCGACAGAAATGCTCAGAAATTCGACGACAGATTATTATTACATAACAGGGAAAATGACTCTCAGTCGTCGACGGGGATGGGCTCCTGCGGCGTGGTCAACGCAGCGTGGTCGTCCGTCTCGCCGTCCAACGGCGAGGGGTTGGAGGAAGTGGACGCAGAGCTTGGCGTGGGGGCGTTCGGCGCAGGGGCGGTCGGCGCAGAGGAAGCGGACGGCATGATCTTGCCCTGGAGGATGGCCTGGCGTTGCGCCATGTACCAGGCCTTGACCGGCGAGCTCATCTTTGACGTGTCCTCGCCGCCCATCAGGAACTTGAGATCCGTGTTGCGTTTCTTGGCGACGTAGTTGGCCTTCTTCTCGGCGAAGTTGGCCTTGATGAGGGCCACATTTTCCCCTTGTGTCTCCATCAGCTGCTTCGAGCGCTCGTCGGTCTTCTCGGCCTGCGCCCTCGTATCGGTGATGCATTTCTCGATCAAAGTCTAGATACGCTCGGCGGGAGGTCCGGCGGCTTTGAGCATCTTCGTCTTCTTCTGGCCCATCTCTGGTCTTCCTTCGCTAGCAGCAGCGGGAGGGGCCTCCGGGTCGTAGACGCCGTCCTTGGTCTTGAAGAGACTCAAGCGAGTGTCCTGCCACTTCTCGCAGTGCTCGATCTCCTCGAAGACATGATGGAACTTGAACTCCATCTTCATGCCCTCTCAAAACAGAGCAAGTGCACGACGAAGCTGCAAAATAGAAGTGTGTCAAGTGTGTCCAAATGGAAGTGAGTGCATGACAAAGCTAGTGTTCGCGAGTACCTTGTTATCCATGTTTTCCTCGTTGGCTTGTGTACGTTCCACCTCTTCCACGCAGCTGTGCCACTTGCTGCATGCAGTCGGGATAATCGCCCAATGGTTGGTAATAGCCTTCTCCCTCGCTCCATGTGAATTTTGTGATACTTTGGGTGGCAAAGGCTACGCTCGTCGAACGCTACCTTCACACGCCGCCAATAGTTGTCTGAATTCTGGTTGGCACCGGTGATCGAATCCATGCTCACTATTTTCCAAGCTTCGGCAAGACAGGTGTCCTCGGACACAGTCCACTTGATCCGAGCTTCCGCCGAAGTGCCCGGCTTCTTCTTCCCCCTCTTGCCTTTCGCCAGCAGTAAGGCTTCACCCTCGGAGTCCTCTGCCTGCGTCGGCTCGGCCTGCGTCTCCTCGGCGTCGATGTCAGCAAGGTCCCGAAACTCGATGTCGTGCTCAACGTCGGCCTGGGTCTGCTCTTCCGTGAAGAAGGAGGGGTGGTTGGAGGTCGAGCCTGTTGCGATCATGTCCTTCATGTACATCTCGGCCGACATGCCGGCCGACAGGGTGATCGGCATTCCGCCGAACATGTTGCGCGCGTCGGCCTCGCCATAGGTTCCTTGCGCCGAGCTTGCGCCCGGAAGGCAGTGGTCCGCGACGCAGAGCGGGGCCTGCGTATGCCGGAGAGGTGGAGTAGGGGAGGTTGATGTCCACGTTGAAGGCCGAAGGAGGGCGCGACACCGGGCAGGGGAAGACCACGTTGGGGTTGAAGCCGCCGTCGAACTCGGGGGACGAGGAGTACCGCTGCCGAGCAGCCGCCTGGCTCTCCTGGAAGCCGGCCGGAGAGATCGGCGAGAATCCGGCGGGCGAGCAGACGCTTGCCTGGCTTCCCCAGTTGGATGGGTATGGAGCCGCCATCAAAGCCGACCTCGTCGCCGCCGCCTGTTTCGCCCTTGCGATTGCCTGCTCATCCGCCGCCGCCGCCTTCTCTTGGTCTTGCCGGAGCTTCGTCCTCTCCTTCCACCCTTCCGGTCTGCCGATGCCATCTTCCTGGTCGTCTCCTTGGACGCCCACGCGGCGTCGAACATGCCCTCCGGCTTCTTCGGCGGCGCTCTCGGCTTCCTCGCATTCTTCTCCGCCGTATCCTCGCCGAGGATCGATCTGGGTTGGACGAAGTTCTTGGGCGGCATGGTGGGCGGGAGCTCGGCGGAGTGGCGGGAGTGGGGGAGAATGGGGAAAAAGGCGGGAGGAAAGAAAAAAAAAGGGCGGGTGCCCGACGAAGTGGCGGGAGTTGATCCTTCTCTCGCCGACAGAGCTGACCCACGCTCGTTTTTGCTGTGTCCGGATCCTGGATACGGCTTGGGAAGGCCGGACCAAAGTTCGCCCAAATCCGAACAAAAATAGGTTCCTGGATACGCGACTAGGCCGATTTTCGATGTCCGAACCAAATTTGGACGTTCGGATCGGCGTCCTGAGTAGGCGAGTGGAGATACTCTAAGGAAGAAAATACCTCCTCTAACAAGTAAACAACCAGTTACCAATGCTGCACGCGTACGGCTGAATTCTGTAATACGACTTTGAACTGCAATAGTCAGAGCATAAATATCGGACAAGAAACAATTATTACCGTCACAATCAAGACTGTGCTAGCAGGAGATGTAGACCAAATTAATAAGCTCCAAGCGAGTGAGTGATACCTACACACCATCTCCAGCAATCATGGAGGGTGTGGTAACAATTAATATACTCCTGCCCAATTAGACGATGCCAGTGTCTTGCGCGTGTGAACTACTATGCGCTATATTTTTCTGCCGTTGTACAAAAGTAGTATCTGGTACGTCCACCTCATGACATAGGAGGCACAAAACAAATGACAGTCCAGTTACAGAAGTACAACGACGCCTCCCTCTCGTCATCATCGCACACGTCGATTTCTTTCGTTGTTTTGGTAAACTCCAGCTCATAGTTCAGTCCAGATGACCAAAGTATGAGATCGAGGAACTATACTCCCTTCGTCTCGGTGCACGCGTGCTCACACTTTGATCATAAATTTGATCAATAATGCATGTGTCATTTGGGATAAAATTATTACCATTTTAAATTAAATTCAAATACCAACTTAATGGTATAACTTTTTTTGACATATAATCCTTGTTTTGTTAGTCAAATTAGTGGGCAAACTTAAGTCTTGTAAATGATTAGGCATGTTGTCCGCCGGACATGACGGACAACCCGTGTAATTGGCGTTTAGAACAGATTGGCTAAAGTCTAGTGACTCTGTGAGAAATTTTTGAAACGAGGCAAAAGCTTTGCCTTTATATTGATATATAGTAGAAGCAAACGTAGCTGGCCTAAGCCCAAGGAAACACCCCATGAAAGGTAAAAAAAACTAGTTGGTGATCTCCTCTAGATGTTTAGCACCGGCCGAAATTCAGTTTTTGCTCTCTTCTTTTATCTTCTGAATGAGGATTGCGGACATAGCAAACTTATTGTTAAAAACTCTGGCATTCCTCTCTTTCCAAATCTCCCAGATGATAAGTGTGACCGCGGGTTTCAGACCCTGTGGGCAAACGGACGGCGATTTGGTGGCGGCCTCCCAATATTGAAGTATTGTGGGGCGTTGAATACCAATGCTATGGAGGAGGGTAGGACATCCAAGCCAGGAGGCAGCAGCCTGCCAGATCCGTCTAGAATAGCGGCATTCAAAAAGAATGTGACTGGCAGTCTCAACATGGCATCTGCATAGTTGGCATGTCGGTTGGTGAGGCCAGCCCCGTTTTGCCAGACGATCTGATGTCTACAAACTATTCTGCATGGCAAGCCAAGAGAAGAAGCGACATTTGGAAGGCGCCCACGTCTTCCAAACAAGCTTGTCAAAAGAGCAAGGGATGGAGCCAAGGAACTGAGCTTGGTAAGCTGAGGCCGCAAAATAAGATCCTGAAGTTGTGAGGGTCCAGATGATGGTGTCCTCGATGTCGTGCGTGAGCACAGTGTCCTGCACCATGCCCCATAGGGTGACATACTGGGTGAGGTGCTGGAAAGTGAAGCTATCCACGCGAATATCAGCGATCCATTGGGAGTTTTGCAATGCATCATGCACCAGGCGCTTTTTCCTTTTTGAACCGGCAAAGATGGGGGGCGCCAAGGAGAGGGGGGAGGGGGGACGGGACGGGAGAGAGAGATCCGTTGAGCCAGGAGGAGTTCCAAAAGGATGCTTTCTTCCCATCCCCGATGCAAACTTTAGTTGTGGCATTAAAAAGCTCTCTGTCGGTGCTATCATTAGGTGTTTCCATGCCAACCCAATGTTTATCCGACGCTATCCACTCCAGCCAAAGCCATCGCAGCCTGAGGGCCCTAGCAAATTTCTCCAAGTCAAGGATTCCCAAACACCCAAGCATCTTTGGGCGGCGTACTTCGACCATCTCACTTTGCACTTTCCACCACTGACAGAGGCCTTGCATGCCCATAGCATACCCCTCCGGATCTTGTCCAAAACTTGTATCGTTGCCTTATCAACTCTGATAGTTGTTAACAAAAAAATTGGAAGTGCTGTGAGGACGGATTTTACAAGAGCCGCGCAGCCTGCGACATTTAGGAATCTTTATTTCCAGGGGTTAAGCCCGAAGATGGCTTTGTCGATGCAAGTTTGGAGGTCGATACGCCGCAATATTCCGAGGGTTAAAGGGAGTCCAAGGTACTGTATTGGGAATTGCATCAAGGTTGTCGAGAAGTCTTGCACAATAGCAGCAAGATCGATGTTCTCGCAACGAATAGGCACCACCGAGCTCTTCTCCACATTAGTCACCAAACCAGTGACCTCCCCAAAGCTCTTTAGGATCGAAGCCAAGTTTGAGATGTCCTGTGCCACTGGAGCCAAGAATATCACTGCGTCATCTGCATATAGCGAAACTCTTGATTTCATGAAGTCCCTAGGGAGTTTCTGAAGGAGGCCAGCTTCCGTGGCCAACTCTAAAATCTTTTGTAGAGGATCGATTGCCAAGTTGAATAGAAGTGATGAAAGGGGGTCACCCTGCCTCAGCCCTCATCCGTGAGAAATGTCCTTGCCTAGGTGACCATTAAGAAGAACCCGCGAAGTGGCAGTAGAGAAGATGAGGGCATCCCACGCCTGCCATCTTAATTGGAGGGAAACTCTTGCGCTGCATGAGGTCAAGGATATAGTCCCAGCGCATTGAATCAAAGGCTTTTGCAATAGCGAGTTTAATGAGAAGAGTCGGGGTGTGCTTCTTGTGCATGCGATGGGCGGCGTTTTTGACATACATGAAGTTGTCATGGATGTTACGGAATTTAATGAAGGCGCTTTGACTAGTGGAAAAATGATTAGAGAAATGATTGAAGGATGTGCTTTACCTAAATTTAGATGGAGGGAGTAGGAGCATCACTAGAAGATTCCGCAAAAATACATTGTAAAATAGGTTTCCGGTACGACAGGAGAAGTGTTATATAGATGTCCCTCAATATCAAGCGGGCCCCGCAAGTCATTGGACAACCCTTTTTCTCTTTTTTTCTTACATACCCAACTTTGCCCCAACACATGCAGACCCATCCCTAGCGCCCATCGTGCACACAGCTGTACCCAGTGTCGGCCGACCCGTGTTGTGGCCTAGCCTTAGCTATCGTGCCTCCCTCGCAGGGTCATTCGTTGTGCATCCTCCGAGAGGTCTGGGTCATGCTTCCCTCTCGAGTCGGCCGTCATGCTTCCCTTTTGTAGGTTCTCCTCAACGGTCCACTCTTGGATATTCTCCTCGTCGGTCTGCTCTTGGAGGTTCTCCTGGCTCGTCGCCTCCCTCTTGATCGAAGTTTGAAAGGGACTAATGGTTCCTTTGATTCATATGATTTTCATAGGAATTGCGTAGGATTTGGATACAATGGAATTTTCCTTACACAATCTTTTTGATTCATAGGATCATATTCCATAGGAACTAATCATATAGGAATCTTGTGTGTAAATTTCATGGGAAAAATTATTAGATCACATCTCATGGAAAATTCCTTTGCTACAATCAAAGAGAACTGACCTTCCTATATGATTCAAGTACACACAACCCCATTTCGAAAAAATATTATTCAAGTACACATAACATCCCAATCCTATACCTTTTATATCCCGAAGGTGTAGCCTTAGCTCTATTTCATTACATAGCGAACTTTTGTCGTCTTGTCTCTCACCCAACCTCCACTCGTCTCCTACCTTCACCTCATTTCCATGCACCATCCACTTTGGCACACTGCCCTTCAGCACACTACCCTTTTTCTTTCGTCTATAGACACTACAAAAATAACCCACCGTGCGCGACACTTTTTTGGAACGACACAAGAAAAAAGTACCTGCAAAAGTTGGTCACCTGACAGATGAACTTTGGCGGCACAATTTTCCCATGGCGGCCACGTATAAGCCATGCCAAACTCGATATCGATAGATTTTTGTGCCGCTATAGGTGGTGTGCAAGAGTGGAGTTTTTGAATGCCATGGCTCGGTGAAGGAGGTATTTTATATTGTGCCGTGCATTGCAATCAACGTGAAAAATGGGTCAAATATAGTAGAATAGTCAAACATGCCCATCTGCCTGTTCAGGCATGTTTCGATGACAAGTGTGTCCCACCAGCTCATTAGGGCTCGATCGGCTTGTACGGTTATCGTTGTTAGTAAAATTTTATTTTACTTTTGTTAATATTAAGATGTGATGAGGACCTTTTATGATAGTAGGTGAAAAATAATAACCAAATATACCCACGGGAGTGGGCTTCTATGGATTATGGGACTTTGAGCAAGTGAGGCCGAGAGAGTTCTGGCTCACTTGGTCAAGGGCCCATAAAGCAAACCCTATCCCTCCGAGTGTTTTACTATATCATACAAAGAACACTTACCCTCTAACACAAGATCACATCAATTCCCCAGCCCCGTTTCCTATATAATACATGGGAGAATTTAGTCCACATTCCTTATCCCGACACCACACTCCCCGTTTTGGATCTAAATATTGTCGTTTATAAAAGAAATGCAGGTTTAGTACTTTTTGCCAGTATGAAGCAACCTTCTTGACAGATTCCTTCACTTGCTTCCCCGAGCCTAAGGTATCTTCATCAGGTTCAATCAACCGTCTTTCATCTTGTTCTTCCTTTCTCTTTCAAATCCATGGCAACATCAGCATTAAGCACGCGGAGGGTGACAGGCGTGTCTCTGCGGCCATGCGCGAAGGGTTGCGAGCGTCGCTCTACGGATGTCACTTCGGGTGTGTCGCTCATGAACAACTCCAAGTCGGTTTCGTTGAGCACATGTGGATGCACAAAGGAAACCAATATGCCTCATTTCATGTGTTGTGTGGACTTTATATATTTTAGATTTTGAATTTCAATAATTGTAGTTTCAAATTTATCATGGACTATGTATTTTTAATAATTATTGAACTTTGAGTATATATGAACTATGTTCATCATTTGGTTCAAATGTCTAAAAATGAGAAAAATGGCCAAACCCTACCAGCGAACAACATTTGAGGGATGTTGTTCGACGCAGGGCAAACACACGTCACCCTTCCCCAAATTGTACAAAAGAATGAGAACACGTTTGGAAGAGCCCACTAGAGTTAGCGGGTGGAGGTCAAAAATTGGCCCGCACCGGAGGCTTCCAACCGCTTTCAACAGATTGGACCACCCACCAATCTATCCGTCATCCCCATGCCGCCCCAATAACCAGGGGCTAGGGTTGGGTTATCGGCAACGTGTGGTAATGCGCTCCACCCTGGAAAGGCAGCGCCGAGCCCCCTTGCTAGCCACACAGATCACCCCTATGATGGCTCGCCTCCTGGCGGCGGTAAAGGGAGCCACCGACACCATTTCCCGCTGGTTCTGTCACTGTTCCAGCATTGTTTCGTGCCTATTCTAGCCATTTCTCACCTCTTTGCGCGAGCTTTCTCGTCGGAGCGGCTGATCTTCTATAAAAAGGGCCGAGCCCGTGGAGGAGTGGCGCACGGCCAGACCTCCAAAACAACCATGCATGATCGTCATATTCCTCCCACTCCCACACGCAACCCACGTGGAGGTGAGCGGGCGGCGCCTCCACATGCCCGCACTGTTGGCTGGCTGTTGACATGGGAGCTTCTTCTTTAAGTCCCCGGCAACGATGCCAGAAAAAGCTTGATGATGGGCGTGTTGATAATGCCTTGTTGGGAGACCCCAAGAGCAAGGTGTGATGAGAACAGCAGCAAGTTTTCCCTCAGTAAAAAACCGAGGTTATCGAACCAGTAGGAGGAAGGAAACGACTCAAAGGTGTTGCTAGCAACTTGGAGACCTGCACAACACAAACTCAAGACTTTGCCCCAACAAACAGTGAGGTTGTCCATCTCACCGGTTTGCTGTAATAAAGGATTAACTATATGGTGTGGAAGGTAATGGTGGTTTGCAGCAAGTAAACAGTAACAGTGGAAGATATATCAATGGTAAAGATTGGACTGGGGTCCATAGTTCACTAGAGGTGTTCTCCTTAGATAAAAAAACATGGCATGTTGGGTAAACAAACAACCATCTAACAATTGACAGGACTGAGCAAGGCATAACAATGCAATACTAGACATTCATGATCCTATGAGATTCGATTGGGCAATATAACAAGATACATAGACCGCCATCCAACTGCATCTATGACTAGAAATCCACCTTAAGGTTATCATCCGAACCCCCTCCAGTATTAAGTTGCAAGCAATAGATAACTGATTTAAGCAAAGTGTGTAAGGTAAACAATCCACTTGTTCCATGAACAAGAGACCGTTGTTTTCTCCCTAGTGACAACAGCACATATAAAACCTTAGAGATTTCTGTCACTTACCTTAGATTAAATAGAGGCATGAACCCACTATCTAGCATAAATACCCCCTCTTGGAGTCACTAGCAACTACTCGGCCAAGATAGCTACAAGAAACGGAGAGCATGCAAGATCACAAACAACACAGACATGATAGAATCAATAAGACAAAACCATTAATCAATCTAACATAGTAATCTCAATATCCATTGGATCCCTGCAACCACAACATGCATGATTACAAATATATGAGATATTGCTCATGAACGGAGCTCACAAGATCTAAACATGATAGCACAAAGGAGGAGACACAACCATCTAGCTACTACATGGACCCGTAGTCTAATGTGGAACTACTCACGCTTCATACCGGAGGCTGGCATGATGAAGAAGAAGGCCTCCAGGATGATCTCCCCTCTGGCAGGGTGCCGGGAAGAGCTTCAGATCCCCCCGATCTAGGGAAGATGGTGGCGACGGCTACAGACTGTTTCGTGGAATATTAATTGGGTCCTTAGGGTTTAGGCATCGGGGGGTCTTTATAGGTGAAGATGCGAGTGCGGTGACCCAGCATACCACTGCATGATGTAGTATACTATAGTCGTGGATATAACACCAATGAAACACCATTCACCAGTATTACACCCCTCAGAGTGGCACAACAGAAACACAGCAGGTCCAATACATGGATAAAGGTTACAACTCACTCTTTACACAAGATCCAGAGAACACTCTAGGTTAAAGAGAGAGAAAGAACTTATTACAAAAAAGAATAAAAAATAAACAACTCAAAAACTATTATATTAATAAGACCCGTATTTTAACTAACGGTCTGGCATTGTTGCTATCGCAATACGCTACAGAAATAGGTTCTATGGCTAGAGATTATATTCCTATTTAATCAGTAACTTCGTCTTCACTCGAGTTAATGTATATGTTGACTTTCTTGACTTCATTGAAGACTTGAGCTGTTGATGGTGGTTTATGGAGCATGACTTGATGTAGACGTCATCTGTATTGGCTTCAGAATCTAGCAAGGTTTAAGAAGATACTTTGAGTACGAGCGTACTCAACAAATTCACTAGAAAAGGAGTGTTTGGTGCACTATAACTACATTCACAGACCATAGGTCGTAGGCAATGCAGGTTTTCGTAAACATTTCTTTAAAGGTTGCTTTTATTTTGAAAAGCTATGTCCGTCAGCCTTCACGGGTTTACCAGAACTTTCATGGAGTTCCTTTCCCGCCGCGTTCGCAGCTCCTTCCCAGAACAGGGAGTAACAAGTTATAGTTTTTACACTCTGCAGAGGTGCGTTACTTTTCCCATGAGAGATCAACTCCTTGTTGCACAACCAGGCAGCTTACCCGTCCACAATTCCATGTTGTGGGGCCCGGTAGTTGGTCCAAGCCAATCACTGCCCTCTCCGTGACCTCATATGTCTGCACGATCCTTCGGGCTGACTCATCTTCATTAAGCCCCCTTTCGGGCAGGATAAACCTGGTGATGCCCGGAATAGTACCATTTACATGGACTATATCCCTAAACATCATTCATGGATAATCTAGAAACCAAAAGTGTGGGGCGTAAGGGTGCCCATCCATATGTTGGATCCGCACAAGGAATCACAATGTCACGTTAAGGTCGTCTTGCCTCCATACAAGAGGAAAAGGATTCAGTTGACTTCTCCGTCCCATTCCAAATCTCATGGTTAACGCATAATATACGGTGCAAGAATCACTTGCGACATTGGTTGTTAAGTCCTAGATATTATGTTTCTTTACCACCGGAACTTCTATAGTAAGTTAGGTAATAAACTATAATCACATTATTATGAAAATAGTGTTTTTGGACCTTTTTCAAATGCAGGTGATGTCCACATTGGATTTGTAAAATACTTTACAAAAAATAAACAAAGGACATGAGCAAGTGTGAACTTGCCTTTTGTGATTGCAAGATTATGCACTCACGGTCTTCGAGTTAGTATAAGATCCAAAATCTAAAATCATCATCATTGGTCCGGTAAGGACTAATGTTTAAAGAAGCAGTATGCTCTTATGCGTTATAAACACAAATCTCGGAAATAACGTTGTTCTAGGGTTTGGATGCTAGGAATGATGACTTTCAAATGTGTTGTACTTTTAGATGAGTTTAATACTTGTGATTTTTATTAAGGCTTGTGAGTGTGTGTGAGACAATCATAAAACTACAATATCATAAAACAATAGGGTACACACAAATATGAGATGCTACTCAAGATTGCTTATATAAAAGTTCTTGTTTAAGGTGGCAAAAAGAATAACATTTGAAGAAAAGATTTCGTTTCTTAGGTCTAAACAATCTTTGTGGTTAGTTGAGTCTGATCGAGGTTATTTGTGCTTACTTGAATAGTTTGGGCTCGAGATGCTTTATGACTTAACTATATCAGACCAAAGTTAACTATAAAACATATAACAATGTTTATAGTATTTTTCTTACCTTTTTCTAGACTAAAGTTAACTTAAAATATAGATAGTTTTATATCATAATGCTTATAACATTTGTACCTTGTATATTTGGGAATGTTGCCTTAAGGTTACTTAAGAATGGTTATATTTTTCTTTGATGTGGTGGTGTTCTTGATTTTATAATGGAATAGTATCACTTACCCTTTTAAGGATGAGTGGTTATAGTTTGTAAATTATGGAGAAATGTTACTTAATTGCTTATGAGTTCACTATAGTGTTTTAGTATGTTGATAACTTGTGGTTACAGTAAAGGTAATAAGTTTTTATTTTATTACAATTTATTCTTGATGAGTTTATGTTTGATAAGAATTCTCTTTACAAAATATTACTCACCTATGGTTGAGGAGAATTCAATAAAATTGTAATTAAAATGTGTTAAACTATTTGGACTTCATATTATTAATATTGAAGGCTAATATTATTTATTAGTCCCAATTGATTAATTTTAGACATATAAGAAATTTTTATTTACCTGTATATGAATTATCAATTAAATAAATAAGTTTAAATCTGAGTTATTAAAGTACTTGATATTTAACTCAAAAGTGGAATACTAAATTTGTAACATGTAGATATTATTTTTGTGATGATTTTGGTATATTACATTTATTTTTCTGATTTATAAATAATAAGATATGATTTTGACAATCCTTATTTATTTATAATTACTTAATAAATAGTAAATATTTAATTAAGTGAAATAATAATACATGATTATAGTTTTTAAAGTATTGTTTTTATTTTTCCAATATTTTTTTGGTATTTATTTATATTCTTAACATTTACCATTATTAAAATATGGATCATCAAAGTTTTATTACTTTTAAAACCTTTATTAAATAATGTTTGTTTAAATAATCATAATAATAATATTTGGTAATAATTTTAACTTGTAGATTTTATTTTTCTACAAATTTTCATATATTATACACATTTTTATAAATTATAAGTCAAAAGTTATTAATTAAACAAGATTTAATCATTTATTTGATTTCTGGAATATTAATAATTGAGCTTATAACATTTTATTTATTTCTTACACAGGATTAACTTTTTACACCGCACCCACACCTAGCCCTGGTCACTGACCAGTGGGCCAGTGGCCACCTCAGCTCTCAGATGAATAAATGTGTTTGTTATCGACCCTATCTCTACTCCCACACGATGACACATGGGCCCTAGGCCATGTCATCAGCCACGCAAGACAAAGACTGGGTCAAACACGTTGACGTGGCCAGGGTGATCTCACCCTGACGTCATCTCGCCGGTGGCATGGCAGACGACGGCGAGGAGGGCAATAGCGTGCGAGTGAGCGGGTGTGTAGGGGCTTGTTTTTGGTCATCGGAGGGCAACCGGCGACGAGCTTATGCGGCGGTGCTTGCGGTTGATTACGGTGGCGTGGATTTAGGAAGCAAACAAGGCATCGACGCATGCTAGGAGACTCAGTGACTCACCAGGAACACGATGGTGTGCATTGTTCGGCGAGGTGCGGTCGGAGACGATGGTGAGGTCGACGAATAGCGTCGGGAACGAGGGTGAGATTGGATTGATTTACGCCTCCTCCGCAGGTGCAAGTTGGGGAAATCGAATGAGAAGACCAAGGCGGCCTCCACCGTGGTCTTATCTAGCCGAGGCGAGCACGGAATCGCCGGCTCCGGCTCACCTCCGAGCTAGGGTTCTCGGTGAAGAAAAGGGAAACGAGGTAGAGGAGTTTTCAGAGGGGGAAACTGGGGATGAGGATGAGCAGGGGTGTCACGGTGGCCTCCTTATCCTCTCCTGGCGACGGCGGCGTGGATCTTGGCGCAAGGACGACGGCGGACGGCCTCGGCCTCGCCACTGAGCTACTTCCAGCTGGAGGAAGACGACGATGACGGTTTTGCAGATAACCCCCTAGCACTTTCGTAAGCTCAACCCGTGATCCTGCTTTAGTCCCACCTGTCTGTCACTGAATAGAACGATCTGGGCTGACTGTTGGGCTTTTGTGGGCTGCACATCGGCGTCAGATAAGGAAAGAGGAGTTGGGCCACGACCAGGATTTGTGTTTTATTTGTTTTCCTTTTTCTATTTTCTGTTTTACTTTTCAAATTTGAATTTAATCTATATTTTGAACTTTTCTAATAAAGTTTATTTGCTAAAAATTTACAGCAACAATTTGTATTTATTGTGATTCCTTTTGTGAACCTTTATGATAAATGTTTTTATATTTCTTTTATTTTCTTTATATGAACCCCTTTTTAATATTTTGTAAAGGCTTTTCTTATTAATTTTCTTTCTAAACCAAACCATGGCTTTATTACATGATATTGTTCTTATTTGTTTATAAAACTTAACTCTAGTTGGCTTATGGTTTGAATAGAAATTTTATATGTATATTGATCCTATATCATTATTTGATGCATGAAATACAAAAGAAATTAATATGGTTAATACTACTTTCATTAATTGAGAAAATGGTCTTATATATATATATATTCTATTATGATAATCATAGAAGTTTAGGGTTCTTAGTTTACTTATATTTCTTTGTTGATGTGAGAAAGGATTTAATAAGTAAGCATATTGTCTTCTGTTTGGCATATTGGATGACATCACCTTTTTAAAATAGAAAGTTATATCTAGAATGTTTTATAGAAAGGAATTGGTAAAAATATTCTTAAGCACATATAATCATGATGGTTGGAATTGACAGAGATGTGCTTATGTGATTTGCTATAGGAAAATATTCCTATGAATTGATATAGATAAAAGATGATGGATCAATAATATGAAATGGATATTATATTTGGTTTAAAATTTTAGAGTTGGGTGATTTCCAAGAATGTCTATTTTCCATAATTCACAATCCTGGTTTTCAAATTAAGGAATTCCTTTCCTAGATATACTAATTTTCCTATCCATCATCATGATTAACATGATGAGCTTTACTTCACAGCAATATTCTTCTTCACCTATCATTCTTCTAACCTCATGGATGAATTGAATGAGTTTGATACTAAAGCATTTAATAGTTTTCTCATATCCTTACTTAGGTATACCCTCTACTATTGATAATCTTTAATCCAACAAGTAGTTCTTCCAAACTCCACTCACAATCATCCTTAATCATCCATCTACCTTTCTTTAAAGCTTACTATCCTGTAAGATGGATAACACTACTTCCATAACTCTATGCTACACTAGCTTTAATTGAATCATACCTTATTACATTTCCTCTAATAACTCCTACTCCAACCTCACATTATATCATTGTGACCTATAATAACTACTTCTAGGATAACTTACTTATACTAGGGTTTCAATCATGTTCTACCCACCAATGTTACTTATACTTTCTATAAGTATTCAATCTTGGTGAGCAAGGTATGATCATTTTAATCCTTTAATCAGTTATATCTTAGATTTGTAGTTGGGTAAGAAAGGCTTTAGAAATACAACCTTTCAATTGTATTGGAATTATCTTCTTAGTATCTTTAATTGGATTAAGAATGTTATTCATGGACTATGCCCACTTGATCTAATAGAATTACTACTGGTAACTATCTTCAGAATTCATCCTTGTAATCTTCTTAACTACCATATTATTAGATGATATAAATAATTCTTCTATTTATTTAGGAGTGATTTAGCTCCATCAATTATCCTATTAATTTGATTCTCTTCAATCATTCTCATCCTATAGATGATATCTAGAACTAGCATTACTATTTACCTCTTCTTAGTTGTTTCTTTATAGACACTTAAATGTAAGCTGTTCTGGTCAAGAGTTGATAGATTGAGAATTGGTTAATCAATAGTTTATTTCCCAACATTGATGAATAACAGATATTAGAATATAACTCAATAGAGATGATAAGGATTGAGATGCAAATAAAGATATATAGTGAATGATCTAAACTTAGTTTCTTTCCTACTCAATCTTACTTAAAAAGTAAGGTTAGGTATTACCATGATACTCATGGTGTATGCAGATGAGATTAAGATATAGTTGTTACATTCTTATTATTTGTGTTATATCCTTAACTTGGTACTCATGAGTGATTGTAATGAATACTATGATATGAACACCTAAGGATCAAATATAAATCATAATATATTAGGGTTTAACTTTTATTAGATTTGATCTACCCTTAGATCAAATCTCCCTTATCCAAAATAAGGTTTCAGCAAAGGTCTGGAAACTTATCACAGTCAACTTGATGATCTACCTCAATTCCATCAAGTTAAGAGAAACTTCAATCACTTTGACAAGTTTTGTTCAAAAGGGCGAAATTTACTCGGATTTTCTATGCATGAATGCAATGCACACATCTGGGTTCAGCTTATTTCTAGGCTCTAATGCTGGGATGTTACAGCGAGGCAGGGGGTCGCCAGGGTGGCTGCCCCCCAGGCGCCGGGTGGGCCCACCCGTGCGGCCAGGGGGTGTGGCCCCCTGGTGACTCTCCTACGTCTCGTATTCTGGTTTCGTGTTCCGCACGGTAAAATATTGACTTTGAATTTTGTCCCGTCCAATTATGAGAATATTGATTTTCTGCCTTTCTGGAGCCAAAAATAGAAGAAACCAGGCAACTGGCACTGTGGCATCTTGTTAATAGGTTAGTACCAGAAAACATATAAAAACACCTCAAAGTGTAGACAAAGCAAAGTAGATACTAAACAAGCATGGATCATCAAAAATTATAGATACGTTTCTTACGTATCAAGCATCCCCAAGCTTAACTCCTGCTCGTCCTCGAGTAGGTAAGTGATAAAAAGAATAATTTTTTAGGTGACATGCACCATTAAAATCAAGATCAAACCATTTGCAAGCATTGAAACCTGGGATCAAAGAACTCTAAACATGAGCATGAAAGATGGAGTTCTAACAGTAAGACAAAGTAACTATGCATGCAACATGAAAGGTCACAAACAAAGATCATGAATAACATGCATTGAAGAACGTTTGTTTGTTTCATATGCAGAAAACATTGCATAGTGGCATTCAGCTTGTCCCTCATGGAGTAGGAAATAGATGCATAAGACACCTTCAAAGTTCATAAGAGTGACTAGATACAAATAGCACAAGAACAAGTAATATCAACAACATGCATCAATCAATAAGTTTTGGGACAATGCACATAGAACTAAGAATGGAAACTATGCTCTCTTAACTGGCGCCTAAAAGATAGAAGGTGGAGACTCAATATAATAGTGGAAGAAAGGCCCTTCATAAGGGAAGCAGGGATTTCAAGCCTCAAAAAGAGCTTCCAAAAATTAAGGTACTTGTTAGCTTTCAGCTCGCATTCCCCCTATCATAAGCATCTTGAAGTGATTAAGGTTAAAGTGAACAAACTATGGAGTATATGCTTGACAAAGTATAAGTTGGCAATCTCATGTCCCTTGAATACGAGGGTCGCTCCTCATGCTACTCAAATTTAGTCACTTGTAAGTTCTTGTCATAGTAAGTACATGTGTATCATAGAGAACCACCAAAGGGGTACCCCTTGCACATGATACAGGAGCTATCCCATAATCAAAATGACAAGGCAAGCAGACAATGAGCATCTCAGCAATCTTCTTATTTACCATGGGAATATGGTGTTTTTTTTCTCTCTTTCCTCTTTTCAATGTGTCTCTTTTTTTATAAGAAGAAAGCTTCATAGATGTCATTATGGTGATGCTGCAAGTTTCCACCATGATTAGGCATGACTTAGGCAAGTGGCCCAGGAGTTTCTCTAACACACATACATAACTCCATGGACTTACAAGCTCCCCTTTTATTTCACACCGACGACATATAAACAAAAGAGCATGATATCAACTGTGTACAAAGTACAAGTGCAATGTTAAAAATGTTCCCCATGACCACATGGTTCTGCTAATTCCCAATGTATAAGTGCAAGCATATACAACATAGGTGACACAATGGTTCAAGTTTATTAGGGGCAAGAAATATAAAGTGTGCCATAAAGTTTGTGAGAGCTTTAATCACTAAGTTTTCACATAACAAAATACTTTTTAATTGGAAGATAGATGAAAATAAGAATATACTTGGAATGGTGTAACACACCATGCATAAGAATTTATAGTGGACACTTTGGAATAACTTGGTTTCTTGGGAATTGGATGCATGAGTAGAGCTTACTCATACAAGTGGAGGGTAGCAAAAGACTGGGAGCGACCAACTAAGAGAGCAATAATGGCCATAATCACGCAGAGCAACAAAACATTACTAATCAAAGCATAGAGTGGTACTACAAGTCAAGTACTAAATGATCATAGAGGCTATGGTGACTTGTTCATAGTCATAACATGGTGTGAGGATGTGCCAAGTCAACCCAAACAAAACATCAAAGGAGAATACCACAATACTATGCTTTTGTATGCTAAAACAACGCATGATTCCTTCAAGACACACTAAGCAATCCTAATTGTTTGGAACAAGTCATGATACATCAATAATCACTAAGCATAAGGTCAAAACAACACCTAGCATGATATGATAAAGTCTAAGTCACAGTCAAAGCAAGATCCTCTTGTACTACTCAAGCAAGAACTTTCTACTCCTTTCCAACACCAATCAACTTATTTGAAACAACACAACGAGAACGGGGGTCCAAACTACTTTATTCAAGCAAACTAAGCAAACCAAATGAAAACTAAGACGCTCCAAGAACAACACAACTGTGCATAAAACAATAAAAACGAAGTGTCTAGAAAGACCTGAGCTTTTTATTGATGAAGAAGGGGATGCCTTGGGCATCCCCAAGTTTTGACGCTTGTACCACTTGAATATTTCTTGGGGTGACACGGGGTGGCATCCCCAAGATTGAGATTTTGTCCATTCTTCATCTCATTACATCATTCTCTCTCTACACCTGAAAATTTTCCTTCATACAAAACTTCACACAATCTTCATTAGCAACATTAGTGTATTTAAAATATAATAGACCCTTGGGTTTAGCTTTAGAACAACAAAACTTTCACTAAAAACACAATCTACTATAGAAAATCCCTCAAAAAGTTCAATTTCCTAAAAAGAATCCAAAAAGGAATCAATAAGAAGGAAATGCAAATAATGGCGGAAATCTGTCAAAACAGACCAGCAGGTGGAAACCGATTTTTTCGAAGACCTTATATTGCTCAAATAAAAAAGTGTTGAACTAACAAAAGTTATCTAACATACCGGAGGATTTATTTGCAAAATATCAGCTCAATCCGACTTACAGAGATTTTTTACATGATTTTTTACGGTGGAGCACAAAAATCTATTACGGGACAACAACTCCCCAAATCTTACTTCCCTCTTATTAGAGGTCATTCTTGGCACAAAAAGCAAATAAAAAGGATAAGGAGCGGTTATTACAGAGGTAATAACTTCCAAGACTCAAGAAAACTCTTGGGTTATCTCCCAACAAGTACTTTTCTTTAATGCCTTTAAGTTAGGCATGAAAGTTTGAGAAGATGCTCACATAAGAAATATTGTTTGAAGTAAAAGAGAGAATCAAGAAGCAAATTCAAAACACATTTAAGTCTAACCCACTTCCTATGCATCAGAATTTTGTACACAAATAAATTCACAAAGAACAAAGTGACAAGCATAGGAAGATAAAACAAGAGTAACTTCGAAACCTTCAGCACATAGAGAGGTGTTTCAGTACCATGAAAACTTCTACAACCATATTTTCCTCTCTCATAATAATTTTTAGTAGACTCATGAATAAACTCAACAGTATAACTATCACATAAAGTATGCTTTTCATGATCTACAAACACATAATTTCTATCAGGCTCAAAAATAGTGGTATTAAAACCTTCAAACCCACTTTTAACAATTTTATAATAAGGTGACTGATCATTCAATATAGGTCCATCATCTAAAGCTTTATCATAAAAAATTTCTAAGCAAAACTCTTTAGTACCATGCATTTCGAAGTTAGGCATAAATATAGGATTACCATAGATGGCAGGAGCATAACTATTATCACAAGTTTTACCCATAGCAGATATTTCAAAGGAATCCACAGGAACATAACATTCATCCTCCTTTGGTAAGCATGGGGGACAATCAAATAATGTAAGAGGTAAAGAGTTACTCTCATTATAAGGTAGGCATGGGTAGATCCATTCTTCCTCCTCTTGACCATCACTCTCCCCTTTTTCATCTAATGAGCTTTCAGGTTTAGCAATTTCGTCTTCCATAAGCTCCTGCAAGGCATTAGTCTCTTCCGTTTGTGGAAAGTACCTATTAAAATATTCAATAATATAGCCATTTTCTTCCTTGTAATTATCAAATAAGAATTTAAGTATATCATAAACCTCATATTCATAAGGTGCATCATCAGTATTTTCAAGCAAACTGGCAAGTTCAAATGCACCCTTGAAGGCAATAAATTCTTTAATTTGTTCCACATCATAAAAGTCATAATTTTCTTTAACATAAGAAGATATGGCAACATTATCATTATACTCACATTGAAAAGGGAGGTGTTTATACCTCCTACAGCAACAAGATTTATCAAAGCAATAAGTAACATTATAAGTAGAGCACACATCTCTAGCAATGGTATTCAATTTATCAATTTGTTCCCATAAGTGTTTCCCTTTTTGTGACAAACGGCGTTCCTTATAATAATTCTTTTGTTCTTCCGTGAACCCATCTTGCCAATAAGAACTAGTTTCAAAGAAACCATCCATTGATTGAAAGCATGACAAAGTAAGGCAATAACAGATCAGCAACTAGAGTAGGAACTATTTTTTTGTGTTTTTATAAGAGAAAGCAAATCAAACTAAACTATTTTTTTTGGAGTTTTTGATAAAAAGAGGCAAAAAAAACCAAGCAAAAACTAAGCAAAACAAAAGTAAAGTAAAGAGAAAGGTTGTGAAGGACTCCCCTTGTGAAGACGTCCTTAGCCTCCCCGGCAACGGCGCCAGAAAACTTGTTGGCTGGCTGTTGACGTGGGGGCTTCTTCTTTAAGTCCCCAGCAACGGCGCCAGTAAAAGCTTGATGATGGGCGTGTTGATGACGCCTTGTTGGGAGACCCCAAGAGCAAGGTGTGATGAGCACAACAACAAGTTTTCCCTTAGTAAGAAACTGAGGTTATCGAACCAGTAGGAGGAAGGAAATGACTCAAAGGTGTTGCTAGCAACTTGGAGACCTGCACAACACAAACTCAAGACTTTGCCCCAACAAACAGTGAGGTTTTCAATCTCACCGGTTTGCTGTAACAAAGGATTAACTGCATGGTGTGGAAGGTAATGATGGTTTGCAGCAAGTAAACAATAACAGTGGAAGATATATCAATGGTAAAGATTGGACTAGGGTCCATAGTTAACTAGAGGTGCTCTCCTTAGATAAACAAACATGGCATGTTGGGTAAACAAATTACAGCAGGGCAATTGATAAGACTGAGCAAGACATAACAATGCAATACTAGACATTCATGATCCTATGAGATTCGATTGGGTAATACAACAAGACACATAGACCGCCATCCAACTGCATCTATGACTAGAAACTCATTTTCAGGTTATTATCCGAACCCCCTCCAGTATTAAGTTGCAAGCAACAGATAACTGCTTTAAGAAAAGTGTGTAAGGTAAACAATCCACTTGTTCCATGAACAAGAGACCGTTGTTTTCTCCCTAGTGGCAATAACACATCTACAACCTTAGAGATTTCTGTCACTTCCCTTAGATTAAATAGAGGCATGAACCCACTATGTAGCATAAATACCCCCTCTTGGAGTCACTAGCAACTACTCGCCAAGATAGCTACTAGAAACGGAGAGCATGCAAGATCACAAACAACACAGACATGATAGAATCAATAAGACAGAACCATTAATCAATATAACATAGTAATCTCAATATCCATCGGATCCCCGCAAACATAACATGCATGATTACAAATAGATGAAATCTTGATCATGAACGGAGCTCACAAGATCTAAACATGATAGCATAAAGGAGGAGATACAACCATCTACCTACTACATGGACCCGTAGTCCAAGGTGGAACTACTCATGCTTCATACCGGAGGCTGGCATGATGAATAAGAAGGCCTTCGAGATGATCTCCCCTCCGGCAGGGTGCCGGGAAGAGCTTCATATCCCCCCGAGCTAGGGACGATGGTGGCGGCGGCTATAGACTGTTTTGTGGAATATTTATCGGGTCCTTAGGGTTTAGGCATCGGGGGTGTCTTTATAGGCGAAGAGGCGAGACAGGGGGTTGCCAGGGCGGCTTCACCGCCCCCAGGTGCGGGGTGGACCCACCCGCGTGGCCCGGGGGTGTGTCCCCTGGTGAATCTCCTACGTCTCGTATTCCGTCTTCGTGTTCCGCACGGTAAAATATTGACCGAGAATATTGATTTTCTGCCTTTCCGGAACCAAAAATAGAAGAAAACAGGCAACTGACACTATGGCATCTTATTAATAGGTTAGTATCATAAAACATATAAAAACACCTCAAAGTGTAGATAAAGCAAAGCAAAGTATATACTAAACAAGCATGGAGCATAAAAAGTTATAGATATGTTTCCGACATATCACCCACCCACACCCAACATGATGCCAACGACAGCGACGCCGACGACCTTCCCAACTTCGATGAGCCAAGGGAGAGGCCAATCGACCAGCAGGTGATACTGGTCGATATCCAAGCAACATGCGGTTGGGCGCAGCAGCAATAGAGCTCCCGAGGCCTACATGGTCATATCGAGGGACAATTAACCAGACCATCGACCAACCCTTTGGGTTTGAGATCCTCAACTCCGGCTTCCTGTCGCACCACCTCCAGCAGCAAGAAACCAACAACTCTTACATTCAGTGTGGGCATGCCACGCGTGCTAGCCATGACGACGCAGTCGTGCTTGCTCGCCTCGCCCAAGCTCGAGATAAGTTGGAGACGGAAAAGGCGATCTCTCACTCTCCCGAACATGAGTTGGGCCTCAATGACTGGCTGCCTGCGTCGAACCATCCCGGTGACAATACCTCCAGATGCCACGGACCATAGCCACTGCCATTAGTTTTATGTTTGTTCAAGTTTTAATGCTACCTATGTAAAAATTTGCCCAAATATTAAAAGAAACTTGTTTGTAAAGTAGTTTGAGATGATCATTGGAGGACACAGATGTGGTGCGACTTCCCAAAAGCCGACAGCAAGGCCATTTCAAAGTCACCAGAGCCGTCTTGCGGCCTCCTTTGGGGAGCCGGTGGAGATGATCCTAGCAAAAGGAAGAGAATCTTGTAAAAATTATTACAAAATATAATCTTGTAAAAAGAAATTGGCATAGAAGTACATAATGTGTTTTTTGTCATTATGATGAGATAATCCGTCATTTATTCTTCCATTGTAAATTCGATTGTTCTATATGGTTATTCATCCAAATAGCCCATGGTTTATCTCCTCCTCGTTTGGTGACCAATGTTTTTGGTAACTGGTTATATAGGATTGATGATAAATACATGACTTTATTTAGGGTGGGAGCGCTTGCCATTATTTGGTCGCATCCTATAGTGGAGTCGATGATGTGATCGATCCTTGGTAGGGGGAAATGGTCCTTGGGACAGTGCTTGTTGAGCGATATGAAGTCCACGCACATCCGCAGGATGTCTGTGTCCTTTTTGGGGACCAGCACGGTGTTGGCCAGCCACTCGCTTTCTTTGATTTCCCTGATGAAGTTAGCATCGAGGAGTATGTTGACTTCGATCCCGACGGCTTCGGCCCTTGGCTCAAACAGTCGACGCATCGTCTGCTTGACTGGCTTCGCATCTGGAAACACATTGAGTGCATGCTCGACGAATTTCCTCGGAACTCCTGGCATGTCCGCAGGACACCGGGCGAAGATTTCCTAGCGCTCACAGAGGAATTCGACGAGCACACTTTCCTATGCGAGACTTAGGTCGTTGGCGATCAACGTCGTCTTAGACGCGTCTGTCGGGTGAACCTGCACCTTTTTTGTGTTGACTGTGTAGTCGAACGACATGTCAGGTGTGTTTTGCCTGGTGACCGGGGGTGCCCCATTTTCCTTCACCAATTTGAGACTCGTGAGCTCCTCCTGCATGCTGATTGATTGAGAGATTCTATTGAAGTCTCTGTCGCAGCTTTCTGACCTGGTGGAGCTTCCTTGGACGGTGATGACGCCCCTAGGTCCTGGCATCTTCAGTAGCACGTACGCATAGTGCAGTACTGCAAAGAATCTTGCGAATGCCATCCCGAGGATGGCGTGGTACTATGATGGCCAGTCCACCACTTCGAACTCAAGCCGCTCGCACCTGAAATTGTCAGGCTTGCCGAAGATAACGTCGATCCATATCTTTCCCAAGGAGTATATGACCTTCCTTGGGACTATGCTGTGGAACGTCGTGTCCGTTTGCTCCAGGCTGCACAACAAAATCCGTATTGCTGCGAGTGTGCTGGAGAATATCAGGTTGATGCCATTGCCGCCGTCCATGAAGACGTGGATCATCTCGAATCCCCCAATCTAGATCTCGAGCATCAGGGCAGAGTGACCTGGTCGAGGTATCTGGCGTGGGTGATACGAACGGTCGAACGTAATGTAGGACTCCGAGCCGCTGAGGTACTCAGGTATGGCCAATGGAGAGGTCACGGCCAGGTTGACTTGGCGGGTGATCTTCTTCTGCACCCTGTTCGTTGGACTCCCCTTCTGAATCGTTAGGGCCCCTTTCGGGTGAGGGTACCCATCTGCTCCGTTATTCGGTGCTGGTGCGACCAACGGCTGCGATGGCCCGCCAGGTGGTGGTGGAGGAGCTCCGTGGGCGATGGACCCAGGGGCTGATGTGAATCCTGGATTCACCGCCTGGCGTCGCATTAGGGTGAGTCCCTCGCTGAGCTTCTGGAACTCCCTGCAGTCCTTGAGCATGTGGCTGGCCTTCTTCTTACCATCTTGCTTGTCGATGTAGAAGTGGATGGTGCAACGATCAGACAGCTTGTCATATGTTGAAGGCTCTTCGTTGCGGTTGCGACGTTGCCACGTTTGCGTGGGTCGTCCGCCATCACGGTAGTTGCTGCTGCGGTATCCGCTATTGCGGTTTCCATGATCATGGCGATCGGCGTACCTAGCCACAACCATGTCGACTCTGTTGCGATCATCGTAGACGCGCGATCTTCTCTTACTGCGGCGCTCGCGTATGCGTCCGAAGTCGTCTTCGTCATCCGAATGCGTTGGTTGATGGAATCCTCGCCATCTGCCCAGCGGTTGGCGATATCCATAAGGTGGTCGAGGGTTTTGGGCTTAACACGCCCATGCTCCTCCTTAAAATCTTGACGCCTGACACGGTCCTTGAAGGCATCGATTGCTCTCTCTTCGAAGATGTTTGCGACTGAGTTCTTGATGTGATACCAGCGTAGTATGTACGGGCCGATTGACTCGCTAGTCCGTTGGACGCAAGCTTGTAGTTCTTCGATTAAAGTTGGCCTCTTGCTGGTGCCCTTGAAGTCGTGAATGAAGCTGTACGCTAGCTCTTCCCAGCTTTGGATGGAGCCAGAGGATAGGCTGCTTATCCAGACCCTGGTTGCCCCTGTCAGCTGCAGCTGAAGGCACTATAGGGCGATGTTCTTGTTCCCGCCGTGGAGCTTGACGGACGACAGGTGATCGTCGAGCCAGGATTTTGGCTTCTATGTGCCGTCGAACTTCGGATTGTCCGAAGGGAGCTTAATTTTTTTTCGGCATCCGCGTCTGCCGGAAGGATCTACTAAAGCATCTGGATCCTCATAGTTCTTTGTCGTCCTCCTCTTCAGACTCAGTTGAACACGTGCGTTTAGCACGTGATTTTTCAATCTTGCGTTGGGTGAGCTCGCTACGAGCATCGTAGTTGCTGCTGCGACGCCGTGGGCTCCGATAGTGCCGGGGCAGGTCATGATCCTCTTTGTCATATGAGGCTGTGCGGCTTCGAGTGAATTTTACCGCGGCCTTCTTCTTCGGCTTCGTAGGAGTTTCGTCGTGGAGCGCAGCTCTAATGAGTCCAAGGCCTGCTAGAGCAGACTTGTGCAATGTGTTTTTCGGGTCACCCGCCGGAGGCGGATTGGACGTGAGGTAGGTGGTGGCCGCCATGATCGCAGCCTGCGGCGTTTTAGTCATGATGTTTCCATGCGAATCCATCGTCATGAAGGACGTGTCGAGGGCCATGGTGACCTCGCGTCGCGCTGCAGGGTCCATGCGCTCCATGCGGGAGCGGTACTTGTTGGCGTTGTTGTCGTGTGAAGTGGATCCACCAGCAGCAGAGAGCGCAACTCGCCGCGCGCTGGACTCCGCAACTGCATGCTTATGCTTTTCGAGCTCCTCCTGCAGCTTCACCTGCTTATTGTGCTCATCGATCAGGAGCCAGTGGTAAGCCATCAACAGGTCACGGGAGGCGTCCACGGGTAGGATTTTGTTGCCCTGCACGACTTCACGTGCTTGGTTCCATCCTTCCTCGTTGAGGTTGATCTGGTCGTAACCGCGATTGCTGCCTTCTGTGGCTCTGTTGGCCGGGTTAACCCTGTTTACCCCGTTCTCAATATGTGGGTTGGGAGGGGGATTGGGTGGCGGTATGGTACCCAAACTTGGCGGTGGGTCCGCTCCGTTGTTGATGTTGCCATCGTGGATGGCAGCGCACATGTAGCGCTCACGGAGCGAATCGCTACTGCCGCAACTCTCAGGTCCGGAACCGTAGGTTCCTTCATCCGAAGGGGGACCGCACATGTCGAAGTTGTCATTCGAATCGCCCGTCAGCGTCGACGTGCGCAGGGCATCGATGGGTGGGGCCCACGAAGCGGGCCTGATGGATGGAAATGGCACCCGCTCTGGAAGGCGGAGGGTGTCGGTCTGCCCCACCTAGAAGCAGAAGCTCCCGAACAGCATCTCGAGCCCATCGCCAACAGACTCAAAATCCTTCAAGGTGGCCGGTGAGTAGGCGGTGAAGTCGAAAGCGCCGAAGAGGAGGTGACTCTCCGTTGCCGAGGAATCATAGATCACTCCGGGTGGAACCATCGCGACCGCACGATCAACGTCCCTGCTTCCCACAGACGGCGCCAATTGACGAGGGTTGATTTCGTCAATGCCCATTGTTATGGACTTGGGTTTCGAGAAGATGGGGATGCTGGAAGTCGCGGAACGGTTAACAGACAAGCAACACAGGGACACGAGATTCACCCAGGTTCAGGCCCCGGAGGGAAAACCCTACTCCTGCTTGACTGCTCTTGATTATGGCGGAACCGAAGGTTACACGGGTGCGCAGATGCAATCTGGCATGGAAGTGTGTATGAAGTGAGTTGAGGATCCTTTTTCGCCGTACCCTCCTGGCCTTTATATAGATAGGCCTGGTCCCGGGATAGGTCGAGTCGGTTACAAATTAGGGTTGATAACCTTTGAAATTCTATCTAATCTAGACTTGTCCTCCAAAGAGTCGAATCCACCACGGGCTTGGGCCACCCGAAATCTTCATGGACTGCGTATCCTCACGTGGGCCTTTCTTGGGTTGGACCGGGTATACCAAAGTTATACACCCCGTATGGTATATCCATGTCACTATGGCTATGTAGAAATAACAAGATTTTTAATAACATTATGTTTTCTCCCTGCAGGTTATATATCGGGCCACGACTATCCTCGGATCATGGACTATTGTCTAACGTATGGAGTTTTGCGATTTGTTTGTGGAGCGATGCACGCAATTGGAGGACATGGCGAGAAATATTTTCTCCTGATATGGATGGCCGCGTGATTTGCGGACTGATCTGTCATAGCTCGAGGCATTTATTTTGTTTGCGATTTTTGTAATTTTAGTCTACTTTCTTTATTCTCTATAGTTGTGTGGTTTGTTTTGCTATGTTGATCCTATGTTGATCTTAGTTATGCAGAAGCTAAACATTACTCAAATTAATAATAGCGCTTATTAAAAAAACAAAAGGAAGAGAGAAAAAAATGCATATTATGCTTGACAGGGAATGTTTTTGCCGGGTAAATACGCCGTCGTCTAGAACCCACGGTCCACGGAGTCACGGGTGCGGAGCCAGGAACGGGCCCGTCTCTTGCACGTCGGGACCACGTCACGCCCGGGACCCAGACCCACAGACTCCCCCCCGGGGATCCACGGGGCCCACGGGATAAGGAATGGAGATTCCGTCGTCATCGTGCAACACAAACAAAGATGCAGACCAAGCGCATGTCACCGCAGCAACTTGGAGGAGAGAGAGAGAGCGCGCACTCCGAGGCAGCCTACTTGCGCAAGGAGAGTACTACTAGTAGTAGTACAAATCCGCCTCCAGCTCCGCCACCACCAACCCACATCACATCTCCCACCACCACTTGCTCCCGCGCGCCGCTGGACTTTATTCCTCTTGGCGGCGGCGCCAGAATCCTTCTGGTCCCGCGGTACTGAGAGATCGAGACGGGAGACTGATCCGGAGCTGCTGGAACTGTCTGTGAAGTTATTACTATCGATCGGTTGCCGCCACGGGGATTCTGCTCCGCCGAGCAGCTAGGTGTGTTCATTCACTCATTCATCGCTTCATGGCCTCCGATCTCTGATCTTACCCCCTGCGCGCGGGGAACGGAAGCTAGAGCTGTAGATACGACTAGCGCTAGCGCTGGCCGGCGGAAAGTTGCAGCTACCGCACGCACGACGGGGTGTGGGGTTACCGGGGCTGTTGAGTATCGTCCTGTCTCTCTCTTTTTTACTTTCTTCCCTGGTGCCGGGGCCGTGACGGCGATGTGTCTAGCTTTCCGTTTCCATGATGGGGATAGGGATGTCTCCTCCACTTCCCCGCCACTCCTCTCCTCTCCTCTCCTCTCAGTTGCGTGGTGCGCTGCGTCGCGGCGACGGCTAGAGCTAGTGGCCTCCGTCGCGGCGGCCACGCGCATCATCAAAATCCTAGTATTTTTTTGCACGCTGGATTCCTTGGATTGTTCCGTGACGAGATTTTCCTTCTCCTCCTCTTTTCTCTTTTGTGTCCCAGCTAGCTGATCCAAGGCTCGTGGCTCGCGTTGCTTTGCTCGCCACCGGTGGACCCGTCCCCGTCTGCGGCATGCGGAGGGTCTGAGGTCGGCCGGGCGAGCGACCGAGTTGGCTGCGGGTGTGTGGTCATGGAGCAGCAGCAGCCGCCGCCGCGGATCGACGACGACGGCCTGCGGGGCTACGGCATGGGCCTGCGGAGCGACATGGTCGTCGGCGACGACCTGGATCTCATGGAGGAGTTCCTGCTCGCCTCGCCGTCGCCGGGCTTCGATTTCCCAGACTTCATGCACCCCGGCGCCGCCGAGTCCCCGGTCCCCTTCTCCCCGCTCTTCGACGTCGGCAGCTGCATCACCGCCGCGACTCCCCCCGCGCCGGCCGACGACAGGGACGCCGAGTCGCGCCGCGCCTGGCCGCTCCAGCCACATGAGGTGCACACGGCACCGGGCGTGAAAGAGCGGCTGCAGCGCGCGCTGCAGGGCATCGCGCAGCGGTGGCAGGCGCAGCGCGGGGCGGGTGGCGAGCTGCTGGTGCAGGCGTGGGTGCCCACGCGCAGCGTCGGCGACCGGGAGGTGCTCACCACCCACGGCCAGCCCTACTGGCTCGACCGACGCAGCGACCGCCTCGAGAGCTACCGCACGGTGTCCATCAAGTACCAGTTCTCCGCCGACGAGAGCGCCCGCGACGGGCTGGGCCTCCCGGGACGCGTCTTCGTCGGCCGCGTCCCCGAGTGGACGCCCGACGTCCGCTACTTCACAGACCAGGAGTACCCGCGCGTCCGCCACGCGCAGTACTTCGACATCCGCGGCAGCGTCGCCATGCCGGTCTTCGAGCGCCGCACCGGGACATGCCTCGGCGTCGTCGAGCTCGTCATGACCACGCAGAAGATCAACTACAACGCCGAGATCGAGAACATCTGCAATGCTCTCCAGGTACATAGCGACCGCATTGTCTCATCTCTCAAGCCCCCCTTCGATTCTCCAAACCCCTGTGACGCGTATGTTGTTATGCGCTTAACCTGTTCGATCAAATGCCCTTAGGGAAGGATGTGATAACTACCGGGCACGCCAATCCCCGAAGTAATCAGCCTTTTCACCCCTCTCTTATTGATGATATTCTTGTCTTACTAAAACCTCGTTTGTGTAAAACTTGCAGGAGGTTGATCTCAGAAGCTCTGATGTTACAAGTAATCCCCGCGCACAGGTGAGCCGAAAGTTAACTAGATCGTGTTGTTATGAGATATCCCAAACTGTTCTTATCACTGAGAATTTGTGCTTTCTTGTTGTCAGGTGTTTGGTTCTTCTTACCAAGCAATTGTACCAGAGATCATGCATGTTCTCAGAGCGGTCTGTGAAACCCATCAGTTGCCGCTGGCCCAGACATGGATATCGTGCGTCTGCCAGGCCAAAAAGGCAAGCCGCCACTCCGATGAAACTTACAAGTGCTGTGTATCTACTGTGGATGAAGCATGTTATGTCCGCGATCAAACCGTGCGTGGCTTTCACCAGGCTTGCTCTGAGCATCATCTGTTCAGAGGTGAGGGTGTTGTCGGCAAGGCGCTCGTCACAAACGAGCCATGTTTCTCCCCGGATATTACTACCTGCAGCAAGGTCGAATACCCTCTCTCACATTATGCAAAGCTTTTCAGCTTGAAGGCTGCAGTGGCCATTCGACTGCGAAGTGTCAGGACTGGAAATATGGACCTTATCCTGGAATTTTTCTTGCCAATCGACTGCGTAAAGAGTGAAGATCAAGAGGACATGCTTAATTCTGTCTCCAATACCCTGCAGCAAGTCTGCTCTACATTACGAGTTGTTGGCGTGAAAGAACTGGCAAATGATGGCTCACCTGAAACTATCTCACCAGTTACACCAGAATTCTGTGTCCAGCCTACTGAACACTTGGATGTGCTCCCCCGTGGCATTGATGTTCCTGCAAGGACAGCATCACTGGAAGCTAATGAGGAGGTTTCCTCATGGATTGCAAGCCTTGTGGATGGTCAAAATAAGGGGGTGAAGGGGGAAATAGATTCTGACCTAACATTTGGATTCAGCAACCAGGAGGATGAAGGATTTAGTGTTACAGCTGGCTGGGGAACTTCACCTGTACTGATACCTGAAGATAGCAGCTTCTTTCCAGGGTTTAAGAAGCATGAAGAATACGAGGCCAAGGAAGCAAGCGGTTCCAGTGATCCAAGCCTTTCGAACTCAGAGAAAGCAGTAGAGAAGCGGCGGACTAAGATGGAGAAAACTGTTAGCCTGCAAGAACTTCGGAAGCATTTTGCTGGCAGCTTGAAAGAAGCTGCCAAGAATTTAGGAGGTAACTTATGACTCATACTCTCAAAGTATCTGTATTGTTCTTTTCCTTCCATTTTGTTAGTTTGACTTTAAATATCTCTCTCTCAATGAGTTGTTACTCTCTCCGATCCATATTACTTGTCACTAAAATGGATGTACCTATACATGTTTTAGTGCTGGATACATCCATTTCAACGACAAGTAATATGGCTCGGAGGGAGTAGTAGATTTTAGACAACTCGCTATAAGTATGATATCACAGTCTATTCTAAATACCCTGACTTGTAAGGCTCAAATAGACCTGGAATAATTTCATATTGTAATCTTTTGTTTGATAATTCATGTATTTCTGCTAACTAAGTGTTAGTATGTGAGATGGATGTGAACTGTGTAATCAGGCGGTTATACATACGTGTGAACAAACTTACTTAATAAAATTAGTTTTAGTTCAGCTAATGTTGTTCTTGCAACAGTTTGCAACATGAAAGTCATACTAGTCTTGATTATTCATCGACTACTCACATACATATAAACTGCAATGCCTATGGTTGACTATAGCTGCTGCCTTTCTCCTATTCGTTTCAGTGTGCCCTACTACACTGAAGAGAATATGCAGGCAGCACGGGATTAATCGTTGGCCATCAAGGAAGATCAAGAAAGTTGGTCACTCCCTAAAGAAACTGCAAATGGTCATTGATTCGGTACATGGAGCTGATGGAACCGTCCAGCTGACTTCACTCTATGAAAACTTCACCAAGACTACATGGTCAGAAAGAGAGCTACAGGGAGATCTCAGTTGTCCAGCACCAGAACAAAAGTTTCACCTGGAGCCTTCAGTTCCTGACCGATTGTGCGAGAGCAGATTCAGTTCGCGCACCTCTGGCTCTAATTCCCACTCCCCTACCTACAGCCAGAGCTCAAATTCTAGCCTTGGTTGTTCCAGTGATCCGAAGCCTCAACAACAGCAAAGCAGTGCTCCTGAGCTTGCAATTAAGCAAGAAACTTCTATGGAGGAGAATCAGAGTTCCACAGAGATGAAAGCTGGGAGTCATGCAGAGCTGCAGATATTAACTGAAGAAAGACCCGACACCCTTTCTAGGTCTCGGAGTCACATGCTTATAAGTGAACAAAAACCAATGGAGAACATGCCAAGCATGCAAGAAGCTAAGCCTGATATTCTCAAGATAAAAGCAATGTATGGCGAGGACAGATGCATATTCCGGCTTCAACCCAACTGGGGCTTTGAAAAGCTAAAAGAAGAAATCACAAAGCGGTTCGGCATTTCGCAGGAAACATGTGACCTCAAGTACTTGGATGATGAGTCAGAGTGGGTTCTTCTGACATGTGATGCAGATCTGGTGGAGTGTGTTGATGTATACAAGTCATCAAGTGCTAAAACAGTAAGGATCTCGGTGAATCCGGCAGTTAGACCGGCGCATGGTGGTTCCTTTGGTCTGACTAGTCTATCCTGAATGCCTTCTCTGCTTCCGAAACAACCATCCCATCTTCCAAGTAGACAGTGTGTTGACCCTGCCCTCGGTTTTCAGTCATGGTGATATGCACATGCCACTTTGTAAATATTTGGAGATGTGGTGCCATCCAGTGGTCAGATTCTTGGTGAATTATCGTCAACCTTGTCTGTGACGACTGAAGAAAGCTGGCGCTGTGTACTTGTAGGGTAGTTCTTGTTCAGGCATAGAGAAAATAGTTTGTTGCAGTTACCAGACTAGGTGTACAGAATAGGAAGGAATAGGAATTTGTCGAAATGAAGGTTTGCATTAGGGTTTAGATCTCATTCTCAAGTTACATAAGAAATGCATGTTATTCCGGGGCTTGTTCTACCTCGCAGTACTGAAACCTTATCTAAAGGTTCTCTGAAAGGTACTAGCTGTTGAAATCAAGGTAGTTACTCCTTGTGGCATCACATGTCAGTTTGAGCGCCACGGAGATGCATTTCTGAATTTACTTCTCACTTCTGTAAGTATTACTTGAACTAGTTTTATTTTCTAAACTGTTTCCTTTGTTTAAAATCACATGCATGGTTAAATGATCTTTGCTTCCTCATATTGCAGAAGGGTACATGAGATGAGCAGAGCACCTGGACTGTTGACAAGGCAAGAGTACATGCATCAAGCTCGCCTCCAAAGGGCATAAAATTCTTGTATATGTATTGTAGCTAGATATCTTAGCAGTGTTGCTCATATATGAAAGACAAGAGCAGTCTAGGCTCCTAGACAGCTTCTGGCTGTGTTTTTTTTTTCCCGAAATGGAGAGCATAGCCCTGAACTCCGCATCTGATGATGCATACAAGCAGTTAGACTAGAGGATATATTTTCATTTCCTTGCTTTTCTTTGGTAATAACAATGTAAATTTGGAATGCTAGAGTTTTTTTTTTTTTTTTTTGCGAAATGGAATGCTAGAGTTGTAAAAGGCAATGTGCTGCGTAATCACTCTCAGGTTTTACATGTGTGTACAGTTGTCTCCAGAAATCACATACTAGTATAAGTCCTGATGTCATCTCTGTAGTTTAACTGACGATCGTCCTCCACTACTGAATTTCTCCCTACAAAAAATTAAGAACACGCTACAAACACAGACGGATCGATCAGTGGATCATGTGCTGACCGTCAGGGCTTGTAAGATCCACGGTACGGCGACCGTCGCGCCCCCACCGCCGTTACAGGCCTGGGCGGCAGCGCGTCTTTCGACGCCTCCATGGACTCGATCTCCTCCAGCTTCGCCAGCACGTCGTCCATGGCAGGCCTGGACTTGGGATCGCCGCAGAGGCAGTGGTGCGCGAGCCTGGCAGCCCGGAGCGCGGCCTTGGGCGGGTACTGCCCCGCCAGCCGCTGGTCCATGAGGCTGGTGAGCTTCTTCCCTCCGGCGATGTAGGGCCGCGCCCACTCCACGAGGTTCACCTGGTGGCTGGGCCTGTTGGTGTCGTGCGCCCGGAGCCCCGTGAGCAGCTCGAGGAGGACGACGCCGAAGCCGTAGACGTCGCTCTTGACGTAGAGGTGTCCCGTGGCGACGTACTCGGGCGCCGCGTAGCCGTAGGTGCCGATGATCCGGGTGGTGACGTGGGAGCGGCCCGCCGCGGGGCCGTTCTTGGCGAGCCCGAAGTCCGAGAGCTTGGGGCTGAAGTCGGCGTCGAGGAGGATGTTGGAGGCCTTGAAGTCCCGGTAGATGATCTGCGTCTCCGGCGAGTGCAGGAAGGCGAGGCCCCGCGCGGCGCCGACGGCGATCTTGAGCCGCGTGTCCCACGGCAGCGGCTCGAAGGCGGCGCCCCGCCGGAAGAGGTGGTTCTCGAGGCTGCCCTTGGGCATGAACTCGTAGACGAGGAGCAGCTCCCGGTCCTCGCCGCAGTACCCCAGCAGCTTCACCAGGTTCGGGTGCTGCAGCCTGCCCAGAAAGTTCACCTCCGACTGCACAAAAAACACAAAGTTGCCACGTCAGTCAGCGCACACGCCGGTGAATGAATGCAGTTCGTTTCGTTTCGTCGCTGACCACAGGTACAATCAGGCGAACGTGGACAGATTGGACTAAAGGACAAGAAATTGCAGGCAACAGCTTGGGTCTCAATCATAGGGAAGCTTCATGGTTATAACCCTGACGAAGCAACT
Organism: Avena insularis; assembly: GCA_023614405.1. Taxonomy (NCBI): domain Eukaryota; kingdom Viridiplantae; phylum Streptophyta; class Magnoliopsida; order Poales; family Poaceae; genus Avena; species Avena insularis. The sequence continues at coordinate 444,873,493 of CM042685.1, forward strand.
CGGCATGATTGGAAACTAGTAATGGAGTTGAAAAAATGTACTACAGGCACAGCCTGGGCTTCAATCATGGCGGCTTACTGGCATTAGGATGCTTATTATCAGCCAAGTAAGGTCTGCACAAGGGTTGACTTGTAGCGCAACGGGCCAAGAAAATGGCTACAGGTCAGACTAATATCTTTTGGTTGGTCGAAGAAAAAATATCTTCTTTGTGAAGGAAATGACTAGGTAAGATCGAACAGCGGAGGAAATTGTTGTTTATCAGGAAGGATTTTTCTTTCCTACTCCGGTGCAATTTCGACCAAGTTCATGATACTATGCAAATTGACCAGGAAAATTGAGAGGCCAGGGGCTATCTTATGACTGAATCAACTCGAGCGGAGCTGCCGCAAGCAAGCAATGGATTGGGAAGAAAGTCAGAGGGATGGATGGGCTCGCGTACCCACCTGCCATTCCTGGAGGCCCTGGACGCTCTCGGAGTTGAGCTTCTTGACGGCGACGACGACGCCGGCGGAGCTCTTGGCCGGGTTGAGGCTGCGCTCGTCGGCCCAGCCCTTGTAGACCCGCCCGAACCCGCCCTCGCCCAGCACCATCTCCGGCTTGAACCCGCGCGTCACCGCCCGCAGCTCCGCCAGCGTGAACACCCGGAGCTTCGGCGCGTCCAGGACCCGCCCGCCCACTCCCACCCCCACGCCCCCGCCGCCGCCCGTGCTCGGCCAGCGCCGGAAGTCTTCGCTCCCGCTGCTGGCGCCGCCGGCGCTCGCGCTGGTCCCGCTGCTAGTTCCGCTGCTTCCGGTGCTGATAGGCCATGACGGCGGCGACTTCCCTGTCCCTGCACACGCACGCAAACACACAAACCAGCTCGAATTAAGGCGCGATTCGAAGCCCGAGGAACGAGATAATGATTGATCGGAGGCGGGGGAGCGGAACGTACCTTTGGCCGGAGCCGGGGATTTGTCGCGGCATCCGAAGCAGTTCCCCATGTGTAGATCGACTGATTTATTTGCTCGATCTTCTGGTCGTGTGTGTGCGTGTGTTCTTGCTTGGGTGCTGCTTGGCGATGGTGGCGTGTGTGCGTGCGTGCTTATATGGTGACGCAGATGAGATGATGGGACGTGGACAGGGGCGAGAGGTCGACGGCGCGTTGGCGCCAACGGACAACTGAACTGGTCGTACTCGTACTAGTACTACCCAGCCAGCCAGGCGGCCCAGTAGTGGAGGAGGAGCTAGCGTGGCGTGGACCCGGTTCACGGCCGCAGCCTCTCCAGTCAGCAACCGGAACGGAACTGACTCCCCCGTGTGTGCGTTGGAACACCTCATGTGTGCTGGTCCGTCCAGCGGTTCAAGTGCCTCGTGTGGTCAGTACCTTCCCCTCGCTAGATTGGCGCTGTCTGCTTCCCTTCATGCGTACCAAGCGCGCACCAATGCCTTCTCCAGCACCACCGATCTGTTCCAACTTCCAAACTAGTAATATATACTCCATCCATTCATACATATACGACATGTTAGTTTTGTAGACGTTTAGAGTAAACCTATACACTAAATAAGGTTTGCGTACATTCGATTCACAAAGCTAAAACGTTTTATATTTCCAAACGGATGGAGTATTATTATTATTATACACTAAGAAGTACCAATCTTTTTTTTTGGCCAAAGAAGTACCAAACAACCTTTGCTTATTCAGGTTCTGTCTCAGGGGTACCCATTTTTGGATAGTCATCCGCTTCTAGTTCGACTTCTGCCTTGCGTAACGGCCACCGGCGGAGGGATGTGGGGGAAAACTAGGGTTCGAGCTTTGCAACCCTTCGTGTCGCCTTCGAGGGGGCCAAGGTATGGGATGGACCCTGCTGAAGTTTGATCCAAATTCATTAATAAGGAGGTTAACCTCTGAAGAGCGGAGCGAGACACCGTCCCCGGTAGGCTTGGGCCGAAGCGGATGACCTACTGTTCAAACTTGATTATTTCTGTAAGCTGCCGGTTGGAATAAGTTGCATCTGAGAGAATCTCGGACGTTCTGTAAACACTCTTCATATAGTAAAGTTTCGCTGACATGTGCTCGTGATTTTTTTCTCTTTGTTGGAGAGTTAAAATCTTCTGTCTACCTGCGTGTGTTTTGTTCTCGGTTCTTTTTGCTTATCGTGTTTATAACAGACTCAAACCTATGTATTTGTGTTCCTGAAACGGGACTACGAGGGTGCTTAGCATTACCCACGGTCTTAGCAAGGCCCAAAAGTAAAGACACTGTACACCCACATGTATTATTCGAAACAATAACCGGGGACAGGGGAGTGCGGGTCTCCACACGGCGATCTGCATCTTCAAAAAATACATCCAAAGAGTAAGGTCATTTACAAGTTTATGCACGAACACATTGACATTCATGGCATCCCATATTTTGCACAGAATTATTAGAAGGGTAGATCCCCAGATTGACAACAAGAGTTGTGGAGAAAGAGGGAAAGTCTATATGGATTCAAATCTCGATAGAAGTGGTAGGAAACAATTTTTACCATACCTCGTCAGTCTTAGGGCAACGAAAGAACATGTGCTCCATATCTTCAGTAGAGGGAAAGCATCAGCTAGCGGTAGGTGGCAATGTGAAGCAAACCTTGTGGGAGGGTGTTTATTAGGTGTAGTAACTAGCCAAAATTCCATTTGTATTGCTCGAGCAGGGTTTACCATACTTTTTGCACCTATGTGTCTTCGATCTGTGATTATAATAGGCGATAGGCCCCCTTGTGGGAGAATAGTGAGCTGTCAAGTAGTAGCCTTGAGTCTTGCTCTCCGTTGCTGCCAGATCCATATAACAACAAAGTAGAAATTGTAGCAAGCTCAGAAGATGATGCCGCATTAAGTCTATTGCATAGGCCATTCTCAATTTTGTTTAGCAAAACAATATTAACGAGGGTGTTTTGCTGAATGTGATGTGCAAACAGAGCTAGGAAAGCTTAGAGATGGAACTTTGGAACCTTTAGGATACCCTCTAGTTTAGCCTAGTCCAAACAAATGAACCAGTTTTCTGAAAAAGTAGTGTTTTGTCAAAACGTAGTTCATTTTTTTATACTAAGTAGGGTAAAGCCATTAGGATACCCACTGCCATCCTTAGGAAAGCGGTGGTAAGCTGGCAAACACCCGCATCTATTGTTTTTATTACTAGTATATTTATGTTGAAGAGTTGAACTGATGTGATTGTAAATATGACACACTCATTCACACGCTTCTACAGTCTAATCGATGTTTAATTGCTCACATTTCTCTAAGCATTCATACAACATTCATACTCTTGGGTGAACTTGTTTTTGAATTAATTTTGAATATGGTATTAGTGTGAAAGACCGTATAGATCTTGAATTCAAGAGAAAACCAACACAGTATAGACTTAGGTATATATGAGCCCACATCTAAGAGCAACTCCACCCCCAGCCAACCAATTTGCCCCTCTAAACCCCATTTAGGGGCTCTTCAAGACCAACTTTTATGTGTCTGCATTCTAACCACCCCTCCCTATTATTTTTATCATATGTAATCTAAAAAGCTATATCATTGGGACATCTTATGGCATTGTAATAATTCAAACATTTACTAATACATAAATTTGAAAAAAATTAAAATATTCAAATTCCATAGTTCAAATTTGAGTTGAAACATCTGAGCACAAAAAACACAAAGCATGGTAGTCAACATAGACAACATAGATGATTGAAGTAAATAGAAGCTGGCGGTGCAACGAGTTGTGTAGGTACTTTTGCAAAATTCAGTTTTCTCGATGGAACAGAAATAGTTCCTCATATTCGATTCCAACAAAAGTGATGATTTTCTCTCCCTAGTGTGTTCTCTTGTGTGTGTATTCCTTCAATGGTAGGCACCGAGGTGTACTTGTGAGTCCTTAGAACTAATTTTGTGGCAACTAAAATAGGTAAATGATGGGGAAGTGGATAGGGCCAAGATGAGATGGCTGGGCACGAAGAGTTAAAATGGTCATATGTCTGCCAAGATGTAGCATATGGATAGGATGGCAAAAATAACAAGGTTTTGCGATAAACTAGGGGCCAATTTCTAAGGGGTTCTCTACAAAATATTAATGGTGTAGGGGGCAACTGCCCCCCTAGCCTAAACATAGCTCTCCGCTCGTACGCACTTGTCAAGAAGTGGTTCTCGAGGCTCCCTTTGGCCATAAACTTGAAGGGTTTCGCAGCATAGTAAATCAAAAAAAATCTACGGATGCGAACGGAAAAGCCAAGATCTAATCTAGGAGATGCAAACAACGAGGGAGGATAGATGAGATCTTCAAACCCTTGAAGATTCGCACAGCGGAACGTTCGACGGAACGTGGGTGATGTAGTCGTACTCGCTTCTCCTCCTCGCGATCCGATCCGATCTAACACCGCAAGTGGCGATGCCTCCGAGAGATGCACACGTGCGGCACCTCGACGTCTCCTCCTTCCTCGGTCCAGCAAGTATGGTGGAGAGATGGATTGGATCTACAACGTGACGGCGCGGTGCAAGTGGTGGAGAGTTTCTGTAGCAGGGCTTCGCCTACACGCAGTCGGGAGGGAGAGAGAGAGGAGGGTAGCAGGGCGGCTAGGGCTTGAGGAGGTGTGGGAGGGGTGCGCCCCCAGCCCTCTTTATATAGAGGGGTGGGCGGCCAGCCCTTGCCCCTCCCCCAAGCCCTAGGGCCGGCGGCCAAGGAGGGAGGAGTGGGGGGCAAGTTCCCCCCTTCTAGAAGCTCCCCTAGGGTTTCCCTAGGGTTTGGCCGGCTGGGCCCTATGGGGCCTTGTTCCCCTGGCCCAATGCGGACAGGACACTCCCTCATAGGCCCATGCCCCCTCCCGGCAGGTGGGGCCACGTACGTCCCCCTCCGGAAGGTTCTAGAAGCTTCCGGTACAATACCGATTAACCCGAAACAATTCCGAACTCCAAAACTGCATTGCCTTATATGAATCTTATTCTCCGGACCATTCCGGAACCTCTCATGACGTCCTGGATCTCATCCGAGACTCCGAACAAAAACTCATAAACCAATTATCCAATCTATCCTAGCGTCTAGACACGTTAAGTGTGTGACCCTTCGGGTTCGAGAATATGCAGACATGATCTTATATCAATAATCAACAGCGGGGTCTGGAAACCCATATTGACTCTCACACATTCATCGATGATCATATCGGATGAACCACGATGCGAGGATTCAATAAATCCCATATATATATATCCCCTTCGTCTCGTGATATTTTACTTGCCCGAGATTTGATCGTCGGTACCGTCATACCTAGTTCAATCTCGTTCACAGCAAGTACTTTACTCGTTCCGTAATCCGATATCACTTTATGAGTAACTCCTTAACCACATGCTTGCAAGCGGTGTTGATATCGATTACCGAGTGGGCCCGAAGTATATCTCTCCGACTTGGGAGGGACAAATCCCATCTCGATACATACATGTTGGAGATATGCCCAAGAGGCAATAATAAAGTGGTTATTATCATATCTTCACACTTATGATAAATGTTTACATACCATGCTATAATTGTATTAACCGGAAACATTAATACTTGTGTGATTTGTAAACTAAAATAAGAGTCCCTAGTAAAGCCTCTTGTTAAACTAGCTTGTTGGTTAATATATGATCATTGTTTCCTGATCATGAACATAGAGATGTTATTAACAACAGGGTCATATCATTAGGAGAATGATGTGATGGACATACTCCTATAGATAAGCATAGCATAAAGATCAAGTCATTTCAATAGTTCAATTGCTATATGCTTTCTGATACATAGTGACCTGATTCCTTCGACCATGAGATCATGCATATCACCTTTACCGGATGGATGCTTTGATGTCATCAAACACCACACCGTAACAGGGTGGTTATAAAGGTGGCATTGAGTGTTTGGAAAGTATTGGTTGAGACACATGGATCAAGAGTGGGATTTGTCCATCCACATGACGGATAGATATACTCTGGGCCCTCTCGGTGAAATGTCATCCAATTAGCTTGCAAGCATGTGACTGGCTCACAAGGGATCACATATCACGGGAACGAGAAAAGAGTACTTATCAGTAACGAGGTTGAACTAGGTATGCAGAGATACCGATCATAACCTCGGATAAGTAACATATCGTGAGACAAAGGGAAATTGGTATCGTATGTAAGTGGTTCATTCGATCGCAAAGTAATCGTAGAAATATGTGGGAGCCATATGAATTTCCATATTCCTCTATTGGTTATTGTTCGGAGAAGTGTCTCGATCATGTCCGCATAATTCACGAACCGTAGGGAGACACACTTAAGGATTCGACGTTGTTTGAGTAGTTATGGTATTATGAGAAAGAGACCGAATGTTGTTCGGAGTCTCGGATGGGATCCGGGATATCACGAGGAGATCCGGAATGGTCCGGAGAATAAGATTCATATAAGGAAAGTCCCGTTTCGGAGTTGGGGAATGGTTCCGGTGTTTTCATCGGGAATGTTCTAGAAGGTTCCGGAATGTCCGGCGCTCCGGGGGGGAAGGGTACATGAATGTGTCATTGTAAGTTGGAATGATTGCATCATGTACTAGGTGTTCTTGCTGTCCAAAATAAATGGTTTATTTAAATCCTAAATTGAAAAGTCAAACGGCTAGTTTGAAAGTCAAACGGCAATTTTGGGAAGTGGGAAGAGAGGATTGGTGGAGGCCGAATTGGAGGAGGGTTCCTCCCTTGGCCGGCGCCCCACCAAGCCGACTTGGGGAGGGACTCTCCTCCCCTTGGCCGGCCCTCCCACCTATATAAGGAGGGGCAGGGCTCCCCTCCTAGGACACACAAGTTCCTATCTTCTACCTCCGGTTTAGAGCCGTTTTGGTTTAGAGCTTCTAATTGCTTTAGCCAGCGGTTTAGAGCCTTCTAAGCGGTTTAGAGCCTTCTAATTGGTGTGTCTAATTACTAGACCACTAATAGCCTCTCTCATAAGCTCCACCATACTCGCACCGGCTTAAGGCGAAGCCTCATGAGATCTCCCTCTACTTCGGTACCACGCCGTTGTCGGAATCGCGAGAGAGTGCTACAACCTCCGCTGCCTCTTTGGAACAAGGAGAGGAAGGTCTTCGCCGAAAATCTAACGTGTGACCGACTACGGGAGCGCTGCCGAACGTGGCGCGGAAGGATCGTCTCACACGATCTTGAGATCGGAAAAATACGACTACATCACCCACGAATCTGCTCGTTAACCGCTTTGGAATCTTCGAGGGTGAGTTCCTCTATCGACTCGTTGCTACAATCTAGTAGATGGATCTTGGCTTGTTTGTTTGTATGCGATAGAAAATTTTTGTTTTCCATGCTACGAACCCCTACAGTGGTATCAGAGCCGTGTCTATATGTAGATCTGTTGCACGAGTAGAACACAATGGTCATTGTGGGCATTGATGTTTTTATTGTAGATTGCTTTTTGTGTACTTTGCATCTTGCGGTATGTAGGGATGAAGCGGCCGGCTAACCTTACATGACATCGTTCATGAGACTTGCTCCACGCTTGACATGCAACTTGTATTGCATAAGTGGCTTTGCGGGTGCCTGTTTCTCCTAGCATAGTAAAGATCCAATTTACAACGGGTGATCAACAATGCTAGTATCAATGTTGTGGTTCTTGTTCGTAAGTTAGAACGACACTTATTGAAAGCCCCAAACCACGTAAAATATGCAAAGAAAGTAGAGGCGACTAACTTTGTTTTGCGAGGGTGTCATGATGTGATTTGGCCATGATTGTGATTATATTTGATGTATGCAATGTTCCTTATTGTAAGTTGGCAACCGGAGCCATATGGTTGTCTTTAATTTCTGTTAAGACCTGCGTGTCTATTCAAAATAGTTGTAATAGTTGAAGCTGGTGGGCGACAACCATGAAGAAGCGCCATTGACCTTGATGCTATGCGGTGATGATGGAGATCATGTTCGTGCTTGAAGATGGAGATCGGAAGCACAAAGAAGAAAGGCCATATCATATCACATATTATGAATTGCATGTGATGTTAATCCTTTATGCATCTTGTATTGCTTAGTAGACGACGGTAGCATTATAAGATGATCCTCATGCACATAAATTTCAAGTTCTAAAGTGTTCACCCTTAGTATGCACCGTTGCCAAAGCTTGTCGCTCAAGCACCACGTGATGATCGGTGTCTTTGATTCCGGTGAATACAACGTAAGCAAGCCAGATTTGCTTATGCGGTAGCTAAGGTTTGATCTTGACGAGCCTAGCATGTATACATGGTCTCGGGAACACGGATCACCGAAAGGTAAAGCATGAGTCATATAGTAGATATGATGAACATGTTGATTGTTCGCCATTGAAGCTACATCAACTCTCGTGATGATCGGTTTTGATGTGGTGGATTTGGTTCGTGTGATCACTAAAACAATGTGAGGGATGTTGTTTTGAGTGGAAGTTCACCGGATTAATTTAATTATTAATTAGAACTCAATTTATCATAAATTAAATCAAAGTGTATTTGCATAGTTGTTGTAGTCATTGGCATCCGTTTACCACCTTGGCGCTTAGTTATAATTGAGATGATAGAACTATAGAATTCTGGTTAGTTACTTTCTTAACTGGTATCGTATTGTTTTGAAGTGTTAATCTAAAGTTTAAAAGTCCTATTGCAAACTTTCAGTAATTTCCGTTACTCCATAAAGTTTAATAATTAGTATTAAAACAAGAGTGACAATTCCAAGTGTTAGTGTTTGAGTATCATGTTTGTCTCCATGATTCTTGATATTCAAAGGATTGTCTTAATATCAAGGTTATCTAGGATCTGAAAGAGTTGTTTGAAACCATGATGTGTGGAAGATATTGTGATATCTGAAATGAAGTTTTGTTACAACATGATAGAGTATAATATGGCAAAAGTCATGTTCTCATATTTGATGAGAATTTGCAAAAGGTTGGAGACACTAGTTGTCCTAATCTTCCAAAAGGTTTTGGAGAGCAACATTATACTCGCGATTCACCGTTACAAGCTAAAAGTAGCTAGATCATGGATAAGTCCATGATGAGGGTGAATATTTGATGTAGGTAAAATGTTTACTACACCAAGAGATTACTAAAGAAAGGAATTTGAAAGAACACCAAATATTTGATAATGGTGATCTACTTCAAAGTGCAAGTTCAAAGACATTGGTATTTAACTATACACGCTTTGGACTATGTGTCATATGTATGACTCCACTATTGATGTTGATAGATTCTTTCAAGCGTAAATACGAAGAGAATCTCATAAATATGTGGCAGAAAAGACTAGAATTGTTCAGCTTAAAGTATATAGATGATATACATGTTATGGCTATATTCTTTGCTTATTAAACAAAGTGGTTCTTAAGCATTTGATACTGAATATGTTGGTATGAATCGTCATACGAAAACAACAGAATTCATGAACTACAATGGCCTAAGTAAATAGCAAAAGAATATGTGATGATGTTCATCGAGAACAAATAAAGGGTTATTATGTTGCTCGTTAAACATCAAAGCTTGCCTTCAAGATTTGTTTTATCAGGTATTATGAGAACCAAAGGGTTGTTCAAATAATTGCCGTAATCCATAAAAGATGGATGATTCACAAATCTCGTTGGAGAAATCACATCCATAAAACTAGTGCTAAAATTGTCGAAAGACAAATTGATTGAAAGATCACTTAGGAAGTGACATCGCCGTTTAAATTATATTGGAAAGAAAACATGAAGAAACTCCATGTGGATGGAATTTTGGAGTCTTTTGATTTTGATCAAATGACGCGTTTGTGAAACTTTCCTAGAGATAATTAAAACTTCGTTCATAGGCCAAAAGGGAACGAATGACTAGCTTATTTGAACTTGTACATATTGTTGTACAAAGTCCATTATGTGTAGTCAAGAGCGATGAATTTCAACTTCATATGCTTTCTCCGAAAATTTGAGTGAATATATGAATATTTACTTAATAAGGATAAAGTATGAAACACTTGAAAAGTTCAAAGACTTTCAAGATGAAGTGCAAAATCATTGTAACAAGAATATGAATAGTTTATGATAAGATCATAAAGGAAGATATTTAAGTTACAAGTTTAGCATAATACCTAAGATTTATGGAATAGTTCCGTAGATTTGCATTTCCCGAAACACCATAAGAGTATGGAGCATTCGAGATATGTAATTAAACCTTGTTTGACATGGTAAGATCAAAGGTATAATTCATAAAACTGCCATTATATTTTAAAGATTAAAAGCTTTAGAGATTACCGTTTTTCCACTGAAAAGAGCTTCATCATAATCCGCTGAAATGACACCATATAAAGTTATGGTTTGGGATAAAACCCAAGTAGTCCTTTCTTAAACATTGGTATGCTATGCATAAGAAAGATGTGTGCAACCAAAGTCGGATGAACCTGTCTTTGTATAAATGTTAAGTATTCCTCCATAAACACCGGAGACAAAAGTGTTTGTCGCTTAGAACGTCAAGTTTCTTTGAGAAGGAATTTTTCGTGAAAAGTTAAGTGGGAGGACAATAGAATTTTGATAAGGTTAAAGGAACCTTAGCTATATGTGCAGAGTTGCGCAGCACCGAAAAGTGTTCCGGAGGCGGCAACAATGCTCATGGCTCACGTGCCTCAAAGGTTGTGGTCACGGAGGTCTAAGTTTCTATTGAACCAAGTAGGTCAAGTAAACAATCAAATACCAAGATTTGAGGGTTGAATCATTATTTGAGAATAATGAACGGACTACATGCAAAGAAGCAATGATGGGCCCTGACTCTGTCAAATGGCTTGAAGCCATAAAATCCGTGAAAGTTCCATACACAAGAAATCAAGTTTTGAACTTGAAGGACCCTCGAAAAAGGTGTAAGACCTTGCAGTTGTGTTTGGATCTATAAAGAAGTAGACATGGATGTTTCACATCTATGAAATAGTCGACATGTTGGGAAAGAGTTCACAACAATGTTCAAAGGTTGTATATGACAAGATTTGATCTTTCATAGCGATTTTTTAGTCTAGACGGATTAATGTAGCAACCACTACATATAATTTGTTATGTGGTAGTAGAATAAACAAAACAAGTTCTTCTAATAGAATGGTTACCTAGGACGTGTGCATGACACGGTCCAAAGGGTTTTGTTAATTCAAAGGATGCTAAAAGCATATGCAAACTTCAATGGTTGAAGTAAGCATAGCGGAGTTGGAATCTTCACTATGATGAAACTGTTAAAAGAGTTTAATTTCATCGGAGACAATGAAGATGCTTGCATTTGCAAGAAATTAAGTGGGAGCGCTAAGACATGTTTCTAATACATTATGTGAAAGACATATTGTTGATTGGAAATAATGTATCTTTTATTAACACATATTAAGAATTTCATCCCGATGAAAGACTTAGGCAAAACCCAAATATTTGGCATCAATAGACGCTAATATGGTTGTGCCAGAAGTACATAGACGAGATATTGAATGAATTCAATATAGAAACTACAAGAAAGGTTCTTGTTGCACAGAAAGGATTGAAAGAGTTCAATGTTGATGATATATTCAAGTGTATTGGCACTTGGTAAGTGAAACAAAGATTCAAGTATAGATTGATACTTGATGTATGAAATCACAAAGAGTATTTATATCAATCATACTGTGATATGTACAAATCCAGATATGTCCTATGCTATAAATATTATGAGCATATACCAGAATGATTCATAAGATGATCATTGGACGATAGTAAGGATATTCTTATGATCTTTTGGAAGAACTAAGAGTATATTATTTGTAGAAGTAACAAATAGATGATTAGTTCATTGTAAAAGTACTACATTGATACTAGTTTTGTCACAGAGTACAAATTAAGTTTATCTCAATCTAAACTAAGGGTGGCACAATATAATGGAAAGTGAGTTCCATAATGGATTTGGATGAGTTCCAAAGTTAAGACATTGTGACAGATACTACAACAAAAGGCTAAGTATATGACTGCTATTATAGCAGCAAAAGAGGGCATTTGTGTCAAGTAGTTTGTTATCAAACTAGGTGTAGTTCATAGCGGGATAATACTATGAAGATATATTGTGCGACAATATTATCAACATGTTTTAACCCCAAAGAACTAAAGGTCACACCGAAAGACCAAATCATACAAAGCCATCTCATTAGAGAATGAGTGATGCGTAGAGACGCAAAGACATGCAATTACACGGACTCGGAAGTGTCGATCCGGAGATCAGTTGACCACTAGCAATCGTGTACATACAACACCGGAAAGCCATAGGTGTTGAATACACAAAGGTTTGAAACTAGATTATTGACTCTAGTGCAAGTGGGAGACTGTTGGAGATATGCCCAAGAGGCAATAATAAAGTGGTTATTATCATATCTTCACACTTATGATAAATGTTTACATACCATGCTATAATTGTATTAACCGGAAACATTAATACTTGTGTGATTTGTAAACTAAAATAAGAGTCCCTAGTAAAGCCTCTTGTTAAACTAGCTTGTTGGTTAATATATGATCATTGTTTCCTGATCATGAACATAGAGATGTTATTAACAACAGGATCATATCATTAGGAGAATGATGTGATGGACATACTCCTATAGATAAGCATAGCATAAAGATCAAGTCATTTCAATAGTTTAATTGCTATATGCTTTCTGATACATAGTGACCTGATTCCTTCGACCATGAGATCATGCATATCACCATTACCGGCTGGATGCTTTGATGTCATCAAACACCACACCGTAACAGGGTGGTTATAAAGGTGGCATTGAGTGTTTGGAAAGTATTGGTTGAGACACATGGATCAAGAGTGGGATTTGTCCATCCACATGACGAATAGATATACTCTGGGCCCTCTCGGTGATTTGTCATCCAATTAGCTTGAAAGCATGTGACTGGGTCACAAGGGATGACATATCACGGAACGAGAAAAGAGTACTTATCGAACGAGGTTGAACTAGGTATGCAGAGATACCGATCATAACCTCGGATAAGTAACATATCGTGAGACAAAGGGAAATTGGTATCGTATGTAAGTGGTTCATTCGATCGCAAAGTAATCGTAGAAATATGTGGGAGCCATATGAATTTCCAGATTCCTCTATTGGTTATTGTTAGAAGTGTCTCGATCATGTCCGCATAATTCACGAACCGTAGGGAGACACACTTAAGGATTGACGTTGTTTGAGTAGTTATGGTATTATGAGAAAGAGACCGAATGTTGTTGAGTCTCGGATGGGATCCGGATATCACGAGGAGATCCGGAATGGTCCGAGAATAAGATTCATATAAGGAAAGTCCGTTTGAGTTGGGGAATGGTTAGGTGTTTTCATCGGGAATGTTCTAGAAGGTTCCGGAATGTCCGGCGCTCCGGGGGGGAAGGGTACATGAATGTGTCATTGTAAGTTGGAATGATTGCATCATGTACTAGGTGTTCTTGCTGTCCAAAATAAAGGGTTTATTTAAATCCTAAATTGAAAAGTCAAACGGCTAGTTTGAAAGTCAAACGGCAATTTTGGGAAGTGGGAAGAGAGGAGGATTGGTGGAGGCGGCAGTGGCGGAGGGTTCCTCCCTTGGCCGGCGCCCCACCAAGCCGACTTGGGGAGGGACTCTCCTCCCCTTGGCCGGCCCTCCCACCTATATAAGGAGGGGCAGGGCTCCCCTCCTAGGACACACAAGTTCCTATCTTCTACCTCCGGTTTAGAGCCGTTTTGGTTTAGAGCTTCTAATTGCTTTAGCCAGCGGTTTAGAGCCTTCTAATTGGTTTAGAGCCTTCTAATTGGTGTGTCTAATTACTAGACCACTAATAGCCTCTCTCATAAGCTCCACCATACTCGCACCGGCTTAAGGCGAAGCCCTGCGAGATCTCCCCTCTACTTCCGGTACCACGCCGTTGTGCTGCCGGAATCGCGAGGAGAGTGCTACAACCTCCGCTGCCTGCTGGAACAAGGGAGAGGAAGGTCTTCTTCGAGTACCGAACGTGTGACCGACTACGAGAGCGCTGCCGGAACGTGGGGCCGGAAGGATCGTCTACACGATCTTGAGATCGGAAAGAGTACGACTACATCACCCACGAGAATCTGCTCTCGTTAACCGCTTTGGAATCTTCGAGGGTGAGTTCCTCTATCGACTCGTTGCTACAATCTAGTAGATGGATCTTGGCTTGTTTGTTTGTATGCGATAGAAAATTTTTGTTTTCCATGCTACGAACCCCTACAATACAACCCAATAGGTACTTTCCGATCACCTGAGAGACACCTTTATGATCACCCTCTCATAGGATGACGTTTGATGACCTCAAAGCTTTCTTCTGATACCAGGGAGTTGTATTATCTCATGGTCTAAGAAATACAATATTTGACATAAGAAAAGCTTCGCAAAGATGAACACGATGACACGATCTAATTGCTCCGCTTAGTTTGGGTCTGTCCATCATGTCATTCTCCCAATGATATGATCTCATTATTAATCGACAACTCATGTCTATGGTTAGGAAACCTTAACCATCATTAATCAATGAGCTAGTCCATAGACGCATACTAGGGACACGGTGTTGTTCACAAACCACACAAGTATTAAAGTTTCCGCTTAATACAATTCTAGCATGGAATATAAACTTTATCATGAACAAGAATTATAATAATAACATCTTTATTATTGCCTCTAGGGCATAATTCCAACAGTCTCCCACTTGCACTAGAGTCAATAATCTAGTTTACATCTGGCAACAATCTAACACCCATGGCACTAAGGTGCTGATCATGTTTTGCACGTGGAAGAGGTTTAGTCAATGGATCTGCGACATTCAGATCTGTATGTACTTTGCTAATCTTCAGATCTCCATCTGCTATATAATCTCGGATTATATGAAACTTGCGGTTGATATGCTTGGTCTTTGGATGATATCTTGGTTCCTTAGCGAGTGCTATGGGCGCGATGTTGTCACACAATATCTCTAGTGGGTCCAAGGCACTTGGAACCACGCCAAGCTCAGTGATGAAGTTCCTGATCCAAACTCCTTCACTTGACGCTTTTGCAGCAGCCATGTATTCCGCTTCTACTGTAGATCCCGCGATCACGCTTTGCTTGCAGCTTCTCCAGCTCACAGCTCCTCCATTCAAAATATAAACGTATCCTGTCTGAGATTTAGAATCATCCTTGTCGGTGTCGAAACTAGCATCGACGTAACCTTTTACGACGAGTTGTTCATCACCTCCATAGACTAAGAACATTTCTTTAGTTCTATTTAAATACTTTAGGATGTTCTTCACGGCTGTCCAAAGGTTCCACTGGATCACTTTGGTATCTGCGTCAAACTAAGAGCATTGGACACATCTGGTCTAGTACACATGGCATACATGATAGAACCTATGGCGAGGCATAAGGCACTTTGCTCATAGCTTCTCTATCGTTTACCGTGGTGGACACCGAGCCTTGCTCCATATCTTACCCGACAACATAGGCCTCGAACCTTTCTTTGCCTTATCCATTCTGAACCTTTTCGAACTTTGTCTAGGTATGTACCGCTTAAAGCTATCACCGCCTTTGTCTATCTCTATAGATTTTGATGCCCAATATATAAGCAGCTTCCCCTAGGTCTTTCATTGAAAAACACTTGTTCAAATAACCCTTCACATCGTTAAGCATGTTAATGTCATTTCCAATAATCAATATGTCATCCACATATAGTACCAGAAATGTCACTGAGCTCCCACTCACTTTCTTGTAGATACAAGCTTCATAGCAATTTGGAACAAATCCAAAGCTCTTGATCACTTGATCAAAACAAAGGTTCCAACTCCGAGATGCTTGCTTCAGTCCATAAATGGAACGCTGAAGTTTGCACACTTTATCAGCATCCTTAGGATCGACAAAACCTTCGGGTTACATCATATACAACTCTTCATCGATGTTGCCATTGAGGAACGCAGTCTTGACATCCATCTGCCATATTTCATAATCATGAAATGCAGCAATTGCTAATAAAATCCGAATGGACTTAAACATCGCTACAGGAGAGAAAGTCTCATCGTAGTCAACACTTTGAACTTGTCGAAAACCTTTCGCGACAAGTCATGCTTTATAGACGGTAACATTACCATCCGCGTCCGTTTTATTCTTGAAGATCCATTTGCACTCAACGGCCTTTCGGTCGCTAGGAGGGTCCACCAAAGTCCATACTTGGTTTTCGCTCATGGATCCCAATTCGGATTTCATGGCCTCTAGCCATTTCTCAGAGTCTGGGCTCATCATCGCTTCCTCATAGTTCGCAGGTTCACTGTCGTCTACTAACAAGACAGTTAAGACAGGGTTGTCGTACCACTCAGGAGGGGCACGCGACCTTGTCGACCTGCGACGTTCAGTAGTAGCATCGTCCGAAGCTTCATGATCCTTGTCATTAGCTTCCTCTATTGTTGGTGCGGTGACTTTGAAACAATTTCAGGTCCGCGCTACTCTCCAACTCAAGAGAAGGTTCAACAACCTCGTCTAGCTCTACTTTCCTCCCACTCACTTCTTTCGAGAGAAACTCCTTCTCAAGAAAGGAACCGTTCTTTCGACAAACACTTTGCCTTGGTTACGTGATAGAAGGTATACCCAATAGTTTCCTTAGGGTATCCTATGAAGACGCATTTCTCCGCTTTGGGTTCGAGCTTGTCCGGCATCAACTTCTTGACGTAAGCTTCGCATCCCCAAACTTTAAGAAACAACAACTTAGGTTTAGCACCAAACCACAGTACGGTGTCGTCTCAACGGATTTAGATGGTGCCCTATTTAAAGTGAATGCAGCAGTTTCTAATGCATAACCCCAAAATGATAACGGCAAATCAGTAAGAGACATCATTGATCAGACCATATCTAATAGAGTTCGATTCCGGCGTTCAGACACACCATTGCGCTGTGGTGTTCCGGGTGGCGTGAGTTGCGAAACGATTCCGCTTGCTTTAAGATGCGTGAGAAAATCATAACTCAAATATTCACCTCCACGATCAGATCGTAGAAACTTAATTTTTCTGTTACGATGGTTCTCCACTTCATTCTGAAATTCCTTGAACTTTTCAAATGTTTCAGATTTATGTTTCATCAAATAGATATACCCATATCTACTTAAGTCATCGGTAAAAGTGAGAAAATAGCGATATCCACCGCATCGAAACACTCATCGGTCTGCATACATCGGTATGTATGATTTCCAACAAGTCCGTTGCTCGCACCATCATTCCGGAGAACGGGGTTTTGATCATCTTGCCCATGAGGCATGGTTCACATGTGTCAAATGATTCAAAATCAAGAGACTCCAAAAGTCCATCAGAATGGAGTTTCTTCATGCGTTTTACACCAATATGACCTAGACGACAGTGCCACAAATAAGTAGTATTATCACTATCTACCTTGCATCTCTTAGCCTCAATGTTATGGATGTGTGTTTCATCACTTTCGACATTCAGAAGAAATAAACCATTCACAGCAGGTGCATGACCATAAAATATGTTACTCATATAAATGGAACAACCATTATTCTCAGATTTAAATGAATAACCGTCTTGCAATAAACACGATCCAGATATGATGTTCATGCTCAACGCAGGCACATAATAACACTTATTGAGGTTTAAAACTAGTTCCTAAGGTAAAACTAAGGAGAGGGTGCCGACGGCCATCACATCAACTCTTGATCCGTTGCCAACGCGCATCGTCACCTCATCCCTCGCAAGCCGCCGTCTATTCCATAGCTCCTGTTTTGAGTTACAAATATTAGCAACCGAACCAGTATCAAATACCCAGGCACTACAACGAGGGATAGTAAGGAAAACATCAATAACATGTATATCAAATATACCTTTGATGGTGCCAGCCTTCTTGTCCGCTAAGTACTTGCATTCTATGCTTCCAGTGACCCTTGTCCTTGCAATAGAAGCACTCAGTGTCTGGCTTAGGTCCAGACTTGAGCTTCTTCTTAGCAGGGGCAACGCGCTTGTCGCTGCCTTTCTTGAAAGGCTTCTTTGCACCCTTACCTTTCTTAAAGCTGGGGGGCTTGTTGACCATCAACACATGATTATCCTTTTTGATGTCCACCTCCGTAGCTTTCAGCTTAGCTAAGAGCTCGGTGATCGTATCAGTGGAACCAATCTGATTATGAGTCACTACAAAACTTTTGTAGCTGGGAGGGAGTGATTGCAGAACCCTGTCAATCTTGAGCTCCTCTGGAATCTTGCGGTCCAGTTGCTCAAGGCGTTGAGTGTAGCCCGACATCTTTATGGCGTGCTCACTAACGGAACTCCCTTCCTCCATCTTGCAGTTAAAGAATTTCTCAGAGATCTCATATCTCTCAGAACGGGCCTGAGTCTGAAACATAGTTTTCAGCTCCTCAAGAATCTCAAAGGGCCCGGGATAATCTTCAAAACGATTTTGAAGGTCCGATTCCATAGCAAATAACATGGTGCTCTTAATCACACCATAATCATCTTTTCGCGACTGATAAACAGCTTTCTCATCAGCCGGCGCATCTACAGCAGGGGCGTGACCTAGCACATTCTCAAGGACATGGTCCTTTTGTCCGCCAGAGAGAATGATTCTCAGATTGCGGAACCAGTTGGTGAAGTTAGACCCATTGTTCTTAAACTTTTCTTTCTCAGCAAAAACGTTGAAGTTGAAGTTGGACTTAGCCATTTGATCTACAATATTTGCAAGTACAAATTAGACTATGTTCATGATAACTAGTTCAACTTAATCAAATTACTAGATAAACTCCCACTAAATTCAACATCCCTCAAGTTGTTTAGTGAACATGATCCAAATTCACCACACCTAATCCGATCTTCACGAGAAGAGATGTGGTTTCAATGGTGGACAACGAAGTGTCGATCATATCATTCATATGACTCATGCTTAACCTTTCGGTTCATGTGTTCCGACGCCATGTCTGTACATGCTATGCTCGTCAAGTCAAACCCAAGTATTTCCGCGTGTGCAAAACTGGCTTGCACCCGTTGTATGTGAACGTAGAGTTTATAGCACCCGATCATCACGTGATGCTTGAACACGACGAACTTTCACAACGGTGCATACATGGGGAGAACACAGTTTTATCTTGATCTTTAAGTGAGGAATCATCTTATAATGCTACCGTCGCGATCTAAGCATAATAAGATACATAAAAGGATAAACATCACATGCATATAACTTTATGTGACATGGTATAGCCAATCTTCGCAATGATCTCCATCTTGTGCGTTTACATGATCTCAATCACTCCACCATGATTGCCTCCACCACGAATAGCAACTACAACTATTGCTAACTACTTAGCGATAAAGTAAAGCTATTACATGGCGTATAAGAAGTTGACACACAGGTCATACACAATTATAAAGACAACCGTATGGCTCCTGCCGGTTGTGTACTCATCGACATGCAAGTCATGAAACATTACAAAACATGATCATTGCATACAACATACACATCACATCTTGGGCCATACCATATCACAGAAAACACTCCCTGCAAAAACAAGTTAGACGCCTCTATTTTGTTGTTGCATGTTTTACGTGGCTTATGGGAGTAGCAAGCTAAGAACGATTCTTACCTACGGAAAGCCACAACGGTGATATTATGGTTGCCAAACTCCGGTGTAAATCCCATGACAACTATAGTGAGAGAAACTGGCATCCACCAGCCGCATGTGTGGAACAAGCCACACGTGAAGTGCAGAGCCGGTCTCGCGAACGAGGTCGCGTAAGGTTGGCCTGGACCGCTTCGATCTCACTATCCCGCGTCATAAGGAGTACACAAACAAGAGGCTTGCAACAGAAAACATCAACGCCCGCAACAACCATGTTGCGTTCTACTCGTGAAACACATCTACGCATAGATCTAGCTCTGATACCACTGAAGGGTTTCGCAGCATAGTAAATCAAAAAAATTCTATGGATGCGAACGGGAAAGCCAAGATCTAATCTAGGAGATGCAAACAACAAGGGGGGATAGATGAGATCTTCATACCCTTGAAGATTCACACAGCGGAACGTTCGACGGAACGTGGGTGATGTAGTCATACTCGCTTCTCCTCCTCGTGATCCGATCCGATCTAACACCGCAAGTGGCGATGCCTCCGAGAGATGCACACGTGCGGCACCTCGACGTCTCCTCCTTCCTCGGTCCAGCAAGTATGGTGGAGAGATGGATTGGATCTACAACGCGACGGCGCGGTGCAAGTGGTGGAGAGTTTCTGTAGCAGGGCTTCGCCTACACGCAGTCGGGAGGGAGAGAGAGAGGAGGGCAGCAGCGGCTAGGGCTTGAGGAGGTGTGGGAGGGGTGCGCCCCCAGCCCTCTTTATATAGAGGGGTGGGCGGCCAGCCCTTTCCCCTCCCCCAAGCCCTAGGGTCGGCGGCCAAGGAGGAAGGAGTGGGGGGCAAGTTCCCCCCCTTCTAGAAGCTCCCCTAGGGTTTCCCTAGCGTTTGGCCGGCTGGGCCCTATGGGGCCTTGTTCCCCTGGCCCAATGCGGACAGGGCACTCCCTCATAGGCCCATGCCCCCTCCCGGCAGGTGGGGCCACGTTTGTCCCCCTCCGGAAGGTTCTAGAAGCTTCCGGTACAATACCGATTAACCCGAAACAATTCCGAACTCCAAAACTGCATTGCCTTATATGAATCTTATTCTCCGAATCATTCTGGAACCTCTCGTGACGTCCTGGATCTCATCCGAGACTCTGAACAAAAACTCATAAACCAATTATCCAATCTATCCTAGCGTCTAGACACATTAAGTGTGTGACCCTTCAGGTTCGAGAATATGCAGACATGATCTTATATCAATAATCAACAGCGGGGTCTGGAAACCCATATTGACTCTCACACATTCATCGATGATCATATCGGATGAACCACGATGCCAGGATTCAATCAATCCCATGTATATATATTCCCTTCGTCTCGCGATATTTTACTTGCCCGAGATTTGATCGTTGGTACCGTCATACCTAGTTCAATCTCGTTCACAGCAAGTACTTTACTCGTTCCGTAATCCGATATCACTTTATGAGTAACTCCTTAACCACATGCTTGCAAGCGGTGTTGATATCGATTACCGAGTGGTCCCAAAGTATATCTCTCCGACTTGGGAGGGACAAATCCCATCTCGATACATACAACCCAACAGGTACTTTCCGATCACCCGAGAGACACCTTTATGATCACCCTCTCATAGGATGACGTTTGATGACCTCAAAGCTTTCTTTCGATACCAGGGGGTTGTATTATCTCATGGTCTAAGGAATACAATATTTGACATAAGAAAAGCTTCGCAAAGATGAACAAGATGACACGATCTAATTGCTCCGCTTAGTTTGGGTTTGTCCATCATGTCATTCTCCCAATGATATGATCTCATTATTAATCGACAACTCATCTCTATGGTTAGGAAACCTTAACCATCATTAATCAATGAGCTAGTCCATAGACGCATACTAGGGACATGGTGTTGTTCACAAACCACACAAGTATTAAAGTTTCCGCTTAATACAATTCTAGCATGGAATATAAACTTTATCATGAACAAGAATTATAATAATAACATCTTTATTATTGCCTCTAGGGCATAATTCCAACAAAACTCATGATGAGAAGGAGCTCCTTGTCTTGGCTGTTATAGCTTGACAATGCGATGTCCGAACTGATTTCGCGCCGAACTAAAATGTGGACCGTCCATCCGTTGCTGGAGATTCGTGCCCTGGTCCCACGAGAGATGTGTTGACCTGAGTTTTCTGCCATATACACACCGACGAGACGCATCGAATACCATCATACCGAGGTACGGGCGTATATTAGACACTTGTGGCCCCATACACACATCTCGTTTCTATTCCGGTCCCTCCCCGTTCGACTTTGAATTCAGCCACCACCTCGACGAGGCCTGCCATCAGCTCTATGCCGCTGGTGAGGTTCCAGATCTTCACCATCCGCGAGATGATTTGCCATGGCCACGCCCAGGTGTTCACTATTCTGCTCCTTAGGTGTGTTTCTACCGCCTCGATTTTGGTTTTTCTCTGCGTTTCTACCGATCCCTCCTGCTTCGTCCGGATCTAAATCGTTGTTCGTCGGATCTGCATCATAGGGTTCCCAGTCGGCGTATCGACGCTTTCCGGTGGAAATCTGACGGATCCATCTGGGATGATGGTAACTAGAACCAGAACGAGCAGGCCATTGATGACCCACAAGTATAGGGGGTGTATCGTAGTACTTTTGATAAATAGGAGTGTCGATCCCAATGAGGATCAAAAGGTGCTGACTAGTGAAACTGGCTCGAGAGTTCTTTGTGAATACTTAGCAAACGGATTTTTAGGGGTTTTCTAATAAAGCAAAGAAATAAAGTGCAAGTAAATAAAGACAGCAAATAACTGCAGCAAGTGGCCCAATCCTTTCTTAGCAAAGGACAAGCCGGTGGGAATACTAATGAGGACCAAACGTTCTCGAGGACACATGGGAATACTGTCAAGTGCTTTCGCTTCATATAGCCGAGTAGTCTTCTTTGGTTGGGTAAGTGTTGCGTGGGTGAACCTTTGCTAATGTACCAACCTTACTTGGACTAATATATACTTGTGATTAAACCCCTTGCAAGCATCTGCAACTACAAGAAAGAAATTAAGATATAAACCTAACCACAGCCTTAAACTCTGAGATCCTACACTCCCTTGTGCAATGGTTTCCTAACGGTGTTGGAGATATGCCCTAGAGGCAATAATAAAAGTAGTTATTATTATATCTTTGTGTTTATGATAAATGTTTACATTCATGCTATAATAGTATTAACCGGAAACATTAATACTTGTGTGATTTGTAAACTAAATTAGAGTCCATGGTAAAGCCTCTTTATAATACTAGCTTGTTGGTTAATAGATGCTCGTGGTTTCTCGATCATGAACATTGAGATGTTGTTAAAAACAAGGTCATATCATTAGGAGAATGGTATGATGGACATACTCCTATAGATAAGCGTAGCATAAAGATCAAGTCATTTCAATAGTTCGTTTTCTATAAGCTTTCTGATACATAGTAACCTAATTCCTTCGACCATGAGATCATGCTAATCACCATCATAGGAAGGATGCTTTGATGACATCAAACACCACACCGTAACTAGGTGGCTATAAAGGTGGCATTGAGTGTTCGGAAAGTATGTGTTGAGGCACATGGATCAAGAGTGGGATTTGTCCATCCATATGACGGATCGATATACTCTGGGCCCTCTCGGTGGAATGTCATCCAATTAGCTTGCAAGCATGTGACTGGCTCACAAGGGATCACATATCACGGGAACGAGAAAACAGTACTTATCGGTAACGAGGTTGAACTAGGTATGCAGAGATACCGATGATCAAACCTCGGATAAGTAAACTATCGCGAGACAAAGGGAAATTGGTATCGTATGTAAGTGGTTCATTCGATCGCAAAGTAATCGTAGAAATATGTGGGAGCCATATAAATTTCCAGATTCCTCTATTGGTTATTGATCGGAGAAGTGTCTCGGTCATGTCCGCATAATTAACGAACCGTAGGGAGACACACTTAAGGATTCGATGTTGTTTAGTAGATATGGAATGAAAGTAGGGAAACCGAATGTTGTTCGGAGTATCGGATGGGATCCGAGATATCACGAGGAGATCCGGAATGGTCCGGAGAATAAGATTCATATAAGGAAAGTCCGATTTCGGAGTTCGGAAATGATTTTGATGTTTTCATCGGAGAGGTTCTAGAAGGTTCACCGGACCGGAAGGGGAATGGTCCATAAATGTGTCATGGGTAAGTGTAATGATTGGATCATGTCCTAAGTCACTTTGGTTGGGCATTTGCGAGAGAGAAATAAAGCTCTAAATTGAAAGTCAAAAAGGGAGGTTTGAAAAGTCAAACTGGAACAATGGTTTTCTAGTGGAAGAAGGAAATAGTCCTTCCTTCTATCCAACTTGGGTTTGGGTATGGATTCAAACTCCCCACTCCCAAGCCTCCCTCCCTCTCATAAATAGAGGGGGAGGGCTGCCCCAAAGAACACACAACCAACCCTCCCCACCCGTGCCGCGCCGCCGCCAAGCCGTCGCACGCACGACGCGAGCCGCCGCCAAGCCGCCGACGACACCACATCCTCCTCTCTGGCCTTCTAAACCTAGATCGTCGGAAACCCTAGATCCACCATAACTCGCACCGGCTTAGGCGAAACCCTGCGGAATCTTCCCTCTACTTCCGACACCACACCGTCGTGCTGCCAGAATCGCGAGGGGAGAACTACAACCTCCGCTGCCTGCTGGAACAAGGGAGAGGAAGGTCTTCATCGAGTATCGAACGTGTGACCGACTGCGGAAGCGCTTCCGGAACACAGCGCCGGAAGGATCATCTTCGCGATCATTTTGAGTGGGAGTTCACCTAGATTAATTTAACTATTAATTAGAACTCAATTTGTCATAAACTTAGTCTAAACTATTGCAAATATGTTGTAGATCAATGGCGGCCCCTACCATCAATTTAATACGTTCCTAGAGAAAGAAAAGTTGAAAAACAATGGAAGCAACTTTGCGGATTAGTTCCGCAATTTGAGGATTGTCCTCAATGTTGGTAATTTGACATATGTGCTGGATGCACCGCTGGGTGACCCACCTGCAGCTGATGCTACCGATGAAGTAAAGAATTTTTACCTCGCTCGGAAGAATCGGTACTCCACAGTTTAGTGTGCTATCTTGTATGGTTTGGAATTGGAGCTTCAGAAAAGGTTTGAGAACCATGACCCACATGATATTGTCCGTGAACTCAAATTGATATTTGAGACTCATGCGGCAGTTGAGAGTTATGAGGCTTCTGAAAAGTTCTTTAACTGCAAGATGGAAGAGGGCAGCTCCGTCAGTGAGCATGTGCTTAAGATGTCTGGGCACGCAAACAAACTCCAAATCTTGGGTATAGTGA
The DNA here is from genome assembly GCA_023614405.1 of Avena insularis. Taxonomy (NCBI): domain Eukaryota; kingdom Viridiplantae; phylum Streptophyta; class Magnoliopsida; order Poales; family Poaceae; genus Avena; species Avena insularis. Next base: position 444,898,423 of record CM042685.1, read on the forward strand.
TTCCTAATGCTTTGGGGATTTACCGTGTCCTCCAATCACTGCCACCAAGTTACAAGAACTTTGTGATGAACTACAATATGCAAAACATGGAAAAGTCGTTGCCCGAACTCTTCTCCATGTTAAAGTCTGCAGAAGTGGAGATCAATAAAGAGCACCAAGTGTTGATGGTAAATAAGACCACCAAATTCAAGAAGCAAGGCAAGTCTAAGAAAAAGGGAAACTTCAAGAAGGGCGGTAAGAAAGTTACCACGCCGGCGAAGAAGACCAAGGCTGGGCCTAAGCCTGATACTGAGTGCTTTTACTGCAAGGGAGACGGTCACTGGAAGCGGAATTTCCCTAAGTACTTGGCGGATTTGAAGAACGGCAACATCAAGAAGAAAGGTATATCCGATATACATGTTATTGATGTGTATCTCACCAGTACTCGTAGTAGTGCCTGGGTATTTGATACCGGTTCGGTTGCTCATATTTGTAACTCGAAACAGGTACTACATAATAGACGGAAACTAGCAAAGAACGAGGTGACGATGCGTATTGGAAATGGATCAAAGGTTGATGTGATCGCGGTCGGCACGCTACCTCTTCATCTACCACCGGGATTAGTTTTATACTTAAATAATTGTTATTTGGTGCCTGCGTTGAGCATGAACATTATATCCGTATCATGTTAATTGCAAGACGGTTACTTGTTTAAATCCGAGAATAATGGTTGTTCGATTTATATGAGTAATATGTTTTATGCACATGCAACTTTGATAGATGGTCTATTCTTATTGAATCTCGATTGTAGAAATACACACATTAATAACATTGAAGCTAAATGTTTGAAATTGAGCGATAACTCGACCTATATGTGGCACTGTCGTCTTGGTCATATTGGAGTGAAGCGTATGAAGAAAATCCATTCCGATGGACTTCTTGAATCACTTGATTTTGAATCACTTGAAAGATGCGAAGCATGTCTGATGGGTAAAATGACTAAGACTCCATTTTCTGGTATGATGGAGCGAGCTACGGACTTATTGGAAATCGTACATACCGATGTGTGTGGCCCAACGAGTGTAGCATCACGGGGTAGTTATCGTTATGTTCTTACCTTCACGGATTACTTGAGTAGATATGGGTATATCTATTTCATGAAACAAAAGTCTGAAACTTTCGAGAAGTTTAAGGAATTTCAAAGTGAGGTAGAGAATCAACGTAACAAGAATATTAAATTTCTACGATCTGATCATGGAGGTGAATATCTAAGTTACGAGTTTGGCGAGTATTTGAAGAAATGCGGAATACTTTCACAATTGACACCACCGGGAACACCACAACGTAATAGTGTGTCCGAACGTTGTAATCGAACTCTCTTAGATATGGTTCATTCTATGATGTCACTTATAGATTTACCGCTATCATTTTGGGGTTATGCATTAGAAACAGCCACATTCAATTTAGATAGGGCACCATCTAAATCCATTGAAACGATACCATATGAATTATGGTTTGGGAAGAAACCTAAATTGTCGTTCCTTAAAGTTTGGGGTTGCGAAGCTTATGTAAAGAAGTTACAGCCCGACAAGCTTGAACCCAAAGCGGAAAAATGCGACTTCATAGGATAACCGAAGGAAACAATTGGGTATACCTTCTATCAAAGATCCGAGGGCAAAATTTTCGTTGCCAAGAATGGATCCTTTCTAGAGAAGGAGTTTCTCTCGAAAGAAATGACTAGAAGAAAAGTAGAACTCGACGAGGTTGTTGAACCTTCTCTTGAACTTGAGAGTAGCGCAGCACTGGAAGTAGTTCCTGTGGCACCTACACTAATAAGAGAGGAAGCTAATGATGTCCATCATGAAACTTCGGTCGAAGTAACTACGGAACCTCGCAGGTCAACGAGAACTCGTACCACTCCTGATTGGTATGATCCCGTTATGAGTGTCATGTTTGTGGACAACACCCGATGACCCTGCGACATATGAGGAAGTAATGATGAGCCCAGATTCCAATAAATGGCAAGAAGCTATGAAATCCGAGATTAGATCCATGTACGAAAACCAAGTATGGACTTTGGTGGACTTACCGGATGGCCGGAAGGCTGTCGAGAACAAATGGATTTTCAAGAAGAAAACAGATGCTGATGGTAATGTTACTGTCTATAAAGCTCGACTTGTCACAAAAGGGTTTTGACAAATTCAAAGAGTTGACTACGATGAGACTTTCTCACCGGTAGCAAAGCTAAAGTCTGTGAGGATTTTGTTAGCAATCGATGCATATTACGATTATGAGATATGGCAGATGGATGTCAAAACGGCGTTCCTCAATGGAGACATTGATGACGAGTTGTATATGGTACTACCTAAAGGTTTTGTCGATCCTAAAGATGCTAACAAGGTATGCAAACTTCAACGGTCCATTTATGGATTGAAGCAAGCATCCCGGAGTTGGAATCAATATTTTTATAAGGTGATCAAAAGTTTTGGTTTGATACAAACTTATGGAGAAGCTTGTATTTAGGGGCCAATTTCTAAGGGGCTCTCTACAAAATATTAATGGTGTAGGGGGCAACTACCCCCCTAGCCTAAACATAGCTCTCCGCTCGTACGCACTTGTCAAGAAGTGGTTCTCGAGGCTCCCTTTGGCCATAAACTCTTAGAAGAGAAGGAGCTCCTTGTCTTGGTTGTTATAGCCTGACAATGCGATGTCCGAGCTGATTTCGCGCCGAACTGAAATGTGGACCGTCCATCCGTTGCTGGAGATTCGCGCCCTGGGCCCACGAGAGATGTGTTGACCTGAGTTTTTTGCCATATACACACCGACGGGCCGCATAGAATACCATCATACCGAGGTACGGGCATATATTAGACACCTGTGGCCCCATACACACATCTCATTTCTGTTCCGGTCCCTGCCCGTTCGACTTTGAATTCAGCCACCACCTCGACGAGGCCTGCCATCAGCTCTGTGCCGCCGGAGAGGTTCCAGATCTTCACCATCCGCGAGATGATTTGCCATGGCCGCGCCCAGGTGTTCACCGTTTTGCTCCTCAGGTGTGTTTCTACCGCCTTGATTTTGGTTTTTCTCTATGTTTCTACCGATCCCTCCTGCTTCGTCTGGATCTAAATCGTTGTTCGTCGGATCTGCATCATAGGGTTCCCGGTCGGCGTATCGACGCTTTCCGGTGGAAATCTGACGGATCCATCTGGGATGATGGCAACTAGCACCGGAACGAGCAGTCCATTGATGACCCACAAGTATAGGGGGTGTATCGTAGTACTTTTGATAAATAGGAGTGTCGGTCCCAACGAGGATCAAAAGGTGCTGACTAGTGAAACTGGCTCGAGAGTTCTTTGTGAATACTTAGCAAACGGTTTTTTAGGGGTTTTCTAATAAAGCAAAGAAATAAAGTGCAAGTAAATAAAGACAGCAAATAACTGTAGCAAGTGGCCCAATCCTTTCTTAGCAAAGGACAAGCCGGTGGAAATACTAATGAGGACCAAACGTTCTCGAGGACACATGGGAATACTTTCAAGTGCTTTCGCTTCATATAGCCGAGTAGTCTTCTTTGGTTGGGTAAGTGTTATGTGGGTGAACCTGTGCTAATGTACCGACCTTACTTGGACTAATATATACTTGTGATTAAACCCCTTGCAAGCATCTGCAACTACAAGAAATAAATTAAGATATCAACCTAACCACAGCCTTAAACTCTGAGATCCTACACTCCCTTGTGCAATGGTTTCCTAACGGTGTTGGAGATATGCCCTAGAGGCAATAATAAAATAGTTATTATTATATCTTTGTGTTTATGATAAATGTTTACATTCATGCTATAATAGTATTAACCGGAAACATTAATACTTGTGTGATTTGTAAACTAAATTAGAGTCCCTGGTAAAGCCTATTTATAATACTAGCTTGTTGGTTAATAGATGATCGTGGTTTCTCGATCATGAACATTGAGATGTTGTTAACAACAAGGTCATATCATTAGGAGAGTGGTATGATGGACATACTCCTATAGATAAGCGTAGCATAAAGATCAAGTCATTTCAATAGTTCGTTTGCTATAAGCTTTCTGATACATAGTAACCTAATTCCTTCGACCATGAGATCATGCTAATCACCATCATCGGAAGGATGCTTTGATGACATCAAACACCACACCGTAACTAGGTGGCTATAAAGGTGGCATTGAGTGTTCGGAAAGTATGTGTTGAGGCACATGGATCAAGAGTGAGATTTTTCCATCCATATGACGGATAGATATACTCTCGGCCCTCTCGGTGGAATGTCATCCAATTAGCTTGCAAGCATATGACTGGCTCACACGGGATCACATATCACGGGAACGAGAAAAGAGTACTTATCGGTAACGAGGTTGAACTAGGTATGTAGAGATACCGATGATCAAACCTCGGATAAGTAAACTATCGAGAGACAAAGGGAAATTCGTATCGTATGTAAGTGGTTCATTCGTCGCAAAGTAATCGTAGAAATATGTGGGAGCCATATGAATTTCCAGATTCCTCTATTGGTTATTAATCGGAGAAGTGTCTCGGTCATGTCCGCATAATTCACGAACCGTAGGGAGACACACTTAAGGATTCGATGTTGTTTAGTAGATATGGAATGAAAGTAGGGAAACCGAATGTTGTTCGGAGTCTCGGATGGGATCCGGGATATCACGAGGAGATCTGTAATGGTCCGGAGAATAAGATTCATATAAGGAAAGTCCCATTCCGGAGTTCGGGAATGATTTTGATGTTTTCATCGTAGAGGTTCTAGAAGGTTCTAGAAGGTTCACCGGACCGAAAGGGGAATGGTCCATAAATGTGTCTTGGGTAAGTGGAATGATTGGATCATGTCCTAAGTCACTTTGGTTGGGCATTTGCGAGAGAGAAATAAAGCTCTAAATTGAAAGTCAAAAAGGGAGGTTTGAAAAGTCAAAAAGGGAATGATTGAAAGAGTCCTTCCTTCTATCCAACTTGGGTTTGGGTATGGATTCAAACTCCCCTCTCCCAAGCCTCCCTCCCTCTCATAAATAGAGGGGGAGGGCCGCCCCAAAGAACACACAACCAACCCTCCCCACCCGTGTCGTGCCGCCACCGCACGCACGTCGCCGCCAGCCGCCGCCGGCTTGTCGTCGTCGCCCTAGTCGCCGCCGACACCACCTCCTCCTCTCCAGCCTTCTAAACCTAGATCACCGGAAACCCTAGATCCACCATAACTCGCACCGGCTTAGGCGAATCAATGCGGGATCTTCCCTCTACTTCCGACACCAGGCCGCCGTGCTGTCGGAATCGCGAGGGGAGAACTACAACCTCCGCTGCCTGCTGGAACAAGGGAGAGGAAGGTCTTCATCGAGTATCGAATGTGTGACCGAATGCGGAAGCGCTGCCGGAGCGCAGTGCCGGAAGGATTGTCTTCGCGATCTTGAGATTGGCAAGTGTACGACTACATCACCAACGAGAATCTGCTCTCGTTAACCGCTTTGGAATCTTCGAGGGTGAGTACTCTAATCGATTCAGTGCTTCAATCTAGTAGATAGATCTTGGCTTGTTTGTATGCATGCGGTAGATTTTTTTGTTTTCCATGCTACGAATCCTACAAACAGGGGTTCAGGTTTCTGTCACTCCGGCAACCCCACAATTAGTAGCCAAATACACAATGTATTCCCCTAGGCCCATAAATGGTGAAGTATCATGTAGTCGACGTTCACATGACACCACTAGAGGAATAGCACCACAACTTAAATATCAAACCATTGAATAATATCTAACACAACTCTACTACTAACATCATGACTTCTCCTATGTCCTCAAGAACTAAACGAACTACTCACGAGACATCATATGGATCAATATCAGAGATGATATAATGATGGATAACAATCTGAACATACACAATAATTCAATGGTTCCACTCACAAGCATCAACTACAATAGTAATCAACATCGGGAATGTTTCCCCTAAGAACTATGCAAGATTCAACACAATTGTTACAACGGGATAGAGTGGTGATGATGGTGCTGGTGGAGATGATGGCGTGGATGATGATGATGATAATCCCGATGAAGTCTATCTTGATGATGGTGTTGATGGTGGTGATCTCCCCTCTACGGGAAGGAATTTCCCCAGCAGAAATCTATCTGCCGGAGAGCTCTTTCTCTTTCGGTATTTTTCGCCCCGTAGAGGCTCCCGAATCTTTCTGTGGTCGCTCCCCCGGTATTAGGGTTTCGAGATATGGGCGAGAGGGCGGAGCCAGAGGTGGGCCAGGGTGGCCACACCCCCTGTAGGCACGGCTAGGGGTGGCCCGCGCCTGGGGGGTGTGGGCCCCCTGTGGCCCAACTCCGCCTCCACTTCTGGCATTCTTTGTCTTCTGGGAAAATATAATTTTCCGTAGTTTTTCAGGTATTTTTCTGATCTTCACAAAATTGCATCAAAACACCGCCTTTTCCATTAGAATCCTGACTCCGCTAGTCCATCCTCCACGAATCATCCAACATGCAAAAATAGATGAAAGTAACATAAGTAACACCTCTTAATATGAAATATATCAATGAATAGAGGCAATTTATGATATAGAATGGTGATGCAAAATGGACGTATCAGCCATCACCCAGTTCATCAACCTCAGAGAGCGTCCATGGAGATGCGGCCGTGGCTAGCAGATTTTACGAGGAGATGGAAACGGTTTCGGGTCATGGATCGTATTTTGAACCGATCTATGGCAGGATGAAAGATCTTCCATCGGGGGACTCTCTGATTGGTGTGTTCCATCTTGCCCAGGAAGTTCACCTCCAATTGCACGTGTGATACAAAAAAATATTATGGTCGTGTTAGTACACACAATGGTGAATGAACTCATCGTTGACTCATGAGAGGGGTTTATACCCACAAGTTATGTGGTCAACTATATCACTTCTCCATAAATATTGAGTATTGAACTCACGAGCGGAAGGTATTGATAGAATTAATAGTAAATGCAGGAGTTTGTAACTTGCAATTTTTTGGTGCTTGAAAGTAAAGTGCAGGTAAAATAGTAAACAAAAGTAGCTCATTCTAGAGATGGCCCAATCCTCTAAGTCACAACAAAATGACCTATAGGTTTGTTTGTTGGAAATATGCCCTAGAGGAAATAATAAAATTGTTATTATTCATATTTTCTTGTTCATGACATTGTTTATTGTCCATGCTATAAATATATGTATTGAAAATTAAATACACATGTGGATAAATAAACAACAGAGAATCCCTAGCAAGCCTCTTCTACTAGTTGTTTAGTCAAACTATGGTTAAGGTTTCCTATACCATGGACATGTGTGTCACTTGATAACGGTTTCACTTCATTAGTGAATGATGTGGTGGACAAGACCCTTAACAAAGGTGGCTTTAAGGTATCCTCCATAGGAGACGATTATTTGATTGTGATTTGGCCTCATCTCCGTGATGATCTCCTTTCTCCCATTCATATGACTTGTTCATCCACTATCAAGCATCCATTTTGACCCACCGGAAGCATAGCCCTGCAAAAGTTCAATTCTTGGTTTTAGGTACCAATTTTTCAATTGGTCCTCTGTTGTTAGTAATAAGGGTTTTGGGAACCCAAATAGACCAAGCAATATAACCATCATAAGGACCAACATATTTAGCATAAACATCACCATAATAATCCTTAAATAAAACATAATGAGGGCCAATGATTCCCGCAAAGTCACCATGAGCAGTTTTGCCCTTAGTAGCATCATTTCCCATATTTTCTTGAGCGGGCTCGGCCTTGTTCTTATTGTTCTTATTCTTCTTTTTCTTGGTGGCATAGCCAAGACCCTCTTTCCCATTGTTTGACCTTTGCTTAATCAAAAGATCATGAAGATCTTCATTACCTTTTGGAAGATAGGACCTTGCAAGCTCAACCTTCAACCTAGCATTTTCCTCAATGATATCTGCATGTTCACATAAATGAGTAGAGGTACTAGGAACATCATATTTATTTGGTTGAATTTGAATTTGATCATGAGACTTAGTGAGGATAGAGTGTTCACTCTTCAAAGCCTTGTGGGCTATGTTAAGTTTCTCTAAATCCTCGGTTAGTCTTGCATAAGCAACACCAAATTCAACCTTTTCCTTTTAAAGTTTTTTAGACTTATCAATAACATGGTCATGTTCTTTAATTATTTTAGACACAATTGACTCATGTGACTCGTCAGTAGATTCAATATTCTCCTCAAGAGAAGCCCGAAGCTCTTCCTCTTCTTCTAGAGCATTTTTTAAATATGTTATTTCAATAGCATCCTGATGGCTGTGAAGTATAGCCATCCACACTCACATTTAAACTAGATATTATTCATATATTTGATGAAATATCTCTCTAAACCCTGCCACTAATGCCTAATGATCAAAGGGGTAAGCAATCCTTTCTTTCTATTTTTCCTTGCACGGATAATGACGTATAATGATGGGAATCACAACATTAAAGTGGAAGATACGAGATTTTTAACACGTCAAAGAAACCAGGAGCCGTGAAATGAAGGCGAACACTTTAACGACCAACTATACAGCGGGAATAAAATTTCGGCCATATAGTTCTGGCTGTATAGTTTCCATCGACTATGTTAGGTCAAATAGAACAAATTTCGTGAAGGGACCCCTATATAAAGAAGCCTCGGGCGACGAGAAAGCCCTCTCTAATCTTTATCTCTCGACATCTTCCACAACCGCTATCTCGCCTCGCCGCCAACGACACCCTTCCATTAGATCTATTCTCCACCACCATAACCATATTCCACCACTTGTAATAGTAGATCTCTTCTCTAATTGGCGACATTGTAAGACTATTTGCTATCAATCTTATGATCTCTATTACAATGCTTATGATTGTTGATTTCATCTCTATGTGTGAGTAATTCTCCTTAGGCTAAGGGCTTCGGCCTAGACATGTAGCATGTGCATGTTATTTATCATAGATGGGATCATGTATTAGTTTGTATGACATGATGATTATTGTACCCTCTCTTGCCTCAATCTAAGGACGTGTCAGGTACCCAAGATCCCAAGGATTGAGCCAGGTAAGGGAGTGTGAGTAATGACTGATCTGCAGGATGGGAACCCCAGTGACAGAAAGGATAATACGGCTGTATTTGAGGGATTTACTTAGGATTGACGGTGATGTCACTATGCATATCATTAGTTCTCTTTCTTCCATGGATGAGACTAGTAGGTTATTGCTATAAGTGGTTGCTGAGGCAATAGCAATTATGGATGCGTTGCCCACATATAATTATCTTGCTTTAACAATTACATGCACACTTTATTATTATATTTTATTTCCATCAGATGTTTTGCACAGCTATAGGTGAAACCGAAAGCCCTGGGCCCTCTCTCTCTCTCTCCATCATCAACAACAACAAAAAGATCGCAAAATCTTGGTCCGGTGAAAACACAAAAATAATTTAAAACTCCCGAAGGTCCGTTAAAGTAACTTCACCTTGATTTCTGCTTCCCGAGGATTCGGTAAACCTAGGTCTACTTGGAAAAAATAAGCTATACTACATCCGTAATCCGGATCGAAGGTATCACATCCTCTCTTTCAATTCTACCTTTTTCTTCAATAAGATCTTCCGAGTGAACAAGTTGATCCATGAGGGCCTCAAAATGCTTCTTCTGCTCACCTCGCAAGTTAGTCACATAATGATCCAAAGCAATAACTTCTTCTTTAACCTTAAGACTAGTAGGATCATCCATTTTAACATTCGTAGTAGTCTTAGCAAAAGATGTAGTAGAAGGTGATACCTCTGAGGGCCTTGCCATGAGGCAATTGGCACCCTTATTGGAGATGTTCTCATTAGGAGAGTCGAAGAGTGAAGGAATTGGAGTAGAGGTGTGTAACACCCTCAGATCAGCTCTATGCAAGTTTTAGCGATCCCCGCCAAACCCGCATAGAAACGATTCAAAGGTGCCCACCAGGCACTTGCATGCGGGTGGAAAACGGAGTAATATCATTACACAATAGTCCATGATGGAACCCACAGAACAGATATACGGCAATGACTCAACGAGTCAAGAGTACCAATATACAGTACAAAGATCCAAATCACCTTGAAAACGATACAATATCCGACTACGGACAAGATGCAAATGGGGCTAAGAGCCCTGAAGAATAACCAATGGCGTCCATAACCTTGCTCAGGCCAAGCCGGAAGGGTAACCCTGCTAACGACGTCGATCTCAAACCTGCTTAAACAAAAGGGGTGCCGACAAAGGGAAAAGGAAAAAGAGAGCGGTCAGTACTGAGGCCAGTACACGGCGAGTCTTAGAATTCGGCGGTCCACGCCTACATAGGTATGGTGTACTAAAGAGGCAGTGCAGCATGCACTAAACAACCTATAGAGACTCGATATAACTGTCCGCTATCAGAGAGGGATAAGAAAGACCTATTCGGATGCATCCTGATACTAATACCAAACAAACCCATCCTGGTGTTTTCCCCTCGAGACCAAATGAGGAAGTCATACCGAGGAACTCACATAGTTGCCAGTTTTATTCTTTCCATTATAGTTTGCAGCAATTACTAGTCAGATATAGATAGCATGAGTCATCATGATATAATAAGCAGTTTAATTAACCATTCCATTGTAGTTGCAATACTTACTAGTCAGATACATATAGCATGAGACATCCCAAATCCAGCAGTTGTTGGTACTTCTATTTATCCATTCTGTTGTAGTGAAAGTTGATTACTAGTCATTCCAAAGTCAAATTTGTAGCACTACTTTAGTTATAGTTGTCTATGATTGAAAGTTGATTACTAGATATTGTGCTCCAAGTCGTCCATAACCGTGGAAACGGCTTTTAGAAAGTTTTACCCTGCAGGGGGCACAAATAGAAACACACACACGATCAACCTCGGAAAAACCAAATAAAAATCTAACGAGGCGTCACGACAAAGCAATCACAACATTCATATAATATTTTAGGGGGCCACCCCACCAAGCTACCCGTGACGAAGTTGGCCAGCTCCGAGACGAACCCAGAGGTTTGTGACAATGGCTGTAAACGACTGGGAACCCGAAAGTGTGACTGGGCTTGTCGATATCGCGAAAACATTCCACTTACCTAAACAGTACAATAGTAAACGCTCTCCACGAGCAATAGTAGTAAGTAAAGCAGTAAACATGGCATAAGCATGGCATAAGTACATGATAGTAATAAATTTCCAAACTACTTTGTGACCCTAAGAAATAATATATGACTCAAGCTCTCGCTAAGGGGATTCATGGTCCCACATGCGGATAGTGTGAATATTTAAGGAACAGGTATCAAGTACTCGAGGTCCTACGGGACACAAGTGGACGGTTAAAAACCAAATAACATCTATTGCCCACCGGTGCCTCTATATTATTTACCTACTTTCAATATTAGTTATTAAATTGTAATTAAAGCCATGATCATCTCCAACATTAAGCATGAGACATTTCTCCAAAAATTATGGTACTTAACAACATTGAAACAACACCTGAGCAAGCAACTACGACTCGCAAGGCCGACTATCTACCAAACAACAGGTAATAGGAGGTGTCCAAGGCAATATAATGGTTGCAAGGGATATCACGGGTATGAAAACTAGAGCATCGCAACATAGATAGCAATAGATCAACAGGAGGAAATAAATACTATAAAAGTAAGATAGGTAAAAAAGGGAAGAATGCTTGCCTGGAAAACACTGCCGAAGGTTCATCCGAAGATTGGGTCGAGAAAAGCCCGGGCGGGTGCGGCGGTGGAGGGATATCTCGCGTCTGTGCGCTATAGGGCCTCGCGGGGGCGGTTCCGTCCATGACGGCGCATGGTGCTGGTGGTTGTGGCCGCGGTTGGCGTGGCGCGGCGGTGGCAGGTGCTCGCGCGGGCTGCAGCGGTCACACTGAAGATGGGCGGCAGCGGATGGCGTGAGATCCCAGCGTCAGTGCTCGCGTTTCCGATCTAGGCCTCTTCGGGTTTGTTCTGGGCTTTGCGGGCCTGAAGTGGGACCGGTGCTTGGCGGGCGGTGCATGGTCAGTGGGCTCATCATGGCGGCACGGGCTCGTCGGGGGCTCGATCTCGGCCGCCAAGGAGGTGTTTGGTGGCGGTGATCTTCATCCCCTTTCACGGTGGCGGCTTCCCGGGTTCGCTCTGGTTGTTTTTGGCAACTATCTCGCTGGTGGCGGTGATGATCCGGACAACGGCTTTCGGGGCGGTGACGGGGAGACTAGGCATGGCGGTGGAAGGTTTGTTTGATGATCTTCGAGAGTTTGGTGATGGAGGGGAGGTGTGGTGGTCTGTGCCGGTCCTTGTTGGGCGGGCGTGAGGTTTCCGACTCTTTGCTGGGCGAAAGCCTGGTCCTGGCGGTTGGTCCGGACCGATGACGGTAATGCACATGGGTGCCGCATCCTTCTTGAAGTCGTCGTCGAAGCGGGTGTTTCTTAATCCTCCGCTCGGGCTCTACGAGGAAAACCCTAGATCCCGTAGGCGGCGCTCTTGTGTCGCTTTGCCTCTTGAGGCCTTGCTTTGGACGTCCACCGACTGAGGGATATGTGGAGTGTTTTTGGTGGTTTGACGGAGACGGGTTCGTCCTCGGCTAGGCGGGGCGTGGCCCTGGGGCCGACGTGGTAGTTGGAGCGATAGCTTCGGTCTTTCACCCACTTGTTGCGTTGAGGTGTGGTGTCGACCAGGTTGGTCGTCGACCCGTGTGGAGTGCAGCCTTGGGGCTGGCGTGTGGTGTTGTGTTGTAACAATTTTTCGGCCAATTTTCCCTATAAAGAGGCAAACTCTTTTCTACTATATCAATAAAAGGCAAAGCTTTTGCCTCGTTTAAAAAACAGTTTCTATTTATTTAGGAGAAATGAGGTGTTGACAGTTGGTAACCAGTTTTTTTTGTCTGGTAGACTCAGTCCTTAAGTTCAGCTGTTTTTACACCTTTATTACATAGGAGAGGTGTCTCCCTATACAGCCTCGTCCCTGCATTAATTTTCTGATCCGAAATTAATTACGAATTTTATATTATACTCACTTCGTCACGGTTTGGAGGGCGTTTTAGAGAGGTTGTTGCAACCTAGGTAGGCGCTGATTGGAGCCAACTTTGTGTCAAAAACATGCGCCCATTAATTATTCGGCGTTCTATTAAACGTAATTACTAAATAGAAACGAGGAGTTTAGGCGCATGTATTGGTGAAGTTGCATGCAAAAATTAATTTTTTGGCTGCATGAAGTAGAAAGTGGGGAGAAAAAGAGGGCATTAATTTTGTAATTAAATCTAACACGCCTAGGAGAAGAGGAGTTTTGGAAACGCATGACTTTTATAAAACGCCCTCCAAAACGTGACGGAGGAAGTATGTCATTAGACCTTTCACAATGGGTGTATCTTAACACGTTATAATAGAAGTAATAAATGGTTAAGAGACAACGTGTCCAATGCATTGTTTTTTAAGTGGTGTCTCTATATTTAAGGATTTAGATGACATGCATGCATTTTGTATTGGCCTAGCTATGTTTTTTTCCTATGGTTTTGTGCAAGAGTTGTTTCTTACTCCAATCTCTTTCCTTATTAACTATAGTACCACATAGGCAAAATGCCTAGGATCTACCGCTAAGAACCACCCATTGTGAAAGGCCATAACTTGTGCCAAGGTATGGATTGCTAAAAGATACGAGGAGTTAATGTTGGAAATTAATGGGTGTCATTTTATAAGTTGTGGTCGAAGTAGTGAATTTTGATTTTGAGCACTACATCCGAGTTGTTTGACAATTTGACATGACATGGCAAGAAAAAAATCTCATTTTTATTAACTTAACGTTTGCCATCTCCTAACTTCAATTCTAACTTTTTTTTTTGAAAATGATATCAATCACCCAGGGATCGCGTGTTTTGATCCCCCGGTCTCTTTCTCGTAGCCGCTCATGCCGTAAGACGCGAGGACGCCGCCTCTGTCCAACACGCGCCGCTGCCGCCGCCGCCGTCTCTCCCCCTCCTCTTCCGTCGCTGCCGCCCCTCCCTCCTCCGCCATCGTCGCCGTCCCTCCCCCTCCTCCGCCTGCCGTCGCCTCGCGCCGCCATGAATCGACTGCCGTCGTTGCACAAGTTCCGTCAAGATGACCTCGCCGGAGTCGCCGTCAGCGTCGTATCCCTTCTCGCCGTCCAGAGCGCGCCGCCGCCCTCCCCTAAATCTCGCCGGAGGTCATGGTCCTCCTCTAAAGCTCACCGAAAAGGCGCCGCCGACCTCCACCGGCAAGCACGACCGCGCAACCGTGCCTCCATAGCCCAGACGCCAGGGTTCGTGTCTGATAGACGGCGTTTTGCAGTGGAGCCACGACACGGTGCTACACAAGCAGGACGACGATGCTACTGGAAGTGGTCATCGTTGCTACATATGAAGGGTCGCAATTCTATCGACCAATGGATGCGTTTTGATTTTTTTTTTTTTGCTACAGGGCGATGCTACAATAATAGCACTTTTTTGCTATTTCTGTTCTATGTTTTTGCTACAATAGCACAAAGTATTTGCTACAATATTTTCGACGAAAGTCCCTAGCAAAGTCGGTTTTGCTACGGCAGCCAAGTTATTTTGTATTTTTTTGCTACCAAGCCACTGGCGATGTCTCCAACGAGGTCGTTTCTTTGCTATATTAGCACATATTTTTTGCTACCAACGTATTGTGGTTTTGCTACAATACCGTAAATTTTTTGCTACAAGGTCCCCGACGAGGTCTCTTCGGCGAAAGTCTTCGGCGAGTCTCCAGCGACGTCGGATTTGCTACATTAGCACAAATTCGCTGCTACGTAGTCTCCGACGAGACATTCCTTTTGTTCTATTTTTTTAGCAAATCATTTTTTGCTACATGTAGCAAAAGCAAAACGAAACAGCAAAAGCAGGATACAGGACAGAACATAAAAGATCTAGACCACCCGGAGATGAAAAGTTTCCATCCACGGGGTACCCGTAGCATCGTCCCCTTTTTTTTGTCTGATACAGCAATTGACAATCTATCCGAACTTGTGTGTCCGCAAAGAGAGTAATCTATCCGAACTTCTGCACCAGCTATTCACGTGTAAAAACGACAACAAAGCTAGTACTACCATTCTAGATGGGAGGAAATGCCAATGTCCTTTGACTAAGCATTGCTGATAAATCATCACTATTGAAATTTATTGCATCTCCAGGGGTGGCCAACATGCACCAAGCAATGACAAGTTTGTACATGACACAATTAACCTGACCAGTATCCCAAAGAGTAGGTACATTCCTGCTCCCCAACCTTCTTCCCAGGACTACCGATGCACCGCCGATCATATGTACACACATGCCACATAATCTTATGAACTATATAAGACCAATGAAGAACACGAAAAAACCAACAGTCATCGTCAGCTCCAGCTACCATCACTCTCATACACCTCTCTGTCATGCAAGACCAGGTCCTGAACCCAGAAGGTTTTGACTCTATGACACTTTGACAGTTTCAAGTTCAACGACCTCTACGCATCTCTCCCCAGGCTGAGATCTACCTAGGCTACGAGGTATACTGCGCGACCCTTCTACCACCTCGCCGTCTGGATGGCGTGCAGGCAAACTGTGGCGACCCGGACTGTGCCGGGGAACCCAGAGACGCCTGCTGGGGACGTTCAGAAGAGACATACGGCTGGCTTGCGACATGCTTCAGCCCGACTGCGACATCGGCGACGATTGGGCGGACACGGGGCTGGTCCTGCAGGCACATGATGCTGATCACGATTAGCTGGTTGAGCGCCGACGCTGGGTAGGCGCCCTGAAGAGCTGGGTCAGCGAGCCTCTGGAACTTCCTCTTGTCTAGCAGAAACGGACTTGCCTGCAAAATCCCAGGGAGAAAGGAAAGCGTCAAATAAGCAGAGCCTCCAGAGATTTACATAGCAAAATTTGGTTTTGCTACATTTCTAACCATCCTAAGGGCCTGTTTGGAAGAGGGGTAGTTCTTGGTAGATTACGGTCTTTAGTTGAAATTTGATTTAAATACAATAATTATCCAAATAAATACAATTAATTGCAAACAGCCCCTAAGGGGATAAAATAGAATATATCATGTTTATTGGCATTGATAATACAATGAAAAAGAGGGGAAATTGTGTCAACATCACATAAATATACTAGGAAAATATGAAACATGTCTAGAAATGGAGGTACTGTCAACTAACTGCACCAGCACAGAGAAGAATATACTCTGTTATAACACAACGCTACCGTGTTAAAAGAATTTGAGAGGAACCAGAAGAGAACAAAAATAACATTGAAAGCATTGAGCATGATAAGATAGAACTGATTACCCATGTTAGTAAATCCCGCTCTGGTTTAGGCCTTGATGCATCATAAATCCTTCTCCCAGTGATCAGTTCCAACAGTAGAACACCGAAACTGTATATGTCAGATTTCATGGTAAGCTTGCCACTCACCACATAATCAGGGGCGCAGTATCCATAGGTACCCATAACCCTGGTAGAGACATGAGTTCTGTCACCAACCGGTCCAACTTTTGCGAGTCCAAAATCAGAGAGCTTTGGGCTGAAATCCACATCCAACAGAATATTCGCAGCTTTCATGTCGCGGTAAATGATCGGTGGATCTGCCACATTGTGCAAATACGAGAGCCCTTCTGCTACTCCAACAGCTATCTTCACACGCGTATTCCAGTCTAGTGGTTGCTTACCAACAGGCACATCTATTCAAAGGTAAGCAAATTATCAGTCAAATGAAGTGCACAGGGATAATGTTGAGCAGAGAATTGTATAAGGCCAATGGCAATGATCCGTTTAATACACAAATAAATAAAGTGATGTAGCATTAAAAGATGGACCCACAATGTATCAAGCGTGGCAACACAAGGAACAGATCCAAAAAGTTTGCACACAATTCTTCAAATTGAGTTACAACAGCCCATATCTAAAAGACTGGAAGGATTGGCCAATGCTTAGTAATAGCGTGTCACTGAAACAGATTATGGGTGTGGGAAAATAAAAGAACTTTGCACAAAAGTTCCGATGGTTCACATCATACCCATCACCCTAGTACTGCTATCATCATGGAGAGCATGTGATGTTCAGGCATGAGACAAAGCACGAGGACCTGAGAACTTCAATAATTTCTGTGGGGACAACTTTGGCTAGCCTTAGGCATTATGTGCTCAACAATTTTGGCATGTAGGAAAATGGTCAATTAGCAGGGCTATCGTGGCAAGAAACTCAACTAAGCAAGTGTGACAAAAAAATTGTGCTGAATGCACACTGGAAGCCTGGAACCGGTTTGTTTTGTAGTTTTTGAGCATACACAAAACAGAAGGTCCAGACTAAACCAAGTAAAAAGACTTGACCAACAGGAACTGGCCCCTGTGAAATTTTAATTAAGGAGAGACATGGGGCATCCTCTCTGAAGCAGAGGGCTCAAACGAGGTACGAGGGTGGTGCGCATGAGGCAACCCCTGCGAAACCCAGGGCTCGAACAGAGGAACACGGGTGGTGGGCTGGCCGCACACCTCTGGCCAACTGGCTGACGATCAGTTGTCACAAGAAAGACTAAGTAATCAAGTCAATAGCATTTCCCAACTTACTAATATACTAATACTTGAATTCAATGGAGTGTTGGTAATGATCATCAATACACACAGTAAACTATATTGTCCCCTGACTTTCGCCCCTCAAACCTTATTCAGTCTCTAAACGAAAAGGAACCAGGGAGACAAAGATAATGGCAAAGGACATAAGGGGAATACGAAGTATATTTTAAAACAGGAGGGGACATCTTTCCCTGTCATTCTCAGAAAAATATAACGTAGGCATATACTATTCTCCGTCTGGCCATCAACTTATCTTTGTCGCAACTTTGACTTCCTTAAATATGAAATCAAGATTGCAATCCAAGTAATTGGCACAAAATAGCCGCCGTATTGTGGAAACGAAAACTTCAACATATAAAAGAATAGATGGCATCCTGAATTCTAGTAAAGCAGAAACAAGAGCAACAGAGAAAATGTAGATCCAGATGAACTGCCTTAATGCACTTCATAGTAAAAAAATCAATATTTGGAGGTTTAACTTTTGTACTCAAATGCTTTTACTATGGTCATCACTTTATTTTGATATAATACACAAAAACATAACAACTGAGAATCCCGATCATAATACAATATATTTCACATTGAAAGGAATCAAGCAGCCAAATGCTGAAGAAGTTAAAATAAAAATAAATCCTCATATGGTTTTGAACTAGAGAAGAAGAATTTTGCGACACTTGAAGTATGACCATCTATTTAGTTCGTGGTAGTAACTAGATTTGTTATTCCATCATTACCAGAAGCTATTATAGCAGAAAGTAATGCCGTAATAGTGCTATTGAAGCCTCAAACAACTAACAACCAGCAGCAATGCCATAGATTGTTCCCAAAAAAGTGAATGGAAAGAAAATTATGGAGAAGACATCTCTTTTCCTAATCCTAATACATGAAAGAAGACAACATAGGGAGGTTCGCATATCCACTGTTTATTGGATAAGGTTGTTGATTTTGCAGCCTGATCCATATTATGTCATTTGATATTATGTCATGTTGAGATTTGAGATACACCAATCTCCCATTCTTTTCCTAAATTACTGAAATAAAGGGAGAGAGAACTTCACAAAATAAAACAGAGCTGTTTTAAGCACATCACTGGTATGAAGGATTGTCACAAGCACAGGCATAAGGCACAAACTATTAGAATTAAAAGGAAAAACATTCAACAATAGGGATGCTAGAGCAGAGACAGATACATAGTATAAACTACTGTACAGCATTTCACATATAAAATAGACCAAACAGACAACAGGTCTGAAATCTGAAAAGAAAGAACTCACCAAACAGATGGCGTTCCAGGCTGCCGAACGGCATGTACTCGTAGACGAGCAGCCTCTCGTCCCCCTGCGCGCAGAAGCCGACGAGGCTGACGAGGTTGGGGTGGCTGAGCATGGTGAGCATCAGCACCTCCACCAGGAACTCGGTGCTCCCCTGCACGCTCTCCCGGCCGAGCTGCTTCACCGCCACCATCTGCGCATCGGAGACGCCCTGTAAGAAGAAGAAGAAAAATCAATCGGATATTTTTTCGCCGGAGAATCAGTCGAGGACAGGAGAGGAATCAGGGGCATGGGTGTACGGACGGAAGAACTCGCCTGGGCGTTGGTCCTGGAGATCTTGCCCTTGTACACCTTGCCGAAGCCGCCTTCCCCGATGAAGTTAGCCTGGTTGAAGTAGCCGGTGGCGACGAGCAGATCCTTGAAGGTGAAGCTGTGCGCGCAGCCGTTCCCCACGTCGGGCGCCACCTTCCTCCGCGCGTCGACGACTGCCACGAGAAACGGCGGCGGGTCAAGGAGGAACACGGATGGATGAAAAACAAAACTGAAAGAAGGCTCGCGGGACGCAGGGCGAGGGGCGAGCGAGAGGCGGACGGAAAATCGGGAACCTGAGGAGTCGTCGGTGCAGTGGTTGACGAGCCTGGACGGCTTGAGGTCGCCGGCTCCACCGCGCGCCCGCGGCCCAAAGCACCCGAAGCAGCCCATCCCGCGCCGGCGCGGCCGTGCCCCCCGAATCCCTCGCGGCGGCGGCGGCGGCGGTGTCACGGAGGGAACCGACTGGTAACGGAACAGGCAAGACGTGTCGCGGCCAGCGCAAGAACGCGCAGGAGGGATGCGAGCGCGAGAGGATCACTCGGGAATGAGGGGGGAGGAAGAGAGGCTATTAATGCTTGACCAAACCCCTGGGTCCCGAGAAAAGCTCCAATCTGATGAGCGGCAGGCGGCTGGGGCTGGGGTAGGGGGGGTTTGCTTGCTTGCAGGGACAGGAGGCAACACGCCGGGGGATTTGGCAAATGAGGCAAGAAATTATGGCCGGCATCCACGGGAGAAACGCTCGATCGGCGGCCCACGCGTCGACGGAGCAATTCGGGAAAGCATTAACCGCGCCCGACGGAATCACGCGTGGGGGGATATCAAAATCAACCGATCCCTATCTCCGGCCGGTGGACGGAAATCGCCGCTCGATTTGGAAGATGGCCGTCGCTCTCGCGGCTTGCTCCGGGGGGAGGGGGAGGGGGAGGGGGAGGGGGTGAGAGACTCGTGGCTTGGCTTTTCCCGCGAGCTGGGCTGATGAGGAGAGTGTGAGTGAGTGAGTGAGTGCGAGTTTCCTGGCGTGGACTGTGCAGCCTTGATTGCCGCTGCCTCCGCTCGCGCCTACCTTGCGCAGCGCAGTGGTACTGAGTAGATCTGACGAGCAGGCAGGCTGCACTCTAGTAGGAGGAGAACAACGAGATATTTGTCTTTGACGGTGAGATGACGCTTTGACATGTGTGAGAAATTCAGCAGGGCCCACATGTCATTCTCACTATTTACACGCATATCCGAGTTTTTCTTTTATTCGCATATTTCTCACACTCGGTCGGAATTTTCGATTTTGTTTATGTATGAACAATGTGTGATAACTCAGCGTGTTTGTGCGGCTGGATATTGCAATGGATATGTGTAATAACTCGTGCAATTCTACGAAGCAAAGATGATAGAAGCATAGGTAATATTATGATGCAAAATAGTGGGCTAACATGGCGGCTAACTACGCATGTAGTATCTAGCCATTGGATCATCAAGGGAGAGCACAATATATGGTCACGACCTGCATAGAATCAAACAGGATGCTACTAACGCCCATACACTGAGATCACAATATTTGTTAGAACCCATAGTGCGTGTCACAAGGATACAAAAAAAAATCCACAATGCTCACCACAATTTGTACCCATATTGGGTGCTACAAGGATACACAAAAGGCAAACATCCATAATGCTCACCATATTTTATTTTTTCCACATCAAAGCTCCACGGTGTAATGGCCATGGTTAAAAAGTGAAACACCAGGAAAACCAGCCATAGTTTGCGATCGTGGACAAGCAACTGTGGTGGTTTGGCTCCCATGGTAGAAAAGAGACACACAACACCAATACGACGTGTGGATGGTGGCAGAATGAAATGAGAGGGCCGTCAGGAGCATGAACACTTCATCCGTTTCATCATGATCTCGTATGTACTTGTGCTCTCCATATCCAATAGTAGTGGCCAGGGCCGGCCCATAGGGCGGGGCAGAGGGGCGCTCGACCTGGGCCCCAAGGAGTTAGGGCCCTGTCTAAGATTTATATGTGTATCTATATTTGTCTTTTACTCATCCAACATGGTAAAATATTTTAGAAAATATAGATGGTCCAAGTTTAAGTTGACTATGTCTCTACTCCGACTTCTCTTTTCTAGAAAAAAATAATCCAAAATTCTGTATATAAAATAGGAAAGCGCGGGTTTTTATTTCAGAAATCCATAGAGATACATCATTCAGTTTTGATTGTGAGAAACAACATCAACATCGCTCTAGCAAATACTCTAGTATTTCTGAATATTTTTTCTCGATGCCATCATTTTTGTAGCCTTGCCAAATGTACAGAACAATACAAGACCCCATGTGTCACTTCAAAGTTGTGAGTATTCGTTAGTGGATACTAACTACGAAATCTTATAACTATATCATTCCGCCAACATGTCTCTTTCGATTTCTAAAGGTTCTACTTGTCCCGATTATCCATGTTATAGAGACTATTTCATCCTATTATTAATTCAGTGTCTAATATGTCTACTCTTCTACTCATTCTTTTGGACATGCATATGAATCTATTAATTTCATAATTGTTCTGTGATTAATTCTAGAGGTACATATATATATATACACATGTACACTAGAAGAAATTGATAGGAATAAGTATCATGGTAAATAGTTTGCTTGATCGATAGAAATAAGTAGTTTCAAATGTCTCCATCGAGATTCCAAAGATCATGGATCTATGAAATGTACGAATTATATAATTGTTTAAAGGCCTAATAATGCTAATTATGCTTAATAATATTTTTAGCATAATACTAAAAATATATTTAAGCCTTTTCTTTTTGAAATAGGGGGCCATTGCCCCCTCCCCTTGCCTCAGTGAAACTTTGCCACTTTAAACTATGGGCTTTTGGTGTCGTGTTGCCCTAGGGCCCTCAAAATCTATGGACCGGCCCTGGCAGTGGCCACGAGCAGAGATAGCTGGCATGTTACTAAATCCGCATCCATATTATGGTTATGCTATATTGAGACAATCACTTTTTGGGCAGACGCCGTTGATAGATTTTCTAACTTAACTATCATTTTCAAAACGTAAACTCCACTCAAACAATAAAACATGTTCCTTTTTAGCAACCTTCAAAGATGTTCATGCTAGTAAGTACTCAATTTTGCAAACTTTTTTTTATTTCATGAACCCATTTAGCAAACTTCTTGACATTATGTTCCTCTTTTAGCAAATTGGCCCATACTTCCTGGCTAGCAGGGCTGCAGTCGGTTGCTTATTCGTGATGCCTTGGCAGTAGGGTACCGTAGGGCAAAGTAATGCCTTGGAGAAGTTCCATTCAATAGTTTAAACTAAATTCTAGTTTTGCGTGCCTAAGATGGCTACGGCTTTCAACCCTATTGGCTAGCAACTCTTATTCAACCGAGCTGAACTATCGAGTCTATATTTAATTCTTTACCACTATGTCAAATTATAATTGGTAAAGTTCAAAAGAAAATTATATTTTTTAGCCATACTCATGAATTATCGAATCTATATTTAGTTCTTGTACCACTTCATATTGTTTAGAAAGCAACCGTTATTAGCTAGTTAAAACTCAAACACTGTGTGGCATACTCTAGAGAAAACATAGCTAAAATAGTTAAACACATTTTGTCCGGAGGTGTCTGTTATAATTCATTATCTCGTATTGATAGTGCACAATAACAAGAATAGGTAGTGCTCTGTATGCAAAACATAAATGGATTTGATTTAAGGTATAGTCTTGAACCAAGAGAAAATAACAAAGTAATAAAATAACAATTTTATTAAGAAAAGTAAGTTCGGATAGGATATAAGATTCTACAATTATGGAGAAGTATGTTTTGAGGGTGATGCATAGTGTCCATTGTCTAAAGGCTAACAATAAAATCTCCTAGATGCTAGACGTGATATAATTTAATAACATATGAAAAAAATGGTCAGCAATGTTGAGATTTGCCAATATTTATCCAATTATCAATATTCAAAATTATTCGTACCCTAAATAATGGTATAGATGTATACACTATGTCACGCCATGATCAGCTTCAGGGAGTCTATGCAATTGGTAAAAGAGTGTACTTTTGTGTTACTCTATTTTTAAATTATAGAGTAATGTGTGTACGTTCAAATGATCATCTAAATTAAAGTCTCAATAACAATGTGTGTACGTTCGTACACACAGACACAGTGCATAGTGTAAACCATCTGGCCTGGCTAAGCCTCCTCCGATTGAATGAAGGCACGTACAAGGAGACAGGGAGTGATAGCTGAATTTATCAGATGCATCGTATTGATTCAGTCAGTCAGACCAAGGAACATGCATGCGTGCCACCTTTGCCCGGCTGCCCTCTGTGTTTAAGTGTGGACTGTGGAGTTAAACTGCACAAGGTACGTGCTCCTGAGAGATGCAACAACAGTGTCTTGTTACTGTTTCAGAAGTAATCATGGATTCATGGAAGATGCTGGTGCATGCATGGTCATGGTCACTGGGTTCATGGGTTTGTGACTCCATGCCTATACATGTACTCATGTCTTTGTGCTCTGGCGTTATGATCACTGCTGCGAGCCAAACAAAAAAATTGGATATATGGTGTGCTACTAGACATGATCGGTTTGGCAGTTCTTATGCTATATCTAGCCTGCTTGAGGATGATTGGTGAAGAACACAAGGGACGATGAGGGAGGCACATCTGAAGAAAAATAAAGAATATTTGATATAAAACTTACTAGTACTAGATTGGCCAGGAGACAAAAGTACTATACTAGCTTAACATAGTTGAGATAACCTGTTGGAAACTTGGACCATCACCGTTCTGGTCAGGGCTGGTGCATGCATATAGTTAGTGGTACATAGTGAGTAGCGAACGTGTTGTGTACTCTTCAAGGAAGACAAATGCATCTTCCAATGCGAGCAGTGTGCGAGAGGCTTCCTGAATCCTGATGATGGAGTGTGCGACAAGAGTCCGGGTACAATTCCTAGGCTGGTCAAGAGCCAGGACAAGCAACCTTGTAGGCACAATGAAACAACAATGCAGTAGTACTGGTACGTACTTCCTCTGTTTTAAAATATAAAATGTTTTAACTTCATGAAATAAATGTATCTAGACTTTTTTTTAGTATATAAGCTCACTCAGGTTTGGAGTAAATCTATACACTGAAAAAAGTCTAAATACACTAACCTAAAACATTTTATGAAACAGAGGGAGTACTAGTTTAATGCACCCATAGCAGAAAATTAAGATGGCGATATGGTTATGGTTGATTAACCCTGGCACCACCATTGACGGTACTAGAGTATGGAATATAAGAAGATGCTGTCTTTCTTAAATGTTTTTTCCTCCTTATATGGGGCCAATGAAAGGGGAGAAGAATCTGTCGGTGCCGTTTCGATCGGCCTCCCCTCGCCCTGTTCTTCTCTTGCTCCAGAACAGTTGATGTGCCTGTGGTCAAATGTGGTCTGCTCCGCTAGGCCCTGTCAGGCACAACTGCACAAGTGTCCCCCAGGAATGCCATGCCTTTCCGATCTGTTCCAAGTGCAACCTCTATGTTGCACAGAACAAAAAAAGATGCTGCTCCTTTCAAAAAAAAAAAAAAAAGATGCTGCTATTACCGAACTCTGCATCCATTATCGCGCCGAGTGGCCCATGTCTTAGCACGTATTGCCACATGTGACGAATTAGGTAGGACCAACTCTGACGTCTAATCGACACTTGCGTCTGCTGGACACTCCATGATGCTGCATCACCGCCTGTATCCCCTGGTACCTATTATGATACTCGTGTTGGCCATAATCTTGACTCAAGATTCGTAGAGCTTTACGATGCGACGGCAGAGAGAAAATAGCTTCGTTAGAGCATCTCTAACAGAGCCTACATCGCGCCGGCACCCGCAAAATCCCGACAGATTTGCGGTTTACAGGTCGGGTGTGCACTCTAGCAGGCCTGGCAAACGGGCCGGTCTGCCAAATATCTTTGCAGGCCCCACAAAGGTCTGGCACCGCCCCCTACTTATAGCGGCCGGCGGAGCGAGTGAGGGTCTCAAACCGCACTCCTCTGCCATGACCTAACCCTAGCCGCCGCGCCGAGTCCCCAACTCCGGCGAGCAATTACTAGCCTCCGCGCCGCAGACCGCACTCCTCCGCCACGGCGGCTGGGGCCACTTTAGGCTCGGCGGCGGGCGCGTCGGAGGCAGCGGGGGCGGCGGGGGCGACCGCGACGAGGAGCGTCGCCGCAAGCTCGTCGCGATGGAGGCGAAGAAGAAGCGGAAGCGGTTCGTCGGCGCGAAGAAGCGCGCGGCGCTCAGGTGGTGCAACCGCGAAGAGTCGCCGCCTCCGCGCGTACGCGCCGGCGTGGTTCCGTCGGCCGCGCCTCGACCACGTTGTCGGGGAGGGGAGCTCCCGCGGCTCGTCGTCGGCCTCATCCCCGCCCGCGTTCCCCAACAGCGGGCTCATCTACGCCCGCAACGACACGGAGGAGCACGCCTACCTGGCGGCCGCCATCCGTGCCTCGGAGGACGCGCTCGTGGAGCGGCGATGGCCCTTGCGGCCGCGCGCGCGAGCGCCAGGAGGCCGCCGAGCTCGCGGCCGCCGTGGCGAAAGCGGACGAGGACGCCATGGACGTCGACATCGTCTTCCTCGACGACTAGGCCGCCGCGCCACCGTCCGGTGAGCTCCATTTTGCACAAATCGGGGCCGCGCCGCCGTGCCACGGCCCCGCCGAGCTCGCCCCTACTAATCCACTAGGATTAGGGTTTTTATTTTGCGCATCTATGCGCTTTTGCATTGTACATATTATGTATTGATGATGAACAACGGTGATTCACGATGAACGCGCACATCTCATTTCCCGAGAATTTTCAAAAAAAATTGCAGTTCGTCCCAGTTCAGGCACTGATCTGCGCCATGCCCTCGCGAACTGCAAATTCGTGGTTGCAGGCTCTGTTAGAGATGCTTTTAGTTTGCATGCACAAGTTAGTTAGCTGTATATGTACGTATGAAGTAGTCATGTGTTTGTGGCCTGACTTAGTGCCTGAGTGGCGCACGATTAGGACCAGCTTGTTGCTTGGCTGCTGGGTGCGTGCGTGAGGTTAATTAAGGGACTACGGTGTGTGTGTGTGCAGTGAGATGAGCTAGGGATGTAGTCTCGCCGCGACCATGGTGTGTGCCTGGCCGGCCAACATGAGAGTTCCTCTTGATAGTACTGCGTGTGTGCGTGTGTACCTCAATGTATGTGAGCCGAGTTAGGCGTGTGTGTGCCGCCGCGGCGTCGCCGGGAAATCTACCTGGTCTCCATTGTCGTTGTTGTGTGTGTCCGGAGGTAGAAGAACGGCGTTGCGACATGCAGCGCCAACAACTCGAGCGATGGCGAGGGAAAGGACTCACATGATTGAGAACAACCCGTGGTTGATGGTTAGGAGGGTACTGGTACCCCAAGCCCACCAGAGTTTAAACCCCAGGTTTGACGCTTTGTTGTCTCATAAATACGGAATATTCTTCCAGTGGGAGGCGACGTTCCCGTTGATAGCGAGGCGCCTGCGATGACTTCGTCAATCTCAAGACCCGCCGGCTCAGCCTCTCGGAGGTGCTCATAGAGGTAGGGTGTGCGTGCGTGTGTTTATAGGGTTGAGTGTATATACGCATTATAAATCATCTGTGTTTGTACTGTGTTTTAAAAAAAAAAGACTCGCATGATTGCAGCATGGAGGAGGCAACGCACGCATCGTGCGGATTTCTATAGCCTCTCCGTCAGCGGGCGCGTGGGGATCGGAATCGATTGCAGCTCCGGTCCGGCATAAGCATGTCCGTGATGCAAGTGCCCGAGAGATCAAGGAGGCTTTGCAACGAGTGCGATAGTCATTAGGGACCAGTCGCCACTGCTCACTGGCATGTGAATCGAATACTAGTAGTTAGTTAGTTCAACTAATTTAGTTGGGCCATACTGCGCGTACGTGTGTGCGCCCATGCTGTCAGCCGCTGAAAATGTAAGAGTGGAGAGCTTATAGTAACTCTAGCAGAGACAAAAAAAAACATCCCCGTACATACCCTGCTCCTCCCGTACGTACCCCTCCCGCGTCGCTCCCGCGAGCGACCGGGGGAACCCTACCGCCGTCGTCGGGCCGCCCCCTTCCGCTCCTCCTGCCTCGTCGCAGCCGGGACGCGCCGGCGGCAAAGCCGCTCGGCGTCAGTGGCGGCGGGGCTCCTCTTCTCCCCCTGGTTCGCCAGATCTAGGCGCGGGCGAAGATCGACGACCGGCGGCGGCACGCGTGCGCGGGGCGCGGCCGACTAGGTGGCGCGGCTCTGTGGCGTCACCTTGCTGTGGGTAAAGGAAGGCCGCGTGGATCGGTGGTTTCGTGCTCGGGACCGGTGGCTACTAGACCGGGGCGGCAAGGGCCGTGGGCGGCGTTAACCGGGATCTAGAGGAAGCGGCGGACATGGTGCTGCAGGATGGAGGCGATGGCGCGCCCTTAGTGGCGCTGCTAAGCCTACTTACTCATCAGCACCGATGGTCGGCCTGCTCGATCCGTTCTCCGGAAACCGGCCGGCGGTGTGGGGATCGCTGTGTCGGATCTAATAAAGGAGGTGGTCCTTTGATTTCTTTCGCATGAAGACGAAGATCTGCTTGATGTCTGCCCTCATTGATCTGGTCTAGAGAGGCGGGTTCCAGAAGGCTCCGCCGACGAACTCCCATGGGTGTATCATGCCTGGAGATTGCTGGATCAGAAGGTATTCGGTCGTGCGCACCTTGTTCTTCCGGTTGTTTGGTTTCAGCGGGAGCGTTGCGAAGCTCTGTTGTTTGTTCCCACCAAATGCCATTCTTAGAGCCATGGTGAAGTCAGATGCGGAGAATGTCAGAAAAGCGGAAATATGAGGGTGGCGATGGTGATTTTTGTTCTTGTGACGACGGAGAACTAGATGCATGATCTGGAACTCGTTGCAGCGACTGTTGGTGCGGAAAGACAACACATGGGGAGTTCTCAGTCTTACCTTGCAGGGTGAAAATCCAAGGTCTGGCCTTAACTGGTTGTGCTTGGCAATGACCTTGTTGAAGGCATTGTTTTGTGAGCGAGGACTTTCTCCAGGGTGAAAACCTATGATCTTTGATCGGGCAACGACAGCGCTTGGGCACTGTTTCCTTCTTGAAGACGCTGTTATTGGAGTGGAGGATTACTGGTGTTGTTCTGATGGTGTCAGTGTCATTGCTTTGAGGATTAGTTCTCTATAGCAGGACTTTTCTTTTTTGTAATTCTTTTTTCTGGGCTTGTGCATCCGTAAGAACGCTAGGGCATGCATTGTTGCAGAGGCTGGATGTAATTGGTATCCTGTGATATTAATATATACTCTTTTTCAAAAAAATAGTAACTCTAGCATATCTTTTAAAAAACCGTTCCTTAAAACACGTATAAAAGTAGTAAAAACATGGGTTGGCACGTTTTTAATTTAATTTGGCTTCTTTATTCTCCTTCTTCAACCTCGTCCATGTCCCGCCAATCGCATCATGTCGCTCGCTGGCTTTCTAAACAACCACTAGAGACTTCTCGTGGCCCTCCCGCGGCTCGCCGTCATATCGCATGATAATGGCCCGCCTATCCCACTGCCACTACCAAGAACCCGCGGAGCCGCGAGTCCCCATCCTCAAGGTCAGCCGCAACCCCACCACCCCTACTCCTCCACATTTTCCAAATTTTGCCGGCCATTGTTGGCCGCCTCGGTGGCGTGAGGGAATCTTCTCGGTGGCGCGGCGGCGCGACTATAGCTTCTCGGCGATGCGGCTTGGTCGCCAGAATTTTGGTTGGTTCCCTGGAATTTGGGTGAACTTGGTGTAGGTCTAGCGGCAGAAGAGCAATGTATGACCTGAAACTTCCCTCTGGCCAACGGTTTGGCGTTTTTTGGTGCATGGACAAATTGGCATCCAAAAGCGATAATATAAGGTTCTCGGGCGTCGGTATTCGGTGCCCCATAAAAATACTTACAGGTCAATGGTATCTATTATGTGGGCCTTTTATCGACCAAAACCGTAATAATCGGTTATTTTCAGGTTTTATCCTCCTGCTAGAGTTGCTTTTGGCTGTTGCTAGTGTAGACTGTAGACTAGCTGTGATCAATGACACCAGTTCTCCATGAGGAGTTGCTTCGCTTCATATGGATATCACATGTGTCAGCAATTCTAGCTAATCAAATCATTGCGTTAGGGGAAGCCACTTGTGACTGATTGCATAGTGCAGTACTAGGCTCCTAGGACATGGTGTGATCGAGCAGCTAGCTCTGTGACGGACCCGACAAAAGACCAACTAGCTTAGCTAGCCTTCCTTCCTTGTAAACCACTCCAGTCTATACGTTGACAATTCGCCGTAATCCACTGGGGTTTTAACTTAGGTTCCAAGCCATCTTTGAAGCGTTCTAGTCACTCTAAGTCTCTAACCCGTGAACCGATGATTAGCTAGCAAAGTTAGTCTGACACCATTTTTGTCGGAGTGCCGAATACACGATCTAAATTGAAACCACGTTGTTTTTTTATTTGCTAATGTCACCACCTATGTTGGGACACAAATTCTCTCATAAATTGCTCCAACTTGTTTTTGTCCTCCAACATGCACTTACCCGATGTTGACCAAGATTGCACTCATCTACTCCCTTCGTTTCAAAATATAAGATGTTTTAGATTTGTGAAATAAATATATCTACACTACTTTTAATATGTAGGTTCACTCAGGTTTAGAGTGAATCTATACACTAACACCTCATACACTAAAAGAAGTTTAGATACATTTTTTTATAAACCTAAAACATCTTATATTTTGAAACAGAGGGAGTAATAGATAGGAATATTAGGCTACAAATGGTTGGGAAGTTTCTTTATTGCCATATCCCGTCGCCGGCGGTACGATGGCTGCAGCTAGGGTTCCGATGGAGTGGAAAACGAGATCAAGAGGAAGAGAGACCTGGGGAGGAAGAAGAACGGTGACGGTAAAGTTCACTCATTTCAATCATGGCCTCCCTCGTTACGACTGGTGTCTGCTATATCGACAGTCCCCCATCAAGGTTGCAACCTAACAACTACACACCACACGGCCCACTGCCCATTACAGTTAACTGAACCTATAGAGTACTGTTGCATAGCCTCAGGTGCATCAAGTGTAGATGCACTACAACAAGACCCATCCTATAGCAATACATACTTAGCAACGTCTTAAATATTCGTTGCAAAATTTTGTCCTAGATACACAGACTAGATCGTTGTTAGTTATACATATTGCAATCGGTGGAAAAAAGAATTCTACCGAGCCCAGCCCACTAACACGCTTCATTACCAATAATATTGTATATCTCTTAACGTCACCACGTATACCACGCAGCCATAAACGCACGCCGCACCTGACAAGTTCCTCTCCTCGCATCCTCTAAACCTAGCCGCCTCCCTCTGTTCCCTCAAGGGCTAGGGGCGAGCAGGGCCTCCCTTGACGGTGATGCAGATCACGCTGCGCGACCTCCTACTCCTCGACGGTGATAGATAGGATTCAGAGCGAGGACGTCTCGAAGGGATGAATCAACCCCAGCTTCACGTTCGCGTGCCATGAGATCCCCTTAATCCATAAAATCTTCCAGTCAGCCAAGTTGTATTCAAGATAATTCACGATGTGGTGGTGGTTTCAGGAAGAGCCATGGCGACAAGTTGGAGCAGAGGAGGCGCAGAGGAGAAAGGCACAACATAGATTCAAGTTTCAGGTGCAATTTCTCTTTTCCCTTTTCAGATTACTCTCTCATTTTCCCTTGGCTTGACCCGTGTCCTTCAGTTTTCCAGGATTTCTGTGCACATATACCCACTCTCGTCATCGGCAGTTCATCACATCCAGTTAAACTTTTCTGTTTGGAACTGTTAGATGACTTCGGAGTTTAGGACCATTGCAGAGTCTAGCCTGGTTTCAGTCTCGCGCTTCAAAATTAACTCAATTGGACCGTGCTAAATCAGACATTACCGATGCAAGTTTGTGATCGATCAGTATGGAAGTTATCCATTATCTTTCCTTTATCTGACAGGGTGCAGAGGGATCCTCAACAATCGCATAGCTTCATTGCTGTTTGGACGCAAATGTACCAAGGATATCAGGTACGGAGTCGTCACGGTGATTTCCAAGCACGTCGCCCATGTCTTTAATTGTTGCTTTCAATTTTATTAGTGTGCACCGATCAAACTACCAATATTGATATGTATATTCTTTTCCCTAAATCATAATATGCTTGTGTTTCTCTTAATGCAAAGTTGCAAACTGCAGCCAATCAATGCACCGTGATTTATGTACTGTCCCTATTCACTAGCTTTGGAATTTACTTGTATGCCCATCATATTAACTGTTTTGATCTACGGTGATCTGGTTGACCATCCTATTGATTATAGACGATTAATAATCTTGACCGTCTATTTTATTGAGAGATATTGATTTTCTGTTATTAGTATGGTGGTACTCGCTATGAATTTTGGTCTGACGAGGTATACGAAATGTACATGATAGCAAAATCTCTTACCTGCACTTAGCTTTTGTAGGGTTCGCAGTATAGAAAATAAAAAATTTCCTACGATGTGAACTATGTACCAAGATCTATCTAATAGATACAAACAACGGGCGGATGTATATCCGTAGAGAACATACCCTTGAAGACCGACAAAGTTTAACGAGTTCGACTCGTGGTTGATATAGACGATCTCTTGTCGATCTCAAGATCGAGAGGAAGTCCTAGCGCCGCAAATCAGCAGCGCATCCGTGCTCGCACACACGTTCGAGGCACCAAGCAACCTCCGCCTCCTCGCTCCAGCGATGCAGCGGAAGCACAACTCTTTCTTGCCGAATAGCCACCGGAAACATGTATCTCGCTAGTCCGAGACCATGAGGGATAAATTCTAGAGGAAAAGAGAGATCCTTCACGAGGAGGTGTGAGTGAGAAGTGAGAGGAGAGGCTCCTTATATAGGGGAGGGGGCAGCCCAAGAGGGCATGGCCGCCGGCCATGGAGGGTGCCCCCACCTCTCCCTCATTCATGTGGGTGGACACACCACTCACAAAATGGCCCTTCAATTTTCTCCACTAAAAAACCCACTCAAATTCCCATTAAATTTCCACCAAATTTAATGCAAACTCTCATTAAATAAAACTCTTTTATTTTATTCAGAATTTTGTCAATTACTTTACTGATAAACATTCACAAATAACCCCTTGCTAGAATTCTATTTCACATGTATAACCACTTTATGCAATTTCACCCGAAAACCTATTTCGGTATCTAGTGAAATAAATTTCTGCGCTTGTTCATTCTTTCGGCATGAAACTTTTGCTCCAATTGGATGCCAGTGTCTCTTAAGTGTGTCACCCTACGGTTCGTGAATAATGCGGACATTATCGAGACCCCTCTCGGATCAATAATCAGAAGCGGGATCTGGAGACCCATACTGACTCCCACACATTCAACGATGACTTTCTTGTGATCGTCGGAACCTTTTACGCTAGTATCTTAATCCCTTTGTTTCACGATATATTACATGTCCGAGATTCGATCATCGGTATCTCCATACCTAGTTTTATCTCGTTACTGACATGCACTCTTTTCTCGTTCCCGTGATATAACATTCTAGTGATCAAATCACTTGCTTGCAAGCTAACCAATGTGATATCATCAAGAGGGCCCAGAGTATATCTATCTGTCATCGGGATGAATAAATTCCACTCTCGATCCATGGTCCTCAACATAACACTTTATTAGTTCTGAATCCATCTTTATAATCACCCTGTTACGGTGTGACGTTTGATGTTATCAAGAAACTCTTCCGGTGTTAGTGATTGACATGATCTCATGGTCTAAGGATTAGGATCACTTCGTAAGTTGTTATAGCAATATAAACTCAATGACTTTGATCGTAATGCTCTACTTCGGATGAATGTCCATCACACCATTACACTAATGTTGTGATCCCGTTATTAACAACATCCAATGACTATGATCAGGAAACCTTGATCATCTTGTTAATCAACGAGCTAGTTTATGAGAGAGGCATAACTAGGAACTTTCTGTTTGTTTATTAAACACACATGTATTAACGTTTCCGTATTAATACAATTATGGCATGCAAAATAAACATCTATCATATACTTGGAATACACATAATAAACACTTTATTATTGCCTCTCAGGGCATATTCCCTTTAGTCTCCCACTTGCACTAGAGACAATAATCTAGTTACATAGTGATAAATCTAACACCCATTGAGTTCTGGTGTTGATCATGTTTTGCTCTAGGGAGAGTTTTAGTCAATGGATCTGCTACATTGAGATCCGTGTGTACTTACAAATCTTTATATCTCTATCCTTGACATGCTCGCGGATGGAGTGAAACCGGCGCTTAATATGCTTGGAATGCTTGTGAGACCTTGGCTCTTTGGCATTGGCAATGACACCATTGTTGTCACAATAGATCACCATTGGGTCCAACGCGTTTGCAACCACTCCTAGTTCGGATATGAATTCCTTCATCCAAACTGCTTCTTGAGCCGCTTCCGAAGCAGCAACATATTCGGCCTCCGTTGTTGATCCCGCCACCACGGGTTGTTTGGAGCTCCTCCAACTAACCGCTCCGCCATTCATGAGAAATACGTATCCGGATTGAGACTTAGAGTCATCCGGATCGGTGTCAAAGCTAGCGTCAACATAACACTTAGCGATGAGCTCTTCTTCACCTCTGTATACAAGAAACATATCCTTAGTTCTTCGTAAGTACTTAAGGATATTCTTGACCGATATCCAGTGTTCCGAACCTGGATCCGATTGGTACCTACTAGTCAAACTAATAGCATGTGCCACATCCGGTCTTGTACATAGCATGGCGTACATTATAGAGCCTATGGCTGAAGCATAGGGGACTTTGTCCATTATCTCTCTTTCTTCCGCCGAAGCCGGACTTTGAGTCTTACTCAATGTCTTGCCTTGCAACATAGGTAAGAACCCCTTCTTACTTCCGTCCATTTTAAACTTCTTTAAAATCTTATCAAGGTATGTACTTTGCGATAGCCCTATTAGGCGCTTAGATCTATCTCTATAGATATTTATGCCTAATATGTATGACGCTTCACCTAGGTCCTTCATTGAAAATTTGCTTTTAGATAACTTTTAACACTGTTTAAAATATCTATATCATTTCCGATCAATAATATGTCATCCACATATAATATCAGAAATTCCACATTGCTCCCACTCACTTTCTTGTAAATACAAGCTTCTCCATAAGTTTGGACAAATCCAAACTCTTTGATCACCTCATCAAAGCGGAGATTCCAACTTCGTGATGCTTTCTCAATCCATAGATGGATCACTGAAGTTTGCACACCTTGTTAGCATCCTTAGGATCGACAAAACCCTTTGGTTGTATCATATACAACTCTTCTTCAATATTACCATTGAGAAACGCGGTTTTTTTATCCATCTGCCATATCTTATAATCGAAATATGCAGCAATTGCTAACATAATCCTAACTGACTTTAGCATCGTTACGGGAGAGAATGTCTCATCGTAGTCAAC
Organism: Avena insularis; assembly: GCA_023614405.1. NCBI lineage: Eukaryota > Viridiplantae > Streptophyta > Magnoliopsida > Poales > Poaceae > Avena > Avena insularis. The sequence goes on from CM042685.1 coordinate 444,933,150, forward strand.
TCCTTGAATTTTTCGAAACCCCTTTGCGACAAGTCGAGCTTTATAGACGGTCACATTACCATCAGCATCAGTTTTCCTTTTGAAAATCCATTTGTTCTCCACGGCCTTTCGGTCGTGAGGTAATTCCACCAAGTTCCAAACTTGACTTTCATACATGGATTCCATCTCGGATTTCATGACTTCTAACCATTTGTTGGAATCCGGGCTCATCATCGCTTCTTCATACGTCGCAGGGTCATCATTTTCATCAACCATGAAATTCATGACAGGATTTCCGTACAGCTCGGGAGCTGCACGCGTCCTGCTAGACCTGCGAGGTTCGGTAGTATTCTATTTTGGAGTTTCATGATCATTATCATTAGTTCCCTCTTCAACTGGTGTAGCCAACTCCGGAACGACTTCCGGTGTTGCGCTACTCGCCATACTTTGAAGAGAAGGTTCAATAACCTCTTCGAGTTCTACCTTTCGACTACTCACACCTTTCGCGAGAAACTCTTTTTCTAGAAAGGATCCATTTTTGGCAACAAAAACTTTGCCCTCGGGTCTATGATAGAAGGAATACCCAATAGTTTCCTTAGGGTATCCTATGAAGACGCACTTTTCCGCTTTGGGTTCGAGTTTATCCGGTTGAAGTTTCTTCACATAATCATCGCATCCCCAAACTTTAAGAAATGACAGCTTAGGTTTGTTTCCAAACCACAATTCATACGGTGTCTTTTCAATGGATTTAGATGGTGCCCGATTTAAAGTGAATGCAGCAGTTTCTAGTGCATAACCTCAAAATGACAACGGCAAGTCCGTCAGAGACATCATAGATCGAACCATATATAATAAAGTACGATTATGACGTTCCGACACACCATTTCTCTGTGGTGTTCCGGCAGGTGTGAGTTGTGAAACAATTCCACACTCTTTCATGTGAGTGCTAAACTCGTAACTTAGATACTCACCTCCACGGTCGGACCGTAGAAATTTGATCTTTCTATTACGATGATTTTCCACTTCATTCTGAAATTCCTTGAACTTTTCAAAGGTTTCAGACTTGTGTTTCATCAAGTAGATATAACCGTATCTACTCAAATCATCCGTGAAAGTAACAAAATAACGATATCCACCTCGCACCGACACACTCATTGGCCACATACATCAGAATGTATGATTTCCAATAAATCTGTCTCCCATTCCATTGAACCGGAAAACGTCGTTCTAGTCATCTTGCCCATAAGGCATGGCTCACGTGTATCAAATGATTCAAAATCAAGTGATTCCAAAAGTCCATCCGAATGGAGCTTCTTCATGCGTTTAACGCCAATATGACCTAGATGGCAGTGCCACATATATGCGGATATATCATCATTAAGTTTAATCCTTTTAGCATCAACATTATGAATATGTGTAACATTATCATCGAGATCTAATAGAAATAAACCATTCATCATCGGTGCATGACCATAAAAGATTTCATTCATATAAATAGAACAACCATTGTTCTTGGATTTAAATGAATAACCACTTCGCATCAAACACGATCCAGATACAATGTTCATGCTCAGTGCAGGCACCAGATAATAATTATTCAAGTTTATAACTAATCCTGACGGCAAATGGAGAGGCAGTGTTCCGACGGCGATCACATCAACTCTTGATCCATTGCCGACACGCATCTTGACCTCACCCCTTGCTAGCGGTCGCTTGTTCCGCATCCCCTGATTCGAGTTACAAATATTAGCAACTGAACCGGTATCAAATACCCAGGTGCTACTGCGAGCACTAGTCAAGTACACATCAATAACATGTATATCATATATACCTTTGTTTTCCTTGCCGGCCTTCTTGTCTGCCAAATACTTGGGGCAGTTGCGCTTCCAGTGGTCAGTCCTCTTACAATAGTAGCACTTTCGGTATCGACTTTAGGTCCAACTCGGGTTTTTTCAGGCACGGCAACCGCTTGCCGCCCTTACTTCCTTCCGCTTTTCCCTTCTTGTCTTTCTTGAAACCAGTGTTCCTATTGATCATCAACACTTGATGTTCCTTTTGATCTCCACTTCGCAGTTTTAAGCATTGTGTAAGCTCAGGGAGAGACTTCTTCATGCCTTGCATATTATAGTTCATCACGAAGCTCTTATAGCTAGGTGGCAGAGACTGCAGAACACGATGGATGCCTAAGTCAATGGGAATCGTTATTTCCAAGGACACAAGCTTATGGGCGTAACCCGACATCTTGAGTACATGCTCACTAACGGAGCTGTGCTCTTCCATCATGCAGCTAATGAACTTTTCTGAAGTGTTGTAGCTCTCTACAGCAGCATGTGTGTCGAAAATCATTTTCAACTCACCCATTGTATCAAATGCATTGCCGTTTTCGAAACGCTTTCGAAGTTCTGGCTCTAGCCCATACAATATGCCGCAATGAACTAAGTTGTGGTCCTCCGACGAGTCTGATAGACATTCTTCTCCTCGTCAGGGGCATCCTCAAAAGGTGGGGGGCCTAGCGACGCTTCTAGCACATAGCTTTTGTGCAGCAGAGAGGAGAATCCTCAAATTCATGGCCCATTCGGTAAAGTTGCTACCATTTGTTGCAAGTTTCTCTTTCTCCATGAACACATTGAAATTAAAAGCAGGTGGTGCCATCTACAACAGAATTTGTAAAGTTTAGACTAAGTTTATGATAGATTGAGTTCAACTAATCCATATTACGAATGAACCCCCACTCAAAAACGACATCCCTCGTGCCTTTTTGGTGATTACATGAACCAAATCCACTACACCAAGTCCGATCATCACGTGAGTCGGTGTAGCTTCAAAGGCGAGCATCAAATGGGCATCATATCTACTATATGGCTCATGCTTAACCTTTCGGTCCGTGTTCCGAGACCATGTCTGTACATGCTAGGCTCGCCAAGTTAGAACCTTAGTATTCGCGTGTGTAACTGTTTTACACCCGAAATATGGTCGTGGATCCAAGAACACCCGATCATCACGTAATGTCTTGGAGCGACGGAAAAATAATCGGTGCATACTAAAGGAAGAACACATTCTTATCTTGATATTTAAATGAGGGATCATCTTATTATGCTAACAAAGCGCTAAACAAGCAATATAAGATGCTATCAAACATCACATGTTTATTAGTGAAATGATATGGTTCCCGCATATGATCTCTATCATGTGCATCGTGGTATGATCACTATCCAAGGTCTATGGAGTTTACACGCTATGTGTGTTGTAAAAGTATCATCTCATACTTCTACTTACAACATCACCATATCATAACACTATCCCAACAACAATCTAAACTAGACGCCTCTAATTTATCCATTGCAAGTTTTACGTGGCTTAGGGCTTTCGAGATAGAACCGTTCTTACCTACGAACATGAACCACAACGAGGATAACCAAATTGTTGACAACTCGTTGCAAAATAGATATTGACTATAGTAGGAGAGACAGACACCCGCTAGCCACTTATGCAAACTAGTTGCATGTCAAGCGTGGAACAGGTCTCATGTGCGAGGACATGTAAAGTTTGTCCGGGCTGCTTCATCCCACTATGCCACCAATATCCAGAATTACAACTAAGGAGCAACAACATGATCATCATCGCCCACATACTCATATGTGTACTACCCGTGTAAAGCATCTACGCATAGATCCGGCTCTGATACCACTGTAGGGTTCGCAGCATAGTAAACAAAAAATTTCCTACGATGTGAACTATGTACCAAGATCTATCTAATAGATACAAACAACGGGCGGATGTATATCCGTAGAGAACATACCCTTGAAGACCGACAAAGTTTAACGAGTTCGACTCGTGGTTGATGTAGATGATCTCTTGCCGATCTCAAGATCGAGAGGAAGTCCTAGCGCCGCAAATCAGCAGCGCATCCGTCCTCGCACACACGTTCGAGGCACCGAGAAACCTCCGCCTCCTCGCTCCAGCGATGCAGCGGAAGCACAACTCTTTCTTGCCGAATAGCCACCGGAAACATGTATCTCGCTAGTCCGAGACCATGGGGGATAAATTCTAGAGGGGGAGAGAGATCCTTCATAAGGAGGTGTGAGTGAGAAGTGAGAGGAGGGGCTCCTTATATAGGGGATGGGGGCAGCCCAAGGGGGCATGGCCGCCGGCCATGGAGGGTGCCCCCACCTCTCCCTCATTCATGTGGGTGGACACTCCACTCACAAAATGGCCCTTCAATTTTCTCCACTCAAAAACCCACTCAAATTCCCATTAAATTTCCACCAAATTCAATGCAAACTCTCATTAAATAAAACTCTTTTATTTTATTCAGAATTTTGTCAATTACTTTAATGACAAACATTCACAAATAACCCCTTGCTAGAATTCTATTTCACATGCATAACCACTTTATGCAATTTCACCTGAAAACCTGTTTCGGTATCTAGTGAAATAAATTCCTGCGCTTGTTCATTCTTTCAGCATGAAACTTTTGCTCCAATTGGATGTCGGTGTCTCTTAAGTGTGTCACCCTACGGTTCGTGAATAATGCGGACATGATCGAGACCCTCTCGGATCAATAATCAAGCGGATCTGAGACCCATATCGACTCCCACACATTCAACTATTAATTTCTTGTGATCGTCGGAACCTTTTATGCAAGTATATTAATCACTTTGTTTAACGATACATTACATGTCCGAGATTTGATAATCGGTATCTCCATAACTAGTTTTATCTCGCATCGACATGCACTTTTCTCGCTCGTGATATAACATTCTAGTGATCAAATCACTTGTTTGCAAGCTAACCAATGTGATATCACCGAGAGGGCCCAGAGTATATCTATCCATCATCGGGATGCACAAATTCCACTCTCGATCCATGGGCCTCAACATAACACTTTATTAGTTCTGAATCCATCTTTATAATCACCCTGTTACGGTGTGACGTTTGATGTTATCAAGAAACTCTTCCGGTGTTAGTGATTGACATGATCTCATGGTCTAAGGATTAGGATCACTTCGTAAGTTGTTATAGCAATATAAACTCAATGACTTTGATCGTAATGCTATACTTCAGATGAATGTCCATCACACCATTACACTAATGTTGTGATCCCGTTATTAACAACATCCAATGTCTATGATCAGGAAACCTTGATCATCTTGTTAATTAACGAGCTAGTTTATGAGAGAGGCATAACTAGGAACTTTCTATTTGTTTATTAAACACTCATGTATTAACGTTTCCGTATTAATACAATTATAGCATGCAAAATAAACATCTATCATATACTTGGAATACACATAATAAACACTTTATTATTGCCTCTCAGGACATATTCCCTTCAGCTTTGGCATTTCACCAAGGTGAGTATACCTAAAAATTATTAAGCAAGTACTTAGTGTAATTCACTATACCCTTCACACTGCTTTCATCATTCTGATACTGAAAACATAATTTGTATCTGCATGTCGCATACATCAGCAAGGCTTGCTATCATGATATCAGCTGTGGATATGTTAGGCCAAATATTAGAATGAAATATATATGGACTAGGTCGAATATCATATTTTGATACAAGATTGTAAATTGTCTAAACTTCAGAAATTTTCGTGTATGAAATGGTGTTCCAAAAAGTATATATAGGACTAGGTAGAATATCATATTTTGATGGAGGATTGTAAATTGTCTCCTCTTCACATGATTCTCATGTACGGAGTGGTGTTACAATAATAAATATTTAATTATATGTGATCCAGTTCAATCATATTCTCCCACTTGTTTATGATGAGTCATGTCTCATATAAACTATGTTCTCATGTTGCGACAAAGTATCTTTCATCTTCTAAAGCGATCAAACCATCTAGTTTAGGAAATCAATTTGGTAAAATAAATATTCAATACCTACAAGATGCCTTTACCAATGTACACAACTGTTGCTTTTGTTCCGTAGCTATTTTGCAACGCTTAACCAATTGGGTTCCAACACACGTATATGCGTTGCACTGTATCTTTGCAACGCCCAAAAACGCAACACATTTTTATTCGTTGGTAAAGTCCCTAGCAACGCCTATATGGACATTTAGATATAGATAAATGCGTTGGTGTAGAGAGGGTCTTCTTGTAGTGATGATACAAACCTCCCCCTAAAGGGCTAGCTTGTCCTCAGGCTAGCGAATGTGGAAACGAGCTCTCAACACATCGTAATCCTCCTAGGTCGCCACATTTGCAGGTAGAGTAGTCCACTTAACCTTGATTTACACATAAGAAACATTACCTTTCATGCAGAGCCGGTGCTTTAGAATTTCCCCAGGTTCCACATCTTGAGCATCCAATTAAACTTGACCTAGTAATTCATTAAACACTGCGGTAAAGTCTGGTTTGAATGGCTTCAACTGAGACACATGAAACACTAGATGGATTTTACTTGTGGCATGTAAGTCTAGCTTGTATGCCATAGTGCCAATTTTAGATAAGATGTTATATGTTCCACAGAATTTGTAAGACAATTTATAGAAATCCCTTCTCACGGCTAGTTTTTGTACATATGGTGTAGCTTTAGAAACATAATCCCCCACCGGGAATTGATTAACCCTATCCGTTTGACCATCACTCCGGGGCGGTAATGCACTGCTCATCTGGAGCTTGGCGTCAAACATGGCAAACAGTTCATTCTAGAAGTTACTAGTAAAGACTCTTTGTAGAAACAATGGAGACAGGCATGTTGTGAAGATTCACTACATTGTTAAACACAACCTTGGCCACAATATGTGTATAGTGATTGACTCAAGAATTATTCAAAGCCAGGACAAACAGTTATTACAAAGCTAATGACACTACTTTTTTTATCAAATTGCCATCGAATTAGGCTTGCCAGGAGGTCTGGAGGCATCCCGAATTTGGTCATCATGCCCCTCTCAACTTGGAGTTGAGAGAAAAAAGTTGTCTCTTGATCATTATATCTCACCTTGTAATTAACCGAACTAGCGCATGCATTAGTAATTCAACAAAATCAGGATGGAAACCAGCCGAATCATCACGTTCATCATGTACACATACTCCACTCTGTCATGCATGTCCAGCTTGGCAGCCGAACCAAACAGTCCAAGTTTTCCCTGGCCGCTGAATCTAGCTCGGTCAGTACCGTTGATTTCCTTCCTTCCACGCCGGACGGGCAGTACCGTAGAGACATACGTACACAGGTACAACGTATAGTACCTCGCGACGTCGCGGCCTCCTTCCCTTCCCTTCCCTTCCACGGTGCCACGACCACGATGCGCGCATAACAGTTTCGCTGTGAGGAAGTGATTGAACGGCCGGCCGGAACGATTCACTGTGACGCTCGCTCTGGGAACGCGGTGGCGGTGGCGGTGCGCTCCCGGACGATCGAGCCCCCACGGATCCTCCTGGCTGTCAGGTGTCAGTGCTCGACAAATCCCAGGCTCCCCATGCGGCGGGCGTTATCGGGCTAGCTGCGTCACGTCACGTCACCTGTTGCCATGCCATGGATACTGTCTACACTGACATGGCACGGAACGCGGCGCGATACGGGCGCCTGCCTGCCTGCCCGGTTAAGGCAGAAACCGTCTGCTCGAGTGCGACACCGACTTGGGAAGAACCATGGCACGGCACCGTCGTATCTTTCCAGATCCATCGTAGTACATCGGGTGCCTACTACCGTTCGTCCTCACGCCTACTCATCATGCCTTAATTTCTTCTACAGATAGGCTCAGGCCACAGCTACACATGGCCTGCCTACGCTGTGCAAAACAAGAAAAAAGGACAACAGCACAAGTCGGCGCAGAATCTTTCTCCAAACGGAAAGAGAAAGAAACAGTGAGAATATCAGCAGATGAAAAATTGATACGAGGGCCTGACAGGGCCGGCTCTATATTTGGGCCCTTGGTCGAAGTCGATAAAATGATTTTAATGACAATATTTATATATATGTACGTATAACTAGATATATAGGCAATATATGTGTCAATTTCACTTGCAAAATATTTAAAAGCATATAATCACACGTTTATAGTCGAGATGTCTATAAATAATTGTCAAGCACTAAAGCAATGTGATATTTAGATAGAAAAAATAAAAATAATAGAAAAACATAACGAGTATTCCATGCTAGTGAATACCTTAAAAAACAGCCTCCAGTGAGTTCATTGATAATTAGGCTTCAGTGCTTAAAAAAAAGGTTCTCGTGCATTTCTAGATGAAAAATCATCGAGGACACTATCAAAATTAATGTTGTCTAATATATCCTTCTCAATACAACACTAATCCAGGGATTAATTAGATCTTTAGAAGGATTGGATGATGGATTAAGAAGGGATCTCGGCGTAAACTTATAGAGGACAGGGTCTGTTCAAGGTTGATGTCTTATTGATGGAGAGCAGCTACAGGAGTCAGCAGAGCAGTCTGGAGAGAGCAGATGAAACAGGCAGAGACGACCTAGGCGGGCGGCTGGGGGCCTGGGGCGTTGGGCGTCCTGCCTGGGTGTATGCGTCTTGGACTGGACGGGCAGCGGCCTGGGTGCCTTCCTGGCAAGCCTCACGATCGCGAGACGGCGAGAGCAGATGAAACGGACAAGTCGTGACTCGCGAGATGGACCGAGTCCGCGACGGCAACGCTTGGAATTCAGGATTGATCGTCGATCGATCTTCTCGGCAAGAGGGGCCTCGCGATCGTCAGACATAAAAAATATTGGGCCCCTTTTCGTACTGGGCCCTTGGCCGTCGCACTATGTTGACATGGCCTAGAGCCGGGCCTGGGGCCTGACGGCATCCCGTCTATCCAAACGGTCCTTCGAATCGGTAATGCGCGACGTGTGAGATATACGCGGCGTCTTTTTTTTTTGAAAAGAGAATATATTAATATCACAATGATACCAATGGTGGAAACAAACAACAGAGCTTCGCAACGCTCTCGCTGAAACCAAACGGCCAGACAAATAAGATGCGTATGACCGAATACCTTCCGATCCAGCAATCTCCAGGCATGATACGCTCATGGGAGTTCGCCGACGGAGCCTTTCGGAACCCGACTCTCCGAACCAGATCAATGAGTGCAAACATCAAGCAGATCTTCGTCTTCGTGCGAAAGAACTCAAAGGACCCCCTCCTTTATTCGAGCAGAGCAAATCTAAAAGATGGCAATCCAGAGTGATGTTTCGCCGGCGTGGCCAAGCCAACAACAACGGTACTCACAGCTCCCTGGATGGACCACTCTGGCCCAGATCTTGGCCCAAAAGCCCATCTTGATCGGCAGCCCAGATCGCCACGGATCGGATCCAAATCCGAACCAGTGGTTCACCGCCGTCTCCACGAGGTCGCTCCGCCCGTGAGCACCGGCCAGACCAGCTTCGCCGCCGCTACCACCGCTGGGAGAAGCGTCTGATCTAGGCGGGCCGCCTAGACCCACGACGAACCACCTCCCATGAAGCCAAAGCCGGGGAAGATTGCCGCTGCCGCTAGGCCGGGGAACGCCGCCCCGACCACCGCCCACGTCCATCCCCGACGACCCAGCCCCAGCCGCACCAATGGGGATGATCGCCGCGTCCACCTCCCCTAGCATCGTGCGGTACCAGGTGCGGAGAGGAGGGGATCAGGGAGAGAGGGAGTAGGCAACGTGAGGGGATCCCCCGACGATGCCCTGGGGGTGCGCCACGGGAGGAGTCATTCCTCACTAGTTGTACAAATGGTTTATCTAAAAACAAATACGCACTGGGGAAAAGGAAGCCCCATGTGCGGCGTCCTAGCGGCACGATCCATTCGAACTAAGGCATGTCGGACCGTGACCCAAATCTGATGCCTGGGACTACTATGCGCGATAGCCGGACAGACCGGACCATGACCCAAAAAGATCTCGACCCAAACAGACTAAAATGCACTGTTTAGGTTGCGTCTCGCTGGTGAAAATGTCCTAACTAGGTGTGGCTTTCACATTTGGCGGGCTATGGTCAGGGGAAAGGGGAAGGTGTGTGTGCGTAGATGCTCTCATGGCCGGCATTAAGAGCCTGTTTGGTTCCTAGCCATAATTTGCCAAGCAAAAGTTTGGTAAAGTATGACAGCCACAAAGTGTGGCTAACAAATTGGACGCCAAATTTTGGCAAAAGTTGGTAAAAACATTAACTCTATGATAAGTGGGCTATATAATTAATAAAATGTGACAAACTATAAATATGATAAAAATCAAACACAAGCCAAACAACTCGTGGCTATCAAAATTTGGCTTGCCAAACTGTCGCTAAAAACCAAACGCGCCCTAATTGAAGGAATGGTGTGCGGTGTGCTCCCGGGGGACACGGCGACACGGTGACGCACTGACACGCTGACACGCTTTCAAGTTTCGGTGCTCGGGAAGGCTAGGTTGCGTCACGTCACGTGTTGCCATGCCACGGGTACTTCACTGCCATGTCAGGGAACGCGGCGCGGTACGAACGTGGCACAGGCCACAGGGAGCCGCAGCTGCCTACCTGTCTGCCCCGGGGTAGCGGTCCGGATGGTGACTGCTAGCAATTAGCATATCCGATCTCTAAGGAGAGAATCGTTTTCGCTGCTTGGTCGTCGTGACTTTGGAAGAATCGTGGCCGACCACCGTCCTATTATTGAGAGAAAATTGCAGACCATCTCACTTCGTAGAGTTTGTTCATAAAACACGTAAACAAATCTTTTTTTAAGCTAACAGTGAGTTACTTCCTCCGACCCATATTAGTTGATTTGAATTTATTAAAATTTAGATAAACCTATATATGTTAAATAGTGTCTATATTTATCTAAATCTAGACAAACGTGAGGCAACTAATATGAATCGGAAGAAGTAATTTTTTTTTGCACTCAAACTAAATTAACAGCTTAGCGCCGACCATATAGCCCACATGGCCACACTTCCAGAGACAACCAAAGGAATCGATAAAGAAAAAAAATCAGAGGCTCGCTCGCAGAGCCGAACCTTGCATTGCGCCGCGACGACAGAGAGGGAGAAAACCACGCAAGATGGTGAACAATGAGACACTAAATCTTCAACTTCATGTGAAATGAGATGGGCTATGTAAGAATTGCAAAATCTGAAGACTCGGCTCTTTTGTATGGTTTTTTTTAAAAGAGTATATATTAATATCATAGAGATACTAATTACACCAACTTCTGCAATAACGCATGACCTAGCGGCCATACGGTTGCACACAGCCCAGAAAAAATTATAAAAAAGAAAAGTGCCGCTACAGAGAATTAATCCTCAAAGCAACAATACTGACACCATCAGAACAACACCAGTAGTCCCCATTCCAATAACAACGTCTTCAAAAAGAAAATAGTGTTCAAGCGTCGTCGTTGCCCGATCAAAGATCATAGGTTTTCACCATGAAGAAAGTCCTTGCTCATAAAACAATGCCTTCAACAAGGTCATTGCCAGCACAACCAGTTAAGGCCAGACCTTGGATTTTTTACCCTGCAAGATAAGACTGGGAACTCCTTCCATGTTATCTTTCCGCACCAACAGTCGCTGCAATGAGTCCCAGATCACGCAGCCAGATCTTCATCGCCACAAGAACAAAAATCACCATCGTTACCCTCATATTTCTGCTTTGCTGACATTATCCGCATCTGACTTCACCATGGCTCTAAGAATGACACTTGGTGGGAACAAACAGTAGAGCTTCGCAACGCTCCCGCTGAAACCAAACGGCCAGAAAAACAAGGTGCGCACGACCAAATACCTTCCGATCCAGCAATCTCCAGGCATAATACGCCCATGGGAGTTCGCCGGCGGAGCCTTCCGGAACCCGCCTCTCCAAACTAGATCAACGAGGGCAGACATCAATCAGATCTTCGTCTTCGTGCGAAAGAAATCAAAGGACCACCACCATTATTAGATCCGACACAGTGATCCCTACACCGCTGGTCGGTTTTCGGAGAACGGATCGAGCAGGCAATTAGGGTTAGAGAGCCGATCTAGGTCTTCCAACGGAATCCCATCGCCGGCACCTCCTCCACCAGATCGCCCCACTCCATCGCCCTGGAGAAACGAACAAGCCACCAGCACGGGGGACGGGCGGCCGCTGCACGGCAGCACTCCGGACGGGCCTCCATGCCGCCGCCCTCCATGATGCCTCGCGCTGCCGTGCCACCTTCCCTGCACCGCCGCTGCCTTCCCCGCCAAGGTTCGTCGCCTCTCCACGCTCCACCCTCACTACCCATGTGACGATCCGCCTCCGCGCGAAGGGGCCTCGTTGGGGGAGCGCCTCCCTCACCTCGCCGCCTTCGACGGCCAGGCGCGGCCGCCACCGCCGGCAACGGCCGGGGGAGAGGAGTTCGCGACACCTCTTTTTCTAGGGTTTGGCGCCTCCGGAGCCGCCCCGCGCGAGGCGACCCGGGAGGAGTAGGTAGGTATGTGGCCACCGAAACACTTGACTTGAGCTGGTAAAATGACCCGGGAGGAGTAGGTAGGTATGTGCCACCGAAACACTTGACTTGAGCTGGTAAAATTTTCACAGTTTGTACCGTGCCATGATTGTGCTATCATTAGATTGTGATACATTTTGATATAATTATTTTGCTCAGATACTTACGTTTCCAAATGTTATGTCCCAATTTTGTGTATTGCTAGGCAATGCTGAACGCCACGCAATCAAAGCGGTGGGCTCTGTCTGTCAATATATGATGTTAACAAGGCTAAGCCGTTTAACTTGAGCTAGATGCAAAGAAATAAACTACAACATGTGCTAGCTGCAAAAAAAGAATTGTTTCTGGGTTCTGCGCAACAAATGTCCCACAATACATCGGGTGCACATGTACACATCGCTTGCCTACGTTGTGCAAAAGAACAAGAAAAAAAAGACCGCACAAGTCGCACAGAATCTTTCTCCAAAAAGAATAAAAAAATAACAGCGAAAATCTCAGCAAACCCCATTCAACAGATCAAGATTCAAGATCAGGCAAACAGTAGCATCGTGGACCAAGAAACAACGCTACACCACATAACATATCGCATAACATGTCAACAGGTTGTTACTACATCTAAAAACAGGATGTCAGTCAGAGGCTCGGAGCACACACACAGCTCGACACAAATCCAGCCGCCCGAATCATCGTCATCGTCGTACATGTTGGAGCGGATGCAGATCCTCCTCTCTCTCTCGCAGGAAAACGGCACAAATATTCACCTAGCCTCTTCCCGCCTGCCTTGTATGCTAATTCTTCTACTACTGTAATGTTACACATTTGGTACCACCTCCAGGACAGGTGCTGGAACATTCTCGGTCTCCAATAGGATTAGAATCTGTACACTGCTAACTACCCTTTTACAACAACTCTCCGTTTCATCATCCACTACTAGTAGGGGTCAAATCATCGAATATCCCTGATTATTTCACTTTACCTCCCGCCACCTTTGCCTTTGCCTGTTTTATTCTCCTCTTGACCGTGATATCTTCGTTCCAGGGGCTCCTCCTGGGCACCGCACCGCTCGGTGTACTAGAGATATCTGCCGGCCCAATGCCACTGCAAGTGCCAAGCAACCCTGGAGCTGACCCATATCGTTCCATTAGGGACGGAGATGCAAAGGATTCTGAACTATGTCAATGGCTGCTACTTGTGCTCACAGCTGCAAGACCAAGTCCGGATGCTTCGGGTTTGCTACTTTCCCCCTAGGCGGGGAGCCGGCATTTAAGCTTGGTGCAGCAGCAGTGTTATTCTCGTCTTGCAAGGGGATGGAGGCCGCCTTTCCAGCAACTCCATTTTGTGCCGCCTTAACGCTCTCTGCGGCAAGTGGGTGCCCATGGAGAAAGCCGTTGGCTCTGCCATTGACTCCAGAAAACATTCCGAGTACTTGAGCATGCGTCATCTGCATGCCTGGTCCAAATAATCCTTGTCCAGCATACTGACCGATGGTGTTCGGTACAGCAGCAGCAGCAGTGATTCCGTTGATGTTAGAGGGGATTTCTTGGCTATGACTCTGCTGCTGCTGCTGCATCGGAGGTGTTGGTCGAGTATTGCCCGCACTATCGACTCCATTTTCATACGTGGGTGCTTCACTGGCAAATGTAGAGCTTCTTTCAACGCCTGCAGATGTGGACGCCACTGGCTTGTTTTTAGCTAGATGCTCTTCGACAGTGGAATCCACATTTGGAGATTGCTCAGAACTTGGACGGAGATCATCGCTTTTGGGTGTTATACCGCATGATGGAATACTGGACTCAGCAGATGGATCAGTAGATTCAGGAACTCGAGACCACTGGGAGTTTTGAGGTGGCTCGCCATCGACAACCCATCCTGGGCCAAACTTTGTACCAGGAGGTAATACCCTTCTGATACCCTTTGCTGCTATATCCCATCCAATTGGACCGAGTGTTGCCGCAAACCGTGCCAAACTCCGAGCATATGCAAGTTGCTGTTGAACCCCAATCTGTTTCATGGCGAAAATAATTCAGCCTTAAAATATTGATGCGGCACGTAGACATTTCTATTCTTATACTCTAATAATTAGATTTAGTCCAAAACAAATAACAAGCAGCTGCAAATATTCACGAAGAGCTAAGTGGGAAAACTTTATAAGTTATAACTCAAGATTCTAGAATTCAATGTAAGATGATCAGAATGTACTTACTGGAATTAGTTGTTTCCTCTCACAATCAAGGGCAGAAAACAGAGGACTATAATGTGAGTCTTCCTGATCATATGTACTCCGACGATCATCGTCTAAATAAGTAGTCTTCTTTCCGTACTTCGAAGGCCCTACACAAAGACAGTAGCATTAGCCATGATTATGCTCCACAAGTACAACGCTGCACCGCACACATGAGATGTTAGGTACTAAGAAAAACAAACCTGAGTAAGCAGCAGTTTTCTCTGTTCTTTTACCACTAAAAGAGCCGAATGTGTGTTGGTGAAGAATGGATGAATCTCTCATGGAGATACTTGTATTTCGAGCTCTGTCACTAGTCCATCTTTTTCTTGTTTCAGTGTTGTCTGCAGATCTGTTCGCTTTTACGTTGGATAAATCAGGAGAAACATCGCCCTCAACCTTCTCAATTGGTTTTTTTGCATTTTTCGGCGGCCTGCCTCTTCTAGGTGCTGGCTTCGGTTCTTCTTCTTCGCTATCACTAGCTTGCCTCAAATTCTCAAAATCCTTTTTGGCAAGAGCTTCGATAGACCGTGCCTAGGGAGATGTTAACATTTTAGTTAAGTTGCTAGGAATATTACAGCTTACCATACACAACAAAATACTGTAAGAAGCAAAAGAAGAAAAACGAATATTTCTGAAAATGTATCAGTTCTTTTTTGCATGGTGGATGTACAATATTTGCTTGCCATTTGGGAGGACGTATGCTGTGGAAAATAGTAGACTTGTGTCCTGTTTGTATATAAACTAGTAGCAGAAGATCAGGTTACACACTTACAGAGCAGTTCCCAAAGGACTGCACCATGGATAAAAAATTATGACTCATGTTTAGTTTGTGTGTGAGCCAACCCTGAAACAATTTAGATAGCCAAAAATTTGCAAATGTGCTAGGCACCAACCAAACACATTGTACATAAACAAATAGCTACCGAATAACATACATAGACCAGATAATACAGCAGTGTATGCGCCAAGATGGATTGACTTATCTTAATACAAGTTAACATATGCACTACATAGTAAAAAGGATACCTGGCGATGGTATACTGTGTCATCTGAATTGTAGGACATGGCATTTGATGTAAGCAGAAATACATCACTCTGCGCAGAAAAACATAGATATCAGGAACAGATACATGCTACGAAAAGCAGAACATTAGTCAACTATGATATGCAACATGCCTTAAGCCAGTAATCAATCTCACATATAGTTACCACATATATTGTAAAGCACAGCCTAATGCATCACCTCTACAACAAGCCCAGGTCCTTGAATCTGATGTAGTATCTAGACTCGAGAAACGGGATTTCAGCAAAGTAATATACACCATTTGCTACAACACCCTAACAACAGACTAGATTGTAGTTTAGTTCAACATAAAAAACATAGCAGCTGAAAGCCAGCTGTCAGGAACAGATAGAACAAACATATGCCAGAAGTATCACTATGGAGTTTGTACCACATAAGCTCTTGAGATGCCGAGATTTCCTATTAAAGCTATCAACTTGAGGGGGGCATAAGAATCATTTATGGGGTTATTCTCGCCATAAATCTGGATAGACCTCCCATAAAATTTCAGCTTCTAGTGATCTAGCCTATGTTAGCTGAAAAGAATAATCTGGATAGACTTCCCATAAAATTTCAGCTTCTAGTGATCTAGCTTATGTTAGCTGAAAAGGATAATCTGGAGGTTCAACTGTGTTGGGTAGATTGATCATGTACAACGTACTACATTTCACGGCATAAAGTACAGGCTTAATTAATCAGTACAACATCAAAGCTGAAGTAATAAGCTCACTGGATTTTATTTCCCGCAACAGACTACAACATAAGACATCATTAGATCGCAACATAGGAATTCTCTAACTGCCAAAGTGTCTCCCAGTGAGGAGAATAATTCGTCTAAAAAGATCCTCATATTGGCTCCATTTAAGAATAAAGATAAATGCAAAAGACTCGTGCAGATGACCGCCTCAACTATGTGAACATATTGTAATCTAAAGAAGAAATTCCTGACCATTCCACCGAAAATGCAGAAAGCACAAGGAAACAACATCAATAAGCATTTAGTTTGTCTGTAAATTACAAGCAGTACCGAAAAAAGAATAAAGCTAGAACCAAGACAGAATAGAACAGAGGGCAAAAGCTAACATCCAAAACAGAGCCAGTAACACAAATATCATGCAAAGAGACAGTAACAGAAAAAAACAGGAACCATACCTCAAACTGCTCCAAGATGGTATACGAGTCATTCAACAGCTTCTCGCGGATCGTTGAGAAGTCCATTGGATGCTCGATAAGCTCATGGTAATCCGGAAGCTGCAGCCACACAAAACGATAACCAGTGTCAGCATCAGCACTCCAACACCAGAACAGCATAGCTATAGCTAAATCGCTCACCTCCTCCGGGTCGACGGGCTCCGAGTAAACTCCATAGGTATCCTTCCTGGGAGCAAGTGGCGCAAGGTATAAGTGAGAAACACACGCACGCACGCACAGTGCAGAAGAAACCAGAGGCAAAGCAAAGGCCTTGGCTGGAGGAGGGATACACGAGGATGATGGGGCCAGGGCACTCACTTCTGGAGCCTGTCGAGGATGAAGAGAAGCAACTTTTTGTCCGGGAGGGGCGTCCCCGTGGGCCCGCCATCCGACGCAGCGGCCCCTGCTCCCACAAGCAGCAGCAGGCAGCGCGAGGTGAGCAAAACGCGAGCTCAGAGAAAAATTCAAATTCTTTAACCACCTCAAGACCGATGCTAGGTTCCCTCCAAGACCTCACCTTTCCCGGTCGCTTTCGCCGCATCCTTCCTCTCCTCCTCCACCGCCTCGTCCTCCTGCAGCAGCAGCAGCAGCAAAAGAACAGCAGTTAGAGCTTGAGCCCGCCATGAAATCTTTGGTAAGCTTGCGTCAACATTGGTGCCTTAAAAGCGTCGAATTCTGCGACAGCGAGTGGCAGCTGCAGCAAAAAATCTTGTCTCCGCGCGGCAGAGGCGACGACTTTTGCTGCTTTTTTTGCCACCCGGACACTGCTCGCTCGCGCGCTCGCTCCCGGCGTTAATACGGGGAAAAGGCAGTCAAATCCGTCAAAAACTTGTCAGATCCGCGTACTGTTACCGCCAAAGGAAAGGATTAAAGCGCTGACGAGGTCAAGATCCCTACGCCCAGACTCCCAGACTCAGACAGAAACTTAAAAATAAATCCAAACCCGCCCAAAAAAAGCAGGAGCTCAAAATCCCCAACTGCCACTGCCCGCGGCCGCACTGATCTCCGCTCCCGCCAGATTCCCCCACCACGGAGCGAGCCGTACCATATAGGCCCCTCGAAAAAAAATCCCAAACCCGCAGATCCAACCACTGCAGCTCCGCATCGCCGCGTGTCCCGCAGCCAAAACCCCGTCCAGGAGGCCGCAAAACCTCGGGGAATATCGAAATTGCGGCGCCAAGGAGGGAGGGAGGAGGAACCCCACCTCGCCGGCACCGGAGAGGACGCTCCTGAGCCGCTTCTGCCGCCTGCGCCCGCTCCCTCCGCCCGCGTCTTCGTCGTCGTCGGAGGGGTTGGGGTCGCGGCGCGGAGGGGAGGACGCGGCAGCCTCGGGGCTCTGGGCCTGGAGGCGGAGGCTGCGGCGCTGGAGGTCGAGGAGGGAGGGGCGGCCCTTCTTCTTGCGCTTCCGCTGCGGGGACGGGGTCTCCGCGGGCGCAGGGGGCGGCGGCGGGGGAGGAGGAGGCGGGGGCTTCCGGGTCTTGGCCATCGGTGGCCCGCGACGCCGGCGGCGGCAGCGGCGAGGAGGAGGAGGGGGGGCGAGGCGGAGGAGGGATGGCCTGCCTGGGAACGGGTCGGGGTGCGTGTGGCCTTGCGTGCGTTTGGTATTTTTCTCCGGGGCTCTTTGGGTTGCGACGGCCTCCCTCTTAACCCTGACATGTGGGCCAGGGTACACCGGTCCCACGCGCAAGTGAGAGAACGTATCGTGATCGGCCGGCCTCAGGCGCGTTTGGTGGGGTGGAGGGGCCGGCGCGCGTGTGTGCCGTGGGTGGAGCTGATTGGTGGGTCTCCCAGGGGTCCGTGTGGGTGGCTGTTTTGTAGTCGGAGCAGGAGTCTGTAGGCCCATCTGTCAGTGTAAGAACATGCTGGTTTCCCGGAAAAGGAAATTTTGTCAGACAGGCCATCAAGTGTGTTAATCCGCTGGACAAAATAATGTGTTAATCAAACTTTGATCTTTCAGGTTCGACAAAAAACTTTGATCTTTCGATCATGAGACGATAAGTGACGATGACAATCCTCGTTCTAGAAAACAGTCCACTTAAGAGAACATATTACATTTCATAAAAAGAAAATTCCTCGTGTCATATCACTCGGGTAGTTGCGGGTCTCGAGAATAGAATAATGGTGATGGCCCTTGGTTTTTCATGCGCAAAAACGAAGAACTGCTGGTTGCGTGACGTTGCTGATATGTGAGGATTGTCAGATTTCGGAATGCTCCGCTGACGATCTCCCATGGACGCTCATGCTTGGAGAATGTTGGTCGTATGGGACTCGGTCTTGTGCACCCGTGCTTCTGACCGTTTGGTTTCCGAGGGAGCGTTGCAAAGCTCTGCTGTCTGTTACCATCATTGGACATTTTCTTTGTTTGTCCATGATGAAGTCAGTGGTGGAGAATATCATGAAAGCAAAGATTTAAGGACTAGCACAGTTGGTTTAAGTCTTCGGTGCTGAGTAACTGGATTGGTGATCCGTGATTTGTAGCAGCGGCTTGTTAGTGGGGACGGCAGCACATGAGACATTCAGTGTCTGATCTTGCAGAGTGAAAATTCAAGGTCGGGCGTTAATTGGTTGTGTTTGATAATGATCTTGTTGAAAACATTGTTTTACGAGTAGGGACTTTCTTTAGAGTGAAAAACTAAGATCTATAATCGGGCGACGACGGCGCCTGGGCACGGTTCCCTTATTGGAGGCGTCCCTTTTGGAGAAGCTGGACTTCTTGTGATGTTCTGGTGGTGCTAGTACTTCTATTACAAGGAAAAGATTGATGTAGCAGGGCTTTTCTTTTTTGTAATTTATTTTTTTATTTTTTGGATGTGTGCATCTGTAATGCCGCTAGGGCACTGCATTGTTGCAGATGCTGGGTGTAATTGGTATCTTCATTGATATTAATATATGCTCCTTTCTAAAAAAAATATCACTCTTGTGGTGCTTGTAGTGTCGATGAAGTGTGGATGATGTCGTGTGTCTCGCGTGAATCTTTTGGAAACTCGTCGTTTTTCGTATTCGAGTGTACTTTGAGATCAGTATTTCTGATTAACAATTAACATCTTCCGTGATGGTTGTTATTCTAGTTTGTGGTCTTTTGGGCTTAGCACGACGACTTTTTGTCTATCTACTCCAACAAACTCTACTAGTACTATAAAATTTACACGATTTTGATGATGGATGGGCGTGGACGAAGGGTAGCATGCATTTGGCTCGTGGTAGTGTTCATAGTCATCGTAGGTGTTTTAATGACCTATTTGTAATTTTTATTACTTTTAGATTTTTTTGTACTATTGTTGATGATTATTAATATATTGATGAATTTTGCAAGAAAAAAAGAAGCATGAAATGTCAACCTGGTATAATTTGAACTACTAAAAAAACTTACATTTAAGAACAAAGGTAGCATTACTTAGCATGGGTGTGAAAGAACTTAATAAATAGGCATATATTTTTTACTTAGCGCATTAGTGATTTTTATGAAGAATTAATTTTTATTCTTTCCTCTATTGTGAATTACTTATCATAGATTTGTATTTACGCGTGTATATAGATCTTAGACATATAATTCAGGAGAGAGAATATTAAAATAAAATCGTGATGGTTGTTCATCACAATTTCCTCTTATTCTTGTTGGAGATATGCTCAAGAGGCAATAATAAAGTGGTTATTATCATATCCTCGTGTTTATGATAAATGTTTACATCCCAATGCTATAATTGTATTAACCAGAAACATTAATACTGGTGTGTTTTGTAAACATAAAAGAGTCCCTAGTAAGCCTCTTGTTAAACTAGCTTGTTGATTAATAAATGATTATGGTTTTCTGGTCATGGACATTAGATGTTATTAATAACAAGGGCATATTATTAGGAGAATGATGTGATAAACATACTCCTATAGTTAGCATAGCATAAGATCAAGTCATTAAATTTCGTTTGCTACAAGCTTTCAAATACATAGTAACATAATCCTTCGACCATGAGATCATGTTAATCACTATCACTGTATGGATGCTTTGATGACATCAAACACCACTTCCGTAACTGGTGGTTATAAAGGTGGCATTAGGTATTCTAAAAGTATGTGTTGAAGCGCATGGATCAAGAGTGGGATTTGTCCATTCATATGACGATATATATACTCTAGGCCCTCTCGGTGGAGTGTCATCCAATTGGCTTGCAAGCATGTGACAAGGTCACAAGGGATGTCACATCACAGTACGAGTAAAGATTACTTATCGGTAACAATGTTGAACTAGGTATAGAGACACCAACGATCAAACCTCGGATAAGTAAAGCATCGTGCGACAAATGGAATCGGTATCATATGTAAATGGTTCATTCGATCACGAAGTCATCATAGAAATATGTGGGAGACTTTATGGATTTTCATATCCCACTATTGGTTATTGATCGGAGAGGAGTCTCGATCATGTCTGCATAGTTCACGAACCATAGGGAGACACACTTAAGGATTCGATGATGTTTAAAGTAGATATGGAATGTGAGTTAGAGATCGAATGTTGTTCGGAGTCTCGGATTGGATCCAGGACATCACGAGGAGATCCAGAGTGCTCTGGAGAATATGATTCATATAAAGAAAGTCAATTTCTGGGGTTCAGATTTTTTTTTTGGTGTTTTAAATCTCTCCACCCCGGAAGGGGTCACTTGGGATGTGGCAATGCCCTAGGGGCTGGCCGCACCAAACCCTAAAGGGCCAATTCGGCCAAGACTAGTAAAAGGGTCAAACTCTAGTTTGAATAGTCAAATCCTAGTTTGAAAAGTCAACTCTAGTTTTTGGTAAGAAGGAAGACTTGTTGAAAAAGGTTTCAAACTCTTCCCTTGGAGGCCGAGTTGGGGGGACACGGCCTGGGCTGGGAACCCTTGGTTGGCATCCCCCACATATATAAGGAGGGGTGGGGCGCCCCCCTTGTAACCCTAGCACCTTGGCACCTAACCCTAGCCACCACCCCCTCCTCCCTATCGTCCACCATCCTACTCCGGCTTAGGCAAAGCCCTATATAAATCTCTCCACCACCACCACCACACCATCGTGCTATTGGGATTCTGAGGAGATTGACTACCTACGCTGCCTACTGGAACAAGGGAGAGGAAGGTCTTCATCGACTACCATACGTGTGACCGACTGCGGAAGCGCTGCCGGAACGTGGAGCCGTAAGGATCGTCTTGTAGGGTTCGCATCATAGAAAACAAAAATGTTCCTACGATGGGAACTATGTACCAAGATCTATCTACTAGATACAAACAACGGGCGGATGTATATCCGTAGAGAATATACCCCTGATGTAGACGATCTCTTGCCGATCTCAAGATCGAGAGGAAGTCCTAGCGCCGCAAAGCAGCAGCGCATCCGTGCTCGCACACACGTACAAGACACCGAGAAACCTCCGCCTCCTCACTCCAGCGATGCAGCGGAAGCACAACCCTTTCTTGCCGAATAGCCACCGGGAACATGTATCTCGCTAGTCCGAGACCATGGGGGATAAATTCTAGAGGGGGAGAGAGATCCTTCACGAGGAGGTGTGAGTGAGAGAGAGGGAGAGGGGTGCCTTTTATAGGAGAGGGGGAACCCCAAGGGGATGGCCGGCGCATGGGGGCTGCCCCCTTGCCCTCCCCTCTTCATGTGGGTGGACACTCCGCTCACAAAATTCCTTTAAATTCCCTCCACTCAAAATCCCCCTCAAACTTGTTATTAAAATTCCACCAAATTTAATGCAAACTCTCATTAAATAAAACTCTTTTTATTTATTCAGAATTTTGTCAATTACTTTAATGACAAACATTCACATATAACCCCTTGCTAGAATTCTATTTCACATGCAAAACCACTTTATGCAATTTCACCCGAAAACCTGTTTCGGTATCTAGTGAAATAAAATCCTGCGCTTGTTATTCTTTCCGGCATGAAACATTTGCTCCAACTGGATGCTAGTGTCCCTTAAGTATGTCACCCTACAGTTCGCTAATAATGCGGACATGATCGAGACCCTTATCCGATCAATAATCAGTAGCGGGACCTGGAGATCCATACTGACTCCCACACATTCAACGATGACTTTCCTGTGATCGTCGGAACCTTTTACGCTTGTATCTTAATCCCTTTGTTTCACGATATATTACATGTCCGAGATTCGATCATCGGTATCTCCATGCCTAGTTTAATCTCGTTACTGACGTGCACTCTTTTCTCGTTCCCGTGATATAACATTCTAGTGATCAAATCACTTGCTTGCAAGCTAACCAATGTGATATCACCGAGAGGGCCCAGGGTATATCTATTCGCCATCGGGATGAACAAATTCAACTCTTGATCCATGATTCTCAACATAACACTTTAGTAGCTTTGAAGCCATCTTTATAATCACCCAGTTACGGTGTGACGTTTGATGTCAACAAGAAACTCTTTCGGTGTTAGTGATTGGCATGATCTCATGGTCTTAGGATTAGGATCACTTCGTAAGTTGTTTATAGCAATATAAACTCAATGACTTTGATCGTAATGCTATACTTCGGATAAATGTTCATCACATCATTACACTAATATTGTGATCTCGTTATTAACAACATCCAATGTCTATGATCAGGAAACTGTGATCATCTTGTTAATCAACGAACTAGTTTATGAGAGAGGCATAACTAGGAACTTTCTGTTTGTTTATTAAACACACATATATTAATGTTTCCGTATTAATACAATTATAGCATGCAAAATAAACATCTATCATATACTTGGAATACACATAATAAACACTTTATTATTGCCTCTCGAGGCATATTCCCTTCACATCTACACGATCTTCAGATCGGCAAGTGATCGACTACATCAACCACGAGAATCTGATCTCGTTAAACGCTTGGGATCTACGAGGGTTAGTTCTTTACAAACTCGTTGCACCGATCTCGTATATATCTTGGCTTGTCCATAGATTATTTCTTGATTTTATGTATTCATGTATATACCATTTGGAGGATATAAGAGGTAGTAACACCATTTGGAGGCACTACAAGGACTACCCCATACAACAATACATGTTTTGCAACGAATTAAACATATGCTGTACAGTTTAAGGTTAGATACGCATCTAGGCGTTGCACAATGTATCCGTTCTCCCTAGGCTAGAAACGTGTAGATCCTATCGCACCAGACCCTTATTATCTTGCCGCGTCTTATTAGTAACTTCCCATGACTCACGCACGCTCCGCCAGATACCTAGCAGGATGTAAACATTGCCTCTCCCCCGTATCTTTCCGGTATCTTTGGTTTGTGGCGGCTCACGAGTGCCTGCCGCGAAGTTCATCTCTCCTTCTTTCTTCTCATGCCTTTGGCGGCGGCACGATATGGCGCTGCTTAAGGGTAGCAGTCAGAGGGCCTCACAACAGGGAATGCCGGTGCTGCTTGCCATGCCAAGCGATGGTGAACGTCATGTAGGTATGGTTTTCTCTCCCTCATCCAGCCCGTGTGGAGCATGCCCCAGATCTGCTATGCCTGATTCAGCTATGCCCCAAATTTGGCTGCACGAGTCAACTGGCCACCAATTTTGTTTATGGATAACTAGTGTCATGGTGATTACCTAAGTAATTAAACAGTGCGTATTTGAAGGAATTTTTTGGCTGGAAGCCCATGGATGCAACATTTCTCCAAATTTTTCAGGTATGACTTGTCATTTTTACTCTCTGTAATTGCAGGAGACTAATCCATCTAGGGTCTGTTTTTTTTTGCAATTTGCAAAAGAATGTCCATTGATACCAATAAATAGATAGACTACACTCTCACACCTCAATTTTTCAACTGCTATTTACTTCCTTCGTCCAGAAATAACTTACTTAGTTTTGTCTAGATTTGAATGTATCTAGACGCATTTTAGGATATAGATACATTCATATCTAGAAAAACTCAAGTGAGTTATTTCTATACAGAGGAAGTATTATGCATTATAATCTCAGCCCTCTTTTTTCGACTGTTGCTCTTCCATGTATATCATCCGCTTTTACATTGACAGGAGTTGACTGCATCAGCGCGTCAGGATAGATTGTCAGCAATTTACAAAAGGACCAGGCTAGGACACACACCGATGAATCAAATGTTGGAAGTTCAATAAACAAGGTGATATGTATGCTTGCTCATTGGGTATGAAGAAATAATTAGATATATTTTCTCCTTGTTACATTGCACTATCTATTTCTCACGACATGAAGAAATAATCTGTATGGCATTTTACATGTATTGACCGTGGCGCAAGCATCATGAACACACATGTACGATGGTCATTCACCATATATCTATTAATTTAGTTTTGCTTCTTCGTATTTATGAAAATGTGCTTTTGCTATTTTGAGGTTGTCAAGAACTGAATATTTTCTAGATTTGTCAACACTCAGTACTGGAATGTGCCAAATATCTTCCTTGTGCTTGAAAAGGTGTAGAAAGATCGGCAACAGTGCCATAGCTCAATTGTTATACGGGTGTGGTACCATCAACAAAACTTTAGCAGCATTGAACATTGGAAATGTAAGGGTATCAGGTAGTGATGTCACGATAATTGCCAACCACTATCTTATATGTCTTTGTTGCTCTCAATATTCTAAGTACACCCGTCATACTACCAATATGTCAATTACTCATTTCCCCATGATAAAACTGTTAGCTTGCATGCAAACTACAGTCAATGATTCCATCATGATTCATGTAATGTCCCAATCCTTTACCTTGAGGTACTCCTATTATGTAATGCAAGACATGTGTGAACTTTTAGTTTTGGTATACTACCAATTTTTAAGCAACTAATTATTAGAATTCACTATAGCCTTCACACTGTTTTTGCCACTTTGATACTGAAAACGAATTTTGTGCTTGCAGGTCACATACATCGACAAGACTTGCTATTTGGATATCAGCTCTAGACATGTTAGGCCAAGTAATAGAAAGGATCTATCTAGATTAGGTGGAATATCATATTTTGACATAGGATTGTAAATTTCCTACTCTTCATATAATCATCTTGTATGGAATGGTGTTCCATCCAGTATATATAGGATAAGGCAGAATACCATATGCTGATGAAAGATTGTAAATTGTATAGTCTTCAAATGAGTTTCGTGTATGGATTGGTGTTGCAATAATAAAATGAATTCTTTGTGATGGTGTTTTGATATGTCACGTTTGAAATATGTTCTCTCGGTAAGAAAAAGATCCGCCATCTTCTAGAATGATCAAACCATCATGTCGAGAAAATAGTATTTCGCCAAATATAATTTATATACATAGGATGCCTCTACCAACGCATACATTTGTTGGTTTAGCTCTGTAGCTATTTTTCAATGCTTATCACATTGGTTACCAACGCATATATATTCGTTGCATTGTATCCTTGCAACGCCCAAAAACGCAACGCAAATTTCTTCCGTTGGTAAAGTGTTTAGCAACGCATATATTGGCATCTAGATACGCATAAGTGCGTTGCAGTAGAGGGGGTCTTCTTGTAGTGAGGATGGATCAAGCTTAGATCATCATTAGTCCACAACAATAAGTGATGAACTTAAAGTTCAACCTAAATAGGTAATTTTGTTAAGAAGTCAATGGAGTAATTATGCAAGTTCATGGAAGTATCATGAATAGGTGCAAAGAAGTTTTGGAACCAAAATGGTATTCTAATTCTGACAATTCAGAGAGAATGCCATAAGTATGATAGAAATCATAGGGTAATACATACACTCTAGGATGCTTCGCAGCTGGAAAGTTGTTGCAGCTAGTACTTAGTCCATAATCGGTATTCCGATCCACAGTTAGTGTTTTGTCTGCAGTTGGTATCTGGTTAACATAGTCACTCAGATCTTCTTAGAAGTTGCATAAAGAGCATTAAATTTGTCCTAAGCTAAGTAAGACCTAAAGGAGTATAAAATTTAAAGGAGATCGTCTATCGAGATGTTTCGCAAGGTCAAACTTATCCAAGCGAAAATGTCCAAAAGTAAGTAGACATATAACGCTGAAAGATTTGCTTCGGAGATCCACAATTGTGTGGATACACCGTACAATCTTTCATCAGACCGTAATTAGGTAAAGTATAAACTGAATCGAGATCAACATTCTAGTTTAAGAACCAATGGTCTCTATGAATGTAGTTTAAAGACTGTTAGTAAAACCTAAGGGGGAGAGTAGACATTATGAATGAAAGTTGAAGGAAATCCTATAGGTAATAAGGAAAGATTATTTCAAAACCTTAAGAAGGTATAAGCTTGAAGTTGATAAAGGATACATTTAGCAATCAATTCTAAAAGAAACAACTTTTAAGTAACCCTTAAGAAGTAAAATAGAATACCTAATTGGACAAGTGTCCAAAATGAAAAAAATTCCAATGGGTATGGACAAGTTGAGTTCAAATCCAATCTAGGAAGGAGTACTAGGATCAACTATTCTATGACAGGAATAGAAATATAGTCTTCTAACCACAAACACGGGCATATAGAGACTTAAAACTTGTTTTAGTGAGACCCTCTAGACTGTATTTTACATAGTAATAAAGTTTGGTGATTAAGTAAAAGAATTAGATTAGGATATCTAATCAGGTTATGGAATACTCCAATTAATTCCATTTAAGGTCATCATGAAGGGGATAATGTAGCAACCACTACAAAACAATTTTTACTCAAACGGAGAGTTTATAACTTCGAGGACGAAGTTTATTTTAAGGGGGAGAGTCTGTAACATCCTAGCATTAGATCTTAGAAATAAGATGAACCCATATGTGTGCATTGCATTCATGCATAGAAAATCCGAATAAATTTCGCGCTTTTAAACAAAACTTGTCAAAGTGATTGAAGCTTCTCTTAACTTGATGGAACAAGAAGTAGATCATCAAGTTGACTGCGATAAGTTTTAATAGGACTTTGCTAAAACCTTAATTTGGGTAAGGGACATTTAACCTAAGGGTAGATAAAATGAAATAAAAGATAAAACCTAATACATTATGATTTATATTTGATCTTTAGATGATCATATCATAGTATCCATTATAATCACTCATGAGTACCAATTTAAGGATATAACACAAATAACAAGAATGTAACAACTATATCACAATCTCATCTACATATACCATGAGTATCATGGTAATATCTAACCCTACCTCTGAAATAAGATTGGGTACGAAAGAAACTAAGTTTAGATCATTCACCATATATCTTTATTTCCATATCAATCCTTATCATCTCTATTGAGTTATATTTCCATGTATGTTGTTCATCAATGCTGAGAATTCAACTATTGATTCATCCATTCTCAACCTATCAAGTACTTGATCATAACACAGCTTACAAATAAGTGTCTACAAAGAAACAACTAAGAAAAGGTGAATAGTGATGCTAGTTTCAGATGTCATTTATTTGATAAGAATGATTGAAAGGAATCCAGTCAAAAAGATAGTTAATGGAGTTAAATCCCTCCTTGATAGAAAAGAAGATTACAAGGATGAAGTCTGGAGATAGTTACCAGGAGTAGTCCTATTGGATCAAGTAGGTATGGTTAATGAATTATATCTCTTAATCCAATAGAGCTAAACAAAAAATAATTATAATACAACTGTAATGTTGTATTGATGGAGCCTTGTTTAGCCAATTGGAAATCTAAACCATAATGGATCAAAAGATTATAATGATCAAGCCTTATTCACCAAGATTGAATAC
Organism: Avena insularis; assembly: GCA_023614405.1. Taxonomy (NCBI): domain Eukaryota; kingdom Viridiplantae; phylum Streptophyta; class Magnoliopsida; order Poales; family Poaceae; genus Avena; species Avena insularis. Next base: position 444,961,683 of record CM042685.1, read on the forward strand.
TTATGTCACGTATAAGTGGTATTGGTGGATAAAACATGGTTGAAAACCCTAGAAGAGATAAGTTATCCTAGAGTAGTCATTACAAACCACATAAATATGATTTAGGGTTGGTGTGAGTTATTGGAGTAAAGTGAATCTAAGTTGATATTATTCAATTACAGCTAATATAACATAGAGTTATAGAAGTAGTGTTATTCATCTTAAAGGATAGTCAACTTTAGAGAAGGATTAGTGATGGAGGATTAAGGAAGATTGTGAGTAGAGTTTGAAGGAACTACTGGTTGGATGGAAGATTATCAACAGTAGAATAGTAAATACAACCAAGCAAGGATATGAGAAAACTATGAAATACCTTTGTATCAAACTCATTGGATTCATCCAGAAGTTTAGAAGAATGATATACGAATAAGAAGATTTTAATAAGTAAGCTCATCATACTAACCATGATGATGGATAGGAAGAAGTATTATATCTAGGAAAGGAATTCCTTAATTAGAAATCCAAGATTGTGAAATATAATTATATGTTATAAATCATTTTCCTATTTAATCTTGGTAAGCAATCAACTCTAAATCTCAAATCAAACATAATATCCATCTCATATTATTGATCCATCATCTGATGTCTATAACACTTTATAGAAATATTTCCCTATAGCAAATCACATAAGCACATCTCTGTTAGTTCCAACCATCATAACTATATGTGCTTAAGTACATCTTTATCAATTCCTTTCTATAAAACATTCAAGATATAACATTCAAGCACTAAAGGCGATGTCAACAAATATCCCAAACAGAAAACAATATGTTTAGTTATTAAATCTTTAACCACATCCATAAAGGAGTCTAAGTATTTCCAGACAAAACCCTAAAACCAAAGGTAAATAATCATAATTTGAAATCCTAAACCTCTTTATTTATCATAATAAAATAGATACATTGACATTTTCCAAATTAATGGGAGTAGTAATAATCATATCAATGTCTTTTATATTTCATGCATCAAATAATGTTATAGGCTCATTATACATATAAAAGTTTCTATTCAAACTATGAGCCAATTAAAGTTAAGTTGATAAGCAAATAAGAATATATCATTCAAGAAATCCCTAACTATAATAGGAGAGAAAAATAATAAGAAACGTTTCTACAAACTATTAAAAAGGGGTTCATATTGAGTAAATAAAAGAAATACAAAAAGATGATATGATAAAAGTTCACAAAGGATACCAAATATATTTTAGTATTGTTGCAAATATCCAGCAAATAAATCATACAAAGAAAGGTTCAAAATATAAATCAACTCCAAATCTGAATAAGAAAATAGAAAATAGAAAAATGATAAAACCAATAAAAACACTACCTGGCCGTGGCCCAACACCCCTATACCTATCTGGCGCCATCTGTAGCCCACAAAATCCCAGCACCGAGACCAGCTCATTTCTATCTATGACTGACAAGTGGGGTCAGCAGAGGACCGCGAGTTGAGCCGAAAGAATAGCCAGGGGGTTATCCACAAAACAGCCATCATCGTCATCGTCACGCACACGGACAGCTCGCTGGCGGAGCTCGCCGCCGCCCAATGCCGTCATCGTCGTTGTTGCGCCAAGATCAACTCCGCCGTTGCCAGGAGAGGATAAGAAGGCCACCACGACAACCCTGCTCGTCCTCATCCTCAATCTCGCTCCCCAGACTCACGTACTTCCTTCACCCGAAAATCTAGCTCGTCGGAGTTCATCATTCCGGCCAACTCCGACCACCCCTCGCCTCGTGATAACCACCATTAGACGCGCCGTCGTGGACTGAACCATCTAGGACCAAGCACAGAGGCCCGCTCGCTGGGAATCATGTGAAATCGAGCATTCCCTTTCCTCGGCCACCGTGGCCATTACCGTCGATTCGTCGTCGTCACTCCTTCCCAAGCCTCCTCGGTCGCTCTATCATCATCAGGGTGAGTTCCTGAACCTTCTAGTAACATTCAATCGCTTGATCTCGTTGTAAATCGCTGTTTCACCTTGTACCATCGTCGGTCACCGTCGGAGCTCGTCGAAGCTAAAGCTCCGATGACCATTTCCGAGCGGCGCTGCCACTTTTAGGTTCAGTAGGTTGCGCTGATTCGAACTAGGCTTATTTCGCTTGCTGGGGCGCAGTAGATCGTCGTCGGCGACCAACCACTGGCGGCGGTGGTGGTGCTGACGCCATCGTTATGTCATGCTCACCTCATGATCGAACCACTTCAGCTCGTTTGACCAGTCTTTGCCCGCTTGGGTGATGACATGGCCTTGGGCCCATATGTCATTGACTCGGGGTCAAGGCAGGGTCAGTAATAAATAGATTTTCTTTACACAACGTGATAAGGTGGTCCCTGGCCCACTAGTCAGTGACTGGGGCTAACTCTTGTTGCGGTGTAAAAAGTATTTTCTGTTAAGAAATAAATAAAATGTTATAATTCAATTAATAATATTCCAGAAATCAAATAAATGATTAAATCTTGTTTAATTAATAACATTTGATTTATAATTCAGAAAAATGTGTATAATATATGAAAATTTTCAAAAAAATAAAATCTACAACTTAAAACAATTATCAAATATTATTATGATAAATATTTAAATAAATATTATTTCATAAAGGTTTAATAAGTAATAAAACTTTGATAATTCATATTTTTATAATGATAAATGTTAATAATATAAATAAAATACGAAAAATCTTAGAAAAAGAAGGATTCTAATTTAAAACTATAATCATGTATTATTATTTCACTTAGCTAAATATTTATTATTTATTAAGTAATTCTAAAGTAATAAGAATTATAAAAAATCATATCTTATTATTTATAGATCACAAAAATAATATCTACATGTTAAAAATATAATATTCCACTTTTGAGTTAAATAAAAAACTTAAATATTTTAATAACTCAAATTTAAACTTATTTACTTCATTAATAATTCATATAAGGATAAATAAAATTTATTAATATTCCTGAAATGAGTCAAATAAATATAATAAATAGTATTAGTCCTAAATATTAATAATATAAGGCCACAATGGTTTAAAACATTATAAATGCCGTCTTATTAAATTATCCTCAACCTCAAATTAAGATCATATTCTAAGAAGATTTCCATTTATAATAAAAACCTTAAAGAACAATTTAAGAATACACCAAATCTTTTTTATCTACTTTACCCATCAGATTACAAAACTACCCCAACATTATAATAAGTCCATTAGTAGTGAAGCAATATTATATTTTGGTTTATAAAACCATAATCACTCCTTTATAAAAGATAAATGATACTACTCCATTATAGAATCAAGAAACCATTACACCAAGTAAAAGAATAACCATTCTTAAATAACTTAAAGAAAACATTCCAGATACACAAAGTACAAATATCATAAGCATTATACTTTCAAACTATCTTTGTTTTAAAGTTAACCTTAGTCTACAGAATCTTAATATAACACTATAAACATTATTATATGTTTTATAGTTAACTTTGGTCTGAAGTAGTTAAGTTAGAAAACAACTCAAGCCAAACCATTTGAGCAAACCAATAACATCAACCATCACTAACTAACCACAAAGCTTGTTTAGACCTTAGAATAGAAACCTTTTCTTCGAAGGTTATCCTTTTTACCACTTCAAACAAGAACTCTTGTATAAGCAATCTTGAATAGCATTTCATAGGTGTATATTCTATTGCTACATAAATATGTGTTGATCACACACACTCTTAAGCTCTAATAAAAGTACAAATATGAAACTTATCTAAAAAGACCACACAGTCCAAAGTAACCATTTCCGGAATCCGCACCCTAGGACAACTTTATCCCCGGGATTTGCGCTTAGAACGTGCATCACATTACTTATGCATAAAAGCATATTGCTTCTTTAAACATTAGTCCTTACCGGACCAATGATGCTGATTTCAGATTTTGGATCTTATACACTGACTCGAAGACCATGAGTGCATAATCTTGCAATCACAAAAGGCAAGTTCACACTTGCTCATGTCCTTTATTTATTTTCTATAATGTATTTTGCAAATCCAGTGTTGTTATCACCTGCATTTGAAAAAGGTCTTAAAACACTATTTTTGATAATAATGTGAACTATTGGTTACTGATCTAGGGTGATCAGCTAATCTATTAAATATGACAGTTGGAATACCACTGTTCAGAACTATATCACCTAGGACTTAACAACCAATGTCGCCAGTGATTCTTGCGCCGTATATTACGCGTTGACCATGAGATTTGGAATGGGACGGAGAAGTCAGTTGTATCTTCTTTCTCTCGCATGAAGCCGGATGTGCAGGTCGTGGCTGTTATCCTTGTAAAGTGCATATTAATTGGTAATTCATAGAGGATATGCAGCATATGGGTGGGAACCCTCATCGTCCCACGATAGTTTTGGCATCTAACGGTTTGTACAAACCATTGCCGTAATTCGTTATGTGGGCATGGTGTACACCAAGGAGGCATGCGAGGTCGCGAAGGGGGCAGTGATTGGCTTGGATCATCTTCCGGGCCCCACATCATGGAATTGTGGACGGGAATAAGTTGCCCGGTTGTGCAACAAAGAGTTGATCTCTCATGGGTAATTTAACGCACCTCTGCAGAGTTTAAGAACTGTAACTTGTTACTCCCTGTTCTGGGAAGGAGCTGCGAACGGGGGGGAAGGAACTCCATGAAAGTTCTGGTAAACCCGTGAAGGCTGACGAACTGTAACATCCCTAAAATTATGTTTTCAAAGATTGCATATCATTCATGCATGCATATCATTTAGGGATCAAATTTCAAACTCATTTCAAGAAAACAGAGGCACTAAGTGCCATTATTTTATGTGAGCATGCATTGATCTAATGCCTCTCTCAAGTGAGAGTATAATTGTTTTAAACCAAGTTTTGTTTGATCTCATGTTGTTTTGGTTGAATGTTAGAGTTTGGATAAAAATTTACAAAACAAATATGGTTTTAAAACCATCTCCAAAGCATATTCAAATCAAGTGCTATGGCCCTGTTTATTTTGATTTTTCCAATAAGACCAAGCAAGTCCAATGAGACAGCAAGGTCTTATGTCTAATTTTATGAAGTATATACTTTACAAAAATCCATAAAAGGTTTAGATTTCAAATGCTTTTGAATTGTTTGAAATTGAATCCTAAAATTCATTCTCGAAAAAGAAAAAGAATTGGAAAACCCAACTGGGCCTGGCGCCACCATTCCAGCCCAGCAAGCGAATCATCCCACCCGGGTCCTCCCTTCCCTCTGTTTTCTCACCCGCGCAGAACCCACCCCCTCCTCACTGACTAGTTGGCCCCGTCCACGTCACCGCCGTCTTCCCCAAATCACACGAAGAACACGTCGCCACTGGCCGTTGCTAGCGTTGATCGCGCGGCGTAATTGCCATTGAAACGCATGCGTTTCCTGTCAAGCCCCCTACCTACTTAACGCCCTCCTCTCTCCACTCATTTCCCATCACTCGGCGCATCATTTCCGCCACCAGGCTGCCCACAATCTTGCTTGCACCGCCGCTGTACCGAGCCACTCCGGCGGGCGATTCTGGTAAGCTCCGACCGCCCCTCTGCTTCTGATTCAAACGAGCGTGACCGCCACATCCTCGTGCATCTGCTAACACCCCTGGTGTGCCTGCTCGTGACCCAGGTCGTTGTCTTTGTTCACGCCCGCAACCACCAGAGCCACCGCTCAACTCCGGCGAGCAATAGCGGTATGAATCGAGCGCCCCTTGCCTTCTCCTTGAAACCATCTTTCTTACCGTGACCTTGCGCACCCCCTGATACTTTTCGTTCATGCTAGGGCGACGCGGAACCTCGGCAACGTCAACGTCTGCAAGCATCCGACGCCGCGCACAACTCCGACGAGCCTCAGCGACCACCTCTGCGCGCCCCCTTCGCCAACGAAGACCACCTCGAGCATCAGCATCGTCACGCGAACTCGGTGAGCTAAACCACGGCCTCTCTCGCTTCCTGTATCGTCGGCAACATCATCACCCGAGCGTGCCACCGCCAGCCACCGTCGCGTGCCGCCCATCTTTGGTCAAGCAATCATGCGCCGTTAGATCTAGATCGGATGCGTGGAATTAGATCACTTAACGAAGGGGTACGGGACAGATCTGGCCGTGCGATTTCATTTAGATCGTGCGGTCCACGTTAGTCGATCCGTGCGAATCGGTATCAACCAATCAGAGAGCGCCGCGTGGCCAGTCCTTTTTTTTAAACAGAATTTAGATCTATTAGATGTTTAAACTTGTAAAATTCATAACTTTTGATTCCCACGTTCAAATTTGACAAATTTTATACCATTGGAATCAGGAGAGAAAATACTTTCCATTTATGCAATGTGTTTAATGTTTTGCCTCTGTAAAAATGGTTGTTTTTACAGAAACATTTGTAGGCATAATTTGTGTATAGTAATTATTTGAAAAATGTTTTGTTGTTCAAATAAAGTTTATTTGGCATGTTTTAAACTTGTTTATGATTCAGTACTATATACTTGTCTTGTTTGGTGTAGGAAATCATCACATGGCATTTGCATGCATTCATATATTTTTGTTTGAATATATTTGGTATGTTATTTTGGTGCCATTATTTTATGTGTAGATTTTGGTGCAAATAGTGATTGTGATTGTGAGGATTGTTGCTACTCCCCAAACTATCAAGGCAAGTGGTGCTTCATGATTTTATTCCTATGTTTTCAACTATGCACTAGAAATATTTTGCTAGACTTGCATGAATATTTTGATCTATATGCTATGCTTGGGAAATCCTAGTAGTTGTAGAATTGCTAGAAATTTCTAAGTTAAGATGCTTATCAATGACATGCTTAGCCTAGCTAGTAGCAACCAAGGGTGGTTATATATTCATGCTATGAGAAAATATTTCTAAGCCTTTGGACTTGAGTTTTTTCTTAATAAAACAACTAAGTAAATGAAACACCTGGGTGGAAGGGAAAGAATGGTTTGTGTTGAGTGGTTACACAAGGCCCATTTCTATGGTTTACCTTGTGTATCTCACTTGTGGAAAGCCACCCAGGAATAAAGGGATTTGAGATGCCAAATGTTAAGAAGCTTCTAGTGTAGCCACATGGCAATATGGGCTCTGCCTGGATCACATAGGTTGAAATAACTTAGCCATTTGGACAGTTGGTGGTAGTGGGATGATAGGTTGGAACGCGTCCATTTGGTCTAAGGGAAGGCTTCTGAAAGGTCCTGTCTTGGTGAAAATCAAGTCTTGTGGGGAAAGTGCACAACCTCTGCAGATGGAAGAATCTAAGTACTTAGCCATGTCCCTGGTATTGGACAACTTGAGCATCAAGCCATGGAAGCTATCAAGAATCTCCTCATCCCAATTTCTAAGTTAAAACTTGTGGTTGAACAAGGGTAAAGGTTCACCAATGTCTATTGGTGATTACTTGGGAAAGTTTTGTCAAAGAAAAACTTAGTGTTTTCAACTAATAGGCAAAAACCTATTTTGAGCAAAGCAAGCCTAAACTACACTTAGCCAAAATGCATATAGTATCTAGACTACTAATATTCTACTAAGGTATCACCTGCCAATACTATTCCAATGTATTGACCCACTGTGGCTGTAACTTGTGATGTTGCAGGTTATTCTGATGATGATTAGGGGTTACGAGGCTACACTCAACATGCTTGCCTGTGGCACATGAAGATGAAGACTTATTTATCTTATTATATATTTGAACTCTTGTATTAGGCCTGTGGCCATGGAGTTTGTAAAAGACTATGTTTGTCTCTGGAATGATATGTAATAATGACCTTTGTTTCTGTGTACTTCATCTTGAACTGTGGATGCTAGCATTGATCCAGGGACTAGCAATGTAATCACAGGGATCCTTACTTTATAATGGGAGGGATCTTACAGATGGTATCAGAGCACTGTGTTGCTTGTAGGATTATGACCCTAGGATTGGAAACCACTAAGGAAAAATGTTTCAACAACTTCCACACTTGTCTTTTCTTCTCGTAAACTTTTCTAATCTTCTTTCTCATCTCTATTTGTAGATGAACTCCATCAACGAAGCCGTGAGGAAGGGACCACTCATGACTATGACTTTGGAATGTGAGACAGAATTCCCCAAGGCTCTAAAGGACCTCATGGTTGCCATGGGAATACATGGTGCAGCTGTGTACAAAGGTTTTCCTGTGATGGATGAAGGAGTTGAGTACTGGTGGGTGCAACTTCACTTGTATAAAAACAAGGAAGACAACCACAAGGAATTAGGATTCTGCATGGTCACCAACTCAGTGATGCACACCACATTCTCTGATTCAGCAAGGGATGCAACTTGGAAGTCCATCAAGGAGCTTGGTGATAGAATCAAGTGCAGTAATGCTCAACACCCAGAATGACCTAAGGGAAGAAAAGAAGCATACCCAAGAGTTAGAGGCTACCAACCAACGTTTAAGAAAGGACATCATAGACTTAGCAATGGAGTCATGTGATCAGGATCGACAGATTGCCTCTAGGGATGCCCTGTTAGCCAACTTGGCAAATGAGATGGGATTGTAACATACTTCGTTAGTTGGACCACCACACTCTCATTTTATTTCCCAAATGTTGTTTAAAATAAGTTGAACCTTGGATGCTTGTAATGGTTTTATGTATGCCATGACTTGTGTGTTTTGATTGTCAAAGATATGCATGTGATGCCTTGTCTTGTGATTCATCTCTATTAATGTTGATTCTAACTTTTTCTATCTTATAAAATAGATGCCTAATGTTACTATCAGCACAGCTGAAGAGTTCAAGGGAACTCGTTTTGGCACTCGACTTGTTGAGCTCACTAGTCTGCTCAATCTTCCGCTTCCTAGCATCATGGTGCTTCCCCTCACCAAGTTTGAGAGGAAAGACCTTTGGGGCTTCAAGGTTAATCAGCCAGGACGCCAGACTGAGCCTACCACAGAGGCAATCATCTTCAAGTTCATGCATGATGACAGGGAGAGAGGCCTAGAGGTAGTCATGCAGGATTTACTTGCGCGTCTGTTAGGGAGACACTCTCGGGAGATTAGAGGTACTCACTTCCATGCCTTCAGTAGACGTGACGAGGATGGTGAGGCCATTGACTTCGAGGACACTGCTAGAGAGACGGCAGAGCCAATTCGTCTATTCCTCCATGACTTAGAGGTTCTTCTTAGGCACTTAGATACTGATAGGACCAACGTCATGCTTAGCAATGACGAGCTCCAGGTGCAGCTTCGTGAGAAGGACAAGCTCTTCGCGGAGCAAGATGAGATAGTCAAGGAAATGGAGTCCAAGTTTGAGAGTCAAGATAGAAAATTCAAGAGTCAAGAGAAAAGAGTCCAAGATAGGAACAAGAGGATTCGAGAGATGACTGTAGAACTTGATACTAAGGACTTAGAGCTCGAGCATCAGCAGGTGGTGATTGAGAGACTTCGTTCACAGAAGAGGGCTCTCAAAGCCAAAATAGAGGCCTTGACTACCAATGTCGAGGAATACAAGACCGCTATGGAGAATGCAGGTCTTACACTTGTTGATGAGGAGGTTGATGCAGAGGAGTAGTGATGACTACTCATTTACCTTTTATTTACCATGTTTTTGATTATTGAGTCGCAATGACCATCCAACATGTGGGTGGCTTGCTATTGGTGTGTTTACCTTTCAAAACTTGTTGTTTATGTTGTTGAACTTTTGTTATTTTGATGCATGCTTGGTGATTATCTATGTGATGTATTGTGCATGTGAAGCATAAATGGGCATCTCATTCTTATCCTTATTGAAAATCACAGATGCCTCCCCGACGTGCCAATCCCAACCCTAACAACAACAACAATATCACCCCCGAGATGCAGCAGATGATGACAGCTCAGACACAGCTGATGCAAATGATGACCACGTTCATATAGAATCACAACAACAACAATAATAATAACAACAACAACAATCAGAACAACCCACCGGGTTTTGACATGCTTACCAGGTTCTTAAGACTGAGGCCAGCAAAGTTCTCAGGAACTACTGATCCTATGGTGGCCAATGATTGGCTATGCTCTGTTGTAACACTCTCAGAATCGGCCCTGTGCAAGTTTTAGCGAAAACTCGCCAAACCCGCATAGAAACGATTCGAAGGTGCCCACCAGGCACTTTCGTGCGGGTGAAAAACGAAGTAATAACATTACACAACAGTCCTCGATGGGACCCACAGAACAGATATATATATACAACAGCGACTCAATGAGTCAAGAATACAGATATACAGAACAAAGATCCAAATCACCTTGAAAACAATAGAGCGTCCAGCTACGGACAAGATGCAAATGGGCCTAAGAGCCCTGAAGAATAACCAATGGCGTCCATAACCTGCCAAAGCCAAGCGGAAGGGTAACCACCGCTAACGACGTCGATCTCAAACCTGCTTAAACAAAAGGTGCGACAAAGGGCAAAGGAAAAAGAGGCGTCGATCGAGGCCGATTGCAGCGAGGCTAGAATTGGCGGTCCTCGCCTGGTATGGTGGATCAAGGCGGCGGCATGCACTAAACAACCTATAGAGACTCGGAACAACAGCGACTATCGAGAGGTAAGAAAGACCTACTCGGAACCAACTGATACCAACACCAAACAAACCCATCTGGTGTTTCCCTCGAGACCAAGCGAGGAAGTCACCGAGGAACTCACACCGCTGGCGCTTTTGTTTATTCGGTTATCGTGGCAGCAATTACTAGTCAGGTGTAGATAATCATCCTGATAAAATAAGCAGTGGGCCGTTTTATTTAATCATTCCGTTATAGTTGCAGCACTTACTAATCAGATACAATTAGCATGAGATAACCCTAAAACCCCAGCAGTTGTTGTTACTTTCATTTAGCCATTCCGTTATAGTGAAGCTGATTACTAGTCATATCGGATACAAGTCAATTTATAACATAAACTTTAGTTATAGTTGTCTATGATCAAGCACCGTGCTCCAAGTCGTCCATAACCGGACACGGCTTCGAAAAGATTTAACCTGCGAGGGTGCACCAAAGTATCCACAAGCACTTGACCCTTTTGCCGATCGGTTAACATACACCCATCGGTATGTCGGCGGGGCCTAAGTCATAGCGTTCCCAGACCCAAAGCAAGCACGGCCACCCACTAAGTACACATAACGAAGTCGGCCGGTCTCCGAGACGGACTTAGGGTTTGGGTAGACGGCTATGAACGACAGCAAATCCCAAAACTGGGACTGTCGACACCGCGAAAACGTGTCCCGATCCTAAACAGTACAGTGTGCTCCTCGCACAAACGTAATAAAGCAGTAAAGCATGGCATAAGTACAAGATCGTAAATAAAACCTCAAACTAGTTTGTGGCCCCCAGTACAATACTTTGAAATCAGGTACTAATCAATGGGGGGCCCATATCTCCCCACCTGTGGTTAGCGCGCTCGATCTCGGAACAGGTGTCAAGAACTCGGGGTCCTACGGGACACAAGTGGGCGGTCGGAAACCAACATTATCTATCACCCACCGATGCCTCTGTTTACTTACTTCAATTTTAGTTGTTAAACAGTAATTAAAGTGAACAATAATTAAAGCCATGATCATCTCCAACATTAAACAGGCGGCAAACCTCCAGCAACTGTGGTACTTAACGACCATAATAGCACTTGAGCAAGCGACTACGACGCGCGAGTCCAACTATCTACCAAACAACAGGTAGTAGGATGTGTCCAAGGCAATATAGGGCTGCAAGGGGATATCACGGTTGCGGAAACTAGAGCATCGCCACACAGATAGCAATAGAGCAACAGGAGGGAATAAATACTATAAAGTAAAATAGGTAGAAAGGGGGAGATGCTCGCCTGAAAACATTGCCGAAGGGTTCATCCGAAGATCGGGTCGGCACTCTCATCGACTCAACGGTCTTATCCGCAAAGAAGCAAACCACTAGAAGAAACACCGGATGCAATATTTAATACTACGACAAAAGATCGGGCATGATGCATGTATGATGTATGGCATGGCAAAGATGCGGTGCAATTGGGCAATCTTAAGTGGAACCGGGGTCCCGACAATTAATTATATTGTTCATGTTGTTTAGATGCCCCCAATTTAAATGTTGTCTTAGCATGGCAAATGATAGCACCGGTTCGCTACACAAATTTAAATGAGGCCAATATAAGGCTAGATTTGCCCGCATATGGGCCCATATTTAATTATTAGGTGAATCGGCATAAGGCCCCCAAACCACATGATAAGATGCATGCGAGTATGACAATTTAATATGCAACAATTTGTATTATATTATAAAATAGGGTTTCGGGAAGGGGTTCACACATTAGAGGGTCTCGACGAACTTGAGGTTCCGGGGTTCGGGGTCCGGTCTCAGGGTTCAGGGTTCGACGGAATCGTTCTCGGACAACTGAGGTAGATCTTGTCGCATCCGGGAAGCAGGACTTGGTTCGACGTCAGGGGCGCATCGGACTCTCCTTGGTCGGTGTCGAACTTGTCGTGGTGAAGATCTTGTCGGGTCCGCGTATCGGGTCGGTCCTGGCGTTCAAAGTGGAGAACTTGGCGTTCCGGTGGCGATCTTGGCGGTTATCGGGTTCGGTCTTCGAATCCGTGTAGATGGTCTTGGCGTTCCGGGGATCTTCGAGTCGGGGATCTTGGACCGTGTCGGCCTTCTCGAGGTCATGCATCGCCGCTCCGTGTGGAAGGCCTCGAGGGTTCGGTGACGGAGATCTTGACGGCCCGAGAGGAGGACTTGGTACCCGCTCAATGGTCGAGGAGGATCTTGGCGAGACACCGGGTACGGGGTCGATCTTCGGGTTCGGGGGTCTCGGCGTCTGTAGTAGGTCTTGGTCTTCGGGGAGGTAACACTCCTTGGTTTCACAAGCGGAGGGCGATCTTATGGCGGGGCGAAGTAGATCCTAGCAATCGCCCAAGTCGACGGTCTCAAAGCTTGATCGGCCCAATCGGCGCGTGGTACGCGGAGCACATGCCGCACTTGAACAGGTATTGGTATGTGCTGCAGAGGCACGGTGAGGGGGTCGCGGCGTGCGGGGTCGCAGCGAGGCCGGCACGCGGAGACGGTGGCGCGTCCCTGTCGGCAGCAGCCACTCGGGCGAGGAGGAGAGGCTGAGATGGGCGGAGGTGGGCTCTGGACGCGGCGGGCTCGCAGAGGATGGCGGAGCAGGCCAAGCGGGTCCGTGGGGGACGGAGGCGAAGGTTGGCCAAGGGCCAGCGGAGATGCTTAGCGGAGGAGGCGGCACGGAGGCGTCGATGGAGCCGCGACATGAGGCGGAGAGGGGGGCCAGGAGCTTGGTGAAGCGCGACGAGGAGGCTGGGCGGCCGAGACAGCGGCCAGGAGGCGGGGCTCACGGAGGGAAGGGAAGGCGGAGGGGAGGCTGACGGGCGCTGCTTAGGTGGGAGCAGGGAGGCGGAGGAGGAGGCGGTGGCAGTGTTCTGTGAGGCAATGAGGAGGAGGGGCGGTGAGGGGCGAGCGCGGAGGGAGGCGATTGATGCTGGGAGGGAAGGGAAGGTGACCCGGCGGTGGAGGGCGGTTGCTGCCGGAGGTGGAGAGAGGAGAGAGGGGGCGCGGGGAGACGAGGCGGGGAAGAAGAACAGGGGAGGAGCGGGGACAGGGGGTCTCGGGGGGAGAGGGAGTGGTGGGGCGGAGGGTGGGACCAGGGCAGGTGGCGGGCAGTGTGTGTTGTGTGGGTGGGGCTGTGGGGTGGGTCCCAGGGAGAGAGAGGGGGAGAGAGAGAGGGAGGAAGAGGGCTAGGCCAAGTGGCGGTGTCTGGTTGGGTGGGGGTTGGGGACAGGACGACGTGGCGGCGTGGTACTGGTCCGGGTGAGGTGGCCGGAGGGTGTGGGTAGATAGGTTGGTAGAAAAGGGTTTGGGGTGGACCGTTTAAATTTCTGGGGGTGGTCGTTCGGGTCGAATCGGCCCGTTCGACTGCCCCACTAAAAATATTTAACTATTTTTATTTATTTTCAAAATAACTTTTGTAATTAGTTTTAGACAAACAAAATATCCGGAACATCCGGGGTTTAATTTGAAATAGAAGGAGGGCTAATTTTAGAAAACGATTGTCTTTCGCAAATAGTTTTTTGGCAAATTAATATGCATGATGATGACGATGCTCAAATGCAATGTGGCATGATGACATGAGCATGCGGTCATGATGATGCAATGCACAAAAACAACGCGATTTTCTAGTAGTGGTTTTGCGGGATGCCACAATTCGACACCACTAACTATGGATCTCGCCCTCGAGATCCGCCTCATGGTACCGGAAGGAAGGTCGGTGATCTGCATCTTCTGGCTTCGTGTAGATCTTCGCGACACCACTAACAAGGGTTCTTGTTCACGTTCATCAAGAGAGCACCCCGGATAAACAACGGACGAAGTTAAAGGTAAGGCCACCTCTAACTTCCATGGAAGGAGTAGAATTGCATCGATCCACTATTCAATATACAGAGCAAATGATAAGAGTAGTGGTATGGTCGCGACTCCATCCCGCACTCAAAGCATTACTCTGTACACGAACAGATAGATTATGCAACCAACCCTCAGGATTCAGACTGAAGATCTCGACAAGCGAGGTTCAGAAACAAAGGAGTGATGCAGACTCTGCATCGGATCTGGCGTAGATGATGTCGTCGCGTCAGAAAACACCGGAAGGCACAAACAAGGAACAAAGAATGGTACGCAGACGGATTTCTCAGACAGCATGAACACCGGATGTAGCAACACCGTTACCAAAGGAGGAAGCGAAACCCTGAAGGTACGACGGAAACCCAACCGCGAGAAATCCTGGACTCGAAGAGAGAGAAGAGAGCGGATTCCAAAACACGTAGAGGTAAGAGAAGAATAGCAGAGGGGTAAGGAGTAAAATCAGACTTAATCAGAACTATCCAACCGATTTTTCAAAATAGTTTTGACACTCTACTTGACGTTAGCTAGGTTATCCTCTGAGGCTGGACTTGTGGGGTATCGCAACTGCTGGGCTCTGATACCACTCTGTAACACTCTCAGAATCGGCCCTATGCAAGTTTTAGCGAAAACTCGCCAAACCCGCATAGAAACGATTCGAAGGTGCCCACCAGGCACTTTCGTGCGGGTGAAAAACGAAGTAATAACATTACACAACAGTCCTCGATGGGACCCATGAGCAGATATATATATACAACGACTCAATGAGTCAAGAATACGAATATCTAACAAAGATCCAAATCACCTTGAAAACAATAGGCGTCCACGGACAAGATGCAAATGGGCCTAAGAGCCCTGAAGAATAACCAATGGCGTCCATAACCCTGCCCAGGCCAAGCCAGAAGGGTAACCCTGCTAACGACGTCGATCTCAAACCTGCTTAAACAAAAGGGGTGCCGACAAAGGGCAAAGGAAAAAGAGGAGCGTCAAGATCGAGGCCGATGCAGCGAGGCTAGAATTGGCGGTCCTCGCCTACTGGTATGGTGGATCAAGCGGCAAAGATGCACTAAACAACCTATAGAGACTCGGAACAACAGGCGACTATCAGAGAGAGGTAAGAAAGACCTACTCGGAACCAACCTGATACCAACACCAAACAAACCCATCCTGGTGTTTCCCCCTCGAGACCAAACGAGGAAGTCAGCCGAGGAACTCACACCGTTGGCAGTTTTGTTTATTCGGTTATCGTGGCAGCAATTACTAGTCAGGTGTAGATAATCATCCTGATAAAATAAGCAGTGGGCCGTTTTATTTAATCATTCCGTTATAGTTGCAGCACTTACTAATCAGATACAATTAGCATGAGATAACCCTAAAACCCCAGCAGTTGTTGTTACTTTCATTTAGCCATTCCGTTATAGTGAAGCTGATTACTAGTCATATCGGATACAAGTCAATTTATAACAGTAAACTTTAGTTATAGTTGTCTATGATCAAGCACTGTGCTCCAAGTCGTCCATAACCGCGGACACGGCTTCTCGAAAAGATTTAACCTGCAGGTGCACCAAAGTATCCACAAGCACTTGACCCTTTTGCCGATCGTTAACATACACCCATCGGTATGTCGGCGGCCTAAGTCATGACGTTCCTGCACCCAAAGCAAGCACGGGGCCACCCCACTAAGTACACCAAGAACGAAGTCGGCCGGTCTCCGAGACGGACTTAGGGTTTGGGTAGACGGCTATGAACGACAGCAAATCCCAAAACTGGGACTGTCGACACCGCGAAAACGTGTCCCGATCCTAAACAGTACAGTGTGCTCCTCGCACAAACGTAATAAAGCAGTAAAGCATGGCATAAGTACAAGATCGTAAATAAAACCTCAAACTAGTTTGTGGCCCCCAGTACAATACTTTGAAATCAGGTACTAATCAATGGGGGGCCCATATCTCCCCACCTGTGGTTAGCGCGCTCGATCTCGGAACAGGTGTCAAGAACTCGGGGTCCTACGGGACACAAGTGGTGATCGGAAACCAACATTATCTATCACCCACCGATGCCTCTCGCTTACTTCAATTTTAGTTGTTAAACAGTAATTAAAGTGAACAATAATTAAAGCCATGATCATCTCCAACATTAAACAGGCGGCAAACCTCCAGCAACTGTGGTACTTAACGACACGCAATAGCACTTGAGCAAGCGACTACGACGCGCGAGTCCAACTATCTACCAAACAACAGGTAGTAGGATGTGTCCAAGGCAATATAGGGCTGCAAGGGGATATCACGGTTGCGGAAACTAGAGCATCGCCACACAGATAGCAATAGAGCAACAGGAGGGAATAAATACTATAAAGTAAAATAGGTAGAAAGGGGGAGATGCTCGCCTGAAAACATTGCCGAAGGGTTCATCCGAAGATCGGGTCGGCACTCTCATCGACTCAACGGTCTTATCCGCAAAGAAGCAAACCACTAGAAGAAACACCGGATGCAATATTTAATACTACGACAAAAGATCGGGCATGATGCATGTATGATGTATGGCATGGCAAAGATGCGGTGCAATTGGGCAATCTTAAGTGGAACCGGGGTCCCGACAATTAATTATATTGTTCATGTTGTTTAGATGCCCCCAATTTAAATGTTGTCTTAGCATGGCAAATGATAGCACCGGTTCGCTACACAAATTTAAATGAGGCCAATATAAGGCTAGATTTGCCCGCATATGGGCCCATATTTAATTATTAGGTGAATCGGCATAAGGCCCCCAAACCACATGATAAGATGCATGCGAGTATGACAATTTAATATGCAACAATTTGTATTATATTATAAAATAGGGTTTCGGGAAGGGGTTCACACATTAGAGGGTCTCGACGAACTTGAGGTTCCGGGGTTCGGGGTCCGGTCTCAGGGTTCAGGGTTCGACGGAATCGTTCTCGGACAACTGAGGTAGATCTTGTCGCATCCGGGAAGCAGGACTTGGTTCGACGTCAGGGGCGCATCGGACTCTCCTTGGTCGGTGTCGAACTTGTCGTGGTGAAGATCTTGTCGGGTCCGCGTATCGGGTCGGTCCTGGCGTTCAAAGTGGAGAACTTGGCGTTCCGGTGGCGATCTTGGCGGTTATCGGGTTCGGTCTTCGAATCCGTGTAGATGGTCTTGGCGTTCTGGGGATCTTCGAGTCGGGGATCTTGGACCGTGTCGGCCTTCTCGAGGTCATGCATCGCCGCTCCGTGTGGAAGGCCTCGAGGGTTCGTGTGACGGAGATCTTGACGGCGAGAGGAGGACTTGGTACCCGCCAATGGTCGAGGAGGATCTTGGCGAGACACCGGGTACGGGGTCGATCTTCGGGTTCGGGGGTCTCGGCGTCTGTAGTAGGTCTTGGTCTTCGGGGAGGTAACACTCCTTGGTTTCACAAGCGGAGGGCGATCTTGCGGTAGCGGACGAAGTAGATCCTAGCAACTGGCCCAAGTCGACGGTCTCAAAGGATCGGATCGGCCCCAACTGGCGTGGTACGCGGAGCACATGCCGCACTTGAACAGGTATTGGTATGTGCTGCAGAGGCACGGTGAGGGGGTCGCGGCGTGCGGGGTCGCAGCGAGGCCGGCACGCGGAGACGGTGGCGCGTCCCTGTCGGCAGCAGCCACTCGGGCGAGGAGGAGAGGCTGAGGACAGGCCGGAGGTGGGCTCTGGGCGGCGGCTCGCAGAGGATGGCGGAGCAGGCCGCCATGGTCCGTGGGGACGGAGGCGGCAGGCGGCCCTGGGCCCCGGAGATGCTTGACGGGAGGGCGGAGGCGGGCGTCGATGGAGCCATGACGAGGCGGAGAGGGGGTCGCCGCGAGGAGCTTGGTGGGGCGCGGACGAGAGGTTCTGGGCGAGGCCGAGGACAGCGGCTCGGGGAGGCGGCGGGCGGCCGGAGAGGGAAGGAAGGCGGGAGGGAGGGCGACGGGCGCTGAGGTGGGAGCCAAGATGGAGGCGAGGGAGGAGGAGGAGGGCGGCCTTGGAGGAGGAGAGGAGGCTGCGGAGGAGGAAGGGAAGGTGTGACCGTGGAAGGAGGGCTTGGAGGTGGAGGTGAGAGAGAGAGAGGGGCACGGGGAGGCAGGCGGGGAAGAAGAACAGGGAGGCGGGGGGGGGGGTCTCGGGGGGAGAGGAGAGGGAGTGGTGGGGCCGGAGGGGTGGGACCCAGGGCAGGTGGCGGGCCAGGCGTGGGGGCTGTGTGTGTGGGTGGTGTTGACCGGGGTGGTTGGGGTATGCTGCTGGCGTGCGTGTGTGTGTTGTGTGGGTGGGGCTGTGGGGTGGGTCCCAGGGAGAGAGAGGGGGAGAGAGAGAGAGGGAGGAAGAGGGCTAGGCCAAGTGGCGGTGTCTGGTTGGGTGGGGGTTGGGGACAGGGCGACGTGGCGGCGTGGGACTGGTCCGGGTGAGGTGGCCGGAGGGTGTGGGTAGATAGGTTGGTAGAAAAGGGTTTGGGGTGGACCGTTTAAATTTACGGGGTGGTCGTTTAAGAATCGCCTGCTCGCGCCCACTAAAAATATTTAACTATTTTTATTTATTTTCAAAATAACTTTTGTAATTAGTTTTAGACAAACAAAATATCCGGAACATCCGGGGTTTAATTTGAAATAGAAGGAGGGCTAATTTTAGAAAACGATTGTCTTTCGCAAATAGTTTTTTGGCAAATTAATATGCATGATGATGACGATGCTCAAATGCAATGTGGCATGATGACATGAGCATGCGGTCATGATGATGCAATGCACAAAAACAACGCGATTTTCTAGTAGTGGTTTTGCGGGATGCCACATCTGTGAATAAGGACTTGGTAACTGTTGGCTGTACTGATGAAGAGAAGGTCAGATTTGCAGCCCACTTGTTGGAAGGACCAACAGCCATTTGGTGGGATAACTTCCAGATCACCACTCCCATTGCGGATGTGACATGGGCTATCTTTGAAGATGGTTTCCGTACTGCTCACATCTCATCCGGAGTGATGAGTTTGAAGAAGAAGGAATTTCATAACTTGAAGCAGCACCACCGCAGTGTGGCTGAATATATTGAGGAATTCAACAATCTGGCGCGCTATGCACCGGATGAAGTTGACACTGATGCTAAGAGGAAAGAGAAGTTCCTTGAAGGATTGAACGATGAATTGAACCTGCAGTTAGCTGTGGCCTATGTCCCCACATATCAGTATCTTTGTGACAAGGCTGCCATCTTGGAGAGCAAGATGAAACAAGTTGAAAGCAGGAAGAGAAAGCACTCTGACAAGCACAACTCGGGATCATCTCACAAGCGTTCCCATTATGATGATAGTGGGAATTCTGGATCCCACAAGCATGGAAATTACAACAAACACCACAACCACAACCGTCATCATGACAACAAGCATTACCATAGTCATGACAATGACAAGTACAAGATTCACAAGAGTGGGTACAAGAACCACCACCATGGAAGTGGAAGTGGTAGTGGAAGCCAGCCTGTCAAGAAGGATCTTAGTCAGGTTGAATGTTTCAAGTGCAAGAAGATGGGGCATTATGCAAATGAATGCATAGAAAAGAAAGTTGAAGGACCCAACAAGCCCAACCCTTTCTAGAAGGGGCAAGTGAACCACATCAATGTGGAAGAAATCTATGAGGAACCTGATGCTGTTGCTGGTAAGTTCAAACTCAATTCTGTTCCAGCATTTGTTCTCTTTGATACTGGTGCATCTCATTCATTCATATCAAGAGCATTTGTTGAAAGAAATGAACTACCGATAGAAACTATTGGGTGTCCTATAAAAGTAAGTTCTCCTGGCGGAGAAATGATAGTGAACTCAGGATGTCATGATCTAGTCATAGAGTTTGGGAAGTATAAGTTTCCCGTTAATCTGATAATCCTAAACTCCCAAGGATTGGATGTCATTTTGGGAATGGACTGGATGACTAAGCACAAGGGAGTGCTAGATTGTGCCAACCATACTGTCTCACTCACAAATCCAGAAAACAAAAGGATCAGATTTAAGACCAACTTTGAATAAAAAAGGAGTAAGCTAAATTCTCTTAAGGGGGTTAGCATAGACAGTGTGCCAGTTGTGAGTGAATATCCGGATGTGTTTCCGGAAGAATTGCCGGGAATGCCACCAGATAGGGATGTGGAATTTATGATTGATTTGCTACGAGGATCTGGATCAATAGCAAAGAGACCGTATAAGATGTCAGTTGATGAGTTGAAAGAACTCAAGAAACAACTTGGAGAACAGTTACAGAAAGGATTTATTCAACCAAGTTCTTCATCCTGGGGAGCACCACTATTGTTCGTGGAAAAGAAAGATAGAAGTCAAAGGTTATGCATAGATTACCGTTCACTCAATGAGGTGACTATCAAGAACAAGTACCCTTTGCCTAGAATCAATGACTTGTTTGATCAGTTAGAAGGAGCATGTGTGTTCTCCAAGATTGATCTTCGATCAGGATATTTTCAGCTTAAGATAAGAGAACAAGACATACCTAAGACAGCTTTCACCACTAGGTATGGATTGTATGAGTACACCGTGATGCCATTTGGTTTAACCAATGCACCAGCATACTTTATGAATATGATGAATAAGGTGTTCATGGAGTTCCTTGACAAGTTTGTTGTCGTTTTCATCGATGACATTTTGATCTACTCCAAGAGCAAAGAAGAGCATGAAGGACATTTGCGTTTGATACTTGAGAAGCTTAGGGAGCATAAGCTGTATGCCAAATTCAGCAAGTGTGAGTTTTGGTTGAATGAAGTTGGATTTCTTGGACACGTTGTGTCAGTAGATGGTGTAGCAGTTGATCCTGCTAAAGTTTCAGCTATAACTGAATGGGAATCTCCTAAGTCAGTGAAAGAGGTTCGTAGTTTCCTTGGCTTGGCAGGATACTACAGAAGGTTCATTGAGAATTTCTCCAAGATAGCTAAACCAATGACAGATTTGCTAAAGAAAGACAAGAAATTTGCTTGGTCTGAAGGGTGTGAACTCAGTTTCCAAGAATTGAAGAAGAGACAAGTGACAGCACCAGTCTTATGTCTGCCAGATTTGGAGAAGGATTTCCAAGTGTATTGTGATGCATCTCATCATGGATTAGGTGCAGTGTTAATGCAAGAAGGGAAAGTTGTGGCTTATGCTTCAAGACAACTCAAAACTCATGAGGTAAATTACCCTACTCATGATTTGGAGTTAGCCTCTGTTGTCCATGCACTCAAAACATGGAGACACTATCTTTTGGGAAAGCGATGTGAAGTATTCACAGATCACAAAAGTTTGAAGTATATCTTCACCCAGAAAGAAATTAACACGAGACAAAGAAGATGGCTAGAACTCATCAAGGACTATGACTTGAGTTTGCAATACCACCCTGGTAAAGCAAATGTTGTAGCGGATGCTCTACGCCGTAAGGTTTTTGTGAATGGCCTTACTAAGGGAGAATTGCAGATGATCTGTGTGCCCAATTTAGAGATCTCAGATTGGAGATTGTGCCTGAAGGACATCTCATGTCATTGGATTTTCAAACCACTCTGTTGGACAAGATCAAAGAAGCCCAAAAGGCAGATAAGGAAATTGAAGAGATTAAAGAAAAGATTGGCAAGGGAAAAGCCAAAGGATTCCATGAAGATGAACAAGGTACTTTATGGTATGGAAAACGTATCTGTGTTCCACAAGACCCGGAACTTCGGAAACTGATTTTACAAGAAGCACACAACTCACCGTATTCCATTCATCCGGGTAACACCAAAATGTACATGGATATGAAAGAAAGATTTTGGTGGAATAATCTCAAGAAGGACATCGCCGAACATATTGCTTTGTGTGATGTATGTAGTAGAGTGAAAGCGGAACATCAGAAACCAGCAGGATTATTACAACTACTACCTATTCCTGATTGGAAGTGGGACAAGATTGGCATGGATTTCATTACCGGATTGCCAAGGACCCGGTCAGGATATGATTCTATTTGGGTAGTAGTGGATCGCTTAACTAAAGTGGCTCATTTTATACCCGTGAAGACAACTTATACAAGTTCTAAGTTAGCCAGGATCTATATGAGTAGAATTGTATGTCTACATGGAGTACCCAAGAGTATTGTGTCTGATAGGGGAACTCAATTCACTTCTCATTTTTGGAGGCAACTACATGAGTCATTGGGAACGAGATTGGAATTCAGCACTGCTTTTCATCCCTAGACTGATGGACAGACAGAAAGGACCAACCAGATTCTTGAAGATATGTTGAGGGCATGTGCCCTAGACTATGGAGCTAGTTGGGATGAAAGTCTGCCTTACGCAGAATTCTCTTACAATAACAACTATCAAGCCAGTATTGAGATGGCACCATTTGAATTTCTCTATGGGAGAAAGTGTACCACCCCATTGTTATGGAATGGTGTGGGAGAAAGAAGTTTGTTCGAACCAGAATTAATCAAAGAGGCTGAAGAGAAAGTCAAGCTAGTTAAGGACAGATTGAAGATAGAACAGTACCGACAAAAGAGCTACACAGATACTAAGCGTAGAGAAGTCACCTATGAAGTGGGTGATAGAGCTTATCTTAGAGTGTCACCACTTCGTGGAGTGAAGAGATTTGGTGTCAAAATATGTTGGACCACTCAAGATTTTGAGTCGTAAAGGAGAAGTAGCTTATGAGATTAAATTGCTAGAATCATTGTTTGCCGTTCACAATGTGTTTCATGCGAGTCAGCTGAAGAAATGCCATCCAGAGATGGAAGAGACTTCCTTGAAGGATACTATACCATTGGAGGAAGTCCAATTGGAAAGTGATCTCACTTACGAGGAAAAACCTATCAAGATTCTTGAGACTGCAGAAAGAGTTACTCGGACTAAGACTATCAAATTCTGTAAAGTTCAATGGAACCATCATTCCGAAGAAGAAGCAACATGGGAAAGAGAAGATGATCTTCGGAAAGACCACCCTCCCCTATTTGCTAGCCAACCCGAATCTCGAGGGCGAGATTCACCTTAAGGGGGTTATATTTGTAACATCCCTAAAATAATGTTTTCAAAGATTGCATATCATTCATGCATGCATATCATTTAGGGATCAAATTTCAAACTCATTTCAAGAAAACAGAGGCACTAAGTGCCATTATTTTATGTGAGCATGCATTGATCTAATGCCACTCTCAAGTGAGAGTATAATTGTTTTAAACCAAGTTTTGTTTGCTCTCATGTTGTTTTGGTTGAATGTTAGAGTTTGGATAAAAATTTACAAAACAAATATGGTTTTAAAACCATATCCAAAACATATTCAAATCAAGTGCTATGGCATTGTTTATTTTGATTTTTCCAATAAGACCAAGCAAGTCCAATGAGACAACAAGGTTTTATGTCTAATTTTATGAAGTATATACTTTCCAAAAATCCAGAAAAGGTTTGGATTTCAAATGCTTTTGAATTGTTTGAAATTGAATCCTGAAATTCATTCTGGAAAAAGAAAAAGAATTGGAAAACCCAACTGGGCCTGGCGCCACCATTCCAGCCCAGCAAGCGAATCATCCCACCCGGGTCCTCCCTTCCCTCTGTTTTCTCACCCGCGCAGAACCCACCCCCTCCTCACTGACTACTGGGCCCCGTCCACGTCACCGTCGTCTTCCCCAAATCACGCGAAGAACACGTCGCCGCTGGCCGTTGCTAGCGTTGATCGCGCGGCGTAATTGCGATTGAAACGCAGGCGTTTCCTGTCGAGCCCCCTACCTACTTAACCCCCTCCTCTATCCGCTCATTTCCCCTCACTCGGTGCATCATTTCCGCCACCAGGCTGCCCACAATCTTGCTTGCACCGTCGCTGTACCGAGTCACTCCGGCGGGCGATTCCGGTAAACTCCGACCGCCCCTCGTGCATTTGCTAACACCCCTGGTTTGCCTGCTCGTGACCCAGGTCACCGTCTTCGTTCACGCCCGCAACCACCAGAGCCGCCGCTCAACTCCGGCGAGCAATAGCGGTATGAATCGAGCGCCCCTTGCCTTCTCCTTGAAACCATCTTGCTCACCGTGACCTTGCGCACCCCCTGATACTTTTCGTTCATGCTAGGGCGACGCGGAACCTCGGCAACATCGACGTCTGCAAGCATCCGACGCCGCTCACAACTCCGACGAGCCCCAACGACCACCTCTGCGCGCCTCCTTCGCCAACGAAGACCGCCTCGAGCATCAGCATCGTCACGCGAACTCGGTGAGCTAAACCACGGCCTCTCTCGCTTCCTGTATCGCTGGCAACATCATCGCCCGAGCGCGCCGCCGCCAGCCACCGTCGCGCGCCGCCCATCTTTGGTCAAGCAATCGTGCGTCGTTAGATCCAGATCGGATGCGTGGAATTAGATCACTTAACGAAGGGGTACGGGACAGATCTGGCCGTGCGATTTCATTTAGATCGTGCGGTCCACGTTAGTCGATCTGTGCGAATGGGTATCAACCAATCAGAGAGCGCCGCGTGGCCAGTCCTTTGTTTTAAAAACAGAATTTAGATCTATTAGATGTTTAAACTCGTAAAATTCATAACTTTTGATTCCCACGTTCAAATTTAACAAATTTTATACCATTGGAATCAGGAGAGAAAATCCTTTCCATTTACGCAATGTGTTAAATGTTTTGCCTCTGTAAAAATGGTTGTTTTTACAGAAACATTTGTAGGCATAATTTGTGTATAGTAATTATTTGAAAAATGTTTGTTGTTCAAATAAAGTTTATTTGGCATGTTTTAAACTTGTTTATGATTCAGTACTGTATACTTGTCTTGTTTGGTGTAGGAAATCATCACATGGCATTTGCATGCATTCATATATTTTTGTTTGAATATATTTGGTATGTGATTTTGGTGCCATTATTTTATGTGTAGATTTTGGTGCAAATAGTGATTGTGATTGTGAGGATTGTTGCTACTCCCCAAACTACCAAGGCAAGTGGTGCTTCATGATTTTATTCCTATGTTTTCAACTATGCACTAGAAATATTTTGCTAGACTTGCATGAATATTTTGATCTATATGCTATGCTTGGGAAATCCTAGTAGTTGTAGAATTGCTAGAAATTTCTAAGTTAAGATGCTTATCAATGACATGCTTAGCCTAGCTAGTAGCAACCAAGGGTGGTTATATATCCATGCTATGAGAAAATATTTCTAAGCCTTTGGACTTGAGTTTTTTCTTAATAAAACAACTAAGTAAATGAAACACCTAGGTGGAAGGGAAAGAATGGTTTGTGTTGAGTGGTTACACAAGGCCCATTTCTATGGTTTACCTTGTGTATCTCACTTGTGGAAAGCCACCCAGGAACAAAGGGATTTGAGATGCCAAATGTTAAGAAGCTTCTAGTGCAGCCACATGGCAATATGGGCTCTGCCTGGATCACATAGGTTGCAATAACTTAGCCATTTGGACAGTTGGTGGTAGTGGGATGATAGGTTGGAACGCGTCCATTTGGTCTAAGGGAAGGCTTCTGAAAGGTCCTGTCTTGGTGAAAATCAAGTCTTGTGGGGAAAGTGCACAACCTCTGCAGATGGAAGAATCTAAGTACTTAGCCATGTCCCTGGTATTGGACAACTTGAGCATCAAGACATGGAAGCTATCAAGAATCTCCTCATCCCAATTTCTAAGTTAAAACTTGTGGTTAAACAAGGGTAAAGGTTCACCAATGTCTATTGGTGATTCCTTGGGAACGTTTTGTCAAAGAAAAACTTAGTGTTTTCAACTAATAGGCAAAAACCTATTTTGAGCAAAGCAAGCCTAAACTACACTTAGCCAAAATGCATATAGTATCTAGACTACTAATATTCTACTAATGTATCACTTGCCAATATTATTCCAATGTATTGAACCACTGTGGCTGTAACTTGTGATGTTGCAGGTTATTCTGATGATGATTAGGGGTTATGAGTCTACACTCAACATGCTTGCCTGTGGCACATGAAGATGAAGACTTATTTATCTTATTATATATTTGAACTCTTGCATTAGGCATGTGGCCATGGAGTTTGTAAAAGACTATGTTTGTCTTTGGAATGATATGTAATAATGACCTTTGTTTCTGTGTACTTCATCTTGAATTGTGGATGCTAGCATTGATCCAGGGACTAGCATTGCAATCACAGGGATCCTTACCTTTATAAAGGGAGGGATCTTACACGAACATAGATTTTCAGAATAAAAGCAACCTTTGAAGAAATGTTTATGAAAACTTGCATTGCCTACGATATATGGTCTGTGGCTGTAGTTATAGTGCATCAAATACTCCTTTTCTAGTGAATTTGCTGAGTACGCTCGTACTCAAAGTATCTTCTTAACCCTTGCTAGATTTTGAAGCCAGTAAGACGATGTCTTCACCAAGTTATGCTCCAGGAATCATCAACAGCTTAAGCTCTTCAATGAAGACAAGGAAGACAACATATACCTCAACTCAAGTGAAGATGAAGTTACAAATTAGATAGGAATACAATCTCTAACCAAAGAACCTATTTCTGTAGTGCGTTGCAATAGTAGCAATGCCAACCTCTTAGCCAGAATACTAGATTTAATAGTATAATCGCTCTTGCGTTATTTATCTTTGATTCTTCTCCATAAGAAGTTCTTTCTCTCTCTTTAACCTAGAGTGTTCTCTGGATCTTATGTAAAGAGTGAGTTGTAACCTTTAGCCATGTATTGGACCCATTGTGTTTACATTGTGCCATTCCGAGGGATGTAATACTAGTGAACGGTGTTTCATTGGTGTTATGTCAACGACTATAGTATACTACATCATGCAGTGGTATGCTGGGTCACCGCAGTTGGTATCAGAGCATATGCTTTGACCTTAGGTTGGAAACCAAGTAAATGGGTAGAACCTGTAGGACACATCCTAGCAATAATAAAGAGTTCTCTAGTGATATGATGGATATTCACTTGAGAATAATCCTGTTATGTTACTAGTGCGATAACTCTTTTATATGATTGCAATTACAATCATTACCCAAGAGTTTTAACTCTATGTGACTGATGATAATTTCTTATCCACAGTTCCACATGGCACCTCGATATCCACCCCGGAATGTTCAAGTGATGAACAGGGCGTTGGATGACTACGGAGGGGATTGGACAGACAATCTCCAACAACTTCTATGGAGTTTGGAATGTGAATCAAGACTTTTGGTCAAGATTTACACTTACTATGATGGGCAGGTATTAGCTAAATACCGTGTCATGATCATGTTACCCAAGAAGTTAGGACTTAAGGGAGAAATGCCATTAGGAGAGGCAAGGTGCATGGCATATGCATATCAGATTGCTGTAGCAGCAGCCATAACCATGATCCGAGAGCATAAATCCCAAGCTCTAGAAGGTAGTACTCACACCATTATACCACATGAAACTTCAAACTCAGAACATGAGTTAGATCACTCTACCTTAGTCCAAGCTGAACCTACTCTAGTAGTAGAGTATATGGATCGTTATCGGTCTTTGCTAAACACTTATCATAACACTCACCAAGTCTTAGTCCAGGAAATGGATACGGTCATTGAGGATTTTACCGATCCTGATAAAGCAATGGCTCGTAGGAAGAAGCTAGATAAAGAAGCTAGGCATCCTAAATATATACCTTCAGGAGAGGTGTTTGAGGAAACTGAGTTTGATGACCCAAACTCGGAAAATTATGCCTATTACCAAAATGACTTCAAGCCACCTGAAGACCTATGGACCAAATATAACTCCGAACAACAGGAATGGAATAAAGTTATTCCAAATAATCCTGAGCCCAACAAATATGGATGGGAAATAGAATCTCAAGGTAGAACCATAGGAAATCCTATACCTTGTGATACAGGTATTGAAGAAGAGACCAACTATAACCATAGAGATCCTTATGGACCATATGGGGGTAATACTAATCCCATCAATTTAGAAGAGTACTCCGATAGCTACTATACCAATATATATGACTGGATCCAAGAAAAAACTAAGGAACCAACTTACTACGAGGACACGTTGCCAGAAAACCCAGACTATTCGGTGGAAGATTATGCCAACTCTAGTCATTTTTCAATGACTAATATCAGTCTCGGTACTTCTAATCAAGAATACGCACCTCATGGATGCTCTTATGCTCCAGAAGGCAGTCGTAGGACTTCACATCATCATGGACGGAACTCCAAGAAGCACTAGAGGAAGATGAAAGTAAGAAAGGAACGACATCCCAAGGGATGAGGGCTTGAATAATGTATATAGAGGGTAATGTGTATTGTAGTTTGAAGGGTTTGCCGAAATAAGTGAGGATATATCCACAAGAACAAGAAGTTCTTGTAAGATAGTTGTGTAAATAAGTTTGGAGCAAACCGTGGGAACATCTAGTATATTTATAAATTATTTAAACCTATGTGTAATACATGGTATATGTTTGTTGTTTATCGACTTTTGGATCTTTTTGATTCTTCTTGATTGACTAGATATGTACATGAAGTTTAATTAGGTGTGCAAATGCATGACATAACACCCAGTTATTACTTGATGTTATAGACCTAGATAGAAACGGGAATTCGTGTAAGGAAGTGACGAGTTTCGAAGATCATAAGGGAACCTGACTTGAAGGATGAAGCACGATATAAGAGGTAGTAACACCATTTGGAGGATGGATCAAGCTTAGATCATCATTAGTCCGCAACAAGAAGTGATGAACTTAAAGTTCAACCTAAATAGGTAATTTTGTTAAGAAGTCAATGGAGTAATTATGCAAGTTCATGGAAGTATCATGAATACGTGCAAAGAAGTTTTGGAACCAAAATGGTATTCTAATTCTGACAATTCAGAGAGAATGCCATAAGTGTGATAGAAATCATAGGGTAATACATACACTCTAGGATGCTTCGCAGCTGGAAAGTTGTTGCAGCTAGTACTTAGTCCATAATCGGTATTCTGATCCACAGTTAGTGTTTTGTCCGCAGTTGGTATCTGGTTAACATAGTCACTCAGATCTTCTTAGAAGTTGCATATAGAGCATTAAATTTGGCCTAAGCTAAGTAAGACCTAAAGGAGTATAAAATTTAAAGGCGATCGTCTATCGAGATGCTTCGCAAGGTCAAACTTATCCAAGCGAAAATGTCCAAAAGTAAGTAGACATATAACGCTGAAAGATTTGCTTCAGAGATCCACAATTGTGTGGATACACCGTACAATATTTCATCAGACCCTAATTAGGTAAAGTATAAACTGAATCGAGATCAACATTCTAGTTTAAGAACCAATGGTCTCTATGAATGTAGTTTAAAGACTGTTAGTAAAACCTAAGGGGGAGAGTAGACATTATGACTGAAAGTTGAAGGAAATCCTATAGGTAATAAGGAAAGATTATTTCAAAACCTTAAGAAGGTATAAGCTTGAAGTTGATAAAGGATACATTTAGCAATCAATTCTAAAAGAAACAACTTTTAAGTAACCCTTAAGAAGTAATATAGAATACCTAATTGGACAAGTGTCGAAAATGAAAAAAATTCCAATGGGTATGGACAAGTTGAGTTCAAATCCAATCTAGGAAGGAGTACCAGGATCAACTATTCTATGACAGGAATAGAAATATAGTCTTCTAACCACAAACACGGGCATATAGAGACTTAAAACTTGTTTTAGTGAGACCCTCTAGACTGTATTTTACATAGTAATAAAGTTTGGTGATTAAGTAAAAGAATTGGATTAGGATATCTAATCAGGTTATGGAATACTCCAATTAATTCCATTTAAGGTCATCATGAAGGGGATAATGTAGCAACCACTACAAAACAATTTTTTACTCCGAAACGGGAGAGTTTGCGAACTTCGAGGACGAA
Organism: Avena insularis; assembly: GCA_023614405.1. NCBI lineage: Eukaryota > Viridiplantae > Streptophyta > Magnoliopsida > Poales > Poaceae > Avena > Avena insularis. The sequence continues at coordinate 444,991,921 of CM042685.1, forward strand.
GTTTATTTTAAGGGGGAGAGTCTGTAACATCCTAGCATTAGATCTTAGAAATAAGATGAACCCATATGTGTGCATTGCATTCATGCATAGAAAATCCGAATAAATTTCACGCTTTTAAACAAAACTTGTCAAAGTGATTGAAGCTTCTCTTAACTTGATGGAACAAGAAGTAGATCATCAAGTTGACTGCGATAAGTTTTAATAGGACTTTGCTAAAACCTTAATTTGGGTAAGGGACATTTAACCTAAGGGTAGATAAAATGAAATAAAAGATAAAACCTAATACATTATGATTTATATTTGATCTTTAGATGATCATATCATAGTATCCATTATAATCACTCATGAGTACCAATTTAAGGATATAACACAAATAACAAGAATGTAACAACTATATCACAATCTCATCTACATATACCATGAGTATCATGGTAATATCTAACCCTACCTCTGAAATAAGATTGGGTACGAAAGAAACTAAGTTTAGATCATTCACCATATATCTTTATTTCCATATCAATCCTTATCATCTCTATTGAGTTATATTTCCATGTATGTTGTTCATCAATGCTGAGAATTCAACTATTGATTCATCCATTCTCAACCTATCAAGTACTTGATCATAACACAGCTTACAAATAAGTGTCTACAAAGAAACAACTAAGAAAAGGTGAATAGTGATGCTAGTTTCAGATGTCATTTATTTGATAAGAATGATTGAAAGGAATCCAGTCAAAAAGATAGTTAATGGAGTTAAATCCCTCCTTGATAGAAAAGAAGATTACAAGGATGAAGTCTGGAGATAGTTACCAGGAGTAGTCCTATTGGATCAAGTAGGTATGGTTAATGAATTATATCTCTTAATCCAATAGAGCTAAACAGAAAATAATTATAATACAACTGTAATGTTGTATTGATGGAGCCTTGTTTAGCCAATTGGAAATCTAAACCATAATGGATCAAAAGATTATAATGATCAAGCCTTATTCACCAATATTGAATACTTATGTCACGTATAAGTGGTATTGGTGGATAAAACATGGTTGAAAACCCTAGAAGAGATAAGTTATCCTAGAGTAGTCATTACAAACCACATAAATATGATTGAGGGTTGGAGTGTGAGTTATTGGAGTAAAGTGAATCTAAGATGATATTATTCAATTATAGCTAATATAACATAGAGTTATAGAAGTAGTGTTATTCATCTTAAAGGATAGTCAACTTTAGAGAAAGATTAGTGATGGAGGATTAAGGAAGATTATGAGTAGAGTTTGAAGGAACTACTGGTTGGATGGAAGATTATCAATAGTAGAATAGTAAATACAACCAAGCAAGGATATGAAAAAACTATGAAATACCTTTGTATCAAACTCATTGGATTCATCCAGGAGTTTAGAAGAATGATATATGAATAAGAAGATTTTAATAAGTAAGCTCATCATACTAACCATGATGATGGATAGGAAGAAGTATTATATCTAGGAAAGGAATTCCTTAATTAGAAATCCAAGATTGTGAAATATAATGATATGTTATAAATCATTTTCCTATTTAATCTTGGTAAGCAATCAACTCTAAATCTCAAATCAAACATAATATCCATCTCATACTATTGATCCATCATCTGATGTCTATAACACTTTATAGAAATATTTCCCTATAGCAAATCACATAAGCACATCTCTGTTAATTCCAACCATCATAACTATATGTGCTTAAGTACATCTTTATTAATTCCTTTCTATAAAACATTCAAGATATAACATTCAAGCACTAAAGGTGATGTCAACAAATATCCCAAACAGAAAACCATATGTTTAGTTATTGAATCTTTAACCACATCCATAAAGGAGTCTAAGTATTTCAAGACAAAACCCTAAAACCAAAGGTAAATAATCATAATTTGAAATCCTAAACCTCTTTATTTATCATAATAAAATAGATACATTGACATTTTCCAAATTAATGGGAGTAGTAATAACCATATCAATGTCTTTTATATTTCATGCATCAAATAATGATACAGGCTCATTATACATATAAAAGTTTCTATTCAAAGTATGAGCCAACTAAAGTTAAGTTGATAAGAAAATAAGAATATATCATTCAAGAAATCCCTAACTATAATAGGATAGAAAAATAATAAGAAAATTTTCTACAAACTACTAAAAAGGGGTTCATATTGAGTAAATAAAAGAAATACAAAAAGATGATATGATAAAAGTTCACAAAGGATACCAAATATATTTTAGTATTGTTGCAAATATCCAGCAAATAAATCATACAAAGAAAGGTTCAAAATATAAATCAACTTCAAATCTTAATAAGAAAACAGAAAATAGAAAAAAGATAAAACCAATAAAAACACTACCTGGCCGTGGCCCAACACCCCTATACCTATCTGGCGCCATCTGCAGCCCACAAAATCCCAGCACCGAGCCCACCTCATTTCTATCTGTGGCTGACAAGTGGGGTCAGGAGAGGACCGCGGGTTGAGCCGAAAGAATAGCCAGGGGTTATCCACAAAGCATCCATCGTCATCATCGTGACGCACACAGACAGCTCGTTGGCGGAGCTCGCCGCCGCCCAATGCCGTCATCGTCATCTTTGCGCCAAGATCAACACCGCTGTTGCAAGGAGAGGATAAGAAGGCCATCGCGAAAACCCTGCTCGTCCTCATCCTCAATCTCGCTCCCTAGACTCACTTCCTTCCTTCACCCAAAAACCTAGCTCGTCGGAGTTCATCATTCCGGCCAACTCCGACCACCCCTTGCCTCGTGATAGCCACCATTAGACGCGCCGTCGTGGACTGAACCATCTAGGACCAAGCACGGAGGCCCGCTCGAAGGGAATCATGTGAAATCGAGCGTTCCCTTTCCTCGGCCGCCGTGGCCATTACCGTCGATTCGCCGTCGTCACGCCTTCCCAAGCCTCCTCGACCGCTCTATCATCATCAGGGTGAGTTCCTAAACCTTCCAGTAACATTCAATCGCTTGATCTCGTTGTAAATCACCGTTTCACCTTGTACCACCGTCGGTCACCGTCGGAGCTCGTCGAAGCTGAAGCTCCGATGACCATTTCCGAGCGGCGCCGCCACTTTTAGGTTCAGTAGGTTGCGCTGATTCGAACTAGGCTTATTTCGCTTGCTGGGGCGCAGTAGATCGTCGCCGGCGACCAACCACTGGCGATGGTGGTGGTGCTGACGCCATCGTTACGTCATGATCACCTCATGATTGAACCACGTCAGCTCGTTTGACCAGTCTTTGCCCGCCTGGTTGATGACATGGCATTGGGCCCATATGTCATTGACTCGGGGTCAAGGCAGAGTCAGTAATAAATGGAATTACTTTACACAACGTGCTAAGGTGGTCCCTAGCCCACTAGTCAGTGATTGGGGCTAGCTCTTGGTGCGGTGTAAAAAGTATTTTCTGTTAAGAAATAAATAAAATGTTATAATTCAATTAATAATATTCCAGAAATCAAATAAATGATTAAATCTTGTTTAATTAATAACTTTTGATTTATAATTCAGAAAAATGTGTATAATATATGAAAATTTTCAGAAAAATAAAATCTACAACTTAAAACTATTATCAAATATTATTATGATAATTATTTAAATAAATATTATTTAATAAAGGTTTAATAAGTAATAAAACTTTGACAATTCATATTTTTATAATGATAAATGTTAATAATATAAATAAAATACCAAAAATCTTAGAAAATAAGGATTCTAATTTAAAACTATAATCATGTATTATTATTTCACTTAATTAAATATTTATTATTTATTAAGTAATTCTAAAGTAATAAGAATTATAAAAAATCATATCTTATTATTTATAGATCACAAAAATAATATCTACATGTTAAAAAAAATCTAATATTGCACTTTTGAGTTAAATAAAAAACTTAAATATTTTAATAACTATAGTAAATAATATTAGTCCTAAATATTAATAATATAAGGCCATAATGGTTTAAAACATTATAAATGTCCTCTTATTAAATTATCCTCAACCTCAAATGAAGATCATATTCTAAAAAGATTTCCATTTATAATAAAAACCTTAAAGAACAATTTAAGAATACACCAAACTTTTTTTATCTACTTTACCCATCAGATTACAAAAACTACCCCAACATTATAATAAGTCCATTAGTAGTGAAGCAATATTATATTTTGGTTTATAAAACCATAATCACTCCTTTATAAAAGATAAATGATACTACTCCATTATAGAATCAAGAAACCATTACACCATGTAAAATAATAACCATTCTTAAATAACCTAAAGAAAACATTCCAGATACACAAAGTACAAATATCATAAGCATTATACTTTCAAACTATCTTTGTTTTAAAGTTAACCTTAGTCTACAGAATCTTAATATAACACTATAAACATTATTATATGTTTTATAGTTAACTTTGGTCTGAAGTAGTTAAGTTATAAAGCAACTCAAGCCAAACCATTTGAGCAAACCAATAACATCAACCACCACTAACTAACCACAAAGCTTGTTTATACCTTAGAAGAGAAACCTTTTCTTCGAAGGTTATCCTTTTTGCCACTTCAAACAAGAACTCTTGTATAAGCAATCTTGACTAGCATTTCATAGTTGTATATTTTATTGCTACATAAATATGTGTTTCTCACACACACACTCCTAAGCTCTAATAAAAGTACAAATATGAAACTTATCTAAAAAGACCACACAAGCTAAAGTAACCATTTCCAGAATCCAAACCCTAGGAAAACATTATCCCCAGGATTTGCGCTTAGAACGTGCATCACATTACTTATGCATAAAAGCATATTGCTTCTTTAAACATTAGTCCTTACCGGACCAATGATGCTGATTTCAGATTTTGGATCTTATACACTGACTCGAAGACCGTGAGTGCATAATCTTGCAATCACAAAAGGCAAGTTCACACTTGCTCATGTCCTTTATTTATTTTCTGTAAAGTATTTTACAAATCTAGTGTTGTTATCACCTGCATTTCAAAAAGGTCTTAAAACACTATTTTTGATAATAATGTGAACTATTGGTTACTGATCCAGGGTGATCAGCTAATCTATTAAATCTGACAGTTGGAATACCACTGTTTAGAACTATATCACCTAGGACTTAACAACCAATGTCGCCAGTGATTCTTGCGCCGTATATTACGCGTTAACCATGAGATTTGGAATGGGATGGAGAAGTCAGCTATATCTTCTTCCTCTCGCATGAAGCCGTATGTACAGGTCGTGGTTGTTATCCTTGTAACGTGCATATTAATTGGTAATTTCTAGAGGATATGCAGCATATGGGTGGGAACCCTCATCGTCCCACGATAGTTCTGACATCTAACGGTTTGTACAAACTATTGTCGTAATTCATTATGTGAGCATGATGTACACCAAGGAGGCATGCGAGGTCGCGAAGGGGACAGTGATTGGCTTGGATCATCTTCTAGGCCCCACATCATGGAATTGTGGACGGGAATAAGCTGTCCGGTTGTGCAACAAAGAGTTGATCTCTCATGGGTAAAGTAACGCACCTCTGCAGAGTGTAAGAACTGTAACTTGTTACTCCCTGTTCCGGGAAGGAGATGCCCCCGCGGGGGGAAAGGAACTCCATGAAAGTTCTGGTAAACCCGTGAAGGCTGACGAACATAGCTTTTCAGAATAAAATCAACCTTTGAAGAAATGTTTATGAAAACTTGCATTGCCTACGATCTACGGTTTGTGGCTGTAGTTATAGTGCATCAAACACTCCTTTTCTAGTGAATTTGCTGAGTACGCTCGTACTCAAAGTATCTTCTTAACCCTTGCTAGATTCCGAAGCCAATAAGATGATGTCTTCACCAAGTTATGCTCCAGGAATCATCATCAGCTTAAGCTCTTCAATGAAGACAAGGAATACAACATATACCTCAACTCAAGTGAAGACGAAGTTACTAATTAGATAGGAATACAATCTCTAACCAAAGAACCTATTTCTCTAGTGCGTTGCAATAGTAGCAATGCCAACCTCTTAGCCAGAATACTAGATTTAATAGTATAATTGCTCTTGTGTTATTTATCTTTGATTCTTCTCCGTAAGAAGTTCTTTCTCTCTCTTTAACCTAGAGTGTTCTCTGGATCTTATGTAAAGAGTGAGTTGTAACCTTTAGCCATGTATTGGACCCGCTATGTTTCTGTTGTGCCATTCTGAGGGATGTAATACTAGTGAACGGTGTTTCATTGGTGTTATGTCAACGACTATAGTATACTACATCATGCAGTGGTATGCTGGGTCACCGCAGTCCGTCATTTTTCTTACATGGTATTCAATTCTATATATCCATCTCATATGGACGAGGATGTAGAAATTGGAAAAATGTATATCATGGAATACCATAGAAAATATAGTAGGAGTATAACTAATATACAATAGATATAGAGTATAGTTGTATTTTCCAGATTATCCTACCATACTGAAATAGAACAATGCATATTGGGCCGCTATAGTCAAATAGTCCTATGATACCAACTTAGGCCCATAATGAAAAAAATATAAGAAGAGCTCATGATGTTATGTCATCTCCCATGTGGAACACAATACCAATCACACAACTAACACCGAAGTCGCGCAAAAAATAATTTTGAACGACTACATCAGATGTGAATGCCAGCACCACTATCGTTGTTGCTACATGTTATTATTGCCTGACTCTGCATACCTCGGCGGTCACCACGCCATCGAGGTGCCTCCTCCACTGGCCTCCTCATCGCTCGTCCATCGGTATGCAATGACCCCCACTTCTAGTGCAAAAGCCTCCTTCCACCTTGACAACCACCTCATCTGACGGGGGCATTCCTTCTATAGATACATTTGTTGCATCTAGAGCAACACATCCTCGTGTGCCACAACTATAAGGACTTCTCACAAGATCTAATGCACGTCAACCAAACTACCGGGTACTTCCTTTCTAGAAACTCTTTCTAATATACATGAGGATATGATGTTGCCTAAATTAAATATGTTTGTCATACTTAGGAATGATGGACCTAGCATGGACGAGAGGACAAGCATCGGAGCATGAATGCACATGGAGATGGGAACAAGCTTGTGAGGATTGGAGATAATGCTACAAGTGAAGACCTTGGTACTATGAAGCCACCATAATTATGTATGAAGACTTGGACCAAACATTCAAGATCACACTTAATAATTTCTTCCATGTTTTTATATAGTGTTGCATCACCTCTATTTTGGGCTAGGCCCATGTATTTTTTGGACCAAAATAATCGTATATTTAGGGAGTAAAACCCACATAGGGTTGGATTCGGCTGCCACACCATGGATGATCGCCCCCCTCCCCCGCGCCCTTTTACTCCTTAAATACATCTCATGGAAGTCACTTTAGACTTGGATTTGTTATAGTTAAAAGTTAGCCTCTCCCATAATTCTCATGTAATCGGTGTGTTTCCAACGACCAAATGAAGACCGCTATTTGGACTCCTTTCAATAAATATTCCATCTTAATTCATAATATCTAGATAGCAACTTTAGTTTTTACTTGTTCTCGATCGCGGGTAGAATTAAGATCTTCGTGGTTAGGCTGATCACGCTTTCGCTAGATCAGTAACCTCTAGGAGATTGGCCTAGTGATTACATCGGCACAGTGTTCACCGTATCAGATCGTCAAGTTTGACCTCGGCCAAATCGACACTATCACATCTCATCAAAAGATCAGACACATTTGCCCTATCATCACCACACACATGGCATGGGAAGACAAGCTAGTCATTCGGCCGATGGAAACCCTCAAAGCATCCCAACCAAATAGACCGATCTTTAATGGCATGCATCATATTGCAAGTCTACTTCAAACTCAACCAAAATTTTCATATAGACCTCTAAATATTAACTTAAGAACATTTGGTTTATTTTAGGTACCAAATCACTAAAAGCATAATCAGAAATTATAATGTGTTTTTCTCGAACCAAATGTTTGTCTCAAGAATAGATGGTAACGGTGATGCAACCAAATAGACCAAATAGTAGATAAATAGGGGAAATAATTCATCCATGTTTTGTACCACGAGAAGTAAATCAGCTATGCACACGCATGTACATCCTTTGTCTTCGGTGCACATAGGTCATAAGTTCTTGCATTCACGTAGCTTTGATCTGATCTTGATTGTCATCGCACAAAAGAATGAATATATATGTATACCTTAAGCCTCTTCACATAATGTCCCTAGATGATTTCCAAGATTTTAAGACTATTTAAATGTTATTGACAAGGTAAAGGAAAACTATTTGTAAAAGAATTGATCATTCTCTGTCTGAGAATTTATTAGACAAGTTCATCTTAATTTATGGTACTGCATTTGAGGAGCACGTTAGATGTCGAGGGGAGAAGCAAGCTTGTGAATCACATGAGTCATTTGATTCACGTAACACTGAAAGGATGTAACATACCCAACCTCAGTTTAAGTTATTCATGTGATGTACTCCCTCCATTTCTAAATATAAGATGTTTTAGTTTTGTAAAGCAAATGCATCTAAACTTCTTTTAGCATATAGGTTCACTCAGGTTTAGAGTTAATCTATACACTAAAAGTAGTCTAGATATATTTTCTTCACAAATCTAAAACATCTTATATTTTGAAACTGAGGAGTAGTTGATTATAGAAGATAATATATGATGTAAATACCAAAAACCATGCATTAGAGCCAGTTTTCATACATAGGCCGGAGTCGTTTAGAGATTCCGTGTCCCTGGCTTATCCTAAGGTGATGCTAGCTCCAAGATTCGTGTTTATAACTTTACATCTACATCCTTGACATGGTACATCTTTGAATCCTTATGGGAACCAAAGTGTACGAGTACACTTCATCTTTCCCATCCCGTTGCCTTCTTTCTTGGACACAACCTACCATGAACCGACGAGCATGTTCCTCATCCCCGCAGCTCCGCCCGGCACCGCATGCTGTGCCTCCCATCCGCCCTCGCTCGTCACTGCATGCTACGGCTAATCCCGCTCTGCCTCTCTGCTACATCCTCGTGCTCCGCTTCCCATCCACCTCCGGGCGGCCGACCCAAGCAGCAGCATCGAGTGCGTCGAGGAGACAAAATCTGGGCATGGAGACACCTCTTCAGAAATTCTAGATCAATTTCCTATTCTTCATTTTATCCAAAGCAGTAGCGGGCTATCTAATCTTTCTCAGATCTGTATATACATTTTGGACCCAGCCCCACCATCGCGTACTGGGGAACCAGCCACACCCAGCTCATCGGAACCGCCGCGCCGGCGTCATCCACCAGCCCGTGCTCACGTGCCGTTTCCAGGCGACGGCCCTCCACCACCAGTGCGGCCACGGACACCGCGACCAGCGAGACGGCCATGCCCGTTCCGATGCGCTGCAGCGGCGTCAGCCCCGACGGATTGGCCGTCGCCCACCGCAGCACCGGCACCAGCGCGCGGTCGTAGATGGGCACGAACACTAGGATGCTCACCGGCCCGAACGTCTGCAAGGCGGCCGGCGGCAGCTCCAGGCCGCCGAAGATGCGGCGGTCCAGTGTGCGCCCCTGCTTGTTGAAGAGCGTGGTGACCTGCGCAAACACCAAGCCATACGCCAGGCACGCCGCCCAGATCGGCAGCAACCGTAGCACGCCGCGCGCGTCCTCTGACTTGGCCGCAGCACCATCATCATCTTCTTGTTCCTGCCGGTGGTGTGTTTCAGCGCCCAACACCGAGCACTTGGCAAGCGCGATGAGGCTGCGTGCAAGGAGGGCAAAGGGCCTCCTCCTGGCACCCGGAGTGGGCGCGTACATGCGGTAGGTAGGACTTAGGAGTGCCGACGAGAAAGACGGTGAAGGCGCAGAGCATAATGGCGCAGAGCACGCCAAACCCAATGCCCCAGCCGACGTTCTCCTGGACGTAGCTCACCACCGCGATGGCGACCGAGATGCCGACAGCCATCGAGAAGTACCACCAGTTGAAGATGGAGCTACGAGATGCACATTCCTTCGGGTGGTCGGGGTCGAATTGGTCGGCAGCGAAGGCAAGGCCACATGGCTTCTCTGCGCCCTGCGCGATGGCGATGAGGTAGAGCGAGGCGTAGAAGAAGGCCACCTGTAGCGACGATGATGGGCCATGTACGAGAAGCGTGGATGCTAGAGTAATCATACCGCACCCCTGCACACGAGTGTAGACAAACTTGTCAGTCGTTTGCAGCTACAATAAATCTGAAAAGTTTGAATTATGTAACAACACGCGTGGAACAAATTTTTGAGAGAATTACTTGCATCTACAAATTGTCTTGTGTCAGATATTGAACCATTTAAACTGTTTAAAGAGGTGATATCTTGTTGGTTTTGTAGGAATGGCCAATTATAACCACGTCTCACCCCATAGCACTCGGATACAGCCCTAGATACTCTGTACCCTCGGAGGTTGATATGCTAAGATAAACTTAAAAGTGCTTCAAAATCATTGTACAAACGACAACGTACGGAAAATGATAATTTAGCTAAGACAAAAGTGATAAATATGAAACTACAAATAAAATTTAATTAGGAGGAATAAAAGGAAACCCTGAAAGAGAAGAGTTTTGAAGTCATATTCAAAAACGATTACATGAAATGTTCTCCCAAGGGCTCGGCGTACGCGAGGCGCTCAGAAGTGATCTAGCTCCTACCCTGGGCCATCGGTGCCACCGTCGTTGGTTCCCCTACCACCTGATCCGTTACGACGACTGGAAGGTGGGGAACCTCGGATCGGATGACTGGTCCCAGAAGGGTATTCGGGTTCTTCGCCTCTGGTGTAAGGGCTTCAACGACGATGAGAATAAATGTCCTTAAGCCCGCCTCAGATATGTTCTATCCCAAAGGAGCGTTTGTGGGCTGGGTTTTGGAGTCGATCGTCAAGCATTTTTTAGTAGCGTGGCAAGGGTTTGTCTACGCCGACAACTTTTAGTGAAGGGGATGATGTCACAATGTATTATTGGTGTTCTCAAGTTTTGCCTCAGCTAGGTACGCCTTTATCGGGGAACTTGCGAGTTTGGTGTCCCACATCTTCATCTAGCCGGAGCTGGGAGTATCTCCCAGCCTGTCTCGGTACTAGATTCTCTGGGATGGCGATCTCTCGAGATCGTGGTCGCCGACATTGTCTGGACGACGTTGACGACTTCCCGGTCTCTTCTTCTACAATCGCCTGAGTTTATCAAGCTTTCTCCACATTGAGATTTGCACACGGCACGTTATCAAGGGATGCAGAAGGAAGAATGGTGATGAACTTAGTAAGGACTGTATTTTTCTTGTAACAATATTCTTGTAACGGTTGGTTTCAGATTAAAAAGTAAACCATTTTAAACCAAATTTTGAGAAGAAAAACTATAAACACTAGTCTGAGCCGAATTCCAAAAAAAAAGGAAAATCATCAATGTAGTAAGAAAATATGAGTTAGTCATTAGGTACTGTAGAAGTTGTTACACATCGCGTCAGTACGCCCTTTTTGTGACAACAACCCATATATGATTTGCGGTTCCAATCTAAACATTTGTAGTGATTTTAGCAGTCGAAATTTCAGTGGACCTCACTACTCATTGTACAAATTTTAACTCTACTGTGCTCCAAAACTCTTTGCGAGTACCTCCTTGTTGCATAAAATAAAACTCGAGCCTTTTCTTTTCCAAATAAGAAGATTGCCCCAGTCTGAGCTGGTACAGTGTTCAGTCGACAACGTGAACGGGCGGGGCCAATATGATTGGCAAATGACAATTCTTTGAGATCGACATGTCAATCTTTTTTTTTTTTTTTGCGAATCAACATGTCAATCTACCATTAATAGATTGCACCGGCATTACTGTTCAAACACGTCCTCCGGCCCCGTGTTTCTCGTGTCAATGTAGCTATACATCCAGGGGCGGAGACACGCCCAGGGCAAGAAGGGCCATGGCCCTGGTCGCTGGGATTTTGCCTACCTATGATTTGCGAAAAAAAAAATTTGGCCCGTGGCGTGGCGCAGCCCCGCAGCCCAGGCCAGGCCAGCCTCGACCAACGATGGGACGACCTCGATGGCTCCACGCCTCCACCTCTCGCTCGCTCGTTGCGCCGCACCTGCCCACGCACGCACCCACTCCGCGAGCCCGCACCGCGACTGCGAGACCTCTCGACTGCTGCTGCTGCTTGACCCAGGGCAGCCGCGGCGCCGCCCCTGCCTCTCGGCGACTCGGCCTGGTCGCCACTCGCCAGAGACTGCTGGTCACCTCCATTCCGTCCCCAGGAGGCGGCGCCCTACCTCTGTCTGGCGATGGCGTGACGCTATTCCCTGCCTTGGCCCTTGCCTCTTGATGATCAGGTATTCCTCTTGCTGTCTGCGATGCTTTGGCCTATCCGCGATGTAAAAGAAGAAAGGCCTGCCGTACGTCTTGTATACAGTATACCCAGCAGCAGGCACGGGGACACAGCGGAGTGCTGTGACCAAGTTAGCAACAGCAGCTAGCTAGCTGGACTAGCTAGATCGTCTTCTAATTGGTTAAAATCAAAACATTGTTAATCTGATACTTCAACTGTTGAACAATTGAACTTGGTTAAGTTTGATTTAGAAATAGACAGGGAATAGGGAAATAGATTAGATAGAGATAATCAGATAGAGAATGAATAACTCTGACTTACATATGTTTGGAAATGACTTCATGTTCAGGTACTATTTTTTGCATTTCGTACTACTATTTTTAGCCTTTTAGACAACTAGCATAGTGGCCCTCGCAAATGCGAGGGCATCATATTTAATGTCACATATTGTTTTTTGTATTACGAATACATATTTGTTCTCCCATTTAACAAACTCTTGGTCACAAAATACATAGCGATTTGATGTGAACACATTGATTATAGTAGAAGTTTGGCATATAGTTTTGTAAGGGATTGAATTGCTAGGAACTTACGAAAAAATTTAGAAACATCTCATGATATTGGATGTTGTTTTGTCGGTGTCTGTTTATGCAGTAAGATGAGACGTTGCATGGGCACCAACAAAACTAAACACCAATTTGTGCTCCCATTAGATCAAATGTTGTGTGTTAGCTAGAGATTTGAAACTTTCATATGCATATTCTTTTGTGCATGATTATAGAGAACAATCTAATATGTATATTAATATATCATGCAAAACAGCAGAGCCTTGCGCTAAGATTATTTCTCGTGTTTGTAATCTGACCGTCTTTTACAACAAAAATTCTAGTAAAGCAATTGATTGGTCCATCTTGTTGTACCCTATATATAAGTTATTTGCAATCGCCCGAGTCGGTTTATCGAAAAGATTTTATGTTCTCTACTATCTTTGTATTTCTATTTTGTCACATGTCAAAATAATATTTATGTCCTTCACTTATACATGATTAGCAAAGTTCATTGACTGAAATGTATACTGGGATTATGTATGTTTAGCATCAATGGAGCATATTGTAGGTAGACCCTTAATAAAAATGGAAGCTTCATCTTCAAAAGCATGTTTTAATTTCATAAAGCCCCATTTAGGAGAACGATGCCCTGTGGGCTTCATCATCAGAAACAATAGAAAAATCAGGAAAGTCCTACGCCCTAGCCTCATCCAATGACCATAAAAACTCAAAACTCTGGAATGAACCCCGGCTCTCCTCTCTCGTCCACTTTCCTAAGGCATATGTTCTTCCTCAAATCCGTCAAACATGACATATCTTCATCAATCCCAAGTTATCTTATCTCCTATGGCTCCTAATGTCACAATAACCTTGTCACAAAATTAGGTCTCTAATTAATAATGATGCTAAATTAACTTGCAAGTATTCCAAATAAGAACCAACAATCTAGGACATTTGTTGTTTGACCAGATTCTTTGGTGAAGTTTTTCAAATTGCCTACAACCTATTTGATTTTTAATAACAAACCGAATCATGAGATTCGATAATATGTGTGCAAATTTTCTTATGGGCATGTTTTCTAGTCACATGACCCTCTTACTGCAGACGTAGATTTGTGTTTACATGTTAATTAACTCTCGATCTGTACCTAGTGAGACATGCATTACACTGTAAATGCATATGTGTAAGAGACTTGATTGTGTTCTTATATAATATCAACCATACCAGGTTCGCCCTTGTTTACATACATGGGAAAGAGGGTCCACCAAATGAAATATGTAGAATTCTAAAAAATCTAACGGTTCAGCTTCATTTCTTAAAAGTGGGTGCACCATATTAATGGCTAGATATTACTTTATATCTAATTATCTAGCATATCTCTTTCATCTCGGGATACATTTTTTGTCACTTTTATTTCTTACACTCAAATAGTAGGCCTGGTTTTTTTGTGTTATATAAAATAATTTCATTCTATGTGGGGCAATACAACAATAGCTCTCTTTCAAAGGAAAATTTTACAAATGAAAGAGATAAACAAAACTATTCACTTAGTAATAGTTCCAGAGTAAAGAGTATCAGATGATTAATAACACAATGTCATGGGATAACACAACAATAATGTCTGAAGAAGCTAATTCTGAGTAAAACATTAAGCAACTTCTATAACTTGTGTATTATTTTTATTTTTAAGTTTGATTGCTAATGAACACCCAAAATAAGAAATGATAAAAATATCTAAGAGATTATTTAGTTCCACTCACTATTTAGCAGCATGATTTTGTGTTTTTGCTGCACCACCTTGTACATGTCGGCTTAGGTTTTACTCATACAATCCTGCCAAGAATTTAACGCCGAGATGAATTAGACACTCCGCTGGATAACTGCAGTGTACATAGCAACATTAATGTTTAATTTCCAAAGGAATTATAGATAACTTGTATCTCAAATTTAGATGATATTATACCATAAACTATGATCATATTCCAATTTATTTGTTTGAAGCCTTAACGGAGTGTCTACTACACAGCTTGAAGAATGCAATGGACTTATAGTCCAATTGCCATAATTAGGGAGATCATGGTTCTTTTTTTATGCAGAGAAAATAAATACTTGATCACTTTGTAGTGCCATCAGCCTGAATGGTGATGACACCAGACATGGTGAATCTCCTCTACTCTGCTGCAAACAAATCTAGTCAATGACCTTAATTACCAATTGGCATGCACCGGCAGAGAGCAAAATTATGCAATGTGTGGCGTTACCACTTTCATAGATAATCATGTTGAAGACCAACGAATTAAACATCATGTATACACTATATACCTTTTTGCAGTTTCAATCCTTGATGGACACTGAAATCCTCTGACTTGTATCGTCAACCTTGTTTCTTTGCTCCCATGTTTTATTTATCGAAACAAATCGTACGTCAAGCCATCTTCATGTAGTTTGCATGGTGTCTCATAAGAAATTAGGAGATGAAGTAGTCAAAATAAAATGAAACATACTACCTACGCCTGGATTTTGGAGGTTGTCTAAGACAAACCTTAGATAAATCTGGCATGACTATGTGCGATGTGTATGTGTATGTGCCAGATCGAAACGTCCCCGCCGATGTGTATGTGCAGGAAGCACAGGAAGAGGGTCTGCCGGCCGGCCGAGCTGCTAGCCAAGGGCATCGAGGTCAGCACTTGAAACCTGCATGAGGACAAAGCTATGACATAGCGGAAGAATAATATCCTATAGAATCCGAAAGCACGGGAATAAGGCCATGGCCAAGGAAACTGATGCCATGCCCAAATTCTAGATCTATTAGATAGTTATCTTTTTTTTTAGTTTGCTTGCACTTTCACGGTTAGTAGGTAGATAGGTTTTTTCGTTTGGGTTTTCTTGCACCATACATAGGTGTTGAAGGATTGCATGTTCGCTTATGTGTTACGTAGATTTCAAGAGTCGGTTAAATCATAGCCATGAATTAAAGATCTAAGGGTTAATATAATTCAGGTGATGTGGATCAACCCGGTGCCTCGAAAAACACCCTTATATTGCTTTTAGTATATAATAGACTCTTATGTACGTTATTGGATTGTTAACGATGGATTTTACAAATATATGTTCATGTTTGCCATCGCACCAAAAAAATTATGCTATTACAAGAGTTTTTTTAGTAGTTTTTTTTACGTTTAGATTTTGGCCCGGGGCTTGCTCCATTCCTGGCTCCGCCACTGTATACATCTACGGAGCAGACGTTAAGCTAAGAATGAAGTATTTCGAAAAAAAAAAAAGCTAAAAATGAAGTAGACAAGCAGAGAGATTCATTCAGCTACGTACCATGACGTATAGCGTGCAGGCGAGGACGATGGATCGGTAGCGTCCCAGCCAGGAGTCGGCGATGAAGGCGCCCAGCAGCGGCATTGTGTGGGCCGTCGCAGACCACGCGTTCACCGCCGCGGCGGCGGCGGCGTTGGAGTGGCCGAGCGGCCCCGTCAAGTACGTGATGAGGTTCGACGACACGCCGTAGAAGGCGAAGCTGCTGCAAATCTCCACCGCTGAAGTCAGAGCACCATGATTCATGCATGCCAATCAACTTGGTTAAAACTTGACAAAAAATGGTGCATCAATGGATAGAGAAGCACTGATCGATCGAGTTATCGTTAAACTAATTAACTGGAACGGCCGACTACTCTGCTAGAGGAGAGCGTGCGATCGTACCGACGACGAAGAGGGCAGAGCGCCACCCGCCGGAGGTGTCATGGTGGACGGGGTGGCCATGGAAGTCCGAGAAGCCGACGAGCGGCGCCTGATCGCCGATAAGCAGGTAGGGGGCCTCGCTGTCCTCCATTGCTGCCATCTCGTTCAGTTCTCCCCCGCTCGCTCTCAAATACTGCCAATTTCTTGTCTGTTCGAGGTCAGAAAAGGAAAGCTGGGCGGCATCTGAATGAGGCATGGCACTTCGTGTGGGCCATGGGAGCTTTCTTTCCCTCCGCGAACGTCTCGGCTCTCCCTCGGTGACTCAATCTTTCCGCAAATGGACCGGTGTCCGACCGGACCAAGGCCACGGCCACGGCCAAAACGTTCATCCTCAAACGAAGATCTAGCCCTAGACCGGTTCATTCCACACATTTCTGGCCAAAAATTGGGTCGGGTTTGCGGGGACGGACAACCCACTGGTATGAGGGGGGTCCTCCCAGAGCCCAGTTGCCAAGGACACATTCTCCTCCTCTCGTCCATGTCGTCACCCCGCACTCTCGTAGCGACCATCCTAGCAGCACGATGGATGCAGCTCCACCCTCGCTGCCCTCCGACGCGCCCCCCGGCCAGGCCCCTTTCGTACCTCCAGGAACCACTCCGCCACCCCTGGACCTCCTGCGAAAGATCTGGCGTAACCCGTCGCCGTCGCCAAGGTCAAGAAGGAGCTCGCGAAGGAGCAGCAGAAGGAAGAGATGGGGAAGAGGGGCGTTCGGAGAGACAGAGCTAGGAAAGGGCCCTCGCCCTCGAGCACGCCACGGCCAGTCAGGCCAAGGCCTATGACGATGCCCTCGCCACGCAAGCGGCCACCCTACTCATGATAAAATAGCACCACGTGGTCGCCTTTGGCGCGGTCGTGATGAGCTCCAACTCATCCGCTAACAAGCCGTCGGCTGGCGGGGGATGACACAACGCCGCCCTCGCCAGAGATCGGGTAATCCTTCCTGACAGTGTTGACCTTTGCTAGCACTAATCTAAACTCCATACCAGTTGGCGATGACTCCTCGTACAGCAACAAAAACCAGCGGACCGTGCCTGCCCACAGCATGTCTGCTACCCGCAACTTGTTCGGTGAAATGTCGGCCCAACTCTGGCTACCTAGGTATGATGCTAGTCTAGTCCCTGGTCATGTCCTCGATGTATCATGTCGGAAAGCCCTTTGCAATTGCCAGCAGGATACCCAACACAACACCGAACAAGGTACCCAATAAGACCAAGATGGTATCTCAATCGATCCAGAACCTTTGTTCAAGGGCGAACTAGCACGACAAACTCAAGGCCATAACAAAAGGACTGACACTTACATAGACCTCGAGGACGAGATGCTTTGTGAGGCATGGATGAATTGGGCAAGATCCAATAACCAGTGCCAAGCAAAAGGGAGGGGCTTTTTGGAACCGAGTGTGTAAATTCTTCCATGGGCATAGTCATTTCGGTGAGCATCCCTTTAAGAGTGATCGTAATGAGAACTATCTTACGAAAAGCATAGTGATTTCCATGGGCATAGTCA
The DNA here is from genome assembly GCA_023614405.1 of Avena insularis. Taxonomy (NCBI): domain Eukaryota; kingdom Viridiplantae; phylum Streptophyta; class Magnoliopsida; order Poales; family Poaceae; genus Avena; species Avena insularis. The sequence continues at coordinate 445,010,069 of CM042685.1, forward strand.
TTCATACCTTACTTGTACCATTCTAATCAAACTTGTGGTGTAGGTGTGGAAAGATTTGGTACATTTCAAGACATGCCATGAGAAAAACCTTTCGCAATGTCTCATTTTTAGAGAAATCTCTAAGATTGCGAGAAATGGAAGGAGCTCTATGCGGGAAGTGCAAAGGGAGGAGGCTCCGGAGTCATCATCGATGTCGAAGCGCCAAACCAAAGTGGGGGTAGTAAAATTCCAAGGACGAGGGGTAGAAAGAACACGAAACTAGGAAAAAATACGCGCTCTCCCTCCCGCGTCGCCCCCCGCGAGGCGACGGGGAGGAACCCTCTCCCTTGGGCCGCCCTCTCTCCGCCGCCTCTCCGCCGCCTTGCCGCGCCTGCCTAAGCCCGGCCGGCACTGGCGGCGACGAGGTCTTCTCGTCCTCTCGCGCGGGGACATGGTCGCGGGGCCGCGCTCCGGGCTGGAGATTGGCTCTTCCGGTGGGAGCCATGGCGGCGGTGCTTGGCCTCTGTCTGGCGGCGGCGTGACGGGCGTCGGGTAGGTGGTGCACGTCTGGGCGTCTGGGAGGCGTGGGCCATGGGCAGTACCGGCGGCGGGTCCTGGTCGGTGGTGGCCTCAGCTGAGCATGGTGGTAGTGCAACGCGACGGCGGCTTAGCGACGTCAACAGTAGGGATGGCGAAAGTGGGTGCCTGCGGCAGTTGCCAACGATTGTTTCCATGGCAGGGTTGTTCGGCCCAGATCTAGGCCCATGTGGGCTCGATCTGGGCTCAACGGCACCAAGGCCTGGCAGAAGCTCTATGGACCAGATCTGGGTCCGATCTGGCCAGGCGGGACAGATCTGGGTCTGATCTGTGCTTGGCGGGCTTCATCCGTCACAGGTGGCGGCACCTCGGGGCTGGGACGACAGTCTAGGAGGTGGCCTTGGTCCTCTCCTTTGACTACTGGACGGCTAGAGGCAAGGAGTAGGCCAGGCAGGCCTACCTTCGGCTACACCCGCGTGCTGGGTTTGGCCTGTAGACGGTACAGAGGTTGCCGTGTCTATCTCACTTGTCCGCCCCAGGCCGGTCCCCTTCATCTTCTGGCAACACGGAGGGCCGTGTTTACTGGGGGCGTCGGCTGTCTACTCCTCTGTGCTGCATGTTTTTGGTTGTCCTGGACTGAGTCATTGCTCGTCAAGGTGGTGTCTGGTCCTGCTAACCCAGGGGGTGTGCCTCAGATTGGTGGCGGTCCGACAAGTCCGGGTGAACTTGGTGGCAACGACGCTGCTGCTTGGCGGTGGGGATCTGTGGTGGCAGCAGATTCACTAGTGGACGGAGAAGTAGGAACTGACGCTCGGGTTGGCGGCGACGGTGACACCCTTGCTGCAGTGTGGCGACGGGGCTTCACGAGCCCTCTTGGGCGAGGCCGGGCCAACGAGGGCCTGGTTTGCCCCTGCTGTTGCATCCGGTCGGCTATCGCCCTCCGACGGTGGAGGTAGTCCCCTCCCGCGTGTGACTGTACCGCTGACTCCCACCGAAGTTCCTCCCTTTCGGTTGTATTAGTCTCACACTTTGGCTCATGGTGAGACGGCGGGGTGACTGCAAGACCGTTGAAAGGATCGTATGGGCACCTAGAGGGGGGTGAATAGGTGCTACTTCAAATTTTCTTCTTTTTCAAATTAAGGTTTGACAATAAGGTAAATTCTCTAGATAATGCAACTAAGGTGAATTTACCTATATGACAATTATGCAAGAGCTACCACAACACAAAGTAAGAACAAGTAAGTAAAGTGTGGTAAAGGATAGAAGTAACCAAAGTGGTGGACACGGAGACACAAGGATTTGTTTCCCGTAGTTCCTTCCTTTTGAGGGGAAGTACGTCTACGTTTGGAGAGGGGGTGGTTTCAAACCACCAACGCCACGAAAGGCCTCCCTTGTTCTCCGATGAATCTCACCCCAACGGGATCGATTCACCTTCCACTATATCGACAACCTTCAAGGTGGAAGCCGGCACCTTTACAAGTTTGGGGCACACATCCACAACTTAATCGGAGGCTCCCAAATACAAGCAAGCTGTCAAGGCAATCAAAGACAAGCTTGTAAGAACCAAAACAAGAACTAGGGTTTCCAAGAAAACACTAGAGCAAAGGGGACCTCAATGAAATGAGGGGGAAATGAAGATCTCTTTTGGTGAAGTAGTAGATCGGGGCCTCCTCCTTCGATTCCCCAAAGATCAAAGACTTTCGGTGGTGGAATGAGGAGATCTTGAAGATTTGGTGGCTCCAATGGTGGTCTTGACTTTAATGTGAATGAGCAGCTTGTCCCAAGGTAGGTGGAGGGGTATTTATACCCCTCCAGAAAATCTGGCCGTTGGAGCCTTTAATGCACCGGTAGTACCGGTACTCAAGCGGTAGTACCGCATGCAAGCGGTGCTACCGGTCCAGTACCGGACCAGGTACTGGAGATGCCTTAAATGGTCGAGCCAGCACCAGTATTGCCCGGTATTCCCTTGCGGTACTACCCCCAAGCGGTAGTACCGGTCGTATGACGCGGTACTACCGGTCCCAAGTACCGCTTGGTACTGAACAAGACTGAGAGGGGTGGTTCTTCTTCAGAACTTCCCGATACTGCCGAGCGGTACGACCGTGTCCAAGCGGTAGTACCGCTTGTCTCAAGCGGTACTACCGGTTGGACCGGTAGTGCCGCTCCGTGGTATCGGGTGGTACTGAAGAATACGCATCCTTATCAGCCTTGCACGAATCCAACCGGTACTAGGACCGGTAGTACCGGTGCCAAGCGGTAGTACTGGACATATTTCCGGTACTACCGGTTGTCACATTGGTTTTTCGCAACGGGAATTGTTAGGACAATATTTGTGCCACACCCTTATCAAACCTGTGATACACTTAGCACATGATTAAACTGATAAGTGTGTTGTTATCAAACATCAAAATCAGAGGGATAGAAAAAATGCTCTTTCAATCTCCCCCTTTTTGGTGTTTGATGACAATACACTTTTGCAAGATGATTTTAATAGGAAGCACATGGGATTTGTAAAATAGAGACGGGGCTCCCCCTAGATGTGTAGAAACAACCTCCCCCTCTATTTTACAAACCCAACATGGGTGCACAAATATAGATACTAGCATTTGAAATCATACCTTTGCACAATAACATGTGATGCGAAACATATAGACAATAGATAACGCATATCATCACAAGATGGGTCCAATGAAATAAACCACATAGTCTCATAAGATGGATCCATGACATAACCACGACATAACCACATAGTCTCACGCATAAATAGAGGGAAATTGAAGTTCACAAGCAATAAAAGGATCAAAATAAGAACGAGCTTGTGACTTCCCATGCAACACCCGTGCCTAAAGTGCAACTTTTCTCCCCCTTTGGCATCAAGACGCCAAAAAGGGACAAGTGCAAGACTACCGTCCCGACAGTCAATCCTCCTCCTCCTCATCCTCATCCTCAAAGTCCTCCTCGTAGGGGGGTGGGGCGCGGTGCGAGGAAGAGACATCATCGTCCCAACGGTTGTGCTGAGAGATCCACTGATCTTCTGGAGTGATGTTGGTCTCGGACCCCTCGGAGACGGTCAAACCCTGGGCAGCCATCATGTCCTTCTGCCGAGCACTGGCTTTCGTGGCATATACATGCGCCTCATACATGCGCTTCTGGTTGTCAATCTGGAAGCAGAAGATCTTCTTGAGCTTGGCCTCCATCCTTTTGTCCCAAGTGGGCTTGGCATTCTTGCCACGGGAGACAACATAGTCAGTGTCACGTCCACTGTCAGCATCCTCAGAGTCATCCCCTTCCTCCTCACCCGCCACAACGCGGGGTTTAGCATGTGTCTTGATCTTGAGTGCCTTGGGCCTGTGCACAATGAGAGGACGAGTGGAGAGTGTCCTAGCAATGGGAGGGCATTTTGACACAATGAGGGCCATAATATAAGGAGCAAATGGTGGAACCCTCCGAGAGTGTGCAGCAGCAACCATCTCATTCCAAATAAAGTCTGACACATCAAGAGGAGTGCTTGAGTCGCGGTTGAGGAAGGTGTTGAACAACAAGTCTACAGAGAACCCATGTATTTCATCCTTGTTGCCCGCACGAGGAGCAATAGTCTCACGGAAAATGCGATGGAGAATGTCATACGTGGGGAGAAGATCCTTGATCTTGCCAGCAATCCCGCGGCCCTGGATATACAGAGGTGTAAGGACATCCTTCTTGGAGGGGTGATCCCGCATGTGACAGCGGAAACCACAAGGAGTGTCCCGTCCGCGATCTTCATACCCCAATATTGCAGCAAACTCCGCAAGTGTGGCCTCCTTGATTGCACCTTGAGTCATCCAGGTGATCTTTCGAGTGCGGCCAGTGTGGAAATGTGCAGTGGCATAAAACTGTGCAATAAGGAGTGGATCATAGTCATACTGGAACTCCATAATGGGGAACAAGCCTAGGTGAGAGCAGATTTCCTTAGCTTCAGCAAAGTAGTCAAGATTCTTGTTAATGTGCTCCATGTCAATCCACTGCTGAGGCACCACCATCCGAATATTGGTCAAAAGAACCTCATGATAAACACGCTCTTGGAAATCATTGAAGAAAATACTGTCTTCTCTGTCCTCGTCTCGGTTGCAGGAGTATGCATTGTCAATCCTGAGAGCCCGAAACTACGACTCAGAGATGCCAGACAGTTTCCTTGGCCCTGATGGCCCTGAGCTGATACTTTTGGTATGCCCTGAGGAAGGGGGCGAGAGGGAGGAGCGCTGCCACGCCCAGCAGAACGCTTGGTAACCCCCTCACGACCCCCACTGCCACCTCGAGTGGCAGGCAACTTGGAATGGTGTCTTGGCTGTGGCATAACCTCTTCCTCAGACTCCGTATCTTCCTCAACAATCTCACTGCTAGCTTTGGAATGCTTGCGTGCACCCCTAGAACCACCTGCATCTGTGAAAGCACGAGGGAGGATAGCAAGAGGGTAAGGGCACAAGAATCACAAGGAGTAAAAGAGAGAACCCAATATTGAACAGAAAATTGAAGTTGGGGTTAGCCGGGGTACTACCGACTGTGACCGGTAGTACTGCTTAAAGCGGTAGTACGAAAAGTTCCTGACTACGGGTTGAACGACGGTTCGCTGGGATCTGGTAGAAACGGACCAAAATGACGGCAATAAACTGCAAATAAACGATTCTACTCGGCAACAAGGGAAGCATATGGCAGTACAACCTTACAACATGTCAATTTCTTTACAAATCTATGTCAAAACCTAGATCCGATGAGGAAATTAAACGAGGAGAGAAAGGGCGGTTGTACCGGGATCCATGGCGGTGGAAAGGAGTGGGAGCCCGCCAAGAGGCCGAATCCAAGGAGGATCCGGAGAGAGGAGGCTCCGGCAAGCATCGAACCTTTGGTGACCGGTGACACAATGGGGGGGAGCGTGGGAAGAATAGGGCAATGATGGGTGCCTCCCACGCCAGCCAATATATACCCGACTACCAACCGGTACCAGAAGCTGAGCGGTAGTACTGTGAGCGGTAGTACTGGTCCAAAGAACCGGTAGTACCGTGGTGGTAGTACCAGGCGCAGGGCGGTAGTACCGCTCAGAGCAGCTTCAGGTGCGCCTCGAACTTCCCAGGGGCGGTAGTACCGCTCATACAACCGGTAGTACCGGTCCCATCTGATTCCAAGGCCAGGAAAAAGGGTGATTCTTGTGCGGATAGAGAGAGGGTTTTTTGTGAGGGAGTAAAGAGGCTTGGGTTGAGACAATTGTGCTGGGAAGCACATGCACTCTAAAAATCGAGAAAAAGATGTCAAAAACAAAATTAGAGTGCATGAGACTAAGAACGGTGAAGACAACTCAAAAGATGACAACCATGAGTAAAAATCAATTCAAAAATGACAAACATGAGTACACACATCAACCTCTCGATTGAGAGGGGGCGGTAGCCTAGGCCACCATGTTTGAGTATACTCGTCTTGGCACCACGAAGATATATCTTGGGTCCATTACCGAAACTCATCATTAAGCTCACATATCACAAAATGATATTAAGAGGAATGATTTTGTTTACTTTGCGCATAATGGGGGAGGGATGGTCCAATCAATTAGGACCGCACTCCCCCTATGTCCATGCCTACACCTAAACCAAATATGGGTCGAGTATTAGGTGAGAGTGCATGATAATCAAGTCAAGCTCCTTGAATCTACAATATTTAGTTCATTCCTCAAGTAGCAAAACCTTGCTTCATCAAGTGGCTTCATGAAGATATCGGCAAGTTGATCTTTGGTTGATACATAGGATAGATCAATATCACCTCGAGCAACATGATCTCTAATGAAGTGATGATGAATCTCAATATGCTTTGTCCTTGTATGATCCACCGGGTTGTATGCAATTTTGATGGCACTTCCATTGTCACATAGAAGAGGCACTTTGTCACAATGGACACTGTATTCCTTTAAAGTTTGCCTCATCCATAGAAATTGAGTGCAAGAACTAGCGGCATCGACATACTCGGCTTTGGCGGTAGAAAGAGATATACAAGTTTGCTTCTTAGAAGACCAACATACCAATGACCTACCAAGAAATTGGCAAGCTCCGGATGTTGATTTTCTATCATCCTTATCACCCGCCCAATCCGAATCCGTGTATCCACAAAGAGCAAATGTTGAGCCTCGAGGATACCAAAGACCATAAAATGGGGTATGAACTAAATATCTAAAGATTCTCTTGACCGCCATTAAATGGCTTTCCTTAGGAGCCGCTTGATATCTTGCACACACACCTACACTCAACACAATATCGGGTCTAGATGCACAAAGGTAAAGCAAAGAACCAATCATGGACCGGTATACCTTTTGATCCACATCTTTACCATTTGGATTTTGTTCAAGATGAGTCTTTGTAGCCATGGGAGTAGGAGCTCCATTTAAATCTTGCATTTTGAATCTCTTGAGCATATCTTGTGTATACTTGGCTTGATTGAAGAATGTCCCTCCTCTAACTTGCTTGATCTCAAAGCCAAGAAATACTCTCAACTCTCCCATCAAAGACATCCGGAACCTACTAGTCATAAGTTTTGATAATTCATCATTAAAAGCTTTGTTAGATGAGCCAAAGATAATATCATCAACATATATTTGGCATACAAAAAGCTCCCCATTGACCCTCTTAGTAAAAAGAGTGGGATCGATTTTCCCAACCTCAAATCCACGGTCAAACAATAATTCTCTAAGGTGCTCATACCACGTGTGTGGGCCTTTCTTGAGCCCATAGAGCGCCTTATCAAGTTTGTAGACATGGTTTGGGAGGTTGGGGTCCTCAAATCCCGGGGGTTGCTTAACATATACTAATTCATTTAATGGGCCATAAAGAAATGCACTTTCTACATCCATTTGTTGTAACTTGAAGTTATGATGTGCCGCATAAGCAAGAAGGATGCGGATGGACTCGAGGCGAGCCACGGGTGCATAAGTCTCTTCATAGTCAATGCCTTCAATTTTAGAATACCCTTGTGTAACCAATCTAGCCTTGTTCCTTACTATAATTCCATGCTCATCTTGCTTGTTCTTGAATATCCACTTTGTTCCAATAACATTGCGGCAATCCTTTGGCTTCTCAACTAACTTCCATACTTTGTTTCTCTCAAAGTTGTTGAGCTCTTTGTGCATAGCTTCCAACCAATCCGAATCTTCAAGAGCCTCCCACACTTTCTTAGGTTCAATCATGGAGATGTGAGCTTGATGTTCACTGAACCTCTTCAATTGTGCTCTTGTGGAAATGCCTTTCCTTAGGTCACCAACAACACTTTGTAGAGTGTGTTCTCTTAATTCCAACATTCTTTCCTTCCTAGCTTCGCGATGAGCGTGATTCTCCGTGTTGTTTATTGGGGGACCCTCTTCTTCATTTTGATCCTCGTCTTGACCATCATCTTGACCTTGATCATCATTGGAATCATCCTCTACATTGGGAGGCAAAGATTGACCTTGGTATTGATTAAGTGCTCTTCTAGCATCAATTTGAGCTTGTCTCAAAGCAGTTTGTACGGATCCTCCTTGAGAAATTGACTTGGCGAATGGATCAAGCTCCCCTTGACTAGAGTTTTCACTTTGATCACCATGTTGAGGGTCCACATCTTGTCTTTGGCTTGAGTCAATGTCCTCTTCGGTGGATGGAGCATGTTGAGGTTGTGGAGATAAGGGGTTCCTCAACGGGGTGGATATATCCCACACCCATTCTTCCTATGGCATCCTGAGGCATTTCATCATCTGCATCACAAGCATCAACACGCCCCCTTGGGGACCATCATATTCTTCGAAGGTCACACTACAAGATTCTATGACGGCTCTGGAGAGCTTATCACAGATTCTATAAGTGTGAGATTCGAGACCATAGCCAACAAAAATACCCTCTAATGCTTTAGACTCGAATTTAGACAAACGAACACCTTTTATGAGATAGAAACACTTACAACCGAACACCCGGAAATAAGATATGTTGGGCTTGTTACCGGTAAGAGTTTCATATGGAGTCTTGTTGATTTCTTTGCGGAGGTAGAGCCGGTTTGAAGCATGGCAAGCGGTGGAGATGGCTTCGGCCCAAAAGTTGTATGGAGATTTAAACTCCGCCAACATGGTCCTAGCCATCTCAATAAGAGTCCGGTTCTTCCTTTCGGCCACACCATTTTGTTGAGGGGTGTATGCAGCGGAATATTGATGTTTTATCCCCTCATCACTAAGAAAATCATTCAAGGTGTAGTTCTTGAACTCGGTGCCGTTGTCGCTTCTTATAATCAACACGGGAACATTGTATTGCCGTTGAACCAAGTTGATGAAGTTGATAAAGGTCTTTTGAGTCTCACTCTTCAACTTGAAGAAATAAACCCAAGAGTATCTTGAAAAGTCGTCAACAATCACCAAACAATATTTCTTCCCACCAAGACTTGCATGAGATGGAGGACCAAATAGATCCACATGGAGGAGTTCCAAGATCTTGGTAGACTTGATTTGGTTCTTAGGCTTGTGAGGAGCATCAAGCATCTTCCTAGAACACATGCCCTGCAAACACGATCTTTGGCAAAGGAAACATTTTCTTTTAGTCCAACAATATGGCCCTCCTTATGAAGACTTTGCAAAGTTCTCATATTGACATGGGCTAGTCGTAGATGCCATAGCCAACCCACATCGGCCTTTACGAATAAGCACATCGGACCTGAAGTGGCTTGCTCCGAAAAGTCCACCACATACAAGTTATGTTCAACGTACCCGCCGAAAGCGACCTTGAGAGACTTGCTCCACAAGAGGACCACAATATCAACATCAATAAAGACGGCAAAGCCCATCTTTCCAAGAGCAAGGACTGAAAGTAAATTGTATCCAAGGGTCTCAACAAGCATGACGTTCACGAGTGTAATGTCGTGAGCAACCACTACCTTGCCGAAACCCATTATCTTAGACTTTGATTTGTCGGCATATGTCACGGTGATTTGATCATCATTTGGCTTTAGGTCCTTGACTATAGACGAGCTTCCGGTCATATGACTTGTGCAACCACTGTCAAGCACCCACTTTGAACCCCCGGAAGCATATGTCTACAAAAGATCAAGCTAATTTTTTAGGTACCCATTTTTCAATGGGTCCTCTTTTGTTAGCAACAAGGGTCTTGGGAACCCAAATAGACCAAGCAATATAACCATCATAAGGACCAACATATTGTGCATACACATCACCATAATAATCACGCATTAGAACATAGTGAGGGTTAGCACTTCCCGCAAAGTCATCATGAGACATAGTTTTACCACTTGTGGTCTTACTATCCACAATGGTCTTGTTGGTCCCTTGTGCGGGCTTGGCCTTCTTCTTCTTATTGTTCTTCTTCTTGGTTTTGGAAACAAAACCAATGCCCCCTTTATCACCACTACGCCTTTGCTTGTTCAAAAGATCATCAATGGACTTGTTGCCTTGTGGAAATGTGGCCTTAGCAAGCTCCCCCTTCAACCTAGCATTCTCTTCAAGAATAGTTGTACTACTAGATGGAATGAAGTTACTAGGTGAAGGAATATTGGCCAATTGAGTTTAAAGCGTTTCATGGGACTTTGTGAGAGACAAGAGTTCACTCTCCAAAGCCTTGTGGGCCTTGTTAAGTAAACTAAAGTCCTCGGCAAGTTTTTCATGAACCACACCAAACTCAATCTTGTCCTTTCTAGCCCTTTTGTATTTAGCAATAGCATGATCACGCTCTTTGATGAGTTTGTTAACAATAGTGTCATTGGCCTCATCAAGCCCTTCAAGTTTTAATTCAAGTGACAACCTAGTTTCTTATTCTTCTTCTAGAGCATTGTTTAAGGCCTCTAGCTCAATCATGTGTTCATGCCCAAGTTTACATCTTACATCTAGAAGTTCTTGAGTATGTGAGAGTTGATCTAAGATGTTCCCAAAATGTAACTTAGCATATCCTTCTAGGTTAGTCATAAACTCATCAAAGGCAATTAATTCCTTTTTAACATCAAGAGACATCTCATCATCAAATTCATCATTATCTAAGGGAGTAGAGCAGGATGATGAGGATACCTCCGTTCCTCTTGCCATAAGGCAAGTGACGTTCTTGGTGGAAGATTTCTCATTTGGAGAATCGAAGAGTGAGAATGTCGGAGTAGAAGTGGTGGCTAACGCAGCCACACCATTAGAAGTTTCCTCTTCCTCATCTTCATCATCTTCATTGTCGGAGGAGTATTCTTCATGAGTGATCAAGACAATTTCTCCCGACTTCTTGTTGATGGTATTCTTCTTGATGAAAGGTTTCTTGTAAGGTGCCTTGAGAGTCTTCTTCAACACAAGTTTACCACCATGATCTTCTCTCTTCTCATAAGGGCAACTTGCCACAAAGTGATAGCGGTCACCACAATTGAAGCAAGTTCTCAACCTAGTGGTATTCTCTCTTTTCCCATTTGGGTTGCTTCTCCGTTGCATTTCCATCTTGGCCTTGGCGGGGTTCTTCCAAAAGTTCTTTGCATAGAAAGCCATATATTGACCATGAGAAATCTTGACTTCATCGGGATGGTCCATGGAGAGTCCTTCATCACTATCATCTTCATCTCCATGATCCACAACTTTGGCCTTCAAAGCAACATTGACAACATTGATCATACCAAGGGCACGAGCACGGGCGTCTTTGGCATTCTTGGCGGCAACCTTGAAAGCGGCCATCTCTTGCATAACTACATTGGAGGTCATGAGATGGTAGTTGTGTCTACCTTGTAAGCTCTTCAAGTCCATGGGCTCAAAGGGCATGAGTGCGCTCACATATTTCCTTTTTATCCATGCATCATCCACATGTGAGGCACCCACATTTCTAAAAGCGATGGCGGTGGTTTTGAGCCTTCGGTACATGTCTTCGTGATCTTCACCTTCTTTCATGTAGAAGCCTTCAGCTTCATTACTTAGAGCATCATATCGGTTCCTCCTCATACTCTCATTTCCAACAAACAATACGGTGAGGGCATCCCAAGCTTCCTTGGCAATGCTCAAGTGCTCAATGTGTGGATAATCCTTTGTCCCCAATCCTTGTTGAATCATATGCAAAGCAGTGGCATTGAGTTGACTATTGACAACCTCTCTTCTTGTCATGTTGTTTGGATCCCCAATAAAGAGTCCATGCTCGATGATGTTCCATAGTTCAATGCAAGAGCTGCGCACATGAGTTCTCATTAGTGATTGCCATTGAGCAAAAGTAGCCGACTCTTCAAGCTTAGGTGGGTCACCCCTATTGTACACATGAGGGTGATGTATGGGAGGATCAGGAGAGTACCAAGAATCACGGTGCTCACCCTTCCCCCCATCAAGTTGTGTGGAGGAATTAGCGTTGTCTTGTTTACCCCCCACCATCATACCCTTGGGGGATACCGACGTATTCCCTTTAGGTAAAACGGATGGTTGATCCTCTTAAGGAGATGGGGGTGATGAGCCTTCTTTGTCTTTAAGAAGTTGCTCAAGCATCTTCTTGACTTCGTTGACCAAGGGAGAGCTCAATCTTGTTTCCAAGTTTTTGAGATCTTCCATGGTCACCGTGGTCGGCTCACCACTACCATCCTCATCGTTACTACCCATATTCTCTTAGGCGGTAAAGCCCAAATAAAGAGCCGAGGCTCTGATACCAATTGAAAGGATCGTATGGGCACCTAGAGGGGGGGGGGTGAATAGGTGCTACTTCAAATTTTCTTCTTTTTCAAATTAAGGTTTGACAATAAGGTAAATTCTCTAGATAATGCAACTAAGGTGAATTTACCTATATGACAATTATGCAAGAGCTACCATAACACAAAGTAAGAACAAGTAAGTAAAGTGCGGTAAAGGATAGAAGTAACCAAAGTGGTGGACGCGGAGACACAAGGATTTGTTTCCCGTAGTTCCTTCCTTTTGAGGGGAAGTACGTCTACGTTTGGAGAGGGGGTGGTTTCAAACCACCAACGCCACGAAAGGCCTCCCTTGTTCTCCGATGAATCTCACCCCAACGGGATCGATTCACCTTCCACTATATCGACAACCTTCAAGGTGGAAGCCGGCACCTTTACAAGTTTGGGGCACACATCCACAACTTAATCGGAGGCTCCCAAATACAAGCAAGCTGTCAAAGCAATCAAAGACAAGCTTGTAAGAACCAAAACAAGAACTAGGTTTTCCAAGAAAACACTAGAGCAAAGGGGCCCTCAATGAAATGAGGAGGAAATGAAGATCTCTTTTGGTGAAGTAGTAGATCGGGGCCTCCTCCTTCGATTCCCCAAAGATCAAAGACTTTGGGTGGTGGAATGAGGAGATCTTGAAGATTTGGTGGCTCCAATGGTGGTCTTGACTTTAATGTGAATGAGCAGAAATCTGGCCATTGGAGCCTTTAATGCACTGGTAGTACCGGTACTCAAGCGGTAGTACCGCATGCAAGCGGTACTACCGGTCCAGTACCGGACTAGGTACCGGAGATGCCTTAAATGGTCGAGCCAGTACCAGTATTGCCCGGTATTCCCTTGCGGTACTACCCCCAAGCGGTAGTACCTGTTGTATGACGCGGTACTACCGGTCCGGGCGGGTACTACCGGTCCGGGCGGTAGTACCGGTCCCAAGTACCGCTTGGTACTGAACAAGACTGAGAGGGGTGGTTCTTCTTCAGAACTGCGGTACTACCGGTTGGAAACGGTCGTGCCGCTCCGTGGTACCGGGTGGTACCGAAGAAAACCCATCCTTATCAGCCTTGCACGGATCCAACCGGTACTAGGACCGGTAGTACCGGTGCCAAGCGGTAGTACCAGACATATTTCCGGTACTACCAGTTGTCACATTGGTTTTTCGCAAGGGGAATTGGTTAGGCCAATATTTGTGCCACACCCTTATCAAACCTGTGATACACTTAGCACACAATTAAACTGATAAGTGTGTTGTTATCAAACATCAAAATCAGAGGGATAGAAAAAATGCTCTTTCAACCGTGGTGGCGTGTGCTGGTGGGCGACCTGCGTGGTGGAGCAATTCGAAGTGTTTGGGAGTGTGGTTTTTTGAGAGGTCAGGAGAAATCCTTGTCGTCTCGACACCGATGCGGTGACGCCTGCGGGTGTCGCCATCCTTCCTAAAGGGCATCGGGTGTATCTCTTCCCCACCTCCCGTAGCGTATCGGGGAAACCCTAGGACCAGTCCGGGCAACAACGTCGTTGTCGTCGCTTTCCTTCTTGAAGGTGTTGCTTGGTACACGACGCTTCAGAGCGCTAGGAACGTGGTGGTAATCTTCCGGAGGGCGCGGCGGTTGCGGCTCATCCTTGTTTTCGTCAAGCCACTGTTATCGGCTTTATTTTTTCTTTTTTGTTCTTTTTTGTTTTATCTTTTGGGCGTTGTGCTGTCTGTCCCAACAGCAGTTTCAAACGGTTGCTATATTTATATAGCTGGGTGAAAGCCTGTTTCGAGGAGAACACGAAACTAGATGCGAGCGCGAAGCTTCATCACTTGCTATCCAAGAGATGTTGAAAGAGTTGATAGCCGAGAAGGAGGTGCCCACAGAAAAGAGGGAAGACAAGAAACACAAGGAAATGGAGGATGCGACCAAGAACTTCTATGATATGAAAACGAAGCGCCTTGAGATAGAAGAGATCAATGCCCGGTCAAGAGATAGGAAGATAGGTCTCAAGCAAAAGGATGTTGAGCTCTCCATACTCGCCAAAGAAAACCGAATCATGACCGCGGATCTCATCGACATGGATCCAATTCAGCGGGCATGGTTTAAGAAGAAGAGGAAGATGATCTTTCATCGAGATGCATGATCGACCGATCTTCATTATGTTTGTGTGTATGCATGAACTATGTGTAACTTTGGGACAAAGGCTGCTGAACTGGTATCAAGTGGTCCTAAAATTTGTTGCAAATTTGATTCCAACTTTCATCGTATTTTCATTGGATTGTATCAACTTAAAAACAAAATTGGTCGGCCGGACAAAGGGGGCACCATTGGGTGAAGTGGCATGACCTACGTGGATAAAGGCCCGGGCATGTCCTCCCGACTCGCAAATAGACCAAAACGGTCAAAAGACATGTCCGAAAGCAGGCCACCGTTGGGGATGCCCTAACAGATGGATGAAACACCAGATCAAATAATTCCGATTGATATGCGGTTTTAGACCGTTGATGGCTCTAAAAATAGTCACCTCTTTCCACGTTTAAACATTGTTTTTAGTCAAGTAATTGACAAAAATCTCTCTAGCCTTGCCATTAACGACTAATTATTACAAAGATATGCAAAACATGTGTTGTGCATGAAATCACGTTTTTTAATACGAAATCAGGAGCCATAAATGATGATTTTGAGAAAGTTTACACGACCAAATAATTCTGAAGGAATTACGAGACCATAATTTAACATAATATATAAAGAAGATCTAGTAATTACATTTGCCGTCCATAAAATCACGCTTTGTAATGCGAAATCAAAAGCCATAAATAATAATTTTGAGAAAGTTTATACGACCAAGTAATCCTGAAGGAATTACTAGGTGCCAGGGACCATAATTTAACATACAATAAAAAGAAGATCTAGTGATTAGCAATGTTGGAATTTGTCAAACGATCAATGTTTAAAGTTATCCTACGACGAGAAGTAGAGAGAAAGTAATAATACTTATATACTACCTCTATCCAGTTTATAAGACTTACGCGTATACCTAGGTCGTCCGCATGAGCTATATAATATAAATTATATAATATAAAAAATATATCATTAGAAAATATATAACATTTGAAGTTTCTAAAAATATAATTTTTATCTTATGTACCTCATGCTAAGTTGGTTAATTTGTCAACCTTATAAACTGAGACGGAGAGAGTAGTAAAAGAAAAGAAATTAATTGTAGGCGACGGAATATTGCTGACACTTTCCACTCCGAACAACACAAGCCGTGAACGCCCGCCCCGCGGCCGCCGTCGCTTCCCGCCACCGCCACCGCCGCCGTCGCCGTCGCTACCCGCCACCGCCGCCTTCCCCGATGGCCGCCGCGCCGTCGAGGTGCCTGCTCGTCACCGGCCCACCGGTAAGCAAAATCCCCCGAAGCCCAGACAAACCCTCCTCCTGTCCTTCCGCCCTGACAACCGCCTCACTGCTCGCAGGGCGTGGGGAAGACGACGCTGGTCATGCGGCTGGTGGAAACCCTCAGAGCATCCCACCCGCACCTCAACATTAGCGGCTTCTACACCCGTATCTCTGAACCCCGATTCGTTTCTCTGTGCAGTTTGCCCCCACGAAATTTCACCCCACGTCGTGTTATCTCTTTGCAGGGGAGGTGAGGGAGAACGGGGAGAGGGTCGGGTTCGAGGTCGTCACGCTTGATGGGCGAAATGGGAGGCTCGCCTCCTCCAACATTTCCAGGTGGGGTTTAGCTTGGAACTATGTTTCACTTGAATTCCTTGTGGTTAAGATCTGTATGAGGTTACATTTTCCACTGGGTTATACATCTAGTTTCAAGATCTTTTCCTGCAATTATTGTTAAAATCCATTTCTGGTGAGGAGCTCTCTTTCCAAGTGATGGCACATTTCAGAAGTCCCTTGAACCTGTCTGTTGCACTCTCTGACTCTTACAATTGAGATCCTCCACAACACCGATATTCAGCCAATTAGGTCACTTGTCCATGCCTATTTTCGATACAAATCTGATGTCTGAACTTACTGTATGTGAGACTAGTTAATGCCACTGTCAGTAAATTTACCATCTAGAATATTTTGGCACACCTGTGCCATGCGGAGTAATAACTAGTTAGAATCTGATAGGTTAACAAATAATGTTTTCACCTACTTTTGCATCTTCATGTGTCTAGTTCCTGTCATGTTACTGCATTGCCACTAATCAAGCCGAGTGAAAAGATCTGACTTATGGTCTCTCTGTTAGATTTAATTGTCCTGTTGATACTGTCTGTATGTGTGCTCATTGAACTATTTTATCCTACTCGATTATATCCTCTAAGTTTTTTGTATATTGCAGCCCTGAATCTGGTAGATGGCCTACTGTTGGGAAGTACAAAGTAGATGTGGCATCTTTGGAATTGCTAGCATTGCCTGAGTTGCAGGTAAGCAGTTCCGAGATATTTCCAGACTTAGTATGTCCTGAAGGATCATTTTCCAAATGGTATATTGCTAGTTCATTGCCAGACATGTGAATGTTAGTTGTTTGAAAATCCTGATCCCAGGATTTAGACCAGTCTGTCAGATCACCATTTATGATCAGAATCAGAGGTGAAACTTTATATAATTCTTCTTGACTTATCAGGTCAAACAAGACACAGATCTCTTCATCATTGATGAAGTGGGTAAAATGGAGTTGTTCAGTCCAGCATTTTTCCCTGCTGTGATGAGAGTTATGGAGTCCAGCATCCCTGTGCTAGCCACCATACCAGTACCAAGATACGGCCGAGACATTCCTGGAGGTACTATATTTTTCTCATTTTTAGCAGATACATTGATTACTAAACTGTGCACGATACTGTAAATACCGTTGCCTCGATTAGAATTTTGCAATGATTGGCACAGTACATACTACTATGCTATGTATTCCATCATGGAGACAATTAATTTTTATTATCCCATGCGATTTAATCTTCTGGCCATGTTTTCTCTTTAGTCGTGACTTAATATCCCTCCATAAAATGCAGTTGCAAGGTTGAGGAATCATCCTGGAGCAGATGTTTTCATCTTAAATACTGGTAACAGGGATACTATGAGAGAGGGTATCTACAATCAGTTGAGCAGATTGATGCAGAAGAGGTGATACCTTAGTGGCTGAATTAGGAGCAGATAGGAGCAGTTGTTCTCACCTCCTCAAATACTGGTAAAAGGGATACCACAAGAGAGGGTATGTACTATCATTTGAGCAGATTGTGTCGATCTTGTTTTGCATAGTGCAGAGACCTACATCTTTCTGTATGGAGTAATAAATGTAGAAAAACAGAGATTTTACTTCAGTAATTGCTTACTATTAGCTTATAACATACAGTCTGGTCGTTTCTTCAAGTGTTGTCCCTAAATGGCTGGATCATCTTTTATAAGTTCACTGACTATGGATAGACAGTGGGCAAGTTTTTCGTGTACGTTGCTGAATAATATGAATATATGAGAAGCATATTGTTCATCTTGTTAGCTTCATGTTGTATGTCAATCATGTATACACATTCAATCACAACAGTTATAGCTTGTAATGAAGCATGTAGTGACCTCTACAACAAGCATCACATGATCTGTATAAATTTTAGTAATAAGCATTATTGCTTTGTATATAGTGGCCACATGAATGATGACTACAGCTTGGCTTTTCATTCCCAGTATACATTTCACATCATTCAGGGAATTGCTTGCTATTGTTTAGTTGTTATTTTTGCTTTTACTCTTGCACTGCTGGTGAAAGATGCCCAAGTATGTGAAATGACTACATAGATGAATAGTAAAAATGCATATGAGATAACTTGATAGAGACACTTGAAGACATATCCCTGCCGAAAGAACTTGTGGCTTCTGCTCGTGGAAGTTTACAAACACTAATAGGGTTGCAAATGCGGGCCCCGCTTAGGCCTGCAAAACGGGGTGGTTAGTACAAATTGTACTGTTTCACGGATTGGAACCGCTCTACAAATTGTAATACGGTCAAATGAGCTGAGCCTAAATCTTTGCCCGCAAACCTGCCCCGCTTGCAACCCTAAATGAGCAATTGCATTGCAAATATTTTGAGATGATTTACTTCTAGTCCGGTGGTACATTCTATTCTTTCCAGGCGTTTATTTGATTCAAGACTGGCCGATTAGTATAACAGTTTTGCTCATTCTCAGTTGCCTGAAATTTCTGTAAATCTTAGCTGCATAAATTTGCACGACATTTAGCCTAAAGTTACAGTATTGGAACTGTTCAGTTTTATCAAAACGTAACTGGAATTTCTGGTCTAGATTTTAAATGAAGCTAGGTTGGCATGGTGGCTTAGAAATGTAACTGCTCAGGCAACTATCAATATACCATCCCTTAGTAAGTTGGCTATCAAAATAAGTCATACATGAGATACGTTTTCTGATTGTGAAGTGCGGCACATGCAAATCCTAGTCCTGTAGTCCATTCATTAAAAATGAGCAGACTGGTTTAATATCTCCAAATGATGCAACGGCAGTCATGGACAATGATCAGGCCTATAAAATAAAAGGGTATAATGAGTTTGATTTCTTAATATGATGCATGTAAAACCCGTGCACAAGTTACAGTCTGCTATTCTCCTTGACCACTATTTCTTTTTGGACCACTATTTCTTTGGACCACTATTTCTTTTTTTGGACCACTATTTCTTTTTTTGGACCACAAGTTACAGTGTTTTGGACCACTATTTCTTTTTTTTTTTACATGACCAGTATGACACATGTACCACTATTGCTTAGACACCTTGAAATGCTGTAGGGCTTAGCCCAGAAGCAGGCAGCAACTTCACATGACACACATGTTCTGTGGGGGCTCTTGATCTGCATGATCAGCAGGGATTTTCACCCGAAGATGCACAAGCTTTCCTTTGAGGTGGGCACAGAATTAAAGCGCGCTGTACTGATCATGGCCCCCTTTACAACCTATGAGCCCCGGGTTCTCCTTTAAGCCCCTGCAGAAAGACGCCATTAGACGCCAATGCTCCGAGTTTGCTTATATTAGCAAACGGCAAGCGATTCGAGGAGGACCATCTGGTGAGATTTTTTTTTTTTGGTTTTAACTATTGGGATCTCCTTTACACTTGTTGGCAGTGCTTTTGAAGGCAGAAAGTTGAAGTGAATCTCTCTAGAGATATGGCGGTCCGTTTATATATGCAAAGGTGAGTGATTCTACATGCAAATCTATACATGTGCAGACTTGCATAGGAAATAATATTGTCAGAGCTTGTAGAACTGAAGAAGGTTTCCTGGACAAAGTTATACAGGTTTTGCCCATAGGAAGTTATGCAGGTTCGTTGAACCTAACCAGACTAATAATTAAGAAAATTCTCGTTTCCTAGCCTTGAATTTGGTCTCCATGGTTAACAAACATTTCTCAACTGGCAGACTCATAAATAGTTGCTCTTAGGATAATGTTTGCTGAAGGATAGACTAATATTGGGTTTCCCCGGGTCGACAGCACAGCGATTGCCTTATCGCCCTTGGCTTTAGGCAATGTGGGGAGTGGTATTGATTCGATGGGGGCACCCCACCATGTGATCTCTTGATCTAGGAGGGGTCACAGGGTTAACTACTTTAATGTGATCTCTTGATGTTTCTTCTCCTCCTTTTGCATACTTAGTTTAGTAATATGGGGAATGATGGTGGCTAACTCCTTGGATATGATTTCCTTCCTCCTCCTTGGCATGCTTAGTTTAGTGATTAGGAATAATGATGGCTGTGCATGCGCGCACGTCATGTCATAACCCCAAACGAAACTTAAACAACAGAAAAGAGGTTTGTTAATTTGGTCTCTCTCTACCGAAAGCAGTCTCTGCTCTTCTGTATTCTATAGCCTGATGCTACAGGGAATGATGCTTGGTTGACAGCATTCCAACATAAGAGCTAGTTCTATTACGTTAAGTAAGCCTGCGTGTGCACTGGTGCCATCTCTGAATCTGACACCACTCTGTGACTGTGAGTCTGTGACTCTGTATCCGAGACGAATCCATGCATACCATTGCTTGCTTGTATAAACTCCCAGTCCCTTTCTATTTTTTTTGTGAGCTGCCATGGATGAAAATTGAAATTGAATACTGGGGGCGACAGTTGAAAATTGCAACTGCAGTATCTGTGTCAGTTGGGCCGCGGTTCGGCGAGACATGTTTACGGGAGCAGAGAATTAAGCAGGGCGGGGGGGCGACAATAATACAGTGCATGCCCACTACCGCATCACCATCATGATGCATTATAGTGGAGAAGTGCCATCCGATCAACGCTGGGTATGGCTAACTAAACCCCCCGCTAGCCAGCCAGCCCCATGGCCCGTAGTAAACAACCCCTAAAACAAAACAATTCGGGCAGCTGTTAGTCGCTAAACCGGGTCAAGAAAAGACACTCATGTGCATGGGCATGTGCGAGCGGCTAGCTGGGCGTCACCACCAACATTCTGGTGACAACACGAAAATCTTCCGCAGGTCGCCGTCGCGCGTGGGGCACCGGGGACGACGCTGCCGCACGACACTGGTCCGGGGGTTCGATCGGGGCGTGGTGGTGCTGGTGCTGGTGTACCCCTGCCGGTCGGGTCGAGGAGGAGAGCGCCATTGAATGTGGCCGGTGCTTGCTGGCTGCGCGTGCGTGGCCACCAGCAAACAGCCCCAGTGAGGCTGCTCCTTCGTGTTGCTCGGCCGCGTTGGTCTGCTCGGCAATGTTTGGGCCGGCGTCTCTCTCGGTGATGAAATTTACCGCTGTCCCAAATTAGATGTTAAAGTTTTTTTTAAAAATTCACATGTATCTAGACATCTTTAGATAGATAGATAGATATGAATCTAATTCTGGATAGAGAGAGAGAGAGAGAGTATAGAGCTAGTACGGACCACTGGCATACTGTCACTGTCAGGATATTGGGAGCTGCGTTGTTGGGTGCGACGTCAGCACTAGAGAAATTCAGGATGCCAATGCTAACAGAAACATCAGCAGAATGCCAGATGCATCTATCGTCGGCATCTTTTCTGAGCATCTCTAGTAAATCCCAGAGAATGGTCGTTTCCGGTTTGCGCTATTCTATGCCCCGAACAACCCCATGATATCACCCCCTCCCCCGCACTATGTACCCGAGGCGGAGGGACATATTCGGGTCACCCCCCTATTTCCACCGTTCCCCGGGGCATCGCCTCCTCTACCGCCCCAAATGCACCGCTCGCCGTTGCATCACCACCACCTCCGGCTAGGCCCTAGCACCCCACGGCCATGGGGGTTTCTCCTTACTTGTCGGTGGCGGAGGGGGTTCGATGGCCACCGTCGCCGTAGTAATGAGGCGGCAGGGAGCTCGCGCACGGCCGGCACCATCCATATCTAGGATTAGGGTTCATTCATTAGGGTTAGGGGTAAAGAACTAGCTGATGTTCTAATTCTGTTTTGTTGCAATGATGCAATGTACATCCTTTACGTGTAATTCCATCATGGATGGAAGAACTAGCTGAAGGAATCTCTCACGGTGCCAGCCTTTTGTTTTATATATCTACCATGGGTTTGCATAATCTGATCTACCATGGTCCTGCAAAACTCTTTTTCTAGGTCTCCGACCTGACGTTTTCGGTGTCAAGCTTCATGTACTAGCCAACGCAACCAAAAGTCCGAACTGATGGAAAGGGCTAGTGCAATCCACTTATACACTTCAACACCCCCTCTCACGTGTGACGGAGAGAAGTCAGCACGTGCAACCGGAAGAGAGCGATGACGCGCGAAACTCAGTATGACTCAAGAGGCCCATACGTGGACATAGAGGGATCAATAGCAATTTTAAGATAAATTGCGAAAGCCAGGACTCGAACTCAAGACCTTAGGCTCTGATACCATGTCAAGTTTCATGCACTGGCCAACGCAACCAAAAGTCCGAACTGACGGAAAGGGCTAGTGCAATCCACTTATACACTTTAACATTCGGGATCGGTATATCCAGCATGATCTGCTAGAGATGCTCTGACCTGCAGAGATTCGGTACATGGTTTTATATGCAGACCACTACGTGTTTCACCCGCCCAAAATCTGTGCATATTCCTAAGCTGGGTTGCAGTACATACATGGATTTGTATATATGGAATTCATGTATTTATATGCAGGTTGCGTGTTTCACCCGCCCAAATGCGTGCATTTCTAAACTGGTTATTATCGTGGATATGCGGGTACGGATTTGGGTTGGGTGGGTGCCTGTTGCAAGGAATGATTCTCCCGATTAATATTAAAAGAGGAACATCTCATCCGATGCCCACATGATGCAGGCCAGCGTGCACAGGACTGTCTGGTCTGCGCGCTAGGCTAGGCGAACAGAACGGACGATCCGGGCGGTTAGCAAGCAAAACGGCGCCAAATGGAACGGCCTCGTGCGCGCGCGGGTACGGAACGGAAAGGAAAGCGTGTGTGGTGGCGCACCTACTACAGAGTCCTCGCACCTCCAAGCTGTCCTCCCCTCCCGAGCTGATAAAAATACTGCCACTTCAATTCTGTCGAGAAGAAAACGTCAGTGCCCGGCATCCGTTGAACCCTTCCAAGAGGTAGAGGCGCTGATTAACACGGTGGCCGGAGAGTAGTAGCAGGGGGAAGATGGCGACGACGATGATGATGATGGATAGGTAGATTATTACGGCGAAGGGAAAAGGAAGGTGGGTGTGTGGGGGGGAAGCTTTCGCTTTCCCCGGCTGTTGCTTTCCCTGCCATCCCGTTCGCTCATGCTCTTGCTCATGCATGGGCGCTGCGCTACCGCAACTACTATACTACTACCGCCATAACCTCTGCCCCGACCGAGTGCTCCTCCTCTTCCTCTTCCTCTTCCCCCTCCCCAAGAACAAGCAGCAGAAGCTCTCCTCTTCTAAGCGGCCGGGCACGCCGTACTCCGGCAGCGAGGCCGGCCTCTTTTCTGCGCCTGACCGGCGGAGAGCGTCGGTCCGCCGGAAGCCGCGGCGAGAAAGCGCCGGCAAGATCCTTGGGCGCGACGCGCTCTTCTTGCTTGGCGATCAATCCACCGGTTCGTTCCTTGTTGATTTTGCTTTACCATTCGCTCCTCTACCTCCGCGTCCGGTTCCTTGTGAAAAATGCGCGCGATCTGCGTGCACGTGGTGGGGCTCTGCTCAACTCCCCCCACCGCCACCACCACCACGTTGACGTTTCCGGAGACCACCATTCGCTCCTGTTCATGCGCTCGGCGGCTGTTCCTTCCATGAATCCTCCTCAGATGGACACTCCTCCTCTGCTTCCTCTGGGGTGTTTTTTTTTTCTTGCATGCCGAATGAATTTTACCTTGACGAATTGAGCTGAAGCAAACAAAAAAATTATCATGAATTGCCGCATGATTTCAGTCTTGGATATCTGTCTAATCCCATTTTCGAAAGTGAAAACTGGTCGGAATGGAAAGAAATCTCTAGATTTTTGCCTCTGAGGCGACGACACACTTTCTGCAGGAAGAATATATGACACCGTGTCTTTGCACGCTTTTACAGGATAGCGAGGTCCTCATCCTGCCATCGAAGCCTACCACAGCTGGATCCCCGTGGCGCGCGGTTGCAATCATGATGCAGTACCTCGACTTCTCCCACGCCAGCACCTCCAGGAAATGGACCAACAAGCGGCAGCCCGGCGAAGGTACGCCCATGATGCGACATGCTCAAAATTCTGAAAATTCCATGTCCTGAAAATTCTGAATCATAAAGACGATCGCTCGTGCTTCCGCGAAAAATTGTAGTAGTACACTTGAAATGAAAAGAGTTGGTGATGAAGGTGTTTCTGATATTTTGTAACCGCTTTTGTTGGTGACTACTCTTGGACCAAAATAACTCACCGGTACATTGTTGTTGGGCTTGCAGGGTTCGATGCTCCGAGGAACAGCATGGAGTTCGTCGCCATGGAGGCGCCCCACAGCTACGGCGTCTTCCAAGAAGATGCCTCGGTGAGTCTTGTAGTACTAGCACAATCTCTTCACTGTTCTCTCTGTCAGCGTAATTCATTGCATCTTTACTTCTCCTCAACGTGCAACCGGTAAGTTCTTTTGTTTCCAGAAAAAAAGACTTTGCTTTTCCCCAGTCACAAACAGTTGATTTTCTTCCCCAAATCAAGCTAGGTAGTAGATCTTTCTCGACAGATATGAGAAGCCTACTTTTCTGCTCTCTGTAGTCTGTACTGTATGGGTAACTCTGCTGCTAGGTGTACTTGTACCCGACTGTTGTTGCATCGGAAGACAGCGCAGACCACGCATCTATAATAGTGTCGACCAGTAGACCCCCATCTACTGTTTGGTACAAACATATTGCCTTTAATTACCTACTAGCCATCCTCTGCATCATCACTGCCATCTCTTAATTACGAAAGCAAAAAAACCTTATCATTAAACATATAAGTAACAACAACTAGGAAACCATGTTGAGCCATTGTTAGAGTTTCTGAAGTGTGTCCTGACCAAGTTTCATGTGATCCTCTGCAGCATTCTTGCAGCAGCAACAACAACAACGTGAGGCAGTACCCGAAAGCCTCTGCTCCGATCAAGAAGCTGATCCATGAGGACATATCCTTGAGGCAAAATGAAGGGCACAAGAGAGCGCCCAGTGTGATCGCCAGACTGATGGGCATGGACTCGCCTCCTCTGAACTCGGCCACCGGCGAGCTGGTCACCGCCCACCAAGATGATAGAAGGCAGGAGAGCACCGCAAGATCAGTGTCAAGAAGAGAAAGAGATCCTGCCGAGACGGTCACGACCAAGCATGTCTCCTTCGTGCCGCAGAAGAATCCTGTTCGGCATGCCGCGAAACCGGAAATCCGCTCATTGAATGACGAGGAGGAGAAGGAGATTCTTGGGCAGCTGAGGAAGAAGAGTAGTGCTGCTGCTGCTGCTGCTGCTAGTGGTGGTGGTGGTGAGCAATGGAGCAAGCCGGTGCCGCGGGAGCACCCACAGGAGGAGGAGCTGCAGAAGTTCAAGAAGGAGTTCGCGGCGTGGCAGGCCAGCAAGGTGTGGGAGCAGTCGAAAGCTCTGGAGCTGGACTACAGGCATGCGGACGAGGACGATGGTGGTGGCGGCAGGTGCTCGGAGATCGTCCCGTACAGGTACCACCAGCAGGAGAAGCAGCACAAGGGAGGGAGAGACAGTAGCAGGCGTGTGCACGACGATGTCGGTGGTGACGCGCATTGGAGAAGAAGGAGCAAGGATGGCGGCCCTTCAATCTCCGGGAGCCGGACGTTCTCTGTGACGAGCGCCGCGGAGGATTGTTTGTCGACGAGGCTTCCGCTCTCGCGGTTTTACTACGAGGAGGAGGAGAAGCCGTTGTCGCCGGCGAGGATCGTGATCCTGAAGCCCTGCCCAGAGCTGAGCGCCGACGATGTGGACGAGTCGTCGATGGGATCGCCGGAGCTGATGAAGAACGAGAACAACATGGAGGCGTTCCTCGAGGAGGTGAAGATGCGGCTCAAGTTCGAGCTGGAAGGGCACATAGCCTCCGACGACAGGGCGGTGGACCGGTGGGCCGACGTCCCTGCCGACCCGAAGCAGATCGCGCGGAACATCGCGAACCAGATCAGGGACACCGTCACCATGGAGATGCACCACCCGGCGCTGGTGCGTTCGGAGTCGACGCGGTCGTACCGCAGCAGCGACGTGCAGAGCCAGATGGACTACATCTGCAGAGACGCCAGGAAGCAGCTCACCGACAGGCTGAGGAACGTGCTCAGGAGGGAGCCGGAGGCCGAGCCACCGTTCGGGTCTCACCGTAGACGGCCGGCTGCATCGACGCTGTCGCCTTCGTGGTTCGACGAAGAGCCGAGGCCGAAGCCGACGAGTCCGAGGCGTGACGTGGCGGCGAGAAAGAGCACCAAGAAGATCAGGAGCAAGGAGGAGAAGAAGCGCGCGATTGAGTCGTCAGAAGTTCGGTCCTTCAGAAATGGGTGGCACAAGAACTCGGTTGTGGTCACGGCCGTCGATTCCTCCGACGAGGCAGTGTCGCCGAGGAACCTGATGAGGTCGTTCTCGGCGCCGGTGTCAGGGACCAACTTCGTGAAGCATCTGTCGGATGGGGAGCCGCGGGTGCAGAGGAAGCACGAAAGACAGGGGAGCTACGGCACGCCAACGTCACCGGAGGAGAAGCTGCCGAAAGGGAGGAAGGACGCGTTGGGCATCAAGAGCAGAGTGTCAAACCTGCGGCAAAACCTGGGGCTGAGAGGGCTTCTGTTCGGCAAGAAGCTCCATTCTGCCGCAGCCGATGAGTCGTCGTCATCCTTCTTCCTGGACGACTTCCCGCCGATTGGCACCCTGGTCACCGCTCCCTCCGTCCTCATCCACCCCGGCGTCCTGCAGGTGAGGAATCGCCGTGATCGATCGAACACAATGCTGTTATTTCAGATTGAGTGCGAGTGATCTGACATGGGATTGTTCAGGAGAACTCCACCGAGGTGCCACCAAGCCCGGCTTCGTGGTGCAGCAGCCCGCCCGACGAGATGATGATCAGGGGAGGTTACCCAAGCCCCGTGTCGCCATTGGAGGCTTCCTTCGGCGAGCGCCGGTCTCCCTTGAAGCCCGGGGCGAGCTCGAGTGCTTGCGGTAAGCACTATAGCAGTCTGCTGCTCATCTCTGAATTTTCTTCAGTGTCAATGCAATGTTCAGACTTGAGATGTTTACATTACTGACGAAATAACTCTGTTTCAGAACAAGGTACGCCATGGTCGGAGCGAGAGCAAGCTGAAGAAGTCGCAGAAACAAGTCCAGCAGTCCACGATGAGAAAGACGACGACGTGGCCGAGACGGATCACCCCATGAAAGCTTTCATGAGGGCCGTCCTGGTCGTCGCCGGCATGTACGGCCCGAGCAAGGACTCAGAACAGTCGAGCTCCCAACTCATCAAACCAATCCCCAAGTGGGTGTTCGATGAAGCCCTCTCCTCGTCCGCCGCTCCTGACGGCGACGTCGGCCACCAGCTCCTCTTCGACCTGATAAACGAGGCGCTGCCCGGCGCTGTCCGCGGCAGCACCACACTGTGCACATTCAGCAAGTGGTACGCCGCGCCGAGGAGAGCGCCCAGCGGCAAGAGGCTGCTGGACGGGCTGTGCAAAACCGTGCTGAGGCACCTGGAGCCGCCGACGGAGGAGGACTTCTTGCGGCGGACGAGCTCCGTGGACGGGCTGATCGAGCGTGACATGAGAATGTTCCCGTGGGTGGGCGTGTTCCGCGACGACGTGGACGGGCTGGGCGAGGAGATGGAGGCGGAGATCCTGTCGGAGCTGGTCGACGAGACGCTGTGGGACGTGCTGCTCAACGTAGGGGACTGACTGACTGGCTGGCGGAGTGACGGACTCGCATACTTGTACATTTTTGGGTGTGTCTTTTGTTCTTCTTCTTCGGGTTTTTTTCGGAGTGCTTTTGCCGGGTTTGTGATGAGTTCTCGAGAGTGAGAATTGTGGAGTGTGACCGAGTTTGTGTGTGTGTGCCTGTGTGGAAAGATAGATACCGAATCTGTGGCAAATCTGTCCTGAGAAGATGCATAATGAAGCAAAAGAGACTGAATATGAAAAGTTTCTTTATTCATGACTCCCACGAGCAGTGGTAACATCAGCAGCAAGCAGCATACGGTGCTCCGTGTCTTTTGGTCACAAGACGGTACTACGTGTGCAAAGATCAACGGAGACCAGAACGGTCGTCAGGCGGTGCAGACGACGCAGGTGCAGGTCGGGCCGCAGGTGCAGTCGGCCCTGCCGGCGCCGTCGCCGGTGCCGAGCCGGCCGCACGAGCAGGGGTTGCAGGAGCAGTGCTCGCCGCAGGTGCACATGGTGTGCGCCACGGCCGCGGGGTTCACGGGCACCGCCCCGCCGCTGCTCTGCATCCCGGAACACCTGCCAATAGAAAACGCAGAACAGTCGTCAGACGTATCAAGAGCACGGCATGTCACGACGATCTGTCGTTGTGAGCATGGGATGAACTGGGAGGGTTTAAGGCCACTGTGCCTGCAAGCGGCGCCGCCAGGGCACGGCACGGCGCAGCCGCACTTGTCGTCGCAGGGCATGGTCGCGGCTGGGGCACAACGCTTTGCTTTTCGTATGAGTGCAGAGGATTTCTGGCAGACGGAGGCCGTGCAACGCGTGCCATTTAAGCTTGCCAGGAGAGAAGAGATCGGTGCATGGACGCCAGGTTGCTGTCCACTTGGCCGCTCTCGGTGTAGCGGTGGCGCCGATGGCCCACGCGGCTAGTACGCCGGTGACAGCAAGTCTACGGGCGGCAGTCAGAGCGTAAAATGGTTCACGTCAGGTCCATGCGCCCAGGTTCGTCGCGACGCGGCACGAGCACAATCGCACCGTGCGGCTGTGCCGGACGTGTACCTAACTGAACACCGCGATTCCGCGATTGTCAGGACCCTGATTGTCTTCGCCATACTTATCTGAAGAACAGCTGTTTTCGCAACAAAAAAAAAAGAAGCTGTTTCAGTCTTGCTGGCCGTCAGGTTAATCGAACGGCTCGGATATGCGGACACCGGTTCAGGCACCTCGAGCGGTCGAACATTGATGCATTTTTGATTGTCACCAAGCAGATTCGATGGCGTCCATCGACGCAATCCGCAGTGAGATGACTAAACTTAATGACATGACATTGCAGATTCATCAGCCATCTCATGAAGTCACAATTTTTAGGGTTTAGTCATCTCACTGCAATGTTATATCATTAAGTTTAGTCATCTCATGTTGAAAAATTGTCATAGTCATAGTCATCCACCATTTAGTCATAGTCATCCACTTATTATCATCCACCATTTAGTCATACTCATGCCAATAACATGTTGAATTTCGCTTAGGCTCCGTTTGGATGTATGCATTGAGAGGCTAGGCATTGCATTCATTGAGATATCAAAACCATGGGACATTTGCATTGAGATCAATGTCAATATTTTTGTTTGGATGTTTAGATATTTGGTAGCTAGAATTGATATCCTAGTTGAATGACAAATCTTGTTTGGATGGTCAAAGTGGTGTATTGCATTTGGATGGTCAAATTTTGCAGAGAGAGAATTTGAGGGGGGCAGCAGGAACATGCGGAGGGGATGGAGGCCGAGGTGGAGGGCAACGGCGCCGGTGGCCGCCGGAGGATGGAGGCTAGAGGATGGAGGCCGCCGGTGGTTGCTCGATTTACCTATGCCCTCGCTCGATCTGAGGTCCGGAGAGGAGAATGGAGACGGCAGGGTCGGGAAGGGAAGCGGTGGTGCCTAGCCTCGTCGGAGGCGGAGAAGGAGGGAGGCGGCGGTGTCCATCCTAGCCGGAGGCGGAGAAGGAGGGGGGCGGCAAGGTCGGGGAGGGAGGCGGCGGGGTCGGGGAGGGAGGCAGCAAGGTCGAGGCAGCGAGGTCGGGGAGGGAGGCGGCGGTGCCCATCCTCGTCGGTGGCGGAGAAGGAGGGAGGCGGAGGTGTCCAGGGGTGACGCTCGGGAACGAGAGGAAAAAACGCTTCGGCCGAATACCACGCAATGTCGAGGGGTGAGGCTCATCTTTCGGGAGGAGGTCTTGCTAGTTGATTTGGGCCATCTCAATATCGAGCCCGAATGTCTAGCCTGAATACCTAGTACATCCAAACGCTCAAGTTTTAGATATTCGGCTCTTGAATGCCCCAATACCCAATGCCTAGGCTAAATGCATACATCCAAACGCAGCCTTAGGGAATTTAAAAAAAATTGGTATAAAGAACACACCAAGATCGAGTTATGCAAGAACATGAGAGATAGATCTAGATAAACTCACTGAAGAATGCAATTTCTTGGTGTAGTTCGTTGATGACGAACACGTCAATCCCCATAGATAGGCGTATCCCTCCCAGCCGTGAGGAGAAGCTCCACTCGATGGAGGATCAAACGTACGATTCCTCCACATGTTGCATGTGTCCAGCCTCCCGATCCGAGCAACATTCCGCCGTCCATAGAGTCGAGCCTACGAGGGAGAGAGAGAGTGAGAGAAAAGGAGGCAACAACCACAGTGGGGTGGTGTGTCTCTCAATAGGGAGGGGATGCCACTACATTTGGGAGAAGGGGAGAGCCAGACGCCTCCCCCAGAGGCTGGCGGCCATGATGGCGTCTCCTCCTCTCATAAGGCAGGTCTTGATCTCCTCATTTAATGCGAGATCAACTCGTTCCTTTTTAAAAAAGATATGATATCTCCATATTAAATATAGATTATTTCCTTCCTTCTTTATAGGATATGATATCTCCGTATTAAATGAAGACTATTTTATACCTTTAATAGAAGATATAATCAATACTATGGTATGATATTTTATAATAGGAAAGTCCTGATTTTATATATTATATTAAAGGTATGGGATGATCTTTATTTAATACGGAGATATCATTTATTGCAAATTAGAAAGAAAATGACCTACATTTAATGTGGAAATATTATATCTTCTCTAGGAGAGAAGGAGATGATCTTGCATTACATGGAAAGATCAAGACCTACCTTATGGGAGGGGGAGGCGCCATCCTAGCCGCCGACATCTAGGGAGGCGCTTGGCTCTCCCTCTCCTCCTATATATAGTGGCAGCCCCTCCCCATTGAGAGACACACCATGCCACGGTGGCGGTGCCTCCTCCTCCTCACTCTCCCTCCATCAAGTAGAGTTTCTCCTACCGGCTAGGAGGGATACGCCTATCTGCAGGGATCGACCTGACCGTCACCAATGAACTACACAATCTCCCATTTTGCCGTCTAGAGCGTCGCGCCTACGATGATAATCTCGCAGCCTTGTGGTATGCATATTGTGGAGAAGCTCTGTGATAGAGGGAGGAAGGGAAAGAGAGGAGGAGGAGAAATCTGCCACCGTGGGATTGTGTGTCTCTCAATGGGGAGGGGCTGCCACTATATGTAGGAGGGAGAGAGCCACGTCGGCTAGATGGCGCCTTCCCCTCCTATAAGGTAGGTCTTGATGTCTCCATTTAATGTGGGATCATATCCTTCCATCTCAAAGAAGATAAGATATCTCCACATTAAATGTAGATCATTTTCTTTTTTATTTGCATGATATGATATCTCTGTATTAAATGAGGATGATATCATATCTTGCAATTATATCTTCTATTAAAGGTATGAGATGATCCTCATTTAATACAATGATATCATATCTTATAAATAATAAAGGATTATATCTTCTATTAACGGTATGAGATGATCTTCGTTTAATATAGAGATATCATACCTTCCAAATAAGAAAGGAAATGATATATATTTAGTGTGGAGATATTATATGTTCTCTGGGATGGAAGGATATGATCCCGCATTAAAATAAGAGAAAATTTGCTAGAGGACACTGTTATTTTCTGGCATTTGCCAAAACACAACGCTGGAATGTGTCTTTGATGAGTACGGTTATAATTTCGTGGCACATTTTCAAGGACACACTGCATGCTGTAAATAGAAAGTTTGACTAATTTTATTAGGATGACCGTCATACTTCTGGTTTGAACACTTTTTTCTTTAATTCAAATTCACCAAATCCAGCATATGCACACAACATGAATTAGAGACTACGTAAGTTCATATCAAGTTGGAAAGGATCGAGGATTTTGGGGAAAAAGTAATCGTCGGGCACCTAGACCAAGTCGCCGCCCATTGCAACTTGCAGCATCGTGGTTAAAAAAAATCGTTCTATGAGGGAATTAGGAAAAATATGGACATTTTTTCTATCTGAAACATCTTACATTTTAATTAAATTTCTAGACTTATTTGGAAGAAAAGGTAAAAAGGTAATCTGAAATGTCAAACTTTCCGTCAGTACAATGTGTTCCATTAAATTGTCACGAAATAATAATGGTGCTGGTCAAAGCCATATTTAAACAGTGTGTTTTAGAAAACACCGAAAAATAACGGTGTTCTTTAGTAAATTTTTCTTTAAAATAATTATCACAGACTCTACTGATACTATTTTTTAAGAGACTTTACTGGTAATATTAGAGCATCTCTAACAGACGATGTATATTGGCTGTGGTGATGTAAAATCTAACTTTTACATCACCAAAAGCCAAAAATGCTGCTCCAACAGGTGATGTATCACGTTTTGGTGATCTAATTTTTTTACACCACGATCTAAAAATGGCCCTTGGTGATCTAAATATAGATCGCCTGGGTAGGTGATGTAAAATAATAACACGTGCGCTCAAGTCACCAACCACCAACCTGAAAGTTCCCTCCCCTCCTGCCTGCATGCGCCACCTACCCTTCCCACCGCCGGCGACGTTATTGCCCCGCTGGTGAGCGGAATTGAGCCGCCGGCCTCCGCCAGACATCCGCCTCCCCTTTGCCGCCCCTCATACCTTTTCTTCGAAGCCCTCCCATGGAGGTTCAAGCCGTGCCTCCGATTTGATTTCGCCGGCAGAAAGGAACAATTTGAGCCATCTGAGCTGCTATGTGCCGCATCATAGGGAGCTCCCCCGTGCCGCCGCTGACCATCGTAGAAGCAACCCCGACCCTGCCGTCGCCGCTCGGTTTTCGCGGCCAGCGCCGACCGCCTTGCACAGTGAGGTGCCAGGAGCTCCCCTAACACTGCCTGCGTTGCCCGGCGATCGAAGCATCACCGCCCTCCATCGATCGCCGCTGCCCGCGCAGTGTTTGATTGAAGGCACATTCTTGAACAACAAAGTTTTTGTTCCAAATTTGGCCCATTAAATTGTAATTTTAATGTACCATATTGTTCTGTAGATGGTTGTGTTTGACTACACCTCCTCCGACGAGGAGATTGAGATGGAAGAAGAGGAGGATGTGGCTGCAATTATACTTATGCATCACCACTACTATTAAACAAGTAAACATTAGTTTTCTTAGAGACACCCCGCTTATTGTACACAGACCAATCAGGACCGCATGCTAATCTTAATCTGACCGCCCGTATTAATCTAATTAAATGTGATGTGCACATAGCAGTTTAAGTTGGCTGACTATACTTCACGGGCAGAGGAATATTCCACCCCACGAATGCCTGTGCACCATATTAGTGGCGCAATTTTTGCTGCTGGGCTGCGATGCACGCGAGGAACGAATTAAAATGTACATGCAAGGAAAAAATTAAAGCTCAGTCTTTATCCCCAAATTTAACAAGGAAAGAAATTAAAGCTCCAACTGTTACAGACCTATGCATGCAGAAGCCATTACATCTAAAATTCGTACAGCTTAGCTTTTCTTTCACACAACAACATGACAGAGTGCTCAAGTCGACTAGGCAATTGTTGGCTCACAAGAAATTGTTAGCGTCCATGCCGTGCGCAGCGCACGGTGCGCTTGAATACCAGCGACATGTACGCGCAAGACACGATTAGGCGATAGTAGCCACGTCGGCCAACATCACTTCTTTGTTCGTCGCATAGTCCATGCCGTCCGTCAAAGATATACTCCCTCCGATCCATATTACTTGTCATTAAAGTGGATGTATCTAGACATGTTTTAGTGCTAAATACATCCATTTTAATGACAAGTAATATAGATCGGAGGGAGTACAATGGGCGGTGCCTAAGGCTTCAAGGACGACCACTATGGCGCCCACGAAGGCGACAACATAGACGGTGTGCGGTTCATTGCCCTCGACATGTGTGTATCTTGGTCGTCCTCGGAATGTACCACATCGCTCTTGACTGCGTGCGCTTCAGTGCTCTCGACGTGTTCGTTCATCAAGCGCGTGCACGCCGGGCGTCCTACAAGCTCCAATGGATGCATGATGGTGGCTTGGACGGCGTGTGTGGAGAGGTCCTCTCCTCCCGGATGTGCATATACTGGAGCAGTGTGACCATGCCGCTGGCCGATTAAGCCCCCGGGTTTAGGACTTTATATTTAGTTTTTTGCGACCGATAGAAACATTCATATTAACCTTGGTACCACACATCTTTGGATTGATCAAGGCACCATTATTGATCATGAATCCATGATATATAGTTGTTTTATTGGTATCTCAAGCCAAAGACCAATACTTTCACCTAGGTTGCATTTCTAAATAACTATTTCTTTATATTACAATTTTTAAACACTGAGCTGGAATTTTTGGCATATTAAGATATTATAAATTGTTGGCATATGACCTCACTCTGGTAGAGTGAAGGATTCACAATTTGTTCATTTGGTCCTAGACATGAAGATATTTATGTTTGTAGAGGACCAGCGGTCCACCTTATTTCTACACATCGACTGCAATTTTCCTCTATTTGCCGCACTGTATTAAAAGTGTGGAATAATTTGAACTTTGGTGGGATTTGATGCTATTTATCTATACTAATATTAAAAGACCCAGAGGGTCTAATCCAGCCTACCATATCCGCACGATGCAATTATCCAACACTTTGAATTCACGCCGTCTTTATCGGGGCTCATCACACGGAGCGGACAACCCGGCAACGACAGCCCCGTGACTCGCTTTTTTCCTCAAAGCAAAGCGGCAGTTCCAAACAACAGACGCCATCCACCCACCACTGCATCCGCCCGAGCCGCGACGCCTGCCACCGTGCAGCGCTGCCCCAGCCGCTGCCCTACCGCGCAAGCCACCGCCCCTACCGCGCAAGCCACCGCCGCAGGCGTCCCAGGCTGCGCTGCCCCAACGACGCCCCTGCCTGCGCATACTTGTAAGTAAACCTTTCTTTGAAGATCTATAAACATTTCCCATTCCCATAAATGTAATAATCAGCCAACTGGCGTGATGGATGTGGATTGAAAATAATACTACTCCCTCCGTCCCAAAACACATGTCTTAAATTTGTCAAAATTTAGCTGAATCTAGACACTATTTAATATAATGGTTCATCCAAATTTTGACAAATCTAAGACATCTGTTTTAGGACGGAGGGAGTACTAAGTTGCTCCTTTTTTAGAAGTTTACTTAGTTATTCACGTGACGCCTCATTGATTTCTGAATTTAATATTTCAGTTACTTGCATCTATATATTAACGCTACCTTGGTAAAACCTGAACAACAGTTTTCTTTCATTCTTTTCTGGATGTCCAGATATATCTTATTAGTACTTTTGTTCTTTGAAAGTTGGAGCTATATTTTGATCCTGAAAGATATTTTTTGAAGCTTCTTATTTTTTCATTTATGTTCGTTATTTCAGGTTAGTCATGAGCGTTATCATTTTCATGCAGATTCTACTCTAAAGTCTGAAGTAATTGTGTATGCAAATCCTAGAGAGGTCAAGAGGCAGAGGGATAGGGAGCGGTATGCAAAAAATAAAAATGAGATTTGCACCATGTAAGACCATATCTTTGCAGCATTCTATTTGACCTTTATTTGGTTATACACAAACTAGCCATGCTGAGATATTGTAACCTGCCTAAAAGCGGAGCCGACAATATGCATGAAAAGCTTTCGTCACAGAAGATAGGACGGCTGATCTCAATTTTGAATTTTTGAAATAGAATATTGTGATGCTGCATTGCACTGCAATCCTATGGCATACATGTTTAATTTTCCTTATACTTGGCTCATATTATCCGGTAACATGAACCTTGTTATACTGTTATCTATTTTGGACAGAACGTGCACATGCACGTGCTCGATTACTATCAGAATAAGAGGCCGAAGCATTGGCGGTTTCATATGGGATCGCGAGTACATTCGAAGACTAGGAGCTGATGCGGACCTGAAGCTCACGATTAACTACTTCTCAGCCACCCTTGTGTTTTCGAAGATGTATTTTTGCCATCGATTCCGGATGTATCTTGATTTTTTCAAGCGCATTTCTTAGTGTGTCAAGCTCCGTGACAAGTTCTTAGAGCAATTGTGCCTGAGATCTTGGGCACATCGCCAACCAGAAGGTGATAGCCGCATTGTGCATGATGGCATATGGAATTTCGGCAAACCTTGTCGATGATTACTTGGCCATGAGTGAGAGCCAGATATTAAGTGTGTCAAATGGTGTGCAAAGGTGGTTCTCTGTGTGTTTGGGACCGATTACTTGAGAACACCCAATGCTCAAGACACTTCTCATTTGCTGGAGGAGAATGCAACACGAGGAATTCCAGGTATGCTCGATTCGATTGATTGTATGCACTGGAGGTGGAAGATCTGTCCAACAACTTGGCATTGACAGTTCAAGGGGCACAAGAAGGATTCCGCCATCATCTTGAGGCGATTGCTTATTATGAGTCATGGATTTTGCATGCTTTTTTTGGTATGTTTGTGTCTTGCAATGACATCAACGTTCTACAAAGATCACCTCTATTTGCCAAGCTTGCCAATAGTGAGTCTCCTCCGGTTTCTTTTCAAGCAAATGGTCACACATATGAGGTGGGATATTATCTTGCAGATGGAATATATCCAAAGTGGTCTACATTTGTGCAATTCAGTTCCCCCAAGGTAAGAAAGAACTCGATCTCCATAATGCTAAAGCAGCGGTTAGAAAAGCTGTGTATCAAGCATTTGGGATATTACAAGCCCAATTTGCAATCGTGAGAGCACCGACGAGGTTCGGGAAGCAAAAGATTTTTTGGTACATCATGCAACCGTGCATGATCATGCATAACATGATTATCGAAAACAAGAGAGACAAGGATGAGGTGTATGGTGGGTATTACTTGGTGGGGAGACTTGCGTGGCCCCTTAGAGGTGGTGATTGAGTGGAGCACTTCATCAAGGCGCACCACCACATTTGAGATGCGGATGTGCATGACGATCTACATAAGGATCTCATTGCGGAGTGGTGGAAGTGAAATGGAACACAAAACCGGTAGATGCGAACTCTTTGTCATGTTGCTGTATTTGAGAACTCTCTGTTATATGTGTGCTACTTGATGAACTATTCGAATTGGTATGTAGTAATTAAGTACTATTTGATTACAAATTATTTTGATCAAATTTAAATAGAGTTTCATAAAAATTGTTTCATATATATGCTTGTGATGATCATTGTTTTACTTCAAAATGGGGAGGTGGATTAAAATAGGTGATCTATTTTGCATCACCTTTCACCTACAGTGGCAGTGGCAGACCTAGAGTTTTGCCAATGGGTACACGAAGCAGAGCATCGGGTTGGGGCCGTGCTTGTTGTCCGCCTATGATTACTGTAATCTTCTAATAAATGTGCACGGCATCTACTACTTCAGGGTAGCCAGCGTGTACTGCTCCCATGCCACGAAGGAGGTGGCGGCAGCTTAGGATGACCTCCTCGAAACAGGCTCACGCTCAGCTTTATAAATAAAGCAATATCCATACAAGATCTAGTACAAGCCACACAACACCAAACAACGACGAAGAGCAACAAGTCTAAGGGACCAACACACACACACGCACAAACCCTCAGCGAGGGGACAACTCACACACACAAGATACAACTCCCCTCCGGGAGGATCCTCAACAGCTAGGCGATGAAGCTAATTGGCGGGCCACCACAATCAGGTGCTCCATCATCGAGTTCAGACACTCCCTGTCGCGCTATCTACACAGCGGGTACCACTACTGCAAAAAATCTAAGCATTTGAAGATCGAGTCAGAGACACGACGCATGAAGACACACTCAATGACCATTTTATTGCGAATATTCCAGAGGGTACATGTCATCGCCGCAAACACTAACCAGAAGAGGCGTCTCCTCCTCCCTGTATGGTTTGCGTTGGCTTCTAGAAACTCACCCAGGGCTGAAGCCTGCTAGGCAGGACCCAAGGCCTCATGGATGAAGTTCCATAGGAAGCGAGCCGTGGGATAGGTAAAGAAAATGTGTGTGCCCGATTCAAGGACCACACGGAGGAGGCAAAGACAATTGCCAGGGCCATGTCTCTTGGCCACCTCCACCCCTGAGGGAAGACGATCCCGCAGCAACTGCCACACAAAGCAGATTCCCTCCAGCGAGGCAAATGTCTGATGAATCGGCTCCAAGTCCTAGTGATCGTTAAATGCTTCATGTAATTTAAATTATTTCGATCAGGGTTGAATTTTGTAAATTTAAGCATGTCATTTGTAGTAGTATATTAAATACTTTGAGTTGTATGCTCAGGC
Organism: Avena insularis; assembly: GCA_023614405.1. Lineage (NCBI taxonomy): Eukaryota > Viridiplantae > Streptophyta > Magnoliopsida > Poales > Poaceae > Avena > Avena insularis. The sequence goes on from CM042685.1 coordinate 445,048,188, forward strand.
CTTCCAATCCTGCATAAATCGTTTAGACCGTACGATATTGCTTTAATATATCCTGGACTGTCCACCTAGGTTGGTGAGACACGGGCTTCTGTTTACCTGTTCTGCCTCCCAACGTCGGCACATGCATGCTCGCGTGTAACACAAACTCTTCAACTATGACTTTTCTTGCCGATCATGAATCTCGGGCTACAAGGACTGAGGACACATTAGAAGAGGAACAAGAGAGGTGTCTATGGCCACCATGCATGGACATTGGATGGAAGATGGGAGAAGAAAGGCAGTGAAACCGCAGAAAGTGGTACAAAAAACGCCCAACGTATGCCCCCGCGTCGCCTCCCCAAGCGAGGCGACCTGGCGGCAACCTCCTTCCGCCACACCAGCACCCTCCCACCCCCTCTCTCTTCCTGCCACTTCAGAGTCGGCAGTGGCGGCCCCCTTCTCTACTCGAGCCATGGAGCCCTGCTTGGAAGGTCAACATGGAGGCGGAAGATTCTAGGCCGGCGGTGCTCCGACTCCTACGCGGATGGCGGCGAGGTGGTTGGCACAACCTACTTGGTGCAGGAGGCATGCGGTGGGACTGGCTGGCAGCGATCTACTGGCCTAGATCTAGGCCCTTTTGGGTCCGATTTGGGTCGATGCGGGCCGGGTCGAGCTCCACCTTGCCGCCTCTGGTTGGAACAAGGAGCTGGTCATGATGGGGGCAACACGCCACATTTGCTGCAATGCGATGACGGGAGATGCCCGGGCCCGATCTTGGCCTGGCTAATCCTATGGCGTCGATCAAGAGGGTAGTGGTGGTAGCCTACATGCAATAGCGTAGCGGCGGGGACTTTACAGACCCCATCAGGGTTCGGCCGGGCCTGCTTGGCTTGGTGTGTCCCTACTGCCGCATCCGGTCGACACCCGCCATTGGCGGTGGAGGATGTCCTCCAGGTGGCTGCACCGTTACTGCCCTCCGTCCCCAATGGCCTGGTGTTCTCAAGTTATTGCGTCCGGTCGGTTACTGCTTACGATGGTTGGGGTTATTCCCTCCCGTGTGGCTGCGGTACTACCGCCCCATATCTACGACTATTTCTTCTCGATCTGGCCGGTGGCTTCACTGCGGTTGCCATGGTGAGATGACGATGGTGCCTTCAAGACCGTGTTAGCACATGTTGGTGGGCGGCAAGCTTGATTGAGTGTTACGAATTGAACCGGCGGTGGATTTTTGGGGGCCAGGAGAAATCCTTATCGGCTCGGCCGGCACCGACGTGGTGACGCCTGCGAGCGCCGCTGTTCCTTCTAAAGGGCCTCGGGTGTACCCCTTCCATACTCCCCTTGTGTACCGGGAGAAATCCTAGGACCTGTTGAAAGAACATGTTGGGCCCCCATGTGTGGTTTTGGTAATTAATGACAATCTTTATGGACTAATATGTGTATTAAGTTATACTTGTAGGATTTGTCCATTGGCATCGCTTGGAGCATGTGTTGGCTTCAAGGTCGATGAAATACAAAGAAGATAAGTTGGGCAAGCTCAATAGGCGAGGTCGATGATGAGGAATTAAGAAGGGCGTTCCATCTTGAGAAGAGGAAGACCGTCTACATCGTGCTCAAGTGGAATGCTCAAGGCAAAGGTATAATCTTGATAGGTTTTCCCTTTTGCCGGTCTCACATTGTGTGTGTGAGACCGGGTTTAGGATAGATAACCGTACTATCAAGAGGGGCTCTCATATGAGTAATTCGGCCACATCGTTCGGAGAGAGCTCAAACCTTTGCATACTTGCATCATCATATTTGGGTGTTATTTGGTCTTATCCATGTGAGGATATAGAGCTTGTGGTAATCTCCATAACAAGCTCTTGTTCATCAAAATCGGATCTCCCATATATATCTTGTTGCGATTTTGATTTATGCGGCTTTTCGGTTTCTCACCAAGTGAGGTATTTCACATTATTCTACTTGATACTTTCTCACTTGGTGATAATCAATATTTCCACCTTTTACTGGGAAGCCCTTGTCATCCTCTATCCAACGCAATTTGAATCGGGTCAATCGGAGCTTCCAGTCAAAAGTTATTGTCGTTTGAATATTTGCCTGTTTATGCATTTTACGGGCGGTAGTACGGACGGCCAGATTACCGGCCCTAAAACAACCCATTTTCTTTTTGTCTGGCTAGTTACCTTTTTCCGGTACTACCGGCCGGCCCGGTAGTACCGCCCGGGTGGGCCGGTAGTACCGGTCGGCCCAGATTCGTTTTCCTGGTATGTTTTCAAGCCAGATCTAGATTTCCTCGCCTCGCGCTGCGCATGCTGCGTTGACCGCGTGCACCGGCCGCCCGACCGCCCGTGATGCGCGCGCCAGATCCTGCGCCGCATGCTACTGGCCCCGTGGCCCCACCCTGCGCTGGCAGCTCCGCTGCTGCTCCTTTGACCATGGCAGCTACGCCTCTCGGGCGCATTCTTTGCCGATCGGCCCCACTCGGGCCGCCGCCGCTGCACCTGCCTCCCTCTCATTGTGTTGCTTGCTCGCTGCTCGCCCGTGCATGGGCCCTGCCCAGATGGCCCACGGCGTCGCGTACCACTGCTGCTTCTTGCCGTTACGCTCTCTGGGTCCTTGAGCTCACATGTCGCGCTGCTGCCTCGCCTTTTTTCTAGAGCTTGCGGTACTACCGGTCAATTCCGGTAGTACCGGACCGTCCGGAAAATTAGTCCCAACGGCCTTATTTTGGCTAGCCCTATATAAGTCTTTTGCCCCATTTAGGGTTACTTCTTCCTCCTTTTCTTGTCCAAGCTTTGCCCCCATTTGCTTTACTCTTTAAGCTTGATTTCTACTCACCCCTCCATTGATTCTTGCATATATTTGAGGGGTAGTTGGAGGAGATCTAGATCTACATTTTGACCAAACCAAAACATCTCTTTGTGAGTGTATCTTTGGGGATCTAGATTTGGGGGGATTTTGTGTCTCTCTTTGATTCCTCCTCTCTTGTTCCCCCAATAGCTTTAGTAGCTTTGTTGGAACTTGAGAGTGAGGGATTTGAGCATCTTTGTGGTGTTCTTGCCATTTGCATTTGGTGCATCGGTTTGAGTTCTCCTCGGAGGATTTGGTTTGAATTGCTCATTTGAGCTTGTCCCTCTTGGGTTCTTGGAACCCTAGACGGTTTTGTGGCCTTGGTGGCATTGTGGCCTTGGTGGCATTTGTTGTGGACTTTTGTGGCATTTGTTGGGAGCCTCCAATTAAGTTGTGGAGTTGTGCCCCAACCTTGTGAGAGGTTCCGGTTGCCACCGACAAGTGCACCGATAGTGGAAGCGTGGATCGATCCCATTGGGGTGAGATTCACCGGAGAATAAGGGAGGCCTTTTGTGGCATTGGTGGTTTGATACCACCCCCTCTCCAAACGAGACGTACTCCATGTTGGGAGGAACTCGGTAAAATATTGGTGTCTCCGCGTGCCTCGGTTATCTCTATACCCGAGCTCTTTACTTATGCACTTTACATTGTGATAGCCTTCGTGCTTGAAGTACTATATATCTTGCTATCACTTTGTTGCTTGTATTGTTTAGCATAAGTTGTTGGTGCACATAGGTAAACCTTAGTTGTTTCTAGGTTGTGCTTTACAAAGTAAACACTAGTTTTATTCCGCCTTTGTTGAGCCACTCTAGGAAAAGTTTTAATCGCCTATTCACCCCCCTCTAGGCGACATTCGTATCCTTTCAATTGGTATCAGAGCCCGGTCTCTCATTTTAGGCTTCACCACCTTGAGAGTAAAGATGTCGGCTAGAGGATTAGTGCACAATGACATGCTCACATTCGATGGCACAAATTATGATGTTTGGAAAATTCGCATGCTTAATTTATTTCGGGAAATTCACCCAATTATCGAGGGCTATCTATATGTGGGTTTCTATTCTCCTATGGATACACAAAATGAATCTTTAGAGGAGAAGTTGAACTCTCATATAGATGCTCTAGATACTAAAATTCTCTTGCATGTTGTGAGCAATGTAGTTCTTTCGTCTATCATGCCTTATTCAAGCGCTCGTGAGATATGGACCAAGCTTCAAGATAAATATAGCAAGTCCAACATTATTGAGGATGATTGTGTTGCTTCCACTTCCGGTCGAGATGAGTTCTCATCCTCTACCACTTCACCAACATGTGATTTTTCACAAGGTAATGAAATGGTGAGTGGTGATAGAAATTTCAATATGGATAGTGTGTTCACTATTTGTAATCCCTCATATCTATCTAGTTGCAATGATCTATCTTTGGACCTTAACACTTCTAGCACTCAAAATTTCTCACATGCTTGTGTTAATAGTCCTTGCATATCATGTAGAAATGACTTGAACAAATCTCATGATGATATGCTCATGTTGTCTTGTTGCCATGATAAAAATGCTTCTATTTCCTCTAGTGCTTGTGTTGCTAACCATGTAGAGGAAAATGAAGATTCTACGGGCCAAGACAAGGTCGTGAAGAGAGCTACAAGTGCAATCTCATCATCACCTTCCTCCGGTTCTCACATATGCCTTATGGCTAAGGGAACAAAGGTAACCTCTTTGGATCCCATTGTATCTCATGATGATGATGATGTTGAGGTTGAAAATGATAATGATGACTATAGAGGTAAGTATGATATTACCTCTATTAAGAAAATGGGAGAGGTTGTTTTTGGCACTCTCTTCAAAAATAAAATTGCTTCCTCCAACTTTCTTGAAATCTTGAATTATGCTATATAAGGCAATGATCTTATTGAGGAGCAAGAAAACTTAATTGATGAACAATTTGCGCGTGAGCGTAATTATGCTAATGAAATTGCTCAACTAAATGACTCTCTTGAAGAAGAACAAACCACCAAAGAATCTCTTGAGGAGACTTTCACTCTAGAATTATCTAGAGTAAAAGAATACCATGATAGAGAACTTGTGGTGGCAAACTCCTTCAAGTTTAAAAATGATGAACTTGAAGTTGCTTGTGCTAAACTTGTTGAGGATTTTAAGCTCCTTGATAATGGCTCTCGGGTTGTTAAGAGGGAGCTCATCAAACTCACCGAGTCACATGAGCAACTTAAAGCTTCATATTCAAAAGAGCTTGCCAAGTTGCCCTCACCTCTCGCTAGTAATGATGATGCTTGTGCTACTAACTCTATCTCTTGTGAAGCATCTATTTTGGAGGAGAATATTGAGCTAAAGGCTCAACTTGCGTTGCTAACTAGCAACTATGGGAAATTAGAAGAAAGTCATGTTAAGCTCTCAAGCTCGCATGAGGATCTTCTAGTCTCCCATGGTAGGCTAAAGTTAGCTCATGAGGCCATCGTGTCAAAGGTAACACCTAGTGGGCCTCATGTGGACATTAGCACTACATCTACTCCAAATGGTATATTGTCATGTGCTAGTCCTTGTAATTCATCCTCTCACAACCATGCTATATCTCATGATGAATTACATTCCATACCTTGTTGCTCTAACAATGTTGCATCTACTTCCTCTAGTACTTTTGTTGAAAATAACCATGTAGAGGAAATCAAAGAGCTCAAGGCTCAAGTCACTTCTTTGAAGAATGACTTGAAAAGGGGTCATCAAGGGAAGGCCGCACTCAACAAAATCTTGAGTTTGCAAAAATCCCCCAATGACAAGAGTGGGCTCGGATTTAACTCCAATGTCAAGAACAAGTCCACTATCAAGTTGAAGCACAAGGACAACAAGAAGAATGGCCAAGATAAAGTCAAGAATCCGGCCAACATTGTTTGCTTCAAGTGCAAGGAAGAAGGGCACCATGTTAGATCTTGCCCATTGAAGAAAAAGCCTCTTAGTGTGAAGCAACAAGGGAAGCGGCCTCAAGCTCCACCTCAAGTCATTAATGGGCTTCTTCCTAAGAGGACTAGTCGATCTCTTCCTCGAGTTGTGGCTTCACCTAAGAAGAAAGATGGCAAGAGTAGAACTTGCTACATATGCCGTGAGAAGGGGCACATTTCTTCCGCATGCACTATTGGTAACTCCTCATCCCATCCTATCTTGATTGATGATTCTTATTCTCTTTGTAAGGATGAGGTTGGCAATGTGTTTGCCAAATTTGTTGGTGCTCAATGTGGGTTCAAGAAAAGAACCATTTGGGTTGCCAAGCCTATTGTGACTAACCTCTTAGGACCCAACTTGGTTGGGGACCAACAAGCCAAAACTTGATCAATAGGTATTGTTGGAGGGAATTGGAGACTTGGCTACATCATGAAGAATTAAGGGATCTTCATTATTATTTTTGTCAAAGCCAAGTCATGTGGATTATATTGCTCCTATTATATTTCCAATGTTCCTCCTTGCGGTAACATATGCTTAACTCATTTAATTGAAAGTTACTCACCCCCTTGTGCATGTGTTGGTTTTGTATCTTCCATGCTTTTGTACATGTTGTGTTTTCCACTTAATTATCTTGAGGCATCAAGCATATTTGTGTATGATTTGGTGGCACACCATGTATGTGTGTTTCTTGTATTGGAGCCTTACTTGGCTATATTTGGTATCTTATTTGGCTCTTGTGAGAGATTAATGGATTATCCCATTTTGGGGGAGTGTTATGCTTGGGCATTCCACAATCCTAAAAATGTGTGTACATGAGGAATACCACCTAGTATTTATATTGGATTATTGTCTAGTCTCTATGTGGTACAATTCTCATGAGAAATTTAATTTTATAATGTCCACTAATTATCTCTATTTGTATCCTTTTCCCTCGTGTTGGTTTTATGGTAGTATCACATTATGGGGGAGTCATATGCTTAGTGCATATTACAATCCTAGAAATTGTGAATATTCGAGGTTGTGTCACTTAGAATTGATATTGATAGTTATCTAGCACATATGTGACACATTTGCTCATACAAGTTCCAATTTGATTGAATGGCTTTATTGATCTTATGTTGGATCTTGTATATGAGAATGATTCTTGGTATGTGTTTCCTCATATTTAGATACATATATTCGCATGGAAACTATTTGCTTTAAGTTACTCTAATCACTAGTGATTGTGTGACTATTGGAAGCTACCAAGAATCTTGCTTGAAGTATCATGCTCAACTCTTATATTTAGTTATATGCTTCTTGTTGTGACTATGATCTTGAGTATCCATGGTACCTACCTTGAGAAAATTATTCCCAATATTTCTTGTCTTTGGACAATGAGTACCCAACTTATGGTAGAAGTTATTGATCATATTCACTTTGGCCCTTGCTTAATTTTATCCTATCTTTGGCCAAGAAAATGTTTTGTGTTGTCTCCCAAGCCTTCCTTGCTTCTTGTGGATCTTCTTATTTTATTGATATCCTCTTGTGTTTTACTTATTGTAGGTACTAGTGATGATCCCATTTGTGTGCATTTTGCATTTAAAATAAAAATCCTACATAATGCACTATCTATGGGGGAGCTCTCCTATATTAGTTAGAACACTCATATTTATGCTTCTTTGTTTGGTCCATATCGGGTTTTATGTGCTTGGAACCTCAATCTTTTCGTTTTGGTATTTGTGCCATCATGAGAAGTTTGGGGAGTTTGGTTTCTTGTTGGAACCTTGCTCCTTTTGGGAGTTGGTTTTGTCTCATTCCTTGCTTATTGATTTGACCATTTTAGAATGAGATAAATCCTTGAGCATTTTTATTTCTATCTATTTTTGCTCTTTTGTCCTTAGCCTAGTTCATTTGTTGAATTTGTGATCGTTCATGTGTTGAATTGGTTCTTTGATACAATTTGGACACCGCTTGTCTTGTCACACTCTTGTGTGTGCCATCTCGGTTTACTTGATGTTTTTGTTCAAATTGTATCTCCTTTTTGGTTCTTGAAAGCTTTATGCATGCATATTTACTATATGTTTATATTAAGGCATGTTTGCTTTCTTTGATCCAATATATAAGGGAAACTCCACCAATTCCCATCGGCTAAGTTGTGCATGAAATTCAATTTCATATCAATGTGCACATAATTATGTGGAGTCTCTCCTATGTATTGTAGTTTCTCTAACTACTTTGGACCCAATAAGTTTGGGGACCATTTTGTACTTAATTGTGTTTTAGGTACATTGGAGATATATTGGATGCTTGTCTTTCAATTTTGAAGAAGTGGTGCATACATGAAAAGTTGAGTCAAGCTAGGATGATCAACGAATTCATATACTCTACATCCTACCAATTATATCTTGGTAACAAGTATCTCTTTCTCATGCTCATATATCTTGATTCCAACCATTAGTCGGTTGCCTTCTAGCATGAATTCATGTGTTTGTAATTGTTGTAGTTCTAGCCTTGGGTTTAATAGAACTCTCTATTGTAAATGTGTATACGTTGAGATGAGTACATAGAGTTGGGACTATACAAAATCATGCATATGATCCTCCAATCCCAAATATGTCAATCTAGCAATTTTATTGCCTATCATTTCCTCAACTTCTCTCATATGCAATAGTGAGGTTTTGCTAGTCTATTTTATATTATGATACTTGTAGCCTTTCTTCATATATTTCAACTTTCTCCCTTTCCCTTGGTGATAGTTGTAATATATGTAGTGTGTTTGTGTTTGAAGTCCATTATATACAATAAGATATATGTGAGCCTTTGGCCATGCTTTGAAGCAAAAATCTTATTGGTATATGTTGTGACTTCATTTTTGCTTCCATGTGCTTTATTGTATATCTTCCTTGTATGTGCTTGTTTCTTTATGGGCATATGTCTTTGTGATGTCATCCACTTAGAGACATATACACATATGAGAAGATAATTTTAGTTTATCTTTAAATCCTTGGAGACCAGCTTTCTATTCCTTTTGATTCTTCGGTGGCTTCCAAATTTAATTGCCTATGAGTGCTTGTTCCTCTTGTTTGCATCTTTGGGCACTCTTATTTATTCTCTCATGCCTTGTATTGTTAAATGAACTTGGATGAGTGAGGATTCCATGATTATGCACCTTGATCCCAAATACAATTATCATAATTGGTGCATTATCTTTGGAGATCTCATCTAATTCATCTAATAATGCACATTTGTCTTCTTTCTCATTTGTTGTATTTTAAATACTTATGGGGGAGCGAGGATTCCATATTTGTGCAATATGTATTCTAACGCATTTATTTTGAATAGTGCACAAATCTTGGGGAGCTTCTCTATTTGTTATTTAAAGCACTCTCTTGCTCATATCATAATATCGTGTATGTTCCATTTGAACTCATTTGTTGTTTTCAATTGGTTTGTCGGACCTTGTAGTTGCTTGCATCATTTGACTTTATTTTTGCAATCTTAGGGTCCTCGATATAGTTCTACTCCCTCCCAAGTATTCCTCCAAGGCACACCTTTGGAGGAATTATTACTATATTTGCCTTCTAGAACTTGTCACCCATTTCGGCAATCGATGCCAATGGGGGAGAAGTTTTAGAGGGTTTAAGGGAAGTTGGTTTATGCATTGAGTTTGTTCTTGTGCATTTGATTCTCATGCTCTTGCATCTTTGTTGTTTCTTAGCATGTGGTATATATAGAGGAAACTCCACCAATGATAATGATTGGCAATATATGCAATGAAATTCAAGTTCATCACACATGCATAGATTGTGGGGGAGTTTGCTCTATATATGGTGGTGGTACCGATATCACATACTTTTGTAGTATTTTATATTGGTATTACCATTTTATTCATTAATATTCCTTATATAAACCCTCTTAAACTATATAAACCCTCTTAAAGGGATTGTCATCAATTACCAAAATGGGGGAGATTGAAAGAACATGTTGGGCCCCCATGTGTGGTTTTGGTAATTAATGACAATCTTTATGGACTAATATGTGTATTAAGTTATACTTGTAGGATTTGTCCATTGGCATCGCTTGGAGCATGTGTTGGCTTCAAGGTCGATGAAATACAAAGAAGATAAGTTGGGCAAGCTCAATAGGCGAGGTCAATGATGAGGAATTAAGAAGGGCGTTCCATCTTGAGAAGGGGAAGACCGTCTATATCGTGCTCAAGTGGAATGCTCAAGGCAAAGGTATAATCTTGATAGGTTTTCCCTTTTGCCGGTCTCATGTTGTGTGTGTGAGACCGGGTTTAGGATAGATAACCGTACTATCAAGAGGGGCTCTCATATGAGTAATTCGGCCACATCGTTCGGAGAGAGCTCAAACCTTTGCATACTTGCATCATCATATTTGGGTGTTATTTGGTCTTATCCATGTGAGGATATAGAGCTTGTGGTAATCTCCATAACAAGCTCCTGTTCATCAAAATCGGATCTCCCATATATATCTTGTTGCGATTTTGATTTATGCGGCTTTTCGGTTTCTCACCAAGTGAGGTATTTCACATTATTCTACTTCATACTTTCTCACTTGGTGATAATCAATATTTCCACCTTTTACTGGGAAGCCTTTGTTGTCCTCTATCCAACGCAATTTGAATCGGGTCAATCGGAGCTTCCAGTCAAAAGTTATTGCCGTTTGAATATTTGCCTGTTTGTCTGTTTTCTGGGCCCAGCGGTAGTACCAGACCGTCCGTTTTCTTTCTGTCTGGCTAGGTACCTTTTTCCGGTAGTACCGGCTGGCCCGATAGTACCGCCCGGGTGGGCCGGTAGTACCGGTCGGCCCTGATTCGTTTTCCTGGTACGTTTTCAAGCCAGATCTAGATTTCCTCGCCTCGCGCTGCGCGTTCTGCGTTGACCGCGTGCACTGGCCGCCCGCCCGCGATGCGCGCGCCAGATCTTGCACCGCATGCTGCTGGCCCCGTGCCCCCACCCTGCGCTGGCAGCTCCGCTGCTGCTTTGATCAGCGACCGCCTGCCTCAAGGCTGCAAGAATCATGCGTCACGGTCCACTCATGGCCCCGCTGCTGCATCGCTGCCACCGCCTACACTGCGCGCTGCTCCCTTCATGCGGCTGTTGCTGCTTGCTCGCTCGCCCGTGCATGGGCCCTGCCCAGATGGCCCCACCTGGCGTGCGTACCACCTGCACTGCTGCCGCTCTGCTCTGCTGGGTCCCGCGAGCTCGCATGTCGCGCTGCTGCCTCGCCTTTTCTCTGGAGCTTGCGGTACTACCGGTCAATTCCGGTAGTACCGGACCGTCCAGAAAATTAGCCCCAACGGCCTTATTTTGGCTAGCCCTATATAAATCTTTTGCCCTTTTTCATTTAGGGTTACTTCTTCCTCCTTTTCTTGTCCAAGCTTTGCCCCATTTGCTTTACTCTTTAAGCTTGATTTCTACTCATCCCTCCATTGATTATTGCATATATTTGAGGGGTAGTTGGAGGAGATCTAGATCTACTTTTGACCAAACCAAAACATCTCTTTGTGAGTGTATCTTTGGGGATCTAGATTTTGGGGGATTTTGTGTCTCTCTTTGATTCCTCCTCTCTTGTTCCCCCAATAGCTTTAGTAGCTTTGTTGGAACTTGAGAGTGAGGGATTTGAGCATCTTTGTGGTGTTATTGCCATTTGCATTTGGTGCATCGGTTTGAGTTCTCCTCGGAGGATTTGGTTTGAATTGCTCATTGGAGCTTGTCCCTCTTGGGTTCTTGGAACCCTAGACGGTTTTGTGGCCTTGGTGGCATTGTGGCCTTGGTGGCATTTGTTGTGGCCTTTTGTGGCATTTGTTGGGAGCCTCCAATTAAGTTGTGGAGTTGTGCCCCAACCTTGTGAGAGGTTCCGGTTGCCACCGACAAGTGCATCGATAGTGGAAGTGTGGATCGATCCCATTGGGGTGAGATTCACCGGAGAATAAGGGAGGCCTTTTGTGGCGTTGGTGGTTTGATACCGCCCCCTCTCCAAACGAGACGTACTCCATGTTGGGAGGAACTCGGTAAAATATCGGTGTCTCCGCGTGCCTCGGTTATCTCTATACCCGAGCTCTTTACTTATGCACTTTACATTGTGATAGCCTTCGTGCTTGAAGTACTATATATCTTGCTATCACTTTGTTGCTTGTATTGCTTAGCATAAGTTGTTGGTGCACATAGGTAAACCTTAGTTGTTTCTAGGTTGTGCTTTACAAAGTAAACACTAGTTTTATTCCGCCTTTGTTGAGCCACTCTAGGAAAAGTTTTAATCGCCTATTCACCCCCCATCTAGGCGACATTCGTATCCTTTCACCTGTCCGTGCAGCAGCGTCGTTGTCGCATTCCTTTTTGTAGGTGTTGCTTGGTACACGACGATTCAAATATAGTTGCGTGGTGGGACTAATCTGGAGGGCGTCGCGGTTGTGGTGCAGCATCGATTTTGTCGATCTAGTAGTGTCGGCATTACTTTCTTTTTCTTTCTCTTGTTTTTCTTTTGGGCTTGATTGTGCTGTTTTTCCTAACAAGGATCTTGTTGTTGTATCATGGTTGCTATATTAATAGAGGATACGAAAGACTATTTCGAGGAAACTTCAGAAAACAAGTACTAAGCAGAAGCAGGAAACATGGCACCATGTATGTCCGATGCAGAGGCCGGGATCTCGTTTAAAAAAACGCGTGGCGCAAATATAAATACATGTACAGGGAGTGCCATAAACAGTCATGAGATAATATCATCTCCACTAGGTCGACCCAACCCGTCCGAGCACGTCCGAACGCGTCCGCAGCGCCCAGCGGCACGACTCATCCGGACAAACGCGCGCGGACCGACCCATCCATGCATCAAATCTGGACCTCGCTTGGGTCGGCCCGAATAGCGTGCTTTGTCCTCGCGCGTCCTCCCACTAGTTCACCCGGGCCCTCTCGCCAGTGGCACAACAACCACTCTCCTCCCCAAACCCTCGCCCTCCATATCCCGCGACCAGAGTAGGCGCAGCCATTGCTGCCGCCACAGCCCGCTGCCAGCAATGCCCCCACGATATTGAGCAGCAACGCATGCCACGCGCATTACCAGAGTTGTCTGGACGCGCCGCAGGCAATCCCACCGCCCAGGCCTCTGCCTGTCGACTGGACGCGTGACAGCCTCTGCGTGGCACACAACTGAAAGAACATTTTATAATCCCTAGTGTTTTGAGTGTTAGATAACAATATCAAGGATTATTTAATGTGTGTTAAAGTGTTGCAGCTACCTATGAGAAAAAGGGAAAGGATTCTGTTTTTGGGGGGCGGATAATCCGCCCCCACCAGGGGCGGATAATCCGCCCCTCCCTCTTCCCAAGAAGGCTCAAGCCCCAGAAGGGGGGCGGAATTTTGGCCGGATTTTCCGGCCCCGCTGGATAATCCGCCCCTCAGGGGGCCGGATAGTCCGCCCCCTTGCTCATCACCAAGGCGCAAGCCCCAGAGAGGGGGTGGAGTATTGGCCGGACTTTCCGGCCTGGCCGGATAATCCGCCCCTCAGGGGGGCCGGATTATCCGCCCCCCAAGATCTTCACCAAGTTCTGCAGGCGCCAGCCCCAGAGAGGGGGCGGAGTTTCCCATCGAGAATCCGCCCTTGGGGCGGAGTTTTCCCAGGGGGCGGATAATCCGCCCCAAGTGGGGGGCGGATAATCCGCCCCCAAAGTTGTGCAACGGCCAGATCCGGGGAGGGGGTATTTAAGCCAGCCTTCCCCCTCCAGCCAGAACTCTTGATTCATCTCGAAAAAGACCAGATCAGATCTGAAAGCTTCATCCAAGAGTGCTCCACCTAGATCCACCCAAAGGCCCCATCCCTTGGGGAATCGAAGGAGGAGAACTCGATCTTCATCATCAGCAATCAAGCGCTTCATCTCCTCTCCATTCATTTGGAGAACACCCGATCTAGTATTTCTTGCAAATACCTAGATCCTTGTTTTTGTTTATATTGATAAACCTTGTTCTTGTGGCAGCTTGTTGTCATCTCGGGAGCCCCCAATTCAGTTGTGGGTGTGTGCCCCGATAGTGTTGTAAAAGGCACCGGTTCCCGCCTCGAAGGGATCCAATAGTGGAGAAGGTGGATCAGGCCTCTCGTGGCGAGATCCATCGGAGAATAGGGTGAGGCCTATTGTGGCGTGGTGGTCTTAGAACCGCCCACCCCTCCAACGCAGATGTACTTCCCTTAATAAGGAAGGAACTGCGGTAAAACAAATCCCTATGTCTCCGCGTGCTCCACTACGGTTTCCTCGCTCCTCTTTTACGTGCTTAGTAGTTAGGGTTACATATAGGGAAATTCTTTTAGTTGCATATCTAGAGAATTTACTTTGTGTCAAGCCTAAAATTGAAAAAGTATTAAAAATTGGTTAGCACCTATTCACCCCCCCTCTAGGTGCCCATACGATCCATTTCAACCACCTTCTCGGTCATTTGCCTGACCACGGTTGAGGTACGTTCGCTGGTCCTTTCTAGGTTATCTGGCCCACCGCAGGAGTTGGCATCGCCATTGACGGCCATATACTTTATAAATGGGTAGAAGTCGAAGGCCAATGGAGTTCTTCTACAAGAATTTTGTGGAGTCATCGTTCGAGGAGGAGTCCGACGGTGAGACCGAGATTCTGTTGGCAGCTACACAGACGGTGCACAGTCACTACCTCCTGTCGCGCGCAGAGGTGGCTCGGCCAAGTGGCGTGAAGCCAACCATGAGTGCGACCGAGAAGAATGCCACATACGCCTTTACAAGGACTACTTCCACCCAACTACTCCGGTCTTGAAAGAGAAGGCATTCTGTCGCCGCTATCGGATGTCCAGGAACTTGTTTTAGACATTCTGAATGGGATGAGGGATTATGATGACTACTTCGAGGCCAGGTATGATTATACTAGTAAGATTGGCTTCTCCTCTTACCAGAAATATTCTGCTGCCATTCGATATCTTGCATATGGAGTGCCCGGTGATCTCCTAGATGACTACATGCGCATGAGCGAGTCCATAATGCCATGAGGCAATGTGCTGGTTTTGCAGCGCGGTTATTGCGGTGTTTGGCAGAGTTTACTTGAGAGAGCCAAACACCGACGACACCGCCCACCTTTTGTCCATCAACGAGAGACGGGGGTTTCCTGGGATGCTTGGCAACATCGACTGCCTGCATTGGCAGTGAAAGAACTATCCATTTGGTTGGAAAGGACAGTTCAAAGGGCATGCAGATGGGTGCACCGTCATATTAGAGGATGTTGTATCACATGATCTCTGGATTTGGCACACCTTTGTTGGCATGGCTGGATCAAACAATGACATCAATGTGATGCAACGGTCTCAGGTGTTTGCTAGGCTGGCAGAAGGCAATGCCCCACAGGTATCTTATGAGATTAATGACAATCCATATGATATGGGTTACTATCTAGCTGACGGTATCTATCCATCCTGGACCATCTTTGTGAAGACAATCTGAAACCCTGCATAGAGAAAGAAGCCGCTAGAAAGGATGTGGAGCAAGCATTTGGCGTGCTTCAGTTAAGGTGGACTATTGTTCGATACCCTGCTAGTACCTGAAGCACAGAGAGGATGTGGGATGTGATGACTGCTTTCCGTCCCGCGAAACCTCAAGGTCCTCAGTCCCTTCCTGCTCTTCGCGGTCCTCGCCTTCCCCATCGTCCCAGTCAAGATCGTCTATGTCTGGCCGCTCATCGCCGAGATGGTCCGCCATATCACCCAGATGGAGGAGCACACGACGGACCCCTCGAGCGCCGAGTACGCCAGGCTCCTGGAGGAGGTGCGGCACGAAGCCGGGGAGCTCTTTCCTCATCTCCGTCGCCTTCGCGCTCGTCCTTCTCACGCTCGCCTTCTGCAAGCAGATCGTCGCTTGCTTCACCACCTACCCCGGCGGCGACGACCGGTGCTCCCTCACCGAGATCCTCGGCGGGCTGTTCAAGTATATGAAAGGCCCTCTCGTCGTCGCCGCCGTCGTCACCATGCTCCAGGTCACGGCCGTTGCGCTCCTGAGTGCCTGTGTCGACACCCTCCTCGAGGTGCTCCCCGTGTTCATGATGTTCTTCTTCTACCCAGCCGGCAGCGTCTTCTTCTGGTTGGCCGACTGGGCCATGGTGATCGTCGCCGCCGCGTCGGTGCTCGACCATGTCGTCGAAGTGACCATTACTCTAACAGGCGAGGGGTGCCCCAGCGTGCGCGGTCTCGAGGAGGCGGGTCGGCTTATCACGGAGGTGAGGAGGATGGAGGATTTTGTGCCGGTGCTGGTGACGCTCCTCTTGCCGACGGTTCTGATCCCGCTGTACGCGGTCGCGCTCTTGTACACGAAGCAGAGCACGGCGATGGGGTTGTACTACTTGCTCCTTCTGTCCGCCGATAAATATTTTCTTCTCAGCGGCGTGTACGGTTTGTGCTACCTAAGGGCTGCCGGCGCGTACGCCAGCCAACGCTGCTACTACCTGCAAATGCAAGCCATGGAGAGCAAGGACGAGGTGGTGGCGGCTTCCGATGACTATGCTCAGATTCCTTCGGATGAGCCCCAAGTGATCGTTAAATTAGAGGATAGTGTACTCCATCTCTGATGCTACTTATTAGTACAGAATTATTATGCCTGTTGTGCTATCTCGGAGCCCAAAAGACACTGTAATCTTCGACCACTTATTTATTTTGAAATGTATCAGAGTAGTCGTAGAAATTTTGGATGTGTTTCGAGACGTCAGATGGAACAAATTTGGACGCAACAAAAGTCTCGACCGCGACCGCACAGGAATACTCCCCCTGTTTCAGTAAATATAGAGTGCATTCTCGTTTTGGTTTAAGATGGACTTTTCTAAGTTTTAAGTTGTTGTGGGGACGGTATATAGGACATCCCGATGGCATGACCCAACCGATCTCAACCGGTCTGCGCGGACAGAAGGACACGCCGCCGTGATCTAAACAGACCGATCTGTCCATCCCGATCCGTTTGAGCACCAAATTTAGGACATGGTTGGGTCGGAGCGGACACGCCATGGACCGCATGTTTCCTGCCGCTTTCGGCGATTTCCCGTCGTTTCTAGCCGGCTCCGGCCGCATTTGGCTATCGTCTATAATAGGACAACCACAGTGGAATGGCCGCCGCACACACAATGCCCACCATGCTTGGACGTCGTCTTCCCACCACTCACGCACATAACGCAGACTCAGGAGAACCAAGACGCCTCTCCATGCCGCCGCTAATGCCTAGTCCTCGTCGTTGTGGTAGTAGTGGTGGCACATGGTGTGGTCGAAGACCTTGTCGATCAGCATGTCGTAGCCATCGAATGTGAAGAGAAGGAAGTGTCTGACGTCGAGGATGTGTGCGCGGGCGAACTTCGTCCATCCATGACAGAGGTACATCTGGACTAGGCTATCGAAAAAGACCTTCACGGACTAGATGCGGGTCATGCCGCTGGCCTCCCGCGGCTTTATTTTGCTAGGGTCTTGCCTATAAAACACGAACCCGAACTTCGTAGGGACTTGTATCCTTTCCCATGACTCGCCCACATGGATGGTGATGCCAAACTCAAATCTGGAGAGGTCGATGGCGAAGTCCTCGGGCGAGGACGGTGGTGACGGGTACAATGGTGGCGAAACATGTCGGCCTCGGCCGTGTCCCTACCTCCTCCTAGCCGGCCTTGATGCCCTGGTCCTGGTTGGGTGGCCTAGTCACGCACCTCTCGATCCAATGCCACCGCCATGGCTACCAAACTTGGCTATGGTGTGGGGAAGTAGGAGCGGCGATGGAAGATGGAGAGTGGAATAAGATGGCCCCAAGTGGCCTGCTTAAAAAGGCCAACGAGCCAAGGCATTGGATGCCAATATGGAGGCCGAAGCGACGATATTGAAGGCCATCGGCTAGTGTAGGCGTAAGGCGGCGCGTCCATTGTAGGAGTCTGCCTATCTCCATTGATAGTTGGGTGTGGGAGGACGCGCGAGAGGACACATGCGGTCCATGGCGTGTCCGCTTCGACCCAACCATGTCCTAAATTTGGTGCTCGAACGGATCGGGATGGACAGATCGGTGTGTGCGGCGGCCATTCCACTGTGGTTGTCCTATTATAGATGAAAGCCAAATGCGGCCGGAGCCGGCTAGAAACGACGGGAAATAGCCAAATGGCCATCACATACTAAATAGATCGCTGCGCTGGGTGCACGAGCCAAGTGCGCTAGACCGCGGCCGATTTTATGTCCGTGGGCCCACTCAAACGGACGAAATCAGATCATTTGGGTGTCCTAAATGGGTTGCACCGCTAGAAATGCCCTTAATGAGCATCTTCGGCCTAGTCCCAATAGCATGTATCGCGTTGAGTTTGTTGGGGTTTCAGTATAGAAAATCAAAAAATTTACTACGATTAATCGCCCCGATGCCCAAGATCTATCTACTAGTAATGCAGTAATGACCGAGAGGTTTCAGATATATATACCCTTGTAGTCCGAAAATGGTTAACGTTCCGAGGGAAACATGGTTGAAGTAGTCATGCTCGTAGCCGACCTCGAGGTCGTGAAGCTCCTCGTAGGTCACCCCTTGCTCCATCACCGTGCAGCCGTTCGGCTAACGACAATCAAAGTGCCCCAAGTGTTGCACCTCGTGGCTTCGTACACAACAAGACCTTCGTCTCCTCGATCCCGCCAGGAGTACGTAAGTAGATATCCGGCTATGGAATCCTGATGACCCATAAGTATAGGGGGTGTACCGTAGTACTTCCGATAAATAGGAGTGTCGATCCCAAAGAGAAGTAGAAGGTGTTGACTAGTGGTACGGAGCAGGAAATCTCTGTAAATACTTAGCAAAACGGATTTTTAGGGGTTTTCTGATAAAGCAAGGAAATAAAGTGCAAGTAAATAGAGACAGCAAATAATTGCAGAAAGTGGCCCGATCCTTTCTTAGAAAAGGACAAGCCGGTGGAAATACTAATGAGGACCAAACGTTCCCGAGAACACATGTGAATACTGTCAAGTGCTTTCGTTTTATATAGCTGATTAATCTTCTTTGGTTTTATAAGTGTTGTATGGGTAAACCTGTGCTAATACATACTTGTGATTAAACCCCTTACAAGCATCCGCAACTACAAGAAAGCAATTAAGATAAAAACCTAACCACAGCCTTAAACACTGAGATCCTACACACCCTTGTGCAATGGTTTTCTAACGGGGGTTCAGGTTTCTGTCACTCCGGCAACCCCACAATTAGTAGCCAAATACATAATGCATTCCCTTAGGCCCATAAATGGTGAAGTATTATGTAGTCAACGTTCACATGACACCACTAGAAGAATAACACCACAACTTAAATATTAAACCATTGAATAATACCTCAACACAAATCCACTACTAACAACATGACTTCTCACATGTCCTCAAGAACTAAACGAACTACTCACGAGACATCATATGGATCAAGATCAGAAATGATATAATGATGGATAACAATCTGAACATAAAAAATAATTCAATGGTTCCACTCATAAGTATCAACTACAATAGTAATCAACACCGGGAAAGTTTCCCCTAAGAACTATGCAAGATTCAACACAATTGTTACATCGGTATGGAGTGGAGATGGTGGTGCTGGTGGAGATGATGGTGTGGATGATGATCCCGATAAAGTCTATCTTGATGATGGTGTTGATGGCGACGATCTCCCCACTCCGGGAAGGAATTTCCCTGGCACAAATCTGTCTGCCGGAGAGCTCTTTCTCTCTCGATGTTTTCCGTCCCGTAGAGGCGGAGGAATCTTTATGTGGTCCCCGTGTATTAGGGTTTCGAGGAGAAGATATAAGAGAGGGCGGAGCCAGAGGTGGGCCAGGGTGGCCACACCCCATGTAGGCACGGCCTAGGGTGGCCCGCGTCTGGGGGGTGTGGGCCTCATGTGGCCCAACTCCGCCTCCCCTTCTGTCATCCTTCGTCTTCTGGGAAAATATAATTTTCTATAGTTTTTCTGGTATTTTTCTGATCTTCGCGAAATTGCATCAAAACACCATTTTTTCCATCAGAATCCTGACTCCGGCAGTTTATCCTCCAAGAATCATCCAACATGCAAAAAATAGATGAAAAGACATAAGTAACGCCTCTTAATATGAAATATATCAATGAATAGAGGCAAATTATGATATAGAATGGTGATGCAAATTGGACGTATCAACTCCCCCCAAGCTTAGACCTCGCTTGACCACTAGCAAAAACTGAGCTCAGTAAACATGTCCACAGGTTTATGGAGCAAAGTGTCGATAAAAAGAATACGGACAAGAAGCATCACACTTACCAATACATAACTCATAGAAGAAAGCAACTCACCATTATATAACTTAGCTTGCAACAAGTATAGGAGTCACAATAAAGATGCATAAAGATAAAACATAATTGGGATTGGCAAACTTTGTTCTTGGTCAGAGAACAGTTGGAAAACAGTTTTCAAGTAAACCTTTTATAAAGAGGTTTACAATAGGAGTACTCTTTGCTCAAACATAAAAGGTTTTTTCACAATGATGACTTTCAAAGTAATACTCATTTAGATAAGAGTCTTGTGCAAACAAGGAAGATAGAGAGCACGATTGAATAAATCATCATATAAATGCTTGAAACACAACAACTCAAATGCTTGCTGGAGATAGAGAGATATAGGTTTACTGATTCAACTTAGAAGTAGGAGAAAGGCCCCTTCATAGAGGTAAGCAGGGATTTCAAGTTCATAAAGAGCTTTCAAAACATTATGGTACTTACTAGCTTTGAGCCCTCATTGCCCCTATCATAAGCATCTTGAGGTGATTAAGGTTAAAGTGAACAAAGATGAAGTATATGCTTGACAAAATATAAGTTGGCAATCTCATGTCCCTTCAGTATGAGGGCCGCTCCTCATGCTACTCAACTTTAGTTATCGGTAAGTTCTTGTCATAGTAAGTACATGCGTATCATAGAGAACCGCCAACAGGGTACCCCTTGCACATGATACAAGAGATATCCCATAATCAAAATGACAAGGAAAGCAGACAATGAGAATCTCACCAATCTCTTATTTACCATGGGAAAATGGTGCTTTTTCTCTCTCTTTCCTCTTTTAAATATCTCTCTCTCTCTCTTTTAATATATAAGAAGAAAGCTTCATAGATTGCTCATTATGGTGATGCTGCAAGTTTCCACCATGATTATGCATGTCTTAGGCTAGCGGCCCAGACATTTCTCTAACACATATACGTAACTCTATGGACTTACAAGCTCCCCTTTTATTTCACACCGACGACATCCGCAAACAAAAGAGCATGATATCAACTGAGTAGATATTTACATGTGTTGAAAGCGTTCCTAGTGACAGCACGATTCTGCTAATCCCAATGTATAGATACAAGCATATACAACTTCGATGACACAATAGTTCAAGTTTATTAGGGGCAAGAAAATAAGGTGTGGCATCAAGTTTGTGAGAGCTTTACTAACTAGTTTCCACATAACAAAATAATTTCTAATTTGAAAGATAGATGAAGCTTGAGAATTTACTTGGATTAGCAATAATGCTAATAGGTAGATATGGTGGACACAAATGGCATAGGTTTTGGTTTAAAGGATTGGATGCATGAGAAGTGTTCCCTCTCAGCACAGGTTTTTTGGCTAGCAAAGCTGGGTAGCAAGCAAAAGAGTTGAAGGAACAAGAAAACATACAAGTGATAAAGCCAAACATGCAATCTTCCTTGAAGACACAAAAGATCTTAAATAAAGAATACTAAGCTTATGACTTATGAGCCAATCAAGAAAGAAAATAAATGATACAAAATACCTGTAAGCTTTTTCTCTTTTCCTTTCAAACCTCAAAAAGTGTTGCTACTGACCAGAGATCGGTTTGCCAAAAAAAATTTAGATCTACTTGATGCTCCCAAAGTGATACCAATACTGATCAACTAGATCAATCATATAATAGAGATTGCAAACTAAAATAAGAAGTGCAAAAAGTAAAAGATGAAACTTCCCATTAATATTCCATAAAGGCACTCACACCAAGGGATACATAGATAACCAACTTAAGAGATATACTTCCACAATGCAAACCAACCTATAAGATAACTTCTCTATCCAAGATATGAATATACTAAAAAGGTAAAAAGATAAAATATAATGATGTGATACCACGGCACTCCCCCATCTTGGAACAAACCAAGGGGATGCCAAACCTGATGATGAATTACTCCTTCGATGGTGGTGGTGTTCTATCGATAAGCTTTTCAATCAGTTCCCTCAAATCCTCAATATCAAAGGTTAGAGTACGAATCAACTCCGAATTATGCTCAATGCGGTTCATGATCATGTCAGACCGAGAATCCCAGTCCTTGTTATTTTTTCTCCACTCTTCCTTCTTAGAGTGTTCCTTCCCTGCATGGTTAGAACAAGGCAAAATCTCAAACAGAGGGCAACCTCCCTTTGGGTACCTTTTGGAATTGTTGTTCATGTATAAGAGTATGGAAGGGGTTCTTGGTGCATGAAGTAAGTGACCGTGGAGAGAGTATATGACGCGGAGTTTTCCCTCCTGTAGACATCTGTGCTGTCCTCCTAAGCTTGGTACGGTTTGCCACCACTCCAATGCTTGCAAAGGTAGCGCAGGTGTCTAGATGCTCGTCCTCCTTCACGTCTTCTTCATCCCCAACCAAGATCTCCTCCTACTTGGAGTTTTGAGGATCATTTTCCACGGGCTTCTTGCCTTTATCGTTGGCGGAGACCATGGTGCTCTAAACTTGAAAGTATTTCCTGACAGAAACAGATCGAAATGAAAACACAATATACGAACCTCGGGGGATCCGGGGGGTTATATATTACGAAGTTTCATGACATAAGGAAAGTATTGTGCGAAAACGAGGCGGAGACGGACTCCAGGGGATCACACCCCTGGTGGCGCGACCAGCTGGGGCCCGTGCCACTGGTGGGTGTGGCCCACCTAGGCTCCATTTTCTCCTCTGTTTCATCTCGTAACCTTCCGTATGTAATAAAAACATCAAAAATATAAAAAGATAAGGTTTTCACGAACCTTCTGTTTTCACCACTTTTACCTATTCAAAGACAGACTCTGCAGATTCCTTCTCTCCATCTCCTGAAAATTCCCTTCATACAAGGCCGTACACAAACCTTATTAGCAACATTAGTGTATGCAAAAACAATAAACATTTAGGTTCAAACTTCAACTAAAATCCATAAAAACAAAAGCTACTGTAGAAACTCCTCTACAAAAGCCCCCAAAAAATCTGAAAGGGAGTCAATATAAGAGGCAATTGCAAATGATGGCATAAATCTGTCAAAACAGACCAGCAGGTAGAGATTGTTTTTTTCGAAAATCTTCTGTTGCTCAAATTAAAAAGTTCAAAATTAATGAAAGTTGTATAACAACTTGGAGAACAAGAACATAAAATTACAGCTCCATCCGTTGTACTGAGCTCCTTCACGAATTTTTACAATGCAGCACACAAATATATCCCAGGACAACAACTTTTCGCAACTCCTCTACTTCTCAAAAGTGGTTGATCTTGACTCAAAAACCAAAACAAAAAGGATAAGGAGCAGTTATTACTAAGGTAATAACTTCCGGGGCTCACAAAATAAAAACCGAAAGCAAACTAAAACGGATTGTCTCCCAAAAAGCTCTTTCTTTATAGCCTTTAAGATGTGCATGATAATTTCAAAGATGCTCACATAGGAGATATAGATTTGAAGAGAAAGAGAGTATCAAGAAGCAAATATCCAACACATTTGAGTCTAACCCACTTCCTATGCAAGGGAGTCTCATGAGAAAACAAATTATTGAAACAAAATTATACTAGCATAGGAAGACAAAACAAATGCAACTTCAAAGCTTTCAACATAGAACAGGGAAACTTAATATTATTGAGATGCATAAAACCATGTTTCCCTCTCTCATAATAACTTTCAGTAGCACTTTGAATAAAGTTGATGATATAACTGTCACAAGAAACAACTTTATCATCAGAATAAGCATACTTACAATCATCAAAAAGAGTTCCAAGGTCATAAACTGGATCAATAGAAGCAAGTTGTTCAACCCTGAAATCTTCATTAGGAAAACTATTTTCATAAGGAGCTTTAGCAAATTTGAAAAATTTAAACTCATAAGAATCTCCATCAAACCTAGTTAAAACTTTTTCCTTTTTACAATCTATAATAGCTCCACAAGTGTTCAAGAAAGGTCTACCAAAGATAATATGACAAGTTTTACTAGCTGCTGAACTAAGCACTAGAAAATCAGCAGGATACTTAATCTTACCGCGAAGGACTTCCACATATATTACAATGCCAATAGGGCAAATGGTTTCCTTATTATCAAGGTGAATAACCACATCAATGTCCTCAAGCTCACAAGGACAATTTTCATGCATAATTTCTTTGTAAAGCTCATAAGGAATAGCACTAGAACGAGCACCAATATCACATAAACCATAATAGCATTGATCACCAATTCTAACAGAAAGCACAGGGACACTAGTTTTCCTAGCTTTACTAGGATAAGAGACAATATTAGAAGCGTCTTCACAGAAGAAAATGTGCCCAACTTCTACGTTTTTAGTGGCAAGATCTTTCTCAACGACTACTACAGGTTCAATGTTTATTTGCTCATCAGGTTCCACAGTTTTCTTTGTACCTTTGTTAATCTCACTAATTATCATAGAATACTCCTTTACCTTAGCTGGGAAAAGTGTTTTCTCAACATAAGGTTCAGGCAAAATATGATCAATAGTGCAAACTTCAGTATTTCTAGCAGGAACATGATTAATAACATCTTTATAAGGTGCATGGTACTTATTCCACTTCTTTTTAGGAATTTCTATATAAGAAGCAAAAGCCTTCAAACAATTGGCAATACTTTGAGAATCAAGACCATACTCAGTACTAATATCACGGAAGTCATCAGTTCCCATAAAAGATTTAATGCATTCATAATCATAATTTATATCTGACTTTCTTCCTTTATCATTCTCACATGCTTCAGTGTTCTCTTGAATACGGTCTATGAGATCCCATTTATCTTCTTTCTTCATACGTATGAATGATCCAGCACAAGAAGCATCTAGTAAATCTTTATCACGAAGATAAAGCCTTGGATAAAAGTTATTATTAATAATATTATTAGGGAGTTCATGAATATGACATTTAAGCATTAGTAACTTCAATCTCCCCCAAGCTTGGGATGCACTCTCTCCATCACGAGGCCAAAAGTTATATATTTGATTCCTATACTTATGAATCTCATTGGGAGGATAGAATTTAGAATAAAAAAGATGTACTATTTCCTCCTATTCCATGTATTGTCCATTCTTCAGCAGCTTATACCATTCTTCAGCTCTTCCTTTCAATGATATAGAGAGTAAATTCTTCTTCACCTGTTCAGTTGTGATACCTGCACACTTAAACAACCCGCGTAATTGATGGATAAAAAGCAAATGATCACTAGGATGGACAGTTCCATCCCCAAATAATAATTATCCATAACACGATCAACAATACTTGTAGGTATCTTAAAATGATCTATCTCAACAGGTGGTGGTTCATCTACTACCCTAATAGTGGTAGTAGTTTTTCCAAACAGGAAACCAAGTGAGTTATCCATATAGGAAACAAAGTAACAAACAGAAATAAAAAGCAATACTCACAGTAGAAGTTTCCTTTATCAGTTCCACTCTTCAATAGCGCTTCACTCCCCAGCAACGGTGCTAGAAAATAGTATTCATGTCCCACAAGTATAGGAGGTGTATCGTAGTACTTTTGATAAATAGGAGTGTCGATCCCAACGAGGAGCAGAAGGTGTAGACTAGTGGTATGGAGCAAGAAATCTCTGTAAATACTTAGCAAACGGATTTTTAGGGGTTTTCTGATAAAGCAAGGAAATAAAGTGCAAGTAAATAGAGACATCAAATAATTGCAGCAAGTGGCCCAATCCTTTCTTAGCAAAGTAAAATCCGGTGGAAATACTAATGAGGACCAAACGTTCTCGAGGACACATGGGAATACTATCAAGTGCTTTCGTTTCATATAGCTGATTAATCTTCTTTGGTTTTATAAGTGTTTTGTGGGTGAACCTGTGCTAATGTACCAACCTTACTTGGACTAATACATACTTGTGATTAAACCACTTGTAAGCATCCATAACTACAAGAAAGCAATTAAGATAAAAACCTAACCACAACCGTAAACTCTGAGATCCTACACGCCCGTGTGCAATGGTTTTCTAACATGGGTTCAGGTTTCTGTCACTCCGGCAACCCCACAATTAGTAGACAAATACACAATGCATTCCCCTAGGTCCATAAATGGTGAGGTATCATGTAGTCGACGTTCACATGACACCACTAGAAGAATAACACCACAACTTAAATATTAAACCATTGAATAATACCTCAACACAAATCCACTACTAACAACATGACTTCTCCCATGTCCTAAAGAACTAAACGAACTACTCACGAGACATCATATGGATCAAGATCATAGATGATATAATGATGGATAACAATCTGAACATAAACAATAATTCAATGGTTCCACTCACAAGCATCAACTACAATAGTAATCAACACCGGGAAAGTTTTCCCTAAGAACTATGCAAGATTCAACACAATTGTTACATCAGGATGGAGTGGAGATGGTGGTTCTGGTGGAGATGATGGTGTGGATGATGATGATCCCGATGAAGTCTAGCTTGATGATGGTGTTGATGGCGACGATCTCCCCTCTCCGGGAAGGAATTTCCTCGGCAGAAATTTGTCCGCCGGAGAGCTCTTTCTCTCTCGGTGTTTTCCGCCCCGCAGAGGCCACGAAATCTTTCTGTGGTCCCCATGTATTAGTGTTTCGAGGAGAACATATAGGCGAGAGGGCGGATTCAGAGGTGGACCAAGGTGGCCACACCCCCTGTAGGCGCGGCCCAAGGGTGGCCCGAGCCTGGGGGGTGTGGGCCCCCTGTGGACCAACTCCGCCTCCCCTTCTGGCATCCTTCGTCTTCTGGTAAAATATAATTTTCCGTAGTTTTTCTGGTATTTTTCTGATCTTCACGAAATTGCATCAAAACACCGCTTTTTCCATCAGAATCCTGACTCCGGAAGTTTATCCTCCAAGAATCATCCAACATGCAAAAAATAGATGAAAAGACATAAGTAACACCTCTTAATATGAAATATATCAATGAATAGAGGCAAATTATGATATATAATGGTGATGCAAATTGGACGTATCAAATCCCTGCAGCGCAACAACGTGCTGTAGGTGCGTCGTCTCTTGGGCAAATAGCCCTGGGCCATGCCAACGCGTGGAGACAAATAGAGAGAGATTGTAGAGGAGGAGGAAGAGAGGTCCCAACTCATGGGATCAATCCTATTGGTGTGTTCCTCCAAGGGGGAGAGGGGGCCTCTTTATATAAGGGAGGAGCCAGCAGCCTTTCCCCTCCCTCAAGCCAACCAGGCGGCCGCCAAGGGTGGGAGGCAGCCCTAGGGCGCCCCCAAACCCTAACCCTAGCCGTCAGTCACGGGAGGGAAGCCCTTGGCGCCCAAACCCTAGGCGCCAAGGCCCTTCTCCCTTTCGGTTTCCCTCATGGGCCCTTTTCCCTAGGAAACTTGGCCCGTTAGTGGAATACCCTTTCAAATTAGATTTTAATATTAATTAATATATAAATACATATTACCAAATCCGATTTGACCCGAAACACCTTTCGGTTCCCCTTCTATATCCTACGAACAACTTCGGAACTCCCAGAACGATTCCGGTCTCTCATCGGAACTTGTCCAGTTTACTTTCTTTCCCAAATACCTTCGAATCTCTCTCCGCGAAAAAATTCCGGCTTTCTCTTTCCCATCTATGATTCCAAATTACGGAAGATCTCCAGCTCATCGTACCCTTAAGTGGATCCCCTCATGGCTTGGGAATGGCACAAGCATGATCTCCATCAATGATCAATAGCGGGACCGGGATGCCCATGATGATCCCTGTGCATTCCAGATAATGATGTCATTTGAACCGTAAAGTCGAGTCCAATTCCCTTTGTTTCTTTGATACTAGTTGTCTGATATCCGATCGTTAGGTATCTCCATACCTTTTTCAATCTCGTTACCGATAAGTACTCTTTACTTGTTACCGCAATATTACATCCATGTGATCTAGTCACATGTTGCAACATTATAGATATAATCTCACCAAGTCGGTCTAACTGTATCTTCCCCGTCACTGGGTAAAAAAATACCGGTCTTGATGCATAGGCCTCAACTTGTTCCTCCGGATACCCAACATACACCTTTATATTCACCATTTCACTCAGTGAAGTTTGATGTAGTCAAAGTAGCCTCTAGAGAGTGATTAATATGATCTCACGGTCTAAGGAGAAGGAGACTTTGTTTCTAACTATTGCAACGATAAACTTTGTGACTTGATTGTGTTGCCATGCTTGAGGAATGTCCATCATATCATTCACCAATGATATGATCTCGTTGTCAACTAGCTCTATCACTTGTGATCAGAAAACCTTGATCATCCGTTGCCCAATGAACTAGTATCAATAGAGGATACTAGTGACTTATGTTTCATATCACACCTGTATCAATATTTCCACTTGATACAATTATTGCATAATATGAAACTATTATAAATTTTATTGGGATATGACAATAATAAAGCTTTTATTTTTTTCCTCTAGGGCATATTTCCCTCAGTCTCCCACTTGCACTAGAGTACAAATAATCTAGCTTGCATTTACTAATCATAAACCATATTTCATCGGATTGAGGAGGAGGAGGCGACATCGAGGAGGAGCAGACGACATCAAGCCAGACGTGTGGATACCACGGAGGTGTTGCGTGTGCAGTGTTTCATCGGATTGATGCGACGCCATGTACGACGACATCAACCCTGATCTATAGATCGTAAATATTCATGTCTTCGACGGTAAGTAGATCGGATCTCACTTGCTACTAGCATACCTGGATCTTTGGGTTTCTTCCACATATCTCGTAGGAAATTTTTGTTTTCCAAGTAACCAACCCATCAAGAAATTCTAGCAAAATAGCAAAGAGAAAGTTCACGGGCACGCACCGATGCAACCTAAGTAGCAGCGCCGACAACTGCAGTAGACGCAGGGGTAGCAATATCGTTCGTGTTGTCGCCCATGTTAAGGTTGGCGAAGAGGTCAGTGGCGTCTAGGAAGAAGTCATTATTGGGGACTCATCATCAGACGGCGTCGTGGTTGCCAGTAGTCGCGCTAGAGTGTTTCCAAAAACCCTGATCGCCCCTCATCTATACAGGTTCACGAGAGGCAGGGTTCTAGAGGTCTACTGTTCCGATCTGTGGTGCATGCCGCAAGCCGGGATGGGGAAGACAAAGGAGACAACACAATATTCTAGAGGTAGGTGCTAAGTTCGCATCTGGGTTTATATAGTGCATGTCGGGGATGTCGTGGGACACAACCCACGTCCCAGTCGGTAACAATCCACAATTCAGAAAACATGTCAGGGATGGACCAAACCATGTCCCAGTCAGTAACAGTCCACAATTCGTCCACAATTCAGAAAATCTAGAAACAAGTGATTAACAACATGTCTGGTAATGACTCATATAATTAATTTTTTTAACAGCAAAAAATATAAACATCATGCATAACAGGAGCTCAGCTCGGATCCTTCCCGCAAACCGTGACCCACGAGCATCGTGGTGAGGCGGGCTTCGTCAGAAGAGTACGCGAAAAACTGTTCTTTTTCTCACAGCTTAGTAAGTTGTGTAACAGTCTAAGGTATAATTCTCACTCAACTAGCAATGTAAGACTAAATTTTTAGCTCCAATAAAACAACCATGAGTTGACATACATAATGGGTCAAAGAGAAATTCTGAATTTGTATTATGGGCCAACGGTCCAACACCAAATACCAACAGAAATTAGACTCCATGATATGCTTCGACAATTTTTTTTGTGTCACCTTCATCAGTGGCAACCGAGGATTTATAGAGTTGTCACGATACTGATACTAAAACTTACCACAGGTTAACTTGTTACAAACTATATGTGTCGTCATTTGTCGACCTTCAGGAAAAGGATATCAAGGATCAAGCATTGTAGTTTCCAAAGTTTGACAAATAGTACCATATATCACTTGGAAAATATATGACATTTTCCTCAGTAAATTCACTGCAAGCTCAATTGCAGTTTTGATGTTATACACATCTCATTCCCAAAATGTATACAGAAGAAACAAAAGATCGACTTCTATGTAGGCACGTAACGCTACTATATGTACAACTGAATTCACACCCGACCATTTACGTTTATTCAAATGAAACTTTGCATTCTTGCTCTTGACTCTTGAGCTCTCGCACAGCTTGCATCTGGAATTCTGGATATCGATGATGCATGAGTTCGTCGTCCACCTCGATTTCGTCCCTCAGTAGTAGAGAAGATGGGCGTATGGGGACATGCAATGCTGGTCTTGCCACGGGCTTCGCAGCTGCGTCAGGAACGGGTCCTGCAGCCACTCCAAGACTCCGTGCCCCGCCGCCGGGAGCTGCAGGCTGGACAGGTTAGGCGCCCCACGGCTCGCCGTTGGCAGCTGGAGACTGCAGCGCGGGCTCGCCACCGGGAGCGGGAAGCTGCGCGGCGGGTTCGCCGCCGGTAACGGGAAGCTGCTCTGCAGGTTCGCCGCCGGGATCTGAATGCTACTGGGCGGGTTCGCCCTCGGGAGCTGGAGGTTGCAGGGTGGGTGCGCCGGCGGGAGCTGGATGCTACTAGACGGGTTCTCCGCGGGGAGCTGGATGCTACTAGGCGGGTTCGCCGCCGGGAGCTGGAGGTTGGAGGGTGGGTTCGCCGCCGGAAGTTGGAAGCTGCAGGGTGGGGTTGCTGCCGGGAGTTGGAAGCTACTAGGCAGGTTCGCCGCCGGGAGCTGAAAGCTGCAAGGTGGGTTTGCCGCCGGGAGCTGGAAGATATTAGGCGGTTTCGCTGCTGGGATCTGGAGTTTGCAGGGCTGGCTCGCTGCTTGCGGTTGCGGCAGAGACGAAGCCACGATTACCGTGTTGACGTCTGCCGCCTCCTTCTTGGCTTCCCTGGGCGCGACGTCGTTCCCGCTGATCCCAAACGGCGCTGCCGAGGATGACGAAGAGGAGTGGAACATGAAGTTGTCCTGGACGTCGTCGAACGACAACATGTAGTCATCGGCAGCGGGGGCGGCTGCCGGGACCGGACACGCTATGGGCACGCCGCCGTACACACCCTCGCGGCCGGACCTCTGCATCATCTCTTCCATGGCAGAAGCTCTCTGCTCGAGTTCCCTGAGCGGCGTGGCCTTCCGGTAAACCTTGCACAGCACCGTGTCCTCCCTTGGCGGCGCGGCGCCGGGGGCGTGGTCGGGGAGGCGGTACTCGTTCATGACCCAGTCCGTCTTGGTGCCCCTCGGCGCGCGGCCCTGGTAGAAGACTAGCGTCTTCTTGAGCCCCATGACCCGCTTGGGGTCGGCGATGCTCCGGATGGCCCTGTCCGACCCCGTGGCCTTCCAGAACCCGCGCTCCGTCGTCCGGTTGGGCCGGCCGCCGCTGCCGGCCTTCCTGTCCCGCGGCACGAAGAAGTACCACTCCCTCTCGCCGATCTTGGCCATCCCAGGGAGGTCCCAGGGGTCGTGGCGGTAGATGTTGAGGGTGCCGATGATGTCGATGTGGAGTTTCTTGCCGAGGGCGACGCGGGAGAGGTAGAAGCCGAGGAGCTCCTCCTCCGTGGGGTGGAACCGGAACCCGGGAAGGTCCTGCTCGATCTCCATGGTCGGCGACGCTACTGCCACTGCCATTGCTTGCTCCTGGTCCTGCTCTGCTCCAGGTGATCAATCGCCGCTCTGCTTGCCTTGCTGCTCTATGTACTGGATGATGAGGTGTTGGTGGATGGCGGAGCATACGTAGCTTATATAGAGCTGCTGGGAGGTGATGGTAAACTGGAGGTAATTTCTCTTCATCACCATGACAACGACCGGTCCGATAGCTCAGTACGCAAGAAGAGAGTTGTGCCGGCTATAATCAGCACTAAATTAGTCGCTATGTGTTTGGCGGCTTAATTTTAATTTGGGAGTGTGCGTTTGCCGTTTGGAGACTTGCGAACAGATTGACTCTTTTAGTCATCTATAGATATAGTAGTGAAAGGACATTTTTTTTTCTGTTGATGTGTTTAGACATTCAGAGTCGTCGGGTATATGTTTATCTTCTGCTGCTCTCCAACACGGAAGAACTGACATTCAGAGTTTTAGAACTGTCTGCCAAGACTTCCCCATTTCGTACTTGGATTTGACTAGTAACTAGTGCACTTTTGCACGTTTACCTTGCATCTGCTAGCTGATGTGTTGTTCAACGGGTTTTCTTTCTTCAAAGTACCCCGTTCAACAGATTGATGCTGCATTCTCAACAAGAAAATACGTTCTCTTTTCAATGAACCACCGTGTTTGCTGTCACCGTGTACCTAAGGACCCAAATCTGTCCTTTTTATTATGCGAAATTGCATATTTTGGAAAGAAAGAAATTCATATATCCTTTTTTTTCGAAACGGGTAAATCCATATATCCTTGTTTCCTGCGGAATTGCATGAGTAATGGAGCTTCGCTTAAAACCTAATCTGAACTGCAACGACGACCATGTGCATGCTCTGACTCTCCTCCTTCGATTCCTCATTGTCACGATCTTATCGCTCGTAGGTGGGGTTTTGGGTCCTTCGAGTGAAAAAACAGTTAATGCTTCTCAGCAACGATGTTGCCTCTCGTTCCTAGAAACTTAGCCCTAGAGGCATTGTCCGCCACACAGAACTGTCGCACGAGATTGTCTTGTAGGTGGACGCTGTGGCGGTGATGTGACGAATGTCGGGTCGATGACCCTAGAAAGCAGTACTACATCAGTAGGAACAACTCTTCCTCTACGGGGCTGGCACGCTTTGTCATCTTTGCTAGGCGGTCTTCTAGGGTTTGTTTGTCTTGTATGTCAGGGTGGTTGTCCGAGATACCCGTATGGCAGCGGTGGGCTGCAAATGGTCCTTAGTCCACATAGGGTTCTAGCATGTTTGGGCCAATAACCATTGTAGCTTAATTACGACCGAGGGGTTGTTTCAGCTTGATGTATAGCTGGTCATGGGCGTGTTGTGATGTGGTGTTGGTCTTCTGTGAAGGATGCAAAAAAAATGGTGATCCTTAGGGTAAAATCAAATGAACTAAAAAATCAGATCATTTTGAAAATTTAGTTCATTTCATTGATCCAGGGAGGGTCGGAGTGTAGCTCCTGAACGTGCATCCCTATTTGCCAACAATGGGCCATCTTGTCATTCGGCGTTGTACTTGTATGCCTAACAGGACTATTCAATTTTTCTTCATTACACTTAGTGTTATATGTTGATCCAAATTCTACAAAGTATAGGCCAACTTCTGACGAGTGGAGCGAGGCCCGTCGCCGGGAGGCTTGGGGGTGACGAACGGTCCCAATCTTTTTAATAGTATAGATATGAATAATATAGAAAGCACAATCAAGTAAACTATGCATGTAATGTGTTCTAGGACACCTATAGCTCCTAATTTTCCTGTTTTATGAATATGAATAACATAAATAAATGTAGTTGTATTTTTTATTTGCTAAACATGGTTATTTTCCCCACATTGGCAGTTGGTTTTATGA
Organism: Avena insularis; assembly: GCA_023614405.1. Taxonomy (NCBI): domain Eukaryota; kingdom Viridiplantae; phylum Streptophyta; class Magnoliopsida; order Poales; family Poaceae; genus Avena; species Avena insularis. The sequence continues at coordinate 445,081,615 of CM042685.1, forward strand.
GTATAGGCAGCAGCCATGTAATTTTTTACTAACATTTTATAGATTCATCCATGAAATTTGGTTATTTGACTAACATTCACCGAACATAAAATGTAATTAAATGATCAATCAGTTGCAAACACTCGTTGGGAGGACAACCAGACTAAGCTAGATTGGAGTTTGCCAGTAGCCTAAGCTATGGTAGCAGCACCAGTAAGCTGCTGCCCGTGAGCCCACGTAAGACGGTAAGAGCGAAAAAGTAGTCCATAAAAATACTCCTGATGCATTAATCTAAGGCCACATCTCAGTGGGACCCACACCATTTATGCCTTATTCTCTACCGTTCATCCTCTTCCACAAAATCCCGAGTTCCTCTTTCTCTCTCTCTCAATATTCTTTCCCAAATCCGTCTTCAAATTCGTTGGCAAATCGAGCTAATCTTGAAATTCCAAGTTCAAGTTGACCAATCCATCCATATCCTTGGCCGTTTTTGCTTGCATCTTTGCATTCCTCCTACTTGGATATGATATCTCATGTAGGTCAAGAGGAAGCAGAACGACAAGGATCAGACCCTTCTCGCCCGACTCCGCTCGCGGGGAAGGGTATGACAGACAGAGGAGAGTTGGTTGGGGAGGGGAGACACGCGTCTTCCCTGGTGGTGGAGAGATGGCGAAGGGAGGCCAAGGTGCACGGCGTCCCACGGTGTTCTCTAGCCCTTGGATCTGGAGCAACCCATGGTGGACATGCCTGCTCCTCTTCTGGCCGGCCTAGTGCGAGCTCCACGTGACGCTCGTACCTGCTCGTTTGCCTTCTCCTCGAGGGTCGGCGCGGCGGAGCACACGCACATGAGCAGATGAGCATCGGCTGGAGGTGGAGATCCCAGCGACAGCCAGAACACGTACGCGGGGCCGAGGAGGCGGCCGGCTACATGCGGCGCTGCGCGTGAGTCTGGGGAGGAGGACGACGACGATTGGAGATGAGGAGGAGCACACACGGGGATGAGGGAGGCGGCGGGGAAGGCGGTGGAAGGGCGTCGTCGATTTCCTTTCTTCCATACTCTCGCTCGGGCTCGGGGTGGAAAAGAATACGCCAAATAGAGCCCTAGGTTTGACTCAGCGGTGGCATATGTTGTAATTGTTTTGAATAGCCAGGGGTAAAACGGTCCCAGAAAAAGCGGACAGAAATCTGGGCATAAGACGAACCTACCGCAAGCAAAATTAGTAGATAGATATCATGTGCCACATCTAGTCTCGTACATAGCATGGCATACATTATAGAGCCTATGGCCGATGCATAGGGGGTTATATTCGGTATCTCCCTTTCTTCTGCCGTAGCCAGACTTTGAGTCTTACTCAAAGTCTTCTTCTCTCCTTACACTTGAAAACTTCCTTCATACAAAACTTCACACAATCTTCATTAGCAACATTAGTGTATGCAAGATAATAAACCTTTGGGTTTAGTTTCAACTCAAGTAAATCATCCATTAAAACATAAGCTATTATAGCAACTCTTTTTAAAAGCTCAAGTGATCAAAGAGAACTCAAAAATAAACCGAGTAAGAGGCAAATGCAAATAATGGCAGGAATTTGTCAAAACAGACCAGCAGGTAAAGAACGATTTTTTCGAAAATCTTTTGTTGCTCAAATCGAAAAGTGCAAAACTAACGAAAGTTGGTAAATACCAGGGGCATGCACACAAATAATTACATATCAGTATGACATTCTGGGATTTTTCATGATTTTTTACAGCGAAGCACAAAAATCTATTTCGGGACAGCAACTTCCCCAAATCTTACTTCCCTCTCATTAGAGGCTATTCTTGGCACAAAAATCAAACAAAAAGGATAAGAAGAGGTTATTACAGAGGCAATAACTTCCAAGGCTCAACAAGAAAAACTTACTGAAATAAAAAATGGGTTATCTCCCAATTGTGCTTTTCTTTAACGCCTTTCAGATAGGCCCAGAAAGCAGGAAATCAAGTATTTTGGAATGAAGAAGCATCAACATCAAATTTCGTTCTAATAAGAATAAAAAGATAGCTTCTTTCTTTTTTTAGGGAAGTGTTCCATACCTTTTTTGAGTGGAAATTGATATTTAATGGTGCCTTCTTTCATATCAATAATGGCACTAACAGTTCTAAGAAAAGGTCCTCCCAAAATAATAGGACAAGAAGCATTGCATTCAGCATCCAAAACATAGAAATCAACAGGGATAAAGGTATTGTTAACCATAATAAGAACATTATTAATTCTCCCCATAGGTTTCTTTTTAGCATTATCATCAAGATGGACATCCAAATAACAATCTTCCAATGGTGGTAAATCAAGCATATCATAAATCTTTCTAGGCATAATAGAAACACTAGCACCAAGGTCACATAAAGCTTTGAAATCAAAATCATTCACTTTCATATTAATGATGGTCTCCCAACCATCTTCTAATTTCCTAGGAATAGAAGATTTATGTTTCAATTTTTCTTCTTTAATTTTCATGAGAGCTTTTGTAATAGTTTTGTAAAAGCGATATTCATAGCACTAGCATTAGGACTTCTAGCAATCTTTTGCAAGAACATAATTACTTCAGGAATATTGCAACCATCAAGATCAAAATCAATATTATCATTCAAGGTAGTAGAACATTTTTCTCCCATATTTCTAATTTTTTTTAGCATTTTTATTGGAAAAAGTTCTAGTGGGTTTAGGCAATGTTGCAAAAGGAATGGGGACTTTGTATACACCAATTATTTTACCATTAATAGTAGGAGGTTTGCTAGCTTCAACATCACTAGTGGTGGTAATGGTACAAATTTTAGTCATACTATTATTTCTAGCAATTTCATGTTCTCTTTCCCACCTAGCATGCAATTCAGCTAACATCCTAACATTTACATCAATTCTAACTTGAATGGCATTCAAAGTCTTGATTTCTTTAACATCATGAGTCATAACGTTTAATTTAAGAAGTTCAACATTTTGGGCAAGGCTATCAACTTTAGAAGCAAGATCATCAATTTTTTCCAAGCTTTTCCTCAACATTATTATTGTTACTAATAAAATCCTTAAGCATGACTTTAAGTTCAGAGGGTGCACTTCTATTGTTGTTGTAGGAATTTCCATAAGATTTTACATAAGCATTATCATTATTAGAAGGATATGGTCTATAAATATTATTACCAAAATTATTCCCATAAGCATTGTTGCTAAAATTATTACTTATAATGAAGTTCACATCAACTTGTTCTTCTTGAGAAACCAAAGAGGCTAAAGGAACATTATTTGGATCAATATGAGCTTTTCCACTAACAAGCATAGACATAATAGTATCAATTTTATCACTCAAGAAGGAGGTTTCTTCAACAAAATTTACCTTCTTACCTTGTGGAGCTCTCTCAGTGTGCCATTCAGAATAATTAATCATCATATTATCCAACAGCTTTATTGCAGCACCCAAAGTGATGGTCATAAAGGTACCTCCAGCAGCCAAATCCAAAAGATTTCTTGAAAAAAGATTAGTCCTGCATAAAAGGTTTGGATAATCATCCAAGTAGTCTGTCCATGAGTGGGACAATTCTTCACAAAAGATTCTATTCTTTCCCAAGCTTGAGCAACATGTTCATTATCAAATTGTTTAAATTTCATTATGTCACTTCTCATGGATATAATCTTAGCAGGAGGATAATATTTTCCAATAAAAGCATCTTTGCATTTAATCCAAGAATCAATACTATTTTTAGGCAAAGATAGCAACCAATCTTTAGCTATTACTCTTAAAGAGAAAGGAAACAATTTAAGCTTAATAATATCTCCATCTATATCCTTATATTTTTGCATCTCACAAAGTTCAAAAAAATTATTAAGGTGAGCAGCAGTATCATCAGTACTAGCACCAGAGAATTGCTCTTTCATAACAAGATTCAGCAAAGCAAGTTTAATTTCACAGAAAGTAGCTTTAGAAACAGGTGGAGCAATAGGTGTGCAAATGAAATCATTGTTGTTTGTGCTAGTGAAGTCACACAACTTAGTGTTTTTAGGAGTATTCATTTTTGCAAGATTAAAGCAAGCCAACAGAAATAGCAACTAAAGTAGGAACTATTTTTTGTGTTTTTGATAAAAATAAGCAAACCAAACAAAGCTAAATAAACAAAGAAAAAGAAAACAAAGTAAAGAGATTGGTCGTGAGAGACTCCCCTTGTAGAAATCTTCTTTCTCCCCGGCAACGGCGCCAGAAGAGCATTTTGACGGGGAGGAAGAGATTGAAGCTATCCTGTATCTCCCCGGCAACGGCGCTAGAAAAGCTTGATGACGACATTATTGATGTAGAACCTGTTGGGAACCCCAAGAGCAAGGTATGATGAGCACAACAGCAAGTTTTCCCTCAGTTGTGAAACCAAGGTTATCGAACCAGTAGGAGAAAGAAATAACTTCCGAAGGTGTTGCTAGCAACGTGGAACCTTCACAACACAACCAAAATACTTTGCCCCAACTTATAGTGAGGTCGTCAAGCTCACTGGTTTTGCTGAAAACAAAGGATTAAACGTATAGTTTGGAAGATAGTAATTGATTGAAAGTAAATAGTAAATAGTATATGGTATATCAATGGGAAGGAATAGACCAGAGTCCACAGTTCATTAGAGGTGTTCTCCATAAGATAGATAACATGCCGGGTGAACAAATTACAGTTGGGCAATTGACAGATAGAGAATGCATAACAATGCATGTACATGACATGATGATCACTATGAGATTTACTTGGGCATTACAACATAATACATAGACCGTAATCCAACTACATCTATTACTAATAATCCACCTCCGGGATATTATCCAAACAACCCTCGGGTATTAAGTTGCAAGCAACAGATAATTGCATTAAGCAACGTGTGTAAAATAAACAATACAATTTCCCTTGGACAAAGGATTGTTGTTTTCTTCCTAGTAGCAATAGTACATCTACAATCTTAGATGTTTCTGTCACTCCCCCAGATTACTAGAGGCATGAACCTACTATCGAGCATAAATACTCCCTCTTGGAGTCACAAGCAAATACTTGACCAAAGTAACTGTTGGAGATATGCCCAAGAGGCAATAATAAAGTGGTTATTATCATATCTTCATACTTATGATAAATGTTTACATACCATGCTATAATTGTATTAACAGGAAAGATTAATACTTGTGTGATTTGTAAACATAAAAGAGTCCCTAGTAAAGCCTCTTGTTAAACTAGCTTGTTGGTTAATATATGATCATGGTTTCCTGATCATGAACATAGATATGTTATTAACAACAGGGTCATATCATTAGGAGAATGATGTGATGGACATACTCCTATAGTTAAGTGTAGAATAAAGATCAAGTCATTTAATATAGTTCATTTGATACAAGCTTTCTGATACATAGTAACCTAATTCTTTCGACCATGAGATCATGCTAATCACCATCACCGGAAGGATGCTTTGATGACATCAAACACCACATCGTAACTGGGTGGCTATAAAGGTGGCATTGAGTGTTCAGAAAGTATGGGTGGAGGCACATGGATCAAGAGTGGGATTTGTCCATCCATATGACGGATAGATATACTTTGGGCCCTCTCGGTGGAATGTCATCCAATTAGCTTGCAAGAATGTGACTGGCTCACAAGGGATCACATACCACGGGAATGAGAAAAGAGTACTTATCAGTAACGAGGTTGAACTAGGTATGTAGAGATACCGATGATCAAAACCTCGGATGAGTAAACTATCGTGAGACAAAGGGAAATTGGTATCGTATGTAAGTGGTTCATTCGATCGCAAAGTAATCGTAGAAATATGTGGGAGCCATATGAATTTCTAGATTCCTCTATTGGTTATTGATCGGAGAAGTGTCTCGGTCATGTCCGCATAATTCACGAACCGTAGGGAGACACACTTAAGGATTCGATGTTTTTGAGTAGTTATGGAATGATGAGTAAGAGACCGAATGTTGTTAGAAGTCTCGGATGGGATCTGGGATATCACGAGGAGATCCAGAATGGTCCGAAGAATAAGATTCATATAAGGAAAGTCCTGTTTCGGAGTTGGGGAATGATTCCGGTGTTTTCATCGGGAATGTTCTAGAAGGTTCCGGAAGGTCCGGCACTCTGGAGGGGAAGGGTACATGAATGTGTCATTGTAGGGTTTCGTAGCATGGAAAACAAAAATTTTCTACAGCATACAAACAAACAAGCCAAGATCTATCTACTAGATTGTAGCAACGAGTCGATGGAATAACTCACCCTCGAAGATTCCAAAGTGTTTAACGAGAGCGGATTCTCGTGGGTGATGTAGTCGTACTCTTCCCGATCTCAAGATCGCGTGAGCGATCCTTCCGTATGCTGCGTTCGAGCGCTCCCATGATTGGTCACACGTTAGATCGACGAAGACCTTCCTCTCCTTGTTCCAAAGAAAATGGCGGAGGTTGTAGCACTCTCTCGCGATTCCGAAGACAACTGTGGCGTACCTAAGTAGAGGAGAGATCTCGCAGGGCTTCGCCTTAAGCCGGAGCGAGTATGGTTGTAAGGGTCTGTACCTTTAAATAAGTTAGAGTCCCCTGTGTTTACAATGCTAGTCCCTGGATCAATAGCTAGCATCCACAGTTAAGATGTAATATCAAGAAACAAAGGTCATAATATAACTTTAGAACCAGGAATAACATAATTTTATTACATCTTACATAGCTCATTTGGCTATTACATTACATTGCAGCGGAATATCTATAATCATGGGGTCCTTCATCTTCAAATTGCCACAGGCAAACATGTTGGGTGTAGACCTTGTAATCCTAATCAATCAATCTTCACTAAAATCAATCAAACCTGCAACATTACAAGTTACAGCCACAAAGGGTCAATACATTTGAATTGTATTGGCAAGTTTCACTACTATGTTGAATATAAGCGGGTCCTATCATTACATGCATATTTGGCTAAGTAGGGTTTTAGGCTCATTTGCAGAAAGCAAAATTTATCCTATCTTTTCAAAATGGTTTTGGTCTTTTGTCAAATCTCCTTTTCAAAATCCCTTGAACTCCTTGGTAAATTTCCAAGTGTTCAAGTCCTTGTCAAAAATCTCTTGAGCTCCTTGGTACCCCCAAGTGCATCAAGTTTTATCAAAATCCCTTGAGCTCCTTGGTACCCCCAAGTGCATCAAGTCTTTTGTTGTCACTTAAAAGTTTTCTTTTAGAAATTGGAATGTCGAGATCTTCCATAGCTTCAGGCCTTAGTTGCTCAGTATTGTCCATAACCGGGGACACAACTAAGTACTTAGAATTTTGATCTTCTGCAGAAGTTGTACACTTTACCCACATGACACAATCTCATCTTGATGCCACCAGTGGCCGCTGGATAAGTACTCACCAAGATGGAGTACTGGCAGATTGAGAATGTGACAAAGTCTTTCCATAGGAGTCCTCCCAATACAAAATGCTAGCTTGTCTACCAGGCACAAATGTAGGGTTTCAGCTCCCTTACACAAATCTAGTTAACCTGAAGTGCCAATGCATGGGTCTTCCACTATGTAGTTGACTAAGCCAGAGCCCATTTAGCATGTGGCTGTACACGGAAGCCACTGTGCGAGAAACATGTTCAATCTCTAAGTTTCCTGGGTGGTTTCCTTTGGAGCACAACACAAAGAGATGGCCATAGACATGGTTCCTTTTGTTGCCACCTTCTCCAAAACTCAAAGTATCCTTGTCCACCCAGGTGGTTCATTGAGTCCTTGTTTTATTATATAAAACATAAGTCTTTTCTCAATCTCATAAAATCTCAACATGTATCTCTTTTCAAAATATAGCATGGCTAAGCATGTAACAACTACATTGTTTTCACTAAGGAATGTATAGGGTATCCTATCAGGATTTAGCATAGCATAAGTATAGAAACTCTTTTCATGCATGTTTCAAAATCCACTAAGTATAATGAAAATAGTAGGACTTTGAATGATAGTGTCACTTGCCTTTTTGGTAGGGAATGATAGTTCACTTCTTGATCTTGCTAGTCTAACACTTTTCTAACTTCACTACAATCAATCAAGCAAACACAATATCAACTAGCATTCCAACCAATTTTCAAACAATCAAACACACACATAAAATAAGAGAAACTAGGTCATGCATGCAAGCATGCAAAAGATAGTTTTATTTGCAAAGATGGTTTCGACTAGGCTATAAACTTTGTAAGGTTCAAAGTGGTCATTTTCTAAAGTGGCAAAGTCATTTGCAAAAGGGTTCTATCCATAAACCATTTTTAAATCCAATCATTATTTTATGTGGTGGAAAATATTTTTATCAAAGCAACAACTTTATGTTGTTCACCAAATAAGTTGTTGTTTCTCAAAACTTGGTGTTTAGGGTCAGTAGGTTTGATTCAAATCATTTTCCCAAAGTTTTCATTCCAAAATCTTTTTCATAACAAAAGCAACATTTTTATTTGGCTAGAAATGGCTAAATCAAGTTTTTATTCCTAAACTTCACAAAATTCATTTTTAAATCCATGGGTTGGTTCCTAGGGTCAGTAGGTTCACAACAAACCATTTTTCAAAGGTTTCAACCCTAAAAACATTTTGGAATAATTTTTCTAACCTAAACAAGCATTCAAAAGTTTCTGCAAAAACAAACATTTTAACAGAGGCTTTTTACTAAACAAATTGCATGGTTGGCTAGGGATTGTTCCACTGATTCCATTGATATAAAGTTTGTAAATTTTGGACGTGTGTATCAAAAGTTGTGCAATTTACAAAATTGGAAATCTAATAGATCAATTCTGTTCTAATTCAACTAAATAGAGACACGTGGCGTGTTTTTATTTGCTGATACCGCTTCGTCTGGATCACGTGCTGCAGGCCGTAGGATTTAAGTCATAACGCATGGCTCAGATCACACGTACCAGTTCGGTTTAAGTCAATCTATCGCGTCCACTGTATCACGATCTAACGGCTTAGATGAGTTTGACCATAAGCTGGCGGCGCCGGCGGCGACGACTGGCGGCGCACGCTCTGTCCGAGGTGGTCTGGCCGTTCTAGGAAGTGAGAGAAGAGGAGGAGAGGCTCACCGTGATCGCAAGGACGTGGGGAAGCTCGACGTGCTGGTTTCAGACGAAGGGGCGCTCGCATGTGCTGGCGATTGCTCGCCAGAGTTGCTGTGGGCGGCGGGCTCGTCTGGTGGTCGCCGAGGGTGGTGTTGTGGTGCGCCCCGAGGGAAAACGAGGACACGATTAGACGGAGTCGAGTGTGGCGAGTGTAGGAGCATGAACGAGAGAGCGCGGGGCGGTCGGTGCTTACCAGGGGACTTCGCCGGAGTGAGGCAGACGCGGCGGCGCGGTCAGAGGTTGTCGGAGTCGATGCTCTGGGGCGCCCGCGGTTGAACGGAGGGTACAGGCAGAAGCGCCTAGGTCTGGGGAATGTGCCCGTGTGGTTGGGGAGGCAAGGCGGTGGCTGGGCTCGCCGGAATTAGCTGCGAGTTCGTCGGAGCAGAGCGGGGTTTCAGATGAAATTGGCGCAGCCTGGTGGCGTGGTGGAGTGGTCGAGGAAAGGAAGAGGAGGATTGGTGCTTAAGAGCGCGTGGGTCGAGAGGAGGATTTATGCGCCATCAACCAATTGGCCGTCAATCAATCGGAGCAACGGCTGGGGACGTGGTCGTGGATGGAAACGAAGAACATAATTGTGGGGCCGTGCTGTCAGTGAGGGAGAGAGAGAAGGAAGGGGCCACTCGTCAGCGTCTCTGTGGGTCTTTTTCCGAGTGAAAAAGGTTCGCTGAGAGGGAAAAAGTTGGGCTGCGAGTTGGGCTGCTGGGCCTGGTTGCTGGGCTGTGTGTCTATTTCATTTTTTTTCCTTTCTGAATGTTTTGTCCTTTTCCATTTCTAATTTCTGTTTTAAATTTCAAACAAACAATCAAGCATCCAAATTAATTCAAACATTCACCACACTTTGCAATTGAATTTGGTTCTATTTAACAACATAATTCAAATCCCAAAATAACATAATATTTTTATTTTAGAGTCCATTTATAATTAAATACAATGGACATTAGTTAATAAATAAAATGGGTTTTAATTTAATTAAAATCTCCATTTGAAATCTAAATATCTTCAAAACCAAATCAGTAGGTTTTATTTGAAAATAAAGAATACTTGGAAAACTTGTTTAAATTAAATAAATAAGTTTTGATGTTTAATTAAAATAGTAAAACCTTTTATTTTTAATAAACTTGGATATTAAATCCTTATTATTTTATTTTAAATAAACCCTTACTATTTTTATCAAATAGAAATATTTTATTTCAAAGGCTTGGCCAAGTTTTAATTTGGCTTATAAAACATTCCTTATTTAAAATACTTTCTTTTCATTTGAAAATCAAATCTTTTTATAAAAAGATCCAAAATAGCAATTCCAAATATTTAAATTTTTCATTATTAAAGGTTTTGTCTTTTCAAATCCCTTTAGGATTTGTTTGATCAAATAGGTTTGAAAGTTTCCACATTGAATTCAAAAAGTTTCTTCTCACCCTGAAAATCAACAAAGTTTTATTTTATTCAGTATTTTTCACATAACAAGATTTGGAAAATCTTGGGATGTGACAGGCTACCACCCTTAAAATAAATCTCGTTCCGAGATTTGGGAAGGCTAGAGGTTATAAGTAGGCTTAAAATAACTAGGGTACTACCACCCTTAAAATAAAGTCTCATAGGTTTACTTTGATGGTTCACTTGACTAAAAGTTCAACACAATAACCAGACAAGGAATCCTTATTTGACTCTTCTGAGTTTTCTAAATCCTGACATCCACTTCTTCTATCTCTTCAAAGTTTCCATTCATGTCAATGTGGTTCACATGTCCTTTCTGGGTCACATTGGAGTCATTTCCATTGGCTCTTCTAGCATCCTTTTTATTTTTCTTCTCTAGACAGTCTGATGCATAGTGTCCAAGTTCCTTACAATTATAGCATTGCAACTGACTAATGTCCTTTTTCCTGTATGTGTCATGTTGGTTCTGACCAAGGTCATCTCCATTGTCAGTATCATTTCCATTATTCTCACTTCCATTGTTGTTGTGGTGATACTGATGTGGTTCAGAATCTTCATTGCTCTTTTTGTATGAATGCTTCTTCTTTGATGATCCTGAATAGTTCTTGAGTTTATGTTTCCTCTTTCTGTTCTCAACTTGATTCATCTTGTTTTCCAATATTGTGGCTTTGTCACAGAGTGATTGATAAGTTGGGACATAGGCAACAGCTAGCTGCAGGTTCAACTCATCATTAAGTCCTTCGAGAAATTTATCCTTTCTCTTAGCATCTGTATCAACTTCATCCGGTGCATAGCGTGCCAGATTGTTGAATTCTTCAATATACTCAGCCACACTGAGGTGACGTTGCTTCAGATTATGAAACTCTTTTTTCTTTAAGTACATTACTCCAGGTGAGATGTGAGTGGTTCTGAATCCATCTTCAAAAATAGCCCAAGTCACATCTTCAAGGGGAGTGGTGATTTGAAAGTTGTCCCACCATGTTTCTGCTGGTCCTTCAAGCAGAAATGCTGCAAACCTTACTTTTTCTTCATTAGTGCAACCAACAGTCACTAGGTCTTTGTTCACTGAACGTAACCAATCATCAGCTTCCATTGGATCAGTTGTTCCAGATAATCTTGCAGGCCTAAGTTTCAGAAATTTGGTGAGCATGTCTAGTGCTGGAGGATTATTCTGATTGTTGTTATTATTGTTGTTGTTGTTGTTGTTGTTGTTGTTGTTGTTGTTCAGATTCTGTATGAATGTAGTCATCTGCTGCATCAACTGTGTCTGAGCTGCCATCATCTGTTGCATCTCAGGGGTGAAGTTGTTGTTGTTTTGGTTGGGGTTGGCATGACGGGGAGGCATCTGTTGGTTTGATAGGGATAAGTATTGGTGAATAGGTTTCTAAGAAGTTTTAACACACAACCCAAAAACAACCAAGTTCAATCAAACAATCAAACCATCAAACATTCAACAAGCAACCAACTACTTAATAACTTATGAGCTTAACTCATGAGTTGAAGGAAACAACAAGTTTTCTTGAAGATAACAACTTAGTATAATCATACCTCATAGGACAATATGATCCATACTCTAACTTGATATCAATGTCTTTGGTAGGCAATCTAATGTCTCTTGGTTTTCACTAGTAGTCCTTAGTGATATCCAAGTTGGAAGTCCTTGGTGAATATGCTGAAGATGTTGAAGTCATTAGAGTTGAAGAGGTTAAAGTCATTAGAGTTGAAGAAGTCCTTTGTACATGGTGAAGTCTTTGGTCATGGGGTAGGTTTTTCCATCAAGTTGAAGTAGAAGAGATGTAGAGTTGAAACCAAAATGGTTGAGGAAGGAGTTTACAAGCTTGTTTGTAAATAACTTTGAACAAATTTAACTCCTATTTTTCTAAGGGGTTTTGTCCAATCCTAGGGCTACAAATCCTACAGGCAACACAATGCTCTGATACCATCTGTAAGGGTATGTACCTTTAAATAAGGTAGAGTCCCCTGTGTTTACAATGCTAGTCCCTGGATCAATAGCTAGCATCCACAGTTAAGATGTAATATCAAGAAACAAAGGTCATAATATAACTTTATAACCAGGAATAACATAATTTTATTACATCTTACATAGCTCATTTGGCTATTACATTACATTGCAGCGGAATATCTATAATCATGGGGTCCTTCATCTTCAAATTGCCACAGGCAAACATGTTGGGTGTTGAATTTGTAATCCTAATCAATCAATCTTCACTAAAATCAACCAAACCTGCAACATTACAAGTTACAGCCACAAAGGTTCAATACATTTGAATTGTATTGGCAAGTTTCATTACTATGTTGAATATAAGTGGATCCTATCATTACATGCATATTTGGCTAAGTAGGGTTTTAGGCTCATTTGCAGAAAGCAAAATTTATCCTATCTTTTCAAAATGGTTTTGGTCTTTTGTCAAATCTCCTTTTCAAAATCCCTTGAACTCCTTGGTAAATTTCCAAGTGTTCAAGTCCTTGTCAAAAATCTCTTGAGCTCCTTGGTATCCCCAAGTGCATCAAGTTTTATCAAAATCCCTTGAGCTCCTTGGTACCCCCAAGTGCATCAAGTCTTTTGTTGTCACTTAAAAGTTTTCTTTTAGAAATTGGAATGTCGAGATCTTCCATAGCTTCAGGCCTTAGTTGCTCAGTATTGTCCATAACCGGGGACACGGCTAAGTACTTAGAATTTTGATCTTCTGCAGAAGTTGTACACTTTACCCACATGACACAATCTCATCTTGATGCCACCAGTGTCCGCTGGATAAGTACTCACCAAGATGGAGTACTGGCAGATTGAGAATGTGACAAAGTCTTTCCATAGGAGTCCTCTCAATACAAAATGCTAGCTTGTCTACCAGGCACAAATGTAGGGTTTCATCTCCCTTACACAAATCTAGTTAACCTGAAGATGCCAATGCATGGGTCTTCCACTATGTAGTTGACTAAGCCAGAGCCCATTTAGCATGTGGCTGTACACGGAAGCCACTGTGCGAGAAACATGTTCAATCTCTAAGTTTCCTGGGTGGTTTCCTTTGGAGCACAACACAAAGAGATGGCCATAGACATGGTTCCTTTTTTTGCCACCTTCTCCAAAACTCAAAGTATCCTTGTCCACCCAGGTGGTTCATTGAGTCCTTGTTTTATTATATAAAACATAAGTCTTTTCTCAATCTCATAAAATCTCAACATGTATCTCTTTTCAAAATATAGCATGGCTAAGCATGTAACAACTACATTGTTTTCACTAAGGAATGTATAGGGTATCCTATTAGGATTTAGCATAGCATAAGTATAGAAACTCTTTTCATGCATGTTTCAAAATCCACTAAGTATAATGAAAATAGTAGGACTTTGAATGATAGTGTCACTTGCCTTTTTGGTAGGGAATGATAGTTCACTTCTTGATCTTGCTAGTCTCACACTTTCCTAACTTCACTACAATCAATCAAGCAAACACAATATCAACTAGCATTCCAACCAATTTTCAAACAATCAAACACACACATAAAATAAGAGAAACTAGGTCATGCATGCAAGCATGCAAAAGATAGTTTTATTTGCAAAGATGGTTTCTACTAGGCTCTAAACTTTGTAAGGTTCAAAGTGGTCATTTTTCTAAAGTGGCAAAGTCATTTGCAAAAGGGTTCTATCCATAAACCATTTTTAAATCCAATCATTATTTTATGTGGTGGAAAATATTTTTATCAAAGCAACAACTTTATGTTGTTCACCAAATAAGTTATTGTTTCTCAAAACTTGGTGTTTAGGGTCAGTAGGTTTGATTCAAATCATTTTCCCAAAGTTTTCATTCCAAAATCTTTTTCATAACAAAAGCAACATTTTTATTTGGCTAGAAATGGCTAAATCAAGTTTTTATTCCTAAACTTCACAAAATTCATTTTTAAATCCATGGGTTGGTTCCTAGGGTCAGTAGGTTCACAACAAACCATTTTGCAAAGGTTTCAACCCTAAAAACATTTTGGAATAATTTTTCTAACCTAAACAAGCATTCAAAAGTTTCTGCAAAAACAAAAATTTTAACAGAGGCTTTTTACTAAACAAATTGCATGGTTGGCTAGGGCTTGTTCCACTGATTCCATTGATATAAAGTTTGTAAATTTTGGACGTGTGGATCAAAAGTTGTGCAATTTACAAAATTGGAAATCTAATAGATCAATTCTGTTCTAATTCAACTAAACAGAGACACGTGGCGTGTTTCTATTTGCTGATACCGTTTCGTCTGGATCACGTGCTGCCGTCTGTAGGATTTAAGTCATAACGCACGGCTCAGATCACACGTACCGGTTCGGTTTAAGTCAATCTATCGCGTCCACTGTATCACGATCTAACGGCTTAGATGAGTTTGACCATAAGCTGGCGGCACCGGCGGCGACGACTGACGGCGCACGCTCTGTCCGAGGTGGTCTGGCCGTTCTAGGAAGCGAGAGAAGAGGAGGAGAGGCTCACCGTGATCGCAAGGACGTGGGGAAGCTCGACGTGCTGGTTTCAGACGAAGGGGCGCTCGCATGTGCTGGCGATTGCTCGCCGGAGTTGCTGTGGGCGGCGGGCTCGTCTGGTGGTCGCCGAGGGTGGTGCTGTGGTTTGCCCCGAGGGAAAACGAGGACACGATTAGACGCAGTCGAGTGTGGCGAGTGTAGGAGCATGAACGAGAGAGCGCGGGGTGGTCGGTGTTTACCAGGACTTCACGGAGTGAAAGCGGACGCGGCGCCAGGGTTGATCGAAGGTTATGGTCGATGCTGGGCGCCATGTTGAACGGAGGGTAGCGCCAAAGTGCTTTAGGTAATGTGCCTGTGTGGTTGGGGAGGCAAGGCGGTGGCTGGGCTCGCCGGAATTAGCTCGCGAGTTCGTCGGAGCAGAGCGGGGTTTCAGATGAAATTGGCGCAGCCTGGTGGCGTTCAGGGTGTGGAGTCTGAGGGGAAAGGAAGAGGAGGGATTGGTTCTTAAGAGCGCGTGGTCGCGAGAGGGATTTACTGCACCATCAATGCGAATTGACGCCGACAATCAATCGGAGCAACGGCTGGGGACGTGGTCATGGGTGGAAACGAAGAACAGAATTGTGGGGCCGTGCTGTCAGTGAGGGAGAGAGAGAGAAGGAAGGGGCCACTCGTCAGCGTCTCTGTGGGTCTTTTTCCGAGTGAAAAACGGTTCGCTGAGAGGGAAAAAGTTGGGCTGCGAGTTGGGCTCATTCTTTGGTTGTGTGCCTGTTTCATTTTTTTTCCTTTCTGAATGTTTTGTCTTTTTCCATTTCTAATTTCTGTTTTAAATTTCAAACAAAGAATCAAGCATCCAAATTAATTCAAACATTCACCACACTTTGCAATTGAATTTGGTTCTATTTAACAACATAATTCAAATCCCAAAATAACATAATATTTTTATTTTAGAGTCCATTTATAATTAAATACAATGGACATTAGTTAATAAATAAAATGGGTTTTAATTTAATTAAAATCTCCATTTGAAATCTAAATATCTTCAAAACCAAATCAGTAGGTTTTATTTGAAAATAAAGAATACTTGGAAAAATTGTTTAAATTAAATAAATAAGTTTTGATGTTTAATTAAAATAGTAAAACCTTTTATTTTTAATAAACTTGGATATTAAATCCTTATTATTTTATTTTAAATAAACCCTTACTATTTTTATCAAATAGAAATATTTTATTTCAAAGGCTTGGCCAAGTTTTAATTTGGCATATAAAACATTCCTTATTTAAAATACTTTCTTTTCATTTGAAAATCAAATCTTTTTATAAAAAGATCCAAAATAGCAATTCCAAATATTTAAATTTTTCTTTATTAAAGGTTTTATCTTTTCAAATCCCTTTAGGATTTGTTTGATCAAATAGGTTTGAAAGTTTCCACATTGAATTCAAAAAGTTTCTTCTCACCCTGAAAATCAACAAAGTTTTATTTTATTCAGTATTTTTCACATAACAAGATTTGGAAAATCTTGGGATGTGACAATGGTGGACTATGAGAGAGCTCCTCAGCGATCTAGGGTTTAGACACACCAAGGAGGAGGCTTGGCCGGCGGCTAGGGTTAGCTAGGCGGTGGTGGCTTGCCCTAGGCGGCGGCAGCAGGAGGTGGCGACGCCGGGGCTAGTGTTTGCGGGGTGGAGATCTTGTGTGCTAGGAGGGGCAGCCCTGCCCCTCCCTTTATAGGTGGAGGGGGCGCGCCAGGGGAGGGGAGTCCCTCCCCAACTCGGTTTCCCAAGGGGCCGGCGATGGAGGGGAGGAACTCCTCCCCAACTCGGTTTCCACCTTCCCCTCCACTTCCCAAAATAGCCGTTTGACTTTTCAAATTGGCGTTTGACTTTTCAAACTAGGATTTGATTAAACCCTTTATTTTGTTCAGCGATGACACCTAGTACATGATGCAATCATTCCAACTTGGTATGACACATTCATGTACCCTTCCCCTCCGGAGTGCCGGACATTCCGGAACCTTCTAGAACATTCCCGATGAAAACACCGGAACCATTCTCCAACTCCGAAACAGGACTTTCCTTATATGAATCTTATTCTCCGGACCATTCCGGATCTCCTCGTGATATCCCGGATCCCATCGGAGACTCTGAACAACATTCGGTCTCTTTCTCATCATTCCATAACTACTCAAACAATGTCGAATCCTTAAGTCTGTCTCCCTACGGTTCATGAATTATGCGGACATGATCGAGACACTTCTCCGAACAATAACCAATAGAGGAATCTAGAAATTCATATGGTTCCCACATATTTCTACGATTACTTTGCGATCGAATGAACCACTTACATACGATACCAATTTCCCTTTGTCTCATGATAGTTTACTTATCCGAGGTTATGATCGTCGGTATCTCTGCATACCTAGTTCAACCTCGTTACTGATAAGTACTCTTTTCTCATTCCCGTGATATGTGATCCCTTGTGAGCCAGTCACATGCTTGTAAGCTAATTGGATGACATTTCACCGAGAGGGCCCAGAGTATATCTATCCGTCAGATGGATGGACAAATCCCACTCTTGATCCATGTGTCTCAACCAATACTTTCCGAACACTCAATGCCACCTTTATAGCCACCCAGTTACGGTGTGGTGTTTGATGTCATCAAAGCATCCTTCCGGTGAAGGTGATATGCATGATCTCATGGTCGAAGGAATTAGGTTACTATGTATCAGAAAGCATATAGCAATTGAACTATTAAAATGACTTGATCTTTATGCTACGCTTATCTATAGGAGTATGTCCACCATATCATTCTCCTAATGATATGATCTTGTTGTTAATAACATCTCAACGTTCATGATAGGGAAACCACAATCATTTATTAACCAACAAGCTAGTATTATGAAGAGGCTTTACTAGGGACTTCAATTTAAGTTTACAAATCACACAAGTATTAATGTTTCCTTGTTAATACTATTATAGCATGAATGTAAACATTTATCATAAACACAAAGATATAATAATAACTACATTTATTATTGCCTCTAGGGCATATCTCCAACAGTCTCCCACTTGCACTAGAGTCATCTAATCTAGATTACATGGTAATATACCGAACACCCATGGCAGTTTGGTGTTGGTCATGTTTTGCCCTCGGGAGAGGTTTAGTCAACGGATCCGCCACATTCAGATCTGTGTACTTTGCAAATCTTTATGTCCCCATCTTGGACATGTTCTCGAATAAGCGTGAAAACGCAGCTTGATGTGCTTCACTTCTTGTGTGACCTTGGTTATTGCGCATTGGCTATGGCGCCCATGTTATCACAAGAGATAGACATTGGGTCCAGCACTAGGAACCACACCAGCTACTGTAATGAACTCTTTCATCCATATCGCTTCTTGTGAAGCCTCCAAGCGACCATGTATTCCGATTCAGTTGAAGATCTCACCACAATGCTTTGCTTTGCACTCCTCCAGCTAACTGATTCACCATTCATAATAAATACATATCCAGATTGTGATTTAGAATCATCCGGATCGGTGTTCCAACTAGCATCGGTGTAACCATTAACAACGAGCTGTTCATAACCTCCATAAGAAAGAACCATATCCTTAGTTCTTCTCAAGTACTTAAGGATGTTTTTGATCATTGTCCAATGATCCACTCTGGATCACTTTGATATCTGCTAGTTAAACTAACAAATATGCAATGTCGGGTCTAGTACATAGCATGGCATACATTAGAGATCCTATGGCTGAGGCATAGGAGTCTTACTCATCCTTTCTCTATCTTCCGCCGTTGTCGGACTTTGAGTTTTACTCAAGGTCGATTAGCAACATGGGCAAGAACCCTTTCTTGCTATCTTCCATTCCAAACCTCTTTAGAACTTTGTCCAAATATGTACTTTGTGACAATGATATTAGGCGTCTCGATCTATCTCTATAAATCTTTATGCCTAATATGTAAGCTGCTTCGCCAAGATCCTTCATTGAAAAACTATTATTCAAATATTCCTTGACACTATTAAGAAGGTATACATCATTCCCAATCAACAATATGTCATCTACATATAGTATTAAGAATGCTACAGAGCTCCCACTCACTTTATTGTAAATACAAGCTTCTCCATAAGTTTGTATAAAACCAAAACTTTTGATTACCTTATCAAAACGTTGATTCCAACTTAGGGATGCTTGCTTCAATCCATAGATGGACCGTTGAAGTTTGCATACCTTGTTAGCATCTTTAGGATCGACAAAACCTTTGGGTTGCATCATATACAACTCTTCATCAATGTCTCCATTGAGGAATGCTGTTTTGACATCCATCTGCCATATCTCATAATCATAATATGCAGCGATTGCTAACAAAATCCTCACAGACTTTAGCTTCGCTGCTGGTGAGAAAGTCTCATCGTAGTCAACTCCTTGAATTTGTCGAAACCCTTTTGCGACAAGTCGAGCTTTATAGACAGTAACATTACCATCAACATCTGTTTTCTTCTTGAAAATCCATTTGTTCTCGACAGCCTTCCGGCCATCCGGTAAGTCCACCAAAGTCCATACTTGGTTTTCGTACATGGATCCAATCTCGGATTTCATGGCTTCTTGCCATTTATTGGAATCTGGGCTCATCATCGCTTCCTCATATGTCGCAGGGTCATCGGTGTTGTTCACCAACATGACACTCATAACGGGATCATACCAATCTGGAGTGGTACGAGTTCTCGTTGACCTGCGAGGCTCTGTAGCAACTACAACCGAAGTTTCATGATCATCATCATTAGCTTCCTCTCTTATTGGTGCAGGCACCATAGGAACTTCTTCCGGTGCTGTGCTACTCACAAGTTCGAGAGAAGGTTCGACAACCTCGTCGAGTTCTACTTTCCCTCCAGTCACTTCTTTCAAGAGAAATTCCTTCTCTAGAAAGGATCCATTCTTGGCAACGAAGATTTTGCCCTCGGATCTATGATAGAAGGTATACCCAATAGTTTCCTTCGGGTATCCTATGAAGACGCATTTCTTCGCTTTGGGTTCAAGCTTGTCCAGCTGTAACTTCTTTACATAGGCTTCGCAACCCCAAACTTTAAGGAACGACAATTTAGGTTTCTTCCCAAACCATAATTCATACGATGTCGTTTCAACGGATTTAGATGGTGCCCTATTTAAAGTGAATGCGGCTGTTTCTAATGCATAACCCCAAAATGATAGCGGTAAATCTGTAAGTGACATCATAGAACGAACCATATCTAAGAGAGTTCGATTACGATGTTCGGACACACCATTACGCTGTGGTGTTCCCGGCGGTGTCAATTGTGAAAGTATTTCGCATTTCTTCAAATGCTCGCCAAACTCGTAACTTAGATATTCACCTCCACGATCAGAACATAGAAATTTAATCTTCGTGTTATGTTGATTCTCAACCTCACTTTGAAATTCCTTAAACTTCTCGAAAGTTTCGGACTTATGTTTCATGAAATAGATATACCCATATCTACTCAAGTCATCCGTGAAGGTAAGAACATAACGATAACCATCATGATGCTACACTCATTGGACCACACACATCGGTATGTATGATTTCCAATAAGTCCGTAGCTTCGCTCCATCATACCGTAAAATGGAGTCTTAGTCATTTTACCCATCGGACATGCGCATCTTTCAAGTGATTCAAAATCAAGTGATTCAAGAAGTCCATCGAATGGAGTTTCTTCATACGCTTTACTCCAATGTGACCAAGACGCAGCGATTAACATATAGGTCGAGTTATCACTCGATTTCAAACGTTTAGCCTCAATGTTATTAATATGTGTATTTCCACTATCGAGATTCAATAAGAATAGACCATCTATCAAAGGTGCATGTGCATAAAACATATTACTCATATAAATCGAACAACCATTATTCTCGGACTTAAACAAGTAACCGTCTCGCAATAAACAAGATCCCGATATAATGTTCATGCTTAACGCAGGCACCAAATAACAATTATTTAAGTATAAAACTAATCCCGATGGTAGATGAAGGGGTAGCGTGCCGACCGCGATCACATCAACCTTTGATCCGTTTCCCACACGCATCGTCACCTTGTTCTTCGCTAGCTTCCGTTTATTCTGCAAAGACTTTCGAGTTACAAATATGAGCAACCGAACCAGTATCAAATACCCAGGCACTACTACGAGTACTAGTGAGATACACATCAATAACATGTATATCGGATATACCTTTCTGATTTATGTTGCCGTTCTTCAAATCCGCCAAGTACTTTGGGCAATTCCGCTTCCATCGACCTTCTCCCTTGCAGTAAAAGCACTCAGTATCAGGCTTAGGTCTAGCCTTGGTCTTCTTCGTCGGCGCGGTAACTTTCTTACCACCCTTCTTGAAGTGTCCCTTTTGCTTAGACTTGCCTTTCTTGAATTTGGTGGTCTTATTGACCATCAACACTTGGTGCTCTTTCTTGATCTCCACTTCTGCAGATTTCAACATGGCAAAGAGTTCTGGCAACTGCTTGTTCATGTTTTGCATATTGTAGTTCATCACAAAGTTCTTGTAACTTGGTGGTAGTGATTGGAGGACACGGTAAATTCCCAAAGCATTAGGAATCACTATACCCAAGCTTTGAAGTTTGTTTGCATGCCCAGACATCTTAAGCACATGCTCACTGACGGAGCTGCCCTCTTCCATCTTGCAGTTAAAGAACTTTTCAGAAGCCTCATAGCTCTCAATTGCCGCGTGAGTCTCAAAGATCAATTTGAGATCACGGACAATATCATGTGGGTCTGAATTCTCAAACCTTTTCAAGCTCGATTCTAAACCATACAAGATAGCACACTGAACTGTGGAGTACCGAGTCTTCCGAGCGAGGTAAACATTCTTTACTTCATCGGTAGCAGTAGCTGCAGGTGGGTCACCCAGCGGTGCATCCAGCACATAGGTCAAATTACCAGCTGTGAGGACAATCCTCAAATTGCGGAACCAATCCGCGAAGTTGCTTCCTTTGTTTTTCAACTTTTCTTTCTCTAGGAACAAATTAAAATTGATGGTAGGGGCCGACATTGATCTACAACATATTTGCAATAGTTTAGACTAAGTTTATGACAAATTGAGTTCTAATTAATAGTTAAATTAATCTAGGTGAACTCCCACTCAAAACAATATCCCTCACATTGTTTTAGTGATCACACGAACCAAATCCACCACATCAAAACCGATCATCACGAGAGTTGATATAGTTTCAATGGCGAACAATCGACATGTTCATCATATCTACTATATGATTCATGCTTTACCTTTCGGTTATCCGTGTTCCGAGACCATGTCTGTACATGCTAGGCTCGTCAAGATCAAACCTTAGCTTCCGCATGAGCAAATCTGGCTTGCTCACGTTGTATACACTTGCGGAATCTAACACACCCGATCATCACATGGTGCTTCAAAACAACAAGCTTTAGCAACGGTGCTTACTAAGGATGAACACTTTAGAACTTGAAATTCATGTGCATGAGGGATCATCTTATAATGCTACCATCGTTAACTAAGCAATACAAGATGCATAAAGGATTAACATCACATTCAATTCATAATATGTGATATGATATGGCCTTTCTTCTTTGTGCTTCCGATCTCCATCTTCAAGCACGAACATGATCTCCATCATCACCGGCATTGCATCAAGGTCAATGACGCTTCTCCATGGTTGTCGTCCACCGGCTTCAACTATTACAACTACTTTCAATAGACACGCGGGTCTTAACGTAAATTAAAGACAACCATATGGCTCCTGTCGGTTGCCAACTTACAATAAGGAACATTGCATACATCAAATATAATCACAATCATGGCCATATCACATCACTGCACACCCCTGCAAAACAAAGTTAGACGCTTCTACTTTCTTTGCATGTTTTACGTGGTTTGGGGATTTCAATAAGTGTCGTTCTAACTTACGAACAAGAACCACAACATTGATACTAGCATTGTTAATCACCCGTTGTAAATTGAATCTTAACTATGCTGGGAGAAACAGCACCATAAAGCCACTTATGCAATACAAGTTGCATGTCAAGCGTGGAGCAAGTCTCATGAACGATGTCATGTAAGGTTAGCCCGGGCCGCTTCATCCCAACATCCCGCAAGATGCAAAGTACACAAGAATCAATCGAAAATAAAAGCATCAACACCCACAATGACCATTGTGTTCTACTCGTGCAACAGATCTACATATAGACACGGCTCTGATACCATTGTAGGGTTTCGTAGCATGGAAAACAAAAAATTTCTACCGCATACAAACAAACAAGCCAAGATCTATCTACTAGATTGTAGCAACGAGTTGATGGAATAACTAACCCTCAAAGATTCCAAAGTGTTTAACGAGAGCGAATTCTCGTGGGTGATGTAGTCGTACTCTTCCCGATCTCAAGATCGCGTAGACGATCCTTCCGGCGCTGCATTCCAGCAGTGCTCCCGTAGTCGATCACACGTTCGGTACTCGACGAAGACCTTCCTCTCCCTTGTTCCAGCAGGCAGCGGAGGTTGTAGCACTCTCCTCGCGATTCCGGCAGCACAACGGCGTGGTACCGGAAGTAGAGGGGAGATCTCGCAGGGATTCGCCTTAAGCCGGAGCGAGTATGGTGGACTATGAGAGAGCTCCTCGGCGATCTAGGGTTTATACACACCAAGGAGGAGGCTTGGCCGGCGGCTAGGGTTAGGTAGGCGGCGGCGGCTTGCCCTAGGCGGCGGCAGCAGGAGGTGGCGGCGTTGGGGCTAGGGTTTGCGGGGTGGAGATCTTGTGTGCTAGGAGGGGCAGCCCTGCCCCTCCCTTTATAGGTGGAGGGGGCACGCCAGGGGAGGGGAGTCCCTCCCCAACTCGGTTTCCCAAGGGGCCGGCGATGGAGGGGAGGAACTCCTCCCCAACTCGGTTTCCACCTTCCCCTCCACTTCCCAAAATAGCCGTTTGACTTTTCAAATTGGCGTTTGACTTTTCAAACTAGGATTTGATTAAACCCTTTATTTTGTTCAGCGATGACACCTAGTACATGATGCAATCATTCCAACTTGGTATGACACATTCATGTACCCTTCCCCTCTGGAGTGCCGGACATTCCGGAACCTTCTAGAACATTCCTGATGAAAACACCGGAACCATTCTCCAACTCCGAAACAGGACTTTCCTTATATGAATCTTATTCTCCGGACCATTCCGGATCTCCTCGTGATATCCCGGATCCCATCCGAGACTCTTAACAACATTCGGTCTCTTTCTCATCATTCCATAACTACTCAAACAACGTTGAATCCTTAAGTGTGTCTCCCTACGGTTCGTGAATTATGCGGACATGATTGAGACACTTCTCCGAACAATAACCAATAGAGGAATCTGGAAATTCATATGGTTCCCACATATTTCTACGATTAATTTGCGATCGAATGAACCACTTACATACGATACCAATTTCCCTTTGTCTCACGATAGTTTACTTATCCGAGGTTATGATCGTCGGTATCTCTGCATACCTAGTTCAACCTCGTTACTGATAAGTACTCTTTTCTCGTTCCCGTGATATGTGATCCCTTGTGAGCCAGTCACATGCTTGCAAGCTAATTGGATGACATTTCACCGAGAGGGCCCAGAGTATATCTATCTGTCATATGGATGGACAAATCCCACTCTTGATCCATGTGTCTCAACCAATACTTTCTGAACACTCAATGCCACCTTTATAGCCACCCAGTTACGGTGTGGTGTTTGATGTCATCAAAGCATCCTTCCGGCGAAGGTGATATGCATGATCTCATGGTCGAAGGAATTAGGTTACTATGTATCAGAAAGCATATAGCAATTAAACTATTAAAATGACTTGATCTTTATGCTACGCTTATCTATAGGAGTATGTCCACCATATCATTCTCCTAATGATATGATCTTGTTGTTAATAACATCTCAATGTTCATGATAGGGAAACCAGAATCATTTATTAACCAACAAGCTAGTATTATGAAGAGGCTTTACTAGGGACTTCAATTTAAGTTTACAAATCACACAAGTATTAATGTTTCCTTGTTAATACTATTATAGCATGAATGTAAACATTTATCATAAACACAAAGATATAATAATAACTACATTTATTATTGCCTCTAGGGCATATCTCCAACAGTCATGACAATATGGAATGGTTGCATCATGTACTAGGTATCATGGCTGGGCAAAATAAAGGGATAAATCAAATCCTAGTTTGAAAAGTCAAACGCCAATTTGAAAAGTCAAATGGCAGTTTTGCTTGGTGGAGGGAGAGTAGGAAACCTACTTGGGGAGGAGTTCCTCTCCCTCCACCCGCCGGCCAAGGAGGCCGACTTGGGGGAGGACTCCCTCCCCTTGGCCGGTGCCCTCCCACCTATAAAAGGAGGGCAGGGGTGCCCCTCTCCCCTACACCTCTCTACACCAAAACCCTAGCCCCGGGCGCCACCACCTGCTGCCGCCGCCTAGGGTTTCTCCTCCCAAGTCGCCGAGTTAGGGCTTCTCCAAGCCCTATACGCCGGCTACATCAACCCCCCTTGGTGCCTCTAAACCCTAGATCGCCGAGGCCCCTCTCTTGCTCCACCATACTCGCTCTGGCTTAAGGCGAAGCCCTGCGAGATCTACCCTCTACTTCCGGTACCACGCCGTCGTGCTGCCAGAATAACGAGGAGAGTGCTACAACCTCCACTGCCTGCTGGAACAAGGGAGATGAAGGTCTTCATCGAGTACCTAACGTGTGACCGATTGTGGAAGCGCTGCCGGAACGCAGTGCCGGAAGGATCGTCTACGCGATCTTGAGATCGGAAGTGTACGGCTACATCACCCACGAGAATCTGCTCTCGTTAACCGCTTTGGATCTTCGAGGGTTAGTATTCTATCGACCCGTTGCTACAATCTAGTAGATAGATCTTGGCTTGATCATAGATTAGATCTTGATTGTGTGTTCATGCGGTAGAATTTTTTTGTTTTCCATGCTACGAACCCCTACAGTGGTATCAGAGCCGTGTCTATATGTAGATCTGTTGCACGAGTAGAACACAATGGTCATTGTGGGCGGTGGTGCTTTTATTATCAATTGCTTCTTGTGTACTTTGCATCTTGCGGTATGATGGGATGAAGCGGCCCGGGCTAACCTTACATGACATCGTTCATGAGACTTGCTCCACGCTCAACATGCAACTTATATTGCATAAGTGGCTTTGCGGGTGTCTGTCTCTCCCATCATAGTATAGATCCAATTTACAACGGGCACTTGATAGTTCAAGCATCAACGTTGTGGTTCTTGTTCGTAAGTTAGAGCGACACTTATTGAAAGCCCCAAACCACGTAAAATATGCAAAGAAAATTAGAGGCGTCTAACTTTGTTTTGCAGGGGTGTGCTGTGATGTAATATGGCCATGATTGTGATTATATTTGATGTATGCAATGTTCCTTATTGTAAGTTGGCAACCGGCAGGAGCCATATGGTTGTCTTTAAATTCTTTTAAGACCAGCATGTCTATTCAAAGTAGTTGTAATAGTTGAAGCTGGATTTACAACCATGGATGGAGCGCCATTGACCTTGATGCAATGCCGGTGATGATGGAGATCATGTTCGTGCTTGAAGATGGAGATCAGAAGCACAAAGAAGAAAGGCCATATCATATCACATATTATGAATTGCATGTGATGTTAATCCTTTTATGCATCTTGTATTGCTTAGTTCACGATGGTAGCATTATAAGATGATCCCTCAAGCACACAATTTCAAGTTTTAAAGTGTTCATCCTTAGTAAGCACCGCTAAAAGCTCGTTGTTTCGAAGCACCACGTGATGATCGGGTGTGTTAGATTCTGCGAGTGTATACAACATGAGCAAGCCAGATTTTCTCATGCGGAAGCTAAGGTTTGATCTTGACGAGCCTAGCATGTACAGACATGGTCTCGGAACAATGATCGCCGAAAGGTAAAGCATGAGTAATATAGTAGATATGATGAACATGTTGATTGTTCGCCATTGAAGCTACATCAACTCTCGTGGTGATCGGTTTTGATGTGGTGGATTTGGTTCATGTGATCACTAAAACAATGTGAGGGATATTGTTTTGAGTGGGAGTTCAACGACAATTTGATTAAAAGTTGAACACTATTTATCATAAATTAAATCAAAGTGAATTTGCATAATTGTTGTAGTCATTGGCATCCGTTTACCACCTTGCGCTTAGTTATAATTGAGATGATAGAACTATAGAATTCTGGCTAGTTACTTTATGAACTGGTATCGTATTGTTTTGAAGTGTTAATCTAAAGTTTAAAAGTCCTATTGCAAACTTTCAGTAAGTTCCGGTTACTCCATGAAGTTTAATAATTGGTATTAAATCAAGAGTGACAATTCCAAGTGTTAGTGTATGAGTATCATGTTTGTCTCCATGATTCTTGATATTCAAAGGATTGTCTTAATATCAAGGTTATCTAGGATCTGAAAGAGTTGTTTCAGAAACCATGATGTGTGGAAGATATTGTGATATCTGAAACGAAGTTTTGGTTGCAACATGATAGAGTACAATATGGCAAAAGTCATGTTCTCATATTTAATGAGAATTTGCAAAAGGTTGGAGACACTAGTTGTCCTAATCCTCCAAAAGGTTTTGGAGAGCAACATTATACTCGCGATTCACCGTTATAAGATAAAAGTAGCTTGATCATGGATAGTTCCATGATAAGGGTGACTATTTGATGTAGGTAAAATGTTTACTACACCAAGAGATTACTAAAGAAAGGAATTTGAAAGAACACCAAACATTTGATGATGGTGATCTACTTCAAAGTGCAAGTCCAAAGACATTGGTATTTTACTATACATGCTTTGGACTATGTGTCATTTATATGGCTCCACTATTGATGTTGATAGATTCTTTCAAACAGAAAATGAAATACTGAAAGAGAATCTCATAAATATATGGCAGAAAAGAAAAGACTAGAATTGTTCAGCTTAAGTATATAGATGATATACATGTTATGGCTATATTCTTTGCTTATTAAACAATGTGGTTCTTAAGTATTTGATACTGAATTTGTTGGTGTGAATCGTCATACGAAACAACACAATTCATGAACTACAATGGCCTAAGTAACTAGCAAAAGAATATGTGATGATGTTCATCGAGAACAAATAAAGGGTTATTGTGCTGCTTGTTAAACATCAAAGCTTGCCTTCAAGATTTGTTTTATCAGGTATTATGAGAACAAAAGGATTGTTCAAAATAATTGCCGTAATCCATAAAAGATGGATGATTCACAAATCTCGTTGGAGAAATCACATCCATAAAACTAATGCTAAAAATGTCTAAAGACAAAATGATTGAAAGATCACTTAAGAAGTGACATCGCCGTTTAAATTATATTGGAAAGAAAACATGAAGAAACTCCATATGGATGGAATTTTGGAGTCTTTTGATTTTTGATCAAATGACGCTTGTGAAACTTTCCTAGAGATAATTAAAACTTCGTTCATAGGCAAAAAGGGAACGAATGACTAGCTTATTGGAACTTGTACATATTGTTGTATGAAGTCCATTATGTGTAGTCAAGAGCGATGGATTTCAACTTCATATGCTTTCTCCGAAAATTTGAGTGAATATATGAATATTTACTTAATAAGGATGAAGTATGAAACATTTGAAAATTTCAAAGATTTTCAAGATGAAGTGCAAAATCATTGTAACAAGAATATAAAGAGTTTATGATAAGATCATAAAGGAAGATATTTAAGTTACAAGTTTAGCATAATACCTAAGATTTAAGGGATCGTTCCGTGGATTTGCATTCTCCGAAACACCATAAGAGTATGGAGCGTTCGAGATATGTAATTAAACCTTGTTTGACATGGTAAGATCAAAGGTGTAATTCATAAAACTGTCATTATATTTTAAAGATTAAAAGCTTTAGAGACTATCGTTTTTCCACTGAAAAGAGCTCCATCATAATCCGTTGAAATGACACCATATAAAGTTATGGTTTGGGATAAAACCCAAGTTGTCCTTTCTTAAACATTGGTATGCTATGCATAAGAAAGATGTTTGCAACCAAATTCGGATGAACCTGTCTTTGTATATTATTTCGAATAACTGTTAAGTATTCCTCCATACATCGGAGACAAAAGTGTTTGTCACTTAGAACGTCAAGTTTCTTTGAGAAGGAATTTTTCCGTGAAAAGTTAAGTGGGAGGACAATAGAACTTTGATAAGGTTAAAATAACCTTAGCTATATGATCAAAGTTGCGCAGCGCCGAAGAGTGTTCCGGAGGCAGCAACAATGCTCATGGCTCATGTGCCTCAAAGGTTGTGGTCACGGAGATCTAAGTTCCTATTGGAACAAGTAGGTCGGGTAAACAATCAAATACCAAGATTTGAGAGTTAAATCAATTTTTTTGACAATAATGATCCGACTACATGCAAAGAAGCAATGATGGGCCCTGACTCCGTCAAATGGCTTGAAGCCATAAAATCCGTGATAGGTCCATATACGAAAGATCAAGCTTTGAACTTGAAAGACCCTCTGGAAAGGTACAAGACCTTACAGTCATATTTGGATCTATAAAGAAATAGACATGGATGTTTCACATCTATGAAATTATCAACATGTCGGGAAAGAGTTCACGACAATGTTCAAAGAGTTGACTATGACAAGATCTGATCTTTCATTAAGCGATATTTAGTCTAGACGAATTAATGTAGCAAACACTACATAAATTTTTGTTATGTGATAGTTGAATAAACAAAACAAGTTCTTGTATAAGGATGGTTACCTAAGACGTGTGCATGACACGGTCCAAAGGGTTTTGTTAATTCAAAGGATGCTAAAAGCATATGCAAACTTCAATGGTTTAAGTAAGCATCGTGGAGTTGGAATCTTCACTATGATGAAACTGTTAAAAGAGTTTAATTTCATCGGAGATAATGAAGATGCTTGCACTTGCAAGAAATTAAGTGGGAGCGCTAAGACATATTTATAATACATTATGTGGGAGACATATTGTTGATTGGAAGTGATGTATCTTTTTATTAACACAGGATAAGAGTTTCATCTCGATGAAAGGCTTAGGCAGAACCCGAATATTTGGCATCAATGTCTATATGGATAAATTGTGATGCCAATATGGTTGTGTCAGAAGTACATAGATGAGATATTGAATGAGTTCAATATAGAAACTACAAGAAAGGTTCTTGTTGCACAGGAAAGATTGAATAAAGATTTAAGTATTTTTGATACTTGATAGATACAATCACAAAGAGTATTTTATCAATCACGTTGTGATGTGTACAAATCCAGAAATGTCCTATGATCTAAATGATGTGAGCATATACCAGAATGATTCATAAGATGATCATTGGACGATAGTAAGGATATTCTTATGATCTTTTGGAAGAACTAAGAATATATTGTTTTGTAGAAGTGACAAATAGATGGTTAGTTCATTGTAAAAGTACTACATTGATACTAGTTTTGTCACAAAGTACAAATTAAGTTTATCTCAATCTAAACTAAGGGTGGAACAATATGATGGAATGTGAGTTCCATGATGAATTTGGATGAGTTCCAAAGTTAAGACATTGTGACAGATACTACAACAAAAGGGCTAAGTATATAACTGCTGTTATAGCAGCAAAAGAGGGCATTTGTGTCAAGTAGTTTGTTATAAAACTAGGTGCAGTTCACAACAGAGATAATGCTATGAAGATATATTGTATGACAATATTATCAACATGTTTTAACCCCAAAGAACTAAAGGTCACACCAAAGGACCAAATTTGTACAAAGCCATCTCATTAGAGAATGAGTGATACGTAGAGACGCAAAGACATGCAATTACACACGGACCTGGAAGTGCCAGATCCGGAGATCAGTTGACCACTAGCAATCGTGTACATACGACACCAGAAAGCCATAGATGTTGAATACACAAAGGTTTGAAACTAGATTATTGACTCTAGTGCAAGTGGGAGACTGTTGGAGATATGCCCAAGAGGCAATAATAAAGTGGTTATTATCATATCTTCATACTTATGATAAATGTTTACATACCATGCTATAATTGTATTAACAGGAAACATTAATACTTGTGTGATTTGTAAACATAAAAGAGTCCCTAGTAAAGCCTCTTGTTAAACTAGCTTGTTGGTTAATATATGATCATGGTTTCCTGATCATGAACATAGAGATGTTATTAACAACAGGGTCATATCATTAGGAGAATGATGTGATGGACATACTCCTATAGTTAAGCGTAGCATAAAGATCAAGTCATTTAATATAGTTCATTTGCTATAAGCTTTTTGATACATAGTAACCTAATTCCTTCGACCATGAGATCATGCTAATCACCATCACCGGAAGGGTGCTTTGATGACATCAAACACCACACCGTAACTGGGTGGCTATAAAGGTGGCATTGAGTGTTCAGAAAGTATGGGTTGAGGCCCGTGGATCAAGAGTGGGATTTGTCCATCCATATGACAGATAGATATACTCTGGGCCCTCTCGGTGTAATGTCATCCAATTAGCTTGCAAGCATGTGACTGGATCATAAGGGATCACATACCACGGGAACGATAAAAGAGTACTTATCGGTAACGAGGTTGAACTAGGTATGTAGAGATACCGAGGATCAAAACCTCGGATGAGTAAACTATCGTGAGACAAAGGGAAATTGGTATCGTATGTAAGTGGTTCATTCGATCGCAAAGTAATCATAGAAATATGTGGGAGCCATATGAATTTCTAGATTCTTCTATTGGTTATTGATCGGAGAAGTGTCTCGGTCATGTCCGCATAATTCACGAACCGTAGGGAGATCCACACTTAAGGATTCGATGTTTTTGAGTAGTTATGGAATTATGAGTAAGAGACCGAATGTTGTTCGGAGTCTCAAATGGGATCCGGGATATCACGAGGAGATCCGGAATGGTCCGGAGAATATGATTCATATAAGGAAAGTCCTGTTTCGGAGTTAGGGAATGATTCCGGTGTTTTCATCGGGAATGTTCTAGAAGGTTCTGGAAGGTCCGACACTCCGGAGGGGAAGGGTACATGAATGTTTCATGACAATGTGGAATGGTTGCATCATGTACTAGGTATCATGGCTGGGCAAAATAAAGGGATAAATCAAATCCTAGTTTGAAAAGTCAAACGCCAATTTGAAAAGTCAAACGGCAGTTTTGCTTGGTAGAGGGAGAGTAGGAAACCTACTTGGGGAGGAGTTCCTCTCCCTCCACTCGCCGGCCAAGGAGGCCAACTTGGGGGAGGAATCCCTCCCCTTGGCTGGCGCCCTCCCACCTATAAAAGGAGGGGCAGGGGTGCCCCTCTCCCCTACACCTCTCTACACGAAAACCCTAGCCCAGGCGCCACCACCTGCTACTGCTGCCGCCTAGGGTTTCTCCTCCCAAGTCGCTGAGTTAGGGCTTCTCCAAGCCCTAGACGCCGGCTACATCAACCCCCCTTGGTGCCTCTAAACCCTAGATTGCCAAGGCCCCTCTCTTGCTCCACCATACTCGCTCCGGCTTAAGGCGAAGGCCTCCGAGATCTACCCTCTACTTCCGGTACCACGCCGTCATGCTGCCGGAATCACGAGGAGAGTGCTACAACCTCCGCTGCCTGCTGGAGCAAGGGGGAGGAAGGTCTTCATCGAGTATCGAACGTGTGACCGACTGCGGAAGCGCTGCCGGAAGGATCGTCTACGCGATCTTGAGATCGGAAGTGTACGACTACATCACCCACGAGAATCTGCTCTCGTTAACCGCTTTGGATCTTTGAGGGTTAGTATTCTATCGACTCGTTGCTACAATATAGTAGATAGATCTTGGCTTGATCATAGATTAGATCTTGATTGTGTGTTCATGCGGTAGAAATTTTTTGTTTTCCATGCTACGAACCCCTACAGTAACTACTAGCAACGGAGAGCATGCAAGATCAAAAATAACATAGACATGATAGAATCAATAATAAATCTTGACATAGTACTCAATATCCATCGGATCCCAACAAAACACAACATGTAGGATTACAAATAGATGATTTTGATCATGATAGGAAGCTCACAAGATCTAAACATGATAACACAAATAGTAGAAACAACCATCTATCTACTGCTATGGACCCATAGTCCAAGGATGAACTACTCACACATCACTCCGGAGGCTGGCATGGTGATGAAGATGGCCTCTTGGATGATCTCCCATCTTCGTCAGGGTGCCGGGAAGAGCTTCGGATCCCTCCCGATATAGGGACGATGGTGGCGGCAGCAACGGAGTTTTTTTTGGAATTCTGATCGGATACTTAGGTTTTTAATCTCGGGGAAATATATAGGCGAAGGGGCAAAGTGGGTGGAGGTCCGGGGGTCCACACCCTAGGGCGGCGCCCCCTGGCCGCGCCCGGGCCAGGTGTGGCCGCCTTGGGGTGCGCCTCCCCTCTCCTTTGGACTCCATGTCCTCCTCTGAAAAATAGAAAGTTCGGCTTTTGTTTCGTCCAATTCCGAGAATAATTGTTTACTAGATTTTCTGAAACCAAAAACAACATAAAACAGGAACTGGCACTGCGGCATCTTTATTAATAGGTTAGTTCCAAAAAATGCATAAAAATGCCACAAAGTGTAGACAAAACATAAAGCAATTGGTGTAAAATAAGCATAGAGCATCAAAAATTATAGATACGTTTGCAACGTATCAACACTCTTCACGACGATATTATTTTGCTTCCACCCACTTTGCCATCTACATCATCAAATCATGGGGATGCACAAAGTAATGACTATACAACTTTGCCTCTTGTGCCTATTACTAATCTCGATCAGATTTCTGGATAAATTTTGGCTGAAATCAGTGAAGCAATTGCTCAAAATAGTGCTCAAAATCACGTATAAGCAAATTGAAATGAAGAGAATAGAGGTGCCAGTTACCATGTTGATTTGCCTACTGATTCCAATCTGTCAGCCAGTAATCCTGGGGCAGATTCCCCTAGTGCTTTAGATCGCAAGGGTGGGACATCCTAGTTGTCTCCCATGTCACATGCGCATGCGGCCCACAACACGCCTGGACCCGCATGTCCCCTATTTAAAGCGCCTCCAACCAAGCAGTCGACAACATGTCCGTGTTGCATCCGGCGTCACTGAAAACTACTTCAGTATCTTCTACATATAGTCCCGTTGTGGATTCATCTAGCTCCAGATCCAACTCTGATGTGTCTGAATCCTTTACATATTTTGCACCTCGTTGACGTGGAGCACTTCGTTGGTAACCCCAAGCACAAGGTGTGAAGAGCACAATAGCAAGTTTCCCTTAGTAGAGACCGAGGTTATCGAACTAGTAGGAGGAAGGAAACGTCCCAAAGGTGTTGCAAACAACATGGAGACCTGCACACCACAAACTCAAGACTTTGTCCCAGCGAATCAGTGAGGTTGTCAAGCTCACTGATGACCCACAAGTGTAGGGGATCGCAACAGTCTTCGCGGGTAGTATTACCCAATTTATTGATTCGACACAAGGGGAGCCAAAGAATACTTGCAAGCCTTAACAACTGAGTTGTCAGTTCAGCTGCACCTGGAAATAGTTCTTGCTCACAGAAGTTTATCGATATAAGATGGTAGTAGCAACAAAGAAGCAACAAAGAATAAAGAATAAAGTGAAACAAGAGAAATAGTAACAATAACAGTAATAGAGGATTCGAAAAGTGTAGGCATAGGGATGGATGGACGGGCGTTGCATGGACGAGTCTAAACATGTAACTTCAAGATCTAGGGCATTGCAGATAAATAATAACAAGCATCCAAGTACTAAACAATCCTAGGCATGTGCTCCAAATATAGTCATACGTGCTTGCAATGAGAACTTGCACAACATCTTTTGTCTAGCCAGCCCATGGCAGCGGGGCCTCTAGGTAACTACTGGCAATTAAGGTGCTCCTTTTAATAGAGCAATAGAGCAAAGCATTAACACTCCGTGAACACATGTGATCCTCACACCATAGCCATCCCCTCCAGTTGTCCCAATTATTGCCAATTGGGGGCCTTTGGATCCAGACAATGATATGTGTACACAACTTGCAGATAAGATCACAGACAATACTATCATAATGATTCAATATTAGGTTCAGATCTGAGATCATGGCACTCGGGCCCTAGTGACAAGCATTAAGCACAACAAGTTGCAACAAAGTCAAATAGCACTAATAGAGATACTAGGCACTATGCCCTAACAATTCTTATTCGATTACATGATAGAACTCATCCAATCCCTACCATCCCCAAGCCTACAGTGGGGGATTACTCACTCATGGATGAGGGAAACATCGGTGTTTAATGGAGATGCGTTGGTGATGACGATGGCGATGATCCTCTCCAAATCCCCCGTCCCGGCAGGGTGCCAGAACGGAGTTTTTGGATCTGAATCTTGGTTTCTGGTGGCGGCGGCGGATCGGAACTCTTTCTGGAAAACTATCAAACCCCCCTCGGTTTTTAGGTTGAAAGGCAACTTATAGGCGCATAGGGAGGCCGAGGAGCTGCCTGGGGTGGCCAGACCTCCCCTAGGTGCGGGGTTAGTGGGCCCGCACCTGGGGTGGGTCTGGCCCCCCCAGGCCTCCTCTCTGTCTCCCCTTCTGGCTCCGTGGATCTTCTGGTGAGAAATAGTTTTTGGCATATTTTCTGGGATTTTTCCCGATAGTTCATTTTCTGCACAAAAACAAGACACCAAGGTAATTCTTCTGAAAATAGCGTCAGTCTGTGTTAGTTGTATCCAAATCACACAAGTATAGAGGAAAAACAATAGCAAAGTGTTCGAGAAAATAGATACGTTTTGGACGTATCAACTCCCCCCAAGCTTAGATTATTGCTTGTCCTCAAGCAATTCAGTTGAAAACTGAGTGCGATAAAAGAACTTTCACGAACACTTTGCTTCATATGATGTATATATTCTCATCACAGGAGTAGATGTTTAGACAATTCATAATAAGGAGCATGCAACTAAGTCTACTCAATAGTCATTGCAAGCTATGAAGAGAAACCAACTCAAGAATAATAAGTAGCATGAAACATAAACATAAGAAACATTGCAATGCTCATAATAAGGTATGATAGAGTGGTATCTCGCTTGCCTTTGTTTGGAGAGCACAATAAATGCCAAGGCACCTCTGAAGTTCATATGAAGACTAGATATAAAGATATCAGAGATACAAGCATCAAAGTCATGACATAATTAACCAAGTTTTGAGACAAACACAAGAATGACAACTATGCTCTCAAGAAGGTGCTCATAGAATAAGTGGTGACTCAACAAGGTTGTGAAAATGATTTTTGAAAGGTTTGAAAGGCTTCCAAATGCTGAAAGGAAGATACTCATTAGCTTTGAGCTCGCATTGGCCCTATCATAAGCATCTTTATGTGGTTAAGGTGAAAGTGAGGTCCACTCTGAATTATATGCTTGACAGACCATATACTGGAAATCCCGAGTCCCTTGAGTGCGAGGGCCACTCCGCATACTACTCAACTTTGGGTCCAGGCAAGTTCTTGTCATTGTAAGTATTTGCATATCATCGAGAACCGCCAACGGGGTACCCCTTGCACATGATACAGGAGTTTTCCCATAACCAAAATGACAAGGCAAGCAGACAATGAGCATCTCAGCAATCTTTTTATTTACTATATGCATAGTTTTTTATTGAGGATGCTTAATAGATAACTCACTATGGGGTTGCTGCAAGTTTCCACCATGATTAGGCATGGCTTAGGCTAGCGGCCCACGCGTTTCTCTAACACAGAATACAAACTCCATGGAATCACAAGTCCCCCTCTCATTTCACATCGCTGACATCCGCAAACAAAAGAGCAAGGTATCAACTAGACATGAATATATCTAAAAGGTGTTGAAAGCATTCCCTGTGACAGCACAGTTCTGTTGACTCCTAGCATATAATTTGCAAGCATATAACTTTCATGGACTAGTCACAATGGTTCAGGATTATTAAGTGCACAGAATAAAGTGTGCCATCAAGTTCGTGAGAGCTTTACTAACTAACTTTTTCAAAACAGACAAACATTTTATTTTGGAAGAAAACACGGCATATAGAATATGCACTAAAGTAGCAAATGATGCTAATATGTAGGTATAGTGGACACAGATGGCAATATTGGTTTCGGGGAGTTAGAAGCATAGGTAGAGCAAATACTCAATGCAAGTGAAGGCTAGCCGTAGAGAGGGAGCGACAAACGAGAGAGCAATAGCTGTCATTATCATGCTTGCAACAAAAAAAGACTAATTATGGCATGAAAGTGATACAAGAACTCTGAGGCAAAATAAATCATCGAGGCTTATTGACTATTGATTAGTCATATGCATGCGTGAGCATGTGCCAAGTCGATTCACATGAACAGTCAGAAGAGGTTACCATGATATCATCTCAAAGTATGAATAAAACAATGCAAGCAAACATTCATATTGTTGGAGATATGCCCTAGAGGCAATAATAAATGTAGTTATTATTATATCTTTGTGTTTATGATAAATGTTTACATTCATGCTATAACAGTATTAACAAGGAAACATTAATACTTGTGTGATTTGTAAACTAAATTAGAGTCCCTGGTAAAGCCTCTTTATAATACTAGCTTGTTGGTTAATAAATGATTGTGGTTTCCCTATCACAAACATTGAGATGTTATTAACAATAAGATCATATCGTTAGGAGAATGATATGATGGACATACTCCTATAGATAAGCGTAGCATAAAGATCAAGTCATTTTCATAGTTCAATTGCTATATGCTTTCTGATACATAGTAACCTAATTCCTTCGACCATGAGATCATGCATATCACCATCACTAGAAGGATGCTTTGATGACATCAAACACCACACCGTAACTGGGTGGTTATAAATGTGGCATTGAGTGTTCGGAAAGTATTGGTTGAGACACATGGATCAAGAGTGGGATTTGTCCATCCATATGACGGATAGATATACTCTGGTCCCTCTCGGTGGAATGTCATCCAATTGGCTTGCAAGCATGTGACTGGCTCACAAGGGATCACATATCACGGGAACGAGAAAAGAGTACTTATCAGTAACGAGGTTGAACTAGGTATGCAGAGATACCGACGATCAAAACCTCAGATAAGTAAATTATCGTGAGACAAAGGGAAATTGGTATCATATGTAAGTGGTTCATTTGATCGCAAAGTAATCGTAGAAATATGTGGGAACCATATTAATTTCTAGATTCCTCTATTGGTTATTGGTCGGAGAAGTGTCTCGATCATGTCCGCATAATTCACAAACCGTAGGGAGACACACTTAAGGATTCGATGTTGTTGAGTAGTTATGGAATGATGAGTAAGAGACCAAATGTTGTTCGGAGTCTCGGATGGGATCCGGGATATCATGAGGAGATCCGTAATAGTCCGGAGAATAAGATTCATATAAGGAAAGTCCTGTTTCGGAGTTGGGGAATGATTCCAGTGTTTTCATCAGGAATGTTCTAGAAGGTTCCGGAAGGTCCGGCACTCCGGAGGGGAAGGGTACATGAATGTGTCATAACAAGTTGGAATGGTTGCATCATGTACTAGGTGTCATCTCTGAGCAAAATAAAGGGATAAATCAAATCCTAGTTTGAAAAGTCAAACGCCAATTTGAAAAGTCAAATAGTAAGTTTGCTTGGTGGAGGGAGCGTAGGAGACCTACTTGGGGAGGAGTTCCTCTCCCTCCACTGTCGGCCTTGGATGCCGAGTTGGGGGAGGACTCCCTCCCCCTTGGCCGGCGCCCTCCACCTATAAAAGGAGGGGCAGGGCTGCCCCTCCAAAGACACAACTCCACCACCCAAAACCCTAGCCCTAGCCGCCGGCCCTCCTGCAGCCGCCGCCGCCCTAGGGCAAACCCTAGCCACCAACTTGGGGCTTTCACCAAGCCCTAGCCTCCGGCCTAGCCCTCTCTCCTAGGTGTGTCTCAACCCTAGATCACCGAGGCCTCTCTCATAGTCCACCATACTCGCTCCGGCTTAAGGCGAAGCCCTGCGAGATCTCCCCTCTACTTTCGGTACCACGCCGTCGTGCTGCCGGAATCGCGAGGAGAGTGCTACAACCTCCGCTGCCTGCTGGAACAAGGGAGAGGAAGGTCTTCATCGAGTACCGAACATGTGACCGATCATGAAGCACGCTTTAACGGAAGGATCGTCTACACGATCTTGAGATCGACAAGAGTACGACTACATCACCAATGAGAATCCGCTCTCGTTAAACACTTTGGAATCTTCGAGGGTGAGTTATTCCATCGACTCGTTGATACAATATAGTAGATAGATCTTGGCTTGTTTGTTTGTATGCGGTAGAATTTTTTTGTTTTCCATGCTACGAACCCCTACAGTGGTATCAGAGCCGTGTCTATATGTAGATATGTTGCACGAGTAGAACACAATGGTCATTGTGGGCGGTGGTGCTTTTATTATCAATTGCTTCTTGTGTACTTTGCATCTTGCGGTATGATGGGATGAAGCGGCCCGGGCTAACCTTACATGACATCGTTCATGAGACTTGCTCCACGCTGAACATGCAACTTGTATTGTATAAGTGGCTTTGCGGGTGTCTGTCTCTCCCATTATAGTATAGATCCAATTTACAACAGGCACTTGATAGTTCAAACATCAATGTTGTGGTTCTTGTTCGTAAGTTAGATCGACACTTATTGAAAGCCCCAAACCACGTAAATATGCAAAGAAATTAGAGGCGTCTAACTTTGTTTTGCAGGGCTGGGCTGTGATGTGATATGGACATGATTGTGATCATATTTTATGTATGCAATGTTCCTTATTGTAAGTTGGCAACCGGCAGGAGCCATATGGTTGTCTTTAATTTCTATTAAGACCCGCGTGTCTATTCAAAGTAGTTGTAATAGTTGAAGCTGGTGGACGACAATCATGGAGCAGCGTCATTAACCTTGATGCAATGCCGGTGATGATGGAGATCATGTTCGTGCTTGAAGATGGAGATTGGAAGCACAAAGAAGAAAGGCCATATCATATCACATATTATGAATTGCATGTGATGTTAATATTTTATGCATCTTGTATTGCTTAGTTAACGACGGTAGCATTATAAGATGATCCCTCATGCACATGAATTTCAAGTTCTAAAGTGTTCATCCTTAGTAAGCACCGTTGCTAAAGCTTGTTGTTTCGAAGCACCACGTGATGATCGGGTGTGTTAGATTCTGCAAGTGTATACAACGTGAGCAAGCCAGATTTGCTCATGCGGAAGATAAGGTTTGATCTTGACGAGCCTAGCATGTACAGACATGGTCTTGGAACACGGATCACCGAAAGGTAAAGCATGAATCATATAGTAGATATGATGAACATGTCGATTGTTCGCCATTGAAGCTGCATCAACTCTCGTGATGATTGGTTTTGATGTGGTGGATTTGGTTCGTGTGATCACTAAAACAATGTGAGGGATATTTTTTTGAGTGGGAGTTCACCTAGATTAATTTAACTATTAATTAGAACTCAATTTGTCATAAACTTAGTCTAAACTATTGCAAATATGTTGTAGATCAATGGCGGCCCCTACCATCAATTTTAATGTGTTCCTAGAGAAAGAAAAGTTGAAAAACAATGGAAGCAACTTCGCGGATTGGTTCCACAATTTGAGGATTGTCCTCAATGCTGTTAATTTGACCTATGTGCTAGATGCACATTGGGTGACTCCGCAAATTGATGCTACCGATGAAGTAAAGAATGTTTACCTCACTGAAGACTCAAGACTCCACGATTCAAAGGTGCTATATTGTATGGTTTAGAATCGGAGCTTCAGAAAAGGTTTGAGAATTCAGACCCACATGATATTGTCCGTGAACTCAAACTGATATTTGAGACTCACGCGGCAGTTGAGAGCTATGAGGCTTCTGAAAAGTTCTTTAACTGCAAGATGGAAGAGGGCACCACAAGGTGAGCATGTGCTTAAGATGTCTGGGCACGCAAACAAACTCCAAAGCTTGGGTATAGTGATTCCTAATGCTTTGGGATTTACCGTGTCCTCCAATCACTACCACCAAGTTACAAGAAGTTTGTGATGAACTACAATATGCAAAGCATGAACAAGCAGTTGCCAGAACTCTTCTCCATGTTAAAATCTGCAGAAGTGGAGATCAAGAAAGAGCACCAAGTGTTGATGGTCAATAAGACCACCGGATTCAAGAAAGGCAAGTCTAAGCAAAAGGGACACTTCAAGAAGGGTGGTAAGAAAGTTACCACACCGACGAAGAAGACCAAGGCTGGACCTAAGCCCGATCGAAAGTGCTTTTACGCAAGGGAGAAGGTCCTCGAAGCGAATTGCTCAAAGTACTTGGATTTGAAGAACGCAACATCAAGAAGAAAGGTATATCCGATATACATGTTATTGATGTATATCTCACTAGTACTGTAGTAGTGCACGGTATTTGATACTGGTTCGGTTGCTCATTTTGTAACTCAAAGCAGTCGCAGAATAAACGAAAGCTAGCGAAGAACGAGGTGACGATGCGCGTAGGAAATTGATCAAAGGTTGATGTGATCGCGGTCGGCACGCTACCTCTTCATCTACCATAAGGATTAGTTTTATACTTAAATAATTGTTATTTGGTGCCTGCGTTAAGCATGAACATTATATCGGGATCGTGTTTATTGCGAGACGGTTACTTGTTTAAGTCCGAGAATAATGGTTGTTCGATTTATATGAGTAATATGTTTTATGCACATGCACCTTTGGTAGATGGTCTATTCTTATTGAATCTCGATAGTGGAAATACACATATTAATAACATTGAAGCTAAACGTTTGAAATCGAGCGATAATTCGACCTATATGTGGCAATCGCTGCCTTGGTCACATTGGAGTGAAGCGTATGAAGAAACTCCATTCCGATGGACTTCTTGAATCACTTGATTTTGAATCACTTGAAAGATGTGAAGCATGTCTGATGGGTAAAATGACTAAGACTCCATTTTCTGGTATGATGGAGCGAGCTACGGACTTATTGGAAATCATACATACCGATGTGTGTGGTCCAATGAGTGTAGCATCACGTGGTGGTTATCGTTATGTTCTTACCTTCACGGATGACTTGAGTAGATATGGGTATATCTATTTCATGAAACATAAATCCAAAACTTTCGAGAAGTTTAAGGAATTTCAAAGTGAGGTGGAGAATCAACGTAACAAGAAGATTAAATTTCTACGTTCTGATCGTGGAGGTGAATATCTAAGATACGAGTTTGGCGAGCATTTGAAGAAATGCGGAATACTTTCACAGTTGACACTGCCAGGAACACCACAGCGTAATGGTGTATCGAACGTCGTAATCGAACTCTCTTAGATATGGTTCGTTCTATGATGTCACTTACAGATTTACCGCTATGATTTTGTGGTTATGCATTAGAAACAACCGCATTCACTTTAAATAGGGCACCATCTAAATCCGTTGAAACGACACCGTATGAATTATGGTTTGGGAAGAAACCTAAATTGTCGTTCCTTAAAGTTTGGGGTTGCGAAGCCTATGTAAAGAAGTTACAGCCGGACAAGCTTGAACCCAAAGCGGAAAAATGCGTCTTCATAGGATACCCATAGGAAACTATTGGGTATACCTTCTATCATAGATCCGAAGGCAAAATCTCCGTTGCCAAGAATGGATCCTTTCTAGAGAAGGAATTTCTCTCGAAAGAAGTGACTGGAAGGAAATTAGAACTCGACGAGGTTGTCGAACCTTCTCTCGAACTTGTGAGTAGCGCAGCACCGGAAGAAGTTCCTGTGATGCCTGCACCAATAAGAGAGGAAGCTAATGATGATGATCATGAAACTTCGGTTGTAGTTGCTACAGAACCTCGCAGGTCAACGAGAACTCGTACCACTCCTGATTGGTATGATCCCGTTATGAGTGTCATGTTGGTGGACAACACCGATGACCCTGCGACGTATGAGGAAGCGATGATGAGCCCAGATTCCAATAAATGGCAAGAAGCCATGAAATCCGAGATTGGATCCATGTACGAAAACCAAGTATGGACTTTGGTGGACTTACCGGAAGCCCGAAAGGCTGTCGAGAACAAATGGATTTTCAAGAAGAAAACAGATGCTGATGGTAATGTTACTGTCTATAAAGCTCGACTTGTCGCAAAAGGGTTTCGACAAATTCAAGTAGTTGACTACGATGAGACTTTCTCACCAGTAGCGAAGCTAAAGTCTGTGAGGATTTTGTTAGCAATCGCTGCATATTATGATTATGAGATATGGCAGATGGATGTTAAAACAGCGTTCCTCAATGGAGACATTGATGAAGAGTTGTATATGATGCAACCCAAAGGTTTTGTCGATCCTAAAGATGCTAACAAGGTATGCAAACTTCAACGGTCCATATATGGATTGAAGCAAGCATCCCGAAGTTGGAATCAA
This sequence comes from Avena insularis, assembly GCA_023614405.1. Classification (NCBI taxonomy): domain Eukaryota; kingdom Viridiplantae; phylum Streptophyta; class Magnoliopsida; order Poales; family Poaceae; genus Avena; species Avena insularis. The sequence goes on from CM042685.1 coordinate 445,125,058, forward strand.
CGTTTTGATAAGGTGATCAAAAGTTTTGGTTTCATAAAAACTTATGGAGAAGCTTGTATTTACAAGAAAGTGAGTGGGAGCTCTGTAGCATTCTTAATACTATATGTAGATGACATATTGTTGATTGGGAATGATGTAGACCTTCTTAATAGTGTCAAGGAATTTTGAATAATAGTTTTTCAATGAAAGATCTTGGCGGAGCAGCTTACATATTAGGCATAAAGATTTATAGAGATAGATCGAGATGCCTAATATCATTGTCACAAAGTACATATTTGGACAAAGTTCTAAAGAGGTTTGGAATGGAAGATAGCAAGAAAGGGTTCTTGCCCATGTTGCCCAATACGACCTTGAGTAAAACTCAAAGTCCAGCAACGACAGAAGATAGAGAAAGGATGAGTAAGACTCCCTATGCCTCAGCCATAGGATCTCTAATGTATGCCATGCTATGTACTAGACCCGGCATTGCATATGCTGTTAGTTTGACTAGCAGATATCAAAGTGATCCAGGAGTGGATCATTGGACAGCGGTCAAATACATCCTTAAGTACTTGAGAAGAACTAAGGATATGGTTCTTTCTTATGGAGGTGATGAACAACTCGTTGTTAATGGTTACACCGATGCTAGTTGGAACACCGATCCGGATGATTCTAAATCTCAATCCGGATACGTATTTACTTTGAATGGTGCAGCAGTTAGCTGGAGGAGTGCAAAGCAAAGCGTTGTGGCGAGATCTTCAACTGAATCGGAATACATAGCTGCTTCGGAGACTTCACAAGAAGCCATATGGATGAAGGAGTTCATTACAGAGCTCGATGTGGATCCAAGTGCGCTGGAGCCAATGTCTATCTACTGTGATAACATGGGCGCCATAGCCAATGCGCAAGAACCAAGGTCACACAAGAAGCTGAAGCACATCAAGCTATGTTTTCACGCTATTCGAGAACATGTCCAAGATGGTGACATAAAGATTTGCAAAGTACACATAGATCTGAATGTGGCGGGTCCGTTGACTAAACCTCTCCCGAGGGCAAAACATGACCAACACCAAACTACCATGGGTGTTCGGTATATTACCATGTAATCTAGATTAGTTGACTCTAGTGCAAGTGGGAGACTATTGGAGATATGCCCTAGAGGCAATAATAAATGTAGTTAGTATTATATCTTTGTGTTTATGATAAATGTTTACATTCATGCTATAACAGTATTAACAAGGAAACATTAATACTTGTGTGATTTGTAAACTAAATTAGAGTCCCTGGTAAAGCCTCTTTATAATACTAGCTTGTTGGTTAATAAATGATTGTGGTTTCCCTATCATGAACATTGAGATGTTATTAACAACAAGATCATATCGTTAGGAGAATGATATGATGGACATACTCCTATATATAAGCGTAGCATAAAGATCAAGTCATTTTAATAGTTCAATTGCTATGTGCTTTCTGATACATAGTAACCTAATTCCTTCGACCATGAGATCATGCATATCACCATCACTAGAAGGATGCTTTTATGACATCAAACACCACACCATAACTGGGTGGTTATAAAGGTGGCATGGAGTGTTCGGAAAGTATTGGTTGAGACACATGGATCAAGAGTGGGATTTGTCCATCCATATGACGGATAGATATACTCTGGGCCCTCTCGGTGGAATGTCATCCAATTGGCTTACAAGCATGTGACTGGCTCACAAGGGATCACATATCACGGGAACGAGAAAAGAGTACTTATCAGTAACGAGGTTGAACTAGGTATGCAGAGATACCGACGATCAAAACCTCAGATAAGTAAATTATCGTGAGACAAAGGGAAATTGGTATCGTATGTAAGTGGTTCATTTGATCACAAAGTAATCGTAGAAATATGTGGTAACCATATGAATTTCCAGATTCCTCTATTGGTTATTGATCGGAGAAGTGTCTCGATCATGTCCGCATAATTCACGAACCGTAGGGAGACACACTTAAGGATTCGATGTTGTTGAGTAGTTATGGAATGATGAGTAAGAGACCGAATGTCGTTCAGAGTCTCGGATGGGATCCGGGATATCACGAGGAGATCCGGAATGGTTCGGAGAATAAGATTCATATAAGGAAAGTCCTGTTTCGGAGTTGGGGAATGATTCTAGTGTTTTCATCGGGAATGTTCTAGAAGGTTCCGGAAGGTCCGGCACTCCGGAGGGGAAGGGTACAGGAATGTGTCATAACAAGTTGGAATGGTTGCATCATGTACTAGGTGTCATCGCTGAGCAAAATAAAGGGATAAATCAAATCCTAGTTTGAAAAGTCAAACGCCAATTTGAAAAGTCAAACGGCAAGTTTGCTTGGTGGAGGCAGAGTAGGAAACCTACTTGGGGAGGAGTTCCTCTCCCTCCACCGCCGGCCTTGGAGGCCGAGTTGGGGGAGGACTCCCTCCCCCTTGGCCGGCGCCCTCCACCTATAAAAGGAGGGGCAGGGTTGCCTCTCCAAAGACACAACTCCACCACCCAAAACCCTAGCCCTAGCCGCCGGCCCTCCTGCAGCCGCCGCCGCCCTAGGGAAAACCCTAGCCGCCGGCCTAGCCCTCTCTCCTTGGTGTGTCTAACCTAGATCGCCGAGGCCTCTCTCATAGTCCACCATACTCGCTCCGGCTTAAGGCGAAGCCCTGCGAGATCTCCCCTTTACTGCTACCACGTCATGCGTCAGCCGAATCACGAGGAGAGTGCTACAACCTCCACGTCTTTGGAACAAGGGAGAGGAAGGTCTTCATCGAGTACCGAACATGTGACCGACTGCGGAAGCGCTGCCGGAATGCAGCGCCGGAAGGATCGTCTACACGATCTTGAGATCGACAAGAGTACGACTACATCACCCACGGGAATCCGCTCTCATTAAACACTTTGGAATCTTCGAGGGTGAGTTATTCCATCGACTCGTTGCTACAATCTAGTAGATAGATCTTGGCTTGTTTGTTTGTATGCGGTAGAAATTTTTTGTTTTCCATGCTACAAACCCCTACACAGATGACATGCTACAAACTAATAGAAAGCTGGAGCTAACCATAGACAAGCAAGAACTACTAAGCATCCATAATGACATACACCTTACACAAACAGGCTAAGCATGCTCACAATGATGAGTATATGTACAAAAATGAAACAAATAGAGTTTGTTACCATCCTCTTACCACTCCTCGAATTGTCTTAATCTTCATTATTTCTCTTCACTTGTGTGACTTGAATGATAACATGAAAGCAAAATCCACTGAGGACGGCTGAACCCTACGAAGAACTCACAAAACCAAAGAAGAACATCAAATATTTTTGGTGTTTTCGATTTTTTTAGAAGGCAACCAATGCAAAACTAAACAAGGAAAAAGAAAACAAAAACAAAAACTAAGACGCTCCAAAAACAACACAACTGTGCATGAAATAATAAAAACGAAGTGTCTAGAAAGACCTGAGATTTCTATTGATGAAGAAGGGGTTGCCTTGGGCACCCCCAAGCTTTGACGCTTGTACCTCTTGAGTAATTCTTAGGGTGACACGGTGTGGCGCCCCCCAAGCTTGAGCTTTTGTCTATTCTTCATCTCATTACATCATCCTCTCTCTACACCTGAAATTTTTCTTTCATACAAAACTTCACACGGTCTTGATTAGCAACATTAGTTTATTCACAAGATATTAGACCTCTGGAAAAGCTTTGGAAAAGCAAGACTTTTCATTAAAAACATAAGATATTGTAGAAACTCCTTCAAAAATCTCAATTTCCCAAAAAGAACCCGAAAAGGAATCAATAAGAAGCAAATGCAAATAATGGCAGAAATCTGTCAAAACAGACCAGCAGGTAGAAACCGATTTTCCCAAAGATCTTCTGTTGCTCAAATCAAAAAGTGTTGAACTAACAAAAGTTATCTAACATACTGGGGGATTTATTAGTAAATTTTCAGCTCCATCCAACTTACAGCGACTCCTCACGAATTTTTATGGTGGAGGAAAGAAATCTATTTCGGGACAGCAACTCCCCAAATCTTATTTCCCTCTCATTAGAGGTCATTCTTGGCACAAAAAGCAAACAAAAAGGATAAGGAGAGGTCATTACTGAAGTAATAACTTCCAAGACTCAAGGAAACTCTTGGGTTATCTCCCAACAAGTACTTTTCTTTAACGCCTTTAAGTTAGGCACGACGAAGAGCAAAGAAGGAGAAAAATAAAAGGGAGCAAGTATAACCACACTGAAAGCATTATTTTGTTCATTAAAATCCTTTTGTTAACAAGGTTGATCAAGTCTTGTTACCAAAAAAATCTTATATGAAACAAAACTTTGCATTCCACAAGGTGATTATGTTACCTCATACTTGATAACAATGGTCCCAATTATAATAGTTTCAAAATTTTCTTGTGGAATGGGACAATATATTTCTCCAACCTTGATGCCCTCAATATTTTCAATGGAATTCAGGCAATATCTCTTAACAACCTTTTTGGGGAAGTAGACAGTGTGTTCTTTGCCATTAATATTGAAGTTTAATTTTCCTTGATTGCAATTGATGACAGCACCTGCAGTATTAAGAAAAGGTCTCCCAAGAATAATAGACATATTATCATCTTCAGGCATTTGAAGCACAACAAAATCAGTTAGAACCATGCAATTATGAGCAACTTGAACATGAACATACTCACATATACCAACAGGAATAGTAGTTGACTTATCAGCCATTTGCAAAGAAATATCAGTTGGTATCAACTTTTCTAGCTGGAGTCTCTTATAGAGAGAGAAAGGCATAACACTAACTCCAGCTCCCAAATCGCATAAAGCTGTTCTAACATAATTATTCTTAGTGGATCAAGGAATAGTTGGTATACCTGGATCACCAAGTTTCTTTGGAACCTTACCATTGGAGGAATAATTAGCAAGTAAAGTGGAAATCCCCTCATTAGGAATATTCCTTTTATTAGAGACAACATCCTTCCTATACTTTGAATAAGGAGGCAACTTAATAGCATCAGTCAAAGGAATTTGCAAGAATAAAGGTTTCATCCACTCACAAAACTTTTTGTAGTGTTCTTGCTCCTTTGACTTGTGTTTCTTACCTGGAAAAGGCATAGGTTTCTGCACCCAAGGTTCTCTCTCTTTACCATGTTTATTAGCAATAAAATCTTCCTTAGTGTACCTAGTGTTCTTAGTGTGCTTCTCAGGTTCTTCCTCCATTTCCTCATTAGGAATCTCATTTTTATCATTACCATTCTCGGTTTTAGCATCAGAGGCAGGTATACTATTAGGATCTACAGCAGGTTCGAGTGGTTCCTCAACTATCTTATGTTTCTTTTTCTTTCTCTTTCTCTTACGAGGACTACCACTATCTACTTGTTGGGAATCCTGCTCAATTCTTTTAGGGTGTCCTTCAGGATATAAAGGATCTTGAGTAGCCATACCACTCCTAGTTCTAATTCCATAAACATGTTTATCTCCTGAGGCATTAACTAGCATATCCCTTTGTACCTTAGCAAGTTGATCAAGTTGGGTTTGAACCATTTGAAAGTGTTTACAAAGCATTTTAATATCATTAGAAGTTCTTTCCACAATATCTTTCAACTCATTGATAGCTCTAGAGTTTTCCAATAAATGATTTTGAACTTGTTTATTAAAATTACCTTGTTTAATAATAAAAATGTCAAGTTCCTCTAAGCATTGATCAGGAGGCTTACTATAGGGAATATCACCTTCATCAAAGTGTTGGAGAGAGTGTACCTCAATAGTAGATGAGTGGGGTATTGGCTTACATAATTCTTCTATAGGAGGTAGATTCTTCACATCTTCAGCTCTAATACCTTTCTCCTTTAGACACTTTTTAGCTTCCTTCATCACTTCATTATTTAATGCAATAATTCCTCTCTTCTTTGGTGTTGGTGATGAAACTGGCTCAGGAATAACTGGTTCAGGAGTAATAGGCTCTGGTGTATTCAACTCAGTTGAAGTCCAATCATCATAATTCTTGCTTATCTTGTTCATTAATTCTTCAGCATATGTAGGAGTCCTTTTCCTGAAAACACAGTCAACAAAGCTATCTAGGTAGGTCCTAGAATCATCAGTTAGTCCATTATAATAAATATCAAGAAGCTCATTCTGAGGTAATGGACATCGAGGATATGCATGAATCAAGGAACAAAATCTTTTCCATGACTCAGGCAATTTCTCTTCTTCTCCCTGTTTAAAATCAAAAAGTCTCTGCAAAGCAGCATGTCTATCACTAGAAGGAAAATATTTATGGAAGAAAGAAGCAATCAAGCAATCAGGGCTATCAATGGAACCAAGAGGTAATCTATTAAACTAAGCCCTAGCTTCTCCTTTTAGTGAAAAAGGAAAGATCTTAGCAACAAAGTACTTGCGCATTTTAAAATCATCAGAGAACAAAGCACTCATAGTATAAAGCTCATTCATATGAGCCACAACACTCTCATTTTTAGTACCACAAAAAGGTTCTTTCTCAACAATATCTAAATAAGATAAATCAAGAGATAAATCATAATCTTTATCTTTAATATCTATGGGAGAGGTGGCAAACTTAGGATCATAGGACTTCTTAGGCATAATAGTACGTCTAGCAAGGAGACTCTTAATAGCACTATCACCATGTGTGTTGCAGCACTCTTCAACAAATTCATCAGTGAGCTCTATGTAATCATCATTAATATCATAACTCTCACTAGACTCAGGTGAGCTAGCAGGTGTAATAGTGTATTCACTAGGAGTTTTGGTATTTCCTAGACTAGCCATAGTAGCATCTAGAAAAGGACCTAATGAACCACTCGCATCAAGCACAGTAGAAGTAACATCATGAGTATCAAAAGCAGTTTCAGATTCAGCAGTAGTAGAAGTGTGTGTAGCATGAGCATGTGGTGGTGGTGTGACAAGTTTACTTATAACAAACGGTGAATCAAGAGCAGCAGAGGTGTTTAGGACTGTACCTCTTCTTGTAGTGGATGGTAAAATAGGGAACTTTCCATCACGAGACTTCCCCATGATAAAAGGAGTAGCAGTGAACAATAATAGATCCAAGTAAACTTACAAATAAAGCTATGCTCCCCGGCAATGGCGCCAGAAAATAGTCTTGATGACCCACAAGTATAGGGGATCGCAACAGTCTTCGCGGGTAGTATTACCCAATTTATTTATTTGACACAAGGGGAGCCAAAGAATACTTGCAAGCCTTAACAACTGAGTTGTCAGTTCAGCTGTACCTGGAAATAGTTCTTGCTCACAAAAGTTTATCAGTAGCAATAGTTTGGTAGTAGCAACAGCAGCAGTAACAGCAACAGTGAAACAAGAGCAATAGTAACAGTAACGGTAATAGTAGGATTCGAGTGCGGTAGGCATAGGGATGGATGGACGGGCGTTGCATGGACGAGTCTAAACATGTAACTTCAAGATCTAGGGCATTGTAGATAAATAATAACAAGCATTCAAGTACTAAAAAATCCTAGGCATGTGCTCCAAATATAGTCATACGTTCTCGCAATAAGAACTTGCACAACATCTTCTGTCCAGCCAGCCCGTGGCAGCGAGGCCTCTAGGGAACTACTGACAATTAAGGTGCTCCTTTTAATAGAGCACCGGAGCAAAACATTAACACTCCACAATTATTGTCACTTTGGGGCCTTTGGATCCGGACAATGATATGTGTACACAACTTGCAGATAAGATCACAAACAATACTATCATAATGATTCAATAATAGGTTCAGATCTGAGATCATGGCATTCAGGCCCTAGTGACAAGCATTAAGCACAACAAGTTGCAACAAAGTCAAATAGCACTAATAGAGATACTAGGCACTATGACCTAACAATTCTTATTCGATTACATGATAGAACTCATCCAATCCCTACCATCCCCAAGCCTATAGCGGGGGATTACTCACTCATGGATGAGGGAAACATCGGTGGTTGATGGAGATGCGTTGGTGATGACGATGGCGATGATCCTCTCCAAATTCCCCGTCCCGGCAGGGTGCCAGAACGGAGTTTCTGGATCCGAATCTTGGTTTATGGTGGCGGCGGCGGAGCGGAACTCTTTCTGGAAAACTATCGAACCCCCCTAGGTTTTTAGGTCGAAAGGCAACTTATAAGCGCAGAGGGAGGCCGAGGAGTCACTGGGTGGGACCTCCAGCGCTGGGGTGGGTCCGCCCTGTGCCTCATCTCTGTCTCCCCTTCTGGCTCCGTGGATCTTCTGGTGAGAAATAGTTTTTGGCATATTTTCCGGGATTTTTCTAGATAGTTCATTTTCTGCACAAAAACAAGACACCAAGGTAATTCTGCTGAAAATAGCGTCAGTCCATGTTATTTGTATCCAAATCACACAAGTATATAGGAAAAACAATAGCAAAGTGTTCGAGAAAGTAGATACGTTTTGGACGTATCACTCTCCAGTTTGCTGTAACAAAGGATTACACATATGGTGTGGAAGATGATGGTTTGCAGCAAGTAACACATAGCATTAGAAGATGTATCAATGGTAAAGATTGGACTGGGGTCCATAGTTCACTAGAGGTGCTCTCCTTAGACAACAACATGGCATGAAGGGTAAACAAATTACAGTAGGGCAATTGACAGGAACTGAACAAGGCATAACAATGCAATACTAGTCAAAAGATCCTATGAGATTGGGCAATACAACAAGATACATAGACCGCCATCCAACTGCATCTAGGACTAGAAGTCCACCTTCAGGTTATCATCCGAACCCCCTCCAGTATTAAGTTGCAAGCAACAGACAACTTCTTTAGGCAAAGTGTGTAAGGTAAACAGTCCACTTGTTCTATGAACAAGAGACCGTTGTTTTCTCCCACATCTACAACCGAAGAGATTTCTGTCACTTCCCTTGGAAACTAGAGGCATGAACCCACTATCGAGCATAAATACTCCCTCTTGGAGTTACTAGCAACTACTCGGCCAAGATAGCTACTAACAATGGAGAGCATGCAAGATCACAAACAACACAGACATGATAGAATCATAAAGACAAAACCATTAATCAAACCAACATAATAATCTCAATATCCATCGGATCCCCACAAACACAACATGCATGATTACAAATAGATTAGATCTTGTTCATGAATGGAGCTCACAAGATCTATACATGAAAGCACAAGGAGGAGATATAACCATCTAGCTACTACATGGACCCATAGTCTAAGGTGGAACTACTCACGCATCATACCGGAGAGAAGGCCTCCGGGATGATCTCCCTCAGGTGCCGGGAAGAACTTCAGATCCCCCATCTAGGGACGACGGTGGCGGCGGCTACAGAAGGTTTCGTGGAATATTGATCGGGTACTTAGGATTTCTGCATCGGGGGCTTCTTATATGCAAAGGGGGAGGCCGAGAAGGCGACCAGGGGGGCCACACCCTGCCTAGGACCTGCCTCTCCGTCTCCCCTATAGACTTCATGTTCCCCACGAAAAGTTATTGACTTTGACTTTTGTCCCGTCCAATTCCGAGAATATTGATTTTCTGCCTTTCTGGAACCAAAAACAGAAGAAAACAGGCAACTGGCACTGTGACAACTTGTTAATAGGTTAGTTACAGAAAAGATATAAAAACACCTCAAAGTAAGACAAAGCAAAGCAAAGTAGATACTAAACAAGCATGGAACATCAAAAATTATAGATACGTTTCCGACGTATCAGCTACCCCTCTTGTTGCTGAACCGCGCACACACCTGCAAAAAGGTATTAGAAATCCAAAAAATTACATGTACGGTACTAGAAGGTATGGTTTGCTTGTAGAAATGGAAGGTATGGCTTGCTTGCATCTACAGGTGAACCTCATTCTCGTGTTGACGCCCTGGAAGACACTAACTGGTGCAAGTAAACGAAGGAAGAACCTAATGTGTTACTCCAAAATAAAACATGGCACCTTGTTTCATCAAATACAAATAAGAACTTGATTGACTACAAATAGGTGTATCATATAAATAAACATGCAAATGGTACAATTGATAGGTATAAAGCTCACCTTGCTATCAAAGGTTTCAAGTAAATGTATTAAATAGACTATGAAGATACGTTCAGTCTTGTTGTCAAAGAAGCCACAATTTAGTTGTTTCGGTCTCTTGAGGTTGGAGTTTACAACAACTAAACGTTAAGAAGACGCTCTTATATCATGTTCTGAAATAAGAGGTTTACATGAAGAAACCACCAAGTTTGAAAATCCTGATACTTCTCGTTATGTTCGAAAGCTAGATAAATCCCTTTATGGACTAAAACAAGCTTCCCGAGCATGCTATTCTTGTGTTAGCTCAAAACTTTATGATCTTGGCTTCACACCATCAAAAGCAGACACTTCCTTATACCTATATCACAAGTTAGGTATCACTATTTTTATATTGATTTATATTAATGACACCATAGTGACAAGCTCCTCAGATGATTCTATTTCACATTTAGTTCAAGACCTCAACAAAAAATCATTGAGGATCTTGGTGACATACACCTTTTGTTAGGAATTGAAGTAAATAAAATACAAGAAAGTTTACTTTTGACATAGGAAAAATATTGTGCCTCAGATTTTTTCAACCGAGTTGGTAAGCAACAAGGTAAAGCTGCACCTAGACCTTTATTTTCTACTTAAAAAACTCTCGGTCACTGATGGAGAGCATCTTGGTGATGAAGATAGTGCACACTGTTGTATCATTGTTAGTGCTCTACAATATCTTACTTTGACACAATTAGACTTGTCTTTCTTTATCAATAAGATTTGCCAATATCTTGATGCACCAACTAGAACGCATTGGACAATAGTTAAAATAATTTCGAGATATATCAAGGACACTATAAATATAGTTATTACTTTCAAGAACTCGTCTTCTACACTATTAAGCGATTTTTCAGATGTAGATTGGGCTGGCTGTCTTGATAATTGCCGCTCCAGTGATGGTTTTTCCATCTTTGTTGGCCCAATTTGGTCCCTTGAAATGTTAGAAAACAACCTACAGTATCATGCTTAAGTATAGAGGCTCTAGTAATGCTACGACTGAGTTAACCATTCTTCATGAGTTGGGAGTAAACTTAAAATGAAAACCCTACCTATGGTGTGTCTATTTGGGTGCCATGTATTTATCGGCTAATCCTGTTTTTCATGCCCATACCAAGGAGGTTGATATTTACTTTGTTTGAAAGCGTGTGACAGACAAACGCTTGGATATACAGTTTGTGCCAAGCAAAGATCAACTTTTAAATGGCTTCGCTAAGGCACTCCTAGATAGAAATCTTCATGAGTTTAGGCGTAATCTAAATCTTCTACGAAGTTTAGATAACAGGGTTGTTAAACATGTTGTATTCATATCGTATACATATGGTGTAGTACACCAAAGCTATATGGTCCATCCATGTACGCGACGATAGGGGTTGTTCCCACCCCCAAATAACACGTAGTTGAGGCCTCTAACAAGCTCTCCGCCTAGATCAATAGTGGTTCGAGATACTCGTATGGCAACCGGGTGTTGGGACGTGTCCCCGTTCCACATATTGAGATTGATTTTTTATTTTATTTGAAAGCGTGTGGCAAACAAACGCTTGGATATGTAGTTTGTGTCAAGCAAAGTTCAACTTGCAGATGGCTTCACCAATGCACTCCTAGATAGAAATCTTCATGACTTTAGGCGTAATCTAGATCGTCTGTAAAGTTCAGATTAACGGGTTGTTAACACGTTGTATTCATATCGTACACATATGTTGTAATACACCAAAGCTATACAGTCCATTCATGTACTCCACGATAAGGGTTGTCCCCCCCTTCCCACCCACCCACCCACCCACCCCAATATACGACGTACCCGAAGCCTCTAATAAGCTCTCCACCTATATCAATAGTGGTCCAAGATACTCGTATGGCAACAGAGGACCGTGATGTGTCCTTAGTCCACATGGGCCGGGTTCCAGGGGTTTGGGCCATTAACCATTGTTCCTTAATTATGACTAAGAGGTGGTTTCAAATTGATGTCACTGGTCATTGGTGAGTTGATGCGGTGGTGGTCTGTTGTGAAAGATGCAAATTGGTGACCCGTATGGAACAATCAAATGAAAATTTCAACAACTAATGCATTTGATTGAACGAGAGAGGGTCGGACTTCGGAGTGTATGCATTCCTTTTTGCCCACAATGGGTATCTTCTCATTCGGTGTTGTACTTGCATGCCTGAGAGGACTATTTTTTTTCTTCGTTACACTCAAGAACACCTTGCTCTCTAGAGGTTTGCCTAGAAAATCTAGCATCTTCATTAAACTTTATTGTAATAATGTAATCGATAGGTTGATTTCAAGAGGTGGACAGATTTAGACTTTAAGAAATAGCCGTCAGGCAACATTCGTTGTAGTTTTGTACTATGAATTGTATAAAACATACTAGTTATGGTTTAATTAAGCTATTCCGTGTTGTTCAGCGTGTAGAAACATACAACTCGACTGCTCGTCCACAACAACGGACTTTTGGTATAAGCTCATTGGATCGAGGTGGGACCATTTTCGGTGTATGAAAGGCATCAGCATTGTATCCTTGCCTTTTCCCTTTTCCCTTTCAGCTCGATGCACACAATTTGTATATATCCTGAAGTTGTATTATTAATCTTTTTTCTGGAACAGAATTAGCTTCGCTCGTCGCTCCAGCGGCCGCGAGGGCGTAACCCTAGCCCGTTGTCTCCTCTCTCCACCTCCTGCCCTCCCTCCCCCGCTGCCGCCGGCGAGCGCCGCGCGGCAAAGTCCGCCTGGTGCCGGCGGCAGCGGGATCTCCTTCACCCGGCGCTTGGGGCTCCCTCGTGGGCGGCGGCTCTTGGCGGCGGTGCAGATCGGGTGGCGTGGAAGTCGACCGGCGGCGGATCTTCTGGCTGGCGGCCCTCGGTGCGGCGTGGTGGCGGTTCCCCCTCCCGGCGTCGGTGCTTCTGGTCTGGCCGTCGCCCGGCCGGGGATGGGAGCTGCCGCAGCGGCGCAGCTAGGCCTCCGGTGGCGAGTCCTGGCGCCATGACGAGCGAGGCGGAGCGGGTAGGGGCGACTCTGCGTAGAAGGACGGCAGCTCTGATGGCCTAGCTGCGGCAACGCGGCGGCGACACTGACATGGCCCGATCTAGGCCTGGCCGGGCCTGATCTGGGCCTGGTTGGGCCTGATTTAGGCCTAGTCGGTAGGGCTACTGCGCCCGGACGGCAATCACCATGTGTGATGGAGGGATGTCCTCCTCCCCTAAGCTGTCAGGTGGCTACCTTCCGGCAGGTCGGCGCTTGACCTTCTTCATCCTCCTCGTCGGTGCCTTGTGGCGTTGTCCGGAGACCGGGCCTGAGTTCGTGGACGCCGGGGCGGCGACTCCGGAAGGTGGACTGCGCGGTCGGCTCTTGGCGGCGCCGTGGCAGTGGTGATGATTCCTTCTTCGCCATGTGGATGGCGAGGCGGACGTTGGAGACTTTAGTGTTGGCGTCGTTTGACCGGCAGCTCCGGATCGTGTATCGTAAGCGGACTCGGGATGGTGGGCGGGTGACGGGAGCGGCTTGGAGGTTTTTCGGCGAAAGCTTCAGTGCTTTGGCACCATCGTGGCGGTGCCTGCGGTATCGTTACCCTCTTGGGGCGCCGCGGCTACCTTCTCCGTGATTAGGCTCGGGTGAAAACCTTGACTATCGGTCTCGATGGGCGGCGCCTCTTGGGGCGTCGTCGTGGAGCCCCCGGCTCTTCTTGGTCCTAGGGCATTGTCTTCGGTGGCGGGTCGTGGGCTTCCGTGTTTTTCTCTTGTTTATCTTGATCTGTTTTGTAAGGGGTCTCCCCATCACCTTGTATCTGTTCGGCCGATGTGGTTTTATTTATAAAGCGGGACGAAAGCCTATTTTAAGAAGTTGTATTATTAATTAAAACAATTTAAATGAAACCTTTTACCCGATGTAGTAAATAAAATGGAAGTCCCGTCTGGTACAGGTTGTGCGCGAAATAGAAGCAGTTTGCGACGCTATGAATAAGTATGATTATTCTTTAATCCGTTCAAGGATCGAAACCTCTCACTGATCGGGGACAGAAGCATCCATGTGCCAGGTAATTAAGGCAGAAGGATCACGTGCGTCGCGTCGTCGGCGCCAAAGGGAAGGCGGCGTCACTTGATCAGGCTGGTGATGGCGACGGTGAGGAGCGCGATCTGCGCGTTGTCCTGGCTGTACTGCAAGAACGGCGACGCGCGGCGGATCAGGGGGAACTCGTGGTCGCACGACTGCCCCGTCGACGGAACACTCGACAGCAACTTCTCGACGTCACCGTAGTTTTGACCGGCGATTGCCTGGCGTGCATCCCCGAACCTGTCCTTGATGACGCCGTAGTACTCTTCGCACCGCATCAGCACTGCCATGTATATCGGGTCGGCTTCCCGCTGGTCGCCATCGTCGAGCCGCTGCAGCACCGCCGAGACCGCGCGCTCCGCGTTGTTGGCGTTGCTGACGCCCTCGGCCGCGGCGGCATCGGCGAGGAAAGACGTATCGTTATTGGGGCGAACGCCCCGCAGTAGGTACTGCAGAAGGTGACGCTCACGCGACTGTCGGCATCGTGGGCCGCCTGGCACGTGGCGGGGAACGTTGTCGCCGGTGGCGGCGTCTGGGTCACGGCTTGCGCGGTGGCGAACGCCGCCGCGGCGACTGTAGCAGCGAGAAGGAGAGCGCAGGTCCTCATTGTTCTTCTTTCCTGTGTGGAGCGGGATGGTCTGGAAATATTTTCTTCCGAAGGGACGATTTATAGTCAGCTCAAAGCTGTAGCAACGCATGCATGCAGTTATGCTAGACAGAAACGTGCTTGTAGCAATTAAGAGTAAAAATATATGTACCGTGCCCATTTAATTCAACATATTAATTGAGATTCTGAGAAACCGGCAATTGTCAATGTCAGCTGAACTAGGTCGCTTTTTTTATCACAGTAATCTCGCGTCTCCAACAAACGATGTATTGGCACAAAAAAACTAAGATAATACACAATTGTTTTAGTTTTAGGGCTCAAAATACAGGGCAGACATTTCAGATGATGCATAATAGGGCAAACAGAATTTCATATACCCAGAAATAGGACACCACGCAGAATGGCTTTCTCCTCACATTTGCAAACATATATGGAACAACTATATAAAACTTCTTACAAATAAATCTAAAACAAATGAAACACAAAAAGTGCTTAATTGTTATTATTACATCACAAACAAATAGTTCATTAATTATTACACAAATAGTTCAAGTTGCACACAAACACACAAAGTTCAGCACATACAACATGAGATATATGGAGTTGAAAGTAGTAGCTTTGTTTGTCAAACCATGACCACCACTACTCTATGAGATATATGGAGTTGAAAGTAGTAGAAGGTTCACCGGACCGGAAGGGGAATGGTACATGAAATGTGTCATGGTTATGTGGAATGATTGGATCATGTCCTAGGTCACTTTGGTTGGCATTTGCGAGAGAAAAATAAAGCTCTAAAATTGAAAGTCAAAAGGGAGGTTTGAAAAGTCAAACTGGAACAATAGTTTCCTAGTGGAAGAAGGAAAGAGTCCTTCCTTCTATCCAACTTGGGTTTGGGTATGGATTCAAACTCCCCTCTCCCAAGCTGCCCTCCTCTCATAAATAGAGGGGGAGGGCTGCCCCAAAGCACACAACACCAGCCTCCCCACCCGTGTGCCGCCATCCCGTCGCCCTTCTAGCTGTCGACACCTCCTCCTCTCCGGCCTTCTAAACCTAGATCCACCATAACTCGTACCGGTTTAGGCAAAGCCCTGCGGGATCTTCCCTCTACTTCCGACACCACGCCGTCATGCTGCCGGAATCGCGAGGGGAGAACTACAACCTCCGTTGCCTCCTGGAACAAGGGAGAGGAAGGTCTTTATCGAGTACCGAACGTGTGACTGACTGCGTAAGCGCTGCCGGAACACAGCGTCGGAAGGATCGTCTACGCGATCTTGAGATCGGCAAGTGTACGACAACATCATCCATGAGAATCTCCTCTCGTTAACCGCTTTGTAATCTTCGAGGGTGAGTACTCTAATCAACTTGTTGCTTCAATCTAGTAGATAGATCTTGGCTTGTTTGTATGCATGCGGTAGAAAATTTTGTTTTCCATACTACGAACCCCTATAGTGGTATCAGAGCCGTGTCCATATGTAGATCTGTTGCATGAGTAGAACACAATGGTCATTATGGACGTTGATGCTTTTGTTGTCGATTGCTTCTTGTGTACTTTACATCTTGCGGAATGGTGGGATGATGCGGCCCGGGCTAACCTTACATGGCATGGTTCGTGAGACTTGCTCCACGCTTGACATGCAACTTGTATTGCATAAGTGGCTTTGCGGGTGTCTGTTTCTCCCAACATAGTGAAGATTCAATTTACAACGGGTAATTGATAATACTAGTATCAATATTGTGGTTCTTGTTCGTAAGTTAGAACGACACTTATTGAAAGCCCCAAACCACGTAAAATATGCAAAGAAAATTAGAGGCGTCTAACTTTGTTTTGCAGGGGTGTGCTGTGATGTGATATGGCCATGATTGTGATTATATATGATGTATGCAATGTTCCTTATTGTAAGTTGGCAACCGGCAGGAGCCATATGGTTGTATTTTTAATTTCGTTAAGACCTGCGTGTCTATTATTCAAAGTAGTTGTAATAGTTGATGCTCGTGGACGACAACAATGAAGCGGCGCCATTGACCTTGACGCCATGCCAGTGATGATGGAGATCATGTTCGTTCTTGAAGATGGAGATCGGAAGCACAAGAAGAAAGGCCATATCATATCACATATTTTGAATTGCATGTGATGTTAATGTTGGAATTATGCCCTAGAGGCAATAATAAAGATGTTATTATTATAATTCTTGTTCATGATAATGTTTATATTCCATGCTAGAATTGTATTAAGCGGAAACTTTATACTTGTGTGGTTTGTGAACAACTCCGTGTCCCTAGTACGCCTCTATGGACTAGCTCATTGATCAATGATGGTTAAGGTTTCCTAACCATAGACATGAGTTGTCAATTGATAATGAGATCATATCATTGGGAGAATGATATGGTGGATAGACCCAAACTAAGCGAAGCAATTAGATCGTGTCATCATGTTCATCTTTGCGAAGCTTTTCCTATGTCAAATATTGTATTCCTTAGACCATGAGATAATACAACTCCCTGGTATCGGAAGAAAGCTTTGAGGTCATCAAACGTCATCCTATGAGAGGGTGATCATAAAGGTGTCTCTCAGGTGATCGGAAAGTACCTGTTGGGTTGTATGTATCGAGATGGGATTTGTCCCTCCCAAGTCGGAGAGATATACTTCGGGCCCACTCGGTAATCGATATCAA
Source organism: Avena insularis (assembly GCA_023614405.1). Classification (NCBI taxonomy): domain Eukaryota; kingdom Viridiplantae; phylum Streptophyta; class Magnoliopsida; order Poales; family Poaceae; genus Avena; species Avena insularis. The sequence continues at coordinate 445,142,410 of CM042685.1, forward strand.
CACCGCTTGCAAGCATGTGGTTAAGGATTTAATCACAAAGTGATATCGGATTACGGAGCAGTAAAGTACTTGCCGTGAGCAGATTGAACTAGGTATGAAGGTACGACGATCGAATCTCGGGCAAGTAAAATATCGCGAGACGAAGGGAATATATATATGGGATTGATTGAATCTGGCATCGTGGTTCATCCGATATGATCATCGATGAATGTGGAGTCAATATGGGTTTCGCACCTGCCGTTGATTATTGATAGAAGATCATGCGATATTCTCGAACCCGCAGGTCACACACTTAACCTGTCTCGACGCTAGGATAGATTGGATAATTGGTTTATGAGTTTTTGTTCGAGTCTCGGATGGGATCCGGGACATCACGAGAGGTTCGGACTGGTCCGGAGAATAAGATTCATATAAGGCAAGCAGTTTTGGAGTTCGAATTGTTCCGGGTTAATCGGTATTGTCTGAAGCTTCTAGAACCTTCGGAGGGGACCAACGTGGTCCCACCTGTCGGGAGGGGGCATGGGCCTATGAGGGAGTGCCCTGGCGCATTGGGTCAGGGCACAAGGCCCCATAGGGCCCAGCCGGCCCTAGAGGGTTTAAACCCTAGATAGACCTTCTAGAAGGGAGAGTCCTTGCCCCCACTCTCCCTCCTTGGCCGCGGCCCAAGGCTTGGAGGAGGGGCAGGGCCGCCCCCTCTATATAAAGAGGGCTGGGCGCCCCATACACCTTCCCTCCAAACCCTAGCCGCCTTCCTCTCTCCCTCCCTCGCTTGTAGGCGAAGCCTGCCGCAGAAATTCTCCACCAATTGCACCGCCGTCGTTGTAGATCCAATCCATCTCTCCACCATACTTGCTGGTCCGAGGAAGGAGGAGACGTCGAGGTGCTGCACGTGTGCATCTCACGGAGGCACCGCCACTTGTGGTGCTAGATCGGATCGGATCGCGAGGAGGAGAAGCGAGTACGACTACATCACCCACGTTGCCCGATTTAACGTTCCCATGCGAATCTTCAAGGTATGAAGATCTAATCCAATCTCTCGTTGTTTGCATCTCCTAGATTAGATCTTGGCTTTCCCTTTGTTCGCATCCGTAGAAAATTTTGATTTACTATGCCGCGAAACCCTTCAGTGGTATCAGAGCTAGATCTATGCGTAGATGTGTTTCACGAGTAGAACGCAACATGGTTGTTGCGGGCGTTGATGTTTTCTGTTGCAAGCCTCTTGTTTGTGTTCTTCTTATGACGCGAGATAGTGAGATTGAAGCGGTCCAGGCCAACCTTACGGCGTCGTTTCATGACCGGCTCCGACTTGACGTGTGGCTTGTTCCACACATGCGGCTGGTGGATGTCAGTTTCTCTCACTATAGTTGTCATGGGATTAACACCGGAGTTTGGCAACCATAATATCACCGTTGTGGCTTTCCGTAGGTAAGAATCGTTCTTAGCATCTACTCCCATAAGCCACGTAAAACATGCAACAACAAAGTAGAGGCGTCTAACTTGTTTTTGCAGGGAGTGTTTTCTGTGATATGGTATGGCCCAAGATGTGATGTGTATATTGTATGCGATGATCATGTTTTGTAATGTTTCACGACTTGCATGTCGATGAGTACACAACCGGCAGGAGCCATATGGTTGTCTTTATAATTGTGTATGACCTGCGAGTCAAACTTCTTATACGCCATGTAATAGCTTTACTTTATCGCTAAGTAGTTAGAAATAGTTGTAGTTGCTATTCGTGGTGGAGGCAATCATGTTGGAGATATGCCCAAGAGGCAATAATAAAGTAGGTTATTATCATATCTTCATACTTATGATAAATGTTTACATTCATGCTATAATAGTATTAACAAGGAAACCATTAATACTTGTGTGATTTGTAAACTTAATTTGAAGTCCCTAGTATAGCCTCTATACTTCACTAGCTTGTTGGTTGATTGATGATTGTGGTTTCCATATCATGAACATTGAGATGTTATCAACAACAAGATCATATCGTTAGGAGAATGATATGGTGGACATACTCCTATAGATAAGCGTAGCATAAAGATCAAGTCATTTCAATAGTTCAATTGCTATATGCTTTCTGATACATAGTAACCTAATTCCTTCGACCATGAGATCATGCATATCACCTTTACTGGATGGATGCTTTGATGTCATCAAACACCACACCGTATGAGGTGGCTATAAAGGTGGCATTGAGTGTTCGGAAAGTATTGGTTGAAACACATGGATCAAGAGTGGGATTTGTCCATCCACATGACGGATAGATATTCTCTGGGCCCTCTCGGTGAAATGTCATCCAATTAGCTTGCAAGCATGTGACTGGCTCACAAGGGATCACATATCACGAACGAGAAAAGAGTACTTATCGATGCGAGGTTGAACTAGGTATGCAGAGATAAGCGATCATAACCTCGGATAAGTAACATATCGTGAGACAAAGGGAAATTGGTATCGTATGTAAGTGGTTCATTCGATCGCAAAGTAATCGTAGAAATATGTGGAGCCATATGAATTTCCAGATTCCTCTATTGGTTATTGTTGAGAAGTGTCTCGATCATGTCCGCATAATTCACGAACCGTAGGGAGACACATAAGGATTGACGTTGTTTTGAGTAGTTATGGTATTATGAGAAAGAGACGAATGTTGTTCGAGTCTCGGATGGGATCCGGGATATCACGAGGAGATCCGGAATGGTCGGAGAATAAGATTCATATAAGGAAAGTCCCATTTCGGAGTTGGGGAATGGTTCCGTGTTTTCATGGAACATTCTAGAAGGTCGGAATGTCCGGCACTCGGAGGGAAGGGTACATGAATGTGTCATTGTAAGTTGGAATGATTGCATCATGTACTAAGTGTTCTCGCTGTCCAAAATAAAGGGTTTATTTAAATCCTAAATTGAAAAGTCAAGCGGCTAGTTTGAAAGTCAAACGCAATTTTGGGAAGTGGGAAAGAGGAGGAGGTGAAGCCGAGTTGGGGAGTCCTCCCAAGCCGGCGCCACCCAAGCCGAGTTGGGAGGGACTCCACTCCTCCCTTGGCCGGCCAGCCCTCCCACCTATATAAGGAGGGGCAGGGCTCCCCTCCTTATACACACAAGTTTCCTATCCTCTAATCTAAACCCTAGACCTAAACCCTGGTTTAGAGCTATTTCGGTTTAGAGCCTTCTAATTGGTTTAGAGCCTTCTAATTGGTGTGTCTAATTACTAGACCACTAATAGCCTCTCTCATAAGCTCCACCATACTGCACTGGCTTAAGGCGAAGCCTGGGATCTCCCTCTACTTAGGTACCACGCCGTTGTCTTTGCCGAATCGCGAGAAGTGCTACAACCTCCGCTGCTTTGGAACAAGGAGAGGAAGGTCTTCGTCAGTAATAGAACGTGTGACCGATCATGGAGGCGCTGCTGAACGTGGCGCTGGAAGGATCGTCTACGCGATCTTGAGATCGGAAGAAATGCGACTACATCACCCACGAGAATCTGCTCGTTAACCGCTTTGGAATCTTCGAGGTGAGTTTCACTATCGACTCGTTGCTACAATCTAGTAGATAGATCTTGGCTTGTTTGTTTGTATGCGATAGAAATTTTTGTTTTCCATGCTACGAACCCCTCATGGTATCGAGCCGTGTCTATATGTAGATCTGTTGACGAGTAGAACACAATGGTCATTGTGGTTGATGCTTTTATTGTAGATTGCTTTTTGTGTACTTTGCATCTTGCGGTATGTTGGGATGAAGCGGCCCGGGCTAACCTTACATGACATCGTTCATGAGACTTGCTCCACGCTTGACATGCAACTCGTTTTGCATAAGTGGCTTTTGGTGCTGTTTCTCCTAGCATAGTAAAGATCCAATTTACAACGGGTAATCAACAATGCTAGTATCAATGTTGTGGTTCTTGTTCGTAGGTTAGACGACACCTATGGAAAGCCCCAAACCACGTAAAATATGCAAAAGAGTAGAAGCGTCTAACTTTGTTTTGCAGGGGTGCAGTGATGTGATATGGCCATGATTGTGATTATATTTGATGTATGCAATGTTCCTTATTGTAAGTTGGCAACCGGCAGGAGCCATATGGTTGTCTTTAATTTCTGTTAAGACCTGCGTGTCTATTCAAAATAGTTGTAATAGTTGAAGCTGGTGGACGACAACCATGAAGAAGCGTCATTGACCTTGATGCTATGCCGGTGATGATGGAGATCATGTTCGTGCTTGAAGATGGAGATCGGAAGCACAAAGAAGAAAGGCCATATCATATCACATATTATGAATTGCATGTGATGTTAATCCTTTATGCATCTTGTATTGCTTAGTAGACGGTAGCATTATAAGATGATCCCTCATGCACATAAATTTCAAGTTCTAAAGTGTTCACCCTTAGTATGCACCGTTGCCAAAGCTTGCTGCTTCGAAGCACCACGTGATGATCGGGTGTCTTTGATTCCGCGGGTGACTACAACGTAAGCAAGCCAGATTTGCTTATGCGGTAGCTAAGGTTTGATCTTGACGAGCCTAGCATGTACAGACATGGCCTCAGGAACACGGATTACCGAAAGGTAGAGCATGAGTCATATAGTAGATATGATGAACATGTTGATTGTTCGCCATTGAAGCTATATCAACTCTCGTGATGATCGGTTTTGATGTGGTGGATTTGGTTCGTGTGATCACTAAAACAATGTGAGGGATATTGTTTTGAGTGGGAGTTCACCTAGATTAATTTAATTATTAATTAGAACTCAATTTATCATAAACTAAATCAAAGTGAATTTGCATAGTTGTTGTAGTCATTGGCATCCGTTTACCACCTTGCGCTTAGTTATAATTGAGATGATAGAACTATAGAATTCTGGTTAGTTAGTTTTATAACTGTTATAGTATTTTATTGAAGTGTTAATCTATATTTTAAAAGTCCTTTTTCAAAATTTCAAGAAGTTCGGTTACTACATGAAGTTTAATAATTAGTATTAAATCAAGAGTAACAATTCCAAATGTTAGTATATAAGTATCATGTTTGTCTCCATGATTCTTGATATTCAAAGATTGTCTTAATATCAAGGTTATCTAGGATCTGAAAGAGTTGTTTCAGAAACCATGATGTGTGGAAGATATTGAGATATCTGAAACGAAGTTTTGGTTGCAACATGATAGAGTATAATATGGCAAAAGTCATGTTCTCATATTTGATGAGAATTTGCAAAAGGTTGGAGACACTAGTTGTCCTAATCTTCCAAAAGGTTTTGGAGAGCAACATTATACTCGCGATTCACCGTTACAAGCTAAAAGTAGCTAAGATCATGGATAAGTCCATGATGAGGGTGAATATTTGATGTAGGTAAAATGTTTACTACACCAAGAGATTACTAAAGAAAGGAATTTGAAAGAACACCAAATATTTGATAATGGTGATCTACTTCAAAGTGCAAGTTCAAAGACATTGGTATTTAACTATACACGCTTTGGACTATGTGTCATAAGTATGACTCCACTATTGATGTTGATAGATTCTTTCAAGCGAAAAGAAATCTTGAAGAGAATCTCATAAATATGTGGCGAAAAGAAAAGACTAGAATTGTTCAGCTTAAAGTATATAGATGATATACATGTTATGGCTATATTCTTTGCTTATTAAACAAAGTGGTTCTTAAGTATTTGATACTGAATTTGTTGGTGTGAATCGTCATACGAAACAACACAATTCATGAACTACAATGGCCTAAGTAACTAGCAAAAGAATATGTGATGATGTTCATCGAAAACAAATAAAGGGTTATTGTGTTGCTCGTTAAACATCAAAGCTTGCCTTCAGGATTTGTTTTATCAGGTATTATGAGAACAAAAGGGTTGTTAAAATAATTGCCGTAATCCATAAAAGATGGATGATTCACAAATCTCGTTGAAGAAATCACATCCATAAAACTAGTGCTAAAATTGTCGAAAGACAAATTGATTGAAAGATCACTTAGGAAGTGACATCGTTTAAATTATATTGGAAAGAAAACATGAAGAAACTCCATGTGGATGGAATTTTGGAGTCTTTTGATTTTGATCAAATGACGTTTGTGAAACTTTCCTAGAGATAATTAAAACTTCGTTCATAGGCCAAAAGGGAACGAAAGACTAGCTTATTGGAACTTGTGCATATTGTTGTACGAACTCCATTATGTGTAGTCAAGAGCGATGGATTTCAACTTCATATGCTTTCTCCGAAAATTTGAGTGAATATGTGAATATTTACTTAATAAGGATGAAGTGTGAAATATTTGAAAAGTTCGAAAGATTTTCAAGATGAAGTGCAAAATCATTGTAACAAGAATATAAATAGTTTATGATAAGATCATAAAGGAAGATATTTAAGTTACAAGTTTAGCATAATACCTAAGATTTAAGGAATCGGTCCGTGGATTTGCATTTCTCGAAACACCATAAGAGTATGGAGCGTCGAGATATGTAATTGAACCTTGTTTGACATGGTAAGATCAAGGTATAATTCATAAAAACTGCTATTATATTTTAAAGATTAAAAGCTTTAGAGATTACCGTTTTCCACTAAAAGAGCTCCATCATAATCCGCTGAAATGACACCATATAAGGTTATGGTTTGGGATAAAACCCAAGTAGTCCTTTCTTAAACATTGGTATGCTATGCATAAGAAAGATGTTTGCAACCAAAGTCGGATAAACTGTCTTTGTATTCTGTTAAGTATTCCTCCATAAACAGGAGACAAAAGTGTTTGTCGCTTAGAACGTCAAGTTTCTTTGAGAAGGAATTTTTCGTGAAAAATTAAGTGGGAGGACAATAGAACTTTGATAAGGTTAAAAGAACCTTAGCTATATGTGCAAGTTACGCTTGACCGAAAAGTGTTCGAGGCAGCAACAATGCTCATGGCTCACGTGCCTCAAAGGTTGTGGTCACGGAGGTCTAAGTTTCTATTAAAACAAGTAGGTCGGATGAACAATCAAATACCAAGATTTGAGGGTTGAATCATTATTTGAGAATAATGAACCTACTACATGCAAAGAAGCGATGATGGGCCTTGACTCCGTCAAATGGCTTGAAGCCATATAATCCGTAATAGTTCCATACGAGAAATCAAGTTTTGAACTTGAAGGACCCTCGAAAAGGTGTAAGACCTTGCAGTTGTGTTTGGATCTATAAAGAAGTAGACATGGATGTTTCACATCTATGAAATAGTCGACATGTTGGGAAAGAGTTCACAACAATGTTCAAAGGTTGTATATGACAAGATTTGATCTTTCATAGCGATTTTTAGTCTAGACGGATTAATGTAGCAACCACTACATATAATTTGTTATGTGGTAGTAGAATAAACAAAACAAGTTCTTCTAATAGAATGGTTACCTAGGACGTGTGCATGACACGGTCCAAAGGGTTTTGTTAATTCAAAGGATGCTAAAAGCATATGCAAACTTCAATGGTTGAAGTAAGCATAGCGGAGTTGGAATCTTCACTATGATGAAACTGTTAAAAGAGTTTAATTTCATCGGAGACAATGAAGATGCTTGCATTTGCAAGAAATTAAGTGGGAGCACTAAGACATGTTTCTAATACATTATGTGGAAGACATATTGTTGATTGGAAATAATGTATCTTTTATTAACACATATTAAGAATTTCATCCCGATGAAAGACTTAGGCAAAACCCAAATATTTGGCATCAATAGACGCTAATATGGTTGTGCCAGAAGTACATAGACGAGATATTGAATGAATTCAATATAGAAACTACAAGAAAGGTTCTTGTTGCACAGAAAGGATTGAAAGAGTTCAATGTTGATGATATATTCAAGTGTATTGGCACTTGGTAAGTGAAACAAAGATTCAAGTATAGATTGATACTTGATGTATGAAATCACAAAAAGTATTTATATCAATCATACTGTGATATGTACAAATCCAGGTATGTCCTATGCTGTAAATATTATGAGCATATACCAGAATGATTCATAAGATGATCATTGGACGATAGTAAGGATATTCTTATGATCTTTTGGAAGAACTAAGAGTATATTATTTGTAGAAGTGACAAATAGATGGTTAGTTCATTGTAAAAGTACTACATTGATACTAGTTTTGTCACAAAGTACAAATTAAGTTTATCTCAATCTAAATTAAGGGTGGCACAATATAATGGAAAGTGAGTTCCATAATGGATTTGGATGAGTTCCAAAGTTAAGACATTGTGACAGATACTTCAACAAAAGGCTAAGTATATGACTGCTATTATAGCAGCAAAAGAGGGCATTTGTGTCAAGTAGTTTGTTATCAAACTAGGTGTAGTTCACAGTGGGATAGTACTATGAAGATATATGTTATGCGACAATATTATCAACATGTTTTAACCCCAAAGAACTAAAGGTCACACCAAAGGACCAAATTTGTGCGAAGCCATCTCATTAGAGAATGAGTGATGCGAGAGACGCAAAGACATGCAATTACACACGGACCGGAAGTGTCGATCCGAGATCGATTGACCACTAGCAATCGTGTACATACAACACGGAAAGCCATAGGTGTTGAATACACAAAGGTTTGAAACTAGATTATTGACTCTAGTGCAAGTGGGAGACTGTTGGAGATATGCCCAAGAGGCAATAATAAAGTAGGTTATTATCATATCTTCATACTTATGATAAATGTTTACATTCATGCTATAATAGTATTAACAAGGAAACCATTAATACTTGTGTGATTTGTAAACTTAATTTGAAGTCCCTAGTATAGCCTCTATACTTCACTAGCTTGTTGGTTGATTGATGATTGTGGTTTCCATATCATGAACATTGAGATGTTATCAACAACAAGATCATATCGTTAGGAGAATGATATGGTGGACATACTCCTATAGATAAGCGTAGCATAAAGATCAAGTCATTTCAATAGTTCAATTGCTATATGCTTCGATACATAGTAACCTAATTCCTTCGACCATGAGATCATGCATATCACCTTTCTGGATGGATGCTTTGATGTCATCAAACACCACACCGTAACAGGTGGCTATAAAGGTGGCATTGAGTGTTCGGAAAGTATTGGTTGAAACACATGGATCAAGAGTGGGATTTGTCCATCCACATGACGGATAGATATTCTCTGGGCCCTCTCGGTGAAATGTCATCCAATTAGCTTGCAAGCATGTGACTGGCTCACAAGGGATCACATATCACGGAACGAGAAAGAGTACTTATCGATGTGAGGTTGAACTAGGTATGCGGAGATACCGACGATCATAACCTCGGATAAGTAACATATCGTGAGACAAAGGGAAATTGGTATCGTATGTAAGTGGTTCATTCGATCATAAAAGTAATCGAGAAATATGTGGGAGCCATATGAATTTCCAGATTCCTCTATTGGTTATTGTTCGGAGAAGTGTCTCGATCATGTCCGCATAATTCACGAACCGTAGGGAGACACACTTAAGGATTCGACGTTGTTTTGAGTAGTTATGGTATTATGAGAAAGAGACCGAATGTTGTTCGGAGTCTCGGATGGGATCCGGGATATCACGAGGAGATCCGGAATGGTCCGGAGAATAAGATTCATATAAGGAAAGTCCCATTTCGGAGTTGGGGAATGGTTAGGTGTTTTCATCGGAACATTCTAGAAGGTCCCGGAATGTCGGCACTCGGAGGAAGGGTACATGAATGTGTCATTGTAAGTTGGAATGATTGCATCATGTACTAAGTGTTCTCGCTGTCCAAAATAAAGGGTTTATTTAAATCCTAAATTGAAAAGTCAAACGGCTAGTTTGAAAGTCAAACGGCAATTTTGGGAAGTGGGAAAAGAGGAGGAGGTGAAGCCGAGTTGGGGAAGGAGTCCTCCCCAAGCCGGCGCCCCACCCAAGCCGAGTTGGGGAGGGACTCCACTCCCTCCCCTTGGCCGGCCAGCCCCTCCCACCTATATAAGGAGGGGCAGGGCTCCCCTCCTTATACACACAAGTTTCCTATCCTCTAATCTAAACCCTAGACCTAAACCCTGGTTTAGAGCTATTTCGGTTTAGAGCCTTCTAATTGGTTTAGAGCCTTCTAATTGGTGTGTCTAATTACTAGACCACTAATAGCCTCTCTCATAAGCTCCACCATACTACTTTTGGCTTAAGCGAAGCCTGCTTGGGATCTCCCCTCTACTTAGGTACCACGCCGTTGTCTTTGCCGAATCGCGAGAAGTGCTACAACCTCCGCTGCTGGAACAAGGGAGAGGAAGGTCTTCGTCAGTACCGAACGTGTGACCGATCAAGGGGCGCTGCTGAACGTGGCGCTGGAAGGATCGTCTACGCGATCTTGAGATCGGAAAGAGTACGACTACATCACCCACGAGAATCTGCTCTCGTTAACCGCTTTGGAATCTTCGAGGGTGAGTTTCACTATCGACTCGTTGCTACAATCTAGTAGATAGATCTTGGCTTGTTTGTTTGTATGCGATAGAAAATTTTTGTTTTCCATGCTACGAACCCCTACAAATCATGGTGGAGTGATGGAGATCATACCGGAACGCACAAGATGGAGATCATTGCGCGAAGATTGGCTATACCATGTCACATAAAGTTATATGCATGTGATGTTTATCCTTTTATGTATCTTATTATGCTTAGATCGCGACGGTAGCATTATAAGATGATTCCTCACTTAAAGATCAAGATAAAAATGTGTTCTCCCCAAGTATGCACCGTTGCGAAAGTTCGTCGTGTCTAAGCATCACGTGATGATCGGGTGCTATAGACTCTACGCTCACATACAATGGGTGCAAGCCAGTTTTGCACACGCGGAAATACTTGGGTCTAACTTGACGAGCCTAGCATGTACAGACATGGCCTCGGAACACAAGAACCGAAAGGTTAAGCATGAGTCATATGAATGATATGATCGACACTTCGTTGTCCACCATTGAAACCACATCTCTTCTCGTGATGATCGGATTAGGTGTGGTGAATTTGGATCGTGTTCACTAAACAACTTGAGGGATGTTGAATTTAGTGGGAGTTCATCTAGTAATTTGATTAAGTTGAACTATTTATCATGAACATAGTCTAAATTGTACTTGCAAATACTGTAGATCACATGGCCAAGTCCAACTTCAACTTCAACGTTTTTGCTGAGAAGGAAAAGCTTAGAAACAATGGGTCTAACTTCACCAATTGGTTCCGCAATCTAAGAATCATTCTATCTGGCGGACAAAAGGACTATGTCCTTGGGAAAGCATTAGGTGACCCCCCTGCTGCAACTGCGCCGGCTGATGAGAAAGCTGTCTATCAGTCGCGTAAAGATGATTATGGTGTGATTAAGAGCACCATGTTGTTTGCTATGGAACCGGAACTTCAAAATCGTTTTGAAGACTATCCCGGGCCCTTTGAGATTCTCGAAGAGTTGAAAACCATGTTTCAGACTCGGGCCCGTTCTGAGAGATATGAGATCTCTGAAGTTCTTTAATCGCAAGATGGAGGAAGGAGTTCCGTTAGTGAGCACGCCATTAAGATGACGGGCTACACTCAGCTTGAGCAAATCGGAATGCACGATTCCAGAGGAGCTCAAGATTGACAGGGTTCTGCAATCACTCCCTCCCAGCTACAAAAGTTTTGTAGTGACTCACAATCAGATTGGTTCCACTGATACGATCACCGAGCTCTTCGCAAAGCTGAAGGCCGCGGAAGTGGACATCAAGAAGGATAATCATGTGTTAATGGTCAACAAGCCCATCTTTAAGAAAGGTAAGGGAGCAAAGAAGCCCTTCAAGAAGGGCGTGAAAGCGTAATGCCCTCGAGAAGAAGCTCAGTCTGGTCCCAAGCCGGACCGAGTGCTTCTATTGCAAGGACAAGGGTCCTGGAAGCTGTCCGAAGTACTTAGCGGACAAGAAGGCTGGCACCATCAAAGGTATATTTGATATACATGTTATTGATGTTTTCCTTACTAGCCCTCGTTGTAGTGCCTGTGTATTTGATACCAGTTCAGTTGCTAATATTTATAACTCGAAACAGGAGCTACGGAATAGACGGCGGCTTGCGAGGGATGAGGTGACGATGCACGTTGGCAACGGATCAAGAGTTGATGTGATGGCCGTCGACACGCTCTCCTTAGTTTTACCTTCGGGATTAGTTTTAAACCTTAATAAAGGTTATTATGTGCCTGCGTTGAGCATGAACATTATTTCTGGATCGTGTTTATTGCAAGACGGTTATTCATTTAAATCAGAGAATAATGGTTGTTCTATTTATATGAGTAACATCTTTTATGGTCATGCACCTCTTGTGAATGGTTTATTTCTTCTAAATCTCGAAAGGGATGAAACACACATCCATAACATTGAGGCTAAGAGATGCACAGTAGATAGTGATAATACTACTTATTTGTGGCACTGTCGTCTAGGTCATATTGGTGTAAAGCGCATGAAGAAACTCCATTCTGATGGACTTTTGGAGTCTCTTGATTTTGAATCATTTGACACATGTGAACCATGCCTCATGGGCAAGATGATCAAAACCCCGTTCTTCGGTATGATGGAGCGAAAGCGGACTTGTTGGAAATCATACATACCGATGTATGCGGACCGATGAGTGTTTCGACGCGCGGTGGATATCGCTATTTTCTCACTTTTACCGATGACTTAAGTAGATATGGGTATATCTATTTAATGAAACATAAATCTGAAATATTTCAAAAGTTCAAGGAATTTCAGAATGAAGTGGAGAACCATCGTAATAGAAAGATTAAGTTTCTACGATCCGATCGTGGAGGTGAATATTTGAGTTATGATTTTCTCACGCATCTTAAAGCAAGTGGAATCGTTTCACAACTCATGCCACCCGGAACACCACAGTAATGGTGTGTCACGAGCGGAATCGAACCCTATTAGATATGGTACGATCGATGATGTCTCTTACTGATTTGCCGTTATCATTTTGGGGTTATGCATTAGAAACCGCTGCATTCACTTTAAATAGGGCTCCATCTAAATTCGTTGAGACGACACCATATGAACTGTGGTTTGGTGCTAAACCTAAGTTGTCGTTTCTTAAAGTTTGGGGATGCGAAGCTTACGTCAAGAAGTTGATGCCGGACAAGCTCGAACCCAAAGTGGAGAAATGCGTCTTCATAGGATACCCTAAGGAAACTATTGGGTATACCTTCTATCACAGAACCGAAGGCAAAGTGTTTGTCGCAAAGAACGGTTCCTTTCTTGAGAAGGAGTTTCTCTCGAAAGAAGTGAGTGGGAGGAAAGTAGAGCTTGACGAGGTTATTGAACCTTCCCTTGAATTGGAGAGTAGCGCAGCACCTGAAATTATTCCAGTGCCGCCTGCACCAACCATAGAGGAAGCTAATGACAAAGATCATGAAGCTTGGACGATCTTTATCTTGAACGTCGCAGTCGACAAGGTCGCGTGCCCCTCTGAGTGGTGCAGCAACCTGTCTTGTCTTGTTAGTAGAAGACGGTGAACCTCGAACTATGAGGAAGCGATGATGATCCTGGACTACGAGAAATGGCTAGAAGCCATGAAATCCAATTGGGATCCATGAGCGAAAACCAAGTATGGACTTTGGTGGACCCTCCTAGCGACGAAAGGCCGTTGAGTGCAAATGGATCTTCAAGAAGAAAACGGATGGTAATGTTACCGTCTATAGCACGCGGCTTGTCGCAAAAGATTTTCGACAAGTTCAAGGTGTTGACTACGATGAGACTTTCTCTCCCGTAGCGATGTTTAAGTCCATTCGGATTTTATTAGCAATTGCTGCGTTTCATGATTATGAAATATGGCAGATGGATGTCAAGACTGCGTTCCTCAATGGCAACATTGATGAAGAGTTGTATATGATGCAACCCGAAGGTTTTGTCGATCCTAAGGATGCTGATAAAGTATGCAAACTTCAGCGTTCCATTTATGGATTGAAGCAAGCATCTCGGAGTTGGAACCTTCGTTTTGATCAAGTGATCAAGAGCTTTGGATTTGTTCCAAATTGCTACGAAGCTTGCATCTACAAGAAAGTGAGTGGGAGCTCGGTGACATTTCTGGTACTATATGTGGATTACATATTGATTATTGGAAATGACATCAACATGCTTAACGATGTGAAGAGTTATTTGAACAAGTGTTTTTCAATGAAAGACCTAGGTGAAGCTGCTTATATATTGGGCATCAAAATCTATAGAGATAGACAAAGACGCCTGATAGCTTTAAGCCAGAGTATATACCTAGACAAAGTTCTGAAAAGGTTCAGAATGGATAAGGCAAAGAAAGGTTCGGTGCCTATGTTGTCAGGTAAGGTGTTGAGCAAGGCTCAGTGTCCATTCTGATGAAATGATAGGGAAGCTATGAGCAAAGTGCCTTATGCCTCGGCCATAGGTTCTATCATGTATGCCATCTTGTGTACTAGACCGGATGTGTCCAATGCTCTTAGTTTGACGAAAGATATCAAAGTGATCCAGAGTGGAACCTTTGGACAGCCGTGAAGAACATCCTAAAGTACCTAAATAGGACTAAAGAAATGTTCTTAGTCTATGGGGGTGATGAACAGCTCGTCGTAAAAGGTTACGTCGACGCTAGTTTCGACACCGACAAGGATGATTCCAAATCTCAGACATGATACGTTTATATTTTGAATGGAGGAGCTGTGAGCTGGAGAAGCTGCAAGCAAAGCGTGATCACGGGATCTACAGTAGAAGCGGAATACATGGCTGCTGCAGAAGCGTCAAGTGAAGGAGTTTGGATCAGGAACTTCATCACTGAGCTTGGCGTGGTTCCAAGTGCATTGGACCCACTGGAGATATTGTGTGACAACACTGGCGCCATAGCACTCGCTAAGGAACCAAGATATCATCCAAAGACCAAGCATATCAACCGCAAGTTTCATATAATCCGAGATTATATAGCAGATGGAGATCTGAAGATCAGCAAAGTACATACAGATCTGAATGTCGCAGATCCATTGACTAAACCTCTTCCACGTGTAAAACATGATCAGCACCTCAGTGCCATGGGTGTGAGATTGTTGCCAGATGTAAACTAGATTATTGACTCTAGTGCAAGTGGGAGACTGTTGGAATTATGCCCTAGAGGCAATAATAAAGATGTTATTATTATAATTCTTGTTCATGATAATGTTTATATTCCATGCTAGAATTGTATTAAGCGGAAACTTTAATACTTGTGTTGTTTGTGAACAACACCGTGTCCCTAGTACGCCTCTATGGACTAGCTCATTGATCAATGATGGTTAAGGTTTCCTAACCATAGACATGAGTTGTCAATTGATAATGAGATCATATCATTGGGAGAATGATATGGTGGATAGACCAAACTAAGCGAAGCAATTAGATCGTGTCATCGTGTTCATCTTCTGAAGCTTTTCCTATGTCAAATATTGTATTCCTTAGACCATGAGATAATACAACTCCACGGTATCGGAAGAAAGCTTTGAGGTCATCAAACGTCATCCTATGAGAGGGTGATCATAAAGGTGTCTCTCGGTGATCGGAAAGTACTGTTGGGTTGTATGTATCGAGATGGGATTTGTCCCTCCCAAGTCGGAGAGATATACTTGCCCACTCGGTGTCGATATCAACACGCTTGCAAGCATGTGGTTAAGGAGTTAATCATAAAGTGATATCGGATTACGGACGAGTAAAGTACTTGCTTGTGAGCGAGATTGAACTAGGTATGAAGGTCGACGATCGAATCTTGGGCAAGTAAAATATCGCGTGACGAAGGGACTATATATGGGAGTGATTGAATCCTGGCATCGTGGTTCATCCGATATGATCATCGATGAATGTGTGGGAGTCAATATGGGTTTCAGACCCATGTTGATTATTGATAGAAGATCATGTCCGCATATTCTCGAACCCAGGTCACACATAACGTGTCTCGACGCTATGATAGATTGGATAATTGGTTTATGAGTTTTTGTTCGGAGTCTCGGATGGTATCCGGGACATCACGAGAGGTTCCGGAGTGGTCCGGAGAATAAGATTCATATAAGGCAGTGCAGTTTTTGGAGTTGAATTGTTAGGGTTAATCGGTATTGTCTGGAAGCTTCTAGAACCTTCCGGAGGGGGACCAACGTGGTCCCACCTGTCGGGAGGGGGCATGGGCCTATGAGGGAGTGCCCTGGCCGCATTGGGCCAGGGGCACAAGGCCCCATAGGGCCCAGCCGGCCTAGAGGGGTTTAAACCCTAGATAGACCTTCTAGAAGGGGGAGAGTCCTTGCCCCCCACTTCTCCCTCCCTTGGCCGCCGTCCCAAGGCTTGGAGGAGGGGCAAGGGCTGGCCGCCCCCCCCTCTATATAAAGAGGGCTAGGCGCCTCCCCCACCTTCCCTCCAAACCCTAGCCGCCTGCTTCCTCTCTCCCTCCTGACTGCTTGTAGGCGAAGCCCTGCTGCAGAAATTCTCCACCAATTGCACCGCGCCGTCGCGTTGTAGATCCAATCCATCTCTCCACCATACTTGCTGGTCCGGGTAAGGAGGAGACGTCGAGGTGCTGCACGTGTGCATCTCACGGAGGCACCGCCACTTGTGGTGCTAGATCGGATCGGATCGCGAGGAGGAGAAGCGAGTACGACTACATCACCCACGTTCCGACGAACGTTCCACTGTGCGAATCTTCAAGGGTATGAAGATCTAATCCAATCTCTCTCGTTGTTTGCATCTCCTAGATTAGATCTTGGCTTTCCCTTTGTTCGCATCCGTAGAAAATTTTGATTTACTATGCCGCAAAACCCTTCAATGGTATTAGAGCTAGATCTATGCGTAGATGTGTTTCACGAGTAGAACACAACATGGTTGTTGCGGGCGTTGATGTTTTCTGTTGCAAGCCTCTTGTTTGTGTTCTTCTTATGACGCGAGATAGTGAGATTGAAGCGGTCCAGGCCAACCTTACACGACGTCGTTCGCGAGACCGGCTCCGCACTTGACGTGTGGCTTGTTCCACACATGCGGCTGGTGGATGTCAGTTTCTCTCACTATAGTTGTCATGGGATTAACACCGGAGTTTGGCAACCATAATATCACCGTTGTGGCTTTCCGTAGGTAAGAATCGTTCTTAGCATCTACTCCCATAAGCCACGTAAAACATGCAACAACAAAGTAGAGGCGTCTAACTTGTTTTTGCAGGGAGTGTTTTCTGTGATATGGTATGGCCCAAGATGTGATGTGTATATTGTATGCGATGATCATGTTTTGTAATGTTTCACGACTTGCATGTCGATGAGTACACAACCGGCAGGAGCCATATGGTTGTCTTTATAATTGTGTATGACCTGCGAGTCAAACTTCTTATACGCCATGTAATAGCTTTACTTTATCGCTAAGTAGTTAGAAATAGTTGTAGTTGCTATTCGTGGTGGAGGCAATCATGGTGGAGTGATGGAGATCATACCGGAACGCACAAGATGGAGATCATTGCGCGAAGATTGGCTATACCATGTCACATAAAGTTATATGCATGTGATGTTTATCCTTTTATGTATCTATGTATCTTATTATGCTTAGATCATGACGGTAGCATTATAAGATGATTCCTCACTTAAAGATCAAGATAAAATGTGTTCTCCCCAAGTATGCACCGTTGCGAAAGTTCGTCGTGTCCAAGCATCACGTGATGATCGGTGCTATAGACTCTCGCTCACATACAATGGGTGCAAGCCAGTTTTGCTGCAGCGGAAATACTTGGGTCTAACTTGACGAGCCTAGCATGTCTGGACATGGCCTCGGAACACAAGAACCGAAAGGTTAAGCATGAGTCATATGAATGATATGATCGACACTTCGTTGTCCACCATTGAAACCACATCTCTTCTCGTGATGATCGGATTAGGTGTGGTGAATTTGGATCGTGTTCACTAAACAACTTGAGGGATGTTGAATTTAGTGGGAGTTCATCTAGTAATTTGATTAAGTTGAACTATTTATCATGAACATAGTCTAAATTGTACTTGCAAATATAGATCACATGGCCAAGTCCAACTTCAACTTCAATGTTTTTGCTGAGAAGGAAAAGCTTAGAAACAATGGGTCTAACTTCACCAATTGGTTCCGCAATCTAAGAATCATTCTATCTGGCGGACAAAAGGACTATGTCCTTGGGAAAGCATTAGGTGACCCCTTTGCAATCGCTACGGCCGATGAGAAAGCTGTCTATCACAGCGTAAATATGATTATGGTGTGATTAAGAGCACCATGTTGTTTGCTATGGAACCGGAACTTCAAAATCGTTTTGAAGACTATCCCGGGCCCTTTGAGATTCTCGAAGAGTTGAAAACCATGTTTCAGACTCGGGCCCGTTCTGAGAGATATGAGATCTCTGAGAAGTTCTTTAACTGCAAGATGGAGGAAGGAGTTCCGTTAGTGAGCACGCCATTAAGATGTGGCTACACTCAATGCCTTGAGCAACCGGAATGCACGATTCCAGAGGAGCTCAAGATTGACAGGTTCCGCAATCACTCCTCCCAGCTACAAAAGTTTTGTAGTGACTCACAATCAGATTGGTTCCACTGATACGATCACCGAGCTCTTCGCAAAGCTGAAGGCCGCGGAAGTGGACATCAAGAAGGATAATCATGTGTTAATGGTCAACAAGCCCACCTTTAAGAAAGGTAAGGGAGCAAAGAAGCCCTTCAAGAAGGGCGGCGCTAAGCTTAATGCCCTCGCCGAGAAGAAGCTCAGTCTGGTCCCAAGCCGGACCGAGTGCTTCTATTGCAAGGACAAGGGTCCTTTGGAAGCAATCGTCCAAGTACTTAGCGGACAAGAAGGCTGGCACCATCAAAGGTATATTTGATATACATGTTATTGATGTTTTCCTTACTAGCCCTCGTTGTAGTGCCTGTGTATTTGATACCAGTTCAGTTGCTAATATTTGTAACTCGAAACAGGAGCTACGGAATAGACGGCGGCTTGCGAGGGATGAGGTGACGATGCACGTTGGCAACGGATCAAGAGTTGATGTGATGGCCGTCGACACGCTCTCCTTAGTTTTACCTTCGGGATTAGTTTTAAACCTTAATAAATGTTATTATGTGCCTGCGTTGAGCATGAACATTATTTCTGGATCGTGTTTATTGCAAGACGGTTATTCATTTAAATCGGAGAATAATGGTTGTTCTATTTATATGAGTAACATATTTTATGGTCATGCACCTCTTGTGAATGGTTTATTTCTTCTAAATCTCGAAAGGGATGAAACACACATCCATAACATTGAGGCTAAGAGATGCAAAGTAGATAGTGATAATACTACTTATTTGTGGCCTTTGCGTCTAGGTCATATTGGTGTAAAGCGCATGAAGAAACTCCATTCTGATGGACTTTTGGAGTCTCTTGATTTTGAATCATTTGACACATGTGAACCATGCCTCATGGGCAAGATGATCAAAACCCCGTTCTTCGGTATGATGGAGCGAGCAACGGACTTGTTGGAAATCATACATACCGATGTATGCGGACCGATGAGTGTTTCGACGCGCGGTGGATATCGCTATTTTCTCACTTTTACCGATGACTTAAGTAGATATGGGTATATCTATTTAATGAAACATAAATCTGAAATATTTCAAAAGTTCAAGGAATTTCAGAATGAAGTGGAGAACCATCGTAATAGAAATATTAAGTTTCTACGATCCGATCGTGGAGGTGAATATTTGAGTTATGATTTTCTCACGCATCTTAAAGCAAGTGGAATCGTTTCACAACTCATGCCACCCGGAACACCACAGCGCAATGGTGTGTCTGAACGCCGGAATCGAACCCTATTAGATATGGTACGATCGATGATGTCTCTTACTGATTTGCCGTTATCATTTTGGGGTTATGCATTAGAAACCGCTGCATTCACTTTAAATAGGGCTCCATCTAAATCCGTTGAGACGACACCGTATGAACTGTGGTTTGGTGCTAAACCTAAGTTGTCGTTTCTTAAAGTTTGGGGATGCGAAGCTTACGTCAAGAAGTTGATGCCGGACAAGCTCGAACCCAAAGTGGAGAAATGCGTCTTCATAGGATAACCTAAGGAAACTATTGGGTATACCTTCTATCACAGAACCGAAGGCAAAGTGTTTGTCGCAAAGAACGGTTCCTTTCTTGAGAAGGAGTTTCTCTCGAAAGAAGTGAGTGGGAGGAAAGTAGAGCTTGACGAGGTTATTGAACCTTCTCTTGAATTGGAGAGTAGCGCAGCACCTGAAATTATTCCAGTGCCGCCTGCACCAACCATAGAGGAAGCTAATGACAAAGATCATGAAGCTTCGGACGATGTCAGCTCGAACGTCGCGGTCGACAAGGTCGCGTGCCCCTCTGAGTGGTACGGCAACCTGTCTTGTCTTGTTAGTAGAAGGCGGTGAACCTCGAACTATGAGGAAGCGATGATGATCCCGGACTCGAGAAATGGCTAGAAGCCATGAAATCGAATTGGGATCCATGAGCGAAAACCAAGTATGGACTTTGGTGGACCCTCCTAGCGTAGAAAGGCCATTGAGTGAAAATGGATCTTCAAGAAGAAAACGGAAGCGGATGGTAATGTTACCGTCTATAAAGCACTTCTTTTCGCAAAAGATTTTCGACAAGTTCAAGGTGTTGACTACGATGAGACTTTCTCTCCGTAGCGATGTTTAAGTCCATTTGGATTTTATTAGCAATTGCTGCGTTTCATGATTATGAAATATGGCGAGATGGATGTCAAGATCGTTCCTCAATGTCAACATTGATGAAGAGTTGTATATGATGCAACCCGAAGGTTTTGTCGATCCTAAGGATGTTGATAAAGTATGCAAACTTCAGCGTTCCATTTATGGATTGAAGCAAGCATCTCGGAGTTGGAACCTTCGTTTTGATCAAGTGATCAAGAGCTTTGGATTTGTTCCAAATTGCTACGAAGCTTGCATCTACAAGAAAGTGAGTGGGAGCTCGGTGACATTTCTGGTACTATATGTGGATGACATATTGATTATTGGAAATGACATCAACATGCTTAACGATGTGAAGAGTTATTTGAACAAGTGTTTTTCAATGAAAGACCTAGGTGAAGCTGCTTATATATTGGGCATCAAAATCTATAGAGATAGACAAAGACGCCTGATAGCTTTAAGCCAGAGTATATACCTAGACAAAGTTCTGAAAAGGTTCAGAATGGATAAGGCAAAGAAAGGTTCGGTGCCTATGTTGTCAGGTAAGATGTTGAGCAAGGCTCAGTGTCCAGCTACGGTAAATGATAGGGAAGCTATGAGCAAAGTGCCTTATGCCTCGGCCATAGGTTCTATCATGTATGACATGCTATGTACTAGACCGGATGTGTCCAATGCTCTTAGTTTGACGAGCAGATATCAAAGTGATCCAGGAGTGGAACACTGGACAGCCGTGAAGAACATCCTAAAGTACCTAAATAGGACTAAAGAAATGTTCTTAGTCTATGGGTGATGAACAGCTGTCGTAAAAGGTTACGTCGACGCTAGTTTTACACCGACAAGGATGATTCCAAATCTCGACGGATACGTTTATATTTTGAATGGAGGAGTCGTGAGCTGGAGAAGCTGCAAGCAAAGCGTGATCACGGATCTACAAGAGAAGCGAATACATGGCTGCTGCAGCGTCAAGTGAAGGAGTTTGGATGAAACTTCATCATCGAGCTTGGCATGGTTCCAAGTGCATTGGACCCATCGGAGATATTGTGTGACAACAGGCGCCATAGCACTCGCTAAGGAACCAAGATATCATCCAAAGACCAAGCATATCAATCATAAGTTTCATATAATCCGAGATTATATAGCAGATGGAGATCTGAAGATCAGCAAAGTACATACAGATCTGAATGTCGCAGATCCATTGACTAAACCTCTTCCACGTGTAAAACATGATCAGCACCTCAGTGCCATGGGTGTGAGATTGTTGCCAGATGTAAACTAGATTATTGACTCTAGTGCAAGTGGGAGACTGTTGGAATTATGCCCTAGAGGCAATAATAAAGATGTTATTATTATAATTCTTGTTCATGATAATGTTTATATTCCATGCTAGAATTGTATTAAGCGGAAACTTTAATACTTGTGTTGTTTGTGAACAACACCGTGTCCCTAGTACGCCTCTATGGACTAGCTCATTGATCAATGATGGTTAAGGTTTCCTAACCATAGACATGAGTTGTCAATTGATAATGAGATCATATCATTGGGAGAATGATATGGTGGATAGACCCAAACTAAGCGAAGCAATTAGATCGTGTCATCGTGTTCATCTTTACGAAGCTTTTCCTATGTCAAATATTGTATTCCTTAGACCATGAGATAATACAACTCCCTGGTATCGGAAGAAAGCTTTGAGGTCATCAAACGTCATCCTATGAGAGGGTGATCATAAAGGTGTCTCTCAGGTGATCGGAAAGTACCTGTTGGGTTGTATGTATCGAGATGGGATTTGTCCCTCCCAAGTCGGAGATATATACTTCGGGCCCACTCGTGTCGATATCAACACCGCTTGCAAGCATGTGGTTAAGGAGTTAATCACAAAGTGATATCG
Organism: Avena insularis; assembly: GCA_023614405.1. Classification (NCBI taxonomy): domain Eukaryota; kingdom Viridiplantae; phylum Streptophyta; class Magnoliopsida; order Poales; family Poaceae; genus Avena; species Avena insularis. Next base: position 445,164,916 of record CM042685.1, read on the forward strand.
GATTACGGAACGAGTAAAGTACTTGCTGTGAACGAGATTGAACTAGGTATGAAGGTACTGACGATCGAATCTCGGGCAAGTAAAATATCGCGAGACGAAGGGAATATATATATGGGATTGATTGAATCATGGCATCGTGGTTCATCCGATATGATCATCGATGAATGTGTGGGATTCAATATGGGTTTCAGACCCATTGTTGATTATTGATAGAAGATCATGTCGCATATTCTCGAACCCAGGTCACACACTTAACGTGTCTCGACACTAGTATAGATTGTATAATTGGTTTATGAGTTTTTGTTCGGAGTCTAGGATGGGATCCGGGACATCACGAGAGGTTCCGGAGTGGTCCGGAGAATAAGATTCATATAAGGCAGTGCAGTTTTGGAGTTGAATTGTTAAGTTAATCGGTATTGTACCGGAAGCTTCTAGAACCTTCCGGAGGGGGACCAACGTGGTCCCACCTGTCGGGAGGGGGCATGGGCCTATGAGGGAGTGCCCTGGCCGCATTGGGCCAGGGGCACAAGGCCCCATAGGGCCCAGCCGGCCTAGAGGGGTTTAAACCCTAGATAGACCTTCTAGAAGGGGGAGAGTCCTTGCCCCCCACTTCTCCCTCCTTGGCAGGCCCAAGGCTTGGAGGAGGGAGGGCTGGCCGCCCCCTCTATATAAAGAGGGCTGGGCGCCCTCCACACCTTCCCTCCAAACCCTAGCCGCCTGCCCTTCCTCTCTCCTCCCGATCGCTTGTGGCGAAGCCCTGTGCAGAAATTCTCCACCAATTGCACCGCCGTCACAAGTAGATCCAATCCATCTCTCCACCATACTTGCTGGTCCGAGGAAGGAGGAGACGTCGAGGTGCTGCAAGTGTGCATCTCACGGAGGCATCGCCACTTGTGGTGCTAGATCGGATCGGATCGCGAGGAGGAGAAGCGTACGACTACATCACCCACATTCCGAGCGTTAACGCTCACTGCGAATCTTCAAGGGTATGAAGATCTAATCCAATCTCTCTCGTTGTTTGCATCTCCTAGATTAGATCTTGGCTTTCCCTTTGTTCGCATCCGTAGAAAGTTTGATTTACTATGCCGCGAAACCCTTTAGTTAATCCTTTTATGCATCTTGTATTGCTTAGTTCGTGACGGTAGCATTATAAGATGATCCCTCTCACAAAATTTCAAGTTATAAAGTGTTCATTCTTAGTAAGCACCGTTGCTAAAGCTCGTTGTTTCGAAGCACCACGTGATGATCGGGTGTGTTATATTTTGCGAGTGTATACAACGGGAGCAAGCTAGATTTGCTCATGCAGAAGCTAAGGTTTGATCTTGACGAGCCTAGCATGTACATACATGGTCTCGGAACACGGATCGCCGAAAGGTAAAGCATGATTCATATAGTAGATATGATGAACATGTTGATTGTTCGCCATTGAAGCTACATCAACTCTCGTGATGATCGGTTTTGATGTGGTGGATTTGGTTCGTGTGATCACTAAAACAATGTGAGGGATATTGTTTTGAGTGGGAGTTCACCTTGATTAATTTAACTATTAATTAGAACTCAATTTGTCATAAACTTAGTCTAAACTATTGCAAATATGTTGTAGATCAATGGCGGCCCCTACCATCAATTTTAATGCGTTCCTAGAGAAAGAAAAGTTGAAAAACAATGGAAGCAACTTCACGGATTGGTTCCGCAACTTGAGGATTGTCCTCAATGCTGGTAATTTGACCTCTGTGCTGGATGCACTGCTGGGTGACCCACCTGCAGCTGATGCTACCGATGAGGTAAAGAATGTTTTCCTCGCTCGGAAGAATCAATACTCCACAGTTCAGTGTGCTATCTTGTATCTTTTGGAATTGGAGCTTCAAAAAATGTTTGAGAACCATGACCCACATGATATTGTCCGTGAACTCAAAATGATATTTGAGGCTCACGCGGTAGTTGAGAGTTATGAGGCTTCTGAAAAGTTCTTTAACTGCAAGATGGAAGAGGGCAGCTCCGTTAGTGAGCACGTGCTTAAGATGTCTGGGAATGCAAGCAAGCTTCAAAGCTTGGGTATAGTGATTCCTAATGCTTTCGGGATTCACCGTGTCCTCCAATCACTACCACCAAGTTACAAAAACTTTGTGATGAACTACAATATGCAAAACATGGACAAATCGTTGCACGAACTCTTCTCCATGTTAAAGTCTGCAGAAGTGGAGATCAAGAAAGAGCACCAAGTGTTGGTGGTCAATAAGACCACCAAATTCAAGAAGCAAGGCAAGTCTAAGAAAAAGGGAAACTTCAAGAAGGGCGGTAAGAAAGTTACCACGCCAGCGAAGAAAACCAAGGCTGGACCTAAGCTTGATACTGAGTGCTTTTACTGCAAGGGAGAGGGTCACTGGAAGTGGAATTTCCCTAAGTACTTGGCGGATTTGAAGAACGGTAACATCAAGAAGAAAGGTATATCCGATATACATGTTATTGATGTGTATCTCACTAGTACTCGTAGTAGTGCCTGGGTATTTGATACTGGTTCGGTTGCTCATTTTTGTAACTCGAAACAGGTTCTGCAGAATAGACGGAAGCTAGCGAAGAACGAGGTGACAATGTGAATTGGAAATGGATCAAAGGTTTATGTGATCGCGGTCGGCACGCTACCTCTTCATCTACCATCGGGATTAGTTTTATACTTAAATAATTGTTATTTGGTGCCTGCGTTGAGCATGAACATTATATCCGGATCATGTTTATTAAGGACGGTTACTTGTTTAAGTCCGAGAATAATGGTTGTTCGATTTATATGAGTAATATGTTTTATGCACATGCACCTTTGATAGATAGTCTATTTTTATTGAATCTCGATTGTAGAAATACACACATTAATAACATTGAAGCTAAACATATGAAATTGAGCAATAACTCGACCTATATGTGGCACTGTCGTCTTGGTCATATTGGAGTGAAGCGTATTAAGAAACTCTATTCCGATAGACTTCTTGAATCACTTGATTTCGAATCACTTGAAAGATGCGAAGCATGTCTGATGGGTAAAATGACCGAGACTCCATTTTCTGGTATGATGGAGCGAGCTACGGACTTATTGGAAATCATACATACGGATGTGTGTGGCCCAATGAGTGTAGCATAACGTGATGGTTATCGTTATGTTCTTACCTTCACGGATGACTTGAGTATATATGGGTATATCTATTTCATGAAACATAAGTCCGAAACTTTCGAGAAGTTTAAGGAATTTCAAAGTGAAGTAGATAATCAACGTAACAAGAAGATTAAATTTCTACGATCTGATCGTGGAGGTGAATATCTAAGTTACAAGTTTGGCGAGCATTTGAAGAAATGCGGAATACTTTCACAATTGACACCACCGGGAACACCACAACATAATGGTGTGTCCGAACATCGTAATCGAACTCTCTTAGATATGGTTCGTTCTATGATGTCACTTACAGATTTACCGCTATCATTTTGGGGTTATGCATTAGAAACAGCCGCATTCACTTTAAATAGGGCACCATCTAAATCCATTGAAATGACACCGTATGAATTATGGTTTGGGAAGAAACCTAAATTGTCGTTCCTTAAAGTTTGGGGTTGCGAAGCTTATGTAAAGAAGTTACAGCCAAACAAGCTTGAACCCAAAGCGGAAAAATTCGTCTTCATAGGATACCCAAAGGAAACTATTGGGTATACCTTCTATCATAGATCCAAGGGCAAAATCTTTGTTGCCAAGAATGGATCCTTTCTAGAAAAGGAGTTTCTCTCGAAAGAAGTGACTGGAAGGAAAGTAGAACTCAACGAGGTTTTTGAACCTTCTCTCAAACTTGAGAGTAGCGTAGCACCGGAAGTGGTTCCTGTGGTGCTACACCAATAAGAGAGGAAGCTAATGATGTTGATCATGAAACTTCGGTTGAAGTAACTATGGAACCTCGCACGCCAACGAGAAATCGTACCACTCCTGATTGGTATGGTCCCGTTATGAGTGTCATGTTGGTGGACAACACCGATGACCCTGCGACATATGAGGAAGCAATGATGAGACCAGATTCCAATAAATGGAAAGAAGCCATGAAATCTGAGATTGGATCCATGTACGAAAACCAAGTATGGACTTTGGTGGACTTACCGGATGGCCGGAAGGCCGTCGAGAACAAATGGATTTTCAAGAAGAAAACAGATGCCGATGGTAATGTTACTGTCTATAAAGCTCGACTTGTCACAAAAGGGTTTCGACAAATTCAAGGAGTTGACTATGATGAGACCTTCTCACCGGTAGCGAAGCTAAAGTCTATGAGGATTTTATTAGCAATTGCTGCATATTATGATTATGAGATATGGCAGATGGATGTCAAGACGGCATTCCTCAATGGAGACATTGATGAAGAGTTGTATATGCTATAACCCAAAGGTTTCGTCGATCCTAAAGATGCTAACAAGGTATGCAAACTTCAACGGTTGATTTATGGATTGAAGCAAGCATCCCGGAGTTGGAATCAATGTTTTGATAAGGTGATCAAAAGTTTTGGTTTTATACAAACTTATGGAGAAGCTTGTATTTACAAGAAAGTGAGTGGGAACTCTATAACATTATTAATACTATATGTAGATGACATATTATTGATTGGGAATGATGTAGACCTTCTTAATAGTGTCAAGGATTATTTGAATAATAGTTTTTCAATGAAAGATCTTAGCGAAGCAGCTTACATATTAGGCATAAATATTTATAGAGATAGATCGAGACGCCTAATATCATTGTCACAGAGTACATATTTGGAAAAAGTTCTAAAGAGGTTTGGAATGGAAGATAGCAAGAAAGGGTTCTTGCCCATGTTGTCCAATACGACCTTGAGTAAAACTCAGTCCTACAACGGTAGAAGATAGAGAAAGGATGAGTAAAACTCCCTATGCCTTAGCCATAGGATCTCTTATGTATGCCATGCTATGTACTAGACCCGACATTGCATATGCTGTTAGTTTGACTAGCAGATATCAAAGTGATCCAGGAGTGGATCATTGGACAGCAGTCAAAAACATCCGTAAGTACTTGAGAAGAACTAAGGATATGGTTCTTATGGAGGTGATGAACAGCTCGTTGTTAATGGTTACACCAATGCTAGTTGGAATACCGATCCGGATGATTCTAAATCTCAATCTGGATACGTATTTACTTTGAATGAATGGTGCAGCGATTAATGGAGCAAAGGCAAAAAAAGCGTTGTGGCGAGATCTTCAACTGAATCGGAATACATAGCTGCTTCGGGGGCTTCATAAGAGGCGATATGGATGAAGGAGTTCATTACAGAGCTTGGTGTGGTTCCAAGTGCGCTGGACCCAATGTATATCTATTGTGATAACATGGGCGCCATAGCCAATGCGCAAGAACCAAGGTCACACAAGAAGCTGAAGCACATCAAGCTATGTTTTCACGCTATTCGAGAGCATGTCCAAGATGGTGACATAAAGATTTGCAAAGTACACACAGATCTGAATGTGGCGGATCCGTTGACTAAACCTCTCCCGAGGGCAAAACATGACCACCAAACCGCCATGGGTGTTCGGTATATTACCATGTAATCTAGATTAGTTGACTCTAGTGCAAGTGGGAGACTGTTGGAGATATGCCCTAGAGGCAATAATAAAATTGGTTATTATTATATCTTTGTGGTTAAGATAAATGTTTACATTCATGCTATAATAGTATTAACCGGAAACATTAATACTTGTGTGATTGGTAAACTAAATTAGAGTCCCTGGTAAAGTCTCTTTATAATACTAGCTTGTTGGTTAATAGATGATCGTGGTTTCTCGATCATGAATATTGAGATGTTATTAACAACAAGATCTTATCATTAGGAGAATGGTATGATGGACATACTCCTATAGATAAGTGTAGCATAAAGATCAAGTCATTTCAATAGTTCATTTGCTAGCTTTCTGATACATAGTAACCTAATTCCTTCGACCATGAGATCATGCTAATCACCATCACCGGAAGGATGCTTTGATGACATCAAACACCACACCGTAACTGGGTGGATATAAAGGTGGCATTGAGTATTCGGAAAGTATGTGTTGAGGCACATGGATCAAGATTGGAATTTGTCCATCCATATGACAGATAGATATGCTCTGGGCCCTCTCGGTGGAATGTCATCCAATTAGCTTGCAAGCATGTGACTGGTTCACAAGGGATCACATATCACGGGAACGAGAAAAGAGTACTTATTGGTAACAAGGTTGAACTAGGTATGCAGAGATACCGACGATCAAACCTTGGATAAGTAAACTATCGCGAGACAAAAGGAAATTGGTATCATATGTAAGTGGTTCATTCGATCGCAAAGTAATCGTAGGAATATGTGGGAGCCATATGAATTTCCAGATTCCTCTATTGGTTATTGATCGGAGAAGTGTCTCGGTCATGTCCGCATAATTCACGAACCGTAGGGAGACACACTTAAGGATTCGATGGTGTTTAGTAGATATGGAATGTAAGTAGGGAAACCTAATGTTGTTCGGAGTATCATATGAGATACGGGATATCACGAGGAGATCCGGAATGGTCCGGAGAATAAGATTCATATAAGGAAAGTCCGATTCCGGAGTTTGGGAAAGATTCTGATGTTTTCATTGGAGAGGTTCTAGAAGGGTCTAGAAGGTTCACCGGACCGGAAGGGGAATGGTCCATGAAATGTGTCATGGTTAAGTGGAATGATTGGATCATGTCCTAGGTCACTTTGGTTGGTCATTTGCGAGAGAGAAATAAAGCTCTAAATTGAAAGTCAAAAGGGAGGTTTGAAAAGTCAAACTGGAACAATAGTTTCCTAGTGGAAGAAGGCAAGAGTCCTTCCTTCTATCCAACTTGGGTTTGGGTACGGATTTAAACTCCCCTCTCCCAAGCTGCCCTCCCTCTCATAAATAGAGGGGGCGGGCTTCCCCAAAGCACACAACACCAGCCCTCCCCACCCCGTGCGCCACCGCCACCTCATTGTCATCGCTATTACCGCCGGACCGTCGCCGTCTCCCTAGACACCAATGACACCTCCTCCTCCTCCCCGGTTTTCTAAACCTAGATCGCCGGAAACCCTAGATCACCATAACTCGTACCGGCTTAGGCGAAGCCCTGCGGGATCTTCCCTCTACTTCCGACACCACGCCGTCGTGCTGCTGGAATCGCGAGGGGAGAACTACAACCTCCGCTGCCTACTGAAACAAGGGAGAGGACGGTCTTCATCGAGTATCGAACGTGTGACCGACTGTGGAAGCACTACCGGAACGCAACGCCGGAAGGATCGTCTACGCGATCTTGAGATCGGCAAGTGTACGACTACATCATCTATGAGAATCTGCTCTCGTTAACCTCTTTGGAATCTTCGAGGGTGAGTACTCTAATCGACTTGTTGCTTCAATCTAGTAGATAGATCTTGGCTTGTTTGTAGAATTTATTGTTTTCCATGCTACGAACCCCTACAATTTATGCTCGATAGTGGGTTCATGCCTCTAGTTTCCAAGGGAAGTGACAATAATATCTTCGGTTGTAGATGTGTTGTTTCTACTAGGAAGAAAACAACGGTCTCTTGTTCATGGAACATGTGGACTGTTTACCTTACACACTTTGCTTAAAGCAGTTGTCTATTGCTTGCAACTTAATACTGGAGGGGGTTCAGATGATAACCCGAAGGTGGAATTCTAGTCATAGATGCAGTTGGATGGCGGTCTATATATATTGTTGTATTGCCCAATCGAATCTCATAGGATCTTTTTACTAGTAATTGCATTGTTATGCCTTGCTTGTGCTGCTGTAATTTGTTTGCCCTTCATGCCATGTTGTTTATCTAAGAAGAGCACCTCTAGTAAACTATGGACCCTGGTCCAATGTTTACCATTGATACATCTTCCATTGTTACTTGTTTACTTGCTGCAAACCACCATTACGTTTGACACCATATGTTTAATTCTTTTTTACAGAAAACCGGTGAGCTTGACAACCTCATTGATTCGTTAGGGCAAAGTCTTGATTTTGTGTTGTGCAGGTCTCCACGTTGCTTGCAACACCTGTGTGACGTTTCCTTACTCCTTCTGGTTCGATAACCTCGGTCTCTATTGAGGGAAGACTTGCTGTTGTGATCATCACACCTTGCTCTTGGGGTTTCAATGAAGTTATCCACGTTAAGCACCATCAACAAGTTTTCTAGCGCCGCCAGGGAGGCTAAGGACGTCTTCACTAGGGGAGTCCTTCACTTCCTTTCTCTTTACTTTGTTTTTAGTTTGCTTTGTTTCTTTTGCTTGGTTTTTTGCCTCTTTCCAAAAAACCCAAAAAAATTTAGTCTAGTTTGGTTTGCTTTCTTTATTCAAAAACAAAAAAAATAGTTCCTACTCTAGTTGGTGGTCTGTCATCGCCTTGCTTGGTCATGCTTTCCATCAATGGATGGATTCTTTGAACTAGTGCTTATTGGCAAGGTAGGTTCACGGAAGAACAAAAGTATTATTATAAGGAACACCGTTTGTCACAAAAAGGGAAACACTTATGGGAACAAATTGATGAGTTGAATACTGAAAGAACATGTTGGGCCCCCATGTGTGGTTTTGGTAATTAATGACAATCTTTATGGACTAATGTGTGTATTAAGTTATACTTGTAGGATTTGTCCATTGGCATCGCTTGGAGCATGTGTTGGCTTCAAGGTCGATGAAATGCAAAGAAGATATGTTGGGCAAGCTCAATATGCGAGGTCGATGATGAGGAATTAAGAAAGGCGTTCCATCTTGAGAAGGGCAAGATCGTCTACATCGAGCTCAAGTGGAATGCTCAAGGCAAAGGTATAATCTTGATAGGTTTTCCCTTTTGCCGGTCTCACGTTGTGTGTGTGAGACCGGGTTTAGGATAGATAACCGTACTATCAAGAGGGGCTCTCGTAGGAGTAATTCGGTCACATCGTTCGGAGAGAGCTCAAACCTTTGCATACTTGCATCATCGTATTTGGTTGTTATTTGGTCTTATCCATGTGAGGATATAGAGCTTGTGGTAATCTCCATAACAAACTCTTGTTCATCAAAATCGGATCTCCCATTTGTATCTTGTTGCGATTTTGATTTATGCGGCTTTTCGGTTTCTCACCAAGTGAGGTATATCACATTATTCTACTTGATACTTTCTCACTTGGTGATAATCAATATTTCCACTTTTTATTGGGAAGCCCTTGTCGTCCTCTATCCAACAAAATTTGAATCGGGTCAATCGGAGCTTCCAATCAAAAGTTATTGTCGTTTGAATATTTGCCTGGCAATCTGTTTTCTGGGCCGAGCGGTAGTACCGCCCGGGCTGCCGCCCCTGAAAATGGCTTGTTTTCTTTCTGCCGGGCTAGGTACTAAAAAGCGGTAGTACCGCATTTTAATACCTAGCGCGACAGTAGCTTTTTGACCACATGTCAAAAGCTTCTGCCTGCTTCGGTACTAAAATGCGGTAGTACCGCACGGGGCAGAGAATTTTGTACGTTGTCAAAAAGCTTCTGTCTGCCTAGGTAGTAAAATGCGGTACCGCATTTTACTACCTGGCGTGACAGAGAGTTTTTTCGTCTAAACTGCTGATTCCACTTCACGTCCGGTAGTACCGGTTGCCATTTGCGGTACTACCGCTTTACGGTAGCATCAATGGTACTACCATTGGCTGTGGCTTATGAAGTTTGAATATTGGTCTTCCGGTACCAAGTCCGGTACCTGGTCCGGTAGTACCGGAGTTCTCCGGTAGTACCACTTGAACTTCCGGTACTACCGCTACATTAAGGCTCCAACGGCCATATTTTGCCTAGCCCTTTAAATAGCTTTGCCCCTTTGTCTTTTAGGGTTAGTTCTTCCTCCTCCTTTGTCTAAGCTTTGCCCTCATTTGCCTTACTCTTTGAGCTTGATTTCTACTCACCCCTCCATTGATTCTTGCTTATATTTGAGGGGTAGTTGGAGGAGATCTAGATCTACGTTTTGACCAAACCAAAACATCTCTTTGTGAGTGTATCTTTGGGGATCTAGATTTTGGGGGATTTTGTGTCTCTCTTTGATTCCTCTTCTCTTGTTCCCCCAATAGCTTTAGTATCTTTGTTGGAACTTGAGAGTGAGGGATTTGAGCATCTTTGTGGTGTTCTTGCCATTTGCATTTGGTGCATCGGTTTGAGTTCTCCTCGGAGGATTTGGTTTAAATTGCTCATTGGAGCTTGTCCCTCTTGGGTTCTTGGAACCCTAGACGGTTTTGTGGCCTTGGTGGCATTTGTTGAGGCCTTTTGTGGCGTTTGTTGGGAGCCTCCAATTAAGTTGTGGAGTTGTGCCCCAACCTTGTGAGAGGTTCCGGTTGCCACCGACAAGTGCACCGATAGTGGAAGCGTGGATCGATCCCATTGGGGTGAGATTCACCGGAGAATAAGGGAGGCCTTTTGGCGTTGGTGGTTTGATACCACCCCCTCTCCAAACGAGACGTACTCCATGTTGGGAGGAACTCGGTAAAATATCGGTGTCCCCGCGTGCCTCGGTTATCTCTATACCCGAGCTCTTTACTTATGCACTTTACATTGTGATAGCCTTCATGCTTGAAGTAATATATATCTTGCTATCACTTTGTTGCTTGTATTGCTTAGCATAAGTTGTTGGTGCACATAGGTGAACCTTAGTTGTTCTAGGTTGTGCTTAACAAAGTAAACACTAGTTTTATTCCGCCTTTGTTGAGCCACTCTAGGAAAAGTTTTAATCGCCTATTCACCCCCCCTCTAGGCGACATCCGTATCCTTTCAAATACTATTGCTAGAGATGTGTGCTCTACTTATAATGTTACTTATTGCTTTGGTAAAGCTTGTTGTTGCAGGAGGTATAAACACCTACCCTTTCAATGTGAGTATAATGATAATGTTACCATATCCTCTTATGTTAAAGGAAATTATGACTTTTATGATGTGGAACAAATTGAAGAATTTATTGCTTTTAAGGGTGCATTTGAACTTGCTAGTTTGCTTGAAAATACTGATGATGCACCTTATGAATGTGAGGTTTATGAGATACTTAAATTTTGCTTTGACAATTACAAGGAAGCAAATGGATATATTCTTGAATATTTTAATAGGTGATTTCTATAACCGGAAGAGACTAATGCCTTGCAGGAGCCTATGGAAGAAGAAATTGTTGAAACTGGAAGCTCATTAGATGAAAAATAGGAGGAGAGTGATTAACAAAAGGAGGAAGAATGGATCTACCCATGTCTAACTTCTAATGAGAGTAACTCTTTACCTCTTATATTATTTGATTGTCCCCCATGCTTACCAAAGGAGGACGAATGTTATGTTCCTGTGGATCCTTTTGAAATATCTACTTTGGATAAAACCTGTGGAGGTTTTAATCCCACTGTTTTTGAGCTTGATAGAAATTATGTGTTTATAGATCATGAAAAGCATGCTTTATGTGATAACTATATTGTTGAGTTTATTCATGATGCTACTCAAAATTATTATGAGAGAGGAAAGTATGGTTGTAGAAGTTTTTATGGTACTGAAACACCTCTCTATGTGATGAAAGCTTTGAAGTTGCTCTTGTTTCATCTTCCTATGCCTGTCACTTTGTTCTTTGTGAATTTATTTGTATACAAGATTCCTATGCATAGAAATTGGGTTAGACATAAATGTGTTTTGAATTTGCTTCTTGATGCTCTCTTTGACTTCAATTCATATTTGTTAAAGTAAAGTACTTGTTGGGAGATAACCCAAGAGTTTTCTTGAGTCTTGGAAGTTATTACTTCAGTAATGACTTCTACTTATCCTTTTTGTTTGCTTTTTGTGGCAAGAATGACCTCTAATGAGAGGGAAGTACGATTTGGGGAGTTGCTGTCTCGAAACAGATTTCTGTCCTCCACCAAAAATATTTTTGAGGAGTCTCTGTAACTCGGACTGATCTGAAAATTTACAAATAAATCCCCCAGTATGTTAGCTAACTTTCGTTAGTTCAACACTTTTTGATTTGAGCAACAGAAAATGTTCGAAAAAATCAGTTTCTACCTGCTGGTCTGTTTTGACAGATTTCTGCCATTATTTGCATTTGCTTCTTATTGATTCCTTTTTGAGTTCTCTTTAGGTGAATTGAGCTTTTTGAAGGAGTTGCTACAGTATCTTGTGTTTTTAGTGAAAAGGTTTGCTGTTCCAAAGCTTTGCCTAAAGGTCTATATATTATCTTTTGAATACACTAATGTTGCTAATGAAGATTGTGTGAAGGATAATTTTCAGGTGTAGAGAAAAATTATGTAATGAGATGAAGAATGGACAAAAGCTCAAGCTTGGGGATGCCACCCCGTGTCACCCCAAGAAATATTCAAGAGGTACAAGCGTCAAAGTTTGGGGATTCCCAAGACATCCCCTTCTTCATCAATAAAAATCTCAGGTCTTTCTAGACACTTCGTTTTTATTGTTTCATGCATTGTTGTGTTGTTATTGGAGCATCTTAGTTTTTGTTTTTGGTTTTCGTTTGCTTATTTTGCTTGAGTAAGTTGGTTGGTTACACCACACTTCTTTTGAAGAGAGACACACTCTGTTTCCATTGCCTAGAACACTCTAGTTTTCACTCTTATTGTTTTGTGAGTGTTCACTTTTGTTAGCACTGCGTTTAGCCTTAGTTTTCTTGTGCTTTCAGCTTAGAACTTTGTGTTCTTCTTTGTGGATTGTGAGACAAGCTCACTGATCTTTATTGATTATTATTTTTGTGAGTTGTTTCAAATAAGTTGTTTGGTGTTGGAAAAGAGTAGAAAGTTTCATGCTTAAAGTGGTACAAATGGGAGCTTGTTTTGACTGTGGCTTAGACTTTATCATGTCATGCTAGATCTTGTTTTGACCTTATGCTTAGTGATTACTGTTGTAGCATGACTTTTTCCAAACAATTAGGATTGCTGAATGTGCCTTGAAAGAATCATGTGTTGTTTTAGCATACAAAAGCATAGTATTGTGGTATTCTCCTTTGATGCTTTGCTTGGGTTGACTTGGCACATGATCACACCATGTTATGACTATGAACAAGTCACCATAGCCTCTATGATCATTTAGCCCTTGAATTGTAGTACCACTCTATGCTTTGATTAGTAATGTTTTATTGCTCTACATGATTATGACCATTATTGCTCTCTTAGTTGGTTGCTCCCAGTCTTTTGCTAGCCTCCACTTGTATGAGTAAGCTCTACTCATGCTTCCAACTCCCAAGAAACCAAGTTATTCCAAAGTGTCCACTATAATCTCCTATGCATGGTGTGTTACACCATTCCAAGTATATTATTGTTTCCAGCTATCTTTCAATTAAAAGTATTTTGTTATGAGAAAATTAGTGATTAAAACTCTCACAAACTTGATGGCACACTTTATTTTTCTTGCCCCTAATAAACTTGAACCATTGTGTCATCTATGTTGTATATTCTTGCACTTATATGTTGGAATTAGCAGAACCGTTTTGTCACGGGGAACGTTTTCAACATTGCACTTGTACTTTGTGTCTAGAAAGACCTGAGATTTCTATTGATGAAGAAGGGGTTGCCTTGGGCACCCCCAAGCTTTGACGCTTGTACCTCTTGAGTAATTCTTAGGGTGACACGGTGTGGCGCCCCCCAAGCTTGAGCTTTTGTCCATTCTTCATCTCATTACATCATCCTCTCTCTACACCTGAAATTTTTCTTTCATACAAAACTTCACACGATCTTCATTAGCAACATTAGTTTATTCAAAAGATATTAGACCTCTGGAAAAGCTTTGGAACAGCAAGACTTTTCATTAAAAACATAAGATATTGTAGAAACTCCTTCAAAAATCTCAATTTCCCAAAAAGAACCCGAAAAGGAATCAATAAGAAGCAAATGCAAATAATGGCAGAAATCTGTCAAAACAGACCAGCAGGTAGAAACCGATTTTTCCGAAGACCTTCTGTTGCTCAAATCAAAAAGTGTTGAACTAACAAAAGTTATCTAACATACTGGGGGATTTATTAGTAAATTTTCAGCTCCATCCAACTTACAGCGACTCCTCACGAATTTTTATGGTGGAGGAAAGAAATCTATTTCGGGACAGCAACTCCCCAAATCTTATTTCCCTCTCATTAGAGGTCATTCTTGGCACAAAAAGCAAACAAAAAGGATAAGGAGAGGTCATTACTGAAGTAATAACTTCCAAGACTCAAGGAAACTCTTGGGTTATCTCCCAACAAGTACTTTTCTTTAACGCCTTTAAGTTAGGCACGACGAAGAGCAAAGAAGGAGAAAAATAAAAGGGAGCAAGTATAACCACACTGAAAGCATTATTTTGTTCATTAAAATCCTTTTGTTAACAAGGTTGATCAAGTCTTGTTACCAAAAAAATCTTATATGAAACAAAACTTTGCATTCCACAAGGTGATTATGTTACCTCATACTTGATAACAATGGTCCCAATTATAATAGTTTCAAAATTTTCTTGTGGAATGGGACAATATATTTCTCCAACCTTGATGCCCTCAATATTTTCAATGGAATTCAGGCAATATCTCTTAACAACCTTTTTGGGGAAGTAGACAGTGTGTTCTTTGCCATTAATATTGAAGTTTAATTTTCCTTGATTGCAATTGATGACAGCACCTGCAGTATTAAGAAAAGGTCTCCCAAGAATAATAGACATATTATCATCTTCAGGCATTTGAAGCACAACAAATACAGTTAGAACCATGCAATTATGAGCAACTTGAACATGAACATACTCACATATACCAACAGGAATAGTAGTTGACTTATCAGCCATTTGCAAAGAAATATCAGTTGGTATCAACTTTTCTAGCTGGAGTCTCTTATAGAGAGAGAAAGGCATAACACTAACTCCAGCTCCCAAATCGCATAAAGCAGTTCTAACATAATTATTCTTAGTGGATCAAGGAATAGTTGGTATACCTGGATCACCAAGTTTCTTTGGAACCTTACCATTGGAGGAATAATTAGCAAGTAAAGTGGAAATCCCCTCATTAGGAATATTCCTTTTATTAGAGACAACATCCTTCCTATACTTTGAATAAGGAGGCAACTTAATAGCATCAGTCAAAGGAATTTGCAAGAATAAAGGTTTCATCCACTCACAAAACTTTTTGTAGTGTTCTTGCTCCTTTGACTTGTGTTTCTTACCTGGAAAAGGCATAGGTTTCTGCACCCAAGGTTCTCTCTCTTTACCATGTTTATTAGCAATAAAATCTTCCTTAGTGTACCTAGTGTTCTTAGTGTGCTTCTCAGGTTCTTCCTCCATTTCCTCATTAGGAATCTCATTTTTATCATTACCATTCTCGGTTTTAGCATCAGAGGCAGGTATACTATTAGGATCTACAGCAGGTTCGAGTGGTTCCTCAACTATCTTATGTTTCTTTTTCTTTCTCTTTCTCTTACGAGGACTACCACTATCTACTTGTTGGGAATCCTGCTCAATTCTTTTAGGGTGTCCTTCAGGATATAAAGGATCTTGAGTAGCCATACCACTCCTAGTTCTAATTCCATAAACATGTTTATCTCCTGAGGCATTAACTAGCATATCCCTTTGTACCTTAGCAAGTTGATCAAGTTGGGTTTGAACCATTTGAAAGTGTTTACAAAGCATTTTAATATCATTAGAAGTTCTTTCCACAATATCTTTCAACTCATTGATAGCTCTAGAGTTTTCCAATAAATGATTTTGAACTTGTTTATTAAAATTACCTTGTTTAATAATAAAAATGTCAAGTTCCTCTAAGCATTGATCAGGAGGCTTACTATAGGGAATATCACCTTCATCAAAGTGTTGGAGAGAGTGTACCTCAATAGTAGATGAGTGGGGTATTGGCTTACATAATTCTTCTATAGGAGGTAGATTCTTCACATCTTCAGCTCTAATACCTTTCTCCTTTAGACACTTTTTAGCTTCCTTCATCACTTCATTATTTAATGCAATAATTCCTCTCTTCTTTGGTGTTGGTGATGAAACGGCTCAGAATAACTGGTTCAGGAGTAATAGGCTCTGGTGTATTCAACTCAGTTGAAGTCCAATCATCATAATTCTTGCTTATCTTGTTCATTAATTCTTCAGCATATGTAGGAGTCCTTTTCCTGAAAACACAATCAACAAAGCTATCTAGGTAGGTCCTAGAATCATCAGTTAGTCCATTATAATAAATATCAAGAAGCTCATTCTGAGGTAATGGACATCGAGGATATGCATGAATCAAGGAACAGAATCTTTTCCATGACTCAGGCAATTTCTCTTCTTCTCCCTGTTTAAAATCAAAAAGTCTCTGCAAAGCAGCATGTCTAGCACTAGAAGGAAAATATTTATGGAAGAAAGAAGCAATCAAGCAATCAGGGCTATCAATGGAACCAAGAGGTAATCTATTAAACCAAGCCCTAGCTTCTCCTTTTAGTGAAAAAGGAAAGATCCTAGCAACAAAGTACTTGCGCATTTTAAAATCATCAGAGAACAAAGCACTCATAGTATAAAGCTCATTCATATGAGCCACAACACTCTCATTTTTAGTACCACAAAAAGGTTCTTTCTCAACAATATCTAAATAAGATAAATCAAGAGAGAAATCATAATCTTTATCTTTAATATCTATGGGAGAGGTGGCAAACTTAGGATCATAGGACTTCGTAGGCATAATAGTACGTCTAGCAAGGAGACTCTTAATAGCACTATCACCATGTGTGTTGCAGCACTCTTCAACAAATTCATCAGTGAGCTCTATGTAATCATCATTAATATCATAACTCTCACTAGACTCAGGTGAGCTAGCAGGTGTATTCACTAGGAGTTTTGGTATTTCCTAGACTAGCCATAGTAGCATCTAGAAAAGGACCTAATGAACCACTCGCATCAAGCACAGTAGAAGTAACATCATGAGTATCAAAAGCAGTTTCAGATTCAGCAGTAGTAGAAGTGTGTGTAGCATGAGCATGTGGTGGTGGTGTGACAAGTTTACTTATAACAAACGGTGAATCAAGAGCAGCAGAGGTGTTTAGGACTGTACCTCTTCTTGTAGTGGATGGTAAAATAGGGAACTTTCCATCACGAGACTTCCCCATGATAAAAGGAGTAGCAGTGAACAATAATAGATCCAAGTAAACTTACAAATAAAGCTATGCTCCCCGGCAATGGCGCCAGAAAATAGTCTTGATGACCCACAAGTATAGGGGATCGCAACAGTCTTCGCGGGTAGTATTACCCAATTTATTTATTTGACACAAGGGGAGCCAAAGAATACTTGCAAGCCTTAACAACTGAGTTGTCGTTCAATATGCTGGAAATAGTTCTTGCTCACAGAAGTTTATCAGTAGCAACAATTTGGTAGTAGCAACAGCAGCAGTAACAGCAACAGTGAAACAAGAGCAATAGTAACAGTAACGGTAACAGTAGGATTCGAGTGCGGTAGGCATAGGGATGGATGGACGGGCGTTGCATGGACGAGTCTAAACATGTAACTTCAAGATCTAGGGCATTGTAGATAAATAATAACAAGCATTCAAGTACTAAAAAATCCTAGGCATGTGCTCCAAATATAGTCATACGTTCATAATAAGAACTTGCACAACATCTTCTGTCCAGCCAGCCCGTGGCAGCGAGGCCTCTAGGGAACTACTGACAATTAAGGTGCTCCTTTTAATAGAGCACCGGAGCAAAGCATTAACACTCCACAATTATTGTCACTTTGGGGCCTTTGGATCCGGACAATGATATGTGTACACAACTTGCAGATAAGATCACAAACAATACTATCATAATGATTCAATAATAGGTTCAGATCTGAGATCATGGCATTCAGGCCCTAGTGACAAGCATTAAGCACAACAAGTTGCAACAAAGTCAAATAGCACTAATAGAGATACTAGGCACTATGACCTAACAATTCTTATTCGATTACATGATAGAACTCATCCAATCCCTACCATCCCCAAGCCTATAGCGGGGGATTACTCACTCATGGATGAGGGAAACATCGGTGGTTGATGGAGATGCGTTGGTGATGACGATGGCGATGATCCTCTCCAAATTCCCCGTCCAAGTGCGGAGCAGAGTTTACGGATCGAATCTTGGTTTATGGTGGCGTGGCGAGGAACTCTTCTGAAAACTATCGAACCCCCTAGGTTTTTAGGTGAAAGGCAACTTATAAGCGCGAGGAGGCCGAGGAGCTGCACTGGGTGGCGGACCTCCCAGCGTGAGGTCAGGCTCGCGCCTGGGGTGGGTCTGGCCCCCCCAGGCCTCATCTCTGTCTCCCCTTCTGGCTCCGTGGATCTTCTGGTGAGAAATAGTTTTTGGCATATTTTCCGGGATTTTTCTAGATAGTTCATTTTCTGCACAAAAACAAGACACCAAGGTAATTCTGCTGAAAATAGCGTCAATCCATGTTATTTGTATCCAAATCACACAAGTATATAGGAAAAACAATAGCAAAGTGTTCGAGAAAGTAGATACGTTTTGGACGTATCACTCTCCAGTTTGCTGTAACAAAGGATTACACATATGGTGTGGAAGATGATGGTTTGCAGCAAGTAACACATAGCATTAGAAGATGTATCAATGGTAAAGATTGGACTGGGGTCCATAGTTCACTAGAGGTGCTCTCCTTAGACAACAACATGGCATGAAGGGTAAACAAATTACAGTAGGGCAATTGACAGGAACTGAACAAGGCATAACAATGCAATACTAGTCAAAAAGATCCTATGAGATTCGATTGGGCAATACAACAAGATACATAGACCGCCATCCAACTGCATCTAGGACTAGAAGTCCACCTTCAGGTTATCATCCGAACCCCCTCCAGTATTAAGTTGCAAGCAACAGACAACTTCTTTAGGCAAAGTGTGTAAGGTAAACAGTCCACTTGTTCTATGAACAAGAGACCGTTGTTTTCTCCCACATCTACAACCGAAGAGATTTCTGTCACTTCCCTTGGAAACTAGAGGCATGAACCCACTATCGAGCATAAATACTCCCTCTTGGAGTTACTAGCAACTACTCGGCCAAGATAGCTACTAACAACGGAGAGCATGCAAGATCACAAACAACACAGACATGATAGAATCATAAAGACAAAACCATTAATCAAACCAACATAATAATCTCAATATCCATCGGATCCCCACAAACACAACATGCATGATTACAAATAGATTAGATCGTGTTCATGAACGGAGCTCACAAGATCTATACATGAAAGCACAAGGAGGAGATATAACCATCTAGCTACTACATGGACCCATAGTCTAAGGTGGTACTACTCACGCATCATACCGGAGAGAAGGCCTCCGGGATGATCTCCCCTCCGCAGGGTGCCGGGAAGAACTTCAGATCCCCCATCTAGGGACGACGGTGGCGGCGGCTACAGAAGGTTTCGTGGAATATTGATCGGATACTTAGGATTTCTGCATCGGGGGCTTCTTATATGCGAAGGGGGAGGCCGAGAAGGCGACCAGGGGGGCCACACCCTGCCTAGGACCTGCCTCTCCGTCTCCCCTATAGACTTCGTGTTCCCCACGAAAAGTTATTGACTTTGACTTTTGTCCCGTCCAATTCCGAGAATATTGATTTTCTGCCTTTCTGGAACCAAAAACAGAAGAAAACAGGCAACTGGCACTGTGACAACTTGTTAATAGGTTAGTTACAGAAAAGATATAAAAACACCTCAAAGTAAGACAAAGCAAAGCAAAGTAGATACTAAACAAGCATGGAACATCAAAAATTATAGATACGTTTCCGACGTATCAGCTACCCCTCTTGTTGCTGAACCGCGCACACACCTGCAAAAAGGTATTAGAAATCCAAAAAATTACATGTACGGTACTAGAAGGTATGGTTTGCTTGTAGAAATGGAAGGTATGGCTTGCTTCCATCTACAGGTGAACCTCATTCTCGTGTTGACGCCCTGGAAGACACTAACTGGTGCAAGTAAACGAAGGAAGAACCTAATGTGTTACTCCAAAATAAAACATGGCACCTTGTTTCATCAAATACAAATAAGAATTTGATTGACTACAAATAGGTGTATCATATAAATAAACATGCAAATGGTACAATTGATAGGTATAAAGCTCACCTTGCTATCAAAGGTTTCAAGTAAATGTATTAAATAGACTATGAAGATACGTTCAGTCTTGTTGTCAAAGAAGCCACAATTTAGTTGTTTCGGTCTCTTGAGGTTGGAGTTTACAACAACTAAACGTTAAGAAGACGCTCTTATATCATGTTCTGAAATAAGAGGTTTACATGAAGAAACCACCAAGTTTGAAAATCCTGATACTTCTCGTTATGTTTGAAAGCTAGATAAATCCCTTTATGGACTAAAACAAGCTTCCCGAGCATGCTATTCTTGTGTTAGCTCAAAACTTTATGATCTTGGCTTCACACCATCAAAAGCAGACACTTCCTTATACCTATATCACAAGTTAGGTATCACTATTTTTATATTGATTTATATTAATGACACCATAGTGACAAGCTCCTCAGATGATTCTATTTCACATTTAGTTCAAGACCTCAACAAAAAATCATTGAGGATCTTGGTGACATACACCTTTTGTTAGGAATTGAAGTAAATAAAATACAAGAAAGTTTACTTTTGACATAGGAAAAATATTGTGCCTCAGATTTTCTCAACCGAGTTGGTAAGCAACAAGGTAAAGCTGCACCTAAACCTTTATTTTCTACTTAAAAAACTCTCGGTTCACTGATGGAGAGCATCTTGGTGATGAAGATAGTGCACACTGTTGTATCATTGTTAGTGCTCTACAATATCTTACTTTGACACAATTAGACTTGTCTTTCTTTATCAATAAGATTTGCCAATATCTTGATGCACCAACTAGAACGCACCGGACAATAGTTAAAATAATTTCGAGATATATCAAGGACACTATAAATATAGGTATTACTTTCAAGAACTCGTCTTCTACACTATTAAGCGATTTTTCAGACGTAGATTGGGCTGGCTGTCTTGATAATTGCCGCTCCAGTGATGGTTTTTCCATCTTTGTTGACCCAATTTGGTCCCTTGAAATGCTAGAAAACAACCTACAGTATCATGCTTAAGTATAGAGGCTCCAGTAATGCTACGACTGAGTTAATATGGGTTCAAACCATTCTTCATGAGTTGGGAGTAAACTTAAAATAAAAACCCTACCTATGGTGTGCCTATTTGGGTGCCATGTATTTATCGGCTAATCCTGTTTTTCATGCCCATACCAAACGTATGGAGGTTGATATTTACTTTGTTTGAAAGCGTGTGACAGACAAACGCTTGGATATACAGTTTGTGCCAAGCAAAGATCAACTTTTAAATGGCTTCGCTAAGGCACTCCTAGATAGAAATCTTCATGAGTTTAGGCGTAATCTAAATCTTCTACGAAGTTTAGATAACAGGGTTGTTAAACATGTTGTATTCATATCGTATACATATGGTGTAGTACACCAAAGCTATATGGTCCATCCATGTACGCGACGATAGGGGTTGTTCCCACCCCCAAATAACACGTAGTTGAGGCCTCTAACAAGCTCTCCGCCTAGATCAATAGTGGTTCGAGATACTCGTATGGCAACCGGGTGTTGGGACGTGTCCCCGTTCCACATATTGAGATTGATTTTTTATTTTATTTGAAAGCGTGTGGCAAACAAACGCTTGGATATGTAGTTTGTGTCAAGCAAAGTTCAACTTGCAGATGGCTTCACCAATGCACTCCTAGATAGAAATCTTCATGACTTTAGGCGTAATCTAGATCGTCTGTAAAGTTCAGATTAACGGGTTGTTAACACGTTGTATTCATATCGTACACATATGTTGTAATACACCAAAGCTATACAGTCCATTCATGTACTCCACGATAAGGGTTGTGCCCCCACCCACCCACCCACCCACCCCAATATACGACGTACCCGAAGCCTCTAATAAGCTCTCCACCTATATCAATAGTGGTCCAAGATACTCGTATGGCAACAGAGGACCGTGATGTGTCCTTAGTCCACATGGGCCGGTTTCCAGGGGGTTTGGGCCATTAACCATTGTTCCTTAATTATGACTAAGAGGTGGTTTCAAATTGATGTCACTGGTCATTGGTGAGTTGATGCGGTGGTGGTCTGTTGTGAAAGATGCAAATTGGTGACCCGTATGGAACAATCAAATGAAAATTTCAACAACTAATGCATTTGATTGAACGAGAGAGGGTCGGACTTCGGAGTGTATGCATTCCTTTTTGCCCACAATGGGTATCTTCTCATTCGGTGTTGTACTTGCATGCCTGAGAGGACTATTTTTTTTCTTCGTTACACTCAAGAACACCTTGCTCTCTAGAGGTTTGCCTAGAAAATCTAGCATCTTCATTAAACTTTATTGTAATAATGTAATCGATAGGTTGATTTCAAGAGGTGGACAGATTTAGACTTTAAGAAATAGCCGTCAGGCAACATTCGTTGTAGTTTTGTACTATGAATTGTATAAAACATACTAGTTATGGTTTAATTAAGCTATTCCGTGTTGTTCAGCGTGTAGAAACATACAACTCGACTGCTCGTCCACAACAACGGACTTTTGGTATAAGCTCATTGGATCGAGGTGGGACCATTTTCGGTGTATGAAAGGCATCAGCATTGTATCCTTGCCTTTTACCTTTTCCCTTTTAGCTCGATGCACACAATTTGTATATATCCTGAAGTTGTATTATTAATCTTTTTTCTGGAACAGAATTAGCTCGTGTCTCGCGTCGCTCCCGCGAGGGCGGCCGAGGCGTAACCCTAGCCCGTTGTCTCCTCTCTCCACCTCCTGCCCTCCTCCTGCCGCTGCAGCGCCTTGGCAGCAAAGTCCGCCTGGTGCCGGCGGCAGCGGGATCTCCTTCACCCGGCGCTTGGGGCTCCCTCGTGGGCGGCGGCTCTTGGCGGCGGTGCAGATCGGGTGGCGTGGAAGTCGACCGGCGGCGGATCTTCTGGCTGGCGGCCCTCGGTGCGGCGCGGTGGCGGTTCCCCCTCCCGGCGTCGGTGCTTCTGGTCTGGCCGTCGCCCGGCCGGGGATGGGAGCTGCCGCAGCGGCGCATCTAGGCCTCCGGTGGCGAGTCCTGGCGCCATGACGAGCGAGGCGGAGCGGGTAGGGGCGACTCTGCGTAGAAGGACGGCAGCTCTGATGGCCTAGCTGCGGCAACGCGGCAGCGACACTGACATGGCCCGATCTAGGCCTGGTCGGGCCTGATCTGGGCCTGGTTGGGCCTGATTTAGGCCTAGTCGGTAGGGCTACTGTGCCCGGACGGCAATCACCATGTGTGATGGAGGGATGTCCTCCTCCCCTAAGCTGTCAGGTGGCTACCTTCCGGCAGGTCGGCGCTTGACCTTCTTCATCCTCCTCGTCGGTGCGTTGTGGCGTTGTCCGGAGACCGGGCCTGAGTTCGTGGACGCCGGGGCGGCGACTCCGGAAGGTGGACTGCGCGGTCGGCTCTTCGGCGAGCGTCGTGGCAGTGGTGATGATTCCCTTCTTCGGCCATGTGGATGGCGAGGAGCGGACGTTGGGAGACTTTAGTGTTGGCGTCGTTTCGGCTTCGGCAGCTCCCGGATCGTGTATCGTAAGCCAGACTCGGGGATGGTGGGCGGGTGACGGGGAGCGGCTTGGAGGTTTTTCCGGGCGAAAGCTCAGTGCTTTGGCACCATCGGCGGCGGTGCCTGCGGGTATCGTTACCCTCTTGGGGGCGCCGATGCGGCTACCTTCTCCGTGATTAGGCTCCGGGTGAAAACCTTTGACTATCGGTCTCGATGGAGGCGGCGCCTCTTGGGGGCGTCGTCGTGGAGCCCCCGGCTCTTCTTGGTCCTAGGGCATTGTCTTCGGTGGCGGGTCGTGGGCTTCCGTGTTTTTCTCTTGTTTATCTTGATCTGTTTTGTAAGGGGTCTCCCCATCACCTTGTATCTGTTCGGCCGATGTGGTTTTATTTATAAAGCGGGACGAAAGCCTATTTTAAGAAGTTGTATTATTAATTAAAACAATTTAAATGAAACCTTTTACCCGATGTAGTAAATAAAATGGAAGTCCCGTCTGGTACAGGTTGTGCGCGAAATAGAAGCAGTTTGCGACGCTATGAATAAGTATGATTATTCTTTAATCCGTTCAAGGATCGAAACCTCTCACTGATCGGGGACAGAAGCATCCATGTGCCAGGTAATTAAGGCAGAAGGATCACGTGCGTCGCGTCGTCGGCGCCAAAGGGAAGGCGGCGTCACTTGATCAGGCTGGTGATGGCGACGGTGAGGAGCGCGATCTGCGCGTTGTCCTGGCTGTACTGCAAGAACGGCGACGCGCGGCGGATCAGGGGGAACTCGTGGTCGCACGACTGCCCCGTCGACGGAACACTCGACAGCAACTTCTCGACGTCACCGTAGTTTTGACCGGCGATTGCCTGGCGTGCATCCCCGAACCTGTCCTTGATGACGCCGTAGTACTCTTCGCACCGCATCAGCACTGCCATGTATATCGGGTCGGCTTCCCGCTGGTCGCCATCGTCGAGCCGCTGCAGCACCGCCGAGACCGCGCGCTCCGCGTTGTTGGCGTTGCTGACGCCCTCGGCCGCGGCGGCATCGGCGAGGAAAGACGTATCGTTATTGGGGGCGAACGCGCCCCGCAGTAGGGTACTGCAGAAGGTGACGCTCACGCGACTGTCGGCATCGTGGGCCGCCTGGCACGTGGCGGGGAACGTTGTCGCCGGTGGCGGCGTCTGGGTCACGGCTTGCGCGGTGGCGAACGCCGCCGCGGCGACTGTAGCAGCGAGAAGGAGAGCGCAGGTCCTCATTGTTCTTCTTTCCTGTGTGGAGCGGGATGGTCTGGAAATATTTTCTTCCGAAGGGACGATTTATAGTCAGCTCAAAGCTGTAGCAACGCATGCATGCAGTTATGCTAGACAGAAACGTGCTTGTAGCAATTAAGAGTAAAAATATATGTACCGTGCCCATTTAATTCAACATATTAATTGAGATTCTGAGAAACCGGCAATTGTCAATGTCAGCTGAACTAGGTCGCTTTTTTTATCACAGTAATCTCGCGTCTCCAACAAACGATGTATTGGCACAAAAAAACTAAGATAATACACAATTGTTTTAGTTTTAGGGCTCAAAATACAGGGCAGACATTTCAGATGATGCATAATAGGGCAAACAGAATTTCATATACCCAGAAATAGGACACCACGCAGAATGGCTTTCTCCTCACATTTGCAAACATATATGGAACAACTATATAAAACTTCTTACAAATAAATCTAAAACAAATGAAACACAAAAAGTGCTTAATTGTTATTATTACATCACAAACAAATAGTTCATTAATTATTACACAAATAGTTCAAGTTGCACACAAACACACAAAGTTCAGCACATACAACATGAGATATATGGAGTTGAAAGTAGTAGCTTTGTTTGTCAAACCATGACCACCACTACTCTATGAGATATATGGAGTTGAAAGTAGTAGAAGGTTCACCGGACCGGAAGGGGAATGGTACATGAAATGTGTCATGGTTATGTGGAATGATTGGATCATGTCCTAGGTCACTTTGGTTGGCATTTGCGAGAGAAAAATAAAGCTCTAAAATTGAAAGTCAAAAGGGAGGTTTGAAAAGTCAAACTGGAACAATAGTTTCCTAGTGGAAGAAGGAAAGAGTCCTTCCTTCTATCCAACTTGGGTTTGGGTATGGATTCAAACTCCCCTCTCCCAAGCTGCCCTCCCTCTCATAAATAGAGGGGGAGGGCTGCCCCAAAGCACACAACACCAGCCTCCCCACCCGTGTGCCGCCATCCCGTCGCCCTAGCCGCTGTCGACACCTCCTCCTCTCCGGCCTTCTAAACCTAGATCCACCATAACTCGTACCGGCTTAGGCAAAGCCCTGCGGGATCTTCCCTCTACTTCCGACACCACGCCGTCATGCTGCCGGAATCGCGAGGGGAGAACTACAACCTCCGTTGCCTCCTGGAACAAGGGAGAGGAAGGTCTTTATCGAGTACCGAACGTGTGTCTGACTGCGTAAGCGCTGCCGGAACACAGCGTCGGAAGGATCGTCTACGCGATCTTGAGATCGGCAAGTGTACGACAACATCATCCATGAGAATCTCCTCTCGTTAACCGCTTTGTAATCTTCGAGGGTGAGTACTCTAATCGACTTGTTGCTTCAATCTAGTAGATAGATCTTGGCTTGTTTGTATGCATGCGGTAGAAAATTTTGTTTTCCATACTACGAACCCCTATAGTGGTATCAGAGCCGTGTCCATATGTAGATCTGTTGCATGAGTAGAACACAATGGTCATTATGGACGTTGATGCTTTTGTTGTCGATTGCTTCTTGTGTACTTTACATCTTGCGGAATGGTGGGATGATGCGGCCCGGGCTAACCTTACATGACATCGTTCGTGAGACTTGCTCCATGCTTGACATGCAACTTGTATTGCATAAGTGGCTTTGCGGGTGTCTGTTTCTCCCAACGTAGTGAAGATTCAATTTACAACGGGTAATTGATAATACTAGTATCAATATTGTGGTTCTTGTTCGTAAGTTAGAACGACACTTATTGAAAGCCCCAAACCACGTAAAATATGCAAAGAAAATTAGAGGCGTCTAACTTTGTTTTGCAGGGGTGTGCTGTGATGTGATATGGCCATGATTGTGATTATATATGATGTATGCAATGTTCCTTATTGTAAGTTGGCAACCGGCAGGAGCCATATGGTTGTATTTTTAATTTCGTTAAGACCTGCGTGTCTATTATTCAAAGTAGTTGTAATAGTTGATGCTGGTGGACGACAACAATGAAGCGGCGCCATTGACCTTGATGCCATGCCAGTGATGATGGAGATCATGTTCGTTCTTGAAGATGGAGATCGGAAGCACAAGAAGAAAGGCCATATCATATCACATATTTTGAATTGCATGTGATGTTAATGTTGGAATTATGCCCTAGAGGCAATAATAAAGATGTTATTATTATAATTCTTGTTCATGATAATGTTTATATTCCATGCTAGAATTGTATTAAGCGGAAACTTTAATACTTGTGTGGTTTGTGAACAACACCGTGTCCCTAGTACGCCTCTATGGACTAGCTCATTGATCAATGATGGTTAAGGTTTCCTAACCATAGACATGAGTTGTCAATTGATAATGAGATCATATCATTGGGAGAATGATATGGTGGATAGACCCAAACTAAGCGAAGCAATTAGATCGTGTCATCGTGTTCATCTTTGCGAAGCTTTTCCTATGTCAAATATTGTATTCCATAGACCATGAGATAATACAACTCCCTGGTATCGGAAGAAAGCTTTGAGGTCATCAAACGTCATCCTATGAGAGGGTGATCATAAAGGTGTCTCTCAGGTGATCGAAAAGTACACATTGGGTTGTATGTATCGAGATGGGATTTATCCCTCCAAGTCGGAGAGATATACTTGGGCCCACTTTCGTGTCGATATCAACACGCTTGCAAGCATGTGGTTAAGGAGTTAATCACAAAGTGATATCGGATTACGGGCGAGTAAAGTACTTGCTATGAGCGAGATTGAACTAGGTATGAAGGTCGACGATCGAATCTCGGGCAAGTAAAATATCGCGAGACGAAGGGAATATATATATGGGATTGATTGAATCCTGGCATCGTGGTTCATCCGATATGATCATCGATGACTGTGTGGGGAGTCAATATGGGTTTCCAGACCCCGCTGTTGATTATTGATAGAAGATCATGTACGCATATTCTCGAACCCAGGGTCACACATAACGTGTCTCGGCTAGGATAGATTGGATAATTGGTTTATGAGTTTTTGTTGAGTCTCGGATGGGATCCGGGACATCACGAGAGGTTCGGAGTGGTCCGGAGAATAAGATTCATATAAAGGCGATGCAGTTTTGGAGTTCGGAATTGTTAGGGTTAATCGGTATTGTGGAAGCTTCTAGAACCTTCCGGAGGGACCAACGTGGTCCCACCTGTCGGAGGGGCATGGGCCTATGAGGGAGTTCCTGGCCGCATTGGGCCAGGGGTACAAGGCCCCATAGGGCCCAGCCGCCTAGAGGGTTTAAACCCTAGATAGACCTTCTAGAAGGGGAGAGTCCTTGCCCCACTTCTCCCTCCCTGGCCGCCCAAGGCTTGGAGGAGGGAAAGGGCCGCCCCCTCTATATAAAGAGGGCTGGGCGCCTCCATACACCTTCCTCCAAACCCTAGCCTGCTGCCCTTCCTCTCTCCCTCCCATGCTTGTGGCGAAGCCTGCTGCAGAAATTCTCCACCAATTGCACTGTGGCGTTGTAGATCCAATCCATCTCTCCACCATACTTGCTGGTCCGAGGAAGGAGGAGGCGTCGAGTGCTGCGTGTGCATCTCACGGAGGCACCGCCACTTGTGGTGCTAGATCGGATCGGATCGCGAGGAGGAGAAGCGAAAACGACTACATCACCCACGTTAAATGAGCGTTCACTGTCTGAATCTTCAAGGGTATGAAGATCTAATCCAATCTCTCTCGTTGTTTGCATCTCCTAGATTAGATCTTGGCTTTCCCTTTGTTCGCATCCGTAGAAAATTTTGATTTACTATGCCACGAAACCCTTCAGTTAATCCTTTTATGCATCTTGTATTGCTTAGTTCGTGACGGTAGCATTATAAGATGATCCCTCTCACAAAATTTCAAGTTATAAAGTGTTCATTCTTAGTAAGCACCGTTGCTAAAGCTCGTTGTTTCGAAGCACCACGTGATGATCGGGTGTGTTAGATTTTGCGAGTGTATACAACGGGAGCAAGCTAGATTTGCTCATGCAGAAGCTAAGGTTTGATCTTGACGAGCCTAGCATGTACATACATGGTCTCGGAACACGGATCGCCGAAAGGTAAAGCATGATTCATATAGTAGATATGATGAACATGTTGATTGTTCGCCATTGAAGCTACATCAACTCTCGTGATGATCGGTTTTGATGTGGTGGATTTGGTTCGTGTGATCACTAAAACAATGTGAGGGATATTGTTTTGAGTGGGAGTTCACCTAGATTAATTTAACTATTAATTAGAACTCAATTTGTCATAAACTTAGTCTAAACTACTGCAAATATGTTGTAGATCAATGGCGGCCCCTACCATCAATTTTAATGCGTTCCTAGAGAAAGAAAAGTTGAAAAACAATGGAAGCAACTTCACGGATTGGTTCCGCAACTTGAGGATTGTCCTCAATGCTGGTAATTTGACCTCATCTTTGGATGCCTTTGGGTGACCCACCTGCAGCTGATGCTACCGATGAGGTAAAGAATGTTTTCCTCGCTCGGAAGAATCAGTACTCCACAGTTCAGTGTGCTATCTTGTATCTTTTGGAATTGGAGCTTCAAAAAATGTTTGAGAACCATGACCCACATGATATTGTCCGTGAACTCAAAATGATATTTGAGGCTCACGCGGTAGTTGAGAGTTATGAGGCTTCTGAAAAGTTCTTTAACTGCAAGATGGAAGAGGGCAGCTCCGTTAGTGAGCACGTGCTTAAGATGTCTGGGAATGCAAGCAAGCTTCAAAGCTTGGGTATAGTGATTCCTAATGCTTTCGGGATTCACCGTGTCCTCCAATCACTACCACCAAGTTACAAAAACTTTGTGATGAACTACAATATGCAAAACATGGACAAATCATTGCACGAACTCTTCTCCATGTTAAAGTCTGCAGAAGTGGAGATCAAGAAAGAGCACCAAGTGTTGGTGGTCAATAAGACCACCAAATTCAAGAAGCAAGGCAAGTCTAAGAAAAAGGGAAACTTCAAGAAGAGTAAGAAAGTTACCACGCCAAATAAGAAAACCAAGGCTGGACCTAAGCTTGATCTTAGTGCTTTTCTTTGCAAGGGAGAGGGTCCTTTGAGTGGAATTTCCCTAAGTACTTGGCGGATTTGAAGAACGGTAACATCAAGAAGAAAGGTATATCCGATATACATGTTATTGATGTGTATCTCAGTAGTACTCGTAGTAGTGCCTGGGTATTTGATACTGGTTCGGTTGCTCATTTTTGTAACTCGAAACAGGTTCTGCAGAATAGACGGAAGCTAGCGAAGAACGAGGTGACAATGTGAATTGTAAATGGATCAAAGGTTTATGTGATCGCGGTCGGCACGCTACCTCTTCATCTACCATCGGGATTAGTTTTATACTTAAATAATTGTTATTTGGTGCCTGCGTTGAGCATGAACATTATATCCGGATCATGTTTATTGCGAGACGGTTACTTGTTTAAGTCCGAGAATAATGGTTGTTCGATTTATATGAGTAATATGTTTTATGCACATGCACCTTTGATAGATAGTCTATTTTTATTGAATCTCGATTGTAGAAATACACACATTAATAACATTGAAGCTAAACATATGAAATTGAGCAATAACTCGACCTATATGTGGCACTGTCGTCTTGGTCATATTGGAGTGAAGCGTATTAAGAAACTCCATTCCGATAGACTTCTTGAATCACTTGATTTCGAATCACTTGAAAGATGCGAAGCATGTCTGATGGGTAAAATGACCGAGACTCCATTTTCTGGTATGATGGAGCGAGCTACGGACTTATTGGAAATCATACATACGGATGTGTGTGGCCCAATGAGTGTAGCATAACGTGATGGTTATCGTTATGTTCTTACCTTCACGGATGACTTGAGTATATATAGGTATATCTATTTCATGAAACATAAGTCCGAAACTTTCGAGAAGTTTAAGGAATTTCAAAGTGAAGTAGATAATCAACGTAACAAGAAGATTAAATTTCTACGATCTGATCGTGGAGGTGAATATCTAAGTTACAAGTTTGGCGAGCATTTGAAGAAATGCGGAATACTTTCACAATTGACACCACCGGGAACACCACAACATAATGGTGTGTCCGAACATCGTAATCGAACTCTCTTAGATATGGTTCGTTCTATGATGTCACTTACAGATTTACCGCTATCATTTTGGGGTTATGCATTAGAAACAGCCGCATTCACTTTAAATAGGGCACCATCTAAATCCATTGAAATGACACCGTATGAATTATGGTTTGGGAAGAAACCTAAATTGTCGTTCCTTAAAGTTTGGGGTTGCGAAGCTTATGTAAAGAAGTTACAGCCAAACAAGCTTGAACCCAAAGCGGAAAAATTCGTCTTCATAGGATACCCAAAGGAAACTATTGGGTATACCTTCTATCATAGATCCAAGGGCAAAATCTTTGTTGCCAAGAATGGATCCTTTCTAGAAAAGGAGTTTCTCTCGAAAGAAGTGACTGGAAGGAAAGTAGAACTCAACGAGGTTTTTGAACCTTCTCTCAAACTTGAGAGTAGCGTAGCACCGGAAGTGGTTCCTGTGGTGCTACACCAATAAGAGAGGAAGCTAATGATGTTGATCATGAAACTTCGGTTGAAGTAACTATGGAACCTCGCACGCCAACGAGAAATCGTACCACTCCTGATTGGTATGATCCCGTTATGAGTGTCATGTTGGTGGACAACACCGATGACCCTACGACATATGAGGAAGCAATGATGAGACCAGATTCCAATAAATGGAAAGAAGCCATGAAATCTGAGATTGGATCCATGTACGAAAACCAAGTATGGACTTTGGTGGACTTACGGATGGCGGAAGGTCGAGAACAAATGGATTTTCAAGAAGAAAGCAGATGCCGATGGTAATGTTCATGTCTATAAAGCTCGACTTGTCACAAAGGGTTTGACAAATTCAAGGAGTTGACTATGATGAGACCTTCTCACGATGGAAGCTAAAGTCTATGAGGATTTTATTAGCAATTGCTGCATATTATGATTATGAGATATGGCAGATGGATGTCAAGACGGCGTTCCTTAATGGAGACATCGATGAAGAGTTGTATATGCTACAACCCAAAGGTTTCGTCGATCCTAAAGATGCTAACAAGGTATGCAAACTTCAACGGTTGATTTATGGATTGAAGCAAGCATCCCGGAGTTAGAATCAATGTTTTGATAAGGTGATCAAAAGTTTTGGTTTTATACAAACTTATGGAGAAGCTTGTATTTACAAGAAAGTGAGTGGTAGCTCTATAACATTATTAATACTATATGTAGATGACATATTATTGATTGGGAATGATGTAGACCTTCTTAATAGTGTCAAGGATTATTTGAATAATAGTTTTTCAATGAAAGATCTTGGCGAAGCAGCTTACATATTAGGCATAAATATTTATAGAGATAGATCGAGACGCCTAATATCATTGTCACAGAGTACATATTTGGAAAAAGTTCTAAAGAGGTTTGGAATGGAAGATAGCAAGAAAGGGTTCTTGCCCATGTTGTCCAATACGACCTTGAGTAAAACTCAGTCCTACAACGGTAGAAGATAGAGAAAGGATGAGTAAAACTTCCTATGCCTTAGCCATAGGATCTCTTATGTATGCCATGCTATGTACTAGACCCGACATTGCATATGCTGTTAGTTTGACTAGCAGATATCAAAGTGATCCAGGAGTGGATCATTGGACAGCAGTCAAAAACATCCTTAAGTACTTGAGAAGAACTAAGGATATGGTTCTTATGGAGGTGATGAACAGCTCGTTGTTAATGGTTACACCAATGCTAGTTGGAATACCGATCCGGATGATTCTAAATCTCAATCTGGATACGTATTTACTTTGAATGGTGCAGCAGTTAGCTGGAGCAGTGCAAAAAAAAGCGTTGTGGCGAGATCTTCAACTGAATCGGAATACATAGCTGCTTCGGGGGCTTCATAAGAGGCGATATGGATGAAGGAGTTCATTACAGAGCTTGGTGTGGTTCCAAGTGCGCTGGACCCAATGTATATCTATTGTGATAACATGGGCGCCATAGCCAATGCGCAAGAACCAAGGTCACACAAGAAGCTGAAGCACATCAAGCTACGTTTTCACGCTATTCGAGAGCATGTCCAAGATGGTGACATAAAGATTTGCAAAGTACACACAGATCTGAATGTGGCGGATCCGTTGACTAAACCTCTCCCGAGGGCAAAACATGACCAGCACCAAACCGCCATGGGTGTTCGGTATATTACCATGTAATCTAGATTAGTTGACTCTAGTGCAAGTGGGAGACTGTTGGAGATATGCCCTAGAGGCAATAATAAAATTGGTTATTATTATATCTTTGTGGTTAAGATAAATGTTTACATTCATGCTATAATAGTATTAACCGGAAACATTAATACTTGTGTGATTGGTAAACTAAATTAGAGTCCCTGGTAAAGTCTCTTTATAATACTAGCTTGTTGGTTAATAGATGATCGTGGTTTCTCGATCATGAATATTGAGATGTTATTAACAACAAGATCTTATCATTAGGAGAATGGTATGATGGACATACTCCTATAGATAAGTGTAGCATAAAGATCAAGTCATTTCAATAGTTCATTTGCTATAAGCTTTCTGATACATAGTAACCTAATTCCTTCGACCATGAGATCATGCTAATCACCATCACCGGAAGGATGCTTTGATGACATCAAACACCACACCGTAACTGGGTGGCTATAAAGGTGGCATTGAGTATTCGGAAAGTATGTGTTGAGGCACATGGATCAAGATTGGAATTTGTCCATCCATATGACAGATAGATATGCTCTGGGCCCTCTCGGTGGAATGTCATCCAATTAGCTTGCAAGCATGTGACTGGTTCACAAGGGATCACATATCACGGGAACGAGAAAAGAGTACTTATTGGTAACAAGGTTGAACTAGGTATGCAGAGATACCGACGATCAAACCTTGGATAAGTAAACTATCGCGAGACAAAAGGAAATTGGTATCATATGTAAGTGGTTCATTCGATCGCAAAGTAATCGTAGGAATATGTGGGAGCCATATGAATTTCCAGATTCCTCTATTGGTTATTGATCGGAGAAGTGTCTCGGTCATGTCCGCATAATTCACGAACCGTAGGGAGACACACTTAAGGATTCGATGGTGTTTAGTAGATATGGAATGTAAGTAGGGAAACCTAATGTTGTTCGGAGTATCATATGAGATACGGGATATCACGAGGAGATCCGGAATGGTCCGGAGAATAAGATTCATATAAGGAAAGTCCGATTCCGGAGTTTGGGAAAGATTCTGATGTTTTCATTGGAGAGGTTCTAGAAGGGTCTAGAAGGTTCACCGGACCGGAAGGGGAATGGTCCATGAAATGTGTCATGGTTAAGTGGAATGATTGGATCATGTCCTAGGTCACTTTGGTTGGTCATTTGCGAGAGAGAAATAAAGCTCTAAATTGAAAGTCAAAAGGGAGGTTTGAAAAGTCAAACTGGAACAATAGTTTCCTAGTGGAAGAAGGCAAGAGTCCTTCCTTCTATCCAACTTGGGTTTGGGTACGGATTTAAACTCCCCTCTCCCAAGCTGCCCTCCCTCTCATAAATAGAGGGGGCGGGCTTCCCCAAAGCACACAACACCAGCCCCACCCGTGCGCCACATACCGCCACCTCGTCATTGTACGCCATATGCCGCCTCGTGCCGCCGCCGGACCGTCGCCGTCTCCCTAGACACCAACGACACCTCCTCCTCCTTCCCGGTTTTCTAAACCTAGATCGTCGGAAACCCTAGATCCACCATAACTCGTACCGGCTTAGGCGAAGCCCTGCGGGATCTTCCCTCTACTTCCGACACCACGCCGTCGTGCTGCTGGAATCGCGAGCGGAGAACTACAACCTCCGCTTCCTACTGAAACAAGGGAGAGGACGGTCTTCATCGAGTATTGAACGTGTGACCGACTATGGAAGCGCTACCGGAACGCAACGCCGGAAGGATCGTCTACGCGATCTTGAGATCGACAAGTGTACGACTACATCATCTATGAGAATC
Organism: Avena insularis; assembly: GCA_023614405.1. Taxonomy (NCBI): domain Eukaryota; kingdom Viridiplantae; phylum Streptophyta; class Magnoliopsida; order Poales; family Poaceae; genus Avena; species Avena insularis. The sequence goes on from CM042685.1 coordinate 445,199,768, forward strand.
TGCTCTCGTTAACCTCTTTGGAATCTTCGAGGGTGAGTACTCTAATCGACTTGTTGCTTCAATCTAGTAGATAGATCTTGGCTTGTTTGTAGAATTTTTTGTTTTCCATGCTACGAACCCCTACAATTTATGCTCGATAGTGGGTTCATGCCTCTAGTTTCCAAGGGAAGTGACAATAATATCTTCGGTTGTAGATGTGTTGTTTCTACTAGGAAGAAAACAACGGTCTCTTGTTCATGGAACATGTGGACTGTTTACCTTACACACTTTGCTTAAAGCAGTTGTCTATTGCTTGCAACTTAATACTGGAGGGGGTTCAGATGATAACCCGAAGGTGGAATTCTAGTCATAGATGCAGTTGGATGGCGGTCTATATATATTGTTGTATTGCCCAATCGAATCTCATAGGATCTTTTTACTAGTAATTGCATTGTTATGCCTTGCTCAGTTCCTGCCAATTGTGCTGCTGTAATTTGTTTACCCTTCATGCCATGTTGTTTATCTAAGAAGAGCACCTCTAGTAAACTATGGACCCTGGTCCAATCTTTACCATTGATACATCTTCCATTGTTACTTGTTTACTTGCTGCAAACCACCATTACGTTTGACACCATATGTTTAATTCTTTTTTACAGAAAACCGGTGAGCTTGACAACCTCATTGATTCGTTAGGGCAAAGTCTTGATTTTGTGTTGTGCAGGTCTCCACGTTGCTTGCAACACCTGTGTGACGTTTCCTTACTCCTTCTGGTTCGATAACCTCGGTCTCTATTGAGGGAAGACTTGCTGTTGTGATCATCACACCTTGCTCTTGGGGTTTCAATGAAGTTATCCACGTTAAGCACCATCAACAAGTTTTCTAGCGCCGCCAGGGAGGCTAAGGACGTCTTCACTAGGGGAGTCCTTCACTTCCTTTCTCTTTACTTTGTTTTTAGTTTGCTTTGTTTCTTTTGCTTGGTTTTTTGCCTCTTTCCAAAAAACCCAAAAAAATTTAGTCTAGTTTGGTTTGCTTTCTTTATTCAAAAACAAAAAAAATAGTTCCTACTCTATTTGGTGGTCTGTCATTGCCTTGCTTGGTCATGCTTTCCATCAATGGATGGATTCTTTGAACTAGTGCTTATTGGCAAGGTAGGTTCACGGAAGAACAAAAGTATTATTATAAGGAACACCGTTTGTCACAAAAAGGGAAACACTTATGGGAACAAATTGATGAGTTGAATACTGAAAGAACATGTTGGGCCCCCATGTGTGGTTTTGGTAATTAATGACAATCTTTATGGACTAATGTGTGTATTAAGTTATACTTGTAGGATTTGTCCATTGGCATCGCTTGGAGCATGTGTTGGCTTCAAGGTCGATGAAATGCAAAGAAGATATGTTGGGCAAGCTCAATATGTGAGGTCGATGATGAGGAATTAAGAAAGGCGTTCCATCTTGAGAAGGGCAAGATCGTCTACATCGAGCTCAAGTGGAATGCTCAAGGCAAAGGTATAAACTGGCGTGACAGAGAGTTTTTTCGTCTAAACTGCTGATTCCACTTCACGTCCGGTAGTACCGGTTGCCATTTGCGGTACTACCGCTTTACGGTAGCATCAATGGTACTACCGCTGTGGCCAGGGCTTATGAAGTTTGAATATTGGTCTTCCGGTACCAAGTCCGGTACCTGGTCCGGTAGTACCGGAGTTCTCCGGTAGTACCGCTTGAACTTCCGGTACTACCGCTACATTAAGGCTCCAACGGCCATATTTTGCCTAGCCCTTTAAATAGCTTTGCCCCTTTGTCTTTTAGGGTTAGTTCTTCCTCCTCCTTTGTCTAAGCTTTGCCCTCATTTGCCTTACTCTTTGAGCTTGATTTCTACTCACCCCTCCATTGATTCTTGCTTATATTTGAGGGGTAGTTGGAGGAGATATAGATCTACGTTTTGACCAAACCAAAACATCTCTTTGTGAGTGTATCTTTGGGGATCTAGATTTTGGGGGATTTTGTGTCTCTCTTTGATTCCTCTTCTCTTGTTCCCCCAATAGCTTTAGTATCTTTGTTGGAACTTGATAGTGAGGGATTTGAGCATCTTTGTGGTGTTCTTGCCATTTGCATTTGGTGCATCGGTTTGAGTTCTCCTCGGAGGATTTGGTTTAAATTGCTCATTGGAGCTTGTCCCTCTTGGGTTCTTGGAACCCTAGACGGTTTTGTGGCCTTGGTGGCATTTGTTGAGGCCTTTTGTGGCGTTTGTTGGGAGCCTCCAATTAAGTTGTGGAGTTGTGCCCCAACCTTGTGAGAGGTTCCGGTTGCCACCGACAAGTGCACCGATAATGGAAGCGTGGATCGATCCCATTGGGGTGAGATTCACCGGAGAATAAGGGAGGCCTTTTGTGGCGTTGGTGGTTTGATACCACCCCCTCTCCAAACGAGACGTACTCCATGTTGGGAGGAACTCGGTAAAATATCGGTGTCCCCGCGTGCCTCGGTTATCTCTATACCCGAGCTCTTTACTTATGCACTTTATATTGTGATAGCCTTCATGCTTGAAGTAATATATATCTTGCTATCACTTTGTTGCTTGTATTGCTTAGCATAAGTTGTTGGTGCACATAGGTGAACCTTAGTTGTTCTAGGTTGTGCTTAACAAAGTAAACACTAGTTTTATTCCGCCTTTGTTGAGCCACTCTAGGAAAAGTTTTAATCGCCTATTCACCCCCCCCTCTAGGCGACATCCGTATCCTTTCAAATACTATTGCTAGAGATGTGTGCTCTACTTATAATGTTACTTATTGCTTTGGTAAAGCTTGTTGTTGCAGGAGGTATAAACACCTACCCTTTCAATGTGAGTATAATGATAATGTTACCATATCCTCTTATGTTAAAGGAAATTATGACTTTTATGATGTGGAACAAATTGAAGAATTTATTGCTTTTAAGGGTGCATTTGAACTTGCTAGTTTGCTTGAAAATACTAATGATGCACCTTATGAATGTGAGGTTTATGAGATACTTAAATTTTGCTTTGACAATTACAAGGAAGCAAATGGATATATTCTTGAATATTTTAATAGGTGATTTCTATAACCGGAAGAGACTAATGCCTTGCAGGAGCCTATGGAAGAAGAAATTGTTGAAACTGGAAGCTCATTAGATGAAAAAGAGGAGGAGAGTGATTAACAAAAGGAGGAAGAATGGATCTACCCATGTCTAACTTCTAATGAGAGTAACTCTTTACCTCTTATATTATTTGATTGTCCCCCATGCTTACCAAAGGAGGACGAATTTTATGTTCCTGTGGATCCTTTTGAAATATCTACTTTGGATAAAACCTGTGGAGGTTTTAATCCCACTGTTTTTGAGCTTGATAGAAATTATGTGTTTATAGATCATGAAAAGCATGCTTTATGTGATAACTATATTGTTGAGTTTATTCATGATGCTACTCAAAATTATTATGAGAGAGGAAAGTATGGTTGTAGAAGTTTTTATGGTACTGAAACACCTCTCTATGTGATGAAAGCTTTGAAGTTGCTCTTGTTTCATCTTCCTATGCCTGTCACTTTGTTCTTTGTGAATCTATTTGTATACAAGATTCCTATGCATAGAAATTGGGTTAGACATAAATGTGTTTTGAATTTGCTTCTTGATGCTCTCTTTGACTTCAATTCATATTTGTTAAAGTAAAGTACTTGTTGGGAGATAACCCAAGAGTTTTCTTGAGTCTTGGAAGTTATTACTTCAGTAATGACTTCTACTTATCCTTTTTGTTTGCTTTTTGTGGCAAGAATGACCTCTAATGAGAGGGAAGTACGATTTGGGGAGTTGCTGTCTCGAAACAGATTTCTGTCCTCCACCAAAAATATTTTTGAGGAGTCTCTGTAACTCGGACTGAGCTGAAAATTTACGAATAAATCCCCCAGTATGTTAGCTAACTTTCGTTAGTTCAACACTTTTTGATTTGAGCAACAGAAAATGTTCGAAAAAATCAGTTTCTACCTGCTGGTCTGTTTTGACAGATTTCTGCCATTATTTGCATTTGCTTCTTATTGATTCCTTTTTGAGTTCTCTTTAGGTGAATTGAGCTTTTTGAAGGAGTTGCTACAGTATCTTGTGTTTTTAGTGAAAAGGTTTGCTGTTCCAAAGCTTTGCCTAAAGGTCTATATATTATCTTTTGAATACACTAATGTTGCTAATGAAGATTGTGTGAAGGAAAATTTTCAGGTGTAGAGAAAAATGATGTAATGAGATGAAGAATGGACAAAAGCTCAAGCTTGGGGATGCCACCCCGTGTCACCCCAAGAAATATTCAAGAGGTACAAGCGTCAAAGTTTGGGGATTCCCAAGACATCCCCTTCTTCATCAATAAAAATCTCAGGTCTTTCTAGACACTTCGTTTTTATTGTTTCATGCATTGTTGTGTTGTTATTGGAGCGTCTTAGTTTTTGTTTTTGGTTTTCGTTTGCTTATTTTGCTTGAGTAAGTTGGTTGGTTACACCACACTTCTTTTGAAGAGAGACACACTCTGTTTCCATTGCCTAGAACACTCTAGTTTTCACTCTTATTGTTTTGTGAGTGTTCACTTTTGTTAGCACTGCGTTTAGCCTTAGTTTTCTTGTGCTTTCATCTTAGAACTTTGTGTTCTTCTTTGTGGATTGTGAGACAAGCTCACTGATCTTTATTGATTATTATTTTTGTGAGTTGTTTCAAATAAGTTGTTTGGTGTTGGAAAAGAGTAGAAAGTTTCATGCTTAAAGTGGTACAAATGGGAGCTTGTTTTGACTGTGGCTTAGACTTTATCATGTCATGCTAGATCTTGTTTTGACCTTATGCTTAGTGATTACTGTTGTAGCATGACTTTTTCCAAACAATTAGGATTGCTGAATGTGCCTTGAAAGAATCATGTGTTGTTTTAGCATACAAAAGCATAGTATTGTGGTATTCTCCTTTGATGCTTTGCTTGGGTTGACTTGGCACATGATCACACCATGTTATGACTATGAACAAGTCACCATAGCCTCTATGATCATTTAGCCCTTGAATTGTAGTACCACTCTATGCTTTGATTAGTAATGTTTTATTGCTCTACATGATTATGACCATTATTGCTCTCTTAGTTGGTTGCTCCCAGTCTTTTGCTAGCCTCCACTTGTATGAGTAAGCTCTACTCATGCTTCCAACTCCCAAGAAACCAAGTTATTCCAAAGTGTCCACTATAATCTCCTATGCATGGTGTGTTACACCATTCCAAGTATATTCTTGTTTCCAGCTATCTTTCAATTAAAAGTATTTTGTTATGAGAAAATTAGTGATTAAAACTCTCACAAACTTGATGGCACACTTTATTTTTCTTGCCCCTAATAAACTTGAACCATTGTGTCATCTATGTTGTATATTCTTGCACTTATATGTTGGAATTAGCAGAACCGTTTTGTCACGGGGAACGTTTTCAACATTGCACTTGTACTTTGTACTCAGTTGATATCATGCTCTTTTGTCTATGGATGTCACCGGTGTGAAATAAAGAGGGAACTTGTAATTTCACGGAGTTTGTATTTTGTGTTAGAGAAACGCCTGGGCCTCTAGCCTATGCCATGCCTAACCATAGTGACATATATGAAGCATTCTTCTTATAAAAAAAGACACATTGAGAAAATAGGAAAGAGAGAAAAAAAAGCACCATATTCCCATGGTAAATAAGAAGATTGCTGAGATGCTCATTGTCTACTTGCCTTGTCATTTTGGTTATGGGATAGCTCCTGTACCATGTGCAAGGGGTACCTCGTTGGCGGTTCTCCATGATATGCAAATACTTACAATGACAAGAACTTGCAGGTGACTAAAGTTCAGTAGCATGAGGTGTGGCCCTCATATTCAAGGGACTTGAGATTGCCAACTTATACTTCATCAAGCATATACTCCATATTTGTTCACTTTAACCTTAATCACTTCAAGATGATTATGATAGGGGCAATGAGGACTGAAAGCTAACAAGTACAATAATTTTTGGAAGCTCTTTTTGAAACTTGAAATCCATGCTTCCTTTATAAAAGGCCTTTCTTCCACCATTATTTGAGTCTCCACCTTCTACCTTTAGACACCATTAAGAGAGCATAGTTGTCATTCTGTGTGCATTGTTCCAAAGCTTATTGATTGATGCATATTGTGATATTACTTGTTCTTGTGCTACTTATTTCTAGTCACCCTTGTGAACTTTGAAGGTGTCCTATGCATCTATTTGCTATTCTCTGAGGGACAAGCTGAATGCCACTATGCCATGTTTTCTATATGTGAAACAAACAAACGTTTTTTAATGCATATTATTCATGATCTTTGTTTGTAGCCTTTCATGTTGCATGCATAGTTACTATGTCCTATTGTTATAACTCCATATTTCATGCACATGTTTAGAGTTCTTTATTCCCAGCTTTCAATGCTTGCAAATGGTTTGATCTTGATTTTGATGGTGCATGTCACCTCAAAAATTATTCTTTTTATCACTTACCTACTCGAGGACGAGCAAGAGTTAAGCTTGGGGATGCTTGATACGTCGGAAACGTATCTATAATTTTTGATGCTCCATGCTTGTTTTGTACCTACTTTGCTTTGCTTTTTCTACAATTTGAGGTGTTTTTATATCTTTTGTGGAACTAACCTATTAACAAGTTGCCACAGTGCCAGTTGTCTGTTTTCTTCTGTTTTTGGTTCCAGAAAGGCAGAAAATCAATATTCTCGGAATTGTACGGAACAAAAGCCAAAGTCAATATTTTACCGTGGGCGTCACGAAGTCTAGAGAAGAGACGAAGAGGCAGCACAGGGCCACCACACCGCCCTAGGCGTGGGTGGGACCTGCCCCGCGCCTGGGTAGGGTGTGGGCCCTCCGGCCACCTCCCAGCCTCGCCTCTTCGCCTATAAGAAGCCCCCGATGAGAAAACCCTAAGTCGTCAATCATACTTCCAAAAAACCTCCGTAGCGCCGCCGCCACCAAAAGGGAGATTCGGGGGACAGAAAGTCTCTGTTCCGGCACCCTGCCGGGACGGGGAAGTGCCCCCGGAGCCATCTCCATCGATCTCCATCACCATCTTCATCATCGTTGCTGATTCCCATGATGAGGAGGTAGTAGTTCTTCCTCGAGGCTAAGGGCTCTACCGGTAGCTATGTGTTCATCTCTCTCTCTATGCATGATCTTCTTGTGGTCATGAGCTTTGTAATCAAGTAGATCTACCTTGCTACTCAAGTGCTTCAATAGATCTCTGCTCTCCCCATGTATGTGAAAGTGACAGCGTGCACACCATGGTGGAACTTAGGTTTTAGTCTATATAAATACTCTTTATGCTTTAATAGATCTATGCTTTTCCCCACGTGTGTGAAAGTAACAGCGTGCATACCGTGTGTGGCACTTTGGCTAGATTGAATATTTGTTATGAGTTATATTTGGAGTTGGATGTCTCTATGAAATTGTGGTGTTTGTTGGAACCATCTAGCGCTCAAGGTGACAGTGTGGGGTTATCTAGATTGGGGAAGACGGACTTTGAGGAATGCTGTTATAGCCCTACCGATGATTAGAGTGTCCAACCGGAGAGTAGTTAAGAGTAGTATCATGAAGAGAGGATATATATGAGAGAGTGTTCACTAGTGAAAGTATGATCCCTAGGCCTTGTTTCTAAACATTGAAACACCGTTTGCATCTAGATATGTTGCATGTTTGCTTGCTTTAGTCTTTACCTCACCGTCAAGCTCTTTTCTGGCACTCACACACGTTCTCCCACATTAACAACAAGTCAGAAGCTATTTTCTGGCACTGTTACCACTTGTATTTCACTATCTCTTCGCCGAACTAGTGCACCTATACACCTGACAAGTGTATTCGGTGTGTTGGGGACACAAGAGACTTCTTGTATCTTGATTGCAGGATTGCTTGAGAGGGAATACCTTTGACCACTTCCTCCTTGAGTTCAATAAACCTTGGGTAATCCACTTAAGGGAAACTTGCTACTGTTCTACAAACCTCTGCACTTGGAGGCCCAACAACTGTCTACAAGAATAGAAGTGCGTAGACATCACTATCCTGTATCTCCCCGGCAACGACGCTAGAAAAGCTTGATGACGGCTCTATTGATGTAGAACCTATTGGGAACTCCAAGAGCAAGGTATGATGAGCACAACAGCAAGTTTTCCCTCAATTGTGACACCAAGGTTATCAAACCAATAGGAGAAAGAAACAACTTCCGAAGGTGTTGCTACCAATGTGGAACCTGCACAATACAACCAAAATACTTTGCCCCAACTTACAGTTAGGTCGTCAAGCTCACTGGTTTTGCTGAAACAAAGGATTAAACGTATATTGTGGAAGATAGTAATTGCTTGAAAGTAAATAGTAAACAGTAGATTGTATATCAATGGGAAGGAATGGACCAGGGTCCACAGTTCACTAGAGGTGTTCTCCATAAGATAGATAACATGTTGGGTGAACAAATTACAGTTGGGAAATTGATAAATAGAGAATGCTTAACAATGCATGTACATGACATAATGATCACTATGAGATTTACTTAGGCATTACAACATAATACATAGACCGTAATCCAACTGCATATATGACTAATAATCCACCTCTGGGATATTATCCGAACAACCCTCGGGTATTAAGTTGCAAGCAACAAATAATTGCATTAAGCAAGGTGTGTAAAGTAAACAATACAATTGCCCTTGGACAAAGGATTGTTGTTTTCTCCCTAGTAGTAATAGCACATCTACAATCTTAGATGTTTCTTTCACTCCCCCAGCTTACTAGAGGCATGAACCTACTATCGAGCATAAATACTCTCTCTTGGAGTCACAATCAAATACTTTAACAAAGTAACTACTAGCAACGGAGAGCATGCAAGATCACAAATAACATAGACATGATAGAATCAATAATCAATCTTGACATAGTACTTAATATCCATCGGATCACAACAAACACAACATGTAGGATTACAAATAGATGATCTTGATCATGATAGGAAGCTCACAAGATCTAAACATGATAACACACCGAGGAGAAACAACCATCTAGCTACTATTATGGATCCATAGTCCAAGGATGAACTACTCACGCATCACTCAGGAGGCTGTCATGGTGATGAAGAAGTTCTCTGGGATGATCTCCCATCTCCGGCAGGGTGCCGGGAAGAGCTTCGGATCCCTCTCGATCTAGGGACGATGGTGGCGGCGGCTACAGACTTTTTGTGGAATTCTGATCGGATACTTAGGTTTTTCATCTCGGGGGAAATATATAGGCGAAGGGGCAAAGTCGGTGGAGGTCTGAGGGGCCACACCTAGGCGGGCACCCTCTCCTCTGGACTCCATGTTCACCTCTGAAAAATAGCAAGTTCGGCTTTTGTTTCGTCCAATTCCAAGAATATTTTTTTACTAGCTTTTCTGAAACCAAAAACAGCAGAAAACAGGAACTGACACTGTGGCATCTTGTTAATAGGCTAGTTCCAGAAAATGCATAAAAATTCCATAAAGTGTAGACAAAACATAAAACAATTGGTGTAAAACAAGCATGGAGCATCAAAAATTATAGATACATTTGCAACGTATCAACACTCTTCACGACGATATTCTTTTGCTTCCACCCACTTTGCCATCTACATCATCAAATCATGGGGATGCACAAAGTAATGACTATATGGCTTTGTCTGTTGTGCCTATTACTAATCTCAATCAGATTTCTGGATAAAATTTGGCTGAAATCAGTGAAGAAATTGCTCAAAATAGTACTCAAAATCACGTGCAAGCAAATTCAAATGAAGAGAATAGAGGTGCCAGTTACCATGTTGATTTTCCTACTGATTCCAATCTATCAGCCAGTAATCCTGGGGCGGATTCCCCTAGTGCTTCAGATCGCAAGGGTGGGACATCCTAGTTGTCCCCCAGGTCACATGCGCATGCGGACCACCACACGCCTGGACCCGCATGTCCCCTCTTTAAAGCGCCTCCAACCAAGCAGTCGACAACATGTCCGTGTTGCATCCGTCGTCACTGAAAACTACTTCAGTATCTTCTACATATAGTCTCGTTGTGGATTCATCTAGCTCCAGATCCAGCTCTGATGTGTCTGAATCCTTTACATATTCTGCACCCGTCTTTTTGCTAAACCGCGCCACACACCTGCAAAAAGTTATTAGAAATCCAAAAAATTACATGTACGGTACTAGAAGGTATGGTTTGCTTGTAGAAATGGAAGGTATGGCTTTCTTGCATCTACAGGTGAACCTCATTCTCGTGTTGACGCCCTGGAAGACACTAACTGGTGCAAGTAAACGAAGGAAGAACCTGATGTGTTAATCCAAAATAAAACATGGCACCTTGTTTCATCAAATACAAATAAGAATTTAATTGACTACAAATAGGTGTATCATATAAATAAACATGCAAATGGTACAATTGATAGGTATAAAGCTCACCTTGCTATCAAAGGTTTCAAGTAAATGTATGAAATAGACTATAAAGATATGTTCAGTTTTGTTGTCAAATAAGCCACAATTTAGTTGTTTCAGTCTCTTGAGGTTGGAGTTTACAGCAACTAGACGTTAAGAAGATGCTCTTTTATCATGTTCTGAAAGAAGAGGTTTACATGAAGAAACCACCAAGTTTGAAAATCCTGATACTTCTCATTATGTTAGAAAGCTAGATAAATCCATTTATGGACTAAAACAAGCTTCCCGAGCATGCTATTCTTGCGTTAGCTCAAAACTTTATGATCTTGGCTTCACACCATCAAAAGCAGACACTTCCTTATACCTATATCACAAGTTAGGTATCACTATTTTTATATTGATTTATATTAAAGACACCATAGTGACAAGCTCCTAAGATGATTCTATTTCACATTTACTTCAAGACCTCAACAAAAAATCGTTGAGGATCTTGGTGACATACACCTTTTGTTAGGAATTGAAGTAAATAAAATACAAGAAAGTTTACTTTTGACATAGAAAAAATATTGTGCCTCAAATTTTCTCAACCGAGTTGGTAAGCAACAAGGTAAAGCTTCACCTAGACCTTTATTTTCTACTAAAAAACTCTCGGTCACTGATGGAGAGCATCTTGGTGATGAAGATAGTGCACACTGGTGTATCATTGTTGGTGCTCTACAATATCTTACTTTGACACAATTAGACTTGTCTTTCTTTATCAATAAGATTTGCCAATATCTTGATGCACCAACTACAACGCACTGGACAATAGTTAAAATAATTTCGAGATATATCAAGGACACTATAAATATAGGTATTACTTTCATGAACTCGTCTTCTACACTATTAAGCGTTTTTTCAGATGCAGATTGGGCTGGCTGTCTTGATAATTGCCGCTCTACTCATGGTTTTTCCATCTTTGTTGGCCCAATTTGGTCTCTTGAAGTGCTAGAAAACAACCTACAGTATCATGATTAAGTATAGAGCCCGAGTACAAGGCTCTAGCTAATGCTATGACTGAGTTAATATGGGTTGAAACCCTTCTTCATGAGTTGGGAGTAAAGTTAAAATAAAAACCCTACCTATGGTGTGACTATTTGGGTGCCATGTATTTATCGGCTAATCCTGTTTTTCATGTCTGTACCAAACGTATGGAGGTTGATATTTACTTTGTTTGAAAGCGTGTGACAGACAAACGCTTGGATATACAGTTTGTGCCAAGGAAAGGTCAACTTTTAAATGGCTTCGACAAGGCACTCCCAGATAGAAATCTTCATGAGTTTAGGCATAATCTAAATCTTCTACGAAGTTTAGATAACAGGGCCATTAACCATTGTGCCTTAATTATGACTAAGAGGTGGTTTCAAATTGATGTCCCTGGTCATTGGTGTGTTGATGCGGTGGTGGTCTGTTGTGAAGGTTGCAAATTGGTGACCTGTATGGCACAATCAAATGAACATTTCAACAATTAATTCATTTGATTGAACGAGAAAGGGTCAGACTTCGGAGTGTAGCTCCTTAACGTGCATTCCTTTTTGCCGACAATGGGTATCTTCTCATTCGGTGTTGTACTTGCATGCCTAATTAAGAGGACTATTTTTTTTCTTCGTTACACTCAAGAACACCTTGCTCTCTAGAGGTTTGCCCAGAATATCTAGCATCTTCATTAAACTTTATTGTAATAATGTAATCGATAGGTTGATTTCAAGAGGTGGACAGATTTAGACTTTAAGAAATAGCCGTCAGGCAACACTCGTTGTAGTTTTGTACCATGAATTGTATAAAACACGCACTAGTTATGGTTTAATTAAGCTATTCGTATTGTTCAGCGTGTAGAAACATATAACTCGACTGCTCGTCCACATCAACGGACTTTTGGTATAAGCTCATTGGATTGAGGTGGGACCATTTTCGGTGTATGAAAGGCGTCAGCATCGTATCCTTGCCTTTTACCTTTTCCCTTTCAGCTCGATGCACATAATTTGTATATATCCTGAAGTTGTATTATTAAAACAACTAGCACAGTGGCCCTCGTAAATGCGAGGGAATCGTATTTATACGTGTTCAATTGAACTGTAGATTTTTAAAAATCAGCTTTAGAAAATATGTTGTGTAAACACCTTTCTAAGCTGACAACTATGGGAGAGGTTGTTTGATTGGAGAAACTACGAACCGTGGATAAGATAAAAAAATGTATGTAGTGACACCGAGGTCATGGGAGTTCCATTTATAAGATTATTGATCGGATAACAACAATTTGTACATGGATAGACATGCAAATGACAACATAAATATTTATTGTTGTACTATATATGAGGACATTTGACATTCGGGATTATGTATGTTTTTTCTTAGTGGAGTAGATTGTCTGTAGACACTTAGGAAAAAAAACGTAAAGATCACATGCATGTTCATCATCATCAACTCGCAAATCAAGCAAGTCTTACCCTCTAGCCTCATCCCAACGACCATGCCGAATGAAAGCCCGGGAACTACTGTGGGCTCCCCTCTCATGCTCTACTTCCTAAGGCATGTGGTATTCCTCAAATAAATTGAAAATGACATATATTCATCTATCCCATTTGATACACGTCCTTTAGACCAGCTCCAAATGTCGCAATTCCCGTGAAACAAAGTTAGGCCCCCAATTAATAACGACACAAAAATGACATTGAGAACGTGTGTTGTTTGACCAACTTATTTTGGTGCAACCTTTCTGATTTCCTAGAACCTACTTGATTTGTATAACAAACTGAATGTAAAGTTCAAAATATGTAAGCGAATTTTCTAGTGCAAGCTTGTCTTCTAGTCATACACGATCATATTTTGAATATAGAGTTATATGTAGGTGTTAAAGTTTCATGTGTGAGAGAAACTCTCTATAACTAACCATTGAGACACGAAGTACCATATAAAGGCATACTTGAAAAGACTTGATTCACTTTTAATATACCCTCTTAGGTACGCTTCTCCTTATATCTACCATGCCAGTTTTCCCCTTTTTACATGCATGGGAAAAAGGGACCACCTACAAAATATGCGGTATGATAAACAATCTAATGGTTCAGTCTCATCACTTAAAAGGGATCCACTGAATAAATATGTAGTATTTGATTTTTATCCAATTTTCAAGCAAAGTTTTTTTCCTCTCAATATTGCTTTTAGTATATAATGGTTAAATCTTTTGCTTGTATATGATACATTTCATCGCCTTTTATTTATTACAAACAGTTAGGAGATAGATTTATTTATTATTACATAATATAATTTGAGTGCATATGGGAAAATAAAATATTAGTTCTCTCTCAATGCAAAAGTACTAATAGAAGAGGTAAATTAAATTTCTAGCTCACTCCCTACATAATCAATTGAATCAACATGTGTATCTAGACAAAGATGATTCAATCAATTTGAGATGAAGGGAATACTTACTTTGTAATAGCTTGCGAGTGAAGAGTATTGGAAGATCGATGCACATTTTCATGGGGCAGATAAGACAAAGCTAATGATCTGGAGTGAGGCTAATTCTAAGTGAATCATTATTCATCGGAGCATTATTTAACGTAGTTTCATTGGATAGTACAATAATAATGATCTAGAGAAGCTGAGCATAACATTACAGACATAAGCATTACTTTCCATTATAAAACTAATTATTTTTTTGTTGTACTTTAACCATTATAATTATTTGGTCAACAACTGCTACCACTCATGTATTAGTTTCTATTTTAAAATTTTATTTCTATATTTAATGGTAAGTGAGAAAGAATCTTAGAAATTATTTAGTTGCACTGACCATTGAGCTACATAATTTTTTGTTCATGCACCATCTTATGCATGCATGTCTACTCACATTTTCTCTACATGTACAATCCCGCCATATGAAATATAACGTCAAAGAAAATTAGAAACTCATGTTGGAAATCTGCAATGTACAGAGAAAAGCTAATGTTTAACTTCCAAAAGAATTACAGAATCCTTGTTATCTCAAAATTAGATGCACGTATACAATATACAATGATTATTTCCAGTTGTATTTTTCAAGCAGTAACAAACATGCTACTCTACACTTTGAAGAAAACAATAGATTTATAACGAAATGTAGTAACAGGGAGACATAAAATAATCAATCAATTTGCCGTGTTTTTTGGGCCGATGATCGTAAAACAGCACATAATGGATGTCCTCAACTTTGGTTGCAAAAAATAGGTCCACGGCCTTAATTACCTATCATCTTGCACCGTGAGAGGGAAACAACCTATACATTGATGTCGTGTTGCCATGTCAGTAACTCAGTATACACTATAAACCTCTTTATAGATCAATATATGATGGATACATAAAGCCTCGTGACATATACTTGACTTGTACTGCAAACTATTTTCTACTGTGCCGCGTTCGTAGATACCAAAAGGCACTGAAACAAATCCATATGGCCATCTTTATGTAGATTGCATGTTGTATCATAACACTAGTGCAAACTCCCCCATGTGTTCCGGTTGGTAAGGGCCTTTAGTCCCGGTTCCCCAACTGGGACGGGGCAATCGGGACTAAAGCCCCAACCTTTAGTCCCGGTTGCCCCATAAATCGGGACAAAAGAGCGTACACGTGGCCGCTGCTCCGCGCGAGGGAAGAGGAGCAACCGTCTCGGTTCGTAACACGAACCGGGACAAATAACCCTCTGTCGCGGCAGAGATTTGGCACACTTCTCTGCCGCGACAGAGAATTCATTTTGGCAACTTTTTTTGACGCGGCGGCATTTTGGCCACTTTTTGTGCCACGGCAGAGAATTCGTTTATGTTGCTTTATTTTTTATTTTGTGTTTTGCACTCATCAATGAAGGAACCATTATATTACACAAGATCATCATGACAATATAGATCCAAGTGTCGAACATATTACATTCGATACATGGATTTCATGCACTACATACAAAATAAGCTCTTTATACAATCCCTATTGCCTATACACACCCGCATAGTATTCTCTTTTTGGTTTTAGGACTTCTGCATCCAAGAATCCCGCCGATTCCTCTTGAATTGCTCGTACGCGATCCTTTGGCAGAAGACCGTCCCGTAGACGTTCGAGCTGATTTAAAAAAGGAGTCAACCTATATGAATGAAACTAAACACAATTTGATGGTAATAAAAAACTACAAAAATTGTTTAGTACGTGGAGTTGCTCTAAATTTCTATCATTCTCACAGCACGTCTGACGAATGAACTCGCAAACATAGTATCCATATAAATTATTCTCTGGTCCCTGCGTCAGGCACTTTACTAGAAAAGAGTTCAATCAAAATAATAATCAAGCATGATAATAACGGTATCAAAACTAGAATTAAAGAGATGCGCGGATATAGCTAGTGGTGCTTATATCTAGTGGTTTAAATGTAATCTCTTCTTTCCAAACACCCCTAGCCTTGTTGGTGAACCGTTTACAAGCGCTGCCCGACAAAGAAAATGAATAAAAGAAGTTATTAATTACTTGATATCATAAAATTCACGAATATTGTTGATATAGTGTCGTAATGATTAGAATTACCGCTGGAGAATCATCTGCATGTCCTTCCACGTCTCAAGGGATTTATGTTTCGAGTCCATGACTAGTACTCGCCCTTTGTCAGGTTGAATGATTAACAGAATATAGTGGAAGCTGCGCATGCATGACTCATCAATTATATACTTAACATCGAGTAAGCGAAATAGAAAGTGTATACAAGATAATAACAATCACTCGAAGTTGTAAGGAAATAGTATTTCCCTTCTGGTTTCTTGAAACCTTAACGCGTGTACGATATTATCCTTCGTATCCTTGGGTTTTGTTTTGAGATTAGCTTGATGAACCCAATATGGGTCAACGAACCCAATGTCATAGATTTGTCCTCTGCTGCATTCGAGAATCTTCATTCTGCATATTATAGTATGATTATATACATGCAATAAACGAGGTGAGATAACTAGAGACTAAATTAATTACAGAATTAGTACTTACAGACAATAGGCACTGATGATCGATTTGTCCAAGGCGTCTTGATTGAATAATTGAAATAGTTCAACAAATTAAATGTCTATCATGTCATATACTTCTTTCCCATAATGCTTTTTTGTAACCCTCAGCATTATCCAGTTAGCCCCGCCTTTGTGGCATGCATGTACCAGTTATGCAATCTTCGCAATTTTGTTGGAAGATTATTTACCTCCTCAGGTTTGACGAGAGGTTTGACGTACTGGTATTTGTATGGTACTTCACCCACGGGGAAGTACTGTAACTGGGATAAGTAGTAGGCAATACTCATACCTTGAGCAGCGGCAACTTCTCTGTATAGTGCAACTATATCTGGATCATACTGCTCTTCGGCCGCATATTTGCTCAATCCCACATTGGTATGGGAAATCACCTTTAGAGGGGCGCAAGATTATTTCGTTTGTTCTCTGAGCTGGGCAACAGATTTCTCGCTTGCACCAGTACTGCTCTTCGATAGTTGTTGTGTCGCATGTGACTTGAGAATAGAGCGCTCATAGTCTGATGACAGCTTTGGCTCGGGTTGGTGAAGGCCCTTTAGCATTTTGAACACTCGGGATTTATCTTCTTTGGTGCTGGGGAACTCTGGCTCTTTTGGCCGCCTCAGGTTAGCGAAAAACACTATCGTTTTCGCCTCAACGATCGTCGTAGTCTCCTCTTCAGTACAGTCATAAAATCTCTTGGGAGGAACCTTTGGTACTTTTGGAAGAGTCTCCTGTTTACGTGTCGGCGATCGCTTACCACTCCACAGAGTAGCGGTGGTACGCTTACGCTTTTTTCCTGAGGCGCCGGCGACGGCTGCCGCGGCGGCGATGTTTGCGCCGGAGACGGGTGAGGCGACGGAGACGGGTGAGGCGATGGAGATGGGTGAGGTGACGAAGACGGCTACCGCGGCGACGACGACCGTGCTGGAGACGGGTGAGGCGGCGGCGAAGATGGCCTTGGCGTGTGACTTGGAAGCTCGATACATTCCTTTGGCCATAGAATGGTGACATTTGTTGCTTCTCCCAGTTCATCACATCCCCTTCACCTGCAGGGTAGTCAAGCTTCAAACCTTAAAGGTGGGCATGATTTCATCCACCCCGACAACAACGTAGCCCAGTGGAACCGGACAACAATGGTAAGTTGGTGCGGGTCCAATTGGTAAGGCATAGCCGACCGCCACCTTCATTGATATGTTCACAACTTTCACATGTAGCTTGCAGTGTGTCATCTGTGTGATATCATCCACTGGGTAGCCAACACGAGCCATCGTCAGTGCACCATCGCCATCGTCATTGTCATCACCCGGGACCTTGGTGGAAGCCACACTGCTTTTTCGATTATTCAATAGGCCGGTAGCATCGAATGCAGGTTCTACCACCATGTGCTGCTGAGATGGGCCGGTAGTACCTTGCTGGCTAAGTGCGTTAATTTGATCTTGTTATTGCTTTATTCGTTCTTGAATTATACGCATTCGCTCTTTCTGAATATTTGCTTCAACTTTTGCCTTGTCCTTTCTCCTCTTACGGCTTCTATCAGGATATTTCTTCCTATCTTCGGAAAACCAAGTGCTCCATGGTTGGGAGCCTATTGTGCCTCGTGTGCGTCCATCATGTTCCTTATTCCCAAGGGAGAGTGTGAGCTCATCATTCTCTCTATCGGGAATGAAGTCCCCATCTTTAACAGCCTTTACTGCTTTTCTAATCTTCTCGATTGGCAAGGGGTCTTCTTTATGTCGTATGTTATATATACACTTCCCTTTCGAGTCCAACGTGCCCCCATGCCCGTAAAACCAATTCTTTGCACGTTCGATCCAATCGTATGTCTCTGGGATGATCTTTTTAGCACGCAGTTCATCCTCAAGTTTCTTCCACTTAGGAATGCCAGCCCTGTAGCCACCTTGCCCCATAGTATTGTGATACTTATTATTAGCAGCATTTAGCTTATTCGTTTCAGACATTTTCTTAGCTTTTACTGATGTCTTGTAATTCACAAACTCAGCCCATAATGGTTTTAACTTTTGATACTGAATCTTTTCGAAATCCAGAGTCTTCTCTTTCATGACATATTCAAGGTGCAATCTTTTCTTCCAGCTGGTGAAACACTTGGCCATCTTCTTCATAGCCCACTCCATGACCTTCATCTGCATGGCTTTGGCATGTTCTAAGGTGTCCTCAACTGGATCCTCCGCATTTGGATCCAGCTCTACCTTCGGTAGGGTGAAATTAAGCATGAGCCTCTTCCACAGTAAATCTTTGGCCACGGTAGGGAGAAATAAAGACGTTCCCTCTTTTTCCGCATTAGTAGGCCTATTCCAATTTCGAATGACGGTCGGGACGAAGTCCCTAACGATTACTCCGCATTGTGCCACAAATTTGTTTGCGACAACAAGGGGAGCCATTGGTTTGTCGTCGTCACCGATTTCTTCGATCCTGAACCTCTCATGCTCTTCTAACTTTTTGGTTGGGCCTCGTTCGCTCTTTTCAGTAGATTTGTTCGATGCGGAGGGCTAAAAGAAGAAAGATCGTCGTTAATATTTCTATATTGACAGCAGATTATTAATTAATGAATTAATTATATTACATGCACCTCGCCGTTGCGGCCGTCTTCTCGATCACACAAGGCATCGCCTTCTCCCTCACGGAAGGCATCACCTTCAACCTCAAACAAGTCATCTCTTACGGCAAAAATAGGATCACCCTCACCGGAGTTGTTCAGAAACATCGATACATCTATATTTTCTTCCCCGCGGATCACACCTTGGATCAACTCTTCCTTTTCTTCGTCTCTGCTGTGTGGTTCCATATTTTCTACATAGGTGGAAAAGCGAATAAGTCAAAGCAGCTAAGGGAGAATGTTAGGTAGGGTGTTGAGAGATAAAAACCCTAATTTGGAGAAACCCTAATATATACATACACGATAATAAAAATTAGTTTACAATATCAGAAACCCTAATTCAGAGAAACCCTCGGGCTCGGATCCTATCACGAAGAACCAATACCGGAAAGAAAGGCGGCAATCAATACATGGCATAATGCAATGCGCAATAAACAAGTATGACATGTCAGATTTAGAGATCCTACACTAACCCTAGGTGCAACATCGATTTAAAAGGGTTCGGAATGCCCTGGCGAGGACACACCGGCGAACCCACATGTACATAAGGGGTGTCGATGTTTCTTTAACTAAACTAGGGTTTTAAGTTTCTTGACAATGTATGATGATTGCTCAGACAAATAGCTCTTAATTTTCTGAACATTTTGATATATTATTTGTATTTTTCTGACTTATAAATCATTAATTATTGAATGTACAAGTTTATATCAAATTTGAAAATATTAAACCATTTTAAAACAGTTACTGCGTCACTATGACATCAGCATAGGGGTGGGGTAGTTTTTCACCGGGTCTGGGGCTACCCACAGTGACTGACCAGTGGGGCCGAAGAAATCAGCATGCCACACAGGCGGTCAAAGGTCAGCGGGGTCCGCGGACACGTCAAGACCACGCCAGTGTGACGCCATCACGACGGCCACTGTCGGATGGTCACCGGCAACGGCGAAGGAGGGCGCGTGGGGCGGCGAGATCTAGTCTACTCGAATGACGCAAGCAAGGCAAGCCTACTGGTGGCAGCGCCACTATGTTTTGGTCGCTGGAGCAAGGAGAACGGCGGCAGAACGCATGGGTCGACAGCGAGCAACGACTACAGAGGGAGAGGGGGTCGAGGGAGAGGTCCTAGGGGACCAGCATCTCACCGCAGATCGGACGAAGGGCTCGGGGAGGCCGCGCGAGGTCTAGAGCGAAGGCGATGTCGACGGCGGCGGTCGTCGGTGACGAGGAAGATGGCGTCGATGGCGACGATTGCAGACGCCCCTCTTCGATTCCTTTTACAGGGAGATAGAGGGAAACGAGGCGGAGCTCGTGGCAGGGTCAGCAAGGCGGAGCTCGGGCAGCCTGCCGGTGTCGTGGGGCGGCGTCTCCTGTGTGCGTCGATGACTTAGCAGAGAAATGAGATGGGGAAGGAGAGGAACGGGCGCGCGGTTAAGTAACTGGAGCCTCTTTTGTCCCGGTTGGTGCCACCAACCGGGACTAAAGTCCCATACGTCCTGGTTGGTGGCACCAACCGAGACGTATGCTCCACTTTTTTTTTTCATATTTTGGGCTGAGCCCAAGCGGCGCGTGAAGGGGGCCTTTAGTCCCGGTTGGATCCAAAAACCGGGACTAAAGGTCCTGTTTTCAAAAAAATTCACAAATTATCTCTTTGTTCCCGCCTTATTTTTTATTTTGGGGTTTTAATTTGTAATGTTTTTTAAATGATAATTAATTTGGAATTTAGAAAAACTTTAAACATAAAAAGTGTATGAATTTGAATAACTAATTCAAAACCATTATCTGTTTTTAAAAATAATTAATGTAACCATTTAAACTATGAACCATTTAAAAAGTGTTTAAATTTGAATAACTATGAACCATTTAAAATTCTCCGAGCTGGGCAGAATGCGCGGGAGGAAAAGGGCGTGAAGAAAATTTTATGACGATAGAACTGGAATTAAAGTACATAACGCAACTAACACTAAGTTACATAAAGCATGACTGAAAATTAAGATACATAGAAGAACTGAAAATTTAGATACATGGCCTGATTAAGTCACAATCGGCCGAACTTGTTTTGGAATATTGGAGTGATTTAGTCATGCTCCTACCTACACCTGTAATACTCGCCATTGTAGTCGTCATACTCGCCACGGCCGTCATCACTGTCGTCGTCGGGGTCACCGTAGTTGAACCTTGAAGGCTGAGTACGAGTGGGCTAGACTTGAGGGTAGCGCAGGCGGAGGTTAGAGTCAGCGACCGTGTCGTAGGCCATGACGCCCTGGAGAGTCCGGTCGCGCCACCACAGCCGACGGCTGGCCTCGTTGAAGTTAGAAGGAGGTGGGCCGTCCTCCTCGTGCCTGGCGAGCGCCCTCTCATGCCGATCCCCGAAGAAGGCTTTCCAAGTCGGGAAATAGTCGGGATGCCAGTTGGGATTCCTCCGCTGCTCCGGCGTGAGCTCGAAGTAGTAGTGGTTCGTGAAGGCCATCCGACGCGCCACACCTAGAGGGACAGGAGGAACCGGCATGCCTCTGGCGCTCAGCATCCAGCCGACGGGAACGCAGTAGCCCGGCGGGCAGGGGTAGTTCGAGGCGCAAAGCGCCAACGCCTTCCTGGGCGTTAGTCGTACGGTGGAAGCCATGGGAAAAAGTGATGAGGTTGCAGATATGAGTCTAGAGATGCGTAATGACAATGGAGGCCAATCCTACATATATGTAGTGAGAAATGGCGGGAAGAAAACTGCGGGAAGAAATGGCGGGAAGAAATGGCGGGAAGAGAACTGGCGGGAAGATAAATGGCAGGAAGAAAACTGCGGGAAGAAATGGCGGGAAGAAAAATGGCGGGAAAACTTTCTCCTGCAACATTGTTCTCCATCCCAATGTCCACATGTATGCATAATATGGGCACAGCATCACAAATTATGCCGCGATTCAGCACATAACATCGGTCATTTTGACCGAAAGCCATGAAACCACGAACATGATAGGTCATTTTGTGAAGGTTTTTTCGAGACATGATCAATATACCAAGTATGGTATTTTTCCTTGCAACTATGTCACATAATATGACACCACGTGAAGGAATTACATTGTTTGGACTTTTTTTTGAATTTCTTATGCTTGTTTTGAATTTTTCACTTTTCGAACTAAGGTCGAACCTGCATGCATGAAGATAGGGGACGAGCATCGTTAGAACTTGCATTGGATATCTAAAGAAACCACATATTGCGAGTATAAAAATGATTTTTTCAAAAAATCACGGGCATTAGATCATGTACCTGTAGTACAAACCGGACCCACTTCCAACCGATTCGGCAGACATTTGTCCTTTTTACCCGGGATGAAAGGAAATGTTTGAGATATCCCGGTTGGGAGATAGTACATTTAAGGTGGTCTAATATTTTATAAAAATGGGACGGTAGCATTCTGAAACAGCATTTTGGTGGTTGCTTCACAAAACGACCCGTTTTTTGCGATCAGAAAATAGAAAATGGCTTTTCTGTGCGACGAAAAGGAAAACTTCCTCCTGCAACATTGTTCTCCATCCCAATGTCCACATGCATGTATAATGTGGGCACAACACCGCAAACTATACCGCGATTCAGCATATAACATCAGTCATTTCGACCAAAAGCCATGAAACCTCAAACATGATAGGTCATTTTGTGAAGGTTTTTTCGAGACATGATCAATATACCAAGTCTGGTATTTTTCCTGGCAACTATGTCATATAATATGACACCACGCGAAGAAATTACATTGTTTGGACTTTTTTTCAATTTCTTATGCCCGTTTTGAATATTTCCCTTTTCGAACTAAGGTCGAACCTGCGTGCATGAAGATAGGGAACGAGCATCATTAGAACTTGCATTGGATATCTGAAAAAACCACATATTGAGAGTTTAAAAATGATTTTTTTCAAAAAATCACGGGCATTAGATCATGTACCTGTAATACAAACCGGACCCACTTCCTACCGATTCGGCAGACATTTGTCCTTTTTACCCGGGATAAAAGGAAATGTTTGAGATATCCCGGTTGAGAGATAGTCCATTTAATGTGGTCTAGTATTTTAGAAAAATGGGATGGTAGCATTCTAAAACAGCATTTTGGTGGTTACTTCACAAAACGACGCGTTTTTTACGCTCGGAAAATGGAAAATGGCTTTTCCGTGCGACGAAAAGGAAAACTTCCTCCTGTAACATTGTTCTCCATCCCAATGTCCACATGCATGTATAATATGGGCACAACATCACAAACTATGCCGCGATTCAGCACATAACATCGGTCATTTGGACCGAAAGTCATGAAACCTCGAATATGATAAGTCATTTTATGAAGGTTTTTTCGAGACATGATCAATATACCAAGTCTGGTATTTTTCCTTTCAACTATGTCACATAATATGACACCAAGCGAAGGAATTACATTGTTTGGACTTTTTTTGAATTTATTATGCCCGTTTTGAATTTTTTCCCTTTTTGAACTAAGGTCGAACCTGCGTGCATGAAGATAGGGGACGAGCATCGTTAGAACTTGCATTGGATATATGAATAAACCACATATTACGAGTCTAAAAATGATTTTTTCAAAAAATCACGGAAATTAGATCATGTACCTGAAGTACAAACCGGACCCACTTCCTGCCGATTCGAAAGACATTTGTCCTTTTTACCCGGGATGGAAGGAAATGTTTGAGATATCCCGGTTGGGAGATAGTCCATTTAAGGTGGTCTATATTTTAGAAAAATGGTATGGTAGCATTCTGAAATAGCATTTCGGTGGTTGCTTCACAAAACGACCCGTTTTTTACGCTCAGAAAATAGAAAATGGCTTCTCTGTGCAACGAAAAGGAAAACTTCCTCCTGCAACATTGTTCTCCATCCCAATGTTCACATGCATGCATAATATAGGGACGGCATCACAAACTATGCCGCGATTCAGCACATAACATCGGTCATTTGGACCAAAAGCCATGAAACCTTGAACATGATAGGTCATTTTGTGAAGGTTTTTTCGAGACATGATCAATATACCAAGTCTGGTATTTTTCCTTGCAACTATGTCACATAATATGACACCACGTGAAGGAATTACATTGTTTGGATTTTTTTTTGAATTTCTTATGCCCGTTTTGAATATTTCCCTTTTCGAACTAAGGTCGAACCCGCGTGCATGAAGATAGGGGATGAGCATCCTTAGAACTTGCATTGGATATCTGAAAAAACCATATATTGCGAGTCTAAAAATGATTATTTTCAAAAAATCACGGGCATTAGATCATGTATCTGTAGTACAAATCGGACCCACTTCCTGCCGATTCGGCAGACATTTGTCCTTTTTACCCGGGATAAAAGGAAATGTTTGAGATATCCCGGTTGGGAGATAGTCCATTTAAAGTGGTCTAGTATTTTTTAAAAATGGGACCGTAGCATTCTCAAACATAATTTTGGTGGTTGCTTCACAAAACGACCCGTTTTTGCACTCGGAAAATGGGAAATGGCTTTTCCGTGCGACGAAAAGGAAAACTTCCTCCTGCAACATTGTTCTACATCCCAATTTCCACATGCATGCATAATATGTGCACATAACAAACTATGCCGTGATTCAGCACATAAGATCGGTCATTTGGACCGAAAGCCATGAAACCTCGAACATGATAGGTCATATTTTGAAGGTTTTTTCGAGACATGATCAATATACCAAGTCTGGTATTTTTCCTTGCAACTATGTCACATAATATGACACCACGCGAAGGAATTACATTGTTTGGACTTTTTTGAATTTCTTATGCCTGTTTTGAATTTTTCCCTTTTCAAACTAAGGTCGATCCTGCGTGCATGAATATAGGGCACGTGCATCGTTAGAACTTGCATTGGATATATGAAGAAACCACATATTGCGAGTCTAAAAATGATTTTTTCAAAAAATCACAGGCATTAGATCATGTACCTGTAGTACAAACCGAACCCACTTCCTACTGATTCGGGAGACATTTGTCCTTTTTACCCGGGATGGAAGGAAATGTTTGAGATATACCGGTTAGGAGATAGTCCATTTAAGGTGGTATAGTATTTTAGAAAAATGGAACGGTAGTATTCTGAAATAGCATTTTGGTGGTTGCTTCACAAAACGACCCGTTTTTTGCGCTCGGAAAATGGAAAATGGCTTTTCCGTGCAACGAAAAGGAAAACTTCCTCCTGCAACATTGTTCTACATCCCAATGTCCATATGCATGCATAATATGGGTACAACATCACAAACTATGCCACGATTCAGCACATAACATCGGTCATTTGGACCGAAAGCCATGAAACCTCAAACATGATAGGTCATTTTGTAAAGGTTTTTTCGATACATGATCAATATACCAAGTCTGGTATTTTTTCCTTGCAACTATGTCACATAATATGACACCACGCGAAGGATTTACATTGTTCGGATTTTTTTTAATTTCTTATGCCCGTTTTGAATTTTCCCTTTTCGAACTATGGTCAAACCGGCGTGCATGAAGATAGGGGACGAGCATCGTTAGAACTTGCATTGGATCTCTGAAGAAACCACATATTGCGAGTCTAAAAATGATTTTTTTCAAAAAATCATGGGCGTTAGATCACTTACCTGTAGTACAAACCGTACCCACTTCCTACCGATTCCGCAGACATTTGTCCTTTTTACCCGGGATGGAAGGAAATGTTTGAGATATCCCGGTTGGGAGATAGTCCATGTAAGGTGGTCTAGTATTTTAGAAAAATGGGAGGGTAGCATTTTGAAAGAGCATTTTGGTGGTTGCTTCACAAAACGACCCGTTTTTTGCGCTCAGAAAATAGAAAATGGCTTTTCCGTTCGAAGAAAAGGAAAACTTCCTCCTACAACATTGTTCTCCATCCCAATGTCCACATGCATGCATAATATGGGCACATCATCACAAACTATGCCGCGATTCAGCACATAACGTCGGTCATTTGGACCAAAAGCCATGAAACCTCGAACATGATAGGTCATTTTGTGAAGGTTTTTGAGACATTATCAATATACCAAGTCTGG
This sequence comes from Avena insularis, assembly GCA_023614405.1. NCBI lineage: Eukaryota > Viridiplantae > Streptophyta > Magnoliopsida > Poales > Poaceae > Avena > Avena insularis. The sequence continues at coordinate 445,225,856 of CM042685.1, forward strand.
TATTTTTCCTTGCAAATATATCACATAATATGACACCACACGAAGGAATTACATTGTTTGGACTTTTTTTTTGAATTTCTTATGCCCGTTTTGAAATTTTCCCTTTTCGAACTAAGGTCGAACCTGCGTGCATGGCGATAGGGGACGAGCATCGTTAGAACTTGCATTGGATATCTGAAGAAACCACATATTACGAGTCTAAAAATGATTTTTCCAAAAAATCACGGGCATTAGTGAAAGTACAAAGGAAGTCGCCTAGAGGGGGGTGAATAGGCTTTTGAAATTATTACGGTTTAGGCTCAAGTAAATGCAGAATAAAACTAAAGTTTAATTTATTGAGCACAAAACCTAGCCACTAAGTTCACCTAGGTGCACCAACAACCTATGCTAAGCAATACAAGCAACAAGGTGATAGCAAGGTATAAATACTTCAAGCACGATGACTATCACAATGTAAAGTGCATAAGTAAAGGATTCGGTTGAGAGATAACCGATGGACACGGAGACGAAGATTTGTTTCCCGAAGTTCACTTCCAAAGAAGCTACGTCTCCGTTGGAGAGGTGCGATGGCGCAATGCTCTCCGAACGCCACAAATGGCTCACCTCGGGGTGTGGTGGCTTGATGCTCACCCAACGCCACACAAGGCCTCACCCCGGATGCGGAAGCACGCAACTCACCGACGCCACAAAAGGCTCACCCTATTCTCCCAAGTGCGCACCACAAAAGGCGGGCACTTGCTCCACTATGGGACGCTTGAGGGCGGTCACCGAACCCGTACAAGATTGGGGCTAACTCCACAACTCAATTGGAGGCTCCCAACAACAAAGCCACAAAAGGCCTACAATGCCACAAAAGGCCAACAACACCACAAAAGGCTACAAGACCACAAAAGGTCAACAAACCAACCACACAACCGTCTAGGGTTCCAAGGAACCCAAGAGAAACAAGCTCACAAGCTTGAACTCGCCGAATCTCCGAGGAGAACTCAAACCTATGCACCAAATGCAAGGGCAAGTCCTTCTCCCCCAAATTCCAACAAAGCTACAAAAGCTATTGGGGGAATAAGGGAGGAAGAACACAAGAGTAGAACTCAAACCTATGCACCAAATGCAAGGGCTAGTCCTTCTCTCCCAAATTCCAACAAAGCTACAAAAGCTATTGGGGGAATAAGGGAGGAAGAACACAAGAGGAGAACACAAAACTCTCCAAGATCTAGATCCCAATGATTCCTTCACAAAGAAGGGATTTTACTTGGGGGGATTGTAGATCTAGATCTCCTCTCTCAAATCCCTCAAAAAGATGCAAGAATCATAGGAGGGGAAAGGGAGAGGGAAAGCTTCTTCAAGGTTGACAATGGAGCAGAGAGAGAAAGCCAAGAACCAAGAATAAAAGCTAGTACCCACGAAGGGGAAGAGGAGCCCCTTTTAAAGGGCTCCCAGATCTGCCAGTCATGGGCATTCGCGACACCTGGCCGGAACTTTCGGTGGGAGGCCGGAAGTTCCGGTGGCACCCAGCCAACGGTCGAAAACTGCGGAGCGAGAAACTGAAAAAACGAATCATGGCCGGAACTTCCGGCTCTGGGCGGAAGTTCCGCCCAGCCTGGCTCCAACGGTCATTAGACCGTTGACGCCCGCTCCAGAAGCACAACCGGAAGTTCCGGTCAAAACAGACCGGAAGTTCCAGTGAACTTCCGATGCAAGTTCCGACAAAGTTCCGGCAAATAGAACGCTTCAAAATAGAAGGTTACTGAGCGTGAGTGGAAGAAGACCCGGAACTTCCACCGGAACTTTCGGCGGCAAAGATGCCCTAGCGGAACTTCCGGTGGGAAGCCGGAACTTCCGGTCAGGGAAATTCCAGAAACCAGAAAACCAGAAACGCAATAACTTTTGCATCCGAACTCCAAACAGGATGAAACCAATTTTGTTGGAAAGATAACGACGAATATATATGTGAAATATTGGGTATCACCTTGGGAGAAAATATCATGAATATATATGTGAACTATCCCCCAAGGTGTGGAGCCGGAAAACTCGCAAGATCAAAAACCGCAATAAGATATGCAAGTGAAATCCTCAGATGATGAGCTAGAGCTTGTTATGATGGTGACCACAAGCTCTAGATCCTCTCATGGACAAGAACCAAATAACAACCAAGAAAGATGATGCTATGAATGCAAAGGTTTGAGCTCTCTCCGAACGATGCAGACGAGACACCCGCTTGAGAGCCCCTCTTGATAGCACGGCTATCTATCCTAAACCCGGTCTCCCAACTAACAATACGAGACTGGCAAAAGAAAAGCCCTATCAAGAACATACCTTTGCCTTGAGCATCCCACTTGAACTTGATGTAGACCGTCTTGTTCTTCTATAGTGAGAACACCTTTCTTGGATGCTCTTGCTTGATGAAGATGAAGACTTGCAAATTTCTCCCCCATACTCCATGGGGAAACCTCTTCTTTGAACTTGTCTTCATCATTCCATGAGCACGAGGATGGCAAGCTTCAAGCATGAGATCTTCTAGAGATGGCGCATCTTAAGCTCGCCCTTCTTCATCCCTACTTGCGGTTGATCCATCTTGATGCAAATCTTTGCACAAGCCTTGATCGACCTTCAAGCCCCTTCTTTCTTCATGATTCCAATGGGCACAAAGCCCTTGGACATTTCTTCATCTTCCAACCTTGAGACAACACATGGCCCAAGAAATGCCAATGGACAAACCTACAAGTGAAACTCAATTTACACATTAGTCCATAGAGATTGTCATTAATTACCAAAATCACACATGGGGGCATACATGCCCTTTCAATTAGATTCTGTACCTGTAGTACAAACCGGACCCACTTCCTACCGATTCGACAGACATTTGTCCTTTTTACCCGGGATGGAAGGAAATTTTTGAGATATACCGGTTGGGAGATAGTCCATTTAAGGTGGTATAGTATTTTAGAAAAATGGAACGGTAGCATTCTGAAACAGCATTTTGGTGGTTGCTTCACAAAACGACCCGTTTTTTGCGCTCGGAAAATGGAAAATGGCTTTTCCGTGCGACGAAAAGGAAAACTTCCTCCTGCAACATTGTTCTCCATACCAATGTCCACATGCATGCATAATATGGGCACAACATCACAAACTATGGCGCGATTCAGCATATAACATCGGTCATTTGGACCGAAAGCCATAAAACCTCGAACATGATAGGTCATTTTGTAAAGGTTTTTTCGATACATGATTAATATACCAAGTATGGTATTTTTCCTTGCAACTATGTCACATAATATGATACCATGCAAAGGATTTACATTGTTTAGACTTTTTTTGAATTTATTATGCCCGTTTTAAAATTTTCCCTTTTTGAACTAAGTCAAACCTGCGTGCATGAAGATAAGGGACGGGCATCGTTAGAACTTGCATTGGATCTCTGAAGAAACCACATATTGCGAGTCTAAAAATGATTTTTTCAAAAATTCACGGGCATTAGATCATGTACCTATAGTACAAACCGGACCCACTTCCTACCGATTCGGCAGACATTTGTCCTTTTTACCCGGGATGGAAGGAAATGTTTGTAATATCCCGGTTGGGAGATAGTCTATTTAAGGTGGTCTAGTATTTTAGAAAAATTGGGACGGTAGCATTCTGAAATAGCATTTTGGTGGTTGCTTCACAAAACGACCCGTTTTTTGCGCTCGGAAAATGTAAAATGGCTTTTCCGTGCGACGAAAAGAAATACTTCCTCCTGCAACATTGTTCTCCATCCCAATGTCCACATGCATGCATAATATGGGCACAGCATCACAAACTATGTCGTGATTCGACACATAACATCGGTCATTTGGACCGAAAGCCATGAAACCTCGAACATGAAAGATCAGACTGAGGTGGGCAACCTATAAATTGAGGGAAAGACCTATAAATAGATGAAAAGGGTTCATCTTTAGTCCCGATTGGAGGGATTTTGGCAGGCTGGGCCAGACAGCACTAATGATAGGGGTGAGTGTCGACATTATTTCGTGCGGCTTGTACCTTGTCCCGGATGGCGTCACCAACCGGGACTAAAGAGGAACCTTTAGTCCCGGTTGGAGACACCAACCGGGACAAAACACGAGTCAGCACTAATAATACTGGTGAGTGTTGACATTATGTTGTGAGTGTCGACACTATGCCGAGCTATTTGTACTATAAATAGGCATCCTTGTGAGTCTAGTCCTCCAGCCAGATTGAGGCATCTCCAAGATTGTTTTCGAGAGCAGGGACACCACTACAGCCAGTTTCAGGGAGATGTCGCGGGAGCCCAGTCCTCCGGCATCTCCAAGAAACTGGTCATTGAGGCACTCCCTAATATGTGAAATTAGTTAGCTCCCAGGTGTATTGATCTAGTTAGAGAAGTTACAAGCTGCAAGATGGTGTGCGAGAGCAGGGACACTACTATGGCCAGTTTCAGGGAGATGCCGCCGGAGCCCAGTCCTCCGGCATCTCCAAGAAACTAGTCATAGAGGCACTCCCTAATATGTGACCACGCGCGTTTGGAGATCAGATCATAATGGTAAGTACGAATCGGGACAACTTCTTCATAGTTCGGGAAAGTCGTTCTACAAATCGGGACTAAAGGCCCCCTTTAGTCCCGGTCCAGCCATAAAACGGGACTAACACTCAAGTCATTTATTAATATTAAAAACCGAGACTACAAAATCGGGACTAAAGTCCCCCCTATATATAGTCTCGGTCAAGCCACAAACCGGGACTAACACTCAATACATTTATTAAACTTGAAAAATTGCAAACATCATAAAATATCCTTCACAAAATGAGCTATCATGTCTCATGGCATTTAGGTTCACAATATGCAGCCGACCGGCCAGACATGAACTAGAGGTACACAATATGAGCATGAACTTCTTGGCGTATGTCCTTCCTTATGATCGCTTTAGACGTAACCATGGAGCATCTTCTTTACTTAACGGAATGCTTGGGTTAGTTTTCACTGTGAAGGGTGGAATTTCATCAAACTTATTATAATGTTTTGACATGTCTGTTTTGTCCTCGATTCCCATGATGTTTCTTTTACTTGAAAGAACTATGTGACGCTTTGGCTCATCATATGATGTATTCGTTTGCATATTTTTTATTTTTTCGGTCTGGAGGACATCTCCTTCACATAGAAAACCTGAGACACATCATTGGCTAGGACGAATGGTTCATCTCTATAACCAAGAATGTTGAGATCCACTGTTGTCATTCCGTACAACTGGTCTATCTTTACCCCTTCCACATTCAGGTTGACCCATTTGCAGCGAAACAAAGGGACCTTAAAAGAGACTCCATAGTCAAGTTCCCATATCTCCTCTATGTAACCATAGTATGTATCCTTTTGCCCATTCTCGTCCGTTGCATCAAAGCGGACACCACTGTTTTGGTTGGTGCTCTTTTTATCTTGGGCGATTGTGTAGAATGTATTCCCATTTATTTCGTACCCTTGGAAATTCAATATAGTAGAAGATGGTGACGCGGCCAACAAGTATAGCTGATATCCAATAGTGGTGTCATTCAAGAGATGTGTCCGCATCCAACCGCCGAAATACTTCATGTGTTCATATGTAATCCATGATTCAGGCTTCCCGGGGGTTTTGGAGCATACAATATTCTTGTGTTCCTCGATACACGGAGCTGCCAAGGTGGAATTATGTAGAACTGTGTAGTATGCTTTAGTAAAAGAATCCCCGTCCCTACATATCATTGCTTTCTTTTCTAGCATGCTTTTTCCACTTAGTCTTCCCTCATGCCGCGAGTCAGGAACACCAATCGGCTTAAGGCCAGGAATAAAGTCAACACAAAAATCAATGACCTCCTCTGTTCCATATCCCTTGGAGATGCTTCCTTCTGGTATAGCACGGTTATGAACATATTTCTTTAAGACTCCCATAAACCTCTCAAAGGGGAACATATTGTGCAGAAATACAGGACCGAGAATGGCAATCTCTTCCACTTGGTGAACCAGGAGATGCGTCATAATATTGAAGAAGGATGGTGGGAACACCAACTCAATACTAACAAGACATTGCACCACATCCTTCTATAACCTTGGCAGAATATCTGGATCGATTACCTTCTGAGATATTGCATTGAGGAATGCACACGGTTCACAATGGCTACTCGAACATTTTCCGGTAGAAGCCCCCTCTATGCAATCGGAAGCAACTGCGTCATAATCACGTGACAGTCATGAGACTTCAGGTTTTGGAACATTTTCTCTGCCATATTTATTATCCCCTTTATATTAGATGAGAAGCCAGACGGCACCTTGATACTATAAAGGACTTCAAAAAATATTTCCTTCTCTGCTTTGGTAAGAGCATAGCTGGCACGACTTAAGTGACGCCCTTTATCCGTCTTGTTCTGTGTATGCATGTTCTTTGGGTCTTTTATAATTTGCTGGTCCTCCCGTGCTTATGGTGTATCTTTTGTCTTCCCATACACGCCTAGGAATCCTAGAAGGTTCATGCAAAGATTCTTTGTCACATGCATCACGTAGATTGAAGAGGGGACACGTAGGACTTTCCAATATGGCAGCTCCCAAAATATAGATTTCTTCTTCGACATGGGTGCGTGTCCGGTAGCGACGTCGTTCGGAACTGATTGACCGCCGGGACCCTTTCCAAAGATTACTTCTATGTCCTTGACCATACCAAATACATCATCACCAGCAGGGAGTTCAGGCTTCTTCTGGTGATCTGCCTCACCTTTGAAATGCTTGCCTTTCTTTCTTACGGGATGATTGGTCAGAAGAAATCATCGATTCGCCAGGTACACAACCTTCTTGCATTTATGCAAATATGTACCTTCAGTGTTATCTAAACAGTGCGTGCATGCCTTATATCCCTTGTTTATCTGTCCTGAAAGGTTACTAAGAGCAGGCCAATCATTGATGGTTACGAAAAGCAACCCTCGTAGGTCAAATGGCTCCTGTTTGTTCTCATCCCACGCATGTACACCTGGTTTGCCCCACAGCTGTAAGAGTTCTTCAACTAATGGCATTAGGTACATATCAATGTCGTTGCCCATTTGCTTTGGGCCTTGGATGAGCACTGACATCATAATGAACTTACGCTTCATGCACAACCAAGGAGGAAGGTTGTAGATATAGAGTGACGGTCCAGGTGCTGTGACTGCAGCTCTGATCCCCAAAAGCATTCATGCCATCCGTACTTAGACCAAACCATAAGTTCCTTGCGTCACACATGAAAAGTCCGGGAAGTCTCTCTTGATTTTTCTCCACTGCGACCCATCAGCAGGGTGTCTCAACTTCCCGTCTTTCTTACGGTCTTCTTTGTGCCATCGCAACAACCTGACATGCTCTTTGTTTCTGAACATGCGTTTCAACCTTGGTATTATAGGAGCATACCACATAACCTTAGCAGGAACCCTCTTCCGGAGGGGCTCTCCCTCAACATCACCAGGGTCATCTCGTCTGATCTTATACCGCAATGCATTGCATACCGGGCATTTATCTAAATTCTTATACTCCTTACCGCGGTAGAGGATGTAGTCATTAATGCATGCATGTATCTTCTGCACATCTAATCCTAGAGGGCAGAGAGTCTTCTTTGCTTCGTATGTACTCTCGGGAAGTTCGTTATGTTTTGGAAACTTTGGCTTCATTATTTTCAGCATCTTTCTAAATGCGGAGTCAGTTAGACCACACTCTGCCTTCCATCGCAGCAATTCCAGTGTGGTACCGAGCTTTATGCTTCCATCTTTGCAATTTTGGTACAACAATTTTTTGTGATCTTCTAACATGCCCTCCAACTTCAACTTCTCCTTTTCTGTTTCGCAGTCTCATTTTGCATCAGAAATGACCCTACCAAGTTCATCAGCGTGCTCATCTAATGCCCGTTCTTCACCTCCTTCCTCTTCATTGTCTTCCATTGCAGTATCTGTAACATCCCAAAAATAAAACTTGGATCATCAAACTCTAATCATCAAAATTAGGGTTAACAAAAACTATTCTAAATAAAAATATGAAAGCATGCATGTGTGTATGCATCCCAATTTGAATTCTTTTGAATTGCCTTGTTTGTGTGTTTCTTTGCTTGTAAATGGATTCTTAGGTGAAATAAACATCATCTAAACAATCCCCGCACTTTTCCCAAAGACAAATAAATTAAAACAAACAAAATAAGGGAATGGTCACTTTGACCAATTTAACTCCCATGCCTACTTTGGCTATCTCAAGCTTTCAAAACTTAACAAAAACATGTTTGGATCTTTGCACCCCTTGATATTACTCATAACAAGGTACGAAGGCCCACTTTGTGATCATCCAAACTGATTCAAATACATGGTTTAAAGGACAGTTCAAAATTGAATCTTTATCATATGGGAAGATCCCAGTTTTTCGAAAACCACTCAAACAAGCTCAACTTTCAAAACCTAAGCATCCACAGACTCACCAGCACCTGCCTAGCACACCCACCAAAAATCTTTTCAAAATTCAAAACTTGAATTCATGCGGCCATTTCATCAAACACCTTGTAGATTCAAATCAATCAAATCCTAAACACTATTGTGAGCAGTGATTTGAGCCTAACTTGTTCCCTCTCTAGCTCACAGCAACCTCAGTAGATCATCTAGCAAACCTCACTAAGCACTAGCCCCACAGTAAGCTTGGCAATGTCGTCAATGGTGAACAGCCGAAGCTCACCATGTCACCCCAGTGTGGACAGCAAGCTAGGAGCAGCACTAGCCTCGCCAACCTTGTCTAGGAGGCAGCCCACCGTCCATCGCCACTCCCTGTCCCAGCCGCGAGCGTTACCAACCCCTGAACCACACGCACAGACCGTGCCCATCTCGCCAGCAACCATGTCGAGCATGCGCCAAAGCGCCACCCTCGACACACGCTCACAGACCGCGTGTCGCCCTCGCCGCATGCAAATGCGATCACCGCCGTCCCAGGAGACCGCCAGACATCCTCGTTCGCCGCCCCATGCCTCACATCCACCGCTCGCTGTCGAATATGCCGCCTCTGCCGCGCAGAGCATCGCGTGTTCTAGACCATTTTCCACCGCCCCTACTCACGCATTAAAGCCGTAGAGCATAGCTAGGAGACCACCGATCAATTGCCACCGCCGGCCATGCCTCTAGCAGCCTGTAGCCATGTCGCCACCGTCACCTGCCCATCCCGTTCGGTCTTGTCGTCGAGACTATAAATAGAGGTCACCCCCGCTCAAACTCTTCACACCATTCTACTCCCCTCTCCTCACTGATCGTTCTATACCGTTCCCGGAGCAAGGCGAGCAGCGCTTCATCGGAATTTCACCGGAGCCCGCCGCTGCTAGAGAAGAAGGGGGCCGGCGATTGGAGCCGCCCCAGGAGAAGCTGCCGGTACCAGGAGGTTCGCTGTTGTCGACTTCGTCGTTCGCCTGCATCGCCGACCCTCGCCTGAGCCCCGGTGAGCCTCCCACGACCCCCACTGCGCCGCTAGGGTTCGAGCTCGCTGGTGACTAGTTCATTGTCGACGACGACCCTCAGCCATTGATCTTACTTCTAATCCTACGCACCACGTTGCCCTGTACCGCTTCGCACCCCTTGTCTCACTGACGCGTGGGGACAACAACTTAACCAGCCCGCGTAAGCGCTGTGCTTAGCAGGCCCAAGATTGTTTCCTTGACCCAAATTTGGAGTTTGAATTTGGATTTTTCCATTTTCATTCAAACACACTTCTGTACCTAGTTTCAAAAATCAACCCAGCTCGATTCAGTGAACCAAATTGAATGAAACTAATTTTGTTAGAAAGGTCTTGGAATGCTGAATCCAAGCCCGTTGGATTCAAATCATTTGGATCTGTAGATCATCCTTGGTAAAAATAACAAGGCAGAAGATTTTCTGCATTCAAATTTTTTTCAAATTTAAACCATAATAGCTTTTGAGTTGATTCCAACACTCAAAAATCATATTTAACCATACCTTTCAGAATATATAAAAATATATAGGTTTACTTACAGAAATAATGTCCAAGTAATAAAAGAATGCCACATAGGCATTTCTAGTCACTTATTTAATTAAAATAAAAGGGTAAAACCTTATTAAATTGTGACACCACTTTAAATCACATTCCCATGGACTAAAAGATGTGGTGATGACATGTGTCAACATGATCCCATGTTTAATTTGGAGAATATTAAATCTTAAGTAGTTTTTCAATGAGTAGAAATTACTTTTCCAAAAATAAAATTATTAAGTCAAGTGCTTGTAACGTTAGTGATGATGCTAGATCATCTATAGAACCCCCTTGTGTGATGTTTGCAAGTAGTTAAGTATTGTTTGGTGATTGTGTACCTCATATTTATTTCTAGACGCTAGTACCGACCAAGGATACGAGGAGGAAGGAGGATACTACGAAGAGGAAGCCGAAGAGAACTTCAACCACTGCTCTGCACAAGGCAAGCTAACACTTGCAAGATACTTTACCTATGCAAGTCCATACTTGCAAGCTATTAACTTAGCAAGCTTATACTAAGACTGATGCAAGAAAATACTTGCTTGTTACCATGCCAACTATATGCCTTAAGCATATGTGATCATACCCACTTGATACCCAATCCTAGTTTTACTTGCAAGCTTTCTACTTTATTTCTTTATCAAAGCTCTAACTTAGAGTTTACTGAAGTAACTTGTAGATTATAGGAAGATACTTGAAGGTTGCATAAAGAGCATAAAATTTGGCCTAAGTTAGAAACCTTGATATCATCCTAAGATATGAGGTGGTACTTAGTTGAAACTCCACTTGTGTATCACCCCTCATTAGTACTCACTCCCACTTGTAGATGCTAGGCTAAGCATAAAACTGGATCAACTTTAGATGGGAATACTTGGTGAAAATGGTTATGAAAACCTTAGAATGATGGATCATTATACTGAGATGTTTTGACATGTGTTTTCGAACACCAGATGATTTTGGTGATGAAAATGTTGAGGCATGAGCCTTATCCCTTTATAAAACTGATGGTTGTCTGGATGCGATACCATTCCAATTTTACCGTACAACCACAATACCCGAAAATTTGGGTAGGGCTTGACTGGAAACTTATATACCTTAGTATTGGTTCCCTCCCGGCCAAGGTCTGAGCTGAGGCTACCTTGTGAAGATTGTCCACCTGTGCAGTACCCAAGATGACAGTTAGTCATGGCTGGGAGGCCAAACTCACAGGAGAGGTGGTTATACTAGGGCGTGTAATTGAAAGGTTAAGATTGATTATCCGCATACTGAGTATGGTGAATTCAGGATTTGTTCCTGACGGATATTGTGGTGAAAGTGTATAATCTCTGGAGAGTTTCAAACTATTCGAATAGCCGCGTCCGCGGTTATGGACAGTTGGAGTGGCCATACTGTTCCCCCGTCAGATGTTTTCAAAATGACTTGTGAAATGACTTGAGACTTTGACTTGACTACAACAGAGTTGTGACATGAGATACAAGTTCCCACTTAGGAGTTATAAAACTGTGACTAGCTTTCTCGTGCTCTTGAACTTAGTAGAGGTAAATCTGGCTTTTTGCAAAACAACCCTAGAGCTTAGTGTCCTACTACAAAAAATCCCTTCACTTGTTAGTATTAGTTTGCGAGTACTTAAAGAGTACTCATGGCTTTGTCCCTAGCTATTCCCATGGCCAGACTATGAAGAGGAGTACCAGGATGATGGACCCCAGGAAGGTTACGACAACTAGGATCATCTCCCATCGTCAGCATTGCCTGTGACCCCGAAGATGGAGCTTCGCCTACTCTACCTTTATTATTACGTATTTCCGCTGCTTGAATTGTATTAAGAACTGGATCATGAGATCCTTATTTGTGTAAGACCTTATGTATGGTTTGTAATGGATGATGTACTGTGGTATCCAATTCTGTTATTTCTCGCAAAAATGGTAATCCTGGGATTGCAATGTATGGCATAACAGGCATCTGGGATTAAAAATCCGGGTGTTGACAAGTTGGTATCAGAGCCATCCTGACCATAGGAGACCCTAGTTAGACTGGACGTTGGAATCAAAAACTTAGTTTCAAAACCAAAGGAAAAATTTATTTACAAAAACTTATTCCCATTCTTATCACTTTGCTTATTTCATGAAAATTCATGTTCTTCAAAAACTCTTGCAATATACATAAAACTTGACACACTTGATCACTCTACTAACTTACTCATCCTATATTCTTATAGATGGACGTGAAGTACAACAAGTTTTATCAGTTGGGGAATGGAGGAGACCTTATCTTTCAGAGGGATTTGGACCAGCTTTCGGAACTTCTGGAGCATCCTCACCCCGAGTTCTTCGGAGCTCAGCTCAATGATCAAGGAGGAGGAGATCTGGAGTGGCTAATTGTTGCAAGTCTTAGAGGAAAGATTGAACCTCCCACTGCAGAGGGAATTTAGTTTACCTTAAGAGAGAACAACTGGCTCGATGGACTTGCCAGGGCCATGCAGGAAGCTCTTGCCCGTCTGTGTGGGCAGAGTATCAACCAGATCAAGGGAACCCGCTTTGAGTTTTGCCCAAGGCGTGATGCTAATGGACAACCATTGGAAGCCCCATACCACCATGAGCTGAAGACCCAATTGGACCACCTTAGCTTCATGATGTACGATCGTCAGCAAGAATTGGACAATTGTCGTGACTACTCCAATCACAAGTCTGCCATCATCAAGACGAATGATCAAACCATATCCATGCTAGCAAAGGATCGCAAGTCTCGCCGCCAGCTTGACAATAAGGAGCACATCATTGCCCGTCTTCGCCACCGTATCTCGTCTTTGGAGGAGACCATTCACGAGAGAGACATGCAGTTGGAGGAAAGGGAGAATGCCGGAGAGGATCTTCGTGGAGACCCTTACTCCTATCTTAGCGATGATGATGATTTTCTGGAGGATCAGGCTATGGACTTCTTCACCGATGAGGATGATTTCGCCTTCATCGATGATGATGAGGATGACGACCGCACCGACTCCGAGGAGTAGTAGCACTTGAGCACTAGCGTAGTGAGTAGTATTCGGTCCCACTGTATTGTAGTTTCCAGAATGGTTCCTAAAACCATCTATTTTTCTGGTTTCGTGGTGTGTGTTTGTATCGTGTGCTATGAGTGAATGAATGAAAAGCAAGTTGCTAGAAAATCTGAGTCAAACTTTAAAGGCTTTTCAAAATCCCAGAACCTTAGAATTTTCCCTCTTTTCTCATGATCTATCTCAATCTTCAGATGCCACGCGGCGGAAGTGGTTCATCCCCGGACCCGATGTTGCAGATCCTGCAAATGTTGGTTTCTGACCGCGAAGCTGAAAGAGTCGAACGTCAAGCCAACCTAGCCACCCTTTAGCAGATAGTCAAGCTGGCCCACAACAACCAAGGCCAAGGAAATCAGGACAACCATGGATCTAAGCTCAAGAATTTCCAGAATACCAACCCACCTGTTTTCACTAAGTCAGAAGAGCCCCTAGATGCCGACGATTGGCTGCAAACCATGGAAAATAACCTAGAAGTTGCCGGAGTGGAAGCTAATGAGAAAGTTCTGTTCGCCACCCACTATCTAGCCGGAGATGCAAGGGCATGGTGGAACAGCGTTCGTGCAATGACCGGAGGACAGATGATGACCTAGGAGGAATTCAAGGTCAAGTTCAGCAGAACCCATGTCCCACCAGGTTTGATCAAGAGGATGAGAGATGAGTTCAGAGAACTGAAGCAAGGAAGGATGACCGTGGTGGAATACCGTGACAATTGTTTTTCATTAGCTAGGTATGCCCCGGATGAGATCGACACCGAAGCCAAGAAGAAGGAGAGATTCTTGAATGGTCTGCACGATGAGATGCAGACGGTGTTAGTCAATATCCCCTTTGCTGATATTGAAGCCCTTGTCAAATCTGCTATCCAGATGGAAGGAAAGATCAACCAAGCCAATGAGAACCGCAAGCGTCGCATGATGCATCGGCCAGGAACCCATCAGACCCCAAAGTATCGCCCTAACCCATCTCCAGGATTTGCCCCTAGAACCAACAGACCCCCGATGAACCGCCCGATTTATCCCAACCGTGGAGTCCCTAGGCCCGGAGGAAATCACAACAACCCCGGCAACTCTAGAAATTTCAACCGTGCCCCACCCAAGTTCAACAACAACAATGCTACCGCTAACACCAACACTGCCCCAAGAACTGGAAGCAATGTTGTGCCTGTTGCAGCAAAGGACAAGTCGCAAGTGACTTGTTATGACTGTGGAAATAAAGGTCACTACTATAACGAGTGCCCTAATAAGAAGAATGCCGCAGCCCCCAATGCAAATGCCCTAGCTCAGCAGCAGCATCGTGTTCAGCCTGGAAGAAGGTTTGCCCCAGGGAATTCGCTCAACCGCAACGGCCGTCTTTTTCTCATGCATGCTGAAGAAGCTCAGGAAGCGCCAGACGTCGTGTTGGATATGTTTTCTGTTAATTCAGTACTTGCTCGAGTGTTGTTTGATTCTGGTGCATCGTACTCATTTGTCACCGAAGAATTTGCATGCACTAGTAAAATTCAACCAACCAAACTGAAGCATGTTATGATCGTTCAAATTCCCGGATCAACCACCAAGGCTAGGCAAATTTGCAAAGTCGTCCCTATCCGAATCCATGGCATAGATTTTTATGCTAATTTGATAGTACTCGGAACTAAAGGTTTGGAAGTAGTACTAGGAATGGATTGGATGTCCAAACATAGGATTGATTAACTGTGCCAAGAAAGCCATAACCATGACCAGTACAGTCGGAATATCAGTCGAGCATATATCTAAAACCTTACCTCGCCAATTCAAGTGCAACAAGAGTATAGCCCAACCTACCATTTACCAAGTCCGGATAGTCTGTGAATACCCTGATGTATTTCCAGATGTTTTGCCCGGTATGCCCCCAGATCGGGATATCGAGTTTATCATTGAACTCATCCCCGGAACTGGGCCCATAGCCCAGAGACCGTATAGTATGAACCCGTCTGAACTAGAAGAACTAAAGAAGCAACTAGATGCCATGCTGGAAATTGGATTAATTCAACCAAGTGCGTCACCATGGAGATCACCTGTTTTCTTTGTGGACAAGAAAGATGGAGGTAACCGTTTTGTACGGATTATCGGAAGTTGAATGATGTCACCATCAAGAACAAATACCCATTGACAAAGATAGAAGATTTGTTTGATAAGTTGACCGGTGCCAAAGTGTTTTCTAAGATTGATCTTAGAACAGGCTATCATCAACTCAAGATTCGCACAGAGGACATTCCAAAGACTGCCTTTACCACTAGATATGGATTATACGAGTATACTGTCATGTCTTTTGGATTAACCAATGCCCCCGCTTATTTCATGAATCTCATGAATAAGATTTTTATGGACTTCCTGGATAAGTTTGTCGTTGTTTTCATCGATGACATTCTGATTTATTCCAAATCATAAGAAGAACATGAGCTACACCTAAGGACCATTTTTGGAACCCTTAGAGAGCATCAGTTGTATGCCAAGTTTAGCAAATGTGAATTCTGGTTACAGGAGGTAGGATTCCTCGGCCACATTGTATCAGCCGGAGGAATTGTCGTTGACCCTGCAAAGGTGAAAGATGTCGAAGATTGGCAAGCTCCAACCACTCAAACCCAAGTTCGTGCATTTCTCGGATTGGCGGGATACTACCGCAAGTTCGTAGAAGGATTCTCGAGTATCGCCAGACCCATGACCCAATTGCTGAAGAAGGACAAGAAGTTTGAATGGACCGGCAAATGTGAAGCGAGTTTTCAAGAACTCAAGAGGAGATTGATTTCAGCCCCAATCTTAATCATGCCGGATATCACGAAGCCCTTCGACGTGTATTGCGATGCATCCAATATCGGTCTCGGATGTGTGCTAATGCAAGAAGGCAAAGTTATATCTTATCTATCTCGACAACTGAAGCAACATGAGCAAAATTACCCAACCCATGACCTCGAACTCGTAGCCGTAGTTCTAGCCCTAAAGACATGGAGGCATTACCTGATGGGAAACCGTTGTGAGATTTATTCGAATCACAAGAGCCTGAAGTATATATTCACTCAGAAGGGGCTGAATATGAGGCAGAGAACATGGATTGAGCTAATCAAGGATTACGATCTGGACATTCACTATCACCCTGGTAAAGCCAATGTGGTATCAGATGCCCTTAGCAGATTGCCGTGCTGCCTGAACTCCATGATTTTGAAGGAGTAACAAAGCTTGCACAAAGAGATGGAAGATTTTTGAATAGAATTAGTAAGTGAAGGATTTTTGGCTAGCATAGAACTTCAACCCACTTTGATTAGCCAGATCAAAGAGGCGCAGAAAGGAAATCCTAGTATCGACGGAATCAAGCGTCGTATTGGTACAGGCAAAGTACCCGGATTCACCAAAGATGAAGAAGGAGTTCTGTGGTACAGAGGACGACTTTGTGTACCAGCAGATTCTGAGTTGAAAGAAGTTATTTTGAAGGAAGCTCATGATACTCTTTATTCTATCCACCCGGAGGAACTAAGATGTATCAAGATTTGAAAGAGCAATTTTGGTGGCATAAGATGAAGAGAGAAATCGGAAGCTATATCGCCAAGTGTGATATATGTCAGCGAGTCAAGGCAGGACATCAAAGACCCACTGGATTGTTGCAACCATTGCAGATTCCGAAATGGAAATGGGATTCCGTTGGAATGGACTTTATCACCGGATTGCCTACTTCTAGTAGGGGAAATGACTCTATCTGGGTCATAGTGGACAGATTGTCCAAAGTCGCCCATTTCTTACCCATCAATACCACATATCAGAGTTCGAAGCTAGTGGAGTTATACATCGCTAGAATCGTTAGTTTGCATGGAGTTCCCAAGAACATTGTATCGGATCAAGGAACTTAGTTTACCTCAAGATTCTAGAAGAAAGTCCAAGAAGGTTTAGGAACCCGCCTAGATTTCAGCACCGCGTATCACCCTCAGACCGATGGACAGACGGAGCGAGTAAATAAAATACTCGAAGATATGCTGAGAGCCTGTGTGTTAGAATATGGATCTAAGTGGGAAGACTGTCTGCCGTTTGCAGAATTTTCATACAACAATAGTTATCAAGCTAGTTTGCAAATGGCCCCATTTGAATTCATGTACGGAAGGAAGTGTCGCACCCCTTTGAACTGGTCGGAAGTAGGAGAGAGTCAGATTTTCGGACCTGACATCCTGCGAGAAGCAGAAGAGAAGGTTCACAAGATTCGTGAGCACCTCAAGACATCCCAGTCCAGACAGGAGAGTTACGCCGACAAGAGACGTCGAGACCTCGCCTTCAACATAGGAGATTTTGTATATCTGAAAGTGTCGCCATTGAAGGGAATGCAGCATTTCCAACTAAAAGGAAAGTTAGCCCCCAGATATATCAGACCCTTCAAGATTCTGAACCGTCGAGGATAAGTGTCGTATCAATTGGAACTGCCTGAAGAGATGTCAGCCGTGCACAATGTGTTCCATATCTCATTACTTCGCAAGTGTCTCGAAGTTCCAGAGAAGACCGAAGTGTTCAAGAATATCGATCACCAGACCATAGAGATCAACGATGACCTGACATATCCCGAAGTACCCATCCGTATTTTGGAAGAAGCCTTCAGAACTACCAGAACCCGAAGCATCAAGTTTCTCAAGATTCAGTGGATCAACCACACTGAATAGGAAGCTACCTGGGAGCGCGAAGATCACATCAGGACGGAGTTTCCCGATCTCTTCAAATCCTAGGTAATCTTTTTCGTCCTTTTTCAAATCTCGGGACGAGATTTTGTTTAAGGGGGGAAGGTTTGTAACATCCCAAAAATACTAAACTTGGATCATCAAACTCTAATCATCAAAATTAGGGTTAACAAAAACTTTTCTAAATAAAAATATGAAAGCATGCATGTGTGTATGCATCCCAATTTGAATTCTTTTGAATTGCCTTGTTTGTGTGTTTCTTTGCTTGTAAATTGATTCTTAGGTGAAATAAACATCATCTAAACAATCCCCACACTTTTCAAAAAGACAAATAAATCAAAATAAACAAAATAAGGGAATGGTCACTTTGACCAATTTAACTCCCATGCCGACTTTGGCTATCTCAAACTTTCAAAACTTAACAGAAACATGTTTGGATCTTTGCACCCCTTGATAGTACTCATAACAAGGTACGAAGGCCCACTTTGTGATCATCCAAACTCATTCAAATACATGGTTTAAAGGACATTTCAAAATTGAATCTTTATCATATGGGAAGATCCCAGTTTTTCAAAAACCACTCAAACAAGCTCAACTTTCAAAACCCAAGCATCCACAGACTCACCAGCACCTGCCTAGCACACCCACCAAAAATCTTTTCAAAATACAAAACTTGAATTCATGCGGCCTTTCATCAAACACCTTGTAGATTCAAATCAATCAAATCCTAAACACTATTGTGAGCAGTGATTTGAGCCTAACTTGTTCCCTCTCTAGCTCACAGCAACCTCAGTAGATCATCTAGCAAACCTCACTAAGCACTAGCCCCACTGTAAGCTTGGCAATGTCATCAATGGTGAACAGCCGAAGCTCACCATGTCACCCCAGTGTGGACAGCAAGCTAGGAGCAGCACTAGCCTCGCCAACCTTGTCTAGGAGGCAGCCCACCATCCACCGCCACTCCTGTCCCACCCGCGAGCGTTACCAACCCCTGGACCACACGCACAGACCGTGCCTAGCTCGCCAGCAACCATGCCGAGCATGCGCCAGAGCGCCACCCTCGACACACGCCCACAGACCGCGTGCCGCCCTCGCCGCGTGCATACGCGATCACCACCGTCCCAGGAGACCGCCAGACATCCACGTTCGCTGCCCCATACCTCACAGCCACCGCTCGCCGTCGAAGACGCCGCCTCTGCCGCGCAGAGCATCGCGTGTTCCAGACCGTTTGCCACCGCCCCTACTCGCGCATTAAAGCCGTAGAGCATCGCTAGGAGACCACCGATCGATCGCCACCACCGGCCATGCCTCTAGCAGCCCGTAGCCATGTCGCCACCGTCGCCTGCCCATCCCGTTCGGTCTCGTCGTCGAGACTATAAATAGAGGCCTCCCCCGCTCAAACTCTTCACACCATTCTATTCCCCTCTCCTCACTGATCGTTCTATCCCGTTCCCGGAGCAAGGCGAGAAGCGCTTCGCCGGAATTTCAACGGATCCCGCCGCTGCTGGAGAAGAAGGGGGCCAGCGATTGGAGCCGCCCCAGGAGAAGCTGCCGGTACCAGGAGGTTCGCCGTCGTCGACTTCGTCGTTCGCCCGCATCGCCGACCCTCGCCTGAGCCCCGGTGAGCCTCCAATGACCCCCACTGCGCCGCTAGGGTTCGAGCTCGTCGGTGACTCGTTCATCGTCGACGACGACCCTCAGCGGTTGATCTTACTTCTAATCCTACGCACCACGTTGCCCCGTACCGCTTTGCACCCCCTGTCTCACTAACGCGTGGGGACAGCAACTTAACCAGCCCGCGTAAGCGCTGTGCTTAGCAGGCCGGCCCAGTATCGTTTCCCGCGCAGCCCAGTAGTTTAAATTTGGATTTTTCCATTTTCATTCAAACACACTTCTGTACCTAGTTTCAAAAATCAACCCAGCTCGATTCAGTGAACCAAATTGAATGAAACCAATTTTGTTAGAAAGGTCTTGGAATGCTGAATCCAAGCCCGTTGGATTCAAATCATTTGGATCTGTAGATCATCCTTGGTAAAAATAACAAGGCAGAAGCTTTTCTGTATTCAAACATTTTTCAAATTTAAACCATAATAGCTTTTGAGTTGATTCCAACTCTCAAAAATCATATTTAACCATACCTTTCGGAATATATAAAAATATATAGGTTTACTTGCAGAAATAATGTCCAAGTAATAAAAGAATGCCATATAGGCATTTCTAGTCACTTATTTAATTAAAATAAAAGGGTAAAACCTTATTAAATTGTGACACCACTTTAAATCACATTCCCATGGACTAAAAGATGTGGTGATGACATGTGTCAACATGATCCCATGTTTAGTTTGGAGAATATTAAATCTTAAGTAGTTTTTCAATGAGTAGAAATTACTTTTCCAAAAATAAAATTATTAAGTCAAGTGCTTGTAATGTTAGTGATGATGCTAGATCATCTATAGAACCCCCTTGTGTGATGTTTGCAAGTAGTTAAGTATTGTTTGGTGATTGTGTACCTCGTATTTATTTCTACACGCTAGTACCGACCAAGGATACGAGGAGGAAGGAGGATACTACGAAGAGGAAGCCGAAGAGAACTTCAACCACTGCTCTACACAAGGCAAGCTAACACTTGCAAGATACTTTACCTATGCAAGCCCATACTTGCAAGCTATTAACTTAGCAAGCTTATACTAAGACTGATGCAAGAAAATAGTTGCTTGTTACCATGCCAACTATATGCCTTAAGCATATGTGATCATACCCATTTGATACCCAATCCTAGTTTTACTTGCAAGCTTTTTACTTTATTTCTTTATCAAAGCTTTAACTTAGAGTTTACTGAAGTAACTTGTAGATTCTAGGAAGATACTTGAAGGTTGCATAAAGAGCGTAAAATTTGGCCTAAGTTAGAAACCTTGATATCATCCTAAGATATGAGGTGGTACTTAGTTGAAACTCCACTTGTGTATCACCCCTCATTAGTACTCACTCCCACTTGTAGATGCTAGTGCTAAGCATAAAACTTGATCAACTTTAGATGGGAATACTTGGTGAAAATGGTTATGAAAACCTTAGAATGATGGATCATTATACTGAGATGTTTTGACATGTGTTTCCGAACACCAGATGATTTTGGTGATGAAAATGTTGAGGCATGAGCCTTATCCCTTTATAAAACTGATGGTTGTCTGGATGCGATACCATTCCAATTTTACCGTACAACCACAATACCCAAAAATTTGGGTAGGGCTTGACTGGAAACTTATATACCTTAGTATTGGTTCCCTCCCGGCCAAGGTCTGAGCTGAGGCTACCTTGTGAAGATTGTCCACTGCAAGACTCCAAGATGACAGTTGGTCATGGTTGGGAGGCCAAACTCGCAGGAGAGGTGCTTATACTAGGGCGTGTAATTGAAAGGTTAGGATTGATTATCCGCATACTGAGTATGGTGAATTCAGGATTTGTTCCTGACGGATGTATCGAATGTTGTGGTGAAAGTGTACAATCTCTGCAGAGTGTCAAACTATTCGAATAGCCGCGTCTGCGGTTATGGACAGTTGGAGTGGCCATACTGTTCCCCCATCACATGTTTTCAAAATGACTTGAGACTTTGACGTGACTACAACAGAGTTTTGACATGAGATACAAGTTCCCACTTAGGAGTTATAAAACTGTGACTAGCTTTCTCGTGCTCTTGAACTTAGTAGAGGTAAATCTGGCTTTTTGCAAAACAACCCTAGAGCTTAGTGTCCTACTACAAAAACCCCCTTCACTTGTTAGTATTAGTTTGCAAGTACTTAAAGAGTACTCATGGCTTTGTCCCTAGCTATTCCCGTGGCCAGACTATGAAGAGGAGTACCAAGATGATGGACCCCAGGAAGGTTACGACAACTAGGATCATCTCCCATCGTCAGCATTGCCTGTGACCCCGAAGATGGAGCTTCGCCTATGCTACCTTTATTATTACGTATTTCCGCTGCTTGAATTGTATTAAGAACTGGATCATGAGATCCTTATTTGTGTAAGACCTTATGTATGGTTTGTAATGGATGATGTACTGTGGTATCCAATTCTGTTATGTCTCGCAAAAATAGTAATCCTGGGATTGCGATGTATGGCATAACAGACATCTGGGATTAAAAATCCGGGTGTTGACAGTATCACTGTATTCAGGAAACATATGATGATAGTTGTTATCATCATCTTCTTCTTCATTGTCTTCCATCATAACCCCTCTTTCCCCGTGTTTGGTCCAGCAATTATAGTTGGGCATGAAACATTTCATAACCAGGTGGCCGCGAATGATTTTCGAGGAAGAGTACTCCTTGTCGTTCCGACATTGAACACATGGACAACATATAAAACCATTCTCTTTGTTTGTCGTAGCCACATCGATAAATTTATCCACGCCTTTAATGTACCCGGGTTCACGCCGGTCACCGTACATCCATTCCCGACCGTTCATCTGCATCATATAATTAAGTTTATCAAAAATGGAACATCATAAATAGTAAAATGACCAATTCACATCGACACATGCATTGTATCAATGACAGAGAAAACATAAGATTGCTAACCTCGATCGAGGGAAATAAAGAGGAGAAAGCTCAAGTGCGTCTCGGGCACCTCCTATATTTTTGTTCCGTGAGAAATTGAACGGGATCATTCACTCAAACAATTCATCAAACACCTTGAATGCATTCATAGGAAAAAAATAAACTAGCACACCTCTCACACCTTCAACAAAAAAAATAGAAGGGGGCAAAGGGCTGGGGCGTCGTATTTATAGAGAACGGGATCATACGTCCCGGTTTGTAACACAAATCGAGACTAAAGGTATGTGGCAGGCCACGTGTCTGGCGCCCACACTTTAGTCCCGATTTGTGTTATAAACCGGGACACATGCACCCCTACCAACCGGGACGCATGCCTCCGGCCACCGTGTCCGCTCGAACCGGGATGCGTGCCAGCATTAGTCCCGGTTCATGACGCAACCGGGACTAATGCTGTTGGGGCACGCGAATGGATAGCCTGTTTTCTACTGGTGTACGGAAATTGAGAGATGTAGTCAAAAGAGAAAGAAACCTATGACATGAGCTCATATTTTGGATGTGTGTGTGCGTGCAACGAACCTTGGATTGAGCTCGCCTAGCTATATGCATAACACTACAGGAAAGGTTTGCTACGTCGACGGCCGGCTGCTGTCGGCACAGCGCAAAATTGTCGTCGGCACAGGTTGTGCCGATGGTGGCCGTCGGCGTATCCCCCTCGTCATACGTCCTCGTCGGCACAGCTTCGTGGCCGTCGGCACAGCTTCGTGGCTGTCGGCACAGCCCTCCCCCCTCGGCATAGCGTCTTCCAGTGGGCACTGCGTGTCAGTCAACGGTTGTCTTCGCTAACGGTTCAGCCTGAAGCTACGCCGACGGCTTATGGAGCTACGCCGACGGCCAGGCCGTCGGCATAGCCTAAAATATTTTTTTTAAATCTTTGAATTGTTTGACTCCTTAATCTCCCACTTTAATCATTTTAACACTATTTTATAGTTAATAATTGATTAAATTGCAGTGTTAGTCAAAGTTCCTGTTTGGTCACCCATCCTAGCACTACTCTAGCTCTAGCACGCTTAACTTTCTCGTTCCCTCGGAATCTCTTCCCGCAAAGCAATTTACTCATTGTTGTCAATACTATGATATCATTCCTATTAACTCTTATATCATCATGTCATATGGTTGTAGTTTTTGAAATTACAAGCAATTATTTAAGTAAACAACAATGAATAAGTAAAAATATTATTGAATTCAAATAAAAATATAATGATTTTTTTGTATTTTTTATTTAATATGGAATAATTAATATCTTTAAATCTGTAAATCGGAATTCGGCAAATAATATGTCTAAATTGATTAGAAAAATGAGAGGAATCCAAATACGATATCAATATCAACTTATCACAAACTATGTCGTGATTCTTATCATAATTTCATTTGCCCGTTTAAAACGGCACGTATAAAGATTCTTAGCTCGGGGCTGAGACTCGCTAAACTTGAAGTGGATCTACGATGAAACAACATATTTTGAATCTAAAAATGATTTTTGTAAAAAATCATGAGCATCCGCTCATGTACCTGTAGTTCATATCTGACCTACTTCCTACCGATTCGGCAGGAATTTGTCTTTTTTACCAGGGATAGACGGAAATGTTTGAGATCCCCGTGTTATGAAATTATCCATGTAAGGTGGTCTAGTATTTTTGAAAAATGTGACGGTAGTATTTTGAATTAGCCATTTGGTGGTTGCTTCACAAAACCGTCCGTTTTTTGCACTCGAAAAATGGAAAACGGCTTTTTGGTGCGACGAAAAGGAAAACTTCCTCATGAATCATTGTTCGCCATCTCATGATGCACACTTATGCATAATATGAACACATTATCATAAACTATGCCTTTATTCTAGCCATAACATTGGTCATTTAATCCGAAAGTCAAGAAACCTCAAATGAGATAGGTCATTTTGTGAAGGTTTTTGAGACATAATCAATATACCAAGTTTGATATTTTTTCTTCTAACTATGTCACATAATATGACACCACGCGAAGGTTTCACGTTGTTTGGATCGTTTTTGAATTTATGATGCCCGTTTTAAACTATCGTTAAACTTTGTCAAAGGGCGGACATGAAGATTCTTAGCTCGGGGCTGAGACTCGCTAAACTTGAAGTGGATCTATGATGAAACAACATATTTTGAACCTAAAAATGATTTTTGTAAAAAATCATGAGCATCCGATCATGCACCTGTAGTTTATATCTGACCCACTTCCTACCGATTCGGCAGGAATTTGTCTTTTTCACCAGGGATAGACGGAAATGTTTAAGATCCCCGTGTTACGAAATTATCCATGTAATGTGGTCTAGTATTTTTGAAAAATGTGATGGTAGTATTTTGAATTAGCCATTTGGTAGTTGCTTCACAAAACCGTCCGTTTTTTGCACTCGGAAAATGGAAAATGGCTTTCTGGTGCGACGAAAAGGAAAACTTCCTCCTGAATCATTGTTCGCCATCTCATGGTGCACACTTATGCATAATATGAACACATTATCACAAACTATGCCTTCATTCTAGCCATAACATTGGTCATTTGACCCGAAAGTTAAGAAACCTCGAACGAGATAGGTCATTTTGTGAAGGTTTTTGAGACATAATCAATATACCAAGTTTGATATTTTTTCTTCTAACTATGTCACATAATATGATACCACGCGAAGGTTTCACGTTATTTGGATCGTTTTTGAATTTATGATGTCCATTTTAAACTATCGTTAAACTTTGTCGAAGGGCGGACATGAAGATTTTTAGCTCGGGGATGAGACTCGCTAAACTTGAAGTGGATCTATGATGAAACAACATATTTTGAACCTAAAAATTATTTTTGTAAAAAATCATGAGCATCCGATCATGTACCTGTAGTTAATATCTGACCCACTTCCTATCGATTCGGCAGGAATTTGTCTTTTTCACCAGGGATAGACGGAAATGTTTAAGATCCCCGTGTTATGAAATTATCCATGTAAGGTGGTCTAGTATTTTTGAAAAATGTGATGGTAGTATTTTGAATTAGCCATTTGGTAGTTGCTTCACAAAACCGTCCGTTTTTTGCACTCGGAAAATGGAAAACGGCTTTTTAGTGCGACGAAAAGGAAAACTTCCTTCTGAATCATTGTTCGCCATCTCATGATGCACATTTATGCATAATATGAACATATTATCACAAACTATGCCTTCATTCTAGCCATAACATTGGTCATTTGACCCGAAAGTCAAGAAACCTCGAACGAGATAGGTTATTTTGTGAAGGTTTTTTGAGACATATTCAATATACCAAGTTTGATATTTTTCCTTCTAACTATGTCACAAAATATGACACCACGCGAAGGTGGAACGTTTTTGAATTTATGATGCCCGTTTTAAACTATCGTTAAACTTTGTCGAAGGGCGGACATAAAGATTCTTAGCTCGGGGCTGAGACTCGCTAAACTTGAAGTGGATATATGATGAAACAACATATTTTGAACCTAAAAATGATTTTTGTAAAAAATCATGGGCATCTGATCATGTACCTGTAGTTCATATCTGACCCACTTCCTACCGGTTCGGCAGGAATTTGTCTTTTTCACCAGGGATAGACGTAAATGTTTAAGATCCCTGTGTTATAAAATTATCCATGTAAGGTGGTCTAGTATTTTTGAAAAATGTGACGGTAGTATTTTGAATTAGCCATTTGGTAGTTGCTTCACAAAACCGTCCGTTTTTTGCACTCGGTAAATGAAAAACGGCTTTTTGGTGCGACGAAAAGGAAAACTTCCTCCTAAAATACTGTTCACCATCCCATGATGCACACTTATGCATAATATGCACACATTATCACAAACTATGCCTTCATTCTAGCCATAACATTGGTCATTTGACCCGAAAGCCAAGAAACTTGAACGAGATAGGTCATTTTGTGGAGGTTTTTTTGAGACATAATCAATATACCAAGTTTGATATTTTTCCTTCTAACTATGTCACATAATATGACACCACGCGAAGGTTTCATGTTGTTTGGATCGTTTCTGAATTTATAATGCCCGTTTTAAAATATCGTTAAACTTTGTCGAAAGACGGGCATGAAGATTCTTAGCTCGGGGCTGAGACTCGCTAAACTTGAAGTGGATCTATGATGAAACAACATATTTTGAATCTAAAAATGATTTTTGTAAAAAATCATGAGCATCCGAGCATGTACCTGTAGTTCATATCTGGTCCACTTCCTACCGATTCGGTAGGAATTTGTCTTTTTCACCAGGGATAGACGGAAATGTTTGAGATCCCTCTGTTATGAAATTATCCATATAATGTGGTCTAGTATTTTTGAAAAATGTGAAGGTAGTATTTTGAATTAGCCATTTGGTGGTTGCTTCACAAAACCGTCCGTTTTTTCACTCGGAAAATGGAAAACGCCTTTTTGGTGCAACAAAAAGAAAAACTTCCTCCTGAAATATTGTTCGCCATCCCATGATGCACACATATGCACAATATAGACACATTATCATAAACTATGCCTTCATTCTAGCCATAATATTGGTCATTTGATCAGAAAGCCAAGAAATCTCGAACGGGATATGTCATTTTGTGAAGGGTTTTTTTGAAACATAATCAATATACCAAGTTTGATATTTTTTTCTTCTAACTATGTCACATAATATGAAACCACGCGAAGGTTTCACGTTGTTTGGATCGTTTTTGAATTTATAATACCCGTTTTAAACTATATATAATGTTTTATGTTTTAATTTTCTTTTTATAAATGTGTAATATTTTAGTGTAGATAGATAGGTCTTATTTTTCTGCAAATTTTGATATATTATTTGTATTTTTCTGAATTAAAATAATTTAGTTATGATTTTTTAAAAAATAATGAGATAAAAGGAAAAAAAATCTGGAGGCCTACGCCGACGGCTAGGCCGTCGGCACAGACCAAACAAAAGTTTTCAAAGAGCTGTGCCGACGACCAAGCCGTCGGCACAGCCTGTCTGCCTAACGCCGTTCTCATCGTCGTGTCTAAACTGGGGCTACGCCGAGGGTTGTACCTATGCCGAGGGCCACCGTCGGCACAGCCCTCTGTACTATGCCGACGGCCACGCTACGCCGACGGCTACCCTCAGCACAATCACCTACACCGACGGCCGTCCCTACGCCGACGGCCAGGCTGGTCAGCTGGCCAGAAAGGTAGCTACACCGATGGCCCTGACATTTGGCCGTCGGCGTAGCCGGCCAGCCGTCAGCACCTTAATTCTTTCATGTAGTGTAAAGCAGATTGGAACTTCACCAGGTGATGTGCATGCGCGGAGATCATCGCCAAGAGAGACGTCGGCCGGCCGGCCGGCCAAGGGCATCGTTCGCAGCGGCTGCCACATGCGTGGGGATAATCTAGGGCAACCTGGAACCGTTTTCTGTGGAAAAACCAATCCGGGAGCGCTGGGATCGAAGCCAAAGGGTTTGTGGCCTGCAAAAATCAATCGGGGAGAACTGGGATCGAAGCCAAGGGTTTGCGCGTGCTACGGAATTCGAGACTGTTTTAGGGTATTATCTCTTGTAAATCTCAGCCGTAAATTTTCATCTAATAATCACATCAATTTAGCTCATGTGGTATAACGTGGTGCTTTTTAAGTCTACAAATATCGTGTCCAACAGGTTAAGTAACTTTTTTTTTGGAAAAGAGTATATATTAATACCATAGGGATACCAATTACACCTTGCCTCTGCAATAACGCATGTCCTAGCGGCGCTACGGATGGACACAACCCAGAAAAAAAGTACGAAGAATTACAAAAATAAAATTTCCCGCTACAGAGAACTAATCCTCAAAGCAACAACACTGATACCATCAGAATAATACCAGTAGTCCTCCACTCCAATAACAACGCCTTCAAGAAGTAAACAGTGCCAAGCGCCGTCGTTGCCCGATCAAAGATCATAGGTTTTCACCCTGGATAAAGTCCTCGCTCACAAAACAATGCCTTCAACAAGGTCATTGCCAGACACAACCAGTTAAGGCCAGACCTTGGATTTTTACCCTACAAGGTAAGACTGGAAACTCCCCTATGTTGTCTCCCCGCACCAACAGTCGCTGCAGCGAGTCCTAGATCACGCAGCCAGTTCTTCGTCGCCACAAGAACAAAAATCACTATCGCTAACCTCATATTTCCGCTTTCCTGACATTCTCCGCATCTGACTTCACCATGGATCTAAGAATGGCACTTGGTGGGAACAAACAACAGATCTTCGCAATGCTCCCGCTGAAACCAAACGGCCAGAAGAACAAGGTGCGCACGACCGAATACCTTCCGATCCAGCAATCTCCAGGCATGATACACCCATGGGAGTTCGCCGGTGGAGCCTTCCGGAACCCGCCTCTCCATATCAGATCAACGAGGGCAGACATCAAGCAGATCGTCTTCGTGCAAAAAAAACCAAAGGACCACCTTCTTTATTAGATCTGACTCAGCGAACCCCACACCGCCGGCCGGTTTTCGGAGAACGGATCGAGCAGGCCGACCATCGGTGCCGATGAGCACGTAGGCTTAGCACCGCCACTAAGGGCACGCCATCGCCTCCATCCTGCAGCACCACGTCCGCCGCTTCCCCAGATCCCGGTCACCCCCGCCCACGGCCCTCGCCACCCCGGTCTAGCAGCCGCCGGCCCCGAGCGCGAAACCACCGCTCCACGCAGCCCTCCTTGCCACAGCAGGGTGACGCCACAGCGCCGAGCCGCACCACCTAGCCGGACGCCGCCGCGCCCCGCGCACGCGCGCCGCCGCCGGTCGTCGATCTTGGCGCGCGCCTAGATCTGACGAACCAGAGGGAGAAGAGGAGCCCCGCCGCCACCGACGCCGAGCGGCTTTGCCGCCGGCGCGTCCCGGCGACAGCGAGGCAGGGGGAGCGGAAGGGGGGCGACCCGACGGCGGCGGATAATCTTTCGTTAAATCCTAACCATAAATTTCAGATCTAACCATTAAGGGTAATTTAGATGATGTGGATTAATCGTGGTGCCTCAAAGAACCCCTTATATTGCTTTTAGTATATAATAGATTTTCATCTAATAATCACATCAATTTAGCTCATGTGGTATAACGTGGTGCTTTTTAAGTCTACAAATATCGTGTCCAACAAGTTATGTAACTAATAATCTTTTGTTAAATCCTAACCATAAATTTTATATCTAACCATCAAGAGTAATTTAGATGATGTGGATTAACGTGGTGCCTCAAACAACCCTTATATTGCTTTTAGTATATAATAGATTTAAACGAAACCTTTTACCCAATGTAGTAGTAAATAAAATGGAAGTCCCATCTGGTACAGGTTGTGCGCGAAATAGAAGCAGTTTGCGACGCTATGAATAAGTATGATTATTCTTTAATCCGTTCAAGGATCGAAACCTCTCACTGATCGGGGACAGAAGCATCCATGTGCCAGGTAATTAAGGCAGAAGGATCACGTACGTCGCGTCGGCTCCAAAGGGAAGGCGGCGTCACTTGATCAGGCTGGTGATGGCGACTGTGAGGAGCGCGATCTGCGCGTTGTCCTCGCTGTACTTCAAGAACGGCGACGCGCGGCGGATCATGGGGAACTCGTGGTCGCACGACTGCCCCGTCGACGGAACACTCGACAGCAACTCCTCGACGTCACCGTAGTTTTGACCGGCGATTGCCTGGCGTGCATCCCCGAACCTGTCCTTGATGACGCCGTAGGACTCTTCGCACCGCATCAGCACTGCCATGTATATCGGGTCGGCTTCCCGCTGGTCGCCATCGTCGAGCCGCTGCAGCACCGCCGAGACCGCGCGCTCCGCGTTGTTGGCGTTGCCGACGCCCTCGGCTGCGGCGGCATCGGCGAGGAAAGACGTATCGTTATTGGGGGCAGAAGGTGACGCTCACGCGACTGTCGGCATCGTGGGCCGCCTGGCACGTGGCGGGGAACGTTGTCGGCGGTGGCGGTGTCTGGGTCACGGCTTGCGCGGTGGCGAACGCCGCCGCGGCGACTGTAGCAGCGAGAATGAGAGCGCAAGTCCTCATTGTTCTTCTTTCCTGTGTGGCGCGGGATGGTCTGGAAATATTTTCTTCCGAAGGGACGATTTATAGTCAGCTCAATTACAAAGCTGTAGCAACGCATGCATTTGCTAGACAGAAACGTGCATGTAGCAATTAAGAGTAGTAAAAAATATGTAGCGCGCCCATTTAATTCAACGTATTAATTGAGATTTTGAGAAACCGGCAATTGTCAAACAATGTCAGCTGAAGTCGCTTCTAAGTAATCTCATCGTCCGAGCGTCTCCAACAAACGATGTATTGGCACAAAAAAACTAAGATAAAACACAATTGTTTTAGTTTTAGGGCTCAAAATACAGGGCAGCCATCTCAGATGATGCATAATAGGGAAGCAGAATTCCAGATACCCTGAAATAGGACACCACGCAGAATGGCTTTCTTCTCACTTTTGCAAACATATAAGGAACAACTATATCAAACTTCTACCAAATAAATCTAAAACAAATGAAACACAAATAGTACTTAATTGTTATTACATCACAAACAAATAGTTCATTAACTCTTACACAAATAGTTCAAGTTGCCTTTGGGTTCTATAACCGACTTCACAAAAGTATCCCACTTCATATAGATGATGTCCGCAAGGTAGTATCCCATGTTTTATGTGTGGCATTTTGATTGAAACTAGACCGATGTTGTCTCACCCACGGCCAAATCATCAAAGAGTGGTGAACATTGAAGAACATTGATATCATTGCAAGAGCCGGCCGTCCCAAATGAAGCATGCAAAATCCATACTCATGGTCGACCGCGGCTTCAAGAATAATAGTGGAATCATTTTTGTGACCTTGGAACTTGATACGTCGTAAATGTATCTATAATTTTTTATGTTCCATGCTTGTTTAGTATCTACTTTGTTTTGTTTTGTCTACACTTTGAGGTGTTTTAATATGTTTTTTGCAACTAACTTATTAACAAGTTGGCATAGTGTCAGTTGCCTGTTTTCTTCTGTTTTTTTGGGTCCAGAAAGGCAGAAAATCAATATTCTCGGAATTGGACGGGACAAAAGCCAAAGTCAATATTTTATCGTGGGCGACACAAAGTCCAGAGGAGAGACGGAGGGGCGAGCCAGGGCGGCCACCCCTCCCCCCAGGCACGGCCAAGCCTGGCCCGCGCCTGGGCAGGGTGTGGGCCCCCTGGGCACCCCCTGCCTCGCCTCTTCGCCTATAAGAAGCCCCCGATGCAGAAACCCTAGGCACCCGAACAAAACTCCACGAAACCGTATGTAGCCGCCGCCACCATCGTCCTTAGATCAGGGAGGGTCTGAAGTTCTTCCCGGCACCCTGTCGGAGGGGAGATCATCCCGGAGGCCTTCTCTCCAGTATGATGCGTGAGTAGTTCCACCTTGGACTACGGGTCCATGTAGTAGCTAGATGGTTATATCTCCTTGTGCTTTCATGTATAGATCTTGTGAGATCCGTTCATGATCAAGATTTAATCTATTTGTAATCATGCATGTTGTGTTTGCGGGGTTCCGATGGATATTGAGATTACTATGTCAGGTTGATTAATGATTTTGTCTTATTGATTCTATCATGTCTGTGTTGTTTGTGATCTTGCATGCTCTCC
Organism: Avena insularis; assembly: GCA_023614405.1. Taxonomy (NCBI): domain Eukaryota; kingdom Viridiplantae; phylum Streptophyta; class Magnoliopsida; order Poales; family Poaceae; genus Avena; species Avena insularis. Next base: position 445,257,779 of record CM042685.1, read on the forward strand.
GTTGTTAGTAGCTATCTTGGCCAAGTAGTTGCTAGTGACTCCAAGAGGGGTATTTATGCTCGATAGTGGGTTCATGCCTCTAGTTTTCAAGGGAAGTGACAGAAATCTTTTCGGTTGTAGATGGGTTGTTGCCACTAGGGAGAAAACAACGGTCTCTTGTTCATGGAACAAGTGGCATGTTTACCTTACACACTTTGCTTAAAGCAGTTGTTTGTTGCTTGCAACTTAATACTGGAGGGGGTTCGGATGATAACCCAAAGGTGGACTACTAGTCATAGATGCAGTTGGATGGCGGTCTATGTATCTTGTTGTATTGCCCAATCGAATCTCATGGGATCTTTTTGTCTAGTATTGCATTGTTTTGCCTTGCTCGGTTCCTGTCAATTGCCTTGTTGTAATTTGTTTACCCTTCATGCCATGTTGTTTACCTAAGGAGAGCACCTCTAGTAAACTATGGACCCCGGTCCAATCTTTACCATTGATACATCTTCCACTGTTACTGTTTACTTGTAAACTATCATCACCTTCTACACCATATAGCCAATCCTTTGTTACAGCAACCGGTGAGATTGACAACCTCACTGTTAGTTGGGTCAAAGTCTTGAGTTTGTGTTGTGCAGGTTTCCACGTTGCTTACAACACCTGTGTGATGTTTCCTTCTTCCTACTGGTTCAATAACCTCGGTTTCTTACTGAGGGAAGACTTGCTGCTGTGCTGCTTCACACCTTGCTCTTGGGGTTCCCAACAGGCTCCACATCAACTGAGCCATCAACAAGTTTTCCGGCGTTGTTGCCGAGGAGGCCAAGGACTTATTCACAAGGGGGGTCCTCCACTTCCTTTCTCTTTACTTTGTTTTAGTTTTCTTAGTTTCTTTTGCTTGGTTTTGTTTGCCTCTTTTTAGCAAAAACTCCAAAAAAAAATAGTCTAGTTTGGTTTGCTTCCTCTATTCAAAAAAAAATAGTTCCTGCTCTAGTTGTTGCTGCTGTTTTTGGCTTGCCCACCTTTGCCAAAATAAACTATGCTGAGAACACCAAATTGTGTGACTTCACTAGCACAAACAACAATGATTTCCTTAGCACTCGTATTTCTCCACCTGCTCCTGATGCGACATTTTATGAAATTAAGCCTGGTTTGTTGAATCTTGTGATGAGAGATCAATTTTCTGGTGCTAGTTCTGATGATGCTACTGCTCATCTCAATAACTTTGTTGAACTTTGTGAGATGCTAAAGTATAAGGATGTAGATGGAGATATTATTAAGCTCAAGCTTTTTCCTTTCTCCTTGAGAGGAAAAGCTAAAGAATGGTTTCTATCTTTGCCTAGAAATAGTATTGATTCTTGGACTAAGTGCAAAGATGATTTTACTGGAAAGCACTACCCTCCTGCTAAGATTATATCTATGAGAAGTGACATTATGAAATTTAAACAACTTGATAATGAACATGTTGCTCAAGCTTGGGAAAGAATGAAATCTTTGGTTAAGAATTGTCCCACTCATGGACTCACTTCTTGGATGATTATCCCGACTTTGTATGCAGGTTTGAACTTCTCTTCAAGAAACCTGTTGGATTCAGTTGTTGGAGGTACCTTTATGGGCATCACTTTGGGTGCTGCAACAAAGCTCCTGATTATTATGATGGTTAACTACTTTGAATGGCACACTGAGAGATCTCCACATGGTAAGAAGGTAAATTCTGTTGAAGAAACCTCCTCTTTGAGTGATAGGATAGATGTTATTATGGCTATGCTTGTTAATGGGAAAGCTCCTTTAGATCCAAATAATGTTCCCTTAGCCTCTTTGGTTGCTCAAGAAGAGCAAGTTGATGTGAAATTCATTAGAAACAACAATTTTGGCAACAATACTTATGGTAATTATAGGCCTTATCCTCCTAGTGGAAGTGCTTATCATGGTAGATCTAGAATGCCTAGTGAAGAAAGGATTCGAGAAGTAGAGAGATCCACTAAGAATTTTATGCAGATGCAATATGAGCAAAATAAGATTTTCACTAAAACTATGGAGGAACAATCTATTATCTTGAAAAACATTAGTCATCAACTTGAGAATCTGAATAGAGAAATTCCTAGTTTACAGTCAAAAATTTTGAGTGCTGAGAAAAATATTTCCTCTTTGTGTGAAGCATAGTCCTCCTTGATTAATAAAAGGGCTGCTAAACCTAAAACCATGGAAAGTACCTTTGCTGCCACTCATGCCATACAGGTTACTATTGATAAAAATGTTAGACTTTTAGCCCAACTTCATGCTAAGTGGGAAAGGGAAGCTGAAATTGATAGAAATAATAGTGTGTGCACCATCACTAGAATGGATACCACTAAACCACAAGAAGTCCCTATTCCTCCTCCTATAATGGCTAAGCCTAATGAGTCTACTAGTAGTGATGCTAAGTTTGATTTTGATTTAGATGGTTGCAATATTTTTGAAGTGATTATGTTCTTGCAAAAACTTGCTAGAAGCCCGGATGCTAGTGATATGCATGTTGCTTTCACCAAACACATTACAGATGCTCTTGTTAAGATTAAGGAAGAGAAGTTCAAACACAAAGCTTATATTCCTTGGAAAGTAGAAGATAGTTGGGAACCCATTATATGCAAGTGAATGAATTTGATCTCAAAGCTTCATGTGATCTTGGTTCTAGTGTCTCTATTATGCCTAGGAAGATTTATGAAATGCTTGATTTGCCACCTTTGGAAGATTGCTATTTGGATGTCCCACTTAATGATAATTCTAAGAAGAAACTCATGGGGAATATTAATGATGTTCTCATTATGGTTAAAAATGCTTATGTCCCTATTGATTTCTATATTTTGGATGTTGAATATAATGCTTCATGTCCTATTACTTTTGGGAAAACCTTTTCTTAGAACTGTTGGTGCCATCATTGATATGAAGGAAGGCACCATTAAATATCAATTTACATTCAAGAAAGGTATTGAAAACTTCCCTATGAGGATAGAGAAGTTGCTTTTTGCTCCTCCTTTGAAAGCAAGGTTTGATGTTAATGCTTCTTCATTTGAAAACACTTGATTTTCTTGCTTCTTGTGCCTAACTTAAAGGTGTTAAAGAAAAGTACTTGTTGGGAGATAACCCAAGAGTTTCCTTGAGTCTTGGAAGTTATTACTTCAGTAATGACCTCTCCTTATCCTTTTTGTTTGCTTTTTGTGCCAAGAATGACCTCTAATGAGAAGGAAGTAAGATTTGGGGAGTTGCTGTCCCGAAACAGATTTCTGTCCTCCACCATAAAAATTCATGAGGATTCTATGTAAGTCGGATTTCGCTGAAAATTTACGAATAAATCCCCCAGTATGTTAGATAACTTTCGTTAGTTCAACATGTTTTGATTTGAGCAATATAAGATTTTCGAAAAAATCGGTTTCTACCTGCTGGTCTGTTTTGACAGATTTCTGCCATTATTTGCATTTGCTCCTTATTGATTCCTTTTTTAGTTCTTTTTGGGGGAATTGAGCTTTTTTAAGGAGTTACTACAGTAGCTTGTGTTTTTAGTGAAAAGTCTTTCTGTTCCAAAGCTTTGCCTAAAGGTCTATTATCTTTTGAATACACTAATGTTGCTAATGAAGATTGTGTGAAGTTTTGTATGAAGAAAAAATTTCAGGTGTAGAGTGAGAATGATGTAATGAGATGAAGAATGGACAAAAGCTCAAGCTTGGGGATGCCACCATGGTGTCACCCCAAGAAATATCCAAGATATACAAGCGTCAAAGCTTGGGGATGCCTTGGCATCCCCTTGTTCATCAATAAAAAGCTCAGGTCTATCTAGACACTTTGTTTTTATTGTTTCATGCACAGTTGTGTTGTTCTTGGAGCGTCTTAGTTTTGTTTTCTTTCCTTAGCTTGTTTAGTTTGCTTGAATAAAGTAGTTGGACCCCCGTTATCGCTGTGTTGTTTCAAATACGTCAATTGGTGTTGGAAAGGAGTAGAAAGTTCTTGTTTGTAAGTGCAAGAGGAGCTTGCATTGACTGTGACTTAGACTTTAGCATGACATGCTAGGTGTTCTTTTGACCTTATGCTTAGTGATTATTGATGTAGCATGTCTTGTTTCAAAAAATTGGGATTGCTTAATGTGCCTTGAAAGAATTATGCGTTGTTTTAGCATGCAAAAACATAGTATTATGGTATTCTCCTTTGATGTTTTGTTTGGGTTGACTTGGCACATGATCACACCATGTTATGACTATGACAATTCACCTTAATTTCTATGATCATTTAGTCCTTGACTAGTAGTACCACTCTATGCTTTGATTAGTAATGTTGTGTCGCTCTGCATGATTATGGCCATTATTGCTCTCTTAGTTGGTTTCTCCCAGTCTTTTTCTAGCCTCCACTTGTATGAGTAAGCTCTACTCATGCTTCCAACTCCCAAGAAACCAAGTTTTTTCAAAAGTGTCCACTATAAATTCCTATGCATGGTGTGTTACACCATTCCAAGTATATTCTTGTTTTCAGCTATCTTCCAATTAAAAACTATTTTGATCCTAAAGATGCTAACAAGGTATGCAAACTTCAACGGTCCATCTATGGATTGAAGCAAGCATCCCGAAGTTGGAATCAACGTTTTGATAAGGTGATCAAAAGTTTTGGTTTTATACAAACTTATGGAGAAGCTTGTATTTACAAGAAAGTGAGTGGGAGCTCTGTAGCATTCTTAATACTATATGTAGATGACATATTGTTGATTGGGAATGATGTAGACCTTCTTAATAGTGTCAAAGAATATTTGAATAATAGTTTTTCAATGAAGGATCTTGACGAAGCAGCTTACATATTAGGCATAAAGATTTATAGAGATAGATCGAAACGCCAAATATCATTGTCACAAAGTACATATTTGGACAAAGTTCTAAAGAGGTTTGGAATGGAAGATAGCAAGAAAGGGTTCTTGCCCATGTTGCTATCACGACCTTGAGTAAAACTCAAAGTCCCACATCGAGAAGATAGAGAAAGGATGAGTAAGACTCCTATGCCTCAGCCATAGGATCTCTAATGTATGCCATGCTATGTACTAGACCCGACATTGCATATCTCGTTAGTGTAACTAGCAGATATCAAAGTGATCCAGGAGTGGATCATTGGACAACGGTCAAAACCATCCTTAAGTACTTGAGAAGAACTAAGGATATGGTTCTTTCTTATGGAGGTGATGAACAGCTCGTTGTTAATGGTTACACCGATGCTAGTTGGAACACCGATCCGGATGATTCTAAATCACAACTGGATAATGTATTTATTTTGAATGGTGCAGCATTAGCTGGAGGAGTGCAAAGCAAAGCGTTGTGGCGAGATCTTCAACTGAATCGGAATACATGGCTGCTTGGAGGCTTCACAAGCGATATGGATGAAAGAGTTCATTACAGAGCTGGGTGTGGTTCCTAGTGCGCTGGACCCAATGTCTATCTACTGTGATAACATGGGCGCCATAGCCAATGCGCAAGAACCAAGGTCACACAAGAAGCTGAAGCATATCAAGCTACATTTTCACGCTATTCGAGAACATATCCAAGATGGGGATATAAAGATTTGCAAAGTACACACAGATCTGAATGTGGCGGATCCGTTGACTAAACCTCTCCCGAGGGCAAAACATGACCAGCACCAAACTGCCATGGGTGTTCGGTATATTACCATGTAATCTAGATTAGATGACTCTAGTGCAAGTGGGAGACTGTTGGAGATATGCCCTAGAGGCAATAATAAATGTAGTTATTATTATATCTTTGTGTTTATGATAAATGTTTGCATTCATGCTATAATAGTATTAACAAGGAAACATTAATACTTGTGTGATTTGTAAACTTGATTTGAAGTCCCTAGTAAAAGCCTCTATATAATACTAGCTTGTTGGTTAATAGATGATTGTGGTTTCCCTATCATGAACATGGAGATGTTATTAACAACAAGATCATATCGTTAGGAGAATGATATGATGGACATACTCCTATAGATAAGCGTAGCATAAAGATCAAGTCATTTTAATAGTTCAATTGCTATATGCTTTCTGATACATAGTAATCTAATTCCTTCGACCATGAGATCATGCATATCACCTTTACCGGATGGATGCTTTGATGACATCAAACACCACACCGTAACTGGGTGGCTATAAAGGTGGCATTGAGTGTTCGGAAAGTGTTGGTTGAAACACATGGATCAAGAGTGGGATTTCTCCATCCATATGACAGATAGATATACTCTGGGCCCTCTCGGTGAAATGTCATCCAATTAGCTTGCAAGCATGTGACTGGCTCATAAGGGATCACATATCACGGAAACGAGAAAAGAGTACTTATCGGTAACGAGGTTGAACTAGGTATGCAGAGATACCGACGATCATAACCTCGGATAAGTAAACTATCGTGAGACAAAGGGAAATTGATATCGTATGTAAATGGTTCATTCGATCGCAAAGTAATCGTAGAAATATGTCGGAGCCATATGAATTTCCAGATTCCTCTATTGGTTATTGTTCGGAGAAGTGTCTCGATCATGTCCGCATAATTCACGAACCGTAGGGAGACACACTTAAGGATTCGACGTTGTTTGAGTAGTTATGGAATGATGAGAAAGAGACCGAATGTTGTTCGGAGTCCCGGATGGGATCCGGGATATCACGAGGAGATCCGGAATGGTCCGGAGAATAAGATTCATATAAGGAAAGTCCTGTTTGAGTTGGGGAATGGTTAGGTGTTTTCATCGGGAATGTTCTAGAAGGTTCCGGAATGTCCGGCACTCCGGAGGGGAAGGGTACATGAATGTGTTGTATCAAGTTGGTATGATTGCATCATGTACTAAGTGTCATCGCTGAACCAAATAAAGGATTAATTCAAATCCTAGTTTGAAAAGTCAAACAGCTAGTTTGAAAAGTCAAACGGCTAAATTTGGAAAGAGGAAAAGAGGAGGAAGGGGGAAACCGAGTTGGGGAGGAGTTCCCTCCTCCAACCGGCGGCGCCCACCCAAGCCGAGTTGGGGAGGGACTCCTCTCCCTCCCCTTCGCCCCTCCACCTATATAAGGAGGCAGGGCTCCCTCCTAGAGACACACAAGATCCTCTCCTCCAAACCCTAGTACCAAGCCGCCCAAGCCGCCTGGCCTAGGAGCCGCCGCCCGCCTAGGTGCAACCCTAGCCGGCACTAGCCCTCCTCGGTGTGTCTAAACCCTAGATCGTCGAGGACTCTCTCATACTCCACCATACTCGCTCCGGCTTAAGGCGAAGCCTGCGAGATCTCCCTCTACTTCGGTACCACGCCCGTTGTCGCGGAATCGCGAGGAGAGTGCTACAACCTCCGCTTTCTGGAACAAGGAGAGGAAGGTCTTCATCGAAATCGAACGTGTGACCATTGCTGGGGCGCTTAGGAGCAGCGCCGGAAGGATCGTCTGCGATCTTGAGATCGGAAGAGTATTTACGATTACATCACCCACGAATCCGCTCGTTAAACACTTTGGAATCTTCGAGGGTGAGTTATTCCATCAACTCGTTGCTACAATCTAGTAGATATATCTTGGCTTGTTTGTTTGTATGCGGTAGAAAATTTTTGTTTTCCATGCTACGAAACCCTACAGTAGTATCAGAGCCGTGTCTATATGTAGATCTGTTGCACGAGTAGAACACAATGGTCATTGTGGGCGTTGATGCTTTTATTGTCGATTGCTTCTTGTGTACTTTGCATCTTGCGGGATGTTGGGATGAAGCGGCCCGGGCTAACCTTACATGACATCGTTCATGAGACTTGCTCCACGCTTGACATGCAACTTGTATTGCATAAGTGGCTTTGCGGGTGCCTGTTTCTCTTAGCATAGTTAAGATCCAATTTACAACGGGTGATTAACAATACTAGTATCAATGTTGTGGTTCTTATTCGTAAGTTAGAACGACACTTATTGAAAGCCCCAAACCACGTAAAACATGCAAAGAAAGTAGAGGCGTCTAACTTTGTTTTGCAGGGGTGTGTTGTGATGTGATATGGCCATGATTGTGATTATATTTGATGTATGCAATGTTCCTTATTGTAAGTTGGCAACGGCGAGCCATATGGTTGTCTTTAATTTATGTTAAGACCAGCGTGTCTATTCAAAGTAGTTGTAATAGTTGAAGCCGTGGGCGACAACCATGGAGAAGCGTCATTGACCTTGATGCAATGCCGGTGATGATGGAGATCATGTTCGTGCTAGAAGATGGAGATCGGAAGCACAAAGAAGAAAGGCCATATCATATCACATATTATGAATTGCATGTGATGTTAATCCTTTATGCATCTTGTATTGCTTAGTAGACAACGGTAGCATTATAAGATGATCCCTCATGCACATGAATTTCAAGTAATAAAGTGTTCACCCTTAGTTAGCACCGTTGCTAAAGCTTGTTGTTTCAAAGCACCACGTGATGATCGGGTGTGTTAGATTCCGCAAGTGTATACAACGTGAGCAAGCCAGATTTGCTCATGCGGAAACTAAGGTTTGAACTTGACGAGCCTAGCATGTACAGACATGGTCTCGGAACACGGATCGCCAAAAGGTAAAGCATGAATCATATAGTAGATATGATGAACATGTCGATTGTTCGCCATTGAAACTATATCAACTCTCGTGATGATCGGTGTTGATGTGGTGGATTTGGTTCGTGTGATCACTAAAACAATGTGAGGGATATTGTTTTGAGTGGGAGTTCACCTAGATTAAATTTATTAATTTGAACTCAATTTGTCATAAACTTAGTCTAAACTATTGCAAATATGTTGTAGATCAATGGCAGCCCCTACCATCAATTTTAATGCGTTCCTAGAGAAAGAAAAGTTGAAAAACAATGGAAGCAACTTCGCGGATTGGTTCCGCAATTTGAGGATTGTCCTCACAGCTGGTAATTTGACCTATGTCTGGATGCACATTGGTGACCCACTGCGGCTGATGCTTCCGATGAAGTAAAGAATGTTTACCTCACTCGGAAGACTCAAGACTCCACGATTCGATGTGCTATCTTGTATGGTTTAGAATTGGAGCTTCAGAAAAGGTTTGAGAATTCAGACCCATATGATATTGTCGAGGATCTCAAATTGATCTTTGAGACTCATGCGGCAATTGAAAGCTATGAGGCTTCTGAAAAGTTCTTTAACTGCAAAATGGAAGAGGGCAGCTCCGTCAGTGAGCATGTGCTTAAGATGTCTGGGCACGCAAACAAACTTCAAAGCTTGGGTATAGTGATTCCCAATGCTTTGGGGATTTACCGTGTCCTCCAATCACTACCACCAAGTTACAAGAACTTTGTGATGAACTACAACATGCAAAACATGAACAAGACGTTGCCAGAACTCTTTGCCATGTTGAAGTCTGCAGAAGTGGAGATCAAGAAAGAGCACCAAGTGTTGTTGGTCAATAAGACCACCAAATTCAAGAAAGGCAAGTCTAAGCAGAAGGGACACTTCAAGAAGGGTGGTAAGAAAGTTACCACGCCGGACGAAGAAGACCAAGGCTGGACCTAAGCCGACATCGAGTGCTTTTACCGGAAGGGAGAAGGTCCTCGAAGCGGAATTGCCCAAAGTACTTGGCGGATTTGAAGAACGGCAACATCAAGAAGAAAGGTATATCGATGATATACATGTTATTGATGTGTATCTCACTAGTACTCGTAGTAGTGATCGGGTATTTGATACTGGTTCGGTTGCTCATATTTGTAACTCAAACAGGTCGCAGAATAAGCGGAAGCTAGCGAAGAACGAGGTGACGATGCGCGTTGGAAACGGATCAAAGGTTGATGTGATCGCGGTCGACGCTACCCCTTCATCTACCATCGATTAGTTTTATACTTAAATAATTGTTATTTGGTGCTGCTAAGCATGAACATTATATCGGGATCTTGTTTATTGTAGACGGTTACTTGTTTAAGTCCGAGAATAATGGTTGTTCGATTTATATGAGTAATATGTTTTATGCACATGCACCTTTGATAGATGGTCTATTCTTATTGAATCTCGATAGTGGAAATACACATATTAATAACATTGAGGCTAAACGCTTGAAATCGGCGATAACTCGACCTATATGTGGCAATCGCTGCCTTGGTCACATTGGAGTGAAGCGTATGAAGAAACTCCATTCGATGGACTTCTTGAATCACTTGATTTGAATCACTTGATAGATGCGAAGCATGTCCGATGGGTAAAATGACTAAGACTCCATTTTACGGTATGATGGAGCGAGCTACGGACTTGTTGGAAATCATACATACCGATGTGTGTGGTCCAATGAGTGTAGCATCGCCGGTGGTTATCGTTATGTTCTTACCTTCACGGATGACTTGAGTAGATATGGGTATATCTATTTCATGAAACATAAGTCCGAAACTTTCGAGAAGTTTAAGGAATTTCAAAGTGAGGTAGAGAATCAGCGTACGTAACAAGAAGATTAAATTTCTAATGCGATCGTGGAGGTGAATATCTAAGTTACGAGTTTGGCGAGCATTTGAAGAAATGGAATACTTTCACAATTGACACCGCTGGGAACACCACAACGTAATGGTGTGTCCGAACGTCGAATCGAACTCTCTTAGATATGGTTCGTTCTATGATGTCACTTACAGATTTACCGCTATCATTTTGGGGTTATGCATTAGAAACAGCATATTCACTTTAAATAGGGCACCTAAATCTGAAATCCGTTGAAACCGTATGAATTATGGTTTGGGAAGAAACCTAGATTGTCGTTCCTTAAAGTTTGGGGTGCGGTTTATGTAAAGAAGTTACAAATTTTGACAAGCTTGAACCCAAAAAAAAAATCGTCTTCATAGGATACCCAAAGGAAACTATTGGGTATACCTTCTATCATAGATCCGAAGGCAAAATCTTCGTTAAGAATGGATCCTTTCTAGAGAAGGAATTTCTCTCGAAAGAAGTGACTGGAAGGAAAGTAGAACTTGACGAGGTTGTTGAACCTTCTCTCGAAATTGCGAGTAGCACAGCACCGGAAGAAGTTCCTGTGGTGTCTGCACCAATAAGAGAGGAAGCTAATGATGATGATCATGAAACTTGTTGAAGTTGCTACAGAGCTCGCAGTCAACGAGAACTCGTACCACTCCATTGGTATGATCCCGTTATGAGTGTCATGTTGGTGGACAACACCGATGACCCTGAGACATATGAGGAAGCGATGATGAGCCCAGATTCCAATAAATGGCAAGAAGCCATGAAATCCGAGATTGGATCCATGTACGAAAACCAAGTATGGACTTTGGTGGACTTACCGGATGGCCGGAATGAAGTCGAGAACAAATGGATCTTCAAGAAGAAAACAGATCTTGATGGTAATGTTATCGTTTATAAAGCTCGACTTGTCGCAAAAGGGTTTCGACAAATTCAAGGAGTTGACTACGATGAGACTTTCTCACCAAGAGCGAAGCTTAAAGTCCGTGAGGATTATGTTAGCAATCGCTGCATATTACGATTATGAGATATGGCAGATGGATGTCAAAACAGCATTCCTCAATGGAGACATTGATGAAGAGTTGTATATGATACAACCCAAAGGTTTTGTTGATCCTAAAGATGCTAACAAGGTATGCAAACTTCAACGGTCCATCTATGGATTGAAGCAAGCATCCCGAAGTTGGAATCAACGTTTTGATAAGGTGATCAAAAGTTTTGGTTTTATACAAACTTATGGAGAAGCTTGTATTTACAAGAAAGTGAGTGGGAGCTCTGTAGCATTCTTAATACTATATGTAGATGACATATTGTTGATTGGGAATGATGTAGACCTTCTTAATAGTGTCAAAGAATATTTGAATAATAGTTTTTCAATGAAGGATCTTGACGAAGCAGCTTACATATTAGGCATAAAGATTTATAGAGATAGATCGAAACGCCAAATATCATTGTCACAAAGTACATATTTGGACAAAGTTCTAAAGAGGTTTGGAATGGAAGATAGCAAGAAAGGGTTCTTGCCCATGTTGCCCAATACGACCTTGAGTAAAACTCAAAGTCCCACATCGGCAGAAGATAGAGAAAGGATGAGTAATACTCCCTATGCCTCAGCCATAGGATCTCTAATGTATGCCATGCTATGTACTAGACCCGACATTGCATATGCTGTTAGTTTAACTAGCAGATATCAAAGTGATCCAGGAGTGGATCATTGACAATGATCAAAAACATCCTTAAGTACTTGAGAAGAACTAAGGATATGGTTCTTTCTTATGGAGGTGATGAACAGCTCGTTGTTAATGGTTACACCGATGCTAGTTGGAACACCGATCCGGATGATTCTAAATCACAACTGGATCGTATTTATTTTGAATGGTGCAGCAGTTAGCTGGAGGAGTGCAAAGCAAAGCGTTGTGGCGAGATCTTCAACTGAATCGGAATACATGGCTGCTTCGGAGGCTTCACAAGAAGCGATATGGATGAAAGAGTTCATTACAGAGCTGGGTGTGGTTCCTAGTGTGCTGGACCCAATGTCTATCTATTGTGATAACATGGGCGCCATAGCCAATGCGCAAGAACCAAGGTCACACAAGAAGCTGAAGCATATCAAGCTACATTTTCACGCTATTCGAGAACATATCCAAGATGGGGATATAAAGATTTGCAAAGTACACACAGATCTGAATGTGGCGAATCCGTTGACTAAACCTCTCCCGAGGGCAAAACATGACCAGCACCAAACTGCCATGGGTGTTCGGTATATTACCATGTAATCTAGATTAGATGACTCTAGTGCAAGTGGGAGACTGTTGGAGATATGCCCTAGAGGCAATAATAAATGCAGTTATTATTATATCTTTGTGTTTATGATAAATGTTTACATTCATGCTATAATAGTATTAACAAGGAAACATTAATACTTGTGTGATTTGTAAACTTGATTTGAAGTCCCTAGTAAAAGCCTCTATATAATACTAGCTTGTTGGTTAATAGATGATTGTGGTTTCCCTATCATGAACATTGAGATGTTATTAACAACAAGATCATATCGTTAGGAGAATGATATGATGGACATACTCCTATAGATAAGCGTAGCATAAAGATCAAGTCATTTTAATAGTTCAATTGCTATATGCTTTCTGATACATAGTAATCTAATTCCTTCGACCATGAGATCATGCATATCACCTTTACCGGATGGATGCTTTGATGACATCAAACACCACACCGTAACTGGGTGGCTATAAAGGTGGCATTGAGTGTTCGGAAAGTATTGGTTGAAACACATGGATCAAGAGTGGGATTTGTCCATCCATATGACGGATAGATATACTCTGGGCCCTCTCGGTGAAATGTCATCCAATTAGCTTGCAAGCATGTGACTGGCTCACAAGGGATCACATATCACGGGAACGAGAAAAGAGTACTTATCGGTAACGAGGTTGAACTAGGTATGCAGAGATACCGACGATCATAACCTCGGATAAGTAAACTATCGTGAGACAAAGGGAAATTGATATCGTATGTAAGTGGTTCATTCGATCGCAAAGTAATCGTAGAAATATGTGGGAGCCATATGAATTTCCAGATTCCTCTATTGGTTATTGTTCGGAGAAGTGTCTCGATCATGTCCGCATAATTCACGAACCGTAGGGAGACACACTTAAGGATTCGACGTTGTTTGAGTAGTTATGGAATGATGAGAAAGAGACCGAATGTTGTTCGGAGTCCCGGATGGGATCCGGGATATCACGAGGAGATCCGGAATGGTCCGGAGAATAAGATTCATATAAGGAAAGTCCCGTTTCGGAGTTGGGGAATGGTTCCGGTGTTTTCATCGGGAATGTTCTAGAAGGTTCCGGAATGTCCGGCACTCCGGAGGGGAAGGGTACATGAATGTGTTGTATCAAGTTGGTATGATTGCATCATGTACTAAGTGTCATCGCTGAACCAAATAAAGGATTAATTCAAATCCTAGTTTGAAAAGTCAAACAGCTAGTTTGAAAAGTCAAACGGCTAAATTTGGAAAGAGGAAAAGAGGAGGAAGGGGAAACCGAGTTGGGGAGGAGTTCCCTCCTCCAACCGGCGGCGCCCACCCAAGCCGAGTTGGGGAGGGACTCCTCTCCCTCCCCTTGGCCGGCCGGCCCCTCCACCTATATAAGGAGGGGCAGGGCTCCCTCCTAGAGACACACAAGATCCTCTCCTCCAAACCCTAGTACCAAGCCGCCGCCGCCTCCAAGCCGCCGCCGGCCCTAGGGCACTCGCCGCCGCCGCCTAGGTGCAACCCTAGCCGCTGGCACTAGCCCCTCCTCGGTGTTTCTAAACCCTAGATCGTTGAGGGACTCTCTCATACTCCACCATACTCGCTCCGGCTTAAGGCGAAGCCCTGCGAGATCTCCCCTCTACTTCCGGTACCACGCCGTTGTGCTGCCGGAATCGCGAGGAGAGTGCTACAACCTCCGCTGCCTGCTGGAACAAGGGAGAGGAAGGTCTTCATCGAGTACCGAACGTGTGACCGATCAAGGGAGCGCCACGAACGCAGTGCCGGAAGGATCGTCTACGCGATCTTGAGATCGGAAAGAGTACGACTACATCACCCACGAGAATCCGCTCTCGTTAAACACTTTGGAATCTTCGAGGGTGAGTTATTCCATCAACTCGTTGCTACAATCTAGTAGATAGATCTTGGCTTGTTTGTTTGTATGCGGTAGAAATTTTTTGTTTTCCATGCTACGAAACCCTACAGAACCATGTTGTCATGGGGAACATTTTCAACATTGCATGTGTACTTGGTACAAAGTTGATATTGATATGTCGGAAACGTATCTATAATTTTTGATGTTCCATGCTTGTTTAGTATCTACTTTGCTTCGCTTTGTATTTCTTTGAGGTGTTTTTATATCTTTTCTGGAACTAAACTATTAACAAGTTGCCACAGTGCCAGTTGCATGTTTTCTTCTGTTTTTGGTTCCAGAAAGGCAGAAAATCAATATTCTCGGAATTGGACGGGAACACGAAGTACACAGGGGATACGGAGAGGCAAGCCGGGGCGACCACACCTGCCCTAGGCGCGGCCAAGGGTGGGCCCGCGCCTAGGTAGGGTGTGGGCCCCCTGGTCACCTCCTCGGCCGCCCCCTTCGCCTATAATAAGCCCCAGATACCTAAACCCTAAGCACCTGATCAAATCTTCACGAAACCTTCTGTAGCCGCCGCCACCATCGTCCCTAGATTGGGGGGATCTGAAGTTCATCCCGGGACCCTGCCAGAGGGGAGATCATCCCGGAGGCCTTCTTCTCCGGTATGATGCGTGAGTAGTTCCACCTTGGACTATGTGTCCATGTAGTATCTAGATGGTTGTATCTCATCCTTTGTGCTTTCATGTATAGATCTTGTGAGCTCCATTCATGATCAAGATCTAATCTATTTGTAACCATGCATGTTGTGTTTGTGGGGATCCGATGGATATTGAGATTATTATGTTGGATTGATTAATGGTTTTGTCTTTATGATTCTATCATGTCTATGTTGTTTGTGATCTTGTATGCTCTCCGTTGTTAGTAGCTATCTTGGCCAAGTAGTTGCTAGTGACTCCAAGAGGGCGTATTTATGCTCGATAGTGGGTTCATGCCTCTAGTTTCCAAGGGAAGTGACAGAAATCTCTTCGGTTGTAGATGTGTTGTTGCCACTAGGGAGAAAACAACGGTCTCTTATTCATGGAACATGTGGACTGTTTACCTTACACACTTTGCTTAAAGCAGTTGTTTGTTGCTTGCAACTTAATACTGGAGGGGGTTCGGATGATAACCTGAAGGTGGACTTCTAGTCATAGATGCAGTTGGATGGCGGTCTATGTATATTATTGTATTGCCCAATCGAATCTCATAGGATCTTTCTGACTAGTATTGCATTGTTATGCCTTGCTCAGTTCCTGTCAATTACCCTACTGTAATTTGTTTACCCTTGATGCCATGTTGTTTATCTAAGGAGAGCACCTCTAGTGAACTATGGACCCCGGTCCAATCTTTACCATTGATACATCTTCGACTGTTACCTGTTTACTTGCTGCAAACCACCATTACATTCCACTCGGTACGTTTAATCCTTTGTTATAGCAAACCGGTGAGCTTGTCAACCTCACTATTAGTTGGGGCAAAGTCTTGAGTTTCTGTTGTGCAGGTCTCCGTGTTGCTTGCAACACCTGTGTGACGTTTTCTTCCTCCTACTGGTTCGATAACCTTGGTTTCTTACTGAGGGAAAACTACTGTTGTGCTGCTTCACACCTTCCTTCCCAACGAAGAGCTAACCAGCACCATCAAGCTATTTTCTAGCGCCATTGCCGGGGAGGCTAAGGATGTCTTCACAAGGGGAGTCCTCCACTTCCTTTCTCTTTACTTTGTTTTTAGTTTGCTTTGTTTCTTTTGCTTGGTTTTGTTTGCCTCTTTCCAAAAAATCCAAAAAAAATACTTTAGTTTGGTTTGCTTTGCTTTCTTTATTCAAAAACACACAAAAATTAGTTCCTGCTCTAGCTGCTGCTGCTGTTTTTGGCTTGCCCACCTTTGCCAAAATGAACTCTGCTGAGAACACCAAGTTGTGTGACTTCACTAGCACCAACAACAATGATTTCCTAAGCACTCCTATTGCTCCACCTGCTCCTGATGCTAACTTTTATGAAATTAAGCCTGCTTTGTTGAATCTTGTGATGAGAGAGCAATTTTCTGGTGCTAGTTCTGATGATCCTCTGCCCATCTCAATAGCTTTGTTGAACTTCGTGAGATGCAAAAGTATAAGGATGTAGATGGAGATATTATTAAGATCAAGCTTTTCCCTTTATCCTTGAGAGGAAAAGCTAAAGAATGGTTGCGATCCTTGCCTAGAAATAGTATTGATTCTTGGACTAAGTGCAAAGATGCTTTTATTGGAAAGTACTATCCTCCTGCTAAGATTATATCTATGAGAAGTGATATTATGAAATTTAAACAACTTTATAATGAACATGTTGCTCAAGCTTGGGAAAGAATGAAATCTTTGGTTAAGAATTGTCCCACTCATGGACTCACTGCTTGGATGATTGTCCAGACTTTCTATGCAGGTTTGAACTTCTCCTCAAGAAAACTGGTGGATTCAGCTGCTGGAGGTACTTTATGGGCCTCACTTTGGGTGCTGCAATAAGACTCCTTGATAATATGATGGTTAACTACTCTGAATGGCACACTGAGAGAGCTCCACATGGAAAGAAGGTAAATTATGTAGAGGAAACTTCCTCTTTGAGTGATAAGATTGATGTTATTATAGCTATGCTTGTTAATGAGAAAGCTCCTTTAGATCCTAATAATGTTCCTTTAGCCTCCTTGGTTGCTCAAGAAGAGCAAGTTGATGTGAACTTCATTAGAAACAACAATTTCAATAACAATGCTTATAGGAGTAATTTTGGTGGTAAGAACTATAGGCCTTATCCTCGTAATAATGGAAATTCCTATGGGAACTCTTACAACAATGCTAGAAGTGCCCCCTCTAAACTTGAAGTCATGCTCAAAGACTTTATTAGTAAACAAACCACTTTCAATAAGGCTATAGAGGAAAAGCTTTTAAATGTTGAGAAAAACATATCCTCTTTGTCTAAAGCTCAGTCCTCCTTGCTTAATAAAATGGCTGCTAAACCTGAAATCATGGAAAGTACCTTTGTTGCTACTCTTGACATACAAGTAACTATTGATGAAAATGTTAGGCTATTAGCTCAACTTCATGCTAAGTGGGAAAGGGAAGCTGAAATTGATAGAAACAATGGTGTGTGCACCATCACCACTAAACCACAAGTAGTCCCTATTCCTTCTCCTACTATGCCTAAGCCTATTGAGCCTAATACTAGTGATGCTAAGTTTGATTTTGATATTGATGGTTGCAATATTTCTGAAGTGATTATGTTCTTGCAAAATCTTGCTAGAAGTCCTGATGCTAGTGATATGCATGTTGCTTTCACCAAACACATTACTGATGCTCTTGTTAAGATTAAGGAAGAGAAGATAAAACACAAAACTTCTATTCCTAGGAAAGTAGAAGATAGTTGGGAACCCATTATTAATATGCAAGTGAATGACTTTGATCTCAAAGCTTCATGTGATCTTGGTTCTAGTGTCTCTATTATGCCTAGGAAGATTTATGAAATGCTTGATTTGCCACTTTTGGAAGATTGTTATTTGGATGTCCCACTTAATGATAATGCTAAGAAGAAACTCATGGGAGTATTAATGATGTTCTCATTATGGTTAACAATGCTTATGTCCCTGTTGATTACTATGTTTTGGATGTTGAATACAATGCTTCTTGTCCTATTACTTTGGAAGACCTTTTCTTAGGACTGTTGGTGCCATCATTGATATGAAAGAAGGCACCATTATATATCATTTTACATTCAAGAAAGGTATTGAACACATCCCTGTGAGGAGAGATAAGTTGCTTTTTTCTCCTCCTTTGAAAGCAAGGTTTGATGTTAATGCTTCCTCATTTGAAAATACTTGATTCTTCTTGCTTCTTGTGCCTAACTTAAATGCGTTAAATAAAAGTACTTATTGGGAGATAACCCAAGAGTTTCCTTGAGTCTTGGAAGTTATTACTTCAGTAATGACCTCTCATTATCCTTTTTGTTTGATTTTTGTGCCAAGAATAACCTCTAATGAGAGGGAAGTAAGATTTGGGGAGTTGCTGTCCCAAAACAGATTTCTGTCCTCCACCATAAAATTCGTGAGGAGTCTCTGTAACTCGGATTGAGCTGATAATTTACGAATAAATCCCCCAGTATGTTATCTAACTTCCGTTAGTTCAACACTTTTTGATTTGAGCAACAGAATATTTTCTAAAAAATCGGTTTCTTCCTGCTGGTCTGTTTTGACAGATTTCTGCCATTATTTGCATTTGCTTCTTATTGATTTATTTTTGAATTCTCTTTTGGGTAATTGAGCTTTTTGAAGGAGTTACTACAGTAGCTTTTGTTTTTAGTGAAAATTCTTGCTATTCCAAAGCTTTGTCAGAGGTCTAATATCTTTTGAATACACTGATGTTGTTAATGAAGATTGTGTGAAGTTTTGTATGAAGGAAAAATTTCAGGTGTAGAGAGAGAATGATGCAATGAGATGAATAATGGACAAAATGTCAAGCTTGGAGATGCCACCATGGTGACACCACAAGAAATATCCAAGAGTTACAAGTGTCAAAGCTTGGGGATGCCCAAGGCATCCCCTTCTTCATCAATAAAAAGCTCAGGTCTATCTAGACACTTCATTTTTATTGTTTCATGCACAGTTGTGTTGTTCTTGGAGCGTCTTAGTTTTAGTTTGATTTTCTTAGTTGTTTAGTTTGATTTAGTAGTTTGGACCCCCACTTTCGCTGTGTTTTGTTGCAAATAAGTTGCTTGGTGTTGGAAAGGAGTAGAAAGTTCTTGCTTGGAAGTGCAAGGGGAGATTGCATTGACTGTGACTTAGAATTTATCATGACATGCTAGGTGTTGTTTTGACTTTATGCTTAGTAATTATTGCTGTAGCATGGCTTGCTCCAAGTCATTGGAATTGCTTAGTGTGCCATGAAGCAATTATGCGTTGTTTTAGCATGCAAAAGCATAGTATTGTGGTATTCTCCTTTTAGGTTTGTTTGGGTTGACTTGGCACATGCTCACACCATGTTATGACTATGAACAATTCACCATAGCCTCTATGATCATTTAGTACTTGACTAGTAGTACCACTCTATGCTTTGGTTAGTAATGTTTTGTCGCTCTGCATGATTATGGCCACTATTGCTCTCTTATTTGGTTGCTTCCAGTCTTTTGCTAACCTCCACTTATATGAGTAAGCTCTACTTACGCTTACAACTTCCAAGAAACCAAGTTATTCCAAAGTGTCCACTATAAACTCCTATGCATGGTGTGTTACACCATTCCAAGTATATTCTTGTTTTGAGCTATCTTTCAATTAAAAACTATTTTGTTATGTGAAAACTTAGTGATTAAAGCCCTCACAAACTTGATGGCACAATTTATATTCTTTGCCCCTAATAAACTTGAACCATTGTGTCATCTATGTTGTATATGCTTGCACTTATACGTTGGAATTAGCGTAACTGCGTCACGGGGAACGTTTTCAACATTGCACTTGTACTTTGTACTCAGATGATATCATGCTCTTTTGTCTATGGATGTCACCGGTGTGAAATAAAGAGGGAGCTTGTAAGTCCATGGAGTTTATATTTTGTGTTAGAGAAACACCTGGGCCGCTAGCCTAAGCCATGCCTAATCATGGTGGAAACTTGCAGCATCACCATAGTGAGCTATCTATGAAGCATCCTCAATAAAAACCTATGCATATAGTAAATAAAAATATCGCTGAGATGCTCATTGGTTGCTTGCCTTGTCATTTTGCTTATGGGAAAGCTCATGTACCATGTGAAAGGGGTACCCCATTGGCGGTTCTCTATGATATGCAAATATTTACAATGACAAGAACTTACAGGTGAATGAAGTTGAGTAGCATGAGGTGTGGCCCTCGTATTCAAGGGACTTGAGATTGCCAACTTATACTTTGTCAAGCATATACTCCATAGTTTGTTCACTTTAACCTTAATCACTTCAAGATGCTTATGATAGGGGTAATGAGGGCTGAAAGCTAAGAAGTACCATAATTTTTGGAAGCTCTTTTTGAAACATGAAATCCCTGCTTCCTTTATAAAAGGCCTTTCTTCCACCATTATTGAGTCTCCACCTTCTACCTTTAGGCACCATTAATAGAGCATAGTTGTCATTCTTAGTTCTATGTGCAGTGTCCCAAAACTTATTGATTGATGCATATTGTGATATTACTTGTTCTTGTGCTATTTGTTTCAAGTCACCCTTGTGAACTTTGAAGGTCATCTATTTGCTACTCTATGAGGGACAAGCTGATTGTCATTATGCTATGTTTTCTGTATGTGAAACAAACAAACGTTTTTTAATGCATGTTATTCATGATCTTTGTTTGTATCTTGTCATGTTGCAACAATAGTTGCTTTGTCTTATTGTTAGAACTCCATCTTTCATGTTCATGTTTAGAGTTCTTTGATCCCAGCTTTCAATTCTTGCAAATGGTTAGATCTTCATTGTGAAGGTGCATGTCACCTCAAAAATTATTATTTTTATCACTTACCTACTCGGGGACGAGCAGGAGTTAAGCTTGGGGATGCTTGATACGTCGGAAACGTATCTATAATTTTTGATGTTCCATGCTTGTTTAGTATCTACTTTGCTTTGCTTTGTCTTTCTTTGAGGTGTTTTTATATCTTTTCTGGAACTAAACTATTAACAAGTTGCCACAGTGTCAGTTGCCTGTTTTCTTCTGTTTTTGGTTCCAGAAAGGCAGAAAATCAATATTCTCGAAATTGGACGGGACAAAAGCCGAAGTCAATAACTTTCCGTGGGGAACACGAAGTCTAGAGGGGAGACGGAGAGGCAAGCCAGGGCGGCCACCACCCCCCCCCAGGCGCGGCCAGGGGTGGGCCCATGCCTAGGCAGGGTGTGGGCCCCCTGGTCACCTCCTCGGCCTCCCCCTTCGCCTATAAGAAGCCCCTGATGCCTAAACACTAAGCACCCAATCAAATCTCCACTAAACCGTCTGTAGCTGCCTCCACCATCGTCCCTAGATCGGGGGGATCTGAAGTTCTTCTCGGCACCCTGCCAGAGGGGAGATCATCCCGGAGGCCTTCTTCTCTGGTATGATGCGTGAGTAGTTTCACCTTGGACTATGGGTCCATGTAGTATCTAGATGGTTGTATCTCCTTATTTGTGCTTTCATGTATGGATCTTGTGAGCTCCGTTCATGATCAAGATCTAATCTATTTGTAATCATGCATGTTGTGTTTGTGGGGATCTGATGGATATTGAGATTATTATGTTGGATTGATTAATGGTTTTGTCTTTATGATTCTATCATGTCTGTGTTGTTTGTGATCTTGCATGCTCTCCTTTGTTACTAGCTATCTTGGCCAAGTAGTTGCTAGTGACTCCAAGAGGGAGTATTTATGCTCGATAGTGGGTTCATGCCTCTAGTTTCCAAGGAACGAAGTGAGAGAAATCTCTTCGGTTGTAGATGTGTGGTTGCCACTAGGGAGAAAACAATGGTCTCTTGTTCATGGAACATGTGGACTGTTTGCTTACACACTTTGCTTAAAGCAGTTGTTTGTTGCTTGCAACTTAATACTGGAGAGGGTTCGGATGATAACCTGAAGGTGGACTTCTAGTCATAGATGCAGTTGTTGACGAGGTTCGATTTCGTCAATGCCCATTGCTATGAGCTTGGGTTTTGGAGAAGATGGGGGTGTTGGAGATCGCGGAACGGTTAACAGACAAGCAACTAGGGGACACGAGATTTACCTAGGTTCAGGCCCCCGGAGGGAAAACCCTACTCCTGCTTGTCTGCTCTTGGTTATGGCAGAACCGAAGGTTACAGGGGTGCGCAGATGCAATCTGGCATGAGGTGTGTATGTGGTGAAAAAGATTGACCTTCTCGCCATACCCTCCTGGCCTTTATATAGATTTTAGGCAGGTCTCGGGCACAGATCGAGTCGGTTACAAGTTTTAGGGTTTGCCCCTTCAAATATTCTATCTGTCCTAGTCTTGCTCTCCAAGGATCCGAAGATATCATGGGCTTGGGCCACCCGAAAATCTCCATGGGTCGCGTATGTTCTTGTGGGCCTTCCTTGGGTTGGACCAGGTATGCTAATGTCGTGTACCTGTAGGATATAACCATGTCAGTAGACCCCGAGGGTTCAGTCGAATCGTAGATTTGGCTGAGGACTCTTTAATCTTTCGGGTGTAGCTATTTCTGTTCAGAAAAGAGTGTGTAGGGATTGCTGATGCGTGTGCCTGACTCACCTAACGGATCAGGGCAGTTAACTGTCTCAGGACAAAACAACACGATTTTCTTCAGATTCGAGTCCCTAGACTCGAACCCGGAACAGATGCTGGTGTAATTTGACTCAGGCCGTTGAGGTCTTATAGGAGTTGAATCCCAGTAGTTTTCGAATGATGTACCCAACGCGTCCGTCGGGATTTTCATCACGCCTGTTAGCCCGGACCTTTACTAGCAGAGCGCAGTCAGGTGCGTTACCAAGCCATCAGATGGTATCTTTAGGTCTTATCTTTGCGTCGCAGACACATCATCCGAAATTTTATCACCGCGGAGGTGTTTCGGGTGGCCAAGGAGGATGTTACTCACTTTAGCATTGGTTGGGGCAAAGTTGCCAAATAGTTTTTTGCATTTTGATCCGAAGGATCGCAGTCGAAGAATTCATATGGGAGTAGCCCCATAGGAAAGCCGCCTGTTTGAGTCGTAGACTCGAGCAGAGACTAATAGTCGTCGGTTGCGTAATACGGTGATCTGAAAGTTCTTCGGATGACCTTGAAGATGCCCTGAATGGCTTAATTTTTCGAGTGCACGAACAGTGCTCCCTATGGGATTAGCCCCCGAGTCCTCAGTCGAATCGTTGATTCGAGTGAGGAATCGAAGCGTGCCACTCGAAGATCTTGTATGTGCGCAACCAGATCTCCGGTTCGGAGTAGCCCCCGAGTGTCTAGCGGAGTCGTAGACTCGGACAAAGACTCGAGTCTTGTATCGTGCGCGACCATCTCATGGGCATACCACTGGCCCGAAAGTATATCGGGTGCGCGACCAGCGCTCTTGATAGAAGTAGCCCCCGAGTGTCTAGTCGAGTCGCAGACTCTAGTGGAGACTCATGCGAGGAGGAACCACTGACCCGGAAGTGCATCGAGTCAGCGTCTCACGCATAAGGAGCTAGGAGTTGACGTAGCAGAGTCGTGCGGCGTTTAGCCGGAAGGACTAGACGTTGCGGCTGAAGTCGATGTCGTTTCTTATGTCGGGTGCGCGCCCAGTGCAGCTTTTGTTGATGATTGATGTGGTCATCCAAGGAATGCATCGACTCGGGTCTTTCCGTTAGTCAACTCCGTTGGAGGACCCGATACAATAGCGCGATGTAGTCCGGCGTCCTTGTAGGCCGCAGAAAACATAAAGAATTGTGAAGTACTTTTATCTTGTAAAGAATATTTGCCTGCCGGCTTGTATAGTAAGATTCTGGTGTCGATCGAGTCGACACTTTTGCACTGTATGCTAGGCCTTTTTGTTAGCCTGATTACCCTTAGTCTCAGTACCTTCCCGAGGCACTCGGAGTTCAAGGATTCAACGATCAGGCAGAATCAGCTACTCGGGCTGTCGCGTTCGAGGTGCTCGAGTGCGTGGAGCCGATGGCACATTAGGTTACTCGAAGTGGGCGCAGCCCCCAAGTGTTTCGAGTGCGAGTTAAAACACTAAATAATCAATTCTAAGTTGAGGGAAACTTAGCTTTGTTGGTTGTCATGGAGAAGTTGACGAGGTAGCGGGTCACGCGGCGGACGTAGTCGACGTGGCGGACCACGGTCATTGCAGTGGCGGGTTCCTGGGGTCGATGGCGGCAGCAAGCTCCGCATCCGAAGATTGTTGCAATCGAAGACCACACTGGGTCATCCCATCCGAAGAATGCAACGGGTTTCTGGAGCCGAAGGCCGCGGCTGGTCACCGAAGCGGAGGGAGCCCCCGAGTCATTGGAGCCAAAGATCGTAGAGGATGACCGGAGTCAAAGGAACCCCCGATCCGCGGTCGCTGACGCCGATGCGACTGGTCGCCGCAATCGAAGATCGCATCGGGTCGCCGCATCCGAAGGATGCAGCGTGTCACCGCAGTTGAAGACCGCAGAGGATCATCGCAGTCAAAAACCGCAACAGGTTGATGGTCGCGAGTTGCATGGCCAAGTGGGCGCAGCCCCCGAGCATGGAGTTGATGTGGTCAAGGCGGCGTCCGAGAACTGACGCGGCAGACATAGTCAACGCGGCAGCAGGTCGCCGAGGCCAATGGTGGCAGCAGTTTGCTGCAAACGAAGATCGCAGAAGGTCGACGTAGTCAAAGAGTGCAGAAGCTTGTTGGGATTGAAGATTGCAACGGATCGCTAGAGTCGAAGACCATAACGGGTCGCCGAAGTCGAAGATCGCGGAGGGTCGCCAAAGCGAAGGGAGCCCCCGACTGTAATCGATGGGTCGTAGGAGTCGTTACGACCGGCGATCATAGTAATATACGCCAATTGCACTCCGTCCTGAAAAATCCATCCGTGTAGGTAGTTTGGTCTTGATGTGAAGCTTTGGTTGATTTGAACTTGATATAAAGTGGATACATGCACCGTTAGGCTCTAGCTCCAATGCCTGCTGTTGGTTCTGATGATTTTTTTCTTTGGCCCTTGATGCTTGACCGATCGATCGGTCTGATGCGCAGCCTCCAGAATTGGGACCCAGCTGCATGCGCTCGTGGCTGCGGATTCGATGGAGATTCTGAATTCACATAATCCTGTGCATGTAGTAGTTGCTCCATGCCAGATAGCTTCTTTTAATCCAAATAAACTAACTGCCTTGAGCGATGTAATCCTGTAGTCACATGAGACCGAGCCTGAATTTTCGTCGGTGATGGATGTCTGGTTTACACGTGAGCCTTTATCCAATCTGATTGCAGGTGACAAATCGATGTTGGTATATGTCTTCGGTACTGTATCAGGACATGAGCTTCATTGAACCGCCGATTGTTCTGGCTCAATTAATTGTTGCCATGCATTGATTTCGCTGGTGCTTGATCGCCCAACGATGCAGCGAGGACGAGGTATATACCAGCTAGCTTTTCGAGACGAATTGAACTCAGCTATCTAGCGTATGACAGCTTGCCGAAAATTAATTTCGACTCCATAGATCCGACCAAAGACTTCGATGACGAAGCACCGTGTGTCAGCGAAGACGAATCGGTTGCTGTGATCTGACCGCCGTTGTAGATTTGTTTCCTTGAGATCGACAGGTCATAGATTCTGATTATGGGACCATCACGACCGCACAATCAGCATCCCTAGTTCCCACGGATGGCGCCAATTGACGAGGTTCGATTTCGTCAATGCCCATTGCTATGAGATTGGGTTTTGGAGAAGATGGGGGTGATGGAGATCGCGGAACGGTTAACAGACAAGCAACCAGGGGACACGAGATTTACCCAGGTTCAGGCCCTCGGAGGGAAAACCCTACTCCTGCTTGTCTGCTCTTGATTACGGCGGAACCAAAGGTTACAGGGGTGCGCAGATACAATCTGGCGTGAGGTGTGTATGTGGTGAAAAAGATTGACCTTCTCGCCGTACCCTCCTGGCCTTTATATAGAGTTTAGGTAGGTCTCGGGCACAGATCGAGTCGGTTACAAGTTTTAGGGTTTGCCCCTTCAAATATTCTATCTGTCCTAGTCTTGCTCTCCAGGAATCCGAAGATATCGTGGGCTTGGGCCACCTGAAAATCTCCACGCGCCGCGTATGTTCTTGTGGGCCTTCCTTGGGCTGGATCAGGTATGCTAATGTCGTGTACCCGTAGGGTATAACCATGTCAGTTGGATGGTGGTCTATGTATATTGTTGTATTGCCTAATTGAATCTCATAGGATCTTTCTAACTAGTATTGCATTGTTATGCCTTGCTCAGATCCTGTCAATTGCCCTGTTGTAATTTGTTTATCCTTTATTCCATGTTGTTTATCTAAGGAGAGCACCTCTAGTGAACTATGGACCCCGGTCCAATCTTTACCATTGATACATCTTCCACTGTTACCTGTTTACTTGCTGCAAACTACCATTACCTTCCACTCGGTATGTTTAATCCTTTGTTACAACAAACCGGTGATCTTGACAACCTCACTGTTAGTCGGGGCAAAGTCTTGAGTTTGTGTTGTGCAGGTCTTCGCGTTGCTTGCAACATCTGTGTGACATTTCCTTCCTCCTACTGGTTCGATAACCTTGGTTTCTTACTGAGAGAAAATTGTTGCTATGCTGATTCACACCTTCCTCTTGGGGTTTCCAACGAAGTGCTAACCAGCACCATCAGATATCATGCTATTTTGTCTATGGATGTCACCGGTGTGAAATAAAGAGGGAGCTTGTAAGTCCATAGAGTTATGTATTTTGTGTTAGAGAAACAACTGGGCCGCTAGCCTAAGCCACGCCTAATCATGGTGGAAACTTGCAGCATCACCATAGTGAGCTATCTGTGAAGCATCCTCAATAAAAAGCTATGCATATAGTAAATAAAAAGATCACATATATGCTTATTGTCTGCTTGCCTTGTCATTTTGGTTGTGGGATAGCTCCTGTACCATGTGCAAGGGGTACCCCGTTGGTGGTTCTCTATGATATGCATGTACTTACTATGACAAGAACTTATAGGTGACTTAAGTTGAGTAGCATGAGGTGAGGTGTGGCCCTCGTATTCAAGGGACTTGAGATTGCCAACTTATACTTTGTCAAGCATATACCCCATAGTTTGTTCACTTTAACCTTAATCACTTCAAGATGCTTATGATAGGGGTAATGAGGGCTGAAAGCTAACAGGTACCATAATTTTTGGAAGATCTTTTTGAAACTTTAAATCTCTGCTTCCCTTTATGAGGGGCCTTTCTTCCACTATTATATTGAGTCTCCACCTTATACCTTTAGGCACCATTAAGAGAGCATAGTTGTCATTCTTAGTTCTATGTGCAGTGTCCCAAAACTTATTGATTGATGCATATTGTGATATTAATTGTTCTTGTGCTACTTATATCTAGTCACTCTTATGAACTTTGAAGGTGTCCTATGCATCTATTTGCTAGTGTATGAGGGACAAGCTGATTGCCACTATGCCATGTTTTTTGTATGTGAGACAAACAAACGTTTTTTAATGCATGCTATTCATGATCTTTATTTGTAGCCTTTCATGTTGCATGCATAGTTATTTTGTCTTATTGTTAGAACTCCATCTTTCATGCATATGTTTAGAGTTCTTTAATCCCAGCTTTCAATGCTTGCAAATGGTTTGATCTTTATTGTGAAGGTGCATGTCACCTCAAAAATTATTATTTTATCACTTACCTACTCGAGGACGAGCAGGAGTTAAGCTTGGGGATGCTTGATACGTCATAAACGTATCTATAATTTTTGATGTTCCTTGCTTGTTTAGTATCTACTTTGCTTTGCTTTGTCTACAGTTTGAGGTGTTTTTATATGTTTTCTGGAACTAACCTATTAAAAAGTTGCCATAGTGCCAGTTGCCTGTTTTCTACTGTTTTTGGTTCCAGAAAGGCAGAAAATCAATATTCTCGGAATTGGACGGGACAAAAGCCAAAGTCAATATTTTACCATGGGCGACACGAAGTCCAGAGGAGAGACGGAGGGGCGAGCCAAGGCGGCCACCACGCCCGAGCCTGGCTCAAGCACCCCTGGCCTCGCCTTCGCCTATAAGAAGCCCCCGATGCAGTAACCCTAGGCACCCGATCAACACTCCACGAAACCGTCTATAGCCGCCGCCACCATCGTCCCTAGATCGGGGGATCTTAAGTTCTTCCCGGCATCCTGCCGGAGGGTAGATCATCCCGGAGGCCTTCTTCTCTGGTATGATGCGTGAGTAGTTCCACCTTGGACTACGGGTCCATGTAGTAGCTAGATGGTTGTATCTCCTCCTTGTGCTTTCATGTATAGATCTTGTGAGCTCCGTTCCTGATTAAGATCTAATCTATTTGTAATCATGCATGTTGTGTTTGCGGGGATCCAATGGATATTGAGATTACTATGTAAGATTGATTAATGGTTTTGTCTTATTGATTCTATCATGTCTGTGTTGTTTGTGATCTTGCATGCTCTCCGTTGTTAGTAGCTATCTTGGCCAAGTAGTTGCTAGTGACTCCAAGAGGGGGTATTTATGCTCGATAGTGGGTTCATGCCTCTAGTTTCCAAGGAAAGTGATAGAAATCTCTTCGGTTGTAGATGTTGTGTTGCCACTAGGGAGAAAACAACGGTCTCTTGTTTATGGAACACGTGGATTGTTTACCTTACACACTTTTCTTAAAGCAGCTGTCTGTTGCTTGCAACTTAATACTGGAAGGGGTTCGGATGATAACCCAAAGGTGGACTACTAGTCATAGATGCAGTTGGATGGCGGTCTATGTATCTTGTTGTATTGCCCAATCGAATCTCATAGGATCTTTTTGTCTACTAGTATTGCATTATTTTGTCTTGCTCAATTCCTGTCAATTGCCCTGCTGTAATTTGTTTACCCTTCAGGTCGTGTTGTTTACCTAAGGAGAGCACCTCTAGTGAACTATGGACCCCGGTCCTATCTTTACCATTGATACATCTTCCACTGTTACTGTTTACTTGCTGCAAACGATCATCACCTTCCACATCATACAGTTAATCCTTTGTTACAGCAACCGGTCAGATTGACAACCTCACTGTTAGTTGGGGCAAAGTGTTGAGTTTGTGTTGTGCGGGTTTTCACGTTGCTTGCAACACCTGTGTGACGTTTCCTTCCTCCTATTGGTTCGATAACCTCAATTTCTTACTGAGGAAAGACTTGCTGCTGTGCTGCTTTACACCTTGCTCTTGGGGTTTCCAACAGGCTCCACATCAACTGAGCCATCAGAACTGTCCATGCCATGTTGCAGGACAAGTCTTCCACCTCCAATGTATGAATCGATAGACCCAAGCATACCTTGGAACACATGGGCTTTGTTATATTCAAAGAGCCTCGCTACGTCTCGAGCATTTGGCGCACTCCTTTTTCTTTTCCCCCTTCCTCTTCCTCTTATGTTTTTGCTTAGTCTTCCCTCCCTCCAGCAACTCCGGTGCTACATTATCTTCCGGCACCCCTCGTTCTTTAGCAACTTGCTGCTCATCAACAACGTCCTACACTTCCTGCACTTCAAGTTCCGGCTCCTCTCGTTCTTCGGCAAATTGCTGCTCCTCAACTTAGTCATGTACTTCCTGCACATCATCATATTGTTGCACTTCACGTTCCTCGTTAACTTGCTACATTTACACAACTTTCTCAACCTCACCTTTGTCATTTTTCTTGTCCTTCTGAATTCCTTTGTCTTTGCTCCATTTCTACGAATAAGAAGCTTCAACCAGGCCCGGGCCACCAGGAGTGCAAACTGTGCAACCGCACAGGTCTCATAAAATCTGGGAGCCCAAAATTTTTGTATATGCTTATATAGGTATGGAGCAGAAAAAATATCCTTCCCTCCACTAGATTTCTGGCTTGTGGTTGCTCGGAAGTAAAAGGGCCGGCTTGGGCCAATCGACTGAAAATAGGACCACATGTTTGCATCGTATCCTGGATCGATCGATGGATACTTGTACTGTAGTTGTAGCCCTCCAATCCTCCACAAAGCGTCAGCGTCAGTTCATATTCTGAGTCGCCGCCCCGCCACCTGGCAATTATGTTGTAATCCCCCCCTCCTCTCCAAAAACTGATTTTTTGGATCGAATCCATCAATCGGTATGTGTGTGCGTCCCCCATACTTCATCCTTGTATCTTTTCTTCTTCGGTCTTTGCACCCTAACTGTGTTGTTCATATCTAAATTAAAGCTACTAAAATCCTATATGACACAATAAAGACTCAATGATTTAGCCGCAATAGCACTTGAGAGTGAAGTGTTGAAGAAGATTGATTATGAGCATATTATTTAAGATTTCATTTCGAAGAACACTAAGAGAATGATGTTGTTCAAATAAACATTATGTGACCATGAGTTTAATAGGTATTTTTATTCATATATCCTATTGTTATGTAAGATACTTTGACATATATGTTACAATTGTTGAATAGCTAAAAAAAATAGTGCGATAGAGCCCTATTTTAGAGTTTCGCACAAGGCCTCGGATTTTGCCAGCCTGACCCTGGCTTCAACTTCTTCCTAAGTAGCTTCAACTTCAGCCCCCGAATGTGAACAGAGACAAGACAGGGTCGTGTGGGAGGCCAATCTTGTCTCTAGCGGGCCGGATCTTCCGCTAAAACTAGTTGATTCGGTCGCCACATCTAGGGATTGGTGGCAGAGGAGTGGCTGGAAAATAAGGCTTTGCACCCGCAACCGCCCTTGCACGCGATACATATATTGGCGGAGGTTACATGTTTATGGGCCACCATAAAATATTTTACGGGCTGGGCCGGTATACGGGTTTTTCTAGGTGAGAAAAATTCGGCCAAACCGTAAAGTCACCGAACTTTTACCGACCATGACCGTTTTACGGGATCTGCTATAGTTGTTGTAAGCTTCCTTGGCACCCCAGTGGTAGAACTTCTTGTTTTAGTAGATGTTCGGTGTAGCTTCGGTGTGCTGTGGCAGAGGTAGACTCAAACTGGTTGTTTATTGGCTTCACATTTTAATGAACTCAGGATCCACGGCCGGGTTCCTCCATTTGAAAAAAAATTAAATGGGAGTATACATGGAAAAAAACCAATTGCTAAAAAGTGCTCGAGTGCTCCTTTGCTTGTTCTAGCCCTCGATTCCTGTCCGTCGATCTAACGTGACGAAGGCTTGGGACGATGATGTTTCCGACAGCTGACAAGAAGGGAAAGCGACCACGCTGCCCCGTCTCTCGCTCTCGCACGCACATCTCGCCCTGTCGATCCCCTTTCTCCCTGTTGCTCGCCTGCGCCGGCTGTGACCCTCGCTGGCACTCCCTTTTCTCTCCGACCCCGTGGCCCCTCCCCGCATCCGATTCCCTGTCTGACGCCGCATCCCCGTAGCCCCCAATCATGCTAACCCTAAGATGCTCGCGTCGCCTCCTTGCCGGACGCTGCACACCGGGAAGGGGAGCCGGCCACCAAGGAGCGAGTCGTTGCTAAACCTAGATGGCCTCGCGCGGTGCGGATCGCCTCCTTGCCGTCCCCTGTCACCATCCACCTCCAACATCTTCGACGCTGGCGCCATGGAGGGAAAGGTCGACGAGGTCACCCACATCACGCCCAGGAAGGATCCACGGTGCGTGTGTCTAAGGATGCTGCACGCCGGCAACCTCAATCCCCTTTCTATTCGGGACCTCGCCGCTCTGCCGCTCACAGGTGGTGGCCCTGACCCGCATGTCTATTTCTCCGTCCTCATCTTCCCCAACACCACGAGGACCTCGCCGACGCCTACATCTCTGCTCGCTGCAACTCTGCACCACCGTCTAGAGCATGGAGCTGGCCGTGGCCGTGGACGACGATGTTCAAGGGGGGAGCGGATGACTTGTACATTCTTGAACAGGAGGTGACGCCCAGCAAAAGGTCCATTTTTTCCCTCTTCTGTTGTGTCTATCTTCGTTAGGCCAGAAAATTAGCAAATGTGATGCTTCAAGAATAAACATCAAGAGATGAAAGTAGCAGCAGGATAGAAATAGGTGGTGCATACCAGGTTGTCTTGGCTTTCAGTGAATTCCTTGTAAAGTTTATATCTATCTGTGTGCGTCTAGCTTAGCTTCCCATCATATCTCAACAACTTGATCCCTTTCTGTTCGAGGTATTAACGATGCATGTCTATCATTGTGTGATTCCATCTCCGTGAATGTTTGTTGCCCTTTGTCAGTAAACACTTTGGTTTCAAGTCTTCAAAATTCTAGATTCTGTTGAACTATCGAGTGTATATAGACTTGTTTGCCACAAGAGGTGCACTAAACCTGATGCTAATTCTATTTTTTTGCATGACTTTTACTAAGTTGCCTACTGTCTAGAATTAAGTATGCTTTACAAGCCTCTGAAGTAACTAGATATTGTTAATTGCACCCCTCCAATTACTGATTTATGTCGATAATCCTGATGGTCCGATCTTCGGCAACTGTCATAAGTTGTTTACACTTACTCTCTATGCATTCATAGTGTTCGTTTGCTAACTTCCTATTGCATATAGTAATGTGTTGCTTTGACACATACATTACCTTTCTTTTGAATATATTACTTTGCCGTTTCACACATGCGCTAACTAGTTTAAACGTAATGTTCATTCATACAAAATGTTCATTTGCTAAGTGTCTTCTGCATATAATACTTTGTTGCTTCATACATCCTCTAATTTCTTACACATTATGTTAAATGTTAATCATCTAAAATGTTCTTTTGACAAGTTGCTTTTGCATATCGTAATTTTTTCTTCATACATGAGTTAAATTGTTGGTGCCTAGCATGAGCTCCAACCGGTGGTGGCTCCGACTAGCCACCACCGTCCATCTCATTGTCCGCGCCTAGAGCGAGATCGAGTCGGTGGCGGTGGCCATGGAGCTAGCGCGAGCGTGAGCCGGTTGTGGCACCTGACCGATGCACATTGCTGGCGACTAGAGTGAGCTCGAGCCGGTGGTGACGACCATGATTCCTAGAGCGAGCTGGTCATGGTCACGGCCACCGTAAGTTTCTTATCCATTTTAATGAAGTTACTCACCGCTACTTGTTAAGTTTTGTACTGAATATTCCTAAGTTATGTACAAGTAATTCATCCATGAGCTAGATAAATGAAAATATTGTTAGAAAAAAATTGTAAGGAGCCAAGGTTTAGTTGCTTGTCCATCATGACTAAGTTGTTTCTTTTTGCATGCTTAAGTTGGTTCTTAATCATACATAGTTGTTTTTTAATGTCTTTATTTATAGTTTGATTACTTGAATTTTTATTTGTTAGTTACTTGTTCATCATGGCTGAGTTGTTACTTCAACATGCTTAAGTTGGTTCAAAATCCTACTTAGTTGGTTTTCAATGTTTTTGAAGTTCGAATGCTTGATTTTACATTTTTTAGTTGCTTGTTCATCATGACTAAGTTGTTGCTGCAGCATGCTTAAGTTGGTTCTAAACCTACTTGGTTGCTTTTTAAATATTATCTAAAGTTTGAATTCTTGATTTTTAATTTTTTTCAGTTGCTTGTTCATCATGACTAAATTGTTCCTTTAGCATGCTTAAGTTGGTTCTTAATCCTACTTAGTTGCTTTTTAATGTTTTTAAAGTTTGAATACTTGATTTTTCATTTCTTTAGTTGCGTGTTCATCATGACTAAGTTGTTACTGAAACATGATTAAGTTGCTAAATTTACTTATGTTGCTTTTTAATGTTTATTAGTTGTTTGTTCATCACAGTTAAGTTGGTTCTATTTAATGATTAAGTTTGATACTTAGTTGCTTTTTCACCATGGTTAAGTTGTTAATTCAACACGATTAAGTTGTTTCTTCAACATGATTGTGTTTTATATGTCCCAAAAAATTATATGAATCTGATGGTAGTTCTGGTTGTAATAGACAAATCAGATATATTAGATGTACTTAGGGGGGATTTCTTTTAGCTCTTTTTCTGGTTGATGCTATGATTTACATGTTGTTTCTGAGGGGCTTAATCAAGCTGTAGTATCTATGTTCTTAAGTTGTCGACTGATATTAATTAAGTTGCATACTGTTAACTGAGTTGTTTTTTATTAAGTTGGTTGCTGAGAACAACTTCATATGCTTAAAGTTGCATACTGTGTTTTACTGTGTTGTTTGTTCATCATGCTTAAGTATTTACTAAGAATAACCAAGTTGTTTTTGCTTTTTTATGGTCCACCATACATGATTTGCATATCGTCTTTTAACTAAGTTGGTTGTTCATCATCCTTAAGTAGGTTATTGAGAATAAGTAAGTTGTTTTCTAGGTTTTTTATGGTCCAGCATGCTTAAATTGCATATTGTATTTTAACTAAGTTGGTTGTTCATCATACTTAAGTAGATTATTAAGAATAACTAAGTTGTTTTCTGCCTGGTTGGCTTTCTCGCTGGAAGTTGGGTGCCTGTCGATTTGTGTGTTTAATCTCCGTGATTTCCATTTGATCGCACTCCATATTTCACCCACGTCGAAGGGCACGTCAAGATCTTTGAGGTTGGCTTCCGGCTCAATGAGGTGTAGTAGATCAGGCCTACAATCCCGGCTCGCATCCGTGCCAAGCAGAGTGTCGTAGTGTTGGAACGCGGCTTTGGTCATGTCCTGATGCTCCATGAGCACACGGTTGTCGACCACAAGGATGTGCCCTCTGTTTTTATATCGCCGGTAGGTGCATTGTCTGTGGAAGGATGATGTTTTGGCGTTGTCGTCCTTGAGCGAGGTAATGCGAGCGTGCTATCGTGCAATGGTGTGTTCGATCAAAGCGAGACCAAGATATGACGTTTCCATTTGCTTGGGAAGCCATACTCCGGCGCCCATGAGATTGTGTCCACTCTTAAACAGTTGGGTTGCTCTAGATATATTTTTCCCATTCGATTTTCCAGCATACTTAAGTTACTTTTTGTACCACTTTAGTTCAATAGATCACATAGATTAGTTGCATAGTGATTGTAGGGAGAGTTGGTTTTCTTTGCTTCACTATCTTTTTTCTCAATTAAGTTGTTTTTTCATCATAGTTAAGTTGCTTTTAGCGTAGAAATAAGTTGATTATCTAGATTAACCTAAGTTGCATTTTGATTTTTGATTCACCTATCACTTTTTCTTGAATTTAGTTGTCTTATCACCATAGTTAAGTTGCTTTTGGCATAGAACTAAGTTAATAAGATAGATTAGCCTATTTGCGTTTTTATTTTTC
Source organism: Avena insularis (assembly GCA_023614405.1). NCBI lineage: Eukaryota > Viridiplantae > Streptophyta > Magnoliopsida > Poales > Poaceae > Avena > Avena insularis. The sequence continues at coordinate 445,293,175 of CM042685.1, forward strand.
GGAGGGGAATTTGTTTGTAATGTTCTGAACTTCTATTCCATGCTGAAGATATCTCTCCTTTCGATTACTGCCTCTTATCTCTCATGATGGAAACACCTCTTTGTTCTTGGTATAGATAAAAATGATATCCAGGATTATAATGATGTGATCATGGTCGACCAGGAGGAGAAAAATGGTTATTTGAAATTATTAATCTGAAATTACCATTGCCTTCTTAATCTGAAATTAACAGTGACTTGTTAATGTGAAAGCTGGAAGAATAATTTGGCTACAATTTAGCTTTCATTTTTTTGTATCACCCACAAAACTAGGCTACAATTTGACACAGCTAGGCTCCGCTGTACATTCTGCTCATTTCTTGTGTCATTTCCATCCGGTGCTAGCGATGTTGCAGGTGGAGCGGCTGATGATACCGGCATCGAGGAGGTGGACAGGGCGCTGGTCGAACTCATCATTGCAGCAGCGATGTTGAGGACCGCCACCTCCTCCTCGTCCTCACTCTCTCTAGAGCGGAGTGGTAGCGCGACGAGGCTTTTCTGCGCGGGCCCGAGCACCTCGAGGCTGGCGCACTCGAGGACGGATGCGGAGGTGCTGGAGCACGCAGATGGAAAGGAAGGGAGGCGGACATCGCAGCCTAGCTCGTCACAGAGGACAACACGAGCGGATCCTCGTCAACCCCGCAAAGTTCTGGGTCGAGGGGCCGTTCCTCGGGCGGTGCTACCGCGTCCTGGTGGTGGCAAATGCTCATGGCGGCAAGGGAGAGGAGTTGGGGGCCGAGGAGGTGGTGATGGCGGAGGTGCGGCAAGCTACGAGCCTAACAAGGACGGGGACGGAGAGCTCTGTCGGGAATTTGGAGTTTTTAATGGAGGGCCACATTGGAGCTGAATTGAACCAGTGATCATGTTTTTGCAAAATGACCACTGTACTAGAGATGTATCCGTTAATTTAGACCGGAGGGAGTAGAGCAAACATCTAGACGAAGGTACATGAGTGGTGCGGTGGGTATTATATCTGGCATAGTGGTAAACGCGTGGACACGTCTCCAGCTGCTTTCTTTCCGGAAACGTATACGCAAGGTGTGTGGATTCCTTTTTAGGCTGAGGGCTGGAGTGCCAGTGCCAGGTATGGCAGCCGGATCACGTAGCGTCGGCGCCAAATGGAAGACGTCACTTGATCAGGCTTGTGATGGCGAGGGTGAGGAGCACGATCTGCGTGTTGTCCTCGCTGTATTGCACGAACGGCGACACGCCGGCGCGGCGTGCCAGGACAAGCCCGGAGCTGCATGAGTGTCCCAACCACGAGACACTCGACAGATCCGTCTCGACGGAGCCGTACCTCTGCTCGGCGATCGCCTCGCGCGCCGCCGCGTACTTGTCCCGGATGATGCCGTAAAGCATGCCGCACCGCTCCAGCATGCCCCTGTATAGCGGGCCGTTCTCCTGCTCGTCGCCTTGGTCGCTCCGCCTCAGCGCCGTCTCGACCTCGGACCGCGCGGCGTCGGCGTTCCGGACGCCGCCGGCCGCGGCGGCCTTGGCGAGGCCTCGCGTGTCGGCGTCGATCGCGCTGGGCTCCTTGCGCAGGCGGGCGGTGCAGAAGGTGGCGTTCACGCGGCTGTCGGCATCGTGGGCCGCCTGGCACGTGCCGGAGACTGTCGTCGTCGGTGGCGGGATCACCGTCATGGCTTGCGTGGGGAGCCACATGCTGGCGAACGCCGCGGCTGCGACAGTAGCGGCGAGGAGGAGAGCTGAGGTCGTCATGTTTCTTCTTCCGTGTGGAGCGAGATGGCCTGAATGTCTGATGGCTGAAGATATTTTCTTCTGATGAAGGGACGATTTATATTCAGATTTCAAAGCTATAGCAACGTATACACAGAAACGTGCGTCTACACTTAAGAGTGCAGCTATGTACCGCCCGCATAATGCAACGTATTAAGTGTACTTTACAGAAACCGTACTATGGTTCGCTTCGTTTATTTGGGGATTTTTGTTGCCACTGAATGCGTAGCCACCGGCCTCTAAACTATAGTCTGTGACGGCATTTTTTAGGTATCAGCAAAAATGTATATACTGCGTCGTTTTCTTAGGAAATGGAATATATTAGTATTGTGAAGATAAAAATTACACCCAAGAAGAAGAAGAAGAAGAAGAAGAAGAAGAAGAAGCCCGCTACTAGTGATCAAAACAAACATCAATACAAAGTTTTCTCCGCCGTGACCGAAAACAAGAGTGTGGTAAAACTTAATCTTCGTGGGTGCAATGATTTTGATGAAACAAAAAGAGGTTACAGTGTTGCAGGTGGACTCACATGACGTCAAGAGAGTAGCGGCAGAGCTCAAATTAATGGTCCAAGTCCAGGTACACAATGGTTTAGGCATGGAGGACTCAAGATGACGAATGTCATATTCGGCAAGGTGTAGTTTGTTAAATACAGCATGTGTCAAATATGCGTACGAGTTTGGCTACAGTTGAACTTATAATTAATGAAAAGTTAGGTGTTTGAACCAGACACGTGTAACCTAGCCTCATGTATAAAGGCACTAGGAGTGGTTAAAATAGTCTGGGCACAAGTTGTAGGTTAGATAGAAGATTGATTTTGAGAACGGTTTGACGCCCGTGGAAAGGGGCTGCCGGATCGGTGGGCTTGTCGTCGGTGGTACAATGTTATATAATACAAGGGACGAGCGCTCGTTAAGCATGCCCGCAGATGTAGGTGTTATTGCTGAAATGCGTTACCAAATCTCGGTGTCGTGTTGTGATCGTTGTCCTCGTATGATTTGTGTCTTTGTCGACAACGGAGAAGGTACCACAACTATAAAAATGTTAAGAATTTGGAAAACGAGTCTCACATTCCAAATGGTCCAAGACATCAAAGTAAGCACCAATCCGAAGAGGCCCCTTGCCGGTACGATTTGACTAGGTCCGCAAGAACTCCCTGAAGTTTTGGGCCTATTACAAGGGTAATATGGTGTGTTATCTATTATGCTTTATTATTAGTCCTCCTCACGGTATGTCACATGTTGTTTGATCATGTTTACCAGGTGTTGATAGGTCTCTTTCGTTCTCTTAGTTTTGTGGGACATCACTATTTTAGGTATGTGATTTTGTTTTATTGATTTGCTTTTTAACTACTCCCGATGTCCCGAATTAAATTGTCTCTTCCCATCGATGTGTCGCCGTGGCTAGGCATGTTAGTCTGTCCCGAGGGGTGATGATTCTATAACTTCCGCACGTCCGCGGTGGACGATCTGAAGGCGATCTGGTCTAGAGTCCTCCATCCCGGTGACTTCGCGGGGATTTCCACTGATTTTCACGCAATGCTGGGAGCCCAATTATCCAAACCACCATAAAAGCATTACGGTGTGTCCTAGGACACCAATCGTAATACACCAACTAGGGTTCCTACTTTTTCTGGCGATCGCAATGGCGGAAAACATGGATCATGTTGAAGGGATGATGAAGGGCTTGAAGCTTTCGGATGCAGAAAGGAGGGGTGTGAAGATTGGAAGATCTGGTGTAGGTGGAGTGGGTGGCAAGGATATGCAAGCTAAAGGGAAGATCATGGTGGGTCGCAGGGTGTATGCAGAAGCGGTTCTAAATGTGTTGGCTCCTATATGGTGCCCTTTGAAAGGTATTTACTGCAAAGATCTGGGAGATAACTTGTTCTTGTTTACGCTTCATCAAGAGGGAGGATGAAGAAATCAGTACATGGAGGGCCCTGGATGTTTGATAAGGATTTGATTGTGCTAGAGGAGTTTGATCCAACAAAGAACATAGATGACTATGTATTCTTGTACATTCCAATCTTAGTGAGGGTGTTCAAGCTACCATTGGGGATGATGAATAGAATTACGGTTGAGGATGTGGGAGATCAAATTGGAGAGTATCTGTAGGTTGATGGCGTGGAGGATGGATTGGCGATGGGAAAGTTTCTACGGGTGAAAGTAAGACTAGACATTACGAAACCACTAATGAGGGGTTCCATGGTGGTTGTGGATGGATCCGGAAGAACAATCCGATGTCCATTTGAATATGAATACCTCCCCGGCTTCTGCTATATCTGTGGGGTTATTGGTCATGTGGATCGGGAGTTCAAGATCAAGTTGAAGAGAGGGGAGGAACCATAGTTCATATATGGCTGAAATGGTACCACCTAAGAAAATTGGTGATGTTGAACAGAGGTGGATATGGGCTGATGGATCAAATAGGGTTTTTACTTAGGGAGTGGTGGAAGCGGCTCAGTAAGTGATTATTTGTCCTGGAGGAAAAGTGATAGTAACTCAAGAGATAGGGGCAAGGGAGAATTAGAAGATAAAATCCCACTCAAGATCCTAAAGGTAGGGAGGGTGACAAGATGGGCGGGTGTGGTGAAGGGTGGAGGAGATACAGGGATGCAGAAGGTAGTTGAGCAGCAGAAGGGAGAGAAGGAAAACCCGAGGTGGGCGATGGGAGTACTTCTGTCAATGATGGAGGGAAGTCTGAAGCTCTGGTGGATATGTTAGTCGATGAAGAACGAAAGATGAGGGAAGAGAAGAAAGAGGAGGGAAGCATGGATCATCTATGTAATCTAGGGAGGCGCTGTTTTGGAAGGAAGCACCGGTATGGATGGAAACAAAAATACAAAAAAATACAAGAGAGTTGTGAGAGTAGAAAAGGGAGGAGGTGGTAAGATGATTAAAAACAAGGATAAGAAGAGAAGGAGGGAGGATATGGAGGTGGATATGAAAGAGGAAGTTAGGTCTAAAAACCAAGGGGGTCTAGTGGTGAGGTCATATGCATGGGAGAAGCAAACACAAACTCTTAGGCGGGGCTGTCAGAATAGCCCTGCAAGTCCTAATGAGGATATCGTCTTGAAACGACCGGGGGCAGGGAACGACCCGACTGTTCGTGGGCTTTAGGAACACCTGAAGCAGGATGATCCCGATGTCTTATTCTTGTCCGAAACAAAAATGGGAAAGGAGAAGATGGAGTGCCTGAGGTTAAAACTAGGAATGACAAACATGTTGATGAAACCAGTTGTAGGGAAAAGTGGTGGAATTGCTTTATTCTGGAGAAATTTGGTGGAGGTGAAAATGGTGGGTTTCATGTCGAAATATCATATTGATGTGGAGATCACAGAATCTGATGGATTTGTGTAGAGGTTTACGGGCATTTATGGGGAGCCAAAGAAGGAAGAAAGGCACAAAACATGGCAGTCGTTATGTACTTTAAATCAATAAAGCACAAAACCGTGGCTCTGTGCAGGCAATTTCAACAAAACCTTGTATGCGTGGGAGATAGAAGGTGGGCAGCCAAGATGACAATCTTGCATGGACAAGTTCAGAGAGACACTAGAAGTTTGCCAGCTTAATGATCTAGGGTTTAAAGGGGATGCTTTCACCTGGCGTAATCATAGCCATGACACAAATTGTTATATCAAAGAAAGGATTGGATAGGGATGTGGTGAACCAATCCTAGCATGACTGTTTCCTACGTATGTGGTGACAAATGGTGACCCAAGATATATATAGTGACCATCCTCCTATCATCATAGATACGGTGGGGTTGAATAAGGCAATACGGAGCTCGGCTCGAGGCTCGATTCCTAGGTTCGAAGCACGATGGTTGGAGGAGGAAGACTTAGGGGCGGGCCCAGCTCAAGTCAAGGGTATTCAGTTGAATACCCAAAATATTTTGGTAAAATGTTGATTTGTGAATTTTATGCAATGTATATACAAAATATTAACCATCTTATAAGGAACTAAAGGATGAAGTAGCTCAATTGGTCAGGAACAATTTGTTGAACCTTTTGGTTTGGGGTTCAAGCGCATATGGCTGGATTTTTCTTTGAATTTTTTATTAAAAAAATTACACACAACTTTTTATATATTTTGAATACCCGCCCTTAAAATTATAGGCCCTCACCTGGGAAGACTGTGAATATATAGTCAAGAATGCTTGGGAATTAAAAATGGAGGTGCAAAAGGAGGGGTGGTGGATGGATTTAAAGGAGTCCTTGCCGACTTGGTGGACAGAAGAAAAAAAGGTTAGGTGATCTTCACAAAATAATTTATCAAATAAAAAAGAAATGGAGTTGTGAAGGAGGCAAAGTATTGGAGTGGAGCAAGTGAAAAAGGAAGAACTTTGGTTTAAACTAAACCGCTTGGAGGATCATAGGGAGACATATTAGAGACAGAGAGCCCATGTGCATTGGATGAAAGGGGGAGATCGCAATACAAAGTATTTTCATATGGTGGCCACAGAGAGGAAAAGATTGAATAAAATCAAGAGGTTGAAAAGGGGGGATGGGAGTGTGGTGTAGGAGGAGCAGGCCATGAAGGATGTGGTTACTAACTATTTTTAGAATTTGTTCACTTCAAATGCAGGTACTCAGATGGAGGAGATTTTGGGGCACATCGACCCGAGGGTTATTCCTTCCATGAAGTAACTTCTTTGCAAGGATTTCACAGCGAAAGAAGTGGAAGAGGCACTGAGTGGTGATCTCAGAGCTCTTGGACTGGATGGGATGCCTTCTATGTTTTATAAGAGATTCTGGAACACCATGGGTGACAAGGTGATCTAGGAAGTTCTGAAGGTGTTGAATGGAGGTCTAATGCCAGAAAATTGGAATAAAACTTGCGTGGTTCTCATCCCGAAGGTGAAGGAGACGGAGAGTACGAAGGACTTGAGACCAATTAGCTTATGCAATGTTGTATATAAGTTGGTTTCCAAGGTGTTGGCTAACAGACTTAAACAAATACTCCCTGAGATCATTGCCCCGAACCAAAGTGCTTTTGTCCTTGGTAGGATGATTACAGACAACATCCTTTTGGCATATGAGTGCACTCATTATACGAGTAACAAGCGCAATGGAAAGGAAGGTTTTTGCAACAATCAAACTTGACATGAGTAAGGCATACGATTAGGTGGAGTGGTGCTTTTTAGAGAAGATGATGAGGAAGTTGGGTTTTGAAGAGAGATGGATTAAATTGATCATGGTATGTATATCCACGATCAAGTATCAACTCAAGGTAAATGGTGTTTGTACTGATGTGGTTATCTGCGGTGACCCAGCATACCAGTGCATGTTGTAGTATACTATAGTCGTGGACATAACACTCACGGAGTATCATTCCGCAAATATTACATCCTCAGAGTGGTACAACAGAAACAAAGCGGGTCCACAACATACATTATCATTATTACAACCATAAATTACATGACAACTTTGAGATCCTCCTAGGTCCATAGAGGTATCCCGATGACTCGGGCTAAACTATAATAACTCGAAGAACAGAATAAAGAAGCAACTAAGGTTTATACAAGATTTACTTATAGATAAAGGATAGAAATCTATGCTACTGGACTAGTATATATGCTACATCTACACTTCATATACGTCGGTCTTCATTCCCTAGATGTTTTCGTAATTATTCCCTTCAACGCTTCCGGATACTTCTGGTTCTTCATAGCGGAATTCTTCTTGGTCTTCAATTGGATATAGTATTTCCTCTTCCTGACCGTTATTGTCTTCAGAATCTAGCAAGGGTTAAGAAGATACGTTGAGTACGAGCGTACTCAGCAAGTTCACTAGAAAGGAGTGTTTGAAGCACTATATCTACAGCCACGGACCATAAGTCGTAGGCAATGCAGGTTTTCGTAAACATTTCTTCAAAGGTTACTTTTATTCTGAAAAGCTATGTCCGTCAGCCTTCATAGGTTTACCAGAACTTTCATGGAGTTCCTTTCTGCGGCGTTCAGCTCCTTCCTAACGAGGGAGTAACAAGTTATAGTTCTTACACTCTACAGAGGTGCGTCACTTTACCCATGAGAGATCAAATCCTTGATGCACAACCGGGCGAATCTTTCCCGTCCACACTTCCTATGGTGTGGGGCCAAGTAGATGATCCAAGTCAATCACTGTCCTTCTCCGCGACCTCGCATACACCACAATTATTGTATGCTCAAACTCAAGGTAGACCTTTCCCCGTATAAAACGGCTATACCTTAGTTGGTTACACACAACAACCATTAACACTAGTAATCTGTCTTTTGTAAGCCCAGATCCACGATAGACCTTTCCCCGTATAAAACGGCTATACCCACGATATGCAACTCACAAATGCCCAGAACAGTGTCCAATGCATGCGAAAGGGAGCTGATCTAGCTGACTTCTCCGTCCCATTCCAAACCTCATGGTTAACGCGTAATATACGGCGCGAGAATCACTGGCGACATTGGTTGTTAAGTCCTAGATGATACATTCTTGTGCAGTGGTATTCCAACTGCCAGATTTAATATATTAGATGATCACCCTGGATCAGTAACCAATAGTTCACTTTAATTATGAAAATAGGGTTTTCGGCATTTTTGAAATGCAGGTGATGACAACACTGAATTTGCAAAATACTTTACAAAAAATAATCAAAGGACATGAGCAAGTGTGAACTTGCCTTGATATAGCGGAGTATTGTAGTCGAATGTCTCGACTTGACCCTGGACCTCGGGTTCTACAAAAATATCATCATTGCCCGGTAAGGACAATGTTTAAAGAAGCAATATGTTGTTATGCATAAGTAATGAGATGCATAATGCAAAGTCCCCAAGTAATTCCTCAATCATTACCAGTGAGATGGACCTAGACGATTTATTTAAGATTTGCTTTATTTTAAGTTTACTTCAAGGATAAAGACATAAATTATTAAGAGTAAAGTACAATCATAATATAATTCTAAGGTTCCATGATATTATGTAATTATTACAAAGTTCATGTTTTAAGTTGTTATGGTTTTAAAGAAATGGTATATTATTTCTTTTGAAGTGGCAAAAAGAATAACATTTGAAGAAAATATTATTTATGTTAAGTTATTCAACTTTGAAGATTAATAGGATTGAAGCTATGGTTTTGTAATAAGGTTTAAATGATTTTGAGTTATTATATATCTAGCTTAGGGTATCTTAGACCAAGGTAAACTATAAAAATATAATTGAACATGAGATATAGCATTTGTAGCATTATCAATTATTAGGGTTTTTTTCCTAAGCATAATAAAAATAAAATCTTATAATTATGGAACTTTGTTTTAAAGATGTAAATTTAGCATGTGTAGTATTTATAGATTATACTTTGAGATTTTTCTTTATAAAAATAGATGGATTTTATTATAATTTATTTAGTGAATTTCAAGTTTGATAAATATGATTATTTATGAATTGTTAATGATTTGCAAAGGATAACTTTGTAAATCCTTAACTTATAGTTAGTTAAAGATTTTAAAAGAATATTATAAAGTTAATTGTTTACACCTAGATTTTATATTAAATTATAATTATGGTTTAGACTAGTTAGATTCAAAAGATTATGTTTTGAATAAGATCATTTCTTACTTAGGAAAATATATTAAACAATTAACAAAACAATTATCTTATTTAAATAACTTAGATAATTCAAGTTATATGATATAAGAACTTTAAAATGTTTTTATAATAATATACTTAGTACCTTCCTAGTAAATATACTTGCTTAAATTCTTAAAAATGAATTTTATTTATTTTTAGATATTATCTTTATTATTATTATTATTTATGCAATTTCTTAATTATTTAATGTCTTTAAATATTTGTTTTAAATTTTATTAGTAAAATTTAAGTTAGTATTTTTATGAGATAAGATATTTATTTTTATTTATTAAAGTGATTTTTATTTATTTTTAGGAATTTTCCTAAATTTATTAAATTTCATTTAGATATTTAAGGGTGTTAATATTTATTTGCATTTTATTAAACTTAATCAGATATGCTTACATTTTTCTTAGGTGGATATTATTTTAATAAAGATTTTGATATATTGAATATATTTATAGGATTTTTCTACATTTTTCTAGGGCTTAAAATGTGTAGAGGGTATTTTAATAATTTCCACTTTTGTTTTTATTTATATTGGGCCAAGTTCTTGGGCCCATTTAGCCCAATCCACCTAGTCCACCGGGTTGTACTAAACCTACAGAGCCCAACCGACCGAGTTGGTCAACTCGATCCATTCGGCCCCTTTCCTTCTCCCACACTGGCTCATTCCTCACCTTCTCCCTCTCTAGCGACGTGGTGTCGCCGCCGTCGTTGCGCAACCATGGCCGGCTCCGGCCTCCTTGGCCCCCGCCATCGGTCATCCTCGACACGCTCCCCTCCGCTACTCCTTCCTATCCAATTCGATATGTCATTTGATCCCTTTTTCTCTTGCCCCCCACTACATCCTTGTTACTAGGGTTTTGGCTTTGACTCCGATGTGCTCTGGTGACCCCTGGATGGTGACGGTGGCGAGGTGATCTGATGATGGGTTGGTTGCTGGTGCCGCCTCTTCTACGCACATGCATCCACGGGTGCGGCTCGGTGCGGGTTGAGCACCACGGTGCTCCTCGTGCCGCCGTGTCGCGGTGATGATGCTGGTGCACGGTGAAGTCCTCCCCGTGTCTGCACTGCTGCGGTCACGCGAGCCCTGCCTCACCATGCTGCAGTGGTTGTGCCTCGGGCGCCAGGTACACGTCCAGATGCTCATTTTCCTCACCCCTCTTCTTTTCTCTCAAACCCCTCTCATAGTATAGTGTTCTGGCAGTTGTCGTTGAGTATGATTAGTTGATGTGCTGCAACTTTGATTTGGATCTCCTTTAAGGATACTGAGAGGATGTTCACCATGTTCTGATGATTGTTAGTTTAGCTGGAACTAATATAACACAATGCTCATACTATAATTGATACAATGGAAATATTTGGATTCAAACACATGGTTTGGATTCAAACACATGGGATTCTAAAGTACCCTGCAAACTTGATGTTTTGATTCTTAACTTACTGAAGCTTTGCTTTAGGAAGTCATTTTTCTGTAACTTTATACCTGTTAGATATAACAGCAAAATGGGTATATGTCTTTGGCTAAAATGATGATATGTATTAATCTTATTGCATGTCCAGGTTGTCAGAAAGATCATAATTTAAAGAATGATTCCTAGAAATTTTTATCTAGGAAGATGATGAATCTTGTATGGATGTGTCTTGTAAGCATAGCTTACATGTTTCCTTTAACACCGTTGTCATGACAGTCTGAATGGTTGCAATGATTTCTAGCTTGCTAAGATGGGGAGATGATAGATTATATTTGGAGAGCTTTTACTAAATGATGAACTGTTTGGTAAATTATCTAGGGATTATTACTATGAGGTTTGCCACTGTGGTACTTCCCTTTGGATTGAGCACAGTGGTGAACAACACAGTAGCTATACATGAGGGTCGATTTCTTTGCAAGGAATCTAGTGTTGACTGCCAAACAAGTAGTATATAAAAGATATGATTCCTAGAATATACTAGGAAAATGATTACATTCTTTCCTAATGGAATTTTCCAGAGTGGCTTCTGTTAATATGGTCCTGCTACAATAACTAGCATGTTCAGATGAGATTGATTTGGCTAAATGAATGTATTGCAAAATGGATTCCTTACTTATCAGTGGCATCTACTATGTGAGCTACTGCTGTGGTGTCTCCCTTCCTGGAGTGTGCACAGTGATGGCCTAGGTAGTATGATCTGTAGCTGGGAACTACTGCCTGGACTCTTTTCTGGCTATAACTTGTAGTCCAATTGATAGCTTGTATATAAGTGAGTGACAATTTATTCTGTCAATATGACAGTGAGAATTTAAATGATTTCTAGTTATTGTAAACTAGGAAAATGATTATGTGGTGATGATTTCTTGTACTGTGTAGATTCAATAGTGGAATGCCACTGTGATGCCTCCTTTAGGATGGAACACACTGATTTCCCCCTAATGGATCTGCTAGACTTGCCAAGTAGGTGTGGAAAAAATGATATCCTCTAATCTGGATGATCTAGATGTACCACCCTACTATTTGACCTTGGTCCATGATGCACAAGGCTGAGGCCAAACTCTTAGAGAGATAAGAACAGATAATTTGTTGGCTTTTAACAGCTCTAGGATGAAGTAGTGTAGCATTTATACACTATACTGAGATCTCTCTACCTCTTCCCCACTGATGCTTGTTTTAATTTGACAAGAACATATACTAGCATGGTTCTAGTAGCCAACCTGATGCTTGCAGTGGAGATAGATGACTTGGTGTGGATGTTGTGGTGATTATGTTCTGTTGCTAGATCTAGTGGATGTCCTGGTTCCCCTTGCACTCCTGGACTTCTCCCTCTTGCTTCTCACTTGATCTATTCCTTATGATCCTGGCCTCCTCCTGGTGTTCTTGGATGGCTTTCTCAAGCAACCAGGGTGCTAGTGATGTGGTTTGATCTATATGTTATTGGGAAATCTAATAAGAACAGGTGATGTTCTTTGTGGTGCTCTAGAGATAGTGGAGGAACTATGGGCTGGTGGTATGTGTGGGATGGATATGTTAGCAGCCTTGCTACGGTTGGTGCTATCTCTGCATTTGCTGCTCTCTTGTGGTGTTGACAGCACACATAGTTGCATGTGTCTATGAGCTGTGTGGTTGCTTGCTGTGATGTTATGGATCAGATCAAGTTAAAATATCTTGATACTTGCTGATGGTTCTACTCTTTGACTTTTACCTTTTACTAAATTGGTGAAACTTGCCCCATTTATGTCAATGATGTTGTGCTGAGACAGATTTGATAAGAACAGATTTACACTTGACTTGTTTTCTTCTCTAAAACTCAATGATGTGACAAGCAATGCATCACATTGCCTTACTGAGAGTAATTCTAACCCCCCAAAACTTCTTTATACTATATATTGTTTACTTCATGCTTTTACAGGGACAAGATCAGGAAATGGAAGATGTGAAGATGAAGATTAGTTTTAGGATTTTCTTTTTATCCAATTTTTGTAATTTCCATTTCTGTCAAGAATTAATGTAAAGTCATGGTAATACATTAGTTTATCTTATTATTGTAACCATTCTTATTATTCCTTTATTGTAAAAGAATAATGTAATATATATTCTTTTAATAAAGAATTCTTCTATTTGTTTAATTATTGTAATTCATTTTCCATTTTCTTTATTCTCTTATTTGTTTCATTGTAATATTCCTTTATTCTTTTATTGTAAAAGAACACTGTAATGTTGGATTTTAATAATCTTTATACTTTTATTTATAATACTTGTATTTGTATTATTGTGAATAATTATTTATAAGTCAAATTTCTTCCCTCGTAACTCTAGAAAACAATAGAGGTCATGTCAAAATTCATCTCACCCCCCTCTTGATGACACTAAACCTAATTCATCGGAGTGAGAATTTCGATCACTGTAGTCTTTTAATTTGGCGAAAAATTTACCCGGATTTTCAAATGCATGCATGCAGATGCACAAAATCCTAAATCTACCCTTCGTTTAGTCCTAAATGTTGGGATGTTACATTATCCCTCAAAGGGGACTCTAGCAGGGAGATCCCATATCTCCTTGTTTATTCCTTATTTGTGCCAAAGCTTTCTCTTCTATGTTGAATAAGGATGATTTGGAGGGAAGTCTTGAAGGCATCAGAGTGTGCAACAACGCCCCTAGTTTCAACCATCTTTTGTTTGCAGATGAATCATTGGTACTGATAAAAGCTTCTCAAGCAAGTGCCAGGACTCTGCAGAATATTCTACAGTTGTATGACTGTGCTCGGGGAAAAAATTAACTTTGATAAGTCTTCGGTTTTCTTCAGTAGAAATACCAGGAATGCAAGGAGGAGGGATGTCCTAAGGGAACTAAATATTAGTGAAGAAGAAAAAACTGAAAAGTACTTGGGGCTGCCGGTGTATGTGGGAAGAAGCATCAAACAAACCCATGAGTACTTGTTAGAGAAAATTTGGAAGAGAATCCTGGGATGGAAGGAGAAGATGTTGTCTCGGGTGGGGAAGGAAATTCTGATCAAATCCTGTGCCCAAGCCATCCCCACCTTTGCAATGTCTTGTTTTTATTTGACGAAAACTCTCTGTGATCAAATCAGTACGATGATCTGTCGGTTCTGGTGGGCACAACAGGTATGCCTGTAATTGGTAACGGCTGCCCATGGCGCCGCCAAGCCGATCCCAGTTAATCCGGTAAGTGGACACCCACGATAGGAGAAAATTTCTTCACGGACAGCCATGGTGCCACCGCTACCGCTGCCGGCGACCCGCATCGATACCCTGTGGCGCTGGCCTGGCGCCATGCCCAGCGGAAATCCCGGCTGTCGCGGCCCTATCGCTCCGCTCCTCATCCCCTTTGCTACTATGCCCAATTGAGTTCAGTCATGGCTGTCGCCACGAGCATGGTGATGGTCAACCTTTGTCTTGGTGGTGGCAAGAGGGCGGCGGAGTTCTCAACGCAATGACGGCGAAAGCAGTGTCGGCAATGAGCAGGCGGCTCCCGTGCTGGTTATTGAGGCTTGGAGATAAGATCTTGAAAATCGTATGGAAAACACCTACCTGTAGGCAGAGGTAAGACCCATACTAGGAGAAGACAGAGGCCAGGAGATACACGACTTTGTAAGTAAGTGGAGCATTGGTATCAAAGTCAATGATGGCATAGGTCATTATTTTCAAACCCAGAAAGGTTTATGACAAGAAGATCCATTATCCCCCATTTTATTTAACATTGTCGCAGATATGTTAGCTAATATGATAGCGCGAGCAAAATAAGATGGTCAGGTTGCTGGCCTTATACCTCATCTAGGTGAGGGAGTGATGCGTGCACCCAGTGTAACCCCAAGAGCAAGGTATGAAGAGCACAGCAACAAGTTTTCCCTCAGTAGAGAACGAGGTTATCGAACCAGAAGGAGAAAGGAAACGTCTCAAAGGTGTTGCAAGCAACATGGAAACCTGCACAATATAAACTCAAGACTTTACCCCAACGAATCAGTGAGGTTATCAAGCTCACCGGTTTGCTGTAACAAAGGATTAACTGTATGGTGTGGAAGGTAATGGTTTGCAACAAGTAAACAAGTAACAATGGAAGATATATAAATGGTAAAGATTGGACTGGGGTCCATAGTTCACTAGATGTGCTCTCCTTAGATAAACAACATGGCATGAAGGGTAAACAAAGTATAGCAGGGCAATTGACAGGAACTGGGCAAGGCATAATAATGCAATTACTAGTCAGAAAGATCCTATGAGATTAGATTGGGCAATACAACAAGATACATAGACCGCCATACAGCTGCATCTATGACTAGAATTCCACCTTCAGGTTATCATCCGACCCCCCTCTAGTATTAAGTTGCAAGCAACAGACAACTGCTTTAAGCAAAGTGTGTAAGGTAAACAGTCCACATGTTCCATGAACAAGAGACCGTTGTTTTCTCCCTAGTAGCAACAACACATCTACAACCGAAGAGATTTCTGTCACTTCCCTTGGAAACTAGAGGCATGAACCCACTATCGAGCATAAATACTCCCTCTTGGAGTCACTAGCAACTACTTGGCCAAGATAACCACTAGCAACGAAGAGCATGCAAGATCACAAACAACACAGACATGATAGGATCATAAAGATAAAACCATTAATCAAACCAACATAATAATCTCAATATCCATCGGATCCCCGCAAACACAACATGCATGATTACAAATAGATTAGATCTTGATCATGAACGGAGCTCACAAGATCTATACATGAAAGCACAAAGGAGGAGATACAACCATCTAGCTACTACATGGACTCATAGTCCAAGGTGGAACTACTCATGAATCATACCGGAGAGAAGGCCTCCGGGATGATCTCCCCTCCGGCAAGGTGCCGGGAAGAGCTTCAGACCCCCCCCCCCTGATCTAGGGACGATGGTGGCAGCGGCTATAGACGGTTTTTCGTGGATTTTCGATCGGGTACTCGGAGTTTCTACATCGGGGGCTTCTTATAGGCGAAGGGAGTGGTCGAGGAGCCGGCCAGGGCCACCAAACCCTAGCCAGGCGTGGGCCCACCTGTGGCCGCGCCTGGGGGGGGGGGGGTGGCCCCTCTGGCTCGCCTCCCGGTCTCCCCTCTATACTTCTTGTTCTCAAAGGAAAGTAATTGACTTTGACGTTTGTCCCGTCCAATTTGGAGAATATTTTTTACTAACTTTTTTGAAACCAAAAACAGCAGAAAAGAGGCATCTGGCACTGTTGCAACTTGTTAATAGGTTAGTATCAGAAAACATGTAAAAAGCACCTCAAAGTGTAGAAAAGTAAAGCAAAGTAGATACTAAACAAGCATGGAGCATCAAAAATTATAGATACATTTCCGACGTATCAGGGAGGGGTATCAATATTTCAATACGCTGACAACACAATAATTTTTCTAGAACATGACATCCAAAAAGCTCTGAATATGAAACTTATCCATTGTATCTTTGAATAGTTGTCTGGTCTAAAAATTAACTTCCATAAGAGTGAAGTCTTCTGTTTTGGACGGGCAAAGGAGGAATAGGCTGAATATAGGACTTTATTCGGATGTGAAATTGGATCACTCCCATTTCGGTACTTAGGAATACCAATTCACTATCACAAGCTAAAAAATGGGGAATGGAAACCGGTGGAGGACAGATTAGAAAGAAAGTTATCTAACTGGATAGGCAAGTTGCTATCTTATGGTGATAGATTGACACTCATCAACTCAGTTTTAACAAGTCTTCCGATGTTCATGCTTTCATTCTTTGAAATACCCAAAGGGGTAAGGAAAAGACTAGATTATTTCCGATCACGTTTCTTTTGGCAAAGTGATGGGCATAAAAAAAATACAGACTCACTAAATGGAACATCATTTGTAGGCCAAAAGATCAGGGGGTCTAGGTATTGAGGTGTTGGAACAAAAGAACAAATGCTTATTAAGCAAGTGGATTTTTAAGCTTCTAACAGGGGAGGGTGTTTGGCATGAATTAGTGCAAAATAAGTATTTGCACTCAAAGTCGTTATCTCAAGTCAAAGCAAAACCATCTAACTCTCCTTTCTAGAGAGGCATTATGAAAGTAAAAGATGATTTTTTTTGAGTGTGGTTCTTTTAAGGTTGGTAATGGAACAAGCACTCGGTTTGGGAGGATACTTGGCTAGGGGACGAGCCCTTATCACATCAATATGCTTCCCTTTATCGCATTTTCCGAAGGAAACAAGTTTCTGTGGCCGATGTTTTATCCCATACACCTCTGAATATTCAGTTTCGAAGAGCCCTCATAGGTAATAGATGGAATATATGGCTTCATATGGTCAGACGCCTCATGGATGTTCATCTGACTGAACAACCAGATAGTTTTGTTTGGAGATTAACGTCATCGGGTGTTTACACAGTCAAATCCTTCTGTTTGGATCTTTAAATGATCACACTAGATTCCTTCGAAAGTATATATGGAAAATGAAAGTACCACTCAAAATTAGGACTTTTATGTGGTTCTTACATCGAAGGGTTCTTTTTACAAAACATAACTTTGCTAAAAGAAATTGACAGGGTAGTAAAATATGTTGTTTTTGTGACAAAGAAGAAACAATTCAACATATTTTCTTTGAGTGCCCTCTTGCAAAAATAATATGGAGGATTGTGTATATGACTTTTAACATAGTACCACCATCTGATATTACAAATTTGTTTGGAAATTGGCTTAATGGCGTGTCAAAAAAAGATAAAGTGCAAATTCGAGTAGGAGTTTACGCTTTACTATGGGCCGTATGGAATGTACGTAATGATTTTATCTTTAACAATGCAAAATCTTCTTCGTTCATGCAGGTTATCCCATTGGTAACTCACTGGATCCGTATGTGGTCTTACCTATAACCAATGGAGATGCGCGATGCTCTGGATACTGGGTGCAGCCGTTTGAAAATGGTAGCACGGGATATATACTGTCAGTTAAACTAGCGTTTTGATCTTCGTTTAACATGTTGATGACAAGTCGCTTCATGTTATCATGTATTTTCCTTTGGTTGATTATGTTGCTACTTTGTGTGATCCATGATGTAATAATTTGTAAGGATGATAATAAAGTAATAAAGTCGGCCGTATGTATCAGTTGATACAGATGTCGGGGTAATACCCCATTTCAAAAAAAAAGAGCGAGTAGATGGAGGCCGGAGACGGGGCTCCCGTTCTGGCGGCAGCGGCTGCCTAGTACGACCGAAGGAGGCAAACGACCACAGCGTCCGTCAAGGGGAATCGCTGTTGGAATTTGGTGTATATTAGGCTGTTGGCCCATTAGACAAATTCTAAAATTCTCTTTGGCCCACTTGTATATGGAAGCATATGGCTGTGCTAGTGGTGCTAAAGTTTAGTCCCACATTGCTAGTTGGAGGGGAGTTGGACCACCTTATATAGTAGAGTGTTGCGCCACTCACTAAGGTGTGACAAAAAGAGTAGCTCTCGCGCACTCCTCCTCCGACGCCGCCCGCCTCGTCTCGCCTTGCCTCGTCACGACGCGCGCGCGCTGCGGGTTGCGGGAATCTCGCCGAGCCGAGCTTTATTTTGTTGGTTGGGAAAACTGATTATGAGTCATTAACGGACGCGTTAATTACAGCCGTTTCCAGTTTTTGTGGACGTGACTGTTACCGACTCGGACGTGGGTTGAGCCTACGATCTTCCTAACCTGCACTATATAAGCGTCCGAGCTAAACCTAATCGGCACCGTATCAATACACACACACGCCTACCCTCCAGAACTTTGCATCGCCGCTTTCGTCTTCTCCATCCCGGCTTGCGGCGTGCATCGCGGATCGGGACAGTAGGCCTCCGGAACCTCGCCTCTCGTGAACCTGTACGGGTGAGGGGCGATCAGGTTTTTGGGGAGCGCTCAAGCGCGACTACTGGCAACCACAACATCGTCCGACGACGAGTTCCCGAACGACGACTTCTTTTCGGACGTCAGCGACCTCTTTGACAACCTCAACATGGGCGACGCTGTTGCGACCGCTGCGGCTGCTATTCAGCCTACACTGTACGTGATCCTTAATTGTCTTTTTCGGATTATGCTAGAGTTCTTTGTTCTAGCGTTTGGTGTAGATGTGATAGGTTTATCTCCTATAGATGTAATCTGTTTATCTAGTTTGTTGATCTACATAATTGGTTTTAGTACCGTTTGTATGATCATGCTTTATCAATTTATTATTCGGATTAAAACATATGAATTATTGCTTATATTTCCAACAATCCAAAAACCTGATTATAGGCAACTGAATTCCACTGGTGTAGCCGCGGCTACTAGGCCGCCTCCTTTTGATGGCATGCACTATAAGAGATGGCGCAAGAGAGCAGTTCTCTGGTTTGAAAACCTAAACTGCTATAGCGCCACTCTTGGCAAGCCTGAAGGAGATCTTTCTGCAGAGAAGGAAGCGAACTTTAAGAAAGCCGATACCATGTTTATGGCGGCTTTGTTCAGTGTTCTTGGGGACAACATTGTTGACCCGTATATGTCATTTTATAATGGCAAGGACGCGTGGGAAGCGCTCGAGGCCAAGTTTGGGGTCTCGGACGTTGGCACTGAGTTGTATGTCATGGAGCAATTCTATGACTACAGGATGGTTGATGGGCGCTCCGTCGTTGAGCAAACCCATGAGATACAATCACTTGCCAAAGAACTTGAGCGGTTCAAGTGTTCCTTACCGGACAAATTTGTGGCTGGTGGCATTATTGCCAAGCTTCCTCCTTCGTGGAGGAACTTTGCTACTTCTTTGAAACATAAGAGACAAGATTTTTCCATTACGGATCTCATTGGGTCTCTTCATGTGGAAGAGAAGGCGAGAGCAAAGGACAAAACTGCTCGAGGACTTGAGGGAGGTTCTACTGCCAATTTAGTGCAGAGGAAAAACTTCCAATCCCACAAGTTTAAGAATAAGAACAAAACTGAAGGAAAGGGAAAGTTCGATGGCAAGAACAAGGCCACGCACTCAACCAACTTCAAGAAGAAAAATGATAAGAGGAAAGGCTCTTGCCACGTCTGTGGTGATCCTGATCGTTGGGCTCCTAGCTGCCCTAATCGCTTTGACAAGCGTCAACATGGGAACAGCGGAAAGACCGCGAATGTTGTTATTAGCGATACTGAGATGAAGGATGTTGGGTACGGTATTTTACCTACTATCCTTTCAGTATGTCATTCTCCTGATTGGTGCATAGACACGGGTGCTAATACACATGTATGTTCTGATATTTCCATGTTTTCCTCTTATCAGGTCTCAAGGACCTCTTCCGTGCTGATGGGAAACGGCTCACGTGCTTCTGTTCATGGTGTTGGTACGGTAAATCTGAAGTTTACTTCGGGGAAGACCGTACAGCTGAAGAATGTGCAGCACGTTCCCTCCATCAATAAGAATCTCGTCAGCGGTTCGCTTTTATGTCGAGATGGCTTTAAGTTGGTGTTTGAGTCCAATAAAGTTGTAATTTCTAAGTATGTACAATTTGTTGGAAAGGGTTATGAGTGCGGAGGTCTGTTCCGCTTGTCTTTATCAGACTCATGTACTAAAGTTATTAATCATGTTTGCAATGATAATGAGTCCAATGTTTGGCATTCACGACTCTGTCATATTAACTTTGGTTGCATGACGCGGCTAGCCAATATGAGTTTAATTCCGAAATTTACCACTGTCAAAGGTTCTAAGTGCCAAGTTTGTGTGCAAGCAAAGCAACCCCGCAAGTCTCATACGGCTGCGGAACCGAGAAACTTAGCACCGCTAGAACTTATACATTCAGATCTCTGTGAGATGAATGGTGTGTTAACAAAAGGTGGGAAAAGATACTTTATGACGTTGATTGATGACTCCACTAGATACTGCTATGTTTATCTTCTGAAATCTAAAGATGAAGCTTTGAACTACTTCAAAATCTATAAAGCTTAGGCAGAAAACCAACTTGATCTTAAAATCAAGCGGCTAAGGTCGGATCGTGGTGGAGAGTACTTTTCAAATGAATTTGATTTATTCTGTGCAGAACATGGTATTATACATGAGAGGGCGCCTCCCTACTCACCTCAGTCAAATGGGGTGGCCGAAAGGAAGAACCGCACTCTAAATGATTTGGTTAACGCCATGTTAGATACATCGGGTCTTTCCAAGGAATGGTGGGGGGAGGCGCTAATGACTGCGTGTCATGTCCTAAACCGTGTTCCTGTAAAGGATAAAACCATGACTCCATTTGAGGAATGGGAAAACAAAAGGCTTAAACTCTCTTACTTACGAACTTGGGATTGTTTGGCGAAAGTCAATATTCCAATACCCAAGAAGCGAAAGCTTGGACCAAAAACCGTTAATTGTGTTTTTCATAGCATTAGCTATAGATTTTTGATAGTAAAATCTGAGGTATCCGACATGCATGTTGGTACAATTATGGAGTCGAATGATGCGACTTTCTTTGAGGACATCTTTCCTATGAAAGGTATGTCTAGATCATCAAATCAGGAGATGACTAGTTCATCTAGTCAGGAATTTTCTATAATTCCTGAACCCACTATGCCGATAGAACACTCTGATGATCCTGTGGAGGATGACAATGAAGCTCCCAAAAGGAGCAAGAGACAAAGGACTGCAAAGTCATTTGGTGATGATTTCATTGTGTACCTTCTGGATGATACTTCCACTTCTATTTCAGAAGCCTATGCATCTCAAGTGCTGACTACTGGAAGGAAGCTGTCCGAAGCGAGATGGACTCCATCTTAGCTAATGGTACTTGGGAAATCATTGATCGTCCTTATGGGTGTAAACCTGTAGGATGTAAATGTGTGTTCAAGAAAAAGCTTAGACCTGATGGTACTATTGAAAAGTACAAGGCACATCTTGTGGCTAAGGGTTATACCCAAAAGGAAGGTGAAGACTTCTTCGATACCTACTCACCTGTAGACATATTGACCACTATTCGAGTACTACTTTCCTTGGCTGCCTCACATGGTCTTCTCGTTCATCAAATGGACGTTAAGATAGCTTTTCTAAATGGAGAGCTAGATGGGGAAATTTATATGGAGCAGCCTAATGGATTTGTAGTAGATGGTCATGAAGGAAAGGTGTGTAAGTTAGTGAAGTCTTTATATGGTCTTAAGCAAGCTCCTAAACAGTGGCACGATAAGTTTGAAAGAACTTTAACTGCTGAAGGCTTTGTTGTGAACGGAGCTGACAAATGTGTGTACTATCGCCATGGTGGGGGCGAGGGAGTTATTAGGTGTCTCTATGTTGATGACATATTGATATTCGGGACCAACCTCATTGTTATCGAGGAGGTCAAAGAGTTCATATCTCGCTGCTTTGAGATGAAGGACTTGGGAGTGGCTGATGTAATCTTAAACATCAAGCTACTAAAGGATGACAATTGTGGGATTACATTGCTTCAGTCTCACTATGTGGAAAAGATATTGAGTCGCTTCGGGTATAGCGACTACAATTCTTCTCCAACACCTTATGATCCGAGTGTGCTACTTCGAAAGAATCGAAGGAATGCTAAAGATCAATTGAGATATTCTCAAATTATTGGCTCGCTCATGTATCTAGCCAGCGCTACTAGACCTGACATCTCCTTTGCTGTAAGCAAACTGAGTCGATTTGTGTCAAATCCTGGAGATGATCATTGGCATGCTCTTGAAAGAGTTTTGCGCTATTTGAAAGGCACTGCGAGTTATGGTATTCACTATACTGGGTATCCTCGAGTACTTGAAGGTTATAGTGATTCAAACTGGATATCTGATGCTGATGAGATTAAGGCCACAAGTGGTTATTTGTTTACACTTGGTGGTGGCGCTGTTTCCTGGAAGTCTTGCAAGCAGACCATCTTAACAAGGTCAACAATGGAAGCAGAACTCACAACATTAGACACGGCCACTGTTGAAGCAGAGTGGCTTCGTGAGCTCTTGATGGACTTATCTGTGGTTGAAAAACCAATACCCGCCATCCCGATGAACTGTGATAATCAAACTGTGATTGTGAAAGTAAACAGTTCTAAGGATAATATGAAGTCATCAAGGCATGTGAAGAGGAGGTTGAAATCTGTCAGGAAACTGAGAAACTCCGGAGTTATTGCGTTGGATTATATCCAAACATCTAAAAACCTGGCAAATCCCTTCACAAAGGGTTTATCACGCAATGTGATAGATAATGCATCGAGGGAGATGGGTTTGAGACCCACGCTATGAGTTGACCCCAGTGGCAACCCACTCTATGTGATCGAAGATCCCGTGAATTAGAGCTGGGAGACAAGCTGTTGGTCAGCTGAGAGGAGAGTATCCCCATATTATATTTACATCTCCATAAAGATGCAATACTCTCTTAATCTGCATGGCAGGTTGATATTTATCTTAATGTGTTCCAAGTGGCTTTTTATAAGCGGAGATGTTGTCCTGCAGAACATCTCTTGAGGAACACACCTATGTGAGTCTGACTGTCAAACGTTGCAGTCCGTGAGAGTTGGGTGCCCTCTAATAAACTCATGAAAGGCCCTGGAGTATGACGCATAAGCTCCAAACCGCGGGGAAGCCGACGATAGCCCTGTACCGGTCTAGATTTTGTGTGAAACTAGCGCGCAGAAAATTTGTAGTTCAAGGCATAGTCCACTATTCAAGTTGTTAGCTAGTGTAGCATGAAGTTTAACGTGGAAGTTCAACTTAACAGTCTCCACTATATACTGGTATATAAAACAATGTTCTGGAAGGATAAGTGATGTGATGTGCCAATGAGACTTTGTGGGGATTGTTGAAATTTGGTGTATATTAGGCTGTTGGCCCATTAGACAAATTCTGAAATTCTCTTTGGCCCACTTGTATATGGCAGCATATGAATGTGCCAGTGGTGCTAAAGTTTAGTCCCACATTGCTAGTTGGAGGAGAGTTGTACCACCTTATATAGTAGAGTGTTGCACCACTCACTAAGGTGTGACAAGAAGAGTAGCTCTCGCGCACTCCTCCTCCGACGCCGCCCGCCTCGCCTAAATCACGCCAGCAACTGGTTGCAGTTGCGGGTTGCGGGAATTTCGCCGAGCCGAGCTTTATTTTGTTGGTTGGGAAAACTGATTATGAGTCATTAACGGACGCGTTAATTACAGCCGTTTCCAGTTTTTATGGATGTGGCTGTTACCGACTCGGACGTGGGCTGAGCCCACGATCTTACTAACCTGCACTATATAAGCGTCCGGGCTAAACCTAATCGGCACCGTATCAATACACACACGCGCCTACCCTGCAGAACTTTGCGTCGCCGCTTTCGTCTTCTCCATCACGGCTTGCGGCGTGCACCGTAGATCAGGACAGTAGGCCTCCGGAACCCCGCCTCTCGTGAACCTGTACGGGTGAGGGGCGATCAGGTTTTTGGGGAACGCTCAAGCGCGACTACTAGCAACCACAACGTCGTCCGACGACGAGTTTCCGAACGACGACTTCTTTCCGGACGTCAGCGACCTCTTCGACAACCTCAACATGGGCGACGCTGCTGCGACCGCTATTCAGCCTACACTGTACGTGATCCTTAATTGTCTTTTCCGGATTATGCTAGAGTTCTTTGTTCTAGCGTTTGGTGTAGATGTGATAGGTTTGTCTCCTATAGATGTAATTTGTTCATCTACTTTGTTGATTTGTATAATTGGTTTTAGTACCGTTTGTATGATCATGCTTTATCAATTTATTATTCGGATTAAATCATATGGATTATTGCTTATATTTCCAACAATTGCTGGGCTTTGCTGGAAAAAAAATTTGGAGGCGAGAAGATAGGGAAGAACATGAAACGTGGGGTCCATGGGATACGTCTTCCAGGGATGATGCGGAAAATTGTACCTCTCGTTGTTTGGTTGATTTATTCAGACTTTGATGGACGCTGCGGCACTAAGCTGGTATTTGGTGGGCAAAATTATAGTTCCGCTGATTTAATCAGCACAAATGGCATGCCAATGGGCAGCCACGGACGTGGCCACTTACAGGCTGAACAAGAGGGAGACGAGAACAAAATGCACTAGCTTTCTTTTTTAGGGTAACAAAATGCACTGGCTAAGTTGCGAGATACTCCCAAAGCCGAAGAGAGAAGGTGGACCGGGCGTCCGGGACCTGTATGGTTTTAACATGGCCATGCTTGCAAAACAGGCCTGGCGTATGCTGAATGAGCCAGACTCTAATTTGTGCGCGAGAGTACTAAAAGCCAAGTATTTCCCTAACTCATCCATTATATTCTGCAAGCACAAAAAGTGACGTGTATGTCTTGTACTTGGCTAAGTATTCTGAAACACGCTTACCAATGTTTATCTGGAGATTACCTAAGTTTGTGTCTGTTGCCTTGCCGAAGACTCGACGAAGATGGTGCGCACTTGTTCTTTAAGCGTAAGGACATGAGCAAGGAATGGAACAAACTAGAGATGGGAGATGTTCGTGATCGCCTGAGCCAGTGCCAGTCAGCGCATACAATCGGTGGAGGATCTGCTAAAGCTGGAGGGAGAGAAGAAGATCAGAGTTTGCTGGTTTGCTCTTGAGGGAGAGAAGAAGATCAGATCGTTCATTAGACTTAATTTCACAAACATTAGCTTTGCTTTCCAACCTTGTGAGTGTAATAAAGTTGCTCATGCCCTAGCGGCCTTAATTAGGAGCTAGTGCAGATGAACCTGAGACAATCTGGCTAGGTGATCTGCCAGCAATCTCTGTACGTGTGTCCCAAGAAGTTCATCCATGTGCATGGATCGGTAAGAAGCATCCAAACACCGTTACATTTCAGACTTGGGACACACGCCATTGGACGGATTGCAACACTAATTGTGCATTGTGTATTAGTAAAAAGAATAAGTCCAACCTGATGGAGAAAAACATTACTGAATAGAAGTACATCGTGAACGCGTTCCTATTCCTAAGATACCAGTACTTCATCCATGAAGGATCACACGCACGCCCTACAGAAAAGAATACATCTCCGATCATGGATCGGTAGGAAGCATCCAATCTGCATTACAGTAACGCCCCGCGATACCTTTGCACGGATTGTGCACCTCATAGGTACCCCCGCTTATGTCAAACACATGCAGCAGGTTCATGTTATAACCTAACCCCATCCAGTAGACACAGTTGGGCCTCAACCCAGAGATGGTAGCAGCGCACCATCCTCCGAAGTGCTTCCGGCCCATGACAAAGGCTCTGTCGCCGATGCTCCGGACGGTGCGCCATCTCCTCGCCTCAAAATCTAACCTGTAGACGCCGCCGCCGAGCACACTCGTGTCGTAGCCGGTATTGCTGTACAAGAACGCGGCAACCAGGTAGAATTCACCGTCGAGCTCGACGCAGGACGCCGCCCAGTCCGTCGTTCCGGTAGGACGGTTCACAGAGGGAACCGCTAGAGAGGTGATGACGGGCTTAGGGGAGAACCGAGCTCCGCCCCCGACTTGATGAAGTAGAACTTGCCTTGGTACGCCGCCATCCAAGTGATCATCCTGTCCACCGGCATGCTGCCGCTGAGCACCGCGATTCTGTAGATTCCCAGGTGATACTCATGCCTGACCCATCCAGAACCAGCTGCCGCCGTTCCGCCGACATGGCAGTACCATATCACCGTGTCGTCCTGGTCGGCCACGACCACCGTGAAGCCGGTGTTACTGGTGGGCTTGTCGGACAGACAGCATGCTGAGTCCTTGTGTACCCTCCGTGTTGTCAGGGATGGCAGCTCGAAACTCGCGAGCTAAGTGAGTAACTTGTGACATAGCTCGACTCGGATCGAACTCGATGTCTAACGAGTCGAGCCAAGTTTTTGATTTGAGCTTGTTTGTTCACCCAAGCTAAATGAGCTACTCGCGAGCTACTCATTTAGCTCGTTAAACTCGTTCAAATATAGAGTCTGAAAATTTTCATAAATAAGTACCATACTATGTATGTTCCTTGAACCTGTAATGGTGAAGAGCTACTATATTTTTTATTAATCTTCCTTCGTCTTATAATGGAAGTACTATTGTTGTTCTAGTTTTAAATTAGTAGAGTAATTACTAGTTTTTCTTATATGTGCTCATATTGCTAACTTACAACAATCTAAATGAGCTGCTCGCGAGCTACTCGTGAGTTTACCGAGTCGAGCTGAGTTTCAAATATGAGCTCGTTCTGTAAACGAGCCGAGTCGAGCTAACTCGTTAGTTGAACGAGCTTTAGCGAGTCGAGCCGAGTTGACTCGGCTCGGCTCGAATTCCAGCCCTAATGGCAGTGCTATCTCCTCCGAGGTCTGGGGGCTCCACAGGAAGGTGCTGAAGGTTGATGGATCCCAGGAGAGCACCCACCTCTGTGGGGTCACCCACCGCTGCCTGTTCTGTAGCACGTCGATGTTGGCACAAGTTTGGTATTGGTATTCGCCTTTGGAGATATCGAGCAGGGTTGTACAGGGTTCGCCTCCTGCGCCGTCATGATCGACGACGAGGCACGGCAAGGGCACCGGGAACTCCTGGTGGCTTGATGATGATGACTCCATCTGGCTCGAGATTACGTCGTAAAATTCTTTATCGTGAACAGAGCAGGCAGCTGTAGCAAGTATTTGTAGTAGTCATCAGTTGGAGGCAAACAAATTACTATCATGTACTAAATTGGAGAATCTATATTCAAAGAAAGGACGACCCCTCTAATTTGCTTCGGAACTTGTTGCAAAATTCAGAATTCATGTGTAAACCTGATAGAAAAATATAATGGAACACAATTCAGAATTAGTGCCTTGCAAAATTCAGAACTATATTCACGTGTAACCTGACAGGACTGAGAACTAAAATGAAACCTTGGAAGAATCTGAACATGCCAATCAAAGAGCTCTGGTTTACAAGGCAGTGTTCAGTAATATAAGCAAGTATGTATAGTTCACTATAGTAAGGTGATGGCATCGAGTGAATAGAAGAAGGCAGCCAAGCCAACATACACATCCTAGAACATGACGCATCGTGTATACCGGCAAGGCAGTGAATCAAGAATTGAAGGGGACAAAAATCAACATCCATCCTGCTTGATGGGGGTTTGATTGGTACAGATATCTACCACTGTAGATGAAGGAGAAGTGGTAGGCGTCGCCCGTCGGCGGAGTGGTCGTAGATGAGGACCCGCTCCTCCTTGGCCTCGAAATCAGCCCGGTGCACCGGAGGCCGGAGCTCTCGGTGCTTGACGGTGCTGAAGTTGTGACGCAGAACGGCGGCCGTGGAGGTCTGGAACCCTAGGCGACCATGGGGACAAACGGAGGAAGCAGGCAGAGGGGGTCAAGGATGGGAAGTTATGCTCGATTTCTGGAGTAGTGGCCCCGAATTCGGCCCAACCCATTTGAGTGTTTATTTCTGAGACCAAACCGCGCCGCGCTAAACCGCTTCCCTGGCCAGCCCGCACCGCTCCAGCCTAGCAAGCATTTCAACCCATACCATTTGAGGCCACAGCTGAACCTCCAAAAAAAAATTGAGGCCACAGCTCAACCCGCCGCAAAAAGCCCATTCCAACTATCACAATTCCCAGCGTGAGATTACGATCGCTACTTCTCGACAATAACTAGGCGGATCCTGCTGTTGCACTAAATAGACGTGGGGGAGCCGTTCTACAGAGTTCGAGCTGTTTTTATTATTATTATTATTTTAAAAAAAAAGTTCGAGCTATTTGACAGTTCAAACTTTTTTATTATTATTATTTTGAAAAAAGTTCACAAATCGTTAACGATTCCTGATCGAACGGTATTCGATGACAGAATACGTGATGTATACATCTTTAGTTGTGGTAGGTAGCGGTGGATCCATCGAGATGTTGGTGGTGAACTGGTGGTCGGTTGGATCACACTAATTTGGTAGATTGGAACTGCTGATATTTGTGTTCTTATGATCATGCGTGCTTAACTAATTTATGTTTATTGTCACGTGTTGTTTGTGCACTTGATCTGCCTGTTTTAGTTGTGATCCTTATATGTGTTATGTCTCTGTTTAGCACGGAAAAAGCAATAAAAAATAATAATATATGCGGACGTGTCAGTATACAAAGTATACAAAAAAACAAGTAACATAGGAAAACACATCTTTATTAATTCTTTGGAGAATTACAAAGTACAATTTCCCATAATTACAAATATTGCGCCTTGATAAACATCTGACTTGGATCAACGATTGTGTATTTCCAAATTCCCGGAGCCTCGCAAGACACCCGGTTAATTACATCCACGGGATCAAGCCGTGGAATACCTCCGATTAAGCTGCGCTGATGATCGTCGTTGTTTAGATAATCTTGAGAATAAAAAGATTAACTTTGTTCCGCCGAAGCACAATCATATATGCTATCTCGACGTGCATAACAATGAGAGATTTATTTGACAAGGAGGGTGGCTTTTGCCTCGTCGGTGCCCAGCCATATGGCCCTTGCCTCATCAAAGTAGTGTTGCTTTTGCCTCGTCGGTGCCCAGCAACGGTATGACTATCTCATCAAAATTACGACGTGTTGATGGCATAATGACCGAGCTTCGTCGTCACTTGGCCATAGTGTAGTCTAGCCTCGTCGGCACTAGACATAAGATGATGTATAGGAATCGACCTTCATCTCATAGAGATTAGATCGTGAATCCGAGATGGGCAATTGATGAAGCGTTGCCTTACTCGTTTTATCAACCGAACTCCTTCATAAGGCTCGAGGTTGAGCACCACCGATATAGATTAAACAATCGGACGATGACTTTGACATAACCCATATGAACGACCTCGATGAGACGGTCGATGCTATGGTTGTGGCATAATTATTGTATGCGCTTTACATGAACGACTTCGATGAGACAGTCGTTACCATGGTTGTGATAATCTTTATGGCCGACCCTGACAAAACAGTCGTACCATGATTGTGGCCACACGGCCGCCGACCTTGAGGAAACAATCGGGCCATGGTTGTAAAGATTAACGGCTACATCTAGCATCCCACACGGATGATCTAAAGCAGCCATGTTGAGACAAAACCAACGATACAAACAGATCTTATATTATCTTACCTTGCAAATAAGACTTCATGGATGGCGGGAGTAGTAGCGGCATCTTGGCGCCGCTGATCGCCTTCGACGTAGTGTGGGAATTAAGAAATTTGTGTTCTAAGTGGTGTTCTCACGTGGCCGGAGCAGGGCTTCGCAACTGCGTCGCCCGTGCTACGCGTGTGAATTTTACTAGAGCAGAGCTTCGCTATTGCGTTACCCGTGCGGTGGTGTGCGGAGGAGCGCGTCGGCTAGCTCTCTCTACCTGCCTCCCTTTGGTCGCGGGATGACGTGCCATTATATAGACGCTGATGGCTGCTTGCTGATCAGATCCTCGTTCGTTATAATCGCGTGTGGCCGTTTAAAACCTGAGTCTATCTCTACCTGTGTGACATCAGCCGTGAGGTCATAGCCGTATAAAATACGAGAGCACCCGTAGAAGCCTTGGCAATTCCGTGACGGGAAACCAATCGTCGTGCAGTACATATGCTCTTCAGCAATTAAATATCCAAAGTTTGTATGCATGCATAGCTGATCAATCTGGTAAAGAACCGAGTAGCTAGCTAGCTAGCTCACTTCACGTAAAAATCTTTGGAAAATTATATCCCTTAAACAGTTAGTCAAAATTTTAATTCTTTTTATCATTGTAATATATAGACGATGAACTCTATAAAATGAGCCCAATATCAGATATATACTTTCAAAAATACCGCACCCTGTGGGACCCACGTAGCATAGAAAAAGGCTACGTTAATATTTATTTGCATTATGAATTTTGGTACAAAAAATCATCAAACAAATGCCCCCCGCCGAGTGTAGTGCGTGCAGCGAAGCGAACGAATTATACTCGGGGAAAGATGATTAGTAGCAATACACCCTTCATTTAGTTTATAGCAATATTGTGTACTAAAATTCTTGCTAAATAGTTGATCGGTACTTCCAGCCGCTCGCCGTATTTCCTCTAGCCAAAGAATCAGAAGCCGGATCAAGTTTTTTTTAAAGAACGAGAGAGAGAGTTATGGCCGGTCACGGGAGTCTGTCCAAAATCCTCCAGGACTAGGACTCCATGTACGCGCCTTACAAATTGGAGAGGTCCTTTGCCGCGTGTTACCACAACTTTTTGTGTATCTCGTTGAAACATACGCCATGACCGGCTCTATGGAAAAAACTCAGCAAGACGATCCGAACCCAGAGAAACAGCAACCTCGGCGAAACCCCTCTCGTGGCAATGCCGGAGCTAAACGAGGCGGTCTGGGTACTCAACGACCCCCTCGTTACAGAGGACAAGGCAAAGGCGCCACTTACGAGCTAGCATCCCCTGACAAAGAGATTTCAAGGAACTCCCAGGTAATACTATCCGGGCTTGATTTCTTTTTTGATACCCATATTTTGCTTGAAGCCACATATGCATACAGCCTCTTCTTACATGTAATCCGCATGAATTCATTGACCACTGATGGCTCCTGATCCTAACTCTTTTCTTATTTTCCCCTTTTTAACGTAGGATCCCATTGATACTATCCCGCCAATTTACACTCTGTACAGCGGCCCGGCTAAATATGTGCCAAAAGGACCACACGGAGCAGTACCACTGTGGCGTGATGAGTTAGAATTTTTTTATGATACCGTGCAAGGCGGTTTCCCGTCTGATGACGATGTTCCCATTGAGCGTGAAGAGGAGACAGATGAGTTCATGACTCAAGTTGCTGAATGCTTGCAACTAGGACGCGGTGATCAACTTATTCTCGAACCTGAAAACAAGTTCATGCAGAGGGTCAAGAATCTAAACACTGCGGGAACACCTGTCCCAACACTACCCCAGATGTTATCCTACAATGTCAGTGGCGAACTTTCCGGCAACCAAGATGGCCCTGGGGCTCCACCTACGGAAGCATCAACATTCACTGCCCTTCTCTTGCAACCATATATGCTTGCGAGTGAGCATTCTGATGCCCTACACGAGAAAGTGCCACCAAAAAGCTCCACATTGATTCAGAATTTCATTCAATCCCCTATGACAAGGTGGATCAGTAATCGTCCAAACCATTTGTTCACCGAAGTCCCCATCTGTGACAAGATGTTGATTTGGGCTCGCATGATGATAGTGAATCGTGAGGATTGTACAATTTTAAAACGAGCTGATATTTTCTGGGGAATCATGGCTTCAATTTATAAATGCCGTGTGGACGGCTCATTAGTGGCTGCGTTCTTGACTCATTGGAATATTGACGGACATACTCTGATTACCAGTCAAGGAGAGATGGGCTATCCTCTCCACACAGTGTATGACGCCATGGGCATCCCAATTTCAGGACGACTTTATGAGGAATATATTCCACTCCCTTCAACGACGCGAGGTCACGTCCGGACTTTATATAGCATATATGCTGATCTGTGCCCTGTCAACATGAGAGCTGACCCAGGTCTTGTAACTATTTCCGCTTGGGTGGATAATTTTTTGGAGGATCCTTCAACTCCCTTTGGCTCTACATTATCCAATTTATTTGTTGAACGAGAAGATCCTTTACTACAGAGACATAAGTTTCGAGTTGAAGTTCAAGGGGATCGTCCAGCCGCTATCATAGGCCAACATACAATGTCTTACCGTGTTGCATACCCTTTAGTCGTGTACCGTGCCGCCTTCATTGCAGCTTGGTTGTGCTCTTATTGTGTGCCAGTCGAACGGGGTCAATACATCCGTCCCGAAGTCTTTATCATGGCAGTGAAATTAGCGAAAGGCAGTCGTCGGGCCATAGGTGTGGCCAGCTTGGCTTTTTTATATCGTAGTTTGGACGAAGCTCATCATGATATTGTGACCACAGCTAGTGACTGCACCCTGTTCATACCTGGACAGTTTATCATGGGCTGGTTTACTTCTTTTTTGACAAGTATAAAACCCACCGCCTCCTTGAACTGTCCCATCCCGTTTGCACCATTTGTTATTGACTTTAGGCGCCGGTCACGGATGTGGCTCATCGAGGCGCTCCAGCTATTTTGGGAGTTTGATGATGCCCGGGAAGGCTTACGATCACTTGATTTTATTGGGCGGCCAGCCGTGCGTTTTCCCAAGTCAGGAAACACAGTTCGTATATTTGATGATCGGACACGTAAGGAGATAACAATTGCAGCTATTGACTTTCTCATTAGTTGTACAGCAGGCGGAGTTACCCATAGGAGGGGTCAGCATTTTGACAACCGGGTATACTGTCCACATCGGTTTGCATGCATGTTCAACTATGATCAGAGTGTCCCCGATTTCCTTATGCCAGCGGGAAACGATTTGAAGACAAAT
The DNA here is from genome assembly GCA_023614405.1 of Avena insularis. Taxonomy (NCBI): domain Eukaryota; kingdom Viridiplantae; phylum Streptophyta; class Magnoliopsida; order Poales; family Poaceae; genus Avena; species Avena insularis. Next base: position 445,326,278 of record CM042685.1, read on the forward strand.
AGCCTAGACTTTGGCAGTTACTTGACCAATTCAAGCGAGGAATCATTACATATTCTTGCCCGTAGACATCTTGCCTTCTTGCGGCCAAAAGGACATATCATAAATGTGCGCCCTTTTCACTTGTGGAGCAGACGCACATTGGACTATATTCTCTGGTGTAGCAAAGCTTTTCCTTTCCTTGAATCCCCGGATAACTACTGCTCACGTGAGAAGACACCTGAACCAATGAACACCGCCCTAGTCAGTGCCTCAGGTAAGATTTTGCATTATTTTCAAACTGCTGCATGCGTACCACAATGATCTGCATGCCTCCATTATCTTATTACTTTAAGTACATCTGCTGCGCTCATATGGCTCTTGTCTAAATCTTTCTCCCTCCTTTTTTATAGAAGGCACCAACGATACAGAAAAAATATGTTGTCGTTAACTTAACAAGCGAGCCCCCCTCATCGAGCAAGCCACCCGTCGGGGAGCTGGATGTAGCTGCGTCATGCCAAGTGACCGCAGATGAGAAATCACTGGAGCATGGGAGTGAGCTTCCAAAAACAGCACAAGAACAAGTGACCATAGCGTCCGTTTCCAAGAGCGCCGAACAGGCTACTCATGGTGTTTCCCTCAGAGAGGCATATAATGGACTAGATACACCTGATGATGATGTTAATTCCCTTCCCAAAGAAGTCTTTAGTGATAGCAACATAAAAGAAATTTTTAAGTCATACGAGGCTTTCACCATGAGTAACCAGAGCGATACTCCCATGGATTCGGTGTTACAAGGAGACAATTCAGTAACATGGGCTGAAGAGTTTGTGGCAAGCAACATGGTATCTGTTTCGCCTAAGCGGAAGCAGACACCACCTGAAGGTGCTGCTAATAAAAAAGCAAGGACCACTCAGACAGGTGATCTTTATTAACACATGCTTCTGCATTCTCTTGCTCTTGTTTAACTTATTTCTAATTGTCCTTCTTATTCTTATTCTCTTTCTTTAGTAGAATCTTTTGATGAGGAGTCGAACCAAATATATGAAGCCATTGCCCAAGAATGCAAAGAGCAATGTGAAGGTGTCGAAGGGAAGCTATCTCAAAATTCCACCAGTTGTGCTACAGCCAGGGACATTAGAAGTCTGTAGTTGAGAAATGAATTTAGTAAGGAAAACCATGTGGATTTGAGTGGTTTAACTGGCAGCCCAGCGGCGCACTGTATAATTTATGTCCAAGCAGATCTTAGAAAATTGAAGCGCCTCCTCAACGAATATCCCGTTAACAAAGTCTCGATGACTTCGGCGATAACGGATATTCTCAAATTTTGGAAAAAGTTCTTCGACGATCCACCCTCTGAAGTGGTTCGTCTAATGAAGGGACTCTCTGCTCTACAAGCAGCGTATGAACAAGATGCATCCGATCTGGCTACTAAAATTTCTTCACAAAGAGAACAAGTACAACAACGAGCCTCTGTAATCAACACTATTATTACTAAAGTGGCAACTGCTTGTACTTCCATGGATACTATCAGAACCACCTTTGAAGGGAAGATCGAGGAGCAAGAGCAAAGGCGACAGAATCACTCGTCACGCATCACGGAGATGGAAGTTCAGATTGGAGCATTGCAAGCTGAGATCCAGAGGCTAAAAGAGGATAACTTATTTGTGGACCAGCTTAAGGCCCAGTCGGTCATTGCCCTGACCAGCCATCATGAGCGTGTTGCACAGACAATTGGTTTCAAGACTGCAATGGAGACACTTTCCTCCAAGGATGAGGATTATCTGCAAGAGCTTGACCAGATCACAAAAAACTTTGTCGATACAGACGAACTAGGTCTATCTCAACACATGTATGCTTTACATGGATTTGTGATAGCGTGTGCTTCTCAGGACGATTAAATATTTTCAGCATAGCATTAGCTTCGGTACTAGATTATTAAGAGATTATCCTCCCCTTTTTTTTCACCCCATTCATATTTTGGACATTGTATTTTAGATGTCATACAATTCCTTCCTTCCTCCTTTATCGGCACTGTCACGATTTTGTCATTTATCTTTGAATTTTATTTTATTTTGTTCCGACCACGGGCTTGCCGGTCACAGCATCGTCGATGTACTGCCTAAAACTACTGCCTCGTAGCAAGACGCTAATAAACCAACATTATAGAATTCATGCCTCCACCAAGTAGAGTTCATGCACGGCTATAGATGTTTAGTCCAGAATCCTCCCGGATGTGTACTCTATATACATGCCTTATGAATTGAAGAGGTTATTTGCTGCTCGTTATACAGCTCATCTTGTGATCGAGTATTCTCATTCAGAGCGCCTTGAAGAAGAACTAGAAAATCCAGGCTTCAAGCCAAAAGCGAGATGAGGGCAAATTAAATCAGTGTGTTCACACATATATTATTGATAACAACTTATGTCGTCAAACTAGATAGAGCCTTGGGCTAACCAAGTGCCAACCTGTAGTGTATGTTCATACTACATCATGCAGTGATTGGTGGATTGATTATGACGATATATGATGAAATACTCTTATCATATATGACAAAGAAATGTGAATTCAATAGCGAATTTCCATGCTATTATCTTATAAACACCCATAAGGGCGAGCACAATTACAATAAAATATGGCGAAATACTCATGCCATGTTCTAAGAGAAATCTCTCTCATTTATATGTTCTCATCGCGACCATATGCAACATGGTGCCAGCCGATGAGGTAGTTCTTCGGTTTGCCCAGGATTTGGCTAATGCAAAGAACTGATTTATCAAGTTAGATGCAACCTTACAATGATATATGATGCCAGCCATCACACTTGAAGGGTTTCACAGAACGACACTGGCCGCCTCGCTTTCACCTGAATTCTCCCGAGTTTGATGTGATCATAGATGATGCCGACCATCGACCGAAGTGTTCCACACTTGGTCTTTGACCTTGGCGCACCTTGCTTCTTCCCATATTTAAAGCGTCGGGATACCATCGATGTTGTAGATAGACTAGGAGAGGATGATGCCTCCGGTTTCGTTGTCTTGGTCACTAAGGGATATTGCCCCCTAGTGAAATATTGGTTGATGTAGAATGCTAGTCGTTGGACAAGCATCAATGGCGTCATGCACGACGAACGATATCATTGAGTAGAAATACCTTATCATGGATGCACAATGAATAGTTAGGAAACTTATCATTCTCCCTTAAGACCACGAGCATAAATAAGAATCACGGCAAGAGAAAATCCAGAAAAAGAGAAAAAGAATATATTTTTATAGATTTGGGATGTTGGCTTTCCCATGGAACACCAGCTATGAACGTGACGCCAGAAAAAGGTAACTCAAGAGCTAATCATCAGGAACTGTCGAAGGACCATAACAGTTGTGACTAGATAACTTAACTTCTGTGAGTGTATGTGAAAACATCATGATTTGATGATGCCTTTAGAGGGATGGGAATTCATGCTCTAGACTTCATGCGTCTTGATGATTCCACGACTTCATCACGCCCCCTGCACATGCCTCAAGAACACAAAGGCATAGGAAATGATGATTAAAGTAGTATGGTTATAGGATAATTGGCTTGGCGATTTTTCATGGCCATGTTGAGGGTTGGTACGTGACTACTCCCCTCCTTCATTCAAATGAGTCCCCTATTTCTTGACTTGCTTGATGTAGACTTGCTTCTTTGGTTGACTCTTTTTTTATTGAAGTATTGCTTGAATTTCACGACTTTTTATGGGATTTCCTCATTTGTAGGAGAGGATTTTATTGAACTTCTTGGAGAATATTCCTTCACGGTTGCTAGGGGACTCACCTTCAGAATTTGAAGAGCAGTCACACACCTTTGTGGACTACATAGACCCTCATAGGTCATTTTGGCTATGGTGGAATAACACCCCGGGGGTGTCAAGAGGCTCACACTGAACTCAACTTTTGTTGACCAGGCATGCCTTTCTTGCTCTTTTCCTATAGGTTACCCCAGGGCATCGTGCCTCATGAGCCTAAAACATGGCAAGAAACATGAGAAGTATGGAACCTCGAGAAGTATCCCAAGCATTTTCACCACCCTCTCTGAAAGCATACAATCCATCATGTGTCGTGTGTGGTGGGTATAGGTACCACTCCACTTTGTTACATGTGCCACCTTCAGGCTAGCTCGAGGGTGCCTAAATCTTTAATCACTAGCATGGCGTGTGCAGGGAAAGTCGTTATTGTAGGACATTGATGTCCATGGTTTTTTTAACTTTTTTTTTAGGGAAAACAAAAAAGAAAGACTGAAAGAAGAAAAAAACAAAAAGAAATAGAGAAAAAAGCAAATTGGCGTGCGGAGATGATCACGCATAGTATTTCTTTAGGTACCTCCCATTAATAGGAGGCATTGGTCGTCCTCCATGTTGATTGATAAGCTGATATGCACCGCCATCATACACTTGCTCAATAACAAATGGCCCTTCCCATTTAGGCTCAAGTTTTCCCTTAGCTTTGCCTTTTACCACAATGGGGCGTCTAAGTACGAGAACAAGTTCTCCCTTCCGAAAAACCCGTGTCTTAACAAGTTTATCATACGCACTGCACCATATTGCGACGATATAACTCTAAATCTTGGAGTGCATTTAGTCGATCTTCTTCCAAGGAATCTAGCTGCTGAAAGCGCAACCGGATTTGCTCATCTTGGGTAATCTCATCATGAATGGCCACCCTTAGGGATGGAAGCTCCACCTCTAGAGGAAGAACAGCCTCACTCCCATATACTAGGGAGTAGGGTGTTGCTTGAGTTGGCGTACGAACCGTAACACGGTATGCCCATAAGGCTTCATAGAGACGATCATGCCAGTCATGATGATGCTTATGAACTGTCTTTTTCAAAATCTGACCAAGGGTCTTATTAAATGCTTCAATTAACCCATTTGCTTGTGGATAATATCCTGTGGAATAATTCCATTGGATTTTATATTTAGCCATGAACTTGACCATTTTACGGGACTTAAAAGCCTTGGCATTATCCGAAGTAATATGATGTGGAATTCCAAAGCGATAAATAATATTACGCTCTAGAAAGTTTATAACATTGTCACTCTTTACTTCTCTTAATGGTACTGCCTCCGCCCACCTAGAGAAGTAGTCTGTTGCTGCAAGTATGAACTTGTGCCCCCTAGAAGATGGCGGCTCAAATGGTCCAATGACATCTATACCCCATGCATCAAAAGGCCATGCAGGTATAGTTGGATGTAACGGAACTGGCGATTGGTGCTTTATAACTCCATGAATTTGGCAGCTGTGACATGACCTTGCCACTCTAAGACAGTCTGTCATAATCCCTGGCCAAAAGTAGCCACTTAGCTTGATCCTATGATACATTTTTGTTCCACTTTGATGCCCACCGCATACACCATAATAAACTTCTTGCAGGATCTGATCCGCTTCATTTTTTGACACACACCGTAGCAACATTTCTTGCCCAAAAGAACGTCGATACAAAGTCCTTGCTTTGACTAAATAGGAAGGCAGGCGTCGCTGCAACCTGCGCCTTTCCACTATATCACCTAGGAGTATCCCATGATTAAAGTAATCAAGGAATGGCTTGCGCCAGTCATCCTCACTGCTGACATTGGCTACAACGTGGTATATTTCATATTCTTGCGGTATCAATTCTAGTACAGCTGGAAGGAGCCACCTCTCTTCTATCTTTACCTGAGCGGCTTCACCCACAGGAAGTACTAATGATGATGCAAGTTTTGCTAATGCATCTGCAGAGGAATTCTTGCTTCGTGGGACATGTAATAATTTAATGTGCTCAAACTTCCTCATGAGGATTTGCGCTGCCATGTGATATGGCACCAATTCTGGCTTGCGTACCTCGTATATGTTATTGACTTGGCGAACAATGAGTTGAGAATCGCCATATACTAGTATGTTACGTACATCCATAGAAAGCGCAAGTAGAAGGCCAAAAAGAAGAGCCTCGTACTCGGCCTCATTATTGGAGCACTCTTCCTTCAGAAGAGAGAAAGAGTGGTGAATAGTTCCTCCTTGAGGAGTCTTAAAAACCAATCCAGCACCGGCTCGTCGTTTTGTTTCACCATCAGGTTCTACCTCTGTGCGAGATGCCCCATCAAAAATATAGTTCCCATTGCGACTCAATATCGATAGTAAATACTTCTTCATCGGGTAGCTCAATAATCAAAGGGGAGTCGTCTGGTATAGGATGTGCCGCGAGAAAATCAGCCAATGCTTGACCTTTAATCGCTTTTTGTGGAACATAGGTAATCTCATATTCCATCATGGATAGAGCCCATTTTCCAAGGCGACCCATAAGCATAGGTTGATTTAGAACATACTTTATGGGATCAGTACGTGCCACAAGTTGTATTTGATGTTCTAGCATATAATGTCATAGCTTTTTTAGAGCAAAAATAAGGGCTAAACACAACTTCTCTATGGGAGAGTAATTGTGTTCGGCGCCTGCCATGGTTCGACTTAGGTAGTAGCAGGCTACTTCTTTTCCTTCATCATTATGTTGGACTAGTAATGCACCTTCCGAGGATGGTTGTGCAGAAATATAAAGAATGAGCGGTCTTCCTTTGACTGGAGCAGCTAGAACGGGAGGGTTTAATAAATAGCGCTTAATGCTTTCAAACGCGTTATGGCATTTCTCATCCCACTCGAATGGAATGCCTTTCCTCATTAATCTTGTGAAGGGCTGAGTGCGTCCTGAGAGATTAGAAATAAAGCGATGTATATACACCAAATGACCTTGTAAGGATTTCAATTCTTTCAAATTTGTGGGTGGTGGCATGTCTTGTACCGCCTTGATGTGCTTCGGTGAAATTTCAATGCCACGGTGATGAACAATAAAACCCAAAAATAGACCAGATTTTACTGCAAAGGCGCATTTAAGAGGATTCATCTTGAGTTGATGTTTCCTCAAACGATTAAAGACAACACGTAGATCATCCTGATGATGTCGGATGTCTTTGGTTTTGACAACCATGTCGTCAACATAGCATTCCACAATGTCGTGAATGAGATCACCCAAAACGTTGGTCATGGCCCGTTGATATGTCGCACCTGCATTCTTTAATCCAAAAGGCATTACTTTATAATAGAAATTGCCCTTGGGTGTCCGGGAAGCAGTGTTAATGGCATCACGCTCATCCATCTTAATTTGGTTATAGCCAGATGACCCATCCATAAAGGAAAAGGCACCATAACCTGTAGTAGAGTCAACAACCATCTCAGTGATGGGTATAGGGAAATCATCTTTGGGACAAGCACGATTTAGGTCGCGAAAGTCGACACATGGCCGCAATTGCCCATTACTTTTCTCTACAGGGACAATATTTTCTAACCATTGAGCATATTGTACCTCCTCAATGAATCCAGCAACGATTAGCTTATCCACCTCGACGATAATACGATCTTGCAGTTCTGGCCGAAAACGGCGTGGTTGTTGCTTCACTGGCCTGAACTAGGGATCAATGGCCAGCTTGTGTGTAACGACCTTAGGATCAAGCCCTGGCATTTCTTTGTAAGATCATGCAAAACAGTCTCGAAACTCCAATAGGAATTGCCGATAACTCTCACGTTCTTGTAGTGTTAGAGAGGCGCTTACAAAGGTAGGACGTGGGTCATCCTCTGTACCCAAATTAATTTCGACAAGCTCGTCGATAGTGCATTGACCACCATCTTCGAGTTGTGCTGGTGCAGGAGCAGCATCAACTACCTCTCCTTGATTAATCATCATGGATTTATGAACCTGAGATAGAAGGAAATTTTCATCTTTTATACCACTACGTGCATTTAGAGCAACATGAAAAGAACGAAGTTGGTGTGGAGTTTTATAGAAACTATTACCACCATCCATGTCAGATGTTGGTTCTCGACTTTCACTATTTTGAACATTATTCACATATGTCATGTGGCATGTCAATTGTTGCACGCCATCATGATCTTCATCCTCGCCTTCAGAAGATTCTGAGCGGATGTATCCCAAACCATACTTCGGTTGTGCTTTGTTCTTATTCTTAACGAGCTTTTCAGCTTGATCCCACCATCTTTCACAAATGGCGGGTGGTGAGGGTAACCTGCAGTTTGTTTGAAGTTTAATACCCGCCTTTTCCAACAAGCGAACCATTCTAGGTTCCACCTTCATAGTATTTGACGACACATCAACATCAAAGAGAGAGGGAGAAAGATTAATTATATGGTCACAAGGTTGTGATTGTGGTACCTTATATAGGAGAGTAGGATTGGAGCCTCTACATTGGCCCGGGACCAACCGTACCTCCAATGGCATTGCTATTGATACATACATGGACGGGGGCTGTTTAAGTGTAGCTCCCCTTGAATTTTCTATTTCTTTCACCCTTCTCCTTACTGTTCCTTCCAGTGGCGCCGAGCTTTGCGTTGTGGGCATATCTAGCACAATAGGAAGAGGTGCTTTGCCCATATTGTCGAGGAGTTTAGGAACTCCTGCACATGCAGCACTTTTATTAGATATAGCATCAGTTGATGATGGTGTTAGAAGAATAAAGGACTCCTTAGTTTCAAGATCATGGACATGTATAGGCTTGGATACAGACCTCAGTATGAGAGGAGCTTCGGTAGAAGCTTCCACACTCGATAAGAGTGGTGGTGTTTGTAATGTGGCATTAAAAAAGGCCTCATTGTGAAGATAAGCATGCCCATAATTGCGAGCCATCATCGTGGAGGATCTCCCCCTACCACGACCTCTTCCATGTATTTTCTTGGAGGAGAGTTGGCTAGATGAAGATTCCACCCCCATGGATGGTGTAGAGCTAGGTGTGACCAAAATATCCACTGGAGGAGTCACAAGCCCTTGTCGGGTTTGTGGCTCTTCGCACGGGAAGTAATATTTGGCATCAGCATGATGCGCCTCTTGGATGGTGTACGGTTTTGTGTTTCCCGCTATACGATGTTGCTCTCCACTTCCATCCACAAATTTGAGACATTGGTGTAGTGTAGAGGGAACCACTTGATATTTATGTATCCATGGTCGACCCAGCAAAGCTGAATAGGAAGTCTTTGCTTCTATCACAAAGAAGCGCACCTTAAAACTGAAAGCTGACATTTGTATTTTCACAGTAATAGAGCCTAGTGCTGACCTTCCTTGATTATCAAAACCACATATGACGACTTCTGTTGGCTCTAAATCATCCAACGTGAAGCCCGCACGAGTTAGGCTTCGAATGGGTAAGATGTTGACAGCAGAACCAGGATCAATGAGGATGCGCCTCAAGTGAGCGGTTCCAATATTTCCTTCTATGTAAAGCGGACGATTATGATTATCATCCACAATCACCTTATCTTCCTCCGCGAAGGTAATCTCATTTGTGGTCAAGAAATTACAAACTATTTGATGCTTTGCCATTGTTACTTCATAGCGTTTAGGATCTTCTAGTGCTTGAATAAGAGCTTGGCGAAGTTCAGGCACCAACATTAGTGCATCATAGACACTTAAAAGTGCTGGAATGCGTTTTAGATGGGCCACTATATTATAATCTATGTTGGGAGGTGTCCCGCCATCCTCGGCCGGATTTTCCTGTCCATCATGATTTTGTGCGACATCTTTAGGATCGTTTATCTTTTCTTTCACAACCCTCTTGGGTTGAACTTTCTGAAGTTCGGGTAAAACTTTTCATCCTCGTAAGTTCATATTTGCTTCATGAGGAGGTTCAGACAATAAACTCTGTGCATGTAGAGTCTCTTTCTCATGTGGTGTTACTGCATCATCAGAAGAGATACTAGTATTTGACGAATAGTCAAGTATAATATTGCATGTAGCTTTATTTGAAGAAGGCTGGGAAGTGTTTTCCTCTATCTTATCTTCTATAGAACTGATCTTCTGCCTCCAGTTGCGGGGCATGAACTGCTCCAAAGTGGGCAATATACGGTTTGATCGAGGGTAAGACTCGTCACCTTCAGAGGTCGGCACAAACCTAGGCGGCATGCGACGTTGGCTTGGATTGTATCCTCTACCCAGCCTCGGCTTGTTATGATAAGATGCCAACCATGTTCCTTGTCCATCTAACTTTCTCGACGAAGGCATGTAAGGCTTGACCTCGTGTGTTGATGCTCTCGCACCAGCTCTAGAGGGTGCGTGACTTACTCTTAGGCTAGTAAAATTTTCTTCAACTTGAGATAATGGCACCCATGTTTCGTGCTCTTTCTTTGACATGGGATTCATTTTCACAGTCACCATGTTGACAGTGTGATAATTTGGATTTCTAGCATCAGGTTGTATTTGAAGCCTTTTTTCATTGATGGCTCGTTGGAGCCATTCCTTAAAAGAAACACAGTCCTCGATGACATGACCCACATATCGATGATATGGACAATACAAAGGGTTGTCCTTCATGTTTACTTGATCAGGACGTTTCGGATCAGGCAAATTTAGATGATTATGTGCAATCACTTGATCGAAGAATCCTTTTATCATTTCTCTCCGAAATATGTATTGCTTCCTAAGAAGCTCTTGAATAGTGGGACGTTGCCTTATCCCCTCTGATTCATTTCTTATGCCTAGCATAGGCACGTTGTTTGTTTGCACAACCCTTGTTGTATTTGCCTCATTGGACACCTTGGGCTTGGTCACAATATTTGGCTTTCTTTGTCGAGTTGAACGCTTGGCATGATCGCTAGCATTTTTATACAACTCCATGATTTGAGGAGACTTTTCGAACTCTAGCTTGGTCGCGGCCACCGCTGAGCTGAGTGCACTAAATGTTTTAGGTTCCCGTCGGGACACTTCAAGCGACCAGTGTTGTTGCATTCCATGGACGCGCATCTCAATAGCATCTTCTGTGTGCATGTCCCTTGCTAGGCGTACAAAGCTATTACGAAATCTGACGATATATTCATCAATCTTCTCATCCTGCCTTTGTCGAACTTGTGCTAGCTCGACCACTGAAAAATCTTTTTTCATTGTTACGAAATGAGCTTTGAAGAGATTCTTCATACTTTTCCAATCAGGAATAGAACCGACAGATAGGCGACTATACCAATGAAAGGCAGCGCCTGTCAAAGAACCCGAGAATTGACGCAGTAGAAGCGAGGGGTTGCGAGCAGTATCTCCACATGTTGCCTCAAAATAAGCTAGATGTTCTCGTGCATCACCTGTTCCATCAAATTGACGAAACTTAGGCGGATGCCACCCTGCGGGAAAGGCTACAAGATCATGCCATGACTCATATGGCTTGTCAAGCTCACTCTCACAAGTTTGAGGGGCTTGTTCTATTGTAAATCTCTTCATTTTATTATCAACCATGTCTTCAATCATTTTATGATAGTTTCGGAGCATATCTGGTTGATCCACCAAGCTATTAGTTAATACACCCGTGCTAGGAAGAACTTGGGGAGATTGCTTAGCCGCCTCAGCTGCCCTCGCAGCTTCTATTTCTTCCACTTGTGGATCAACAACTCCTTGATTCATAATTTGGGGTATACCCCGATCTGAACCACCAAGGAAATCTAAGAGTTTATCGAACTTTGATGCTAACTGATCTAACTGCTGTTGTTGCGAGTGTAATTGCAACTCAAGTTGTTTGTCACGGGATCCTGATGCAGCCGGATCAGTATGAATATTTAATGTTTCCGTCACACCCGTATCACCTTCCACGCGATCAGAAATCACATGGGCCGGTACAATGTTCTCATCTTCGAATTCACACTCTTCCTCTGACATCATAGAACGTGCAAAGTTAGAGTAGGGAGGAGATCCAGATAGTCTCTCTAATGAGGAACTAGAGTCTCTATCATAACTATCACCAGAACCATCACTTTTGTGGTCTTCCTCTTCTCCTACATGATGAGAAGAGCTATCTTCCAATATTTCTGAGGCAATGGCTTTTAAACGAGTACCCATTCCTTGACGCTTAAGATATTGCTGAAGCAATGTCGGATCTTGCGGAAGGTGCGATGAAAGCAACACATAACGACGAGAATATTGTGGATCATTCGTGAGTGATGATTGTCCATCTGTTATAGGGAGGCAAGGTGCAGCCGATGAGGATGGTGCGTCCCCATCATGCTTTTCTCTTTCTGAACTCTTGAACCAGCCACGAACCTTTCCAAGGTTTAGGAAATCTTTGGAAAAGGAGGCCTTGGGGTTGGGCATGATCTCTTCATCAGAAGGGTAAGAAAACTCTTGTTCAACTGGCGGAGGGACCCAATTGTTAGGAGTATGTTCATCGTGTGTGCTCAAAGTACCACACATAATAGTATCTTTTGCATCATTCTTTCCAACTTCTTTTATCGCATCATTTCCGCCTTCTGAAGGCACGTTCATGGAATTACTTACAATTCCTGCTCCGTGAGATGGTATTGAAGGGTTTTGTTCTTGCATTGGATCAACCACCATAATATTATTTTCTTGACCCACATCCTCTAAAGGAGCTGGTGGAGTCTTTATTGTATTGTCCACCTCCATGTGTTGTATTGAGGGTTGAGACTTTAATTCGATAGCGCCCTTATGAAGGGACACTAATTCTTCTTTCTCATGAGCATCCTTTTGAGGGGACACTGCGGGATTCTTGGGAGGTACTTCTAGCCTCTCGCCTGTTCCATCACCTTGTTGTCGTGGTTTTGGAATGAGACGTTCAATGAGGTATTTATATCTCTCATGTTGGAGTAATGTTGGTGAGAGTCGTAGTGTGATCTTATCATAAAACGGATGAACACGTCCATCCGACCTAACTCGCACATGTACATTACCAAGCACAAGCTCTTGTAGTTCTTGATAAAGTGCACGTCGATTCATTCTACGCTTATCGCGCTTGTGTTGATTTGCCCGAAGGGGATATGAAGTTCTTGGTGGAACAGACGGTGTAGGGAGAAGTGGTGCAGTTGTTTGGCTAGCCGTTGGTGGTGGAGCCGAGGAAGATACAACCCCAACAGGTTGTCGTACAGGATAATATGGAGGCGGCATATTCTGCCCCCTGTTTACAGTTGGTGCACTTGCATTATTCTCACGATGATGTTCATGGAGATTTTGCTCTTTTCTCGGGGACACAGGTCGCCACTCTTGGCGAGACCATGAGTTCCAGTGCGAGTTCTGCTGATGTTGAAAAGTTGGCGCGGGCGGGGATCTCCGACGAGGTGCCAAAGTTCCACGATCATTCTGTGGGCGATAGCTAGGAACATGCCGTCTAGCTTCACCTTGCCGTGATGACTCGGGCACTTGTGAATAGGGGCCACGAGCTTGAAATCTTGACTCGTGGGCATGACAGTATGGAAATTGAGAGCGTTGCGTAGGTGCATGATTCCTTGCCATGCCCCCATTTTGCAAAGGTGCCTCACGGCCATGGACTTGTTGTTGTAACGTTCTCAATTGGTGTTGAAGCTGCTGCAGCTGCTGCTGCACATCATTAGAACGAGGCGCCGGGGTTTCATTAGAGAGTACCTCGAATTTGTTTTCACTTTCTTTCTCTCCGGCAGTAACATGACATGCCGAGACAATTATAGATGGATTGAAGTGATTCAATGTATTTCCAATGGAAGGGTCGCATCCTGGAAAGGTAGCGTCACGCTTCAAAGTGCGAGTCCAAAATTCATTCATGATTGCTTGCCTAACAAGCTCTTTCACCCGACGTGGCCTTGTGATCCACTCAGCTGGAGAAATGTTGTAAGGTTCATTAACGGGGTCAAGATACTCCTCATCATCAAGTGACAACGGCGTATCAGGCTCCAAAATATTACCGCTCAGCCGAGCGTGTAGCTTTTTCAGATTGCTACGCTTTCGACGATAGTTACGAAGAGCATTAATATTTTTGTTGGATCGCGCATTGCGCACGGACCAAGACAGGCGGTAAGCAGCCTTGTCGAGCCCCTCCAACAGTTTAGCCTTTTCACCCACTATGGTCGAAGAAGTTAAACTCAACATGTTATGAGCCTCCTCAATCAAGGCCTTGCGTTCCTCACTAGCCTTGAAAGCAACGTATTTTTCAGCCTTCCTAGTTTCAACGGAACAAACGGATGCCGGATCATGTATCTTGTGGTAATAGACCTCATCTCCGTGTTCGATGCCTACCACGGGAGACCACGATCCAAACTGGATCAGAGTCGGAGCCGGGGTGTGCCTCATGGCTTGGTCCATGGTAATGGTAGGGAAGGAGTCACATACAAAAGGGAATCCCTCGTGTTAGTATATTGACGTGTACGACGCAGTTGATGAGCCACTTATACACTAGGTTAAACATATTTTCTCCAAGTGCAAAAAATAAATCACCCCACACGCATGCATGGACCCTTTATATTTTCATCATCGGGTATGATACCACAACATCAAACAAGAAATCACTTTTTATTTCCGGTGAAACTCATTTATGATTGGTATCCGAAAGAACAGGTGCTAAGCAAGAGTACTGCATGCATACGGCCCTCATGCACTTCTTTTGTTTTTTCACGAAGGAGTAAATACAACAGCTCTACTACCATCTGATTCTTCTTTAAACACTTTGGCTCCTATACATGATTAACTGTTTTGGGACAAGAATTTTATGTCAACAGAGAAGACTTGTAAGACAATCGGACTTCCTGACAATGATAATCGGAGTGACAAGCACACACTGTTTTTTTAACAAGCGCATGCATCACAATCAGAAGGATGCGTGCATGAATTATACACCCCATCCTTTTTTTCAAAGAAATACCTCTAGCTGACCCCTCGCTAGGTATGGCATGGGTGCATATAGAAATGCAAACACGCATATGATACTTTTGGAGGTAGAGCGTCGGCTTATGCAAAGAAACTGGGATAGAACGACAATCGGAGCGCAGCAAAGATGGGAGGAGAATCTGGTCCCACCGGGCATGCCATTTTGTTTGGCACGAAAAAAGCAACAAAAAATAATAATGTATGCGGGCGTGCCAGTATACAAAAAAAAAGTAACATAGGAAAACACATCTTTATTAATTCTTTGGAGAATTACAAAGTACAATTTCCCACAATTACAAATATTGCGCCTTGATAAACATCTGACTTGGATCAACGATTGTGTATTTCCAAATTCCCGGAGCCTCGCAAGACACCCGGTTAATTACATCCACGGGATCAAGCCGTGGAATACCTCTGATTAAGCTGCGCTGATGATCGTCGTTGTTTAGATAATCTTGAGAATAAGAAGATTACCTTTGTTCCGCCGAAGCACAATCATATATGCTATCTCGACGTGCATAATAATGAGAGATTTATTTGACAAGGAGGGTGGCTTTTGCCTCGTCGGTGCCCAGCCATATGGCCCTTGCCTCATCAAAGTAGTGTTGCTTTTGCCTCGTCGGTGCCCAGCAACGGTATGACTATCTCATCAAAATTACGATGTGTTGATGGCATAATGATCGAGCTTCGTCGTCACTTGGCCATAGTGTAGTCTAGCCTCGTCGGCACTAGACATAAGATGATGTATAGGAATCGACCTTCATCTCATAGAGATTAGATCGTGAATCCGAGATGGGCAATTGATGAAGCGTTGCCTTACTCGTTTTATCAACCGAACTCCTTCATAAGGCTCGAGCTTGAGCATCACCCATATAGATTAAACAATCGGACGATGACTTTGACATAACCCATATAAACGACCTCGATGAGACGGTCGCTGCTATGGTTGTGACATAATTATTGTATGCGCTTTACATGAACGACTTCGATGTGACAGTCGTTACCATGATTGTGATAATCTTTATGGCCGACCCTGACAAAGCAGTCGTACCATGATTGTGGCCACATGGCCGCCGACCTTGAGGAAACAATCGGGCCATGGTTGTAAAGATTAACGGCTACATCTAGCATCCCACACGGATGATCTAAAGCAGCCATGTTGAGACAAAACCAACGATACAAACAGATCTTATATTATCTCACCTTGCAAATAAGACTTCATGGATGGCGGGAGTAGTAGCGGCATCTTGGCGCCGCTGATCTCCTTCGACGTAGTGTGGGAATTAAGAAATTTGTGTTCTAAGTGGTGTTCTCACGTGGCCGGAGCAGGGCTTCGCAACTGCGTCGCCCGTGATACGCGTGTGAATTTTACTAGAGCAGAGCTTCGCTATTGCGTTATCCGTGCGGTGGTGTGCGGAGGAGCGCGTCGGCTAGCTCTCTCTACGTGCCTCCCTTTGGTCGCGGGATGACATGCCATTATATAGCGCTGATGGCCGCTTGCTGATCAGATCCTCGTTCGTTATAATCGCGTGTGGCCGTTTAAAACCTGAGTCTATCTCTACCTGTGTGACATCAGCCGTGAGGTCATAGCCGTATAAAATACGAGAGCACCCGTAGAAGCCTTGGCAATTCCGTGACGGGAAACCAATCGTCGTGCAGTACATATGCTCTTCAGCAATTAAATATCCAAAGTTTGCATGCATGCATAGCTGATCAATCTGGTAAAGAACCGAGTAGCTAGCTAGCTAGCTCACTTCACGTAAAAATCTTTGGAAAATTATATCCCTTAAACAGTTAGTCAAAATTTTAATTCCTTTTATCATTATAATATAGACGATGAACTCTATAAAATAAGCCTAATATCAGATATATACTTTCAAAAATACCGCACCCTGTGGGACCCACGTAGCATAGAAAAAGGCTACATTAATATTTATTTGCATTATGAATTTTGGTACAAAAAATCATCAAACAGTCTCATAGAAATATAACTGTTATGTGGTCTACTACGCAAGCAGTCGAGAATCTACAACTAGTGAAAGGTTACCGGCCCAACCTCCATGAAGGGTTTAAGAATCTAGAGCAAGCACAACAATCCTACTCTGAGTTTTTAGCAGAGCGTCCACAAAATGCACATTCGTCGCAAGATGTGAACATTAATTTCACTCCACCGCCATCAGTTCATCGACATGAGCAGTTTCCACCTATAGGGGGTGCACGTATAATCAAAAGCATCATCATTGTCGCCCTCATCATGTGAATGATCATGTAAGGTGTTAAACCCTGATGAGTAGTTGGTAAGCTCACCATTTAGTCATGGGAGGTAAACATATCGGGCCAGATGCGGGCTCCTAAACGTGCAACTTTGCACCAGCCGAGTCCAATCTAGAAAACCAAACAAAGTGATTATACGGGCTCAAAGTGGGAAAACAAAAAAAACAGGCAACCAAATAAACTGTCATCCTGGCCCAAGATAAATTTTCCCCCATGCAGCATCCACCGGGCCAAATTGTAAAAACATGAAATTCCGCCTGATTAACCAAAGGAGGATGCTACGCGTCCCCCGGGGATCAAAACTTCCGACCCCCGGGTCCTCCTGCTGACACACGTGTCCGTTTTTGCTACACTAAATCTCGCTTTTTCTACATAATGTCCGCTTTTTCTACGCAGTAGTAGAAAACGGTTCGCACAAAAACAGAACAAAATGACTATCCCTCGCCGGAGACCTCACCGGTGACCTTGCCGGAGACGCCATAGCAAAACAAATATACTAATGTAGCAAAACCTATTCGCCGGAGACTCTCGTCGGATACTTCGTAGCAAAAAACTATGCTAATATAGCAAAACTGAAGAACAATAGTAGCAAATAATTTATGTTGGTGTAGCAAAAAATAGACTTTGCCGGAGAGTTGGATGTCGCCGGAAATGCCACTGCTGCAGCGGTAGCAACACCAGCCACCTCTGTAGCAGAGCCTCAGGCCGCTTGTAGCAAAATAATAAAACGATTGTAGCAAAAAAATACAAGTATGTAGCAAAACTAAAACGGGCAAATAGCAAAATCATCCTAGCCCGGCGCCATGGGTAGCATCGCCGTCTGCCATCTTAGCATCACCATGTGTCCGTTGTAGCACCTCTGTACAACAATTGTAGCATCGCCTATAGCCCTTTGGTTGCTACCATCATCGTTGGCCGCCTCAATCACCTGAGCAGCAGCGGGGAGACGTCACCCGAGGGAGGAACGGCGAGGATAGTCGGCCATGGCACGGAGGTGGTGTGGTGGTGGGACCTCCGGCGGCGGAGGCGCGGCGCAGTCGTCGGCGGGAACTCCGGCGCAGTTGGCGGGAGCTTCAGCAGCGGAGGGGCGGCGCGGTCGTCGGAGGGAACATCGGCTCAGAGGGCGACGCGGTTGGCGGGAACTCATGCAGCGAAGGATGCACGGTCGCTGATGGAAAGGACGGCGGCGCTCCGGGGAGGAGCGGCGGCGGCTCCCGACGAGCTGGCGCTCTGCGAGGGAGGAGCAGCAAGGGCGCCCGGCGTGGCGGCGCTCCGGCGCGGCGGCGCGACGGGAAGAGGAGAAGGACGCACGCACGCGTGGTGTCGCGTTGTGCGGTTGGATAAGTTTTTTTTGGTCTAAATATGCGCGCAAGAGAAGCTACGACCCGGGGATCAAATCGATTGATCCCCGGGGGAGCAGTATCATTTTCCTTAACCAAACACATCCCAAACTGCATTGCAGTTATGCCCGGTGACGCCTTTCTCTCGTGTGTAAGAATCTCGTAGATTTCTGTTGAGAAATTCTTGAAAAGAGAGTTGGCTCCGTTGGGGAAAAAATGTTGCCGATACCGAGTAGGAGTCACTATCGACCAAGTTCCCCTCGTGGCAAACGGCCGGTGAACCAGAAGTAGCTCTCGATCTGCACGACTCCGATCGTATTTGGAGTAGTTGAAAGGATTGGAGTCGGAGTCCAACACGTATTATAGCTTATTTAAGATCACGCACTTTCAGGATCTGTTGCCAACTCCTCAAGACACCAGAGAACTCGATCGGCGACGAGCAAGGTTTACGGCAGTCGAGAACCCAACGCAATCTCCAGCACCATGGAGCCGTCGGTGCCCTTGCCGTGCCTGGTCATCGATCACGACGGCGCGGGAGGGGCCGAGCCATGCCCTACCTTGGTCGACATCTCAAAAGGCGGTTACCAATACCGAACATGCAAGGACATCGACGTGCTAAGGAACAAGCGGCGGTGGGTGACGCCGCATGGGTGGGTGCTCTCGTGGGATCCGTCAACCTTCTCCACCTTCCTGTGGAGCCCCCAAACCTCAGAGAAGATCGCTCTGCCGTCCCTGACGCATGAGATACCCCTGTACTCCGAGTGCTCCCTCTCCGACAAGCCCACCGGGAACACTGGCTTCACGGTGGTCGTGGTCGAGCCGCCCGCCGAGGACATGGTGATATGGTACTGCCATGTCGGTGGGACGGCCGCTGGTTCTGGTTGGGTTAGGTACGGGTACAACCTAGGGAGCGACTGGCTGATCACTCGTCTGACGGCATGCCGAGGCAGGTTCTACTTCGTCAAGTCCATCGACGAGCTTGGCGTGCTGGAGTTCTCCCCTGGGCCGGTCCTCACCTACGTGTATGTCCCCGCCGTGAAGCGTCCTGCGGCGATGACATCCATGGCGGTGTCCCCCGTCGAGCTCGATGGGGAGCTGTACCTGGTCTCCGCATTCCTGCACAGCGACGTCGGCGTCGACACCAGCGTGCTCGGCTGTGGCGTCTTCAGGATGGATTTCGCGGCGAGAAGGTGGCGCAGGGTCAGAAGCGTCGGCGACCGGGCCTTCCTCATGTGCCCGAGCCACTTCGGAGGATGGTGCGCTGCTACAGCCTCTGGGTTGAGGCCCAACTGCGTGTACTGGATGGCGCCATGTGGCAACCTGAACCTGCTGCACGTATTTGACATCGCCGGCGGTACCTTCGAGGTGCACGATCCGTGTAAAGGTGTCGCGGGCCCAAATTGTAATGTGGTCTGGATGCTTCCTACCAATCCGTGAACAGAGATCGATAGATCTATTATGTTGGGATTTCTAATGTGATCTGGTTGCTTCATTCTATCCATGTTTACCTCCCCCACCCCACCCACCCCAACCCCCCCTCCTCCCCCAACCAGCACTAACCACAATCCGGGAAATTGACCCGAGCAAGATCTAACTTAATTCTCATTTGATTTTTCTCAATTGCAAACGAAAATGCTCCATGCTAAATCCTTGTGACTATTATGTGGTCCACTTTCCATAGTTCGCAACCAACCTGTAAAGACATACCATGCCAAGAGAATTGCAATTTTTGACATTAGTTTGTCATTTCTTAATAGGAACTATTACGATATTTATAGTACTCAATCATTCCCCCATTTGAATGGCACGCGTCATTTGATGTCTAAATTTGACCGATAACACATGGATTGTAGCTCAAGAAAATTATTGCCACTGAACTCTTATTTGAATAGTTTTTATAACAGGTGACATGTATTGCTAGTCAAGTTATTTATCAAAGTTAAAAACATACAAAATGAGGGTTGCCACATGCATTGGGATGGACGGGGTAAACCTAGTGATGATATCGAGGTTGAATGTCAAAAATGTAAGACTACTCATAGTGGGAGTAACATAAGGTAGTGTCATGCATATGCCGCTACTTTGTGTTACTACCTCCATAGTGCATAGAATCTTAGTGGTAATAACTTAGAATCTTATTTATTAGCTCATAGACTCATCTTGTCTTGGGTGTGTGATGTTATAGTAACATAGCTATGTTATCACAAGTCTTTCTTTTCTCATTAATTGACCTGTCATGTCATCAAAATGTCTACTTCTACCTAAGTTACTCCCACTATGAATAGTGTAAGTGTACCTCATGGACATACTTTTGCATTGGCGATTGCACCTCATGTTGCCAAGAATGACACACCCCAACTTAAATTAAGCATCAGAGGAGTTTTATCCAAACCTTCGGCATCCTAATAGTACCAAACGTTGTCCAAACCAGTACGATGGCCTCGCTAGTCGCCGTAGTCACATCATGTTGCCAAGTGGAGCTGTTGATAAAGGCAAGACTCCCAATTTGAAGGAATCGTCCAACCGCGATGGTCGATCTGAAGCCTAGACGAGATCCCACCCGATCTTCAACTCTACTAACCGCGGGACCCATGATGGGTGCCAAATGTCGTGGGAAGTTCACAACATTAGCCATTGGGGATGACTTACGAATGGTGGAGCAGAACATAGCGAAGAACGATGTACCCTTTTGTTTGGTCCCTCGCAGTGGAGGTAAAGACTTACCCTTGCTTGTTTGTATTAACGGAATAGTAGATCGTTTTATAGGGTCTCGATGGCTAAGCTTGGTGCTAAGACGGCGAGTTGACTACTTCGATATAGCGAAGCGATGGTATTTTTTCCATGTTTCTATACGCCTATAGGGAGTAGCAGGCTAGAGGTTTGCAAGTATAATCTAACTCAGAGTAGAGTTCCTACACAAGTCGTTATACGCTTCTTTGTTTTGTCATAATCGACAAGTTGTAGGCATCATCTTGATTCTGGTCCATGTTTTTTTATGTTAAAGAGATTTTATTCATGCATGAGCTGGTTACAATCATTATAGACGGAGGGACTAATCTGGTCAGGTACAGACATAAACCAGAATCCCACAGTTCCCTCTACCCGAGCCAGTTTTACAAGCTCATGTGCCACAATATTACAATCTCTTTTAACTAGAGACATAGAAGTGGCGTGACATATGAGAAAACCGGTGTCAAAACCAAACAAATGAGGTTAGGGGTTGATCTAGACAGTTTTGTAAGCTAAACAAAACTAGAGTTCAGGTTGTAACTTGCTCAGTGATTTTTTTTTTGGGCAACCGGCAGGAGCACTGCCTAATTTTATTAGAAGAGGAAAAAAAACCATAGTTCACTGTACAGAGAAGGCAATTTTGTGTTAAGGTGGAAAAAGCCAAAAACCACCAAGGAGCAAAAAGAAAAACCTAGAGCCTAATCGGGCTCAGCCGGAATGTTGGGCACATAGGATGCAGCAGTGCATTCCCTTTGGCGAATGTCGTCTCTAGCAATGGAGGCCACCTCAATGTAGGTGAGTCTTTTCCCGGTGAAAATTCTCCGATTCCGCTCCTTCCAAGCATTCCAGAGGACATAAAGCAGGCGGCCGCTAAGACGTCGCTGTTCGGCATTTGTCTTCCCCTTTATTAAATCGTCCCACCATTCCGAGATGGAGTTGAAGGATTGTCCCTATTTGCCCGTGCCCTCATTGTC
Source organism: Avena insularis (assembly GCA_023614405.1). Classification (NCBI taxonomy): domain Eukaryota; kingdom Viridiplantae; phylum Streptophyta; class Magnoliopsida; order Poales; family Poaceae; genus Avena; species Avena insularis. The sequence continues at coordinate 445,348,246 of CM042685.1, forward strand.
CCAAGATTGCATGGTGTTCCAGATCGCCGTTGTGAATGGGCAGTCTTTGCAGAGGTGGTCGGCTGTTTCGGGGGCAGAGACACAAAGAGGACAAAGGGGGGCATGAGGCCATCCTCGGATCGCAAGCATATCAGCGGTCAAGAGCTTGCCATGCAGGGCGAGCCATGAGAAAAGCTTGCATTTAGGCTCCGCATGTGCCGACCAAATCTTCTGTGCTTTGAACTTTGGGAAACTTCCATTGAATTGCGCGTGGTAAGCCGAAGCAGCACTGTAGTTTCCGTCCATAGTCAGTGTCCATTTGATCGAATCGGGCTGTAGGGGGTCAGTTGGGTCTCCTGAATGAGGTCCCAAACCTGCAGGTATTGGGTTAGCTGTATAGGCATGTTGAGGCGAGCGACGGAGCGGATCCAACTGTTATTGCTGGTCTCTTTCGCAATAGTCCTATTCTTTCTAGTGGCGATCTTGTATAGATCAGGTGCCCATAGCCGGATCGGGCCCCGATTGCTCCAGTTTGTTGGAGATATGCCCTAGAGGCAATAATAAATATAGTTATTATTATATCTTTGTGTTTATGATAAATGTTTACATTCATGCTATAATAGTATTAACAAGGAAACATTAATACTTGTGTGATTTGTAAACTTAATTTGAAGTCCCTAGTAAAGCCTCTATATAATACTAGCTTGTTGGTTAATAGATGATTGTGGTTTCCCTATCATGAACATTGAGATGTTATTAACAACAAGATCATATTGTTAGGAGAATGATATGATGGACATACTCCTATAGATAAGCGTAGCATAAAGATCAAGTCATTTTAATAGTTCAATTGCTATATGCTTTCTGATACATAGTAATCTAATTCCTTCGACCATGAGATCATGCATATCACCTTTACCGGACGGATGCTTTGATGACATCAAACACCACACCGTAACTGGGTGGCTATAAAGGTGGCATTGAGTGTTCGGAAAGTATTGGTTGAAACACATGGATCAAGAGTGGGATTTGTCCATCCATATGACGGATAGATATACTCTGGGCCCTCTTGGTGAAATGTCATCCAATTAGCTTGCAAGCATGTGACTGGCTCACAAGGGATCACATATCACGGGAACGAGAAAAGAGTACTTATCAGTAACGAGGTTGAACTAGGTATGCAGAGATACCGATGATCATAACCTCGGATAAGTAAACTATCGTGAGACAAAGGGAAATTGATATCGTATGTAAGTGGTTCATTCGATCGCAAAGTAATCGTAGAAATATGTGGGAGCCATATGAATTTCCAGATTCCTCTATTGGTTATTGATCGGAGAAGTGTCTCGATCATGTCCGCATAATTCACGAACCGTAGGGAGACACACTTAAGGATTCGACGTTGTTTTGAGTAGTTATGGAATGATGAGAAAGAGACTGAATGTTGTTGGTCGGATGGGATCCGGGATATCACGAGGAGATCCGGAATGGTCCGGAGAATAAGATTCATATAAGGAAAGTCCTGCTTTGAGTTGGGGAATGGTTAGGTGTTTTCATCGGAATGTTCTAGAATGTTCCTAATGTCCGGACTCGGAGGAAGGGTACATGAATGTGTTGTATCAAGTTGGTATGATTGCATCATGTACTAAGTGTCATCGCTGAACCAAATAAAGGATTAATTCAAATCCTAGTTTGAAAAGTCAAATAGCTAGTTTGAAAAGTCAAAACGGCTAAATTTGGAAAGAGGAAAAGAGGAGGAGTGGGAAACCGAGTTGGGGAGGAGTTCCCTCCTCCAACCGGCGGCGCACCCTCCAAGCCGAGTTGGGAGGACTCTCTCCTCCCCTGGCCGGCCGGCCCTCCACCTATATAAGGAGGCAGGGCTCCTCCTCTAGACACACAAGATCCTCTCTCCAAACCGGTTGCCGGCCGCCACCTCCACTGCCGCCGCCGCCGACCTAGGTCAAGCCGCCGCCTAGCAACCCTAGCCGCCGGCCAAGCTTCCCCCTTGGCGTGTCTAAACCCTAGATCGCCGAGGGAATCTCTCATACTCCACCATACTCGCTCCGGCTTAAGGCGAAGCCCTGCGAGATCTCCCCTCTACTTCCGGTACCACGCCGTTATGCTGCCGGAATCGCGAGGAGAGTGCTACAACCTCCGCTGCCTGTTGGAACAAGGGAGAGGAAGGTCTTCGTCGAGTATCGAACGTGTGACCGACTGCGGGAGCGCTGCCGGAACGCAGCGCCGGAAGGATCGTCTACACGATCTTGAGATCGGAAAGAGTACGACTACATCACCCACGAGAATCCGCTCTCGTTAAACACTTTGGAATCTTCGAGGGTGAGTTATTCTATCGACTCGTTGCTACAATCTAGTAGATAGATCTTGGCTTGTTTGTTTGTATGCGGTAGAAAATTTTGTTTTCCATGCTACGAAACCATACACAGTTGTCATGCCAGAAGGAGGCCCTCTCATCGTTTCCTAGAGTTATTTTTGTCGAGGCTCTGAAAAGTGTCATATCGCCGAGCTGCAGGGAAGCTTTGACCCAGCCCAAGTGTGCTCAGGGTCGGTCCATTGTAGTCAGGGCCATCGCAGTCTCAGAGCTCTCCCAATGCGTTCCAGGTTTGGCATTCCCAGTCCACCCAGCTCCTTTGGTCTACAAACCGTCTTCCAATTGACGAGCGCCTTGCCCTTTGATGCGTGCTCGCCTGCATTTAAAGTACTGACAATCTTAGAAATTTGGTTGCGAGCCCATTTCGAGAGCGGAATGGAGGTGGCGTGGTATGTTGCAGTGCCCATTAGGACATTCTTTGCCAGAATTAATCTTCCGGGTCTCGCGATGTTTTTCCCAAACCAGCCAGGCAGCTTCTTTGCGATTTTGTCGAGTAAAGGCTGAAAGTCCACTTATGAGGTAAGCGGCGGATGTGTAGTGGGAGGCCCAAGTATCTTCCTGGGAAGGAAGCTTTCTTGGCGGGGAAGGAGGACAACACCTCATCCAAGTTGATTTGCCCGCACTGAATCGAAAAACCTCCGTCTTGGTCATGTTGGTGACAAGGCCACTGGCATTTCCGAAGCAAGCTAGGATGGCGGAGATAGCATCCAACTCCTCTTTGACGGGGTTTACAAAAATTCCGGCGTCATCGGCGTAGAGAGAGATTATGTAGGTCGTCGATTTAGAACGGATGTGACTTAGAATTCCGCTAAGAGTAGCCCTGGACAAAATGCGTTGAAGAGGATCGATGGCCAGGATGAAGAGCATCGGGGATAGCGGGTCGCCTTGCCTTAGGCCACGGGCATGCCTGAAGGCCTTGCCAGGATTTCCGTTTAGGAGCACACGCGAGGATGAAGTAGCCAGAGAGAGGCAGATCCAGTTGCGCCAAGTTGGACCGAAACCTAGGGCGGCCAACACCTCGAGCAGGTAGGCCCAACCGACCGAGTCGAAGGCCTTTGAGATGTCAAGTTTCAGGAATAGGCCTAGGATCCTTGATGACTGTAGCTCTTTGATCAGGTTTTGCACATGCATAAAATTGTCGTGAATGCTTCTCTTTTTGACAAACACACTTTGGCAATTGGAGACAATATCCGGAAGAATCGGGGTCATCCGGTTAGCAAGCACTTTAGAGAAAATCTTTGATAGGCTATGGATCAGGCTAATGGGTCTGTAGTCTCCGATAGCCGTGGCGTCAGATTTTTTCGGGATGAGAATGATGTTTGCAGAGTTTATGAGGTTAACGCAATTTCCTCGCAGCTCGGACATGCGGATGATGGCTTTGGTGACATCGCTCTTGATGATATCCCAACAGGATTTGTAGAAAGCTCCAATGTAACCATCGGGACCTGGGGCCTTGACCGAGGGCAAGGAGAAAACAGCCTCTTTTATCTCGTTATCATTGAAAGGGGCGTCGAGGTCGGCTAGGTCATGGGGGGCGTAGTTCAGTCCTTCCCAGTTGAGGCTCGTCTACCTCTGGGCTTTTGTCCTAAGATGATCCTTGAAATGTTGAAGCAGGATATCCTCTTTGTCCTGCGTCGTAATAGCCGTTCTGGTACCGGTCGTCAGAGATTGAATGTAGACTTTCCTTCTTCGCCCGTTAGCTCTGGCATGAAAGAGCTTCGTGTTCGTCGCCCGGCTGATCGAGTTAGCCTCGATCTCTGTCGAAGCTTAACTTTTTGAATGGTGAGCAATCCGATGTAATTTGCTTTTAGACGTCGCCTCAGATCTCTTTCCTCGTCTGTCAAAGGTCTGGATTCTTCCGCCAGATCGAAACGCCAGATGATTTCTTTTGCCATAGCAATCTGCTTCCGCAGGTCACCTATACTTTGGCGCTGCCAATTCTTGAGTGCCTTAGTCGTGCGGGACAGCTTTATGTGTATCCTGCGGATGGGGTCCGGGTCTTGGATGACCTTGTTCCAGGCCTCGGTAACCGTTTTTTTGAAACCCTCCATACGTAGCCAGTACTCCTCAAATTTGAAGGAAGGTTTCCTAGTCGTTGCAACACATCCTTGAAGAAGGAGGGGAGCATGATCCGAATAGGCCGAGGTGATGGCCTGAAGATGAGCGTCTGGGAAGAGCATGTCCCACTCGTCCGAGTAAAAAAAGTGGTCAATCTTGGTAAGCACAGGATCAGCTTGGGCATTTGTCCATGTGAAACGTCTTCCAACCATGCGCATGTCCTTAAGCTGAAGAAAATCTCTTGCCTCTCTGAACTTGCGGATGAGGCGGCGGCTTATGTTGAGGTTGTTTTTGTCTGAGGCTTTGGTGATGAGATTAAAGTCGTCCAGTAACAGCCAATCGTTCCGAACTAGCGGCTTGAGGTCTTTGAGTTCCTCAATGAAAGCAACTTTTTCTGAGTCGCCTTGCGGGCCGTAAACACATGTTAGCGTCCAAGAAGTCTCCTCCTCCAGCATGGTTATCGTAACCGATAGCGTGCATTCAGTTGTGTGGGGCTCTGACAGGCTAAAAAAGGCACTTGACGCCGCAATGATAATGCCTCGGCGAGTGCCTATAGCCGGCAGGAAAGCGTAGTTAGCCGTGAAGTTAGTCCCAAGCATGGTGGAAATAATCGAAGGCTGTGGTTTTATATGGTAATCATTAAATTAGTATTATTGGCTAACACACATCTTTGTCTTTTATCTCTTTGGTTTCTATGGTCTGTGAAGATGAAGGATAGTTATTCAGCATATCTTTGCAGAGTTTCTTCGATAAATTCCAATACAAGTAACTATGCTTGAGCTGAGACTTACTTTTCAATGGCTACCAATCTGACAGAAGTGAGTGTTTTATTTCATAAAAGACTGGAAAATTCCAGTTAAATCCTTATAGTTTAAGCGAGAGACTCTATTATGAGATACCGTACCTGTCAGTTACAATAGCTCTTGTCGGTTTACTGGAGGCATGTAGATTTGAGATAGTCAGAAACTGTTTGTTTGGAGAAAGCTATAACATAGAGCATCACAGCTATTCCTTGTGTTCATGTTTACAAGGACTAGCTGGTTGGTGACCCGTTGTTAGCATGAATTTCATAAACAGAGATGACAAAGGTACTACCAACCTATGTTTATGCCGTCGTGAAACACGCTAGGGATCTTGCATGGCACCGCGGAGGGCCGTGTGCGCAGTAGCAGCAGTTGATGGATTGCCTCGGCAATTGAAAGAGACGAGATTTGAGAAATCATGGCTATCTTACTAGTACCAATATCTAGCTTCTTCCCAACGAATAATGGTGTGTTCCAATCGATATCTAAGACAAAAACGACAATACCGTGGCATCAAAACTCAGATTGTAGTTCAGATCTTCCTAAATCAAACAAAAGAGCAGAAGAACTTACCCGGCATGAAGCAAACGGACACATGTTTGGATCCAATAAGACATCCAAATCTTCCATCACAAATCAAGAGACGGGAGATACGATTTTAGGGGGAAATGAGCGACAAAAACTATGAATTGAAGATATACAATTGAATGAAACAAAATGGATAGTGAAACAAAGTGTTAGAGTATATAACGGTTTGGACATATTAGGTAGTTTCATATTGTAATCCAATTCTATCTCTAAGTAGTTCGGATTTCTGGTTGCGTTGGCTAGTGCATGCAATTCTACATGGTATCAGAGCGGTTCGTTCCGCCTAGGGTTTAGCCACCGCTTCCGCCGCGCCGCCCCCGGGGAGATCCTTCTCCGCCGGGGGCCGCGCAATAGTAGATTAGATCTTACTTCGCCAAATTTTTCTCGCCGGCCGCTTGACCGGCGCTTCTTCTTCTTTCGCCAATCATAGATCGGATTGCGTCGTCCACAACCACATGTCGTCATCACGCGCCTCTAATTCAACCTTGGCATCGACTTATCTCCGGCAAATCATCGTCAACGATCGTGCCAAGGAGGCTCCGCGCGGCGCCCCAAGGGACGCCTTCACGCGCTGCGTTAGCTTCTCCGTCCTCACGTCGTCATCACGCTGGCCCCGTCTTCGCCATCATCGACCGGGACGCACGTCCCCGAGTACGCGCCTCGCCGTCAACAAAGGGCTTCATCTTCATCACCCGTGGTCATCATCGCCGACAACCATCTACACCAACAACATCGTCACATCGTCGCCGCCACCACCAATCGTGGTCATCGCCAACGCCAACAAAGTTCATCTACACGAGCGACGCCGCGCTCATACAAGCAGAAAATACGGGTCTAATCCCCGAAATCAACTACCGCAACAATTCAATCGTCATCAACATCTACCCCGTCGTCTTCGTCCACCACGACCTCGCCGCCAGAGTCGCAGTCTAATTTTTATTTTGCACTAAATTTATTTTCTTCTTGCAACCACTTCATCTACTTCGACACGGCGGACAACTTCTACACCGACCGTTTACGGAAATTTTCTTTGCTCTTCAATCCGGCTCTGGCACGCATGGCTCATGATGGTCCCTGTCTTCGCACGTTCGGTATCGGCAACACCGACGCGTGCCTTCGTTCCCGACACGCTCCCGAGTCTGGCAAGCTCGGCATTGCGGGTCGATCTACTTCAACTCAAACTACGTCTACCTCAACTACTACGGCGAATTCTCCAGGCTCAACGACGACATCGACCACAACACAACAACATCATCAACTTCATCGACTTCATCAACGGCGACAACTTCACCAACGGCACCATCGACCACGACTACAACGCCCTACTTCCGGCTACATCGACATCGGCATCCTCTCCCATCTCCTTCTTCGGATTATTCTCCAGTCAGACCGTTCACGTCACTACCGATCTGACTGCGGGGGAGTGTTAGAGTATATCACGGTTTGGACATATTAGGTAGTTTCATATTGTAATCCAATTCGTAGTCTTCTTGCCCCAGCCCAAGGGCTTACGTTGTAATCACCACAATCAATATCAATACAGATAATATTTCGCAATTCTACACAAAGAGAGTGAAGGGGATTGTCCACGCTAGTGGGGACATGAGAATTATCTCAAGTTTTTCTTGGAGACTGGAAAGGTAACCCCACCAGTCTCTCACATCACGCACAACCATGTTTTTGCTGGCTATTTGGTTTCAGAGGTGATGTTGTGAAGCTCTGCGATCTGTTGCCATTATGAGACATACTTGGTTCCACGGTGAAGTCAGACACAGAGAAAGGTATGAAAGTCGGGAACTGAAGACTGGCAATGAAAGTTTGAGTCCTAGGGATGTATTATTTCTGGCTTGGTGTTTTGTGATTTGGAGCAGTGGAATTGGAAAGCGGGGACGACAACACAGGAGGAATTCAAACCCAAGGTCTAGTCTTAACTGGTTGTGTCTGGCAATGACCTTGTTAAAGGTATTGTTTTGTGTGTGCGGACTTTCTTCAGGGTGAAAATGATGAGGACATCCCATTTATTGATACAATCATTGTACCTACAGCTACACAAATACAATTACCTATCACTCGAGCTCGTGCCAAGCAACTTAACTATCAGGTACTTTCGTTTCTTGGAACTATTTCTCATATACATGAGAATATGATGTTGTCTAAATCAGATGTGTTTGTTACTCTTAGAAATGATGGACTTGGCATAGATGAGAGGGACAAGCATTGGAGCAAGATCATGCATGGAGATGGCAACAAGCATGTGAGGATTGAAGAGGACGCCACGAGTGGAGATTTCAGAACTTTAAAGCCACCATGATGAAGATTGAAGACTTGGGCAAAATATTTAAGAATACTACTTCATAGATTCGTCCATAGCTTAATATGGTGTTGTGCCAACTTTATTTTGGGTCAGGCCCATGTTATTTTCGTAAGAATTTAAATAGCCACTTTTTAGAGTCCGTATTTGAGGGAGAAAGGACTTTTAGGGTTGGATTTGGCCACCACATTTATGACTAGCCAAAATCCCACCTTTTCCTCCTTAAATACTCCTCATAGTCGTCATTTTAGACTCGGATTTTGTTTAGACTAAAAGTTAACCATCATTGCAACTTCACCAAGGCTCGAGCGTCGGAGAGGCCTCTTGTACTTTGCACCTATACAAGATCCCACATTTTCAATAAAGCTTTTATCTATATCCGCAATATCTTGATTACAATATTAGTTCTTACTTGTTCTCGATTTCAGGTAGGAATTAAGACCCTCGTTGGTCAGGCTGATTGTGCTTCTGCAAGATCGGTAACCTCCAGGAGATTGACCTAGCGATTGAATTGGCGCTCGTGTCTGCACGTGTAGTCGGATTGTCAAGTCCGAACTCCACCAAATCGACTATCGCCATCTCATTGAAAGATCAGACACTTTTGTCCTATCAAGTGGTATCATATTTTAGGTTGCTCGGTGAGATTTACTATTTTCGTAGTTAGATCTATGTTACCTATAACCCACGAAAAAGCCAAAAACACAGTTAGAGTTAGATCTATCTCATCACCAACCTCCGCCTAACATTATCTTTTTAGTTTTTGCATCGTTGAATTTGTGTCTGCATCGTCGCATCGAGTTACTGGTCTTAGTGTTTCGTCCCTTAGAGTTTCGAGTTCTTGTCACATAAGTCATCGCCGCCACACTCGCAGATGTCCGCCATTGCCATACATCCACCACCATATTCTGATGCCATATACCATACCACCATAAACCCTCGACTCTGCTACACGGATCCGATCACTTTTCTTGTTGCGGCATGAGTCCGAGTAGAGTTATATTTCATAGTTTTATTTTTTTCCTTACTTGTTGTTTCCGTGCAGTACCCTAAGTCCGTATTGAGTTAAAGTTCGGTCGCAAGTCCAGAAGGAGAGCAAAAAAGTCTGGAAACGCCTCCAATTTTTTTTCTGGCTATACTAGTTTTTGACCTTGGGATCACTTTTCTCCATCGACCGTTATAGCGACATTTTTTTAACGCCTGCGCGCTTTCCGGAGCACGGTTCAGAAATTTCAACAAATTTTTTTGGGGTTATCCTGTTTTTAGACCCCATAGATCAGTTCTAGACACTCGCTATTATAGTGATTTTGGACATCTTGGTTCGCTTTTTAGGGCGCCATATCATCATATCATTGCTAGTTGTGCTTCGTCGTGACATCATTGGTGCTCTAGGCTCGCCTCTCTAGTACGGTCTAGCCTAGGACCAGCATAGTACCATCATTGAGCATTCTTTCAATATTGCATTGTTGTTTTGATAATTGTTAACCCTCCTTGCTAAGCCTTTCTAGAGCTCTACAGATTTCTCCACATGCGTTGTCTCGACTCCTGGTAATCTCTTGGTGCAATTTCGGGAGACATTGATCTTTGATGTTTGCTCATCGCCTTCTTACTCTTTGGTAAGAACTTGTAAGAGCTTTGTATATTGCTTGACGGATTACGCGTGTTGCCGGCATATTTCCATATTGTAGGCATATATACCTGTTCTTTTGAGGACTAACCATGGCAGATATTCCGCAAGACCCTGCAAACATGACGAATGAAGAGATGCATGCTTACTTTACCGAGCTATTGGTAGGGCGTGCTCAAGATGTTGATTCAAGACTAGAGGAGTTTGACAACAAGCTCTCCAACACCCTTGACAAGATCGAAGGACTAGAGAAATCCTTCAACGACAAGTTGGACGCTCGGTTTCAGGAGGTCCTCGACAGATTACCTGCGCTTGCACCAGCGCCGGTAGCACCTCGGCGTGGACCCGATAACGTGGGTCGTGCACGACGCATTCAACTCATGGGATGTACTGCTGGATCGGCTGCAGCGGCACCTCAAGCCGCTACTACTGCGTCTGATGCGCCCCAGGCTTCCAACACGGCTGCTGCTGCAGGATTTGAGGAAGATGACGGGAACGCGTACGATTTTGACGATGACGATTTGTTTGACGAGGAGGTGAACAACCTCCACACCCTATTGGCCGACCCCGACATTACCACCGCAACGCTCGACCACCGGTATGTGATGATGATCATGTTGCAAATCTTAAATTAAATATTCTGCCTTTTGAGGATAGATATAATCTTGATGCATATCTCACATGGGAATTGTAAGTAGATCAGCGTTTTGCATGTTTAAGATATCCTGAGCATATGCGTGTTAGTATTGCTACTTGCGAGTTTACTGATTTTGTTTCACTGTGGTGGTCTAAACATTGTCGCTTAAATCCTACTACTATGCATAATACTTGGACTGCTTGAAAAACTCCTATGTGTGTTCGTTTTGTATCTCCTACTTATCAATGTGATTTACTAAAGAAATTGACACGTTTAGAACAAGGAATTTTTTTAATACAATGCCCCGAGTGCTGCGGATATGGTCATATTGAGCGAATGTGTACAACGCAGCTTGTTATGTTGGTACGTAATGATGGTGAATATGATTCAGCTAATGACTTTGATGACAATACATTGGCTCTTATTGCTGCACGAGATGGAGATAATTCTGATTCTGAAGAAGAAACAGAGGTAATGGGAGCTGAAACTGCTGATCAATATAAAAGTCTAGTTTCAAAACATGTGTTGAGTGTGTAATTGAGCCTAGTTGAACATGATCAACGTCGCAGCCATTTTCAAACAAGAGGCGTTGTTAAAGAGAGAGCTATAAGGATCATTATTGATGGAGGGAGCTACAATAATTTGGCTAGTGTTGATATGGTGGAGAAGCTTGCTCTACCTACACGACAATGCACACATTCATATTATATTCAATGGTTTGAGAGTTCTTAAAAGATCAAGGAACCAGAACGGTACGCGTGCATTTTACTATTGGTACATATTCTGATTTTGTTGACTATGATGTTGTATCCATGCAAGCTTGTTCTGTATTACTTGATAGATATTAGCAATTTGGTAGAGAATCTGTTCATAATGGTAAAATTAATCATTATTCTCTTATGCATAATGGAAAGAAAATTGGTCTCAAACCTATGACTCCTGAACAAATATTAAAAGATGATCTTGCTAGAGCTAGTAGACCTAAAACTGAAGAGAAAAACAAAAGTGAGAATCAGATTGTTGTGGCTGATTTTGTGCCTCCTAAGACCACTAAATCTAATTCTAAACGTTGCTATTGAATTTCGTTTAAAAAGTCCATGTATGCTTGTAAATAAAATTGATATTGCTGGACTAGATGTGAACACTACTACTTATTATGCAATTGTTTGGAAAGATGTTTTGTTTTCATTTGAGGATATGCCTCCCTCTTTGCTATCTGTGGTTGCTAACCTTTTGCAGGAATATGCGAACATTTTCCCACCTGAGATGCCACCAGGACTACCGCCTATTAGAGGAATTGAGCATCAAATTGATCTCATTCCTGGTGCCATATTGCCCAAGCGCGCGCCATATCAAACCAATCCAGAGGAGACAAAGGAGTTACAACGCCAAATTCAGGAATTACTCGACAAGGATCATATTCGTGAGTCTCTTAGCCCTTGTGTTATTCCTATTATTTTGGTACCTAAGAAAGATGTTTCATCGCGCATGTGTACTGATTGTAGAGCTATCAATAACATTACAGTTCGTTATCGTCATCCTATACCACATTTAGATGACATGCTTGATGAATTGAGTAGCTCTACCATATTTTCTAAGGTTGATTTGCGTATTGGTTACCACCAGATTCGTGTGAAATTATGAGATGAATAGAAATGGCATTTAAAACTAAGTTCGGTTTATATGAGTGGTTAGTAATGCCTTTTGGTTTAACTAATGCACCCAACATATTCATGAGATTAATGAACGAAGTTTTATGGACGATTTGTGATAGTTTACTTTGATGATATTCTGATTTATAGCAAATATTTAGAATATCATTTGGAACATTTGCGTGCTGTTTTCAATGCTCTATGCGATGCATGTTGTTGGAGATATGCCCTAGAGGCAATAATAAATGTAGTTATTATTATATCTTTGTGTTTATGATAAATGTTTACATTCATGCTATAGTAGTATTAACAAGGAAACATAAATACTTGTGTGATTTGTAAACTTAAATTGAAGTCCCTAGTATAGCCTCTATACATCACTAGCTTGTTGGTTAATAAATGATTGTGGTTTCCCTATCATGAACATTGAGATGTTATTAACAACAAGATCATGTCATTAGGAGAATGATATGGTGGACATACTCCTATAGATAAGCGTAGCATAAAGATCAAGTCATTTTAATAGTTTAATTATTATATGATTTCTGATACATAGTAACCTAATTCCTTCGACCATGAGATCATGCATATCACCTTTACCGGATGGATGCTTTGATGACATCAAACACCACACCGTAACTGGGTGGCTATAAAGGTGGCATTGAGTGTTCGGAAAGTATTGGTTGAGACACATGGATCAAGAGTGGGATTTGTCCATCCATATGACGGATAGATATACTCTGGGCCCTCTCGGTGAAATGTCATCCAATTAGCTTGCAAGCATGTGACTGGATCACAAGGGATCACATATCATGGGAACGAGAAAAGAGTACTTATCAGTAACGAGGTTGAACTAGGTATGCAGAGATACCGTCGATCATAACCTCGGATAAGTAAACTATCGTGAGACAAAGGGAAATTGGTATCATATGTAAGTGGTTCATTCGATCGCAAAGTAATCGTAGAAATATGTGGGAGCCATATGAATTTCCAGATTCCTCTATTGGTTATTGATCGGAGAAGTGTCTCGATCATGTCCGCATAATTCACGAACCGTAGGGAGACACACTTAAGGATTCGACGTTGTTTGAGTAGTTATGGAATGATGAGAAAGAGACCGAATGTTGTTCGGAGTCTCGGATGGGATCCGGGATATCACGAGGAGATCCGGAATGGTCCGGAGAATAAGATTCATATAAGGAAAGTCCCGTTTCGGAGTTGGGGAATGGTTCCGGTGTTTTCATCGGGAATGTTCTAGAAGGTTCCGGAATGTCCGGCACTCCGGGGGGAAGGGTACATGAATGTGTTATATCAAGTTGGTATGATTGCATCATGTACTAAGTGTCATCGCTGAACAAAATAGAGGGATTAATCAAATCCTTGTTTGAAAAGTCAAACGCCAAGTTTGAAAGTCAAACGGCAATTTTGGGAAGTGGAGGGGAGGGGGAATCCGAGTTGGGGAGGAGTCCCTCCTCCACCGCCGCCCACCTTGGTCCGAGTTGGGGAGGGACTCCCCTCCCCTGACGCGCCTCCCTCCACCCATAAAAGGAGGGGCAGGGCTCCCCTCCTTGACACACAACTCCTACGCCTCTAACCCTAGCCCCAAGCCGCCGCCGCCTCCATAGCCACCGCCTAGCTAAACCCTAGCCGCCGGCTTGCCCCCTCCTTGGTGTGTCTAAACCCTAGAACACCGAGGACTCTCTCATACTCCACCATACTCGCTCCGGCTTAAGGCGAAGCCCTGCGAGATCTCCCTCTACTTTGGTACCACGCCGTTGTCACGGAATCGCGAGGAGAGTGCTACAACCTCCGCTGCTAGAACAAGGAGAGGAAGGTCTTCGAAAATTTAACGATGTGACCGATCATGGAGCACCGCCGAACGCAGGAAGGATCGTCACGATCTTGAGATCGAGAAGAGTACGACTACATCACCCACGAGAATCCGCTCTCGTTAAACGCTTTGGAATCTTCGAGGGTGAGTTATTCCATCGACTCGTTGCTACAATCTAGTAGATAGATCTTGGCTTGTTTGTTTGTATACGATATAAATTTTTTGTTTTCCATGCTCTGAAACCCTCATGGTATCGAGCCGTGTCTATATGTAGATTTGTTGCGAAAGTAGAACACAATGGTCAGTGTGGGCGTTGATGCTTTTATTGTCGATTGCTTCTTGTGTACTTTGCATCTTGCGAGATGTTGGGATGAAGCGGCCCGGGCTAACCTTACATGACATCGTTCATGAGACTGGATCCACGCTTGACATGCAACTTGTATTGCATAAGTGGCTTTATGGTGCCTGTTTCTCCTAGCATAGTTAAGATCCAATTTACAACGGGTGATTAACAATACTAGTATCAATGTTGTGGTTCATGTTAAAGTTAGAGCGACACTTATGGAAAGCCCCAAACCACGTAAAACATGCAAAGAAAGTAGAGACGTCTAACTTTGTTTTGCGGGGTGTCTGATGTGATATGGCCATGATTGTGATTATATTTGATGTATGCAATGATCCTTATTGTAAGTTGGCAACCGGCAGAGCCATATGGTTGTCTTTAATTTATGTTAAGACCAGCGTGTCTATTCAAAGTAGTTGTAATAGTTGAAGCGGTGGGCGACAACCATGGAGAAGCGCCATTGACCTTGATGCAATGCGGTGATGATGGAGATCATGTTCGCTTGAAGATGGAGATCGGAAGCACAAAGAAGAAAGGCCATATCATATCACATATTATGAATTGCATGTGATGTTAATCCTTTATGCATCTTGTATTGCTTAGTACACGACGGTAGCATTATAAGATGATCCCTCATGCACATGAATTTCAAATCATAAAGTGTTCACCCTTAGTTAGCACCGTTGCTAAAGCTTGTTGTTTCGAAGCACCACGTGATGATGGTGTGTTAGATTCCGCAAGTGTATACAACGTGAGCAAGCCAGATTTTCTCATGCGAAACTAAGGTTTGATCTTGACGAGCCTAGCATGTGCATGGTCTCGAACACGGATCACCGAAGGTAAAGCATGAATCATATAGTAGATATGATGAACATGTCGATTGTTCGCCATTGAAACTATATCAACTCTCGTGATGATCGGTGTTGATGTGGTGGATTTGGTTCGTGTGATCACTAAAACAATGTGAGGGATGTTGTTTTGAGTGGGAGTTCACCTAGGTTAATTTTATTATTAATTTGAACTCAATTTGTCATAAACTTAGTCTAAACTATTGCAAATATGTTGTAGATCAATGGCAGCCCCTACCATCAATTTTAATGCGTTCCTAGAGAAAGAAAAGTTGAAAAACAATGGAAGCAACTTCACGGATTGGTTCCGCAATTTGAGGATTGTCCTCACTGCTGGTAATTTGACCTATGTGCTGGATGCAATTGGGTGACCCACCTGCAGCTACTGCTACCGATGAAGTAAAGAATGTTTACCTCACTCGGAAGACTCAGTACTCCATAGTTCAGTGTGCTATCTTGTATGGTTTAGAATCAGAGCTTCAGAAAAGGTTTGAGAATTCAGACCCACATGATATTGTCCGTGATCTCAAATTGATCTTTGAGACTCATGCGGCAATTGAGAGCTATGAGGCTTCTGAAAAGTTCTTTAACTGCAAGATGGAAGAGGGCAGCTCCGTCAGTGAGCATGTGCTTAAGATGTCTGGGCACGCAAACAAACATCAAAGCTTGGGCATAGTGATTCCTAATGCTTTGGGGATTTACCGTGTCCTCCAATCACTACCACCAAGTTACAAGAACTTTGTGATGAACTACAACATGCAGAACATGAACAAGACGTTGCCAGAACTCTTTGCCATGTTAAAATCTGCAGAAGTGGAGATCAAGAAAGAGCACCAAGTGTTGTTGGTCAATAAGACCACCAAATTCAAGAAAGGCAAGTCTAAGCAAAAGGGACACTTCAAGAAGGGTGGTAAGAAAGTTACCATGCCGACGAAGAAGACCAAGGCTGGACCTAAGCCTGATACTGAGTGCTTTTACTGCAAGGGAGAAGGTCAGTGGAAGCGGAATTTCCCAAAGTACTTGGCGGATTTGAAGAACGGCAACATCAAGAAGAAAGGTATATCTGATATACATGTTATTGATGTGTATCTCACTAGTACTCGTAGTAGTGCTTGGGTATTTGATACTGGTTCGGTTGCTCATATTTGTAACTCGAAGGAGGTGCTGCAGAATAAACGGAAGCTAGCGAAGAACGAGGTGACGATGCGCGTTGGAAACGGATCAAAGGTTGATGTGATCGCGGTCGGCACGCTACCCCTTCATCTACCATCGGGATTAGTTTTATACTTAAATAATTGTTATTTGGTGCCTGCGTTAAGTATGAACATTATATCAGGATCTTATTTATTGCGAGACGGTTACTTGTTTAAATCCGAGAATAATGGTTGTTTGATTTATATGAGTAATATGTTTTATGCACATGCACCTTTGATAGATGGTCTATTCTTGTTGAATCTCGATAGTGGAAATACACATATTAATAACATTGAGGCTAAACGTTTGAAATCGAGCGATAACTCGACCTATATGTGGCCTTGTCGTCTTGGTCACATTGAGTGAAGCGATGAAGAAACTCCATTCCGATGGACTTCTTGAATCACTTGATTTCGAATCACTTGATAGATGCGAAGCATGTCTGATGGGTAAAATGACTAAGACTCCATTTTCTGGTATGATGGAGCGAGCTACGGACTTATTGGAAATCATACATACCGATGTGTGTGGTCCAATGAGTGTGGCATCGCGCGGTGGTTATCGTTATGTTCTTACCTTCACGGATGACTTGAGTAGATATGGGTATATCTATTTCATGAAACATAAGTCCGAAACTTTCGAGAAGTTTAAGGAATTTCAAAGTGAGGTAGAGAATCAACGTAACAAGAAGATTAAATTTCTACATTCTGATCGTGGAGGTGAATATCTAAGTTACGAATTTGGCGAGCATTTGAAGAAATGCGGAATACTTTCACAATTGGCACCGCCGGGAACACCACAGCGTAATGGTGTGTCCGAACGTCCTAATCGAACTCTCTTAGATATGGTTCATTCTATGATGTCACTTACAGATTTACCGCTATCATTTTGGGGTTATGCATTAGAAACAGCCGCATTCACTTTAAATAGGGCACCATCTAAATCCGTGGAAACGACACCGTATGAATTATGGTTTGGGAAAAAACCTAAATTGTCGTTCCTTAAAGTTTGGGGATGCGAAGCCTATGTAAAGAAGTTACTGCCGGCCAAGCTAGAACCCAAAGCGGAAAAATGCGTCTTCATAGGATACCCGAAGGAAACTATTGGGTATACCTTCTATCATAGATCCGAGGGCAAAATCTTCGTTGCCAAGAATGGATCCTTTCTGGAGAAGAATTTCTCTCGAAAGAAGTATTTGGAAGGAAAGTAGAACTTCGACGAGGTTGTCGAACCTTCTCTCAAACTTGCGAGTAGCGCGACCGGAAGTAGTTCTGTGGCCTGCACCAATAAGAGAGGAAGCTAATGATAATGATCATGAAACTTGGTTGTAGTTGCTCTGAGCCTCGCAGTCAACGAGAACTTCGTACCACTCTGATTGGTATGATCCCGTTATGAATGTCATGTTGGTGGATAACACCGATGACCCGAGACATATGAGGAAGCGATGATGAGCCCAGATTCCAATAAATGGCAAGAAGCCATGAAATCGAGATTGGATCCATGTACGAAAACCAAGTATGGACTTTGGTGGACTTCTGGGATGGTAGAAGGCGTCGAGAACAAATGGATTTTCAAGAAGAAAGCAGATCTTGATGGTAATGTTCATCTATAAAGCTCGACTTGTCGCAAAAGGGTTTCGACAAATTCAAGGAGTTGACTACGATGAGACTTTCTCACCATGGCGAAGCTAAAGTCTGTGAGGATTATGTTAGCAATCGCTGCATATTATGATTATGAGATATGGCAGATGGATGTCAAGACAGCGTTCCTCAATGGAGACATTGATGAAGAGTTGTATATGATGCAACCCAAAGGTTTTGTCGATCCTAAAGATGCTAACAAGGTATGCAAACTTCAACGGTCCATCTATGGATTGAAGCAAGCATCCCGAAGTTGGAATCAACGTTTTGATAAGGTAATCAAAAGTTTTGGTTTTATACAAACTTATGGAGAAGCTTGTATTTACAAGAAAGTGAGTGGGAGCTCTGTAGCATTCTTAATACTATATGTAGATGACATATTGTTGATTGGGAATGATGTAGACCTTCTTAATAGTGTCAAGGAATGTTTGAATAATAGTTTTTCAATGAAGGATCTTGGCGAAGCAGCTTACATATTAGGCATAAAAATTTATAGAGATAGATCGAGACGCCTAATATCATTGTCACAAAGTACATATTTGGACAAAGTTCTAAAGAGGTTTGGAATGGAAGATAGCAAGAAAGGGTTCTTGCCCATGTTGCCCAATACGACCTTGAGTAAAACTCAAAGTCCGACAACGGGAGAAGATAGAGAAAGGATGAGTAAGACTCCCTATGCCTCAGCCATAGGATCTCTAATGTATGCCATGCTATGTACTAGACCCGACATTGCATATGCTATTAGTTTAACTAGCAGATATCAAAGTGATCCAGGAGTGGATCATTGGACAACGGTCAAAAACATCCTTAAGTACTTGAGAAGAACTAAGGATATGGTTCTTTCTTATGGAGGTGATGAATAGCTCGTTGTTAATGGTTACACCGATGCTAGTTGGAACACCGATCCGGATGATTCTAAATCACAATCTAGATACGTATTTATTTTGAATGGTGCAGAAGTTAGCTGGAGGAGTGGAAAGCAAAGCGTTGTGGCGAGATCTTCAACTGAATCGGAATACATGGCTGCTTCGGAGGCTTCACAAGAAGCGATATGGATGAAAGAGTTCATTACAGAGCTGGGTGTGGTTCCTAGTGCGCTGGACCCAATGTCTATCTACTGTGATAACATGGGCGCCATAGCCAATGCGCAAGAACCAAGGTCACACAAGAAGCTGAAGCATATCAAGCTACGTTTTCACGCTATTCGAGAACATGTCCAAGATGGGGACATAAAGATTTGCAAAGTACACACAGATCTGAATGTGGTGGATCCGTTGACTAAACCTCTCCCGAGGGTAAAACATGACCAACACCAAACTGCCATGGGTGTTCGGTATATTACCATGTAATCTAGATTAGATGACTCTAGTGCAAGTGGGAGACTGTTGGAGATATGCCCTAGAGGCAATAATAAATGTAGTTATTATTATATCTTCGTGTTTATGATAAATGTTTACATTCATGCTATAATAGTATTAACAAGGAAACATTAATACTTGTGTGATTTGTAAACTTAAATTGAAGTCCCTAGTATAGCCTCTATACATCACTAGCTTGTTGGTTAATAAATGATTGTGGTTTCCCTATCATGAACATTGAGATGTTATTAACAACAAGATCATGTCATTAGGAGAATGATATGGTGGACATACTCCTATAGATAAGCGTAGCATAAAGATCAAGTCATTTTAATAGTTCAATTGCTATATGCTTTCTGATACATAGTAACCTAATTCCTTCGACCATGAGATCATGCATATCACCTTTACCGGATGGATGCTTTGATGACATCAAACACCACACCGTAACTGGGTGGCTATAAAGGTGGCATTGAGTGTTCGGAAAGTATTGGTTGAGACACATGGATCAAGAGTGGGATTTGTCCATCCATATGACGGATAGATATAGGGCCCTCTCGGTGAAATGTCATCCAATTAGCTTGCAAGCATGTGACTAGCTCACAAGGGATCACATATCACGGAATGAGAAAAGAGTACTTATCGATACGAGGTTGAACTAGGTATGCGGAGATACCGTCGATCATAACCTCGGATAAGTAAACTATCGTGAGACAAAGGGAAATTGGTATCGTATGTAAGTGGTTCATTCAATGTAAGTAATCATAGAAATATGTAGAGCCATATGAATTTCCAGATTCCTCTATTGGTTATTGATGGAGAAGTGTCTCGATCATGTCCGCATAATTCACGAACCGTAGGGAGACACATGATTGACGTTGTTTGAGTAGTTATGGAATGATGAGAAAGAGACCGAATGTTGTTGAGTCTCGGATGGGATCCGGGATATCACGAGGAGATCCGAAATGGTCCGGAGAATAAGATTCATATAAGGAAAGTCCGTTTGAGTTGGGGAATGGTTAGGTGTTTTCATCGGAATGTTCTAGAAGGTTCGGAATGTCCGGCACTCCGGGGAAGGGTACATGAATGTGTTATATCAAGTTGGTATGAATGCATCATGTACTAAGTGTCATCGCTGAACAAAATAGAGGATTAATCAAATCCTTGTTTGAAAAGTCAAGCCAAGTTTGAAAGTCAAGCGGCAATTTTGGGAAGTGGAGGAGAGGGAATCCGAGTTGGGGAGTCCTCCTCCTCCACCGCCGCCCACCTTAGGTCCGAGTTGGGAGGACTCCTCCCTAGCGCCTCCTCCACCCATAAAAGGAGGGGCAGGGCTCCCCTCCTTGACACACAACTCCTACGCCTCTAACCCTAGCCCCAAGCCGCCGCCGCCTCCATAGCCGCCGCCTAGCTAAACCCTAGCCGCCGGCTTGCCCCCTCCTTGGTGTGTCTAAACCCTAGAACACCGAGGACTCTCTCATACTCCACCATACTCGCTCGGCAGGCGAAGCCTGCGAGATCTCCCTCTACTTAGGTACCACGTTGTCTTTGGGAATCGCGAGGAGAGTGCTACAACCTCCTTTGCTGCTAGAACAAGGAGAGGAAGGTCTTCGTCAAAGTACCGAGCGTGTGACCATTGGAGGGCCGCTGCAACGTAGCGCCGGAAGGATCGTCTACGCGATCTTGAGATCGAGAAGAGTACGACTACATCACCCACGAGAATCCGCTCTCGTTAAACGCTTTGGAATCTTCGAGGGTGAGTTATTCCATCGACTCGTTGCTACAATCTAGTAGATAGATCTTGGCTTGTTTGTTTGTATGCGATAGAAAATTTTTGTTTTCCATGCTACGAAACCCTACACATGTTTGTTTGGTAATCTTGAAAAGTACAGATTTTGCACCGATCGAGTTGCGTTTCTTGGCTATGTTGTTACATCACATGCATTGAAGTGGATCCAGACAAGATTGAAGCAATTGAGAATTGGCTGCAGCCCAAGACAGTCACAAAAGTGAGGAGTTTTCTTGGCCTCGCTGGTTTTTATAGGCGCTTTGTCAAAGATTTTGGATCAATTGCTGCGCCATCGAATGAACTTACCAAGAAGGATGTGCCCTTTGTTTAGGACGATGCACAACAATAGGCCTTCATGCTATTGAAATATAAGTTAACACATGCTCCATTACTCCAACTTCCTGATTTTAATAAGACTTTTAAGCTCGAACGTGATGCTAGTGGAATTGGTTTGGGAGGTGTGTTATTACAAGAGGGCAAACCTATTGCATATTTTAGTGAGAAATTGAGTGGGGCAAGTCTAAACTATTCTACTTATGATAAAGAATTATATGTGCAGGTTTGGACATTAGAAACTTGGCAACATTATTTATGGCCTAAAGAATTTGTTATACATTCTGATCATGAATCTTTGAAGCATATTTGTAGTCAAACTAAACTGAATCATCGACATGCAAAGTGGGTTGAATTTATTGAGTCTTTTCCTTATGTTATCAAACACAAAAAGGGTAAAGATAATGTTATTACTGATGCTTTGTCGTGCCGTTATACTTTGTTATCTCAACTTGACTTCAAAATATTTGGATTGAAAACTATTAAGGAACAATATGTACCCCTAGCCCACCAGAGTTCAAACCCCAGGTTTGACACTATGTGTTGCATAAAAGGCGAAATATTCTTTTAGTGGTAGGCGACTTTCTTCCTTTGTCATTCTCCCATGCTTCGGTGTTTTCTTGAATACGGTATAGGAGTTCCCATTTAGCTTCTTTATTCATACGTGTGAATGATCTAGCACAATAAGCATCTAGTAAATCTTTATCATGAAGAGAAAACCTTGCATAAAAGTTATTGATAATAATGTTGTTAGGGAGTTCATGAATAGGACATTTAAGCATTAGTAACTTCAATCTCCCCCAAGCTTGAGTTGTACTCACTCTATAACGAGGCCAAAAGTTATATATTAGATTCCTATCCTTATGAATCTCACTGGGAGGATAGAATTTAGAATAAAAGAGATGTACTATTTTCTTCCATTCCATGGATTTTCCATTTTTCAGCAGCTTATACCATTCTTCGGCTCTTCCTTTCAATGAATAGAGAGTAACTTTTTCTTCACCTGTTCAGTTGTGATACCTGCACACTTAAACAACCCGCATAATTCATGGATAAAAAGCAAGTGATCACCAGGGTGGACAGTTCCATCCCCTAAATAATAATTATCCATAACACGATCAACAATACTTGTAGGTATCATAAAATGATCTATCTCAACAGGCGGTAGTTCATCTACTACCATAATAGTGGTAGTAGTTTTCCCAAACAGAAAACCAAATAGCTTATCCATATTAGAAACAAAGTAACAAGCAGAAATAAAAAGCAATACTCACAGTAGAAGTTTCCTTTACCAGTTCCACTCTTCAATAGCGCTTCACTCCCCGGCAACGGCGCCATAAAATAATCTTGATGACCCACAAGTATAGGAGGTGTATCGTAGTACTTTCGATAAATAGGAGTGTCGATCCCAATGAGGAGCAGAAGGTGTTAACTAGTGGTATGAAGCAGGAAATCTCTGTAAATACTTAGCAAACGGATTTTTAGGGGTTTTCTGATAAAGCAAGGAAATAAAGTGCGAGTAAATAAAACAGCAAATAATTGCAGCAAGTGGCCCAATCCTTTCTTAGCAAAGGACAAGCCGATGGAAATACTAATGATGACCAAATGTTCTCGAGGACACATGGGAATACTGTCAAGTGCTTTCGCTTCATATAGCTGAGTAGTCTTTTTTGGTTTTATAAGTGTTGTGTGGGTGAAATATGAAATATATCAATAAATAAAGGCCAATTATGATATAGAATGGTGATGTAAATTGGACGTATCATACTACTTCATAGATTCGTCCATAGCTTAATATGATGTCGCGTCGTCTTTATTTTGGACCTGACCCATGTTATTTTCACAGGAATTTAAATAGCCACTTTTTAGAGTTCGTATTAGATTCGGCCACCACATCTATGGCTAGCCGAAATCCCACCTTTCCTCCTTAAATGCCCCCATAGGCGTCACTTTAGACTCGGATTTTGTTTATACTAAAAGTTGGCCATCATTGCAACTTCGCCAAGACTCGAGCATCGGAGAGGCCTCTTGTACTTCGCACCTATATAGGACCCCATCTTTTCAATAAAGCTTTCATCTATATCCACAATATCTTGATTGCAATATTAGTTCTTACTTCTTCTTGATTTTAGGTAGGAATTAAGACCCTCATTGGTCAGATTGATCGTGCTTCTGCAAGATCGTAACCTCCAGAAGATTGTCCTAGCGATTGCATTGGCGCTCGTGCTCGCACGTGTAGTCGGATCGTCAAGTCCGAACCCCACCTAATCGACTATCGTCATCTCATCAAAAGATCAGACACCTTTGCCCTATCAGAAAACCTATGATGTTTGATCAGGACGATGACGGTGCTTAAGCATTGTTCCCTTATTAGAGGCATCGTTTTTGGAATTGTTGGATTTCTGGTGCTGTTTTGGTGATGTTTTGTCCGCTGTTTCAAGGATCGGATCATTGCAGCGGGTCTTTTCTTTTTTATAGTTCTTCTTTCTTTTATTGGTTTTGTTCATCCGTAATGCCAATAGGATATTACATTGTTGCAGAGGCTAGGTGTAATTGCTATCTCATGATATTAATATATACTCCTTTAAAAAATTGTGGAACTAAGCTATGCACAGTCAGCGTCTATGTAACCCCTATGTCATGCTCCACAAAAGGTCTCAGTTGATACACAAAATGCAGCGCAACTTTCTGTTGTGGCGTGACATCACATGAGCTCTACCCAGACTCTTCCCATTGTGATATGGACACCAAAAAATGCCTTCACAAGTAATGTCCTTCTTTTATCAATGTGGGATGGATGATCAAACTTGTTCTGATACGATACATGTACACGAGATATGTTGTACATGATGATGCTAATGTCATACCTGAGTTCATGTCAAGTCAATTGCTACACGATGTATTAAGATGGTATATATTCGAGGTGAGCCTGATACTAACTAACTCTTGGATAATTGTAGTTTTGAATCTTAATATTTGTCCCCAAATTTTACCATTTACTTATTACATGATCTAAAAACACTAAAATGTGATAACTAATATGTGCTGAAAAAAACGTAATAATTAACATATATATTTTTCTCGTGATTTTTTATTAAAGAACAAATTTCTAAAAAGGTGATATACTTGAGACACAAGCTTACACATGGTACTTTTCATACTCATGTTTTTTTCAGTCACAACCATCAACGATGCTTCTATTTCAAATCACCTCAAGCACATGCAACCATGGCGATATGATGCTGTAATCAACATCTTCCTTGTGTATTACCATGCGACCTAACTTTTAGAGAAGTGAAGAGGAGGGAAGCACATCAAAATCACTCACATAACAACATTATCGCAAAATGGATTGTAGATTCAATGAAGACACCTAGAGGTGCAGAATAACTATAGATAAATGCATGCAAATCTTTGAGTCTTCTACATGCTTGTAATTTCCACCATGATCAGATGTTTTATAAGCGATCTAGAAAAGTAAATGGTGAATGAATCCATTTTTCTTTTTTATAAGCACGACCCAAACCTCATCCTATTTTCGTGAAAATATTCATAATATTGTCTTAACTCCCTATACCTAATATTGTTATTGGGATTTTGTAAACATGTACTATTTACTTCAGTCAGTATGCACCACTATATGTCTATATAGTATTTACCAAAATCAATAAAATATTGATTCAAGAAAACTCCATGAAGTATCTTGGTGGATTACAACAAATCCACTTTACATATGTGATTTTGCCCATCCCTTTATCTTATTTAATAAATTTAATTTAATTTAACATATTTTCAACTGATTTTCCTTGTGATAAAAGAATAGAGGCTCTGACCACATTAATATTGAAATAATTCTGTAGAGCAAAGGTTATTTGCAAAGCAATTTCAAAGTAAATCATGACGTCTAGACAAAAGCACTAAATGGAAACCTAGAATCCCCATATGTTGCTGATGAAAAGACCTTGTAGTCTTCATTGACTCTATAGTGTATAAGCCCTAGCTTATATTGGAGGTAGTGGTGCCAAAAGATGTCTTGTGGCATATTAGGCTTGGCCATGAGGGATGGGAGCATGCTCTCGGAGTGAACTAACAATTCACCAAAAAATATTAATGTGTCAAGAAATCGAACAATGAACACATTTAAATTGTTTGAGTCCACTATATGTTCTTTAATTGTCATAGAGAAAATAATATTGTTCATTGAGTTTTCTGTGCTGAAAACAAATAGAACTTGAAATATTTACTAGACTTGGATTTTTACACAGGACACAAAAATCATTTCACCTTTTCATGAAAACCCTAAGCACGAGAGGGGCTTGAACATTAAAACTTGTATATTTGGTAAAATTAAATTCAGAGATGCTTTAAAAAAATACATAAGTATGATGTCCCCGTGGATCTATTTTTGTATGTAACTAGACTTTTCTCATTTTTATGCTAGTTTAACCAATCTACCTGATTTCACTTACTTTTTCTTGCTAGATTATAAAATAATTCCAACTCAATATAGTTCAGAAATTGTAATGTAAATCCTAAAATAATCAGCAATCTGTTGTCTCGCAAAAAGCAGCATAGTGTTGTGATAAACTTGATTAAAAATACCGAAACACGAGGGGGCACTTAGAAAAGTTTGTAGTGCCCGTAGGACCCCACCACTGCCTTTGCCCGCAAACACACAAGGGAGATTTCTAAATCAATAGAAACTATTAACGCAAGAATCTATAATAGTAGTTATTTGGTTGCATCACACGAAAAAAGGTGGAACCCGTATAAGGAATAGGTTCATGCTATAGTTACTGAGACAAAGAAATATTTCCGTGAGATTGGATCTAAGGAAAATTTTCCTATGATATTACATAGAAAATAGCCCATAGAAAAAATTCCACGGTCTCTAATCCTACAAATCGAACAGTCTTTATATGATTTTTTTCTTGGAAATAGAACTCTCAAAAATTTCTATGGATTCCCTATGAACCAAACATGCCATAATATCTTGCAGAATGCACATGAGATGAGTTTGTTGGATTTGAGCCAATTAAGGGAAGTGCGACCGTTTAAATCATGATATTTTTAAGTTGGGTTGCACTTTCTACAAACTACATATGAAACCAAAAATAAAACTTGTGCGTAGTGTGCGCTAAGTAGAGGTCATTTTAATATAAAATATAGAGCACACACATTCCTTGTCATGCTAGACATGCGGCCATAAAAGAACTGAAGACAAACATTGCCAAAAAAATTGAAACAACCTTCAGGGACACTCTGCATACATCTAGGATACATAAGTACATTTGTTGAGATATTCAAGTTCTTTGTAGAGATATGTAAGAATACTAAAATGAAACATACACATTCATATATGATATTGTTCATTCGAGTACCACAAATTAATCTGTCCCGACATATGTGACATGGTCTTAGTCCCCCCCCCTCAATTATATGGCTATTAAACTAAATATTTTAATGAATGTCTTAAGGACATGTATATTACAATGAATTAACTAACATAGGCTTTTGCAAGTAAACGTTGTAAGTTACCCAATAATATCTAACAATACTAAGTAATACCATGATTTCAAATTTGTTAAGTGTAATGGAAAACTATACTAGTCATCGATTCACCTCTTTGGGTCAATTGGTGTCTCTCGTTCGCAAAGTGGTAGGAGACCTCTCTATCACCGGCAATGGGTCTAGATAGCTAGATAAAAATTGTTTTGATTCCTCCACTGGTGTCATTGGTTTGTCATGATCTCATTATGAGCATGCCAAATTCTCGGTAGGAGCAACTAGAGCAACCATTCAGCCCCTGTTTTTGTAATCATGGACTTTGTTGGCAATTTCCATACCGAGCGCATGCCATGCCATAGTTATCCCTCCGGTGGATATTTAACAAAGTCATTTAAACTATACTCATCTCTTGTCCCATAAATCTTGCATGTCGTCATTGTCTGTATTCCCCTTCTATGTATGTTTACCTATGTAGTTAATGCATTCGAGGCAATTTTCCAAGCAAACTTTCGCACCCTGGGTGGAATCGGGCACTGCCATATTATCCTGCAAGCCTTTCTCATGATGGCGGGTTGCTTGTTGCTTCGACCCCTTGCATTACCAGGTGCTCCTCTAGGCCTAGCTTATATGAACCACTAACTGAAAATATACCTTGCTTATCAGTCTGTCATGCGATGAAATCATCAGTATTCCAATGAGATGGCTTGATCTGCATAATAGAATCGATGTCAATTTTTAAAAACCATCGTCACAACAATTGTTCATTGCAGGTACCATCTACATGGATAAAGTCAGACACCCAACGTAAACGACATTGTCCTCGCTTTGATATTAGCCAATAAACCGTCGTCCTAGGAATCCATGTTTCCTTCCATACCCAGATGTTTTTAACCGTTTCCCACTCTCCATATGGTTTCTTTCTTCACAAGTTCTAGGACATATTCGATAACCAACCAGGTAATTGAAGAACCATTTCCTATAAAAACACTGTCAAGAAGAGAACAGTTAGGATAATATTGAGCTTTCAAAACCTGGGCACATAGAGTATCAGGGTTTTGTATGATTATCCAAGCTAGAATGCTAAGCACTATGATACATATACTACCGATATGTTGGCCTTGTTGGCTGCATCCTATGACTTAAATGGGTACATGTGACTGCCATTAGTGCATTTGTCTTTAATAATAAACAGATCATGGTGTTGTTTAATTGATTATCATCTTCAGACATGGTGCTTCTTATTTGTCTGGTTGTTCTTCTTACAAATATGCCCTAGAGGGTATAATAAATGAGTTATCATTTATATTTATATTTCACGACTAAATTTATCATTTTATGATGTAATTGTATTAGTTCCAGATAATGTGTATTTGGAGGAATAGACCGGGAGAGAAAATAATAACGGGTTTGTGTTTGGTCAACTAAGTGAATCTGGGATAAGGATTTCCAATGAACCAAACATGCCATAATATCTTGCGGAATGCATATGAGATGAGTTTGTTGGATTTCAGCCAATTAAGGGAAGTGCAACCATTTAAGTCATGATATTTTCTAGGTTGGGTTGCACTTTCTACACACTGGATATGAAACCAAAAATAAAACTTGTGTGTAGTGTGCTCTAATTATATGTCATTTTAATAGAAAATATGAAACCAAAAATAAAACTTGTGTGTAGTGTGCTCTAAGTAGATGCCATTTTAATAAAAAAATATAGATCACACACGTTTCTTGCTATACTAGACATGCGACCATAAAAGAACTGTAGACAAACATTGCCAAACAAAAATTGAAACAACTTTTACTGACACTCTATATACATCTAAGATACACAAGTACATTCATTGAGATATTTCAAGTTCTCTGTAGAGATATGTAAGAATAGTAAAATAAAACATACATATTCATATATGATATTGTTCATTCGAGTACCACAAATTAATATTTCCAGGCATATGTGACATGGTCTTTGTTCTCCCCTCAATTATATGGCTATTACACTAAATATTTCAATTAATATTTTAAGTACACGTATATTAAAATGAAATAACTAGCATAGGTTTTTGCAAGTAAATGGTGTAAGTTACTCGATAATATCTAAAAATACTAAGTAATACCATGATTTCAAATTTGTTAAGTGTAATGGAAAACTATACTAGTCATCGATCCACCTCTTCGGGTCAACTGTGTCTCTCGTCCTCAAAGTACAAGTCTTCATTTGATCAGGTGCAACAGAGTCCCAGGGGCATTGCCCCACGTACACTATGGCTTGACTTGGACCCTATCACCTTGCTCTTCATCCTCACGTCTTCCTCCCCTTCATCCCCACACTTCTTACGAGATATTGCTCATAGTTCTACTACTACTTAAATTGCAAAAATCTGCTCAGAATATGTTCGACAGAATGCCTCATCACCTTTTTTATGAAAAAGAGGATTTTATTAAATAATGATAGAGTCACAGTGTTTATGAATGAGGCAACTTCTAGCGGGAAGCTCCTAAGTCAAGTAGCAGTTCTACATTGTACTCTACCCATGTTGGCCAATTCCCCACTAACACTATTTGCTTCAGGATTAATCTTGACCACTTTTATTTCTCTTTGTCTTGGTAATTCAGGGATAACCTGAATCTTAGATGCATGAATCCTTGTATTTGGCGTTCCTTCAGCACAATCCATCTCAATGGTAAAATTAAGGGTAGTCTAGTTAAGGGCCAGATCTACTCCTATCTCAATCGCTGCTAGTTCATCTTTGGCCGCGTCGAGTTGCCACACAGAGGACCGTCCCATCCAGTGGCGTATGCAAAGGGAGGGTGGTGTGGATCGTCGAATTTGAATTTGAAAAATTCTACTATTACCCCCTAATATGCTATTTAGAATTTTGTTTAGTTGGCTTTTTCTAAGTGTGTCCACACTGCATTTTTTTGTCGCGTCCACCACTGGTCTCATCCTGATCCCTTAGCACCATTCATGCTCAAGCTTCCACCGGATTACAAATTGAACCATCCGTGCGCCATGCTTGGTCATACCATAAATTAATTGGAAACGACTAATGTGTCAACAAATCTAATAATGAACACATTTAGATGTTTGAGTGCACTATAAATTTTGTAAATTGTCATAAAGAAAATAATATTGTTCATTGAGTTTTTAGTGCTCCAAACAAATAAAATTTAAAACACTAGACTTGGCTTTTTACACACGACACAAAGCTCATTTCATTTTTTTCATGAAAACGCCAAGCACGTGAGGGCTTGAACACTAAAATTTGTATCTTTGATAAAACTAAATCCAGAGATTCCTTTTTAATATTTAAGACTATGTTTTTTATGAAATTCCAACGAGTTATTAATAACCATCAACATTAGTACAAAGAGTCACAAAACTAATAAAATTTACGGATAGACTTTGCTCATTTTTCTGATTGTTTAACCAATCTAACTGATTTCACTTTCTTTTTCTTGATATACTATAGAATAAATCCAGCTCAATTTAGTTCAGCAATCGCAATGGAATCCTATAATAATCAGCAATTCTGCTGTCTCGCCAAAAAAAAAAACAGCACAGTGCTGTGATAAAACTTAATTAAAAAGACTGAAAACACGAGGGGGGCACTAGCAAATGTTTGCAGCAGCTCACCGCCCGGAGGACCCCAACCACTGCCCTCGCCCGCAGACACACAAGAGAGGTTCGTGCTCCTGCCCGCAGCCCGCCCGCCCCGCGACACGCTCCCCCCGAGATCTCCCACAGCACGCGGCAGCAGATCCGCGCGGCCGCCGCCCCGTCGGCGAGGTCTCCGGCCCGGATCCCGGAGATGGCGGGGATGGAGGCCTTCGATGCCTACTTCCGCCGCGCGGATTTGAACCAGGACGGCCGCATCAGCGGCCAGGAGGCCGTCGCCTTCTCCCAGGGCGCCGGCTTGCCGCAGCAGGTCCTCGCCCAGGTGAGCGCCCTAAACCCCTCCCCCGCCCCAATTCGTGCCACCCAGTGGACATTCTCGGATTCCAGCGCCCGAATTCTAGGTGTGATCAGCAGACAGCAGCGTTAGATCTCTCGCGCCGCCAATTCGAAAGAGCTAAGGGTTGCTTGCGTCGAACCTTGTGTGCGCAGGTCTGGATGCACGCCGATCAGAACAAGACCGGCTTCCTCGGCCGGCCGGAGTTCTTCAACTTTCTGCGCCTGGTCACCGTGGCGCAGAGCGGGCGTCAGCTCACGCCTGACATAGTGCAGTCTGCACTGTTTGGCCCTGCCGCTGCTAGAATTCCACCTCCAAAGATAGCTGGGGGGGCGTCCCCTCCGCAGCCGGGTGCGGCAGGTGCTCCTAGGCCCCAAGGTAGTGCTGCAATGTCACCTGCTCCGGCGCAGGCTGGTGTTGCGCAGATGAATCCGGCTGCCGCTCCGAGGCCACAGGCAACTGGGATGATGCCAACTGCCACTCAATTTGGTGGTGCACCGCAAGTGAATGCTGGAGCTGTTCCAAGACCCCAAGGCATCAATTCGATGATGCCGGCTGCAAGTCAGGGTGGCGCTATGCCGCCGAACCAGTTTACAGGGCCGAGGGGCACTCAGTCACAGCCTCCTAACATGGGCTTTAATCAACAGCTGCCCCCTTCAAGCACTGGTTTCATGAGGCCACCTCAGATGGGAGCTCCCCCTACATCATTTCAAGCAACTGGAATGAATCAAAGTCCACTGGGTGGAGGCAGCATGGGAGGATCAGTTGGTTGGCAAGGCGGTCATGTTGGAGGTATCTCACAACCTTCTCCAGGACCAGCTGTTCGTCCACAGACATCAGGTGGTTTTGGTCTTGGTATGCCTAGACCAGCGGGCTTGGCTGCTGGACTGCTGGCACAAGCATTGTCGTCTTCATCGTTGCCTCCCCAGAGCAATAGTGCTGTGTTGCCTCAAGATTCGAGAGCTTTGGTGCTATCTGGAAATGGTCCTGCCAGTGGCTTGGGAGCAAGCACTGACATCTTCTCTGCACTTACACAGCCAAAGCCGAGTACATCCGCACCTGCAATTCCAACAAGCACCATGCCCAACTCATCCAGTTTTATGTCCACGCCAACTGGCTCACAGAACCTCGCTAACCTAACACAGCCTGGTTCTCTCCAAGGTACCCCAACAGTGAGTTATGGTGGCAGCCAACCTCAACAGACGCAGCCCGTCACGAGGCCGAGTGTTCCGGCTCCAGGTGTTTCTGCCGGGGTTTCTAATTCTACTTCTCAATGGCCAAAAGTTAATCAATCTGATATCCAGAAGTACACTAAAGTCTTTGGGGATGTGGATAAGGACAGAGATGGCAAGATAACTGGTGCAGAAGCTCGCACGCTGTTTCTCAGCTGGAGACTTTCAAGAGGTAAGGTCTCATCACCAACTGTACTGTCCTAAGCATGCAAATGTGTTTTTATTTCTATAAGATACTCTAGCGCATTTCGGTACATTGATTCCTTTACAGTGCTCATCTCTTGATCTCCTTGTTCAAAACCTACTCCTGTCATTGGTTTTTCCATAATGCTATTATTATATTTTATTTCTGTTTCTGCGATGTTTTCCATATGATTTGTGAAATATATCCCCTTATGAATACCATTGCATCTGGCTAATGCAATTGTTGTTCCTTTCTACTTTGCAGATGTACTGAAGCAAGTGTGGGACTTATCTGACCAAGATAATGACGGCATGCTTTCTCTGAGAGAGTTCTGCATTGCTCTTTATTTAATGGAGAGGCACCGAGCTGGAACTCCTTTGCCTCCATCGCTCCCTGACTCTCTTAAATTTGATGAGACACTCTTACGAGCAACAGGCTTGCCTTCGACAGCATATAGTGCCCCATCATGGCAACATAATCAAGGTAATAGTTGTATTGCCTGGCTGATCTCAGTTACATGAGATAATGTAGTGCAAGTTGCAACATGGCATCCTGTGTTTAGTTTTCTTGGCATGCTGCTCATAAGATATTTGATGTTTGGGCTAGGGTTACCAAATAGGGGCCCTGGCGCACCTGGGTTGCCTACTGGTGGTATACGCCCGCCCTTGCCACAACCTTTGCATCCACAAACTGATGGGGCTACAAGACCAGGGCAACCAAGATCTTACATGCCTGGTATGGATAATCATGCGGTACCTCAGGGAAGCAAAGATGACAGAAGTGGGGTGAACTCGGCTGCACATGAGGTAGCCAATGCTCCTAAGAAGGTATTGGACCCCTTCATTAGATCTGAATTGTTGTGTTGAACTGCTGGTCATTTACCTATTCATGCTCCACTTTGAGCAGACTAGATTATGGTGTCCAGTGGCAGTTGATGTACACTGAGAATAATTTAAGCTGCTCGCATTAGTGATAAGCAAGTACAGATGAATACACGATTTAACAATGATTTGGGTTGTGTACCGCTGTACCTGAGAAATTAGAATGCTGGTGAAAAATCTAAATTAAGCCCTAGGGAAAATTTAGTTACGTAAACATGCCATCCTTCTAGCTTCCTTGATACAAAATCTATTCTTAGTTCTTCATAAGCAAGCTTTTTCAAAACACCATTTAGAGAAGGAGGGAGGGTTACAACTTTCGTATGTCTAGAATTGTTTTTGGAAACTTTAGTTTTGCACTTTTAGTAGCTTTCATATGTGTACGATGACAGTTGCTTAATCTATTTCATGTTTCCCTCTTTTGTTAACTCTAAAATAGTTATTCTTTTTTTGTCTTCTGCATTTTGAAGGTTGAGGTGGAGAAGCAGATCCTAGACTCCAGAGAGAAACTAGAGTACTACCGCACAAAAATGCAAGATCTTGTAAGCACGTTCGTATTTTGTTAGTAGTTTTCGTATGTGTACAATGATAAGGACTCGGTAAATAAATTCTGAATCGCATGCAATCTGTGATTTTTTACATTTACTGATCTTATTTAGCCGTATTTGATCATAATTTGTTTATTCCTTACCTATCTTTTGTCACAGGTCCTGTATAAAAGTCGGTGTGACAACAGACTCAATGAGATCACTGAAAGGGCATCTTCTGATAAACGTGAGGTACATAACACTGCTTAATTCTTATCATGTATGATGTATGTTGGCCTTGTAGTTCTTCCGTTAGAGCTATTTTTCTAATGCTAAATTATGCAGGCATGCCAATTCATTTTAAAATTCTTTTGTCATGGATTCTTGCAAAATGATGAACGGTGTTTAATTTAATTCAGGTGGAATTGTTATCTAAAAAGTATGAAGAGAAGTACAAGCAAGTGGCAGAGTTAGCATCCAAACTGGCAGTCGATGAAGCTGCTTTTCGTGATGTTCAGGTTTTGCAGCACTGCACCTTAGAAAAATGTTATTTGGCGATTCCTGCGGTGATTTCATTCTTTGATGGTCCCATGTTCACTCCACCTGTCCCTTCTCTATAATCTTGTTCAGGAGAGGAAAGTTGAGCTTAATGATGCATTAGTCAAAATGGTACAAGGTGGAAGTGTTGATGGTTTGCTTCAGGTATGTTCTAGCTCATACCTTCAGCCAGTTTCATTTCATTTCTCTCTAAATAACACTCTGCACTACATACGCAGGTTCGAGCCGATCGAATCCAACATCAGTTAGAGGAGATGGAGAAAGCTTTTAGCGAACGGTGCAAGCACTTTGGACTGCAGTTCAAGCCATCCGCATCGGTTGAGCTTCCTTTTGGTACCCAACTTCCCCGCTTTCAGTTTTTATTTCACTTAAGATATAACCCATAAATATTTTGACCACTAGTCGTTGTTTCCTAGGTTGGGAACCTGGACAGCAAGAGGGAGCAGTGGAGTGGGATGAAGACTGGGATAAATTTGAGGATGAAGGTCACTCCATCTTGCTTTACATTGTTACTTAGACATACTTAAAGTACTGTACTTGATTCGAACTCTGATTTTATAAGTATTGAAGGTAGCAATTGTAGTTATACATACGTTTTAGTCCCAGAGAAGAAAAAACTCTGATGTTATTAAAAGATGGGCGTGGCCATTCTATCCAAAATAAAGTGCCTTTCCTTTCGAAGTTGGTCATTATCTGTTTATATATTGGAGCACTTTTGCATCACATGCAAGACCAATTTTCCAATCCAAGATATCAAGCTTACAACAGTTAAGTCCATGAAATATAGGAAAATGTCTAGCATTTACCTTTTCTCTTAGTTCTCACTTATGCCAGCTATGTTTTGTCCTGAAAAAGAATTAAAGAATGAATTTATAGAGATCTATTTTCCTGTTATCAATTTTTTTAATGTGAATGGTGTAAGATAAAACTAATGTTTTTTCCATTTTGCTCGTTCTTTTATATCCACTACCTCATACTAAGATATCATGGAAGTCTGAACTTGTTTACTAAGTGAACCTTTCTACATTTCTATTGTGCAACTACACATTAATCTTGATCGTGCAGATAGTTATTTATTCAGATTTTTTGTCTTCCGCATAAGCAACCCACTTCCTGTATTCTTGGTCAATCACGTTCCTAACTACGCCATGTGTCATAACAGGGTTTGGTCTTGTGAAGGACAATGGTACAATTGTGGAAAACCCAGCTTCTGAAAATGCAAAATCATCATCTCTTTGGGATGATAGTGTCATGGATTCCCCTGTTGCATCTTCTAATGGTCATGCCAAGGATTTCAACCACTACAGAGCTGGTGATCAAGTTCCTGAGAGTGAAATAGGGTATGATTTTGGTGATGAATCTGTCAGGAGCCCCGACAGTGCTGGAAGAAGTGCCTCTGGAAGTCCATTTAAGCCTTCCCGTTTTGGGGTGCATGACTCGTCCCCCACCAAAAAAGGAACATACAGGTGCTTGCACTTTTGTTCATGTAGAATCCTTATTCTTGATGTTGAACCCTCTACATGTGTGGTCTCTAGAACTGGGATATACCACGCGGTAGTCTACATGAAGATAATGGGCTATATTCCAATTCTTATTTCCTTGTTGAACTCAACATATTTGTTTCTTCAGTGTTATTCACATACTTTTCTAATTACAAGCCTTCCATTGACCAAAACCCACAGTAATCTCCAGCAACAGTAGCTGGCCTAGATTTATTGGCTCTTATGGCCTGAATGTTTATCATTAACTCGGTTCTACATGGTACATTCATGTGCTTGCCACTGTAGAGCTACCCCCTCGCTTTATATACTTAAAATAATGTTTGATTTAAAGCATACATATTAACATATGGTGTTCATTAATCATGATTTTGTAACAGTGATAACGGTGGTGCTGAGTCTGTTTTTGGTGATAATTATGGTAATGAAACTTCATGGAACTTTGACGACCAAGATACTGAATCTGTTTGGGGATCTAATGCGAATGTAAGCTTTGCAGTTGCTTCTTTCTAGTTCTAGTGATTTTGGTTGTGTCGACCCCTTATTATGCTTCTAATGAATTGTCTTGATACAGGAGACTGGCCGTCATGGAAGCAACTCTTTCTTTGGATCAGATGACTTTGGTGGAAACTCTGTTAGAGTGGGCTCTCCAAGTGGCCCTAGCGGCTATGGAAAGAAAAGCTCATTCTTTGATGATTCTGTTCCAAGTTCACCTGCATACACATCTGGATTCTCACCTAAGTTCGGTGAAAGCCGTGACGATAGCTCCTCTTATAACTTTGGAAAGTTCGATTCCTTCAGATCCCAAGACAGCGTCGTTCCTCAGGAAAGTCGCTTTTCCAGGTTTGACTCTATGAGCAGCGTTGCAGGCGAGAATGCAGCAGGGTTCGATTCATCAAACAGCTCAAGAAATTTTGGCCGGTTCGATTCTTTTGATGATGCCGATCCATTTGGTTCGACGGGACCTTTTAAAGCATCAGGGGCCCGGTCGCCCCCCAAATTCTGATATGCATTTCTGGTATCGCAAAGGGTTTGTCTCTTACTAGTACACTTGTCGATACAGGGCGTGGATTTTTCGAGGAAAACTACAATACAACGGATCCATTTTTTGGTTAGCAAATTCTTTTGTTCGCCTTGTGTGTGGATTTTCCCTGCTCATCCCACGTATAGACTGGACATGTTTTGGGCTGTGTTCTGTAAAGTATCCTGAGTTTGGCTTCTGTTTATAGTGTCCTTGTATCTTTGGAACAGCTACTCATCATGTGCGGTTCCTTCTTTTGTATAATATGAATGTCAAAGTTGGTTGAAGTTGACTTACATCCATGATTTTGCAAGAGATCTTGTGCCGTTTTAGCCTTGTTTGTACTTGTTATGTTGAGGTCTTGCTGTATCCTGGTGTATGATTTAGGAATCACTAGACCACGATGCAGCAATTCTCTCAGATGTGATAGGAGTTGCAGAAGATAGTTGGGGAGGAGAGGAAACTAGGCAGGGAGAGTAGAGACAATTCAATTCAATTCCTTCCTGATCCTACACACCGATCCCCAGGGCCTAGTTATCTTCCCAGATGGCCATCGACGATGGCATCGTCGACCATTTGATCAACACCTGCAGGTAAGCAGCGTTATCTTTCTTGATCAGGCGACTATTGAGAATTTCCGTCGGTTCCAGATCTGCAACATCCAGCTGCAATGGAGACGGTAAGTCAGCGAAAAACTGGAGTATGGTCTGGGAGAAAGGTCTCCAGCTGAGACACATGGAACACCGGATGGACTTGACTGCCTTCTGGCAGATCGAGTTTATAAGCCACTGATCCATAGCGCTCCAACACAGCAAATGGACCAAAATACTTGAATGATAGTTTGGGATACGGTCTGTTGACCACTCAGAATGACTACCTCCGTTTTAAAACATAAGATGTTTTAGGTTAATGAAAAAAAGATCTAGACTTATTTTAGTATGTTTTGTATCTAGATTTATGTTGAGTGAACCTAATACTAAAGTAAGTCTTATATAGGTTTTCTTCACAAAACTAAAACATCTTATATAGGTTTGACTCCATGAGCAGCGGTGCAGGCAAGAATGTGGCAGGATTTGATTTGTCATGTAAAATGGTACTCTCTCCGCCATCAATAACTGACTTGGGTTTGTTTAGATTCAAATGTATTTAAACACATTTTAGTGTATAAGTATATTCGAATCTAGTTAAACCCAAATCAGTTATTTCTAGATGGATGGAGTATTATCTTAGTTTTATCTTAGCAATAGCACGTAGGATGACTTCTGAGTTGGAGGAGAGAGAAACAAAAGAAGATGTTTGCCTTCTCTTAGCTAAGAGAGCAACAATATGTCTTATCACATATTTAGGGATATATGTGCGCTAAAGATAAGACTATATCAAAAATCATGTGGCAGCGTATAGGATAAGATTGGCTTATCAAGCATTGCATGCCCTAATTTCTGATTTGCTTGCCATGGATTTGTCTCTTACGAGTTCATTTGTCGATACAAGGCTCAGATTCTTCGAGCAAACCACAGTACAACGGCTCCATCTTTTGGTCCATGTTCTGTAAACTTGTAAAGTATCCCGAGTTTAATTTTATGTTTATAGTGACTTATATCTTTGAAACAAGGCTTACCGGTGAGAATCGTGTTCCTTTCTTTTGTGCAATACGAATGTCAATGTTTGTCAAAGTTGAATCACAACTATCATGTTGTAAGTTAACAGGGGCAGCTTTAGCTTGGTGTGTACTATGCATAATTGTATGAGTAATCGTTTTGAAATGAGTTGCTGGCCTGAATGTTTCGGTGGCAGAAAACTAAGCTACTGCAAATACTACTGCATGTGCTCATAATTTGCACCTGATCTCCTGACCAGAGTATAGCAGTTCTCATACTCTTATACTAAAGAAAAGCACTTGATGCCTCATTCCGGGCGTCGAAAATATGCTGCCGACATCAACAGGAAAACCGAAGTAAAGCGGTCTTGAGTTGTAACGGGGGACACATCCTGAGAGGACGACACACGATTATTTCTTCACGAATACCAGTTCACAAATTAGACAGGTAGAGAACATTTGAATAGTAATGAAACTACGAATCAAGAGTATAATTGGATGCATAGCATGCTTCTCTAGCCTGACCACCCCATGTGACAAATATGCCAAGATATCAAGTAAGCGAAGATCATACATGCATTAGATCTAGCAATAACTGACCAGTCATTATCTCGAACAAACGTTACATAGCATCATGATGGCTGATGCGCTACAAACCACGCTGAAGATCAAAATTTCAATATGATCGTTATGGATCACCGGCTAACGGAAAACACCGATGAGAATAAATAGCTCACTATAGGTCAAAAATTACTCCCATAAAAGGGACACAGATTTATGGAATAAGAGTCTTTTTATCTTCTTTCCATTATTGAAAAAATGCAAGGTATGCTCTGACTGTGTAAGGTATGCCATAGGATGAGAATAAATAGCTCACTATAGGTCAAAAATTACTCCCATAAAAGGGACACAGATTTATGGAATAAGAGTCTTTTTATCTTCTTTCCATTATTGAAAAAATGCAAGGTATGCTCTGACTGTGTAAGGTCTTCCGCCCACAAGACTTAGGCCGTGGCCCGATTCAACTCTTGGTCCTCCAGATTCAGAACCTGGAGAAGCTTTGGCCAGGATTCCGGGATTCCTCCAGGCAAATCGAACTCCAAGACCTTACCCTGATTCTTGTAGAAATCCTCCACGGGTTGACTCTGGAAAAAGGTCAGGAAAACAAATGTTGGTACTGATATGCACATTGAACAGACTGCAAAAAATGGCTATCCTCAGGGAACACATTTAACTAGCTAAATAAACGCCAAGACAACAAGGACTGATTAGTATGAAAATGCAAAGTGTCATACCATCTCATTATATATCTGTAGCCGATTCCTTATAACTTCTTCTGTATCATCATCTCGGGTAACCATCTTTGACGCGCATTTATTGGGAGGTAACAATGGCGACATGTAGATCGGTGGCAGCCCATTTTCAGCCTTCACGTCAATGCAGGCCAAGTTGTAGCTCGAACCACATTCGCTACAAGTACGTCTACCAAGGCACTTCTGTACAATGACATCTTCTCTCAACTTCAGATTAACCACCATATCAATGTCCGTAATTCCGTCAAGAATTTCCTGTGGTAGAAAGAAATTATTAACCTGAGAGTCAAGCACTATGATTAAGTTCATGAACTACCAAAGAGGATCCGATTGCAGCTTCTGCTTGACAAGGATAGTAAATCGAGAGAAATTATTCATAAAATCACGCGCCCAAATACATTTTTTTAATAATACTCCCTCGTGTCCATAATAATGGACTCAACTTTATCTAGATTCGTATGTATTTAGTTAAGTATTTAGACTAGATGCATTCGTATCTAGACAAAGTTGAGGCCATTAATATGGAGCGGAGGGAGTATATGAACTTTTTGAATCAGCAAATTCTTTCAATCAGATGGAATAAAAGCAGAAATGACTCGTAATATGCAAAAGATACTCACCGCTTGATTTACGGTGCGTGGAAAACCATCGAGGATAAATCCTGATTCGCCATGCTCTTCTTCTTTCTTAAGCCGTTTAGATAAAAGATTGAGGATAATTTCATCAGAAACCAACTTTCCTTGATTAACAATTTCCTTGAGCTGCAAAAACGAAAACCGCACTATGTCATTTCCAAAGGGATAGAAAAAAGTATAATCGGATAGAGAGCGAAGCTAATATTGCCCATCTATGGACACAGTAAAAAAAAGGCTTAGGGCGAACACAGATTTATTCGAATAATCAAAGATGTTTGCATCCTTGCCATCAATTACATATTGAACTATACATTTATGGTCTGTAAGCCTCTTAGCAAAGAACTCTAGGGGAAGTAATATGCAAGTACTACCTCTGTTCCTAAATGTAAGCCTTTCTAGCAGTATCAGTTTAGTCTTCCTTTCTATCCACAGCCTAAAGTATTAGGGAATGTTTAGCTTTTAGCCGACTACACTTTCCAAATTGAAAATACATATTAGAAATAAAAATAATAGTCAACAGCCTGCTACACTTTCCCAACTGGAATAAAATTGCCATCAGCAGATATTATTCCCTGAAAACCCCATCGGACGAATTCAAGCCATACAATAACTTAAACTTGTTCTTGTCTAATAATTCGATTAAAATGCCAGGATTACAAAGTCATATAAACCTATAAAACATATGACTTTTGCACAAAATTATGATCT
The DNA here is from genome assembly GCA_023614405.1 of Avena insularis. NCBI lineage: Eukaryota > Viridiplantae > Streptophyta > Magnoliopsida > Poales > Poaceae > Avena > Avena insularis. The sequence goes on from CM042685.1 coordinate 445,389,230, forward strand.
CATGTCTGCCTTGAAAACGAAATGGATAGCAATAGCACGCTGAATTCAATATCCTGACAAACTAAAGTTCAAGCAAATCTTGCTGGCTGGTTTTGCACATTACACCAATATTCAGAACAATCCTAGACATTTATTTACCTACATGGATCTGCATCTAGCTCACACAATTGGACAACCGAAAACAACTCGGCCCCCACTTTTCCGCTAAGATTGTTCGAGAATAACTAGAGTAGGGCCACAATTAAACGCAGACGTACTGATCTGTGATCTAGAGTACCTAGCACCGCAAATTCCAAATCAGATTTTCAGCACTACGATCCACTCGAACCAAATCCAGATCAGCAAAGTGCGCAACGATCGGATCTGGAATCAGAAAGAAGGGATAAAGGGGGGGTACTTACCTGCGAGGCAAGCGGGCCGGTGGATGCGAGCTCCTCGCGGACGAGGTCCCCGGTGGCGATGTGGGGCACGTCGAGGAGGCGGGAGAGGCGGCTGGCGTAGGTGCCCTTGCCGACGCCGGGGCAACCCAGGAACACCCAGTGCACGTCCCTCTCCTGCGCCGGCCGCCGCATCCTCTCCTGACCGGCGAACGGGAAGGCCGAGGCCGCGGGCGCCTGCGACGTCGCCATGCGCCTCATGCCCGCCGCCGCGGCGCCACCGTGGGGCGAAGAGGCAGCGCGGAGGAGACGCTGTACGGCCGCCATGGTAGGCGGCGTGGCGTAGATGGAGGAGCGGGGTTTTAGGGTTTGGCCGTGGCCGTTTCCTCCTCCACCGGGTATTTGTACGCGCGGCGGCTTTGGGAGCAAGCACGGATGCGACGAGATAGGGGGGAGGTCTGGAGGAGACGACGATGGTGGTGGACGAGCAGAGGGGGGCGTGGAACTGGTCCACCGTGAAGCTGTCTTTCAGCCCTACCTGTCAGGAGGAGACGCCCTGTGGACCTGGTTCACGCTCAGCCGGCGACTGGAGTGCGCGAGGGTGAAAGCTCTTGCCGCCGAACGGCGGTGGCCCTTTTTTTCTCCGCCGGCAGGTGCGTGGGCTTTCAATCGCAGTCGCCACGCGGGGCCCAGTTGTCGGTGAGGGGTTCGAGGCTTGATCGCATCGCATCTCGCGCTTACGCCGAGGGGGAATCTGGAGGAATATTCTTCCCGTCGCAGAGCGCAAGCTTGATTTAGGTCACGCGGGGCTTGCTTAGATAGTTGCTTTGGACGTGTGGTGTGTACCATTCCTGCTAATCAATTTCACCGGCCATTGCGTTAGTGGACCAGGAAAGCAATCGACAGCTTTCCAATTTTATTTGAAGGAAAAACCATGTATATTAGAGCATCTCCAGTAGTATTAGGAGGATATTTTTAGAGCGTTTTTTCGCTCGGATTTACACAAAACGTTCCAGTAGCGTTTTCAAGAGGCGTTCTAAGCCAAGTTTTGCCCCAAATACATCAGCCCGATCCTAGACGCTGTGAACGCCTTGGAAACGCCAGATCTAGCCCACCGGTCAGCGAAACAAAGAGGAAAATGTGGTCCCGTTGTCCACCGACCCAACCACCCCTTTCTCTCTCCCACCCATCCCCTTTCTCTCACCCGCGAGGTCAAGCGTAGCAGAAGAGAAAGTTCATGGCCGGGCTCAACGCTCGTGTGCAAAGGTGTGGCAAGGTAGAAGCGCAAGCCCTGAAAGGATCTGGATGTCTGAGGGAGGGTGAATAGGCGATTAAAACTTTTCCTATAGTGGCTCAACAAAGGCGGAATAAAAGTAGTGTTTACTTTGTTAAGCACAACCTAGAAACAACTAAGGTTCACCTATGTGCACCAACAACTTATGCTAAGCAATACAAGCAACAAAGCAATAGCAAGATATAGATTACTTCAAGCACGAAGGCTATCACAATGTAAAGTGCATAAGTAAAGAGCTCGGGTATAGAGATAACCGAGGCACGCGGGGACACCGATATTTTACCGAGTTCCTCCCAACATGGAGTACGTCTCGTTTGGAGAGGGGGTGGTATCAAACCACCAACGCCACAAAAGGCCCCTTATTCTCCGGTGAATCTCACCCCAATAGGATCGATTCACGCTTCCACTATCGGTGCACTTGTCGGTGGCAACCGGAACCTCTCACAAGGTTGGGGCACTTCTCCACAACTTAATTGGAGGCTCCCAACAAATGCCATAAAAGGCCACAATGCCACCAAGGCCACAAACCGTCTAGGGTTCCAAGAACCCAAGAGGGACAAGCTCCAATGAGTAATTCAAACCAAATCCTCCAAAGAGAACTCAAACCGATGCACCAAATGCAAATGGCAAGAACACCACAAAGGTGCTCAAATCCCTCACTCTCAAATTCCAACAAAGCTACTAAAGCTATTAGGGGAACAAGAGAGGAGGAATCAAAGAGAGACACAAAATCCCCCAAAATCTAGATCCCCAAAGATGCACTCACAAAGAGATGAATCGGTTAGGTCAAAACGTGGGGCTAGATCTCCTCTCTCTTCCACTCAAATATGGGCAAAAATCATCGGAGGGAAAAGATTAGGCAAGCTTCAAGATCTAGAGCAAGTGTGGACAAAGTTTAGCCTAATAGATAACAGAGGAGCAATCCAAACTGAAAAAGGGCAAAGACTTAAATAGGGGCCCAGAAAAACTAGCCGTTTAGGGCATTTTTCAGTCAGAACCGGTTAGGGTTGAAAATGGTAAGGAAACTTTCCGTTCGTTTCCGAAGAAAAAGGAAATGGAGAAGTAAAAAAGGAAACGGAAACGGCATTTTGCGGAAAAGGAACGGAAACGAAATATTTTAAACGGAAAAGGAAACGGTGGAGAAATTTCCTGAAACGAAGCAGTAAGGAAATTCGGATAAACAAATATGGAAACTTTCCGGAAATATAACCAGCCATGCCCATGTACGAGTTAGTACTTTGCATTAGTGATTTCTCTTGCGCTTGTTGAGCCATGGAATATATGAACGGTCTATGTAATACATGAAACCAACCCATGCGACATACTAACCAAGTGAGTGACTTAGCATTGACGTGAAACTAATTATGTGAACTTGTGTGCTTGTTCTAGTGTTAAATTATGTGTGTTACTATATATTCAATATTCGTTTTTCAAAGTTGTGAGATATTCTTTATACATTATCGTTACTTTTAATTTATATACCATGATATTACACCACTATTATATTAGATAAATGTCCGTTTTCGTATCGTATCAAATCCGTATCCAGTATCATAGTTATTTCCGATGATTTCCGATTTCGTGTTCGTTTCCGGAGTTTTTCGTTTTGTTTCCGATTCCGATAACACAAGAGGAAACGAAAACGATAACGCATGTTTCCGTCCGTTTCCGTTCCGTTTTCAACCCTGGAACCGGTAGTACCGGTTTTGACCAGTACTACCGCCCGAAAACCAGCGCAAGGGGGAAGTCAAGAGATAGAGAAGCGCCAATGAGCGATGCATCTTGTAGCGTAAGCCGCTTGCATGCAATGACAACCAAGCACGAAAGGGCGAGTACGGCAGCGGCGGCAATGGTCAGCCAATTCTGCAGCAGCCTTGGCATGGCCTGTATGAGCGGCAAAGCGGCATCGTCTTGGATGAAGTGGCCAACGCGAGGCGAAAGCGGCGAAGCGGGGCGAACACAGCGCAGTACAGGCGGCAGACGGGCGAGCAAGAGCGCCAGTCGCCGCTGAAATTAGGGCCCGACAAAGCGGCGCCGACATCGCGAGATCCACAAACGCCAAGCCGCATGGGCAGGGAAGGGCGCGCGACGCGAGGACGTGGGCCAGGAGCGAGCGCGCTGCAGCAGGTCAACGCATCGAGCAGATCTGAAAAAGACTGAAAAACTGGGCCCGACCGGTAGTACTACCACCCCGCTGAGAGACGGTACTTACCTGGCACATAAAATGGGCGACTGCACATCAAGACTAGGCCCGAGTACTCGGCTCTTGTAAACATTTTTTTTTTCCCTTTTAGAATTAAAAACGGCAAATAATCAAACGGTCATAACTTTTAAACGGTAGCTCCGATTGACCCGATTCCAATTGCGTTGGATAAAAGACGACAAGGGCTTCTCAATAAAAAGTGGAAATATTAATTATCACCAAGTGAGAAAGTATCAAGTAGAATAGTGTGAGATATCTCACTTGGTGAGAAACCGAAAAGCCGTATAAATCAAAATCGCAACAAGGTATATATGGGTGATCTGATTTTGATGAACAAGAGCTTGTTATGGAGATTACCACAAGCTCTATATCCTCACATGGATAAGACCAAATAACAACCAAATACGATGATGCAAGTATACAAAGTTTTGAGCTCTCTCCGAACGATGTGACCGAATTACTCATACGAGAGCCCCTCTTGATAGTACGGTTATCTATCCTAAACTCGGTCTCACACACACAACGTGAGACCGGCAAAAGGAAAAACCTATCAAGATTATACCTTTTCCTTGAGCATTCCACTTGAGCTCAATGTAGACGATCTTGCCATTCTCAAGACGGAACGCCTTTCTTAATTCCTCATCATCGACCTCGTATATTGAGCTTGCACACCATATCTTTTTTGCATTTCGTCGACCTTGAAGCCAACACATGCTCCAAGCGATGCCAATGGACAAATCCTACAAGTATAACTTAATACACACATTAGTCCATAAAGATTGTCATTAATTACCAAAAGCACACATGGGGGCCCAACATGTTCTTTCAATCTCCCCCATTTTGGTAATTGATGACAATCCCTTTAAGAGGGTTTATATAAGGAATATTAATGAATACAATGGTAATACCAATATCAAAAACTACAAAAGTATGTGATATTGGTACCACCACCATATATAGAGCAAACTCCCCCACAATCTATGCACGTGTGATGAACTTGAATTTTATTGCATATATTGCCAATCATTATCATTGGTAGAGTTTCCTCTATATATACCACATGCTAAGCAACAACAAAGATGCAAGAGCATGAAAGGCAAATGCTTAAAAACAAACTCAATGCATCAACCAACTTCCCTTAAACTCTCTAAAACTTCTCCCCCATTGGCCCGAAATGGGTGACAAGATCTAGAAGGCAAATATAGTAATACTTCCTCCAAAGGTGTACATATCCAATGATGAATACTTGGGGGGGATTAGGACTATATCGAGGACCCAAAGATTGCCAAAATAAAACCAAATGATGCAAGCAATTACAAGGTCCGACAATCCAATTTGAAAACAACAAATGATTCCAAATGGAAACTACGAGATATTATGATATGAGCAAAAGAGTGCTTTAAATAATAAACAGAGAAGCTCCCTAAGATTTGTGCATAATTCAAAATAAATGCATTAAAATACATATTGCACAAATATGGAATCCTCGCTCCCCCATAGGCATTTAAAGCACTACAAATGAAAGATCAAATAAATGCTTAAATAGAATAGAGAAGCTCCCCAAGATTTGTGCATACTTTAGGATCACTGTATATCAATACAAAAATGCACAAATATGGAATCCTCACTCCTCTATAAACCTTTAAGGCACAATAAATGAGAAGAAAGATGAATGAGCATTATTAAATGAATTAGATGAGCTCCCCAAAGATAATGCACCAATTATGATAATTGCATTTGGGAACAAGGTGCATAATCATGGAATCCTCACTCATCCAAGTTCATTTAACAATACAAGGCATGAGAGAACAAATATGAGTGCTCAAAGATGCAAACAAGAGGAACAAGCACTCATATGCAATTAAATTTGGAAGCCACCGAAGAATCAAAAGAAATAGAACGGTGGTCTCCAAGGATTAAACATCAACTAAAATTATCTCCTCATATGTGTATATGTCTCTAAGTGGAAAATATCACAAAGACATATTCCAAAAAAAGAAATATGCACACATAAAGAAGATTATACAAGAAAGCACATGAAAGAGAAAAAATGAAGTCATAACATATATCAATAAGAATTTTTTGCTTCAAAGCATGGCCAAAGGCTCACATATGTCTTATTGTACATTAATAGACTTCAAACACCAACACACTACATATATTACAACTTTCACCAAGGGAAGAGGAGAAAGTTGGAATATATGGAGAAAGGCAACAAGTATCACAAGAAAATTTTAACTAGCAAAATCTCACTATTGCACATGAGAGAATTTGATGAAATGATAGCCAATAAAATTGCTAGATTAACATATTTGGGATTGGAGGATGATATGCATGATTTTGTATAGTCCCAATTATATGCACTCATCTCAACTTAAACACATATATAATAGAGAGTCCTCTTAAAACCATGGCTAGAACTACAACAATTACAAATACATTAATTCATGCTAGAAGGCAACCAACAAATAGTTGGAATCAAGATATGTGAGCATGAGAAAGAGATACTTGTTACCAATATATAATTGGTAGGATGTAGAGGATATGAATTCATTGATCATCCTATAACTTGTCTCGAATTTTCATGTATGCACCACTTCTTCAAAATTGAGAGACAAGCATCCAATATATCTCCAATGTACCTAAAACACAATTAAGTACAAAATGGTCCCCAAACATATTGGGTCCAAAGTAGTTGGTGCAACTACAATACATAGGAGAGACTTCACATAATTATGTGCATATTGATATGAAATTGAATTTTATGCACAACTTAGTTGATGGGAATTGGTGGAGTTTCCCCTATATATTGGATCAAAGAAAGCAAGCATGCCATAATACAAACATATAGTAAATAAGCATGCATAAAGCTTTCAAGAACCAAAAAGGAGATACAATTTGAACAAAAACAAGTAAAAACGATATTACACACAAAAGAGTGTGATAAGACAAGCGGTGTCCAAATTGTATCAAAAAACCAATTCAACACATGAAAGATTACAAGTTCAACAAATGAACTAGGCTAAGACCAAAAGAGCAAAAGATAGATAGAAATAAAAATGCTCAAGGATTTATCTCATTCTAAAATGGTCAAATCAAGAAACAAGGAATGAGACAAAACCAACTCCCAAAAAGAGCAAGGTTCCAACAAGAAACCAAACTCCCCAAACTTCACATGATGGCACAAGTACCAAAATGAAAAGATTGAGGTTCCAAGCACATAAAAATGATATGGATCAAACAAAGAAGCACAAATATGAGTGTTCTAAATAACCTAGGAGAGCTCCCCCATAGATAGTGCATTATGTAGGATTTTCCTGTTAAATGCAAAATGCACACAAATGGGATCATCACTAGTACCTACAATAAGTAAAACACAAGAGGATATCAATAAAATAGGAAGATCCACAAGAAGCAAGGAAGGCTTGGGAGACAACACAAAACATTTTCTTGGCCAAAGATAGGACAATATTAAGCAAAGGCCAAAGTGAATATGATCAATAAAGTCTACCATAAATTTGGTACTAATTGTCCAAGGACAAGAATAATTGAGAATAATCTTCCCTAGGTAGTTCATACGGATATCCAAGATCATATTCACACAACAGGAAGCATATAACTAAATATAAGAATTGAGCATGATACTTCAAACAAGATTCTTGGTAGCTTCCAATAGTCACACAATCACTAGTGATTAGAGTAACTTGAAGCAAATGGTTTCCATGAGAATATATATCTAAATATGAGGAAACACATACCAAGAATCATTCTCACATACAAGATCCAAAATATGAGCAATAAAGGCATTCAAGCAAATTGGGACTTGTATGAGCAAATGTGTCACGTATGAGCTAGATAATTATCAATATCAATTCTAAGTGACACAACCTCTAATATTCACATTTTATAGGATTGTAATATGCACTAAGCATAAGACTCCCCCATAATGTGATACTACCATAAAAACAACACGAGGCAAAAGGATACAAATAGAGATAATTAATGGACATTATAAAACTTAAATTTCTCATGAGAATTATACCACATAGAGACTAGACAAGAATCTATAAGTACTAGGTGGTATTCCTCATGTACACACAATTTTAGGATTGTGGAATGCCCAAGCATAACACTCTCCTAAAATGGGATAATCCATTAATTTCTCACAAGAGCCAAATAGGATACCAAATATAACCAAGCAAGGCTCAAACACAAGAAACATACATACATGGTGTGCCACCTAATCATACACAAATAATCTTGATTTCAAGATAATTAAGTGGATAGCACAACATGTACAAAAACATGGAAGATACAAAACCAACACATGCACAAGGGGGCGAGTAACTTTCAATGTAAAGAGTTTAGCATATGTTACCGCAAGGATGAACATTGGAAATATAATAAAATCATGATAATCCAAATGGCTTGGCTTGACAATAATAATTGATGAAGATCCCTCAATTCTAAATAATGTAGCCAAGACTCCAATGCCCTCCAACACACACCTATTGATCAAGTTTTGGCTTGTTGGTCCCCAACCAAGTTGGGTCCTAAGAGGTTAGTCACAATAGGCTTGGCAACCCAAATGGTTCTTTTCTTGACACCACATTGAGCACCAACAAATTTGGCAAACACATTGCCAACCTCATCCTTACGAAGTGAATAAGCATCACAATCAAGATAGGATGGGATGAGGAGATACCAATAGTGCATGAGGAATAAATGTGCCCCTTCTCTCGGCATATGTAGCAAGTTCTACACTTGCCCTCTTTCTTTTTGGATGAAGAAACAATTTGAGGAAGAGCTTGAGTCTTATTGGGAGGAGGCCCATCTCTAACAAGATGTAAAGTTTGAGGTCGCTTCCCTTGTTGCTTCTTGCCAAGGGACTTCTTCTTTAATGGGCAATGTTTGAAATGATGCCCTTCTTCCTTGCACTTGAAGCAAACAATGTTGGTCGGATTCTTGACTTGATCTTGGCCAATCTTCTTGTTATTCTTGTGCTTCAACTTGATAGTGGACTTGTTCTTGACATTGGAGTTGAATCCAAGCCCACTCTTGTCATTGGGGGATTTTTGCACACTCGAGATTTTGTTGAGTGCGACCTTCCCTTGATGACTCTTTTTCAAGTCATTCTTCAAAGAAGTGACTTGAGCCTTGAGCTCTTTGATTTACTCTACATGGTTAGTTTCAATACAAGTACTAGAGGAAGTAGATGCTACATTGTTAGAGCAACAAGGCATGGAATGTAATTCATCACGAGATATAGCTGTTGGAATTATGCCCTAGAGGCAATAATAAAGATGTTATTATTATAATTCTTGTTCATGATAAAGTTTATATTCCATGCTAGAATTGTATTAAGCGGAAACTTTAATACTTGTGTGGTTTGTGAACAACACCATGTCCCTAGTACGCCTCTATGGACTAGCTCATTGATCAATGATGGTTAAGGTTTCCTAACCATAGACATGAGTTGTCGATTGATAATGAGATCATATCATTGGGAGAATGATATGGTGGACAGACCCAAACTAAGCAAAGCTATTAGATCGTTTCATCGTGTTCGTCTTTGCGAAGCTTTTCTCATGTCAAATATTGTATTCCTTAGACCATGAGATAATACAACTCCCTGGTATCGGAAGAAAGCTTTGAGGTCATCAAACGTCATCCTATGAGAGGGTGATCATAAAGGTGTCTCTCAGGTGATCGGAAAGTATCTGTTGGGTTGTATGTATCGAGATGGAATTTGTCCCTCCCAAGTCGGAGAGATATACTTCGGGCCCACTCGGTAATCTATATCAACACCGCTTGCAAGCATGTGGTTAAGGAGTTAATCACAAAGTGATATCGGATTACGGAACGAGTAAAGTACTTCGTGAACGAGATTGAACTAGGTATGACGATACCGACGATCGAAACTCGGGCAAGTAAAATATCGCGAGACGAAGGGAATATATATATGGGATTGATTGAATCCTGGCATCGTGGTTCATCCGATATGATCATCGATGAATGTGTAGAGTCAATATGGGTGCGGACCCATTTGTTGATTATTGATAGAAGATCATGTCGCATATTCTCGAACATCAAGGTCACATAACGTGTCTCGGCTAGGATAGATTGGATACTTGGTTTATGAATTTTTGTTGAGTCTCGGATGGGATCCGGGACATCACGAGAGGTTCGGAGTGGTCCGAGAATAAGATTCATATAAGGCGATTGCAGTTTTGGAGTTGAATTGTTCCGGGTTAATCGGTATTGTACCGGAAGCTTCTAGAACCTTCCGGAAGGGGACCAACGTGGACCCACCTTCCGGGAGGGGGCATGGGCCTATGAGGGAGTGTCCTGGCCGCATTGGGCCAGGGGCACAAGGCCCCATAGGGCCCAGCCGATCCTAGATAAGTTTAAACTCGTTTAAACTAGAGATAGGGTTTCTAGATAAGGGATAAGTTTAAATCGTTTAAACTAGAGATAGGCTTGGAGGATGGGCAAGGGCTGGCCGCACCCCCTCCCCACACACACCTTCCTCCAAACCCTAGTTGCCCTGCTACCCTCCTCTCTCCCTCCCGACTGTTTGTAGGCGAAGCCCTGCTGCAAAAATTCTCCACCATATACACCACGTCGTCGTGTTGTAGATCCAATCTATCTTTCCACCCTACTTGCTGGTCCGAGGAAGGAGGAGACGTCGAGGTGCTGCACGTGTGCATCTCACGGAGGCACCGCCACTTGTGGTGCTAGATCGGATCGGATCGCGAGGAGGAGAAGCGAGTACGACTACATCACCCACGTTCAACGAGCGTTCATTGTCTTGAATCTTCAAGGGTATCAAGAACTAATCCAATCTCTCACGTTCTTTGCAACTCCTAGATTAGATCTTGGCTTTCCCTCAGTACGATTTAGTAGAAAATTTTGATTTACTATGATGCGAAACCCTTCAGTGGTATCAGAGCTAGATCTATGCGTAGATGTGTTTCACGAGTAGAACGCAACATGGTTGTTGCGGGCGTTGATGTTTTCTGTTGCAAGCCTCTTGTTTGTGTTCTTCTTATGGCACGGGATAGTGAGATTGAAGCGGTCCAGGCCAACCTTACGCGACGTCGTTGAGACCCGCTCGCACTTGGCGTGTGGCTTGTACCATACATGCGGTGGTGGATGTGTTTCTCTCACTATAGTTGTCATGGGATTAACACCGGAGTTTGGCAACCATAATATCACCGTTGTGGCTTTCCGTAGGTAAGAATCGTTCTTAGCATCTACTCCCATAAGCCACGTAAAACATGCAACAACAAAGTAGAGGCGTCTAACTTGTTTTTGCAGGAGTGTTTTCGTGATATGGTATGGCCCAAGATGTGATGTGTATATTGTATGCGATGATCATGTTTTGTAATGTTTCACGACTTGCATGTCGATGAGTACACAACGGCGGAGCCATATGGTTGTCTTTATAATTGTGTATGACCTGAGTCAACTTCTTATACGCCATGTAATAGCTTTACTTTATCGCTAAGTAGTTAGCAATAGTTGTAGTTGCTATTCGTGGTGGAGGCAATCATGGTGGAGTGATGGAGATCATCTTTGGAGCACAAGATGGAGATCATTGCCAAGATTGGCTATACCATGTCACATAAAGTTATATGCATGTGATGTTTATCCTTTTATGTATCTTATTATGCTTAGATCGCGACGATGGCATTATAAGATGATTCCTCACTTAAAGATCAAGATAAAACTGTGTTCTCCCCAAGTATGCACCGTTGCGAAAGTTCGTCGTGTCCAAGCATCACGTGATGATCGGGTGCTATAGACTCTACGCTCACATACAACGGGTGCAAGCCAGTTTTGCACTGCCTTGAAAATACTTGGGTTTTACTTGACGAGCCTAGCATGTACAGACATGGCCTCGGAACACATGAACCGAAAGGTTAAGCATGAGTCATATGAATGATATGATCAACACTTCGTTGTCCACCAATGAAACCACATCTCTTCTTGTGAAGATCAGATTAGGTGTGGTGAATTTGGATCGTGTTCACTAAACAACTTGAGGGATGTTAAATTTAGTGGGAGTTCATCTAGTAATTTGATTAAGTTGAACTATTTATCATGAACATAGTCTAAGTTGTACTTGCAAATACTGTAGATCACATGGCCAAGTCCAACTTCAACTTCAACGTTTTTGCTGAGATAGAAAAGCTTAGAAACAATGGGTCTAACTTCACCAAATGGTTCCGCATTCTGAGAATCATTCTCGCTGGCGGACAAAAGGACTATGTCCTTGAGAAAGCGCTAGGTGACGCCCCTGCTGTAGATGCGCCGGCTGATGAGAAAGCGCTAGGTGACGCCCCTGCTGTAGATGCGCCGGCTGATGAGAAAGCTGTTTATCAGTCGTGCAAGGATGATTATGATTTGATTAAGATTGCCATGTTGTATGCTATGGAATCGGATCTTCAAAATCGTTTTGAGGAGTTCGCCGGGCCCTTTGAGATTCTCGAGGAGCTGAAAAACATGTTTCAGACTCAAACCTGTTCTGAGAGATATGAGATCTCTAAGAAATTCTTTAACTACAAGATGGAGGAAGGGAGTTCCGTTAGTGAGCACGCCATTAAGATGACGGGCTACACTCAACGCCTTGAGCAACTGGACTGCAAGATTCCAGAGGAGCTCAAGATTGACACTCCTAGCTACAAAAGTTTTGTAGTTGATCACAATCAGATTGGTTCCACTGATATGATCACTGAGCTCTTTGCTAAGATGAAAGTAGCGGAGGTGAACATCAAAAAGAATAATCATGTGTTGATGGTCAACAAGCCCCCCACCTTCAAGAAAGGTAAGGGTGCAAAGAAGCCCTTCAAGAAAGGCGGCGGCAAGCGCGTTGCCCCTGCTGAGAAGAAGCTCAAGTCTGGTCCCAAGCCGGACACTGAGTGCTTCTATTGCAAGGACAAGGGTCCTTTGGGCATCGTCCAAGTACTTAGCGGACAAGAAGGTGGCACCATCAAAGGTATATTTGATATACATGTTATTGATGTTTTCCTTACTAGCCCTCGTTGTAGTGCACGGGTATTTGATACGGTTCGGTTGCTAATATTTGTAACTCGAAGCAGGAGCTACTAATAGGCGCTGACTTGCGAGGATGAGGTGATGATGCGCGTTGGCAACGGATTAAGAGTTGATGTGATGGGTCAGACGCTCTCCTTAGTTTTACCTTCGGGATTAGTTTTAAACCTTAATAAATGTTATTATGTGCCTGCGTTGAGCATGAACATTATTTCTGGATCGTGTTTATTGCAAGACGGTTATTCATTTAAATCGGAGAATAATGGTTGTTCTATTTATATGAGTAACATCTTTTATGGTCATGCACCTCTTGTGAATGGTTTATTTCTTCTAAATCTCGAAAGGGATGAAACACACATCCATAACATTGAGGCTAAGAGATGCAAAGTAGATAGTGATAATACTACTTATTTGTGGCACTGTCGTCTAGGTCATATTGGTGTAAAGCGCATGAAGAAACTCCATTATGATGGACTTTTGGAGTCTCTTGATTTTGAATCATTTGACACATGCGAACCATGCCTCATGGGCAAGATGATCAAAACCCCGTTCTCCGGTATGATGGAGCGAAACAGCGGAGTTGTTGGAAATCATACATACCGATGTATGCGGACCGATGAGTGTTTGACGCCGGTGGATATCGCTATTTTCTCACTTTTACCGATGACTTAAGTAGATATGGGTATATCTATTTAATGAAACATAAATCTGAAACGTTTGAAAAGTTCAAAGAATTTCAGAATGAAGTGGAGAACCATCGTATAAAGATTAAGTTTCTACGATCCGATCGTGGGGCGAATATTTGAGTTATGATTTTCTCACGCATCTCAAAGCAAGTGGAATCGTTGCAACTCCATACACGGAACACCACAACGCAATGGTGTGTCTGAGCAGGAATCGAACCCTATTAGATATGGTCCGATCGATGATGTCTCTTACTGATTTGTTATCATTTTGGGGTTATGCATTAGAAACCGCTGCATTCACTTTAAATAGGGCTCCATCTAAATCCGTTGAGGCGACACCGTATGAACTGTGGTTTGGTGCTAAACCTAAGTTGTCGTTTTTAAAGTTTGGGGATGCGAAGCTTCCAAGAAGTTGATGCGGACAAGCTCAAACCCAAAGCGGAGAAGTGCGTCTTCATAGGATACCCTAAGGAAACTATTGGGTATACCTTCTATCAGAGCAAGAAGGCAAAGTGTTTGTCATAAAGAACGGTTCCTTTCTTGAGAAGGAGTTTCTCTCGAAAGAAGTGAGTGGGAGGAAAGTAGAGCTAGACGAGGTTATTGAACCTTCTCTTGAATTGGAGAGTAGCGCGACACCTGAAATTGTTCGGTCACGCTTTGCACCAACGATAGAGGAAGCTAATGACAAGGATCATGAAGCTTGGACGATGTCTTGCTTTGAACGTCGCAGTCGACAAGGTCGCGTGCCCTCCGAGTGGTACGGCAACCTGTCTTGACCGTCTTGTTAGTAGAAGACGGTGAACCTACGAACTATGAGGAAGCGATGATGAGCCCATACTCTGAGAAATGGCTAGAAGTCATGAAATCCGAATTGGGATCCATGAGCGAAAACCAAGTATGGACTTTGGTGGACCCTCCTAGCGACCGAAAGGCCGTTGAGTGCAAATGGATCTTCAAGAAGAAAACAGACGCGGATGGTAATGTTACCGTCTATAAAGCACGGCTTGTTGCGAAAGGTTTTCGACAAGTTCAAGGTGTTGACTACGATGAGACTTTCTCTCCCATAGCGATGTTTAAGTCCATTCGGATTTTATTAGCAATTGCTGCGTTTCATGATTATGAAATATGGCAAATGGATGTCAAGACTGCTTTCCTCAATGGCAACATTGATGAAGAGTTGTATATGATGCAACCCAAGGTTTTGTCGATCCTAAGGATCGATAAAGTATGCAAACTTCAGCGTTCCATTTATGGACTGAAGCAAGCGTCTCGGAGTTGGAACCTTCGTTTTGATCAAGTGATCAAGAGCTTTGGATTTGTTCCAAATTGCTATGAAGCTTGCATCTACAAGAGAGTGAGTGGGAGCTCGGTGACGTTTCTGGTACTATATGTGGATGACATATTGATTATTGGAAATGACATCAACATGCTTAACGATGTGAAGAGTTATTTGAACAAGTGTTTTTCAATGAAAGACCTAGGTGAAGCTGCTTATATATTGGGCATCAAAATCTATAGAGATAGACAAAGACGCCTGATAGCTTTAAGCCAGAGTACATACCTAGACAAAGTTCTGAAAAGGTTCGAATGGATAAGGCATTGAAAGGTTCTGCCTATGTTGTCAGTAAGATATTGAGCAAGGCTCGGTGTCCACTGATGAAATGATAGGAAGCTATGAGAAAAGTGCCTTATGCCTCGGCCATAGGCTCCATCATGTATGCCATGCTGTGTACTAGACCGGATGTGTCCAATGCTCTTAGTTTGACGAGCAGATATCAAAGTGATCCAGGAGTGGAACACTGGACAGCCGTGAAGAACATCCTAAGGTACCTAAATAGGACTAAATAAATGTTCTTAGTCTATGGGGGTGATGAACAGCTCGTCGTAAAAGGTTACGTCGATGCTAGTTTCGACACCGACAAGGATGATTGTAAATTTTAGACAGGATACGTGTATATTTTGAATGGAGGAGCTGTGAGCTGGAGAAGCTGCAAGCAAAGCGTGATCGCGGGATCTACACTAGAAGCAGAATACATGGCTGCTGCAGAAGCGTCAAGTGAAGGAGTTTGGATCAGAAACTTCATCACTGAGCTTGGCGTGGTTCCAAGTGCATTGGACCCACTAGAGATATTGTGTGACAACACCGCGCCCATAGCACTCGCTAAGGAACCAAGATATCATCCAAAGACCAAGCATATCAACATAAGTTTCATATAATCCGAGATTATATAGCAGATGGAGATCTGAAGATCAGCAAAGTACATACAGATCTGAATGTCGCAGATCCATTGACTAAACCTCTTCCACGTGTAAAACATGATCAGCACCTCAGTGCCATGGGTGTGAGATTGTTGCCAAATGTAAACTAGATTATTGACTCTAGTGCAAGTGGGAGACTGTTGGAATTATGCCCTAGAGGCAATAATAAAGATGTTATTATTATAATTCTTGTTCATGATAAAGTTTATATTCCATGCTAGAATTGTATTAAGCGGAAACTTTAATACTTGTGTGGTTTGTGAACAACACCGTGTCCCTAATCGCCTCTATGGACTAGCTCATTGATCAATGATGGTTAAGGTTTCCTAACCATAGACATGAGTTGTCGATTCATAATGAGATCATATCATTGGGAGAATGATATGGTGGATGGACCAAACTAAGCAAAGCTATTAGATCGTTTCATCGTGTTCGTCTTTGCGAAGCTTTTCTCATGTCAAATATTGTATTCCTTAGACCATGAGATAATACAACTCCACGGTATCGGAAGAAATCTTTGAGGTCATCAAACGTCATCCTATGAGAGGGTGATCATAAAGGTGTCTCTCGGTGATCGGAAAGTATCATTGGGTTGTATGTATCGAGATGGAATTTGTCCCTCCCAAGTCGGAGAGATATACTTGGGCCCACTCGTGTCGATATCAACACCGCTTGCAAGCATGTGGTTAAGGAGTTAATCACAAAGTGATATCGGATTACGGAACAGTAAAGTACTTTTGTGAACGAGATTGAACTAGGTATGACGATACCGACGATCGAATCTCGGGCAAGTAAAATATCGCGAGACGAAGGGAAAATATATATTGGATAGATGGAATCCTGGCATCGTGGTTCATCCGATATGATCATAGATGAATGTGTGGAGTCAATATGGGTGCCTGCACCCATTGTTGATTATTGATAGAAGATCATGTGCATATTCTCGAACCCGCAGGTCACACATAACGTGTCTCAACGCTAGGATAGATTGGATACTTGGTTTATGAATTTTTGTTCGAGTCTCGGATGGGATCCGGGACATCACGAGAGGTTCGGAGTGGTCCGAGAATAAGATTCATATAAGGCGGTGCAGTTTTGGAGTTCGGAATTGTTTGGGTTAATCGGTATTGTGTAAGCTTCTAGAACCTTCGGAAGGGACCAACGTGGCCCCACCTTCTGGGAGGGGGCATGGGCCTATGAGGGAGTGTCCTGGCCGCATTGGGCCAGGGGCACAAGGCCCCATAGGGCCCAGCCGATCCTAGATAAGTTTAAACTCGTTTAAACTATAGATAGGGTTTCTAGATAAGGGATAAGTTTAAATCGTTTAAACTAGAGATAGGCTTGGAGGATGGGCAGGGCTGGCGCACCCCCTCTATATAGAGGGCTGGTGCGCCCCCACACACACCTTCCTCCAAACCCTAGTTGCCCTGCTGCCCTCCTCTCTCCCTCCCGATTGTTTGTGGCGAAGCCTGCTGAAATTCTCCACCATATACACCACGCCCGTCGTGTTGTAGATCCAATCTATCTCTCCACCCTACTTGCTGGTCCGAGGAAGGAGGAGACGTCAGGTGCTGCGTGTGCATCTCACGGAGGCACCGCCACTTGTGGTGCTAGATCGGATTGGATCGCGAGGAGAGAAGCGAACGACTACATCACCCACGTTAAACGAGCGTTCACTGCTTGAATCTTCAAGGGTATGAAGATCTAATCCAATCTCTCTCGTTGTTTGCATCTCCTAGGTTAGATCTTGGCTTTCCCTCTGTTCGCTTCCGTAGAAAATTTTGATTTACTATGCTGTGAAACCCTTCAATAGCATGGTTGTGAGAGGATGAATTACAAGGACTAGCACATGGCAATATAACATTTGGAGTAGATATAGTGCTAATGTCCACATGAGGCCCACTAGATGTTACCTTTGACATGATGGCCTCATGAGCCAACTTTAGCCTACCATGGGAGACTAGGAGATCCTCATGCGAGCTTGAGAGCTTAACATGGCTTTCTTCTAATTTCCCATAGTTGCTAGTTAGCAAAGCAAGTTGAGCCTTTAGCTCAACATTCTCCTTCAAAATAGATGCTTCACAAGAAATAGAGTTAGTAGCACAATCATCATTACTATTAGCAAGAGGCGAGGGCAACTTGTCAAGCTCTTTTGAATATGAGGCTTTAAGTTGCTCATGTGACTCAGTGAGTTTGATGAGCTCCCTCTTAAAGACTCGAGAGCCATTTTCGAGGTGCTTAAAATCCTCAACAAGTTTAGAATAAGCAACTTCAAGATCATCATTTTTAATCTTGAAGGAGTTAGCCACCGCAAGTTCTCTATCATGGTATTCCTTTACTCTAGATAATTCTAGAGTAAAAGTCCCCTCAAGAGATTCTTTGGTGGTTTGTTCTTCTTCAAGGGAGTCCTTTACTTGAGCAAGTTCATTAGCATACTCACGCTCAAGCGCAAACTTTTCATCAATTATGTTTTCTTGCTCCTCAATAAGATCATTGCCTTCTATAGCATAATTCAAGATTTCAAGAAGGTTGGAGGAAGCAATTTTATTTTTGTATAGAGCACTATAGACAACCTCTCCCATTTTCTTAATAGAGGTAATATCATACTTACCTCTATAATCATCATTATCATTCTCAACCTCATCATCATGAGATACAATGGGATTCAAAGAGGTTACCTTTGTTCCCTTAGCCATAAGGCACATGTGAGAACCGGAGGAAGGTGATGATGAGATTGCACTTGTAGCTCTCTTGAAGACCTTGTCTTGGCCCATAGAATCTTCATTTTCCTCTACATGGTTAGCAACACAAGCACTAGAGGAAATAGAAGCATTTTTATCATGGCAACAAGACAACATGAGCATATCATCATGAGATTTGTTCAAGTCATTTCTACATGATACGCAAGGACTATTAACACAAGCATGTGAGGAATTTTGAGTGCTAGAAATGTTAAGGTCCAAAAGATCATTGCAACTAGATAGATATGAGGGATTACAAATAGTGAACACACTATCCATATTGCAATTTCTATCACCACTCACCATATCATTACCTTGTGAAAAATCACATGTTGGTGAAGTGGTAGACGATGAGAACTCATCTCGACCGGAAGTGGAAGCAACACAATCATCCTCAATAATGTTGGACTTGCTATATTTATCTTGAAGCTTGGTCCATATCTCACGAGCGCTTGAATAAGGCATGATAGACGAAATAACTACATTGCTCACAAGATGCAAAAGAATTTTAGTAGCTAGAGCATCTATATGAGAGTTCAACTTCTCCTCTAAAGATTCGTTTTGGGTATCCATAGGAGAATAGAAACCCACATATAGATAGCCCTCGATAATTGGGTGAATTTCCCGAAATAAATTAAGCATGCGAATTTTCCAAACATCATAATTTGTGCCATCGAATGTGAGCGTGTCCTTGTGCACTAATCCCCTAGCCGACATCTTTACTCTCAAGGCGGTGAAGCCTAAAATGAGAGACCGGGCTCTGATACCAATTGAAAGGATACGGATGTCGCCTAGAGGGGGGGGTGAATAGGCGATTAAAACTTTTCCTAGAGTGGCTCAACAAAGGCGGAATAGAAGTAGTGCTTACTTTGTTAAGCACAACCTAGAAACAACTAAGGTTCACCTATGTGCACCAACAACTTATGCTAAGCAATACAAGCAACAAAGCAATAGCAAGATATAGATTACTTCAAGCACGAAGGCTATCACAATGTAAGGTGCATAAGTAAAGAGCTCGAGTATAGAGATAACCGAGGCACGCGGGGACACCGATATTTTACCGAGTTCCTCCCAACATGGAGTACGTCTCGTTTGGAGAGGGGGTGGTATCAAACCACCAACGCCACAAAAGGCCTCCCTTATTCTCCGGTGAATCTCACCCCAATGGGATCGATCCACGCTTCCACTATCGGTGCACTTGTCGGTGGCAACCGGAACCTCTCACAAGGTTGGGGCACTTCTCCACAACTTAATTGGAGGCTCCCAACAAATGCCACAAAAGGCCACAATGCCACCAAGGCCACAAACCGTCTAGGGTTCCAAGAACCCAAGAGGGACAAGCTCCAATGAGTAATTCAAACCAAATCCTCCAAAGAGAACTCAAACCGATGCACCAAATGCAAATGGCAAGAACATCACAAAGGTGCTCAAATCCCTCACTCTCAAGTTCCAACAAAGCTACTAAAGCTATTGGGGGAACAAGAGAGGAGGAATCAAAGAGAGACACAAAATCCCCCAAAATCTAGATCCCCAAAGATGCACTCACAAAGAGATGAATCGGTTAGGTCAAAACGTGGGGCTAGATCTCCTCTCTCTTCCACTCAAATATGGGCAAGAATCATCAGAGGGAAAAGATTAGGCAAGCTTCAAGATCTAGAGCAGGTGTGGACAAAGTTTAGCCTAATAGATAATAGAGGAGCAATCCAAACTGAAAAAGGGCAAGGCCTTAAATAGGGGCCCAGAAAAACTAGCCGTTTAGGGCGTTTTTCAGTCAGGACCGGTAGTACCGGTTTTGCCGCCCGAAAACCAGCGCAAGGGGGAAGTCAAGTGATAGAGAAGCAGCAGCCAACAGATGCATGCGCGGGCGCGCTTAAGACACAAAGAATTGCATTTCCAGCAGAAGCACGAAGGGCCACGCAGGCCACAATGGGCAAAGCAGAGCGGTGCAGCAATAAGCAGCGTACGCTGCATGGCAAAGAAGCGGCATGCGCGCTGATGCAAAGGCTAACGCCATGAGGCGTGGCGGCAGCGGCGGCACAACGCTATGGCAGACACGGCGAGGCAGACGGCAAGAGCAGAGCGGCATGTCGTGACGCGGCGGGGCAAGGCGGTGCCAGCATGCGCCAGATCCAAAGAACGCAGCAAATGCAGGCAAGGGGAAGGGCGCGCGACGCGAGGACGTGGGCCAGGAGCGAAAGGCTACAGAAGTCAACGAAAGATCAAAAAGATCAAAATCGGGCCCGACCGTAGTACTGCCCCCGATAGGACCGGAAAAAGGTACCGACATAGGAATGGGCTGCCGCAAGAGCATGACTTGGGTCGTGAGTACCGGTCGGTAAACACTTTTCTTTTTCCTTTTAGAATTAAAAACGGCAAATAATCAAACGGTCATAACTTTTAAACGGTAGCTCCGATTGACCCGATTCCAATTGCGTTGGATAAAGGACGACAAGGGCTTCTCAATAAGGTATATATGGGAGATCCGATTTTGATGAACAAGAGCTTGTTATGGAGATTACCACAAGCTCTATATCCTCACATGGATAAGACCAAATAACAACCAAATACAATGATGCAAGTATGCAAAGGTTTGAGCTCTCTCCGAACGATATGACCAAATTACTCATACGAGAGCCCCTCTTGATAGTACAGTTATCTATCCTAAACCCGGTCTCACACGCACAACGTGAGACCGGCAAAAAGGAAAACCTATCAAGATTATACTTTTGCCTTGAGCATTCCACTTGAGCTCAATGTAGACTATCTTGCCCTTCTCAAGACGGAACGTCTTTCTTAATTCCTCATCATCGACCTCGCATATTGAGCTTGCACACCATATCTTCTTGGCATTTCGTCGACCTTGAAGCCAACACATGCTCCAAGCGATATCAATGGACAAATCCTACAAGTATAACTTAATACACACATTAGTCCATAAAGATTGTCATTAATTACCAAAACCACACATGGGGCCCAACATGTTCTTTCAGCAACAACAGATGCGTGCGGCGCGGCCGAAGGAGCTCGCGGTCGGCCGGCGGCGCAGCAACAGATGCGGGAAACGCTGGCGCTAGGAGATGCGTGTCCGGCAAGGCGAGAGCGCAACATGGCCGGAGGAGCTCGCGACCGCCGACGCAACATCAGATGCAGCAAGAGAGCCGCCTCCCTCTTCCTTTCTGCAGCAAGCGCGCCTGCATCCCCGGCATCGCCCTCCCTCTGCCTCTGCAGCAAGTGCACCCTGCTCCTTGTCCGCACCGCTCGCCAAGCTTTGAGCGCCGCCCTGGCCACCCGCGACCTTGCCCCGAGTGCGCTGTCCGCCCCAATCGAGCTCCCGCGACCGTCTGCTCCTGGGCGTGTATTGCTCGGTCATCTGCTCGGCCTCGTCGTTGTCAAGACGAGCCGCGAAGTTGGGAACACGACTAAGAAAGTTGCATTCCTAGGATAAAGAAAATCATCCATCCGGATTAAAATTTGTCGTAAGAATGGGAGTGAAGATGCTCTTATACTACTTGAACTGCTCGGGGAAAACAACGATAACTACACAAGTGATGTGTACGCTGGTACACATAGTAGACAGCACTGGAAGAAGACTAGAGTAAATTAATGGAAATTCAAGTAGCCTTATACTTTCATAAACAACCTGCGTGCTCTACCGGTTTCTCATCACCATGATTCTGGGCGTTTGGTCTAAAAAAAAAGGAAAACGAAACAGAACTATGATTACTGGGCTGACTCATCCAAAGACGCCTCACGTGCAGCGGCCCACCAGAAATAGGCTCACGACGCGACCCACCAGTGTCCTCCCACGGCTGCAGCGCCAGAGGACGCCCTCGTTTTAGTACCACCTCGCCGAGCGAAGAAGGAACACGCGGGAGAGCCAGCTATATAGAGGCGCCTGGGTGCCACCTTCCAACATACTTACCTGGACGGGGTCGACGGCCGATCATGAAGGGCCGTGGCCTAGATCAACGGTCCACATTGCACCTGGTGGATGCGTTGGTCTACCATCTCCCCAAGTGGGAGAGTGGACGTCATAATTTGTGGTAGAGGGGGTACGCGTTCGCGCGGCCCCTGCCAAATTCTTGAAATTAAAACTTGGTCCTTTGTTCAATATAATATGCTTTCATGACAGAGGCCGTTGGTCTTTTGCAGCTTGGTCCCTCTACCAATTCTCTAGTCAGTATTCTTTTGATGCGTAAACTGTTTTCCTCGCTGATCATCCATGGTGGTTCGAGCTAATAGTTTTTATTCCTACCATTTCCTTTCCACAAGAAATTCTTGAGAGAAGACATCATAGTACAGACGACCCTTGGTAGACGTACTAGTGGCCAATCTGGTAAGAACTTGAACTTGGACTGTATTGATGTGAAGGGTGAAAATGGGCTACCACCTATCTACATGTCGCCATTTCTGTCACTGTATGTCAAAGCTTGTTACGCGAGATAACGATACTGCAGAGGTCGTAAGAAACCGGGTACGGGTATATAATGGCGTCGCATGGGCATGGCACACTATGCATTTTTCTACTCTCACTGTTTTGCCGTTTAGCTACTCCCTCCGGCCCATATTAATTGACTTTGATTTGTCAAATTTTGGATAAACCTATATACTAAATAGTGTCTAGATTCATTCAAATTTTGACAAATCCAAGTCAATTAATATGGGTCGGAGGGAGTACTTAAATGTGTTTCTGAAGTATATGTTTCTTGCGCGATGTTCATGTGCCGAGCTAACGAAAGTTAGTATTGGAGATAGAAAATAGGGCGCCTCATTTTGGAACACTCCTTGGGCTGACGGAATCAGCCCCAAGGTTATCGCACCGTCCATTATATGAGCTATCTAAGAAGAAAAGGTAGGGTCCACAAAGCCACCACGAGAAGCTTGATTTTTTTTTTGAACACCGGAACGTCCCGGAAGGGGCTGGAGCCTTCATTAATTACCTCAAAGGGTGTACAATGAAAACACAGAAGACCCCATAAGAACCGCAAATAATACATGAGTCTTTGACATTTGTAGATAGGACCTTGCTAAAAAATTGGCAAATGCAATCTAGTCCTATCTCTTCCCCGCTGCGGAGCAGAGGCGGGCGAACGCTGTAGCCGTGGTCGGAGACGAGGACGAGACCACTTGCCTTCGGCCCAGCGAAATTCTCAGCGTCCGACTCCAGAAAGGGCCTCCGACTGGAGGTAGACACAATGCCGAAGCTCACCGGCTTAGAATAGGCCGCCTCGGCCTTGAGGATCAGCGTCTTCTTGGACGCCATGGTTGTGCTCCAGAAAGGATAGGCTCCGGCGCTCCTATGCCGTCCTAGACAGAAGCTAGCTCTACTCCCTTCTTCCCCCATCCCCACCACGAAGATTGAAGAGAAAAGGGGAAGCAAAACAAGCAGCAAAACCAGAGCGGCAGCAGCTCGCCGACATCGAAGCAGAGAAATCAGCTCACCATCAAACCCATGGAACCTGCCACGGACCAGGGGAGGTGCGTAGATGATGGCGATGATAGCAAACCGGGGCAAAGTACCGCTTATTGGAAGAGGCTTCACCAAATCCGCCATTGAGGTCGAGCTTCCACCATGGAAGCTCTTCAGTCAGCAGCAGCGGTGACCGTCTCGCACCGTGGCGGCGTGCCAGATTGGAAGGCCTCCGAAGGAAGAGGAGGACGGCCTTATTGTCGGAGATGCCATGCTCCAGCCTCCTCCCAAGCCTCTGCTTTTGCCACCAAAGCAGGCCTGCGAAGATGAAGGAGCCATGGACGCGTCGAGCTCGGTCGATGAAGCTCAGCGGCCTACTCCCAGTCGGCACGAAGGCACAAGATCTACAAAAACTAAGCTTAGATCCTACACTATTGAGACCGGCGCCTCTCTTCAGCCCTTCACCGAGAATGCTTGAGAACCAAGAGGAGATAAAGCTGGCCACGGCGTAACCTGTGAGGGCAACACCTTACATAGTCAGAGATGATTCTTATCATTGACCGGCACAAAATATTCACCATAGCCCGTCATATATAACAACCAACTGCATGTATAACACGTTTTGTGGTAGTGCTCCTGCTACATTAAGGCAACAAGTGTCTTTGTTTTCCAATTCTATTTGAGCTGCAATGTTTCTCGTGTTCGAACTCGTCGTATTCAATCGAGTGCATGATTTTGATCAGTAATAGAATATCCTCTGCTGAGAGAATTTTTACATTCTCAAGCTGTGATCACAGCGCGGTGATGCTCTAACCTCCTAAGCGACTTGTTCCAACGCCAACATTGTCATTTTTTACCCTATTAGTTCCAGGTAGGGAATAGAGGCAGTCAGGCAGACTAATGGAGGGATGGGTACGTAGAGGCAAAGAGGAGGTTCGTGATGTATACTTACGTGGAACAGTCCATTTGCAATGGGTCAGGACTAAATGACCAATTAGTCACCGTCGAGAAATACAACCCAACTGAATGTGTTTTCGATTCTCTCTTAACACAATTCGATGAGAAGTACTCCCTCTTTTCAAAATATAAGATGTTTTAGATTTGTCACTAAACTTCTTTCGGTGTATGGATTCACTCCAAATATGAGGAAACCTACATACTAAACATAATCTAGATACATTTATTTTACAAAGCTAAAACATCTTATATTTTGAAACAGAGGGAGTAGTATTATAAATCTCACACCATTTGTGGACACGCCTCATCCATGCGAATGTGATGTAAAGTGTAAGTCATTCACCACTTAGCAACAATTAATAGTCAACAACAAACTATTCTGCTTTAGCACCAAATACAAAATTGTAAGAGAAAGGCATTGTAGGTAACTTATCTCTCAGTCGATTCGATACATGTAGTCTGGGTACAAGAATTCTAGGGACTGGGAGAAAGAAGTGTTAGATAGATCTCTAATGTGACTGGGCCCAACGGCCCAGCACGCTTCTAATCGCCTGATCAGGCCCCATCCTTATCTGGGATGGTGGGCCCCTGTCACCAGCGCTATATATATAAAGTGGTGGAGAGCCGGCAACACGACTCACGAGGTTAGCCGTGCCCTAGCCGCCCCACCTACAAGCCAATCCGATCTAGGCTAGCGCTGCGCCGACGGGAAGCTCCACCGCCGCCACCCTAGCCACACGCTCACCACACTCACCCCCTTTTCACCCATGGCCAACGACGGAGGTTCTAGCTCCGACACCGGTTCGGGCATTCCCTCTGGCTCTTGTCTGTCGAGCCAGGGAGCAGGTAGAGCGCGTCTCCGTTCTCTCTCTCTCCGTTCTTGATATACAAAGGTGATGTTTTTAGTGCTACTGTTAGATCTAGACTAGATCCGTGGTAAAGTCATTTTAACATTGGTATCAGAGCCATGTTTTAGTTGCTAGATTTTACAGTGCTTATTGTAGAAAGTAAAAAGGTTTAAAAGAAAGAATTAGATCCAAAGTGCGCCTGCCATATGGCCGCGCCGTTCCTCTCGATCTAGATGGGCATCCATTATAGAGACATCTAGAAGAAGAACACATCCTTCGGGGCAAAGCAAAACCCAAGATCTAAAGCCCCAAAAGATCCCGAACGCACGTTCTAACCCCATAGATCCCCAAAGAAAAGACAATAAAAAAAAAGGGGGGTCCACTCCGGCCATCGTCGGGAAAAGTCTCCGCCCTACACCTCGGCCACTTGACGACGGTGCACCCACCCTCGGGTGGATGCACACATCGGCAAGGAGCAAGGTGGGGGGCGCTGCCGCAGTTTTCACTATGGACCAAAAAAAAAGGGGAGCAAAAGGCTCCACCGCCGCCCCTCTTGACGGTGGTGCGCCCACCGGTGGGCCACGCCCGACAGAAAGCGAGAAACATGGCTCAGGAGGCGGAGCAGAGGGAGGGGCGCGCCATAGCGGCCACCTCGCCTCGCCCGACTTCATGAGCTCGCTTCGCGGAGGCGGAAGCGAGAGGAGGGCACGCCGGGCGCCGCCTCGCCTCGTGCTCGACCGGGGGCAGGCGCCAGGGCTCAGCCGGAGGGAGGGGCGCGCCGGAGGGCGGCCGCCTCGCCTCGGCTTCGAGCGGGCCGCGCCGCCGGAGCCAGAGGGAGGGGCTCGCCGTAGGCGGCCGCCTCACCTCGGCCCAGAGCGGGCTGCCACGCCGGCGAGGGAGGGAAGGGCCGGCGGCCGGCCATCGGCCTCTCCTACACGACGCCTTGGCAGCGGAGACGCAGCAGCAGGGGAGGCTGGGGGAGGGCAGTGCAGCAGGGGCAGCCCCAGGGCCTTGCCCTTGACGCCCATGAGACCACAGCAAGCGTGACATGCTGGCCATGGCAGCGCCCTTGTGATAATACCTTGGGGAGCGATGAGGGGAAAATGTGTTCATTTTACTTTTATGTATATTTTGACTAGAGAACGTTACAAAGGCAGATTTTTTCTGTAAAGTATGAGTTTTATGAAAGTCATTATTGAAAGTTTCCGCTGCAAATAGTCATTTTAAATTGCAAATATATGGTTTAAATTGCAACAATGCAATAAAAGTTGATTAAATTTTGACATAAAGATGTGATTAAAGTGATTATGTCTCATGCTATTGATTGACCAACGTTATTAATAATCATGACCATAATCTTTTCCCATTAAGTATTAAAGGTGCATTTAAATTTATTTCTGCCAATGGTGATGTAATTTTAAATAGCACGCAACGATTGCATGCTTAATTATACCAACGTTGAATTAACGCATACAGTTGTTTTACTTGGTGATCTCACATCTTTCGTGATTTTCAGGAGGTCTCAACCTCATGGCATGTTTGAAGGACATCCTGCTCCTAAGGGGGGACAACTACTCCGAATGGAGGAAGAAAGTTGATTTGGCGTCAGTATGCTTGAAGTGGATTAGTTGGTTGACACCAAGCAACCGGTCAAGCCAATGACCGGTCGAAATTTCTTGAGAAAATCTTGACTTTGAGAAAAGGAAGAGGGACCATGCTTCATTGGAGCTGGCCTACTCTATTGATAACCACAAATGGGTGAACGCCAACAAGAAGTGTCTGGCCTTCGTAAAGAACACAATTGAGAACGCAATAGTGGGCTCAATTGGAGAGTGTCTTCTGGCGTAGTATTCGCCAAGATAAAGAGCCGATTCTTGGCTCTTCAAAGATATATCGACCAGTATTAAAGCAGCTGGTTCTTGAAAAGTATCTGGAGGACCCCACGGAATAAGAGAGCACATCTTAAGGATGTCAAACATGGCGTGAGCTCAAGCCCATGGATGAGGACCTCGAGCTAAAGCCGCACTCTTGGTGCACCTTGTGATGGCCTCACTTCCACAGCCTTTTGAAAACTTTGTAATAAACTATAATATGTCCCCTGAAAAGTGGGACATAGAAAAGACCATTGGGATGTGCTCCCAGGAAGAGGAAAGGCTGAAAGCCCTTCACGGCGGTTCTCTGAACTTCGTGAAGGACAACAGGAAGAGAGGCTTCACAGGCGGCAACCATGGTGGCTCACCCTCCAAGCCCCATGGCAAGGGTCCAATGCAGCACCAGTACCAGCATCACCAGTCCACCCCTAGGGAGAAGGATCAGTGCCATCACTATAAAAAGCCGGGCCACTACAAGAAAGACTGACCGATTTGGCTAAAGTACATCATGGCCAAAAATGGTAAAGATATTGTTTCTTTTGTTAATGAATCTTTGTATGAAAAGTTTACTAGATCCACTTGGTGGATTGATTCTGGAGCAACTGTTCATGTTGCCAACTCTTCTGAGGTTCCATTCGACAAGGACCACGCCAAGAAGAGAAAGACACATTGAAGTGGCGAATGGAATAGAAGTAGAAGTGGAGGCCATTGGTGACGTCCCTCTGGAGCTGGCTGATGGCTCTTTGCTTTTGCTCAAAGATGTGCTTTTCGTTCCTTCATTACATAGGAATTTAATAAGTGTTTCCTGTTTGGACAAAGATTCTTACGAATGTTATTTTGGAAATGGCAAGTGTGCCATTTGGTTGAAAGAAAAATGTGTGGGTGTTGCTATATTATTTGATAAGTTATATTTGTTATCCCTGCATGAGAAAGTTCTTTCTGTGTGTGATGTGAATGAAAAAGTTTCCTTGTCGAACGAAGAACAAAAGAAAAGAAAGCGAACTCTTGACTCATCAAAACTATGGCACTGCAGACTAGGCCATATTTCGAGGGGAAGAATAGAAAACCTCGTTAAAAATGAAATTCTTCCTCCATTAGAGTTCTCCGACATAGAACAATGCATAGATTGCATTAAAGGAAAGTATGTCAAACAAATTAAAAAGGATGCAAACCGAAGCATAGCTACACTAGAAATAATCCACACGGATATTTGTGGACCGTTTCCGGTGAAAAGTGTGGATGGCTATGATTCATTCATAACATTCATGGATGATCACTCCCGGTATGGTTATATTTATCCAATCAAAGAAAGATCTGAAGTGTTGGATAAATTTAAAATTTTCAAAGCTGAAGTAGAAAATCAGCATGATAAAAGAATCAAAATAGTTCGGTCCGATCGTGGGGGGGAGTACTACGGTCAGCATACTCCATATGGTCAAGTACCAGGACCCTTTGCACGGTTCCTGCAAGAAAATGGAATAGTCGTCCAGTATTCTATGCCAAAGTAACCTCAAGAAAAGCAGATGGTGAAAGGCTTAGTACCCTTATGGATATGGTGCGCAGCATGATGAGCTATTCCACCCTCCCATTGGGATTGTGGATGGAGGCGCTTAAAACCGCCATTCATATTCTCAACAGAGTACCAAGTAAGTCGGTGCCCAAAACACCGTATGAATTGTGGACAGGCAGAGTCCCCTCTCTGCACCACTTGAGGGTCTGGGGGAGCCCAGCTGAGGCAAAAGGTTTTCAATCCAAACATTGCAAAGTTAGACCCCAAAATAGTATCTTGCCACTTTATTGGCTATCCAGATAAGTCAAAAGGCTATCGTTTCTACTGTCCCGATAGATACACAAAGTTTGTAGAAACGAGACATGCAGTCTTCTTGGAGGACGAATTGATGAGGGGGAGCACGGTAGCTAGGAAAATTGATCTTGAGGAGAAGAGGGTGCATGCACCTAATCCGATGACTCAGGAGCCATTTTTCTCGCTACCTGTTGTGCCACCATCTACAACCCCTGAGGTTGTGGTGCCGGCACCTGTTGTGACTCCACACAACAATGGGCGAAAGTTCGGAACCTGTCCATCAGGAGCCACCTGAACCCACTGTTGAGCACGAAAGGGAGCGAACAGCCACCTCAGTAAATGTGCCTGAACCCGAGGCAAGAAATGAGCAAGAGTCTGATGAACTCAGAAGGTCTAAAAGAGAACGAAGACCAGCCATTTCCAAAGAAATTTACAAAGTCTACAATGTAGTTCATATGGAGGGCGATCCTACCTCATATGAAGAAGCCATGAGTAGCCCTCACTCAGCCAAGTGGGTGGAGGCAATGGAAGATGAAATGAAATCAATGAGTTCCAACAATGTTTGGGACTTAGAGGAAATTTCTAAAGGATCCAAAACAGTAGGATGCAAATGGGTCTACAAAACAAAGTATGACTCAAATGGGAATGTAGAAAAGTACAAAGCTAGACTTGTGGCAAAAGGCTTTACGCAAAGAGAAGGCGTAGATTACAATGAGACTTTTTCTCCGGTCTCATGTAAGGACTCCTGCAGAATCATCATGGCACTAGTTGCACATTTTGATTTAGAGTTGCATCAAATGGATGTTAAGACGGCATTTCTAAATGGAGATTTAGAAGAAAATGTTTACATGAAGCAACCCAAGGGTTTTTTCATGGAGGGGAAGGAACATATGGGATGCCGCCTAAAGAAATCCATTTATGGATTAAAGCAAGCCTCTAGGCAGTGGTATTTAAAGTTTAATGATACCATTAAAAGATTTGGATTCAAAGAAAATGTTGAGGACAATTGCATTTATGCAAAGTTCAAAAATGGGAAATATATTTTCCTAATTCTATATGTGGATGATATTCTGCTTGCTAGCAGTGATGTTAGTCTACTACTAGAAACAAAGAAGTTCTTGTCATCAAACTTTGACATGAAAGACCTTGGTGAAGCCTCTTATGTTTTGGGCATAGAAATTTACCGAGACAGAAAGAATGGAGTGTTAGGACTGTCATGAGAAGCGTGTGTGAAAAGATTTTAAAGAAATACAATATGCATGCGAGTAATTCAACACCTGCTCCCATAGTCAAGGGCGATAGTTTTGGGAAATCCCAATGTCCAAAGAATCAATATGAGATCGATCAAATGAAGTCAGTACCATATGCTTCGGCTGTTGGAAGCTTACAGTATGCACAAGTGTGCACTCGCCCTGACTTAGCACTTATCACCGGGGTACTCGGTAGATATCAAGAGAATCCAGGCATAGAGCACTGGAAGATGGTAAAGAAAGCTTTGCGTTATGTGCAAGGCACAAAAGGCCTCATGCTAACATACATAAGATCTGATTCCCTAGAGATAAAAGGGTATTCAGATGCAGATTTTGCGGGAGATAAAGACGACCGAAAGTCCACGACAGGGTATGTCTTTACTCTC
The DNA here is from genome assembly GCA_023614405.1 of Avena insularis. Lineage (NCBI taxonomy): Eukaryota > Viridiplantae > Streptophyta > Magnoliopsida > Poales > Poaceae > Avena > Avena insularis. The sequence continues at coordinate 445,420,373 of CM042685.1, forward strand.
GCAGGAGGTGCTATTTCATGGAGAAGCGCCAAACAATCGATAGTTTCATCATCTACGATGTATGCAGAATTCATAGCATGTTATGAGGCCATGGGACAGGCGTTATGGTTAAAGAAATTCTTACCCGACTTGAAAGTGGTTGACTGCATCAGCAGGCCGCTAAAGATGTACTGTGACAATGAGCCCGCAGTATTCTATGCTCACAACAACAAGTCGAGTAATGCTTCAAAGTATATAGATATAAAGTATTATGTTGTGAAGGACAAAGTCCAGGATCAAACTATAAGTCTCGAGCATATAAGGACAAAAGATATGCTTGCGGATCCGCTAACGAAAGGCTTACCACCCAATGTGTTCAAGGAACACATAGCCGGCATGGGTTTAATGGCAAGCCTATGATTCCTGGACTATAGAGGCCCAAAAGTAACAGAATTTGTTTCAAAACATGAAGGTATATAGTGGCTGTCTGATTTTATCGGCAATTGAGCTGAGACGATGAAACATGCTCTATGTATCATTCTGTGATGAAATAAATAAAGAACAAGGTTAAAAGTAAAGACGAGATCTAGGGGGAGAATGTTAGATAGATCTCTAACGTGACTGGGCCCAACGGCCCAGCACGCTTCTCAATCAGCTTCGATCGGGGCGCCCATCCTTATCTTGGATGGTGGGCCCCTGTCGCCAGCGCTATATATATATATAAAGTGGTGGGGAGCCGGCAGCACGACTCACGAGGTTAGCCGTGCCCTAGCCGCCCCACCTACAAGCCAATCCGATCTAGGCTAGCGCTGCGTCGACGGGAAGCTCCACCGCCGCCACCCTAGCCACACGCTCACCACACTCACCCTCTTTCCACCCATGGCCAACGACGGAGGTTCTAGCTCCGGCACCGGTTCGGGAATTCCCTCTGGCTCTTGTCTGTCGAGCCAGGGAGCAGGTAGAGCGCGTCTCCCTTCTCTCTCTCTCTCCGTTCTTGATATACAAAGGTGATGTTTTTAGTGCGACTGTTAGATCTAGACTAGATCCGTGGTAAAGTCATTTTAACAAGAAGCAAAGGGAGATCTCGAGAGTAAGAGCCAGGCCCGTCCATGAGAGCGTGCGACCTGGGCGATCGCACAGGCCCCCCAGAATTTTGGGGCCCCCAAATACCAGCCCAGACGCATATTAATATTATGTCTCTTCCAAGGGCTTATTAGCCTAGACAGAGGCCCTGCATCCCCCGATCAGCCAATCAAAGGCCGAGTAGGACTTTGTTCTCGTAGGTGAGTCTCCTGATCTCTCCATATGTGAGTCTCCTGATCTCTCAGATCGACTTGTTCCGCTCGGAAGGAAAACCAGATCGATTTGACGATCGAATAAATTGAAAATTGACGAACAGTGGAATCTCTATTGTGTTTTCCCGATCCCCGATGTGATCGTTCATTTTTCGTCTCCCGATCTCCAGATTGAATGACGAATTGAATCTGTTGCCATTCCGCCCCATTCGTCTGACACCGGCTGCCAATTGTGCGTGGCACAGCTCGCCCGTCGGACGATGATTCGGCCCTCATGTGTCCTACACCGAGGGTCGAAGGCTCGACGCAGCTGCTTTGTAGGTTCTAGTTCTTAAAACAATCAGCCGGTCGTCAGTTCGCCACTATAAACTGAATTAGATCATCTCACGGTCAAGGTTGTAATCATCTATCAATGAATCTTGGTAAGTTGATAATTGATTGATCAAATCTTCAATTGATTCTTTTCGTTCTGTAATTGCCATTGTAGATTATTGTTGACATTTTGTAGGAAAAGATTTTGTGATGATATAAGTAATTGGATATTTCATTTCAAGATATACTGCTTGGATGATGCTTTGGGTTAAACATCAGGTTAGTTTGTTGTTTAGTGACACTTTACTCTTTTCATATTAATATTTGATAAATTTCTGAATATTGTACATATATCACGTAGTGAAGTCATACAATCAACCAAATATAGGATTTAGTACATTAGTATATGAATTTCAAAATTTAGGGCCCTATTTTGCTTTTTGCACAGGGGTCCTAAATTTCTGAAGACGGCCCTGGTAAAAGCCGACCACCCCTTAGGGTTCTAGTTCATCCACACCGCACAAATGCCTATCAGACTTGGCATAAGTAGCCGACGCCGGCTCCTTTCTAGGTTGGGCTTCACCGGTACCGAAAGTTGGGCTTCGTAATTGTTTGCTTCGGCCCACATTCACCTGGAGGGTCATCTCGGTCATTGACTGATGGTGACATGGTCGAGGCAGAAGTTGAGGTAAGCCGTGGTCATCGGTGCATGACAAAAGGTTTTAAAAAGGACGTACAATTCTGATGGGAAAACTAAGACCCACAATTCTCATGGTAGTCCCGTGTGCTGCATCGATCGATCTCCGTCAGTCAAAAATAAAGAGCAAAGAGTCCAAGAGTAATTGACAGCCTGTCACGGCAGGTGATCGAGTCGATAAGAGCCGCAACGACCAATACATTCGCCAAGTACGTCAAGCAATACATGATCAAGTGGTGAACCTACACACTAAAAATGGTCTAGATACACTCTCTTTCATAAAGCTAAAACATCTTATATTTTGAAACGGAGGGAGTAGTATTATAGATGCCGACAACAAAGGTAAAAACTTGGCCTAGCTTGAGACAAGCAGAAGCAGGTAGCGCGCTTGTAGGACAACCGAACCAAATTTCGTCAAGTCAAAAATTATACTGCTTTCGACACGCTTTCCGGAACCAGCCGAAATAGATGATTAAACCAGCCGAAATAGACATGTAAACAACTGCATCGACGCAAATCACACGCAATTCCACCGTACTATTATTTGGCCCAAGTCATAATAAAAAATAAAATCTAGGAAAATCAGTCGGCATGCATGTTCCCACCGCAGTTCCCGCTAAATGCATATGAATAAGATGGACTCCATCGGCAGCTCACATGAATCATGCAGAAGTGAGTGTTTTTGCTCTCGAGACATAGTCGTCAGCTCGAGATGGATCTTTCAAGCGCTGTGCAATGGTGGGAGACGTCGCAGATGCGCGTCCTCGTCCTGAGCAGCCTCGCTGTCCAGTACTTCCTCCTCCTGGCTGCGCCTCAACGTAAGTTAGCCATCCCTTCCTGGTTCCGATCTTTGATATGGCTAGCCTACCTAGGCAGCGACGGTCTGGCGATATACGCCCTGGCCGCCCTCTTCAATCGCCATAGGGACCAAGGTTCCGCTTCGGCGCACCGCAGCATCCTCGAGGTGGTGTGGGCGCCTGTCCTCCTGATCCACCTCGGGGGACTCGACTCCATTACCGCCATCAGTGTCGAGGATAACGAGCTATGGAAGCGCCACATCCTCACCTCCGTGTCCCAGGTCATCATAGCCATCTATGTGTTCTCCAAATCATGGCCAGGAGGAGCAGGCGGGGACAAGAGGTTGTTGCAGACGGCGATCTTGCTCTTCGTCCCTGGGATCCTCAAATGCTTCGAGAAGCCGTTTGCTCTCAAGCGCGCTAGCATCAATAGCCTAGTCAGCTCTCCCAACCCTGTCGCGAGGACAGACGGGGTGCTGCTTGAAGAATATGTGGAACAAGTAGGGAGAATTATCCGGGAACAACAACGGCAAGATGAAGACATCTCAGCAGAGTCACATGACGTTGAAGCAGCTGGCTTTGTTCCTCGGGCACAAAGAAGAGTGCAAAGAAATGAGGAGATAAGAAGTGTGGGACTGGAAGACCGGACCCTTAAGGTATTTGTTGACCATGCATCAGCCTATCCCGATCGTCTTGAAATTCTAAGATCCTTTTCTGTGCTTGGTGAAACAAAAGCGTATGAGTTGTTGCAAAATGTGATCACCAACACATTTGATGCACTCTACACAAAAGCAAAACTGACCTCACTTCAGGAAAGTGTCAACGACGGAGCATTTTTGAATAATCTTGCTGATAACATCCGGATAGCAAATATATTCCTCACATTTGCAGCCATTGCCCTCTTCCACAACAGTCATAGAGAACTTTATAATGACGACGATGTCAAGGTTACCTATACCTTGATTTGTTGCACCGCCGTGCTTGGGTTAATTACCCATAACGGGAGATTGTTTAGGATGCGTACCATGGTTGCCCAGTATAGCCTCGTAGGATTCTTTGCCCGGAACAAAAGGCATGCCATGAAGATGTGCATCGTGCGTGGCTTGGGATGCAAGGACTTCCTCGACCAACATTGGTGCATGGAATCTTTCTCCTCATCCCGTAGAATTACAAAGTTGGTTCTTGGAGATGTGAGACTTTGGTGGAGGGAACACATTGTAGATGTTGCCAGCTACAGGAGGTTCAACGATTCCAGGGGTCAATGGACTATTCGGCATGTGCAAGATGGCCACGACCTTCTAAGCTCTAGCTTAAAGAGGTCATTTGATGAGAGTGTCCTTCTCTGGCACATTGCGACGGACTTGTGCTTTTACTTCATGAGTCATGCATCACCTGATGATCATAGATGCGCGTCATCCCAGTCTGACGAAGATCATTCAAGTGGTGAATGTGCTACCTGGTGTAAAAGATCTCAGTGGTTTGGACGTGCCATGGGATGCAGAGAGATGTCCAATTACATGATGTACCTATTGTTTGTTAATCCTGAGATGCTTATAGCCGGTGCCAGACGGAATCTATTCACTGCCGCTTACGCTCAACTCAATGAAATCATTGAGGGCAGCGAACTGCCTCTGGAAGAGAGAGCACTTACACAGGCAGTAATCACCAAGATGGAATCATTACCAGAACCCCAAGAGGCGGGTAATTTTATCCATGACGCCTGGAAGATTGCCGATGGGTTGGTGAAATTAGGTGATGAGATGTGGGAGGTGATTGAAGATGGAATCTGCCAGCAGGGGCCGAGGGTACCTACACGCCAAGGCTTTGGGCAACGGAGGAGAGTTACTGACCTATATCTGGCTCCTGCTATACCATATGGGAATGGAGACCTTAACGGAGAGGCTGCAGAGAGAGGATCTTTCAACCGAAGGACATGTTTCCCAGGTACACGATTGAGTCATATCTCCTCTGCTTTTCAATCTTAGGTGCGTATTTGCTTCACATGGTTGTCTACATTAATTGTTCATTATGATGTGTTGTGTGCAGAGGTCGGATCATCCGAGTGGAGGAGAAAATACTGGCGCCTCCCTGTCAACTTCATAGGACCATATCTCCCATGCTTTCCGATCTTAGTTGCTTAATTGGTTCTCCATGGAAAGACTTGCGTGGATTTTTCATTTGTGATGTATTGCATGTCGGCGTGGTTCTCTAGTTTCATCGTAATGTCTCGTGTCATTGTTCTTCAGCTGAATAAGAGCCATGCTATATGTCTGCATAGTATGATTGTATGTATGTTGTTGGATAGATCTCTCCCACGTTCGGGCCCAACGGCCCGAACGGAGACCCTCATCGCGTCCTAATCGGGGGCGCCCAACCCTATCCATGGTTGTGGGCCCCATCGCGATCTTGTATATAAAGAGGTGGGGGGAGACGCACGGTACGAGGTTGACCGTGCGCCGCAGCCCCCCACAAACATACCCACCGATTAGGGTTCGCACTAGGCCACGGGAAGCTCCGCCGCCACCGCTCTCAAACACCCACGCTCACGCCGTCGCCCTTTTCCCATGGCCAACGACGGAAGTGCTAGCTCCGGCACCAGCTCGGGGATTCCCTCTGGCTCATGCTTCTCGAGCCAGGGAGCAGGTAGCTCTCTCTCTCTCTCTCGCTCTCTGTTTTGAACTAGAAAGGTAAAGTACAGTGCTACTGATAGATCTAGACTAGATCCATTGCAAAGGTGTATTTAACATTGGTATTAGAGCAAGTTTAGTTGCTAGATTTTTCAGTGCAATAGTAGAAAAGAGAAGTCCTAGATCTAAAGTGCGCCTGCCCTATGGCCGCGCCGTTCCTCTCGATCTAGATGGGCATCCATTTTGGAGACATCTAGAAGAAGAACAAACCCCTCTGGGGCAAAGAGAAAGAAAGAAAAGAAACCCCAAAAGAACCCTAGATCCTGCATGCTAACCCTAGATCGGGGGCAAAGCAAACCCCAAAGCCCAAGATCCCACAGATGCATCCCGAAAACCCCAAAGAGACTCAAAAAAAAGGGGGGGGGGGTGATGAACCCACCGGCCGTCGCCACGCGCCGGCCAAAAGGCCCCTCCACTGCGCCGCTTGACGGGCGTGCGCCCACCCTCGGGTGGACGCACGGCCGCCAAGGGGGGCAGAAGGGAGGGCAGCTCGTCTGTCCTATCTACCTTGTCGCTCGCGGTGTGGGGAAGAGGATGGACGAAAGGGGAAGGGGTGGTGACGCCGGGGAAGGGAGGGGACCGTCGCCGGCACAACTGCCGGACGGACGACCGCCTCTCCTCCCCAACGCCGCCGAAGAAGACCTCGCTGCCGGCCCCGCCGCTCGCCGCGCGTGGGGCAACAACCACCACCGCTGCGGACAAGGGAGAGGGAGGGGCGCGCCTCGGGCGCCACGCCTCAAGGCAGCGCCGCAGCCGAGCAAAGGGAGGGAGGGCACGCCGAGGCGGCCGCCGCCTCGGCCCAGCCTTGGCTGCGCGCCCGATCTGCGAGGAGCGTGGGGAGGGAAGGGGCCGCAGCCGCCTCGACCTCTCCTCCACAGCGCCGCCGCGGGGTGGACGCGCCACCGACGCGGGGCAGCTGCGGGTGGGACGCGGCGCCGCCACGAGGGAGCGCGGGGTGGACGCGGTGGGGGAAAATGGTTTAGGGTTAGTGGGGGGCGGCGGCCTGGGGCCTTTATATCGCCGAAACGCGCGGACCGCCGTCCGATCTAGGGTGATCGGAACGGACGGTCCAGATCATATGGGCAGGGACGTCAGCAGGGCCGAGCAGCCAGGGCAGGCTGTTTGGGCAGCTGGCGGCTAGGCTGTGGCGGCCAGGCGGGCTAACGCTGCTCCTTCAGTTTACATTTTTTTTTCAGAATTGTTTTTTAACTGTTTTTGCTTAGTTTTAAGCAGATTTTCAGCATAGTTTTCTCTAGTCATTTTATTTTATGCATATTTTTGACTAGAGAATGATGTAAAGGCAGATTTTTTCTGTAAAGTTCAAAGTATAAAGAAAGTTATTATTAAGTTTTCGCTGCAAATAGTCATTTTTCAAAATTGCAAATGTATGGTTTAAATTGCAACAAATGCAATAAAAGTTGATTAAATCTTGACATAAAGATGTGATTAAAGTGATTATGCCTCATGCTATTAATTGACCAACGTTATTAATAATCATGACCATAATCTTTTCCTATTAAGTATTAAAGGTGCATTTAAATTTATTTCTGCCCAACGGTGATGTAATTTTAAATAACACGAAACGATTGCATGCTTAATTTATACCAACGTTGAATTAACGCATACAGTTGTTTTACTTGGTGATCTCACATCTTTTGTGATTTTCAGGAGGTCTCAACCTCATGGCATGTTTGAAGGACATCCCGCTCCTAAGGGGGGACAACTACTCCGAATGGAGGAAGAAAGTTGACTTGGCGTTCGTATGCGCCGAAGTGGATTGGGTGGTTGACACCAAGCAACCAGTCAAGCCCGATGACCCGGTCAGGGGGGCTGCTGAGGAAAGTGCTGACTTTGAGAAAAGGAAGAGGGACCATGCTCCACTGGAGCTAGCCTACTCTATTGATAACTAGAAATGGGTGAATGCCAACAAGAAGACTCTGGCCTTCGTAAAGAACACAATTGAGAACGCAATAGTGGGCTCAATTGGAGAGGGTGCTACCGTGGGCGAGTATCTCGCCAAGATAAAGAGCCAGTTCACTGGCTCCTCAAAGATGTATGCGACCCAGCTGTTAAAACAGCTGGTTACTGAAAAGTATACGGGAGGACCCCACGGAATAAGAGAGCACATCTTGAGGATGTCAAACATGGCAGCAAAGCTCAAGCCCATGGATGAGGACCTCGAGCTAAAGCCAGCACTCTTGGTGCACCTTGTGATGGCCTCACTTCCACAGCCTTTTGAAAACTTTGTAATAAACTACAATATGTCCCCTGAAAAGTGGGACATAGAAAAGACCATTGGGATGTGCTCCCAGGAAGAGGAAAGGCTGAAAGCCCTTCACGGCGGTTCTTTGAACTTCGTGAAGGACAACAGGAAGAGAGGCTTCACAGGTGGCAACCATGGTGGCTCACCCTCCAAGCCCCATGGTAAGGGTCCAATGCAGCACCAGTACCAGCATCACCAGTCCACCCCTGGGGAAAAAGACCAGTGCCATCACTGCAAAAAGACTGGGCACTACAAGAAGGACTGTCCAGTTTGGCTGAAGTACATCATGGCCAAAAATGGTAAAGATTTTGTTTCTTTTGTTAATGAATCTCTGTATGAAAAGTTTACTAGATCCACTTGGTGGATTGATTCTGGAGCAACTGTTCACGTTGCCAACTCTTTACAGGGGTTCCATTCGATAAGGACCACGCCAAGAAGAGAAAGACACATTGAAGTGGCGAATGGAATAGAAGCAGAAGTGGAGGCCATTGGTGACGTCCCTCCGAGTGGGTGATGGCTCTTTGCTTTTGCTCAAAGATGTGCTTTTCGTTCCTTCATTACATAGGAATTTAATAAGTGTTTCCTGTTTGGACAAAGATTCTTACGAATGTTATTTTGGAAATGGCAAGTGTGCCATTTGGTTGAAAGACAAATGTGTGGGTGTTGCTACATTATTTGATAAGTTATATTTGTTATACATGCATGAGAAAGTTTTTTCTGTGTGTGATGTGAATGAAAAAGTTTCCTTGTCGAACAAAGAACAAAAGAAAAGAAAGCGAACTCTTGACTCATCGAAACTATGGCACTGCAGACTAGGCCATATTTCGAGGGGAAGAATAGAAAAGCTCGTTAAAAATGACATTCTTCCTCCGTTAGAGTATAAAAGAAAGATCTGAAGCGTTGGATAAATTTAAAAAATTTCAAAGCTGAAGTAGAAAATCAGCACGATAAAAGAATCAAAATAGTTCGGTCTGATCGTGGGGGGAGTACTACGGTCGGCATACTCCATATGGTCAAGTACCAGGACCTTTTGCACGGTTCCTGCAAGAAAATGGAATAGTCGCCCAGTATTCTATGCCGAACCTCAAAGAAACGGAGTAGGTTGAAAGGCGCAACTGCACCCTTATGGATATGGTGCAAAGGACATGATGAGCTATTCCACCCTCCCATTGGGATTATGGATGGAGGCGCTTAAAACCGCCATTCATATTCTCAACAGAGTACCAAGTAAGTCGGTGCCCAAAACACCGTATGAATTGTGGACAGCGAGTCCCTCTGCACCACTTGAGGGTCTGGGGGAGCCCAGCTGAGGCAAAAGTTTTCAATCCAAACATCGCAAACTTAGACCCCAAAACAGTATCTTGCCATTTTATTGGCTATCCATATAAGTCCAAAGGCTATCGTTTCTACTGTCCCGACGGATATACAAAGTTTGTAGAAACGAGACATGCAGTCTTCTTGGAGGACGAATTGATGAGGGGGAGCACGGTAGCTAGGAAAATTGATCTTGAGGAGAAGAGGGTGCATGCACCTAATCCGATGACTCAGGAGCCATTTTTCTCGCTACCTGTTGTAGCACCATCTACAACCCCTGAGGTTGTGGTGTCGGCACCTGTTGTGACTCCACACGTGACAACAATGGGCGAAAGTTCAGAACCTGTCCATCAGGAGCTACCTGAACCCACTGTTGAGCACGAAAGGGAGCCAGAACAGCCACCTACTATAAATGTGCCTGAACCCGAGGCAAGAAATGAGCAAGAGTCTGATGAACTCAGACGGTCTAAAAGAGAACAAAGACCAGCCATTTCCAAAGACATCTACAAAGTTTACAATGTAGTTCATATGGAGGGCGATCCTACCTCATATGAAGAAGCCATGAGTAGCCCTCACTCAGCCAAGTGGGTGGAGGCAATGGAAGATGAAATGATATCGATGAGTTCCAACAATGTTTGGGACTTAGAGGAAATTCCCAAAGGAGCCAAAACAGTAGGATGCAAGTGGGTCTACAAAACGAAGTATGACTCCAATGGGAATGTAGAAAAGTACAAAGCTAGACTCGTGGCAAAAGGCTTTACGCAAAGAGAAGGCGTAGATTACAATGAGACTTTTTCTCCGGTCTCATGTAAGGACTCCTTCCGAATCATCATGGCACTAGTTGCACATTTTGATTTAGAGTTACATCAAATGGATGTCAAGACGGCATTTCTAAATGGAGATTTAGAAGAAAATGTTTACATGAAACAATCCAAGGGTTTTTTCATGGAGGGGAAGGAACATATGGGATGCCGCCTAAAGAAATCCATTTATGGGTTAAAGCAAGCCTCTAGGCAGTGGTATTTAAAGTTTAATGATACCATTAAAAGATTTGGATTCAAAGAAAATGTTAAGGACAATTGCATTTATGCAAAGTTCAAAAGTGGGAAATATTTTTTCCTAATTCTATATGTGGATGATATTCTGCTTGCTAGCAGTGATGTTAGTCTACTACTAGAAACAAAGAAGTTCTTGTCATCAAACTTTGACATGAAAGACCTTGGTGAAGCTTCTTATGTTTTGGGCATAGAAATTCACCGAGACAGAAAGAATGGAGTGTTAGGACTGTCGCGGAAAGCGACAGAAAAGTTTTAAAGAAATACAATATGCATGCGAGTAATTCAACACCTGCTCCCATAGTCAAGGGCGAGTTTTGGGAAATCCCAATGTCCAAAGAATCAATATGAGATCGATCAAATGAAGTCGATTACCATATGCTTCGCTGTTGAAGCTTACAAGATGCACAAGTGTGCACTCGCCTGACTTAGCATTTATCACCGGGTACGGTAGATATCAAGAGAATCCAGCATAGAGCTTTGGAAGATGGTAAAGAAAGCTTTGCGTTATGTGCAAGGCACAAAAGGCCTCATGCTAACATCTGAAGATCTGATTCCCTAGAGATAAAAGGGTATTCAGATGCAGATTTTATGGAGATAAAGACGACCGAAAGTCCAATGACAGTATGTCTTTACTCTCGCAGGAGGTGCTATTTTGTGGAGAAGCGCCAAACAGTCAATAGTTGCATCATCTACGATGTATGCAGAATTTATAGCATGTTATGAGGCCATGGGACAGGCGTTATGGTTAAAGAAATTCTTACCCGACTTGAAAGTGGTTGACTGCATCTGCAGGCCACTAAAGATGTACTGTGACAACGAGCCCGCAGTATTCTATGCTCACAACAACAAGTCGAGTAATGCTTCAAAGTCTATAGATATAAAGTATTATGTTGTGAAGGACAAAGTCCAGGATCAAACTATAAGTCTCGAGCATATAAGGACAAAGGATATGCTTGCGGATCCGCTAACGAAAGGCTTACCACCCAATGTGTTCAAGAAACACATAGCCGGCATGGGTTTAACGGCAAGCCTATGATTCCTGGACTATAGAGGCCCAAAAGTAACAGAATTTGTTTCAGAACATGAAGGTATATAGTGGTCATCGATTCTATCGGCAATTGAGCTGAGACGATGAAACATGCTCTAGGTATCATTCTGTGATGAAATGAGTAAGGTACAAAGTTAAAAGTAAAGTCGAGATCTAGGGGGAGAATGTTGGATAGATCTCTCCCACGTTCGGCCCAACGGCCCGAACGGAGACCCTCATCGCGCCCTAATCGGGGGCGCCCAACCCTATCCATGGTTGTGGGCCCCTGTCGCCAGTGCGTATATAAAGAGGTGGGGGGCCGGACGCACACGGTACGAGGTTGACCGTGCGCCGCAGCCCCCCACAAACATACCCACCGATTAGGGTTCGCACTAGGCCGACGGGAAGCTCCGCCGCCACCGCTCTCAAACACCCACGCTCACGCCGTCGCCCTTTTCCCATGGCCAACGACGGAAGTGCTAGCTTCGGCACCAGCTCGGGGATTCCCTCTGGCTCATGCTTCTCGAGCCAGGGAGCAGGTAGCTCTCTCTCTCTCTCTCTCGCTCTCTGTTTCGAACTAGAAAGGTAAAGTACAGTGCTACTGATAGATCTAGACTAGATCCATTGCAAAGGTGTATTTAACATATGTTTCTCTGTTGCATTGCAGTGTGTGCCATGTGTGTACGAAAAGGATCTGGGGGGTATGATAGTCGTCATTTGAACATTTCATTATCCTCCTGATGTATTGCAGTTTAATTTGCAACCCTATTGATATGTGTAAGTTTTGTGTGACGGATTCATTTGAAGTCGTGGATATTGCACCATTATTCTGCCATTGTAGCATCAGCGCTTCACCAACCCATGTGAATGATGTACAGTAGCATCAAGGACCACCTAATAATTAATACTTCCTCCGTTTTAAAATATAAAACGTTTTAGCTTTAGGAAGCAAATGTATCTAGACTACTTTTAGTATGTAGATTTATTCATGTTTGGAGTGAATCTACACACTAAAACAAGTCTAGATACATATTCTTCACAAACCTAAAACATCTTATATTTTAAAACGGAGGAAGTACGTAGTATCAGCAAGAACCAATTGCTAGCACCTAATATAATACGTACAAAATTTGGAAAGAAAAGCAGAGTAAACAACAAATGAGGCAAGATTAATACCTTTAGCAACGCAGTGGAGCCCATCGCAATGACCAGTATATTCCCCAAGTCAAGCAAAACGTATACGACCAAATGCATCGTCCGTACTGAAGTAGCTTGTATAATCAAACACGGCAATCGTAGTACTCCATAATAAAAAGAAATAGTTTGCCGATAAGATGCCCCGTGTGAGAGAATCATTTTTTGCTTCGGTTTTGAAGCCAGTTTGGTTGGCGTCTTGGAAGCGTTGTGCCCAGACTAGAGGTTCCTGGATTTTCTTTTTTAGAAATAGGATCTTTTATTACTTAAAAGTAATGTCTCACTAGTGCAGAGCGGTTTATGTGTCCCGGTTGATAAGGGCTTTTAGTCCCGGTTCCCCAACTAGGACAGGGCAATCGGGACTAAAGCTCCAAACTTTTAGTCCCGTTTGCCTCACCAACCGAGACAAAACAGTGTACACATGGCTGCTGCTCGCATAGAGAACCGTCACGGTTAGAACAGCTGTAACCGGACAATAACTCTTCTGCTGCAGAGAATTTATTTTGGCACATTTTTTGCATGGCAGCATTTGGCCACTTTTGTGCATGACAGAGAATTCATTTATGTTGTTTTATTTTTTATTTTGTGTTTTGCACTCATCAATGAAGGAACCATTATATTACATATGATCATCATGACAATATAAATCTAAGTGTCGAACATATTACATTCGATACACGGATTTCGTGCACTACATACGAAATAAGCTCTTTGTACAATCCCTATTGCCTATACACACCCGCATAGTATTCTCCTTTTGGGTCTAGGACTTCTGCATCAAAGAATCCCGCCAATTCCTCCTGAATTGCTCGTACGCGATCCTTTGGCAGAAGACCGTCTCGTAGACGTTCGAGCTGATTTAAAAATAGAGTCAACCTATATGAATGAAACTAAACACAATTTGATGGTAATAAAAAACTATAGAAATTGTTTACGTACGTGGAGTTGCTCTAAATTTCTGCCCTTCTTACAGCACGTCTGACGGATGAACTCGCAAACATAGTATCCATATAAATTGTTCCCTGGTTCCTGCGTCAGGCACTTTACGAGAACATAGTTCAATCAAAATAATAATCAAGCATGATAATAACGGTATCAAAACTAGAATAAAAAAGATGCGCGGATATAGCTAGTGGTGCTTACATCTAGTGGTTTAAATGTAAGCTCCTCTTTTCAAACACCCCTAGCCTTCTTGGTGAACCGTTTCCAAGCGCTGTCCGGCGAAGAAAACGAATAAAGGAAGTTATTAATTACTTGATATCATAAAATTCACGAACGTTGCCTGATATAGTGTCATAATGATTAGAATTACCACTGGAGAATCATCTGCATGTCCTGCCACGTCTCAAGGGGTTTATGTTTCGAATCCATCACTAGTACCCGCCCATTGTCAGGTTGAATGATTAACAGAATATAATGAAAGCTGCGCATGCATAACTCATCAATTATATACTTAACATCGAGTAAGCAAAATAGAAAGTGTATACAAGACAATAACACTCACTCGAAGTTGTAAAAAAATAGTATTTCCCTTCTGGTTTCTTGAAACCTTAAGGCGTGCACGATATTATCCTCTGTATCCCGGGGGTTTGTTTTGAGATTAGCTTGATGAATCCAGTATGGGTCAACAAACCCAATGTCATAGATTTGTCCTCTACTGCATTCGAGAATCTTCATTCTGCATATTATAGTATGATTATATACATGCAATAAACAAGGTGAGATAGCTAGAGACTAAATTAATTACAGAATTAGTACTTACAAACAATAGGCACTGATGATAGATTTGTCCAAGGTGTCTTGATTGAATAATTGAAATAGTTCAACAAATTCAATGGCTATCATGTCATCTAATTCTTTCCCATAATGCTTTTTTGTAACCTTCAGCATTATCCAGTTAGCCCTGGCCTTTGTGGCATGCATGTACCAGTTATGCAATCTTCGTATTTTTGTTGGAAGATTCTTTACCTCCTCAGGTTTGACGAGAGGTTTACCGTACTGGTATTTGTATGCTACTTCACCCACGGGGAAGTACTGTAACTGAGATAAGTAGTGGGCAATACTCATACCTTGAGCAGCGGTCGCTTCTCCGTATAGTGCAACTACATCTAGATCATACTGTTCTTTGGCCGCATATTTGCTCGACCCCACATTGGTATGGGAAATCACCTTGAGAGGGGCGCAAGATTGTTTTGTTTGTTCATCGAGCTAGGCAACAGATTTCCCGCTTGCATCAATACTGCTCTTCGACAGTTGTTGTGCCGCATGTGACTTGAGAATAGAGCGCTCATAGTCTGATGACAGCTTTGGCTCGGGTTGGTGAAGGCCCTTTAGCATTTTGAACACTCCGGCTTTTTCTTGTTTGGTGTTGGGGAACTCTGGCTCTTTCGGATGCCTCAAGTTAGCAAAAAACGCTGTCGTTTGCGCCTCAACGATCGTCGTAGTCTCCTCTTCAGTACAGCCATAAGCTCTCTTGGGAGGAACCTTTGGTACTTTTGGAAGAGGCTCTTGTTTACGTGTCGGCGATCGCTTACCACTGCGCGAGTAGCGTCGATGCGTACGCTTTTTCAATGGAGGCGATGGCTGCGCCAGAGACTGGTGAGGCGACGGAGACGGGTGAGGCGACGGATATGGGTGAGGCGACGAAGACGGCTGTCGCGGCGGCGATGGCTGCGCTGGAGACGGGTGAGGCGGCGAAGATGGCCTTGGCGTGTGATTTGGAAGCACGATACATTCCTTTGTCCATAGAATGGTGACGTTTGTTGCTTCTCCCAGTTCAGTCACATCCCCTTCACCTGCAGGGTAGTCAAACTTCAAACCTTGAAAGGTGGGCATGATTTCATCCACCTCGACAACAGCGTAGCCCTGTGGAACCGGACGACAATGGTAAGTTGGTGTGGGTCCAATTGGTAAGGCATAGCCGACCACCACCTTCATTGATATGTTTACAACTTTGACATGTAGCTCGTAGTGTGTCATCTGTGTGATATCATCCACTGGGTAGCCAACACGAGCCATCGTCGGTGCACCATCGTCATCGTCATTGTCTTCACCCTGGACCTCGGTGGAAGCCACACTGCTTTTTTGATTATTCGATAGGCCGGTAGCATCGAATGCAGGTTCTACTACCATGTGTTGCTGAGATGGGCTGGTAATACCTTGCTGGCTAAGTGTGTTAATTTGATCTTGTTGTTGCTTTATTCGTTCTTCAATTATACGCATTCGCTCTTTCTGAATATCTGCTTCAACTTCGCCTTGTCCTTTCTCCTCTTATGGCTTCTATCAGGATATTTCTTCCTCTCTTCGGGAAACCCAGTTCTCCATGGTTGGGAGCCTATCGTGCCCCGTGTTCGTCCATCATGTTCCTTATTCCCAAGGGCGAGTGTGAGCTCATCATTGTCTCTATCGGGAATGAAGTCCCCATCTTTAACAACCTTTACTGCTTTTCTAATCTTCTCGATTGTCAAGGGGTCTTCTTTATGTCGTATGTTATATATACACTTCCCTTCCGAGTCTAACGTGCCCCCATGCCCGTAAAACCAATTCTTTGCACGTTCGATCCAATCGTCTGTCTCTGGGATGATCTTTTTAGCACGCAGTTCATCCTCAAGTTTCTTCCACTTAGGAATGCTAGACCTGTAGCCACCTTGCCCCATAGTATGGTGATACTTCTTGTTAGCAGCATTTAGCTTATTCGTTTCAGACATTTTATTAGCATTTTCTGATGTCTTGTAATTCACAAACTCAGCCTAGAATGGTTTTAACTTCTGATACTGAATCTTCTCGAAATCCGGAGTCTTATCTTTCATGACATAGTCAAGGTGCAATATTTTCTTCCAGTTGGTGAAACACTGGGCCATCTTCTTCATAGCCCACTCCATGACCTTCATCTGCATGGCTTTGGCATGTTCTAAGGCGTCCTCAACTGGATCCTCCGCATTTGGATCCAGCTCTACCTTCGATAGTTTGAAATTAAGCATGAGCCTCTTCCACAGTAAATCTTTGGCCACGGTAGGGAGAAATAAAGATGTTCCCTCTTCTTTCGCATTAGCATGCCTATTCCAATTTCGAATGACGATCGGGACGAAGTCCCTAACGATTACTCCGCATTGTGCCACAAATTTGTTTGCGACAACAAGGGGAGCCGTCGGTTTGCCGTCGTCACCGATTTCTTCGATCCTGAACCTCTCATGGTCTTCCAACTTTTTGGTTGGGCCTCGTCCGCTCTTTTCAGTAGATTTGTTCGATCCAGAGGGCTAAAAGAAGAAAGATCGTCGTTAATATGTGTATATTAATAGCAGATGATTATTTAATGAATTAATTATATTACATGCACCTCGCCGGAGCGGTTGTCTTCTCGATCACACAAGGCATCGCCTTCTCCCTCGCGGAAGGCATCACCTTCAACCTCAAACAAGTCATCTCTTCCAGCAAAAAGAGGATCACCCTCACCGGTGTTATTTAGAAATGTCGATACATCTATATTTTCTTCCCCGCGGATCACACCTTGGATCAAATCTTCCTTTTCTTCGCCTCTGCCTTTTGGTTCCATATTTTCTGCATAGGTGGAAAAACG
The DNA here is from genome assembly GCA_023614405.1 of Avena insularis. Lineage (NCBI taxonomy): Eukaryota > Viridiplantae > Streptophyta > Magnoliopsida > Poales > Poaceae > Avena > Avena insularis. The sequence continues at coordinate 445,437,572 of CM042685.1, forward strand.
GATAAGTCAAAGCGGCTAAGGGAGAATGTTAGGTAGGGTGTTGAGAGATATAAACCCTAATTTGGAGAAACCCTAATATATACACACACAATAATAAAAATGAAGAGAAACCCTAAACCCTAAACCTAGCTACAAAAAGGAAACTATGTAGTAGATAGGTAACTCTAGCTATTGACAAAAGACCACATTGGAATCATATACATCATAGCGAGAAAGTAGATACTTTGTAATAGGTTCATAATGAGAGGCTACGCTTTCCCTCGGGCTCGGATCCTATCGCGAAGAACCAATACCGGAAAGAAAGGCGACAATTCAAGACATGGCATAATGCAATGCGCAAACAATATGTATGACATGTCAGATTAGATACTACGCGGTAACCATAATGCATGTCGATTTAAGAGGGTTCAGAATGCCCTGGCAAAGGTGCATCGTCAAACTCACATGTATATGAGGGGTATCGATGTTCTTCCAACTAAACTAGGGTTTAAAGTTGCTTGACAATGTATTATGATTGCTTAGACACATAACTCTCAATTTTCTGAAAATTTTGATATATTATACATATTTTTATGATTAAATATGAAATAGTTATTGATTTTACAAAATTATATTAATTTCTGCTATTTTCAAACATTTTTGAAAAGGATTAAGCCATTACCGCATCACCCTGACGTCATCAACCCGATCCCTAACTTTCTACACCGGGGCTGCTCCTACCGACATCCACTGACTAGGGGGCCCCAGGCCGAGCTGGGTCCACCCCGTGGCCACGCAGGCACCACGTCAGACGAACGGCGCGCGACGGCTACGAAGATCTAGGAGGAAAACGGAGGGTGCCCTGAGCACCAGAAGCTCACCATGTTGCTCGACGTGGGGTCGTGGAAGCCAGACGAGGCCGGAGACGAGCTAATCGATGGCGGCGAGCTTTGTTGGGGTCGGGGAAGATGGCGAGGTTGGCGACGATTCCGCGCGCCGGGGTGATTCCTTCAGTGGGACAAAACAGGGGTCCGAGGCGGAGCTGCTGGCACCACCAGATGGTCGAGGGGACGCCGGGAACGGCGACGACGGCCGGCTACTGGGCCCGGCTAGGGTTTGGCCAGAGAGGGAGAGAACGCACGCGAGGGGGAGAAAGATGGAGAGAACGCACGACGATGCACAGCAGCGGACAGAGGCGGCGGCGGGGCGGCCGACGACGTCTCCCTACCGTGGGAGTTGCACCTAAATCATCTAACAACTAAATCATCTACATCATCTAAATACACCTAAATCATCTAAGAACTAAATCATCTACATACACCTAAAATCTAAATAATATATACATACATGCATCACACCTAAAATCTAAATATATACATTATACATACATACATATGCATGCATACACACTAATTAAAAGGAAGGCCCCTCTCGGGTCGTTCATGGTACCGGTGGCGGCGGTGGACACGGGCGGAGGTCGGGGAGGAGAGGGAGAGGCGGCGGGTGGCGCTGGACACGGGCGGCGGTGGCGGCTGGAGCGCGTGGCGGCCTGCGGTGACCCATCATACCACTGCATGATGTAGTACACTATAGTCGTTGACATAACACCAATGAAACACCGTTCACTAGTATTACATCCCTCAGAATGGCACAATAGAAACACAACGGGTCCAATACATGTCTTAAAGGTTACAACGCACTCTTCACATAAGATCCAGAGAACACTCTAGGTTAAAGAGAGAAATAGAACTTCTTTTACGAAGAAGAATCAAAGATAAATAACGCAAAATTATTATACTATTAAACTTAGTATTTAACTAAGGAATTGGCATTGCCGCTATTGCAATGTTCTATAGAGGTAGGTTCTTTGGCTAGAGATTGTATTTATATCTAGTCAGTAATTTTGTCTTCACTTGAGTTGAGATTTATGTTGTCTTCCTGGTCTTCATCGAAGAGCTTTTAGCTGGTCTTGACAAGTTCTTGAGCATATCTTGATGTAGACATCTTTTTAATGGCTTCAGAATCTAGCAAGGGTTAAGAAGATACTTTGAGTACGAGCGTACTCAGCAAATTCACTAGAAAAGGAGTGTTTGATGCACTATAACTACATCCACAGACCATAGGTCGTAGGCAATGCAAGTTTTCATAAACATTTCTTCAAAGGTTGCTTTTATTCTGAAAAGCTATGTCCGTCAGCCTTCACGGGTTTACTAGAACTTTCATGGAATTCCTTTCCCGCTGCGTTCGCAGCTCCTTCCTAGAACAGGGAGTAACAAGTTACAGTTCTTACACTCTGCAGAGGTGCGTCACTTTACCCATGAGAGATCTTAGCTTTGTTGCACATCCGGGCCGCGAACCCATTCACACTTCCTTGGTGTGAGGCCCAGACTAAGACCCAAGCCAATCACTACCTTCTCCGCGACCCCACATGTCTCCTTGGTGTACGCCAGCCCACCTATTGAATTACGGCAATGGCAGTACAGACCATTCAGATGCCGGAACTATCGTGGGACATTGAGGGTTCCCACCCATATGCTGCATATCCTCTACGAATTACCATAAATAATATGCATGCTACGAGTGATAACAGCCACGACCCGCACATCCAGCTCCATGCGAGAGGGAAAAGATACAGCTGACTTCTCCGTCCCATTCCAAATCTCATGGTCAACGCGTAATATACGGCGCAAAAATCACTGGCGACATTGGTTGTTAAGTCCTAGATAATATGTTCCTTTACCACCGGAACTCTTATAGTAGGTTATTACCTCATGGTAAATAACCTATAATCACATTATTATGAAAATAGTGTTTTCTGTACTTTTTCAAATGCAGGTGATGACAACACTGGATTTGTAAAATACTTTACAGAAAATAATCAAAGGACATGAGCAAGTGTGAACTTGCCTTTTGTGATTGCAAGATTATGCACTCACGGTCTTTGAGTCAATGTATAAGATCCCAAATCTGAAATCAGCATCATTGGTCCGGTAAGGACTAATGTTTAAAGAAGCAATATGATTTTATGCATAAGTAGTGTGATGCACGTTCTAAGCGCAAATCCCGGGAATAACGTTGTCCTAGGGTTTGGATTCTGAAAATGATTACTTTGGAATGTGTGGTTCTTTTAGATAAGTTTCATCGTTGCACTTTTATTAGAGTTTATGAGTGGTTGCAAACATCACATATGTAGGAATAAAGTGTACATACTTATGACATACTAGTTAGGATTACTTATACAAGGTTTCTTATTTAAAGTGGCAAAAAGGATAACCTTCGAAGAAAAGGTTTCACTTCTAAGGTCTAAACAAAATTTGTGGTTAGTTAGTGGTGGTTGATGTCATTTGTTTGCTCAAATGGTTTGGCTTGAGTTGCTTTATAGTTTAACCACTTCAGACCATAGTTAACTATAAAACATATAATAATGCTTATAGTGTTACATTAAGGTTTTGTATACTAAAGTTAACTTTAAAGTATAGATAGTTTTGAAAACTTCGTTCATATAGAATGTGTGGTTAGTTAAGAATGTTGTTCTATTTATAGAGTAATATCATTTATCTTTTATAGATGAGTGAGTATGGTATATGAACCCAAGATAATGTTACTTAACTACTTAGGAATTTATATAGTGTTGTAGTAGTTTTTGTAATTTGGTACTTAATATAGCTTAGAAAAGGTTTGATTGTTCACAAGTTGTTCTTTAAGGAGTTTATTATTAGTGGAATTCTTCTTAGAGATAATCTTCATTTAAAGTTGTGGATTCTTCTAAAATAAGAGTATTTATAAGGTTTTAAACCATTATGGCATTAGATTATTAATATTTAAGACTAATACTATTAATTAGACTTATTTGACTCATTTTAGGAATATTAATATTTTTATTTATATTTATAAGAATTATTAATGAAGTAAATAAGTTTAGATTTGAGTTATTAAAATATTTAATTTTTATTTAACTCAAAAGTAGAAGATTATATTTTTAATATGTAGATATTATTTTTGTGATCATTTTGACATATCATATTTATTTTTTTATGATTTATAAATAATAGATATAATTTTTATAATTCTTATCACTTTATAATTACTTAATAATAAATATTTGATTAAGTGAAATAATAATACATGATTATAGTTTTATATTAGAATTCTTATTTTTCTAATTTTTATTTGGTATTTTATTACTATTATTAATATTTATTATTATAAAATATGAATTATCAAAGTTTTATTACTTATAAAACTTTTATTAAATAATATTTATTTAAATCATCATAATAATAATATTTGATAATAAGTTTAAGTTGTAGATTTTATTTTTCTGAAAATTTTCATATATTATACATATTTTTCTGAATTGTAAATCAAAAGTTATTAATTAAACAAGATTTGATCATTTATTGAATTTCTGGAATAATATTTATTGAATTATAACATTTGATTTTAACTCTTAACAGAAAATACTTTTTACACCGAACCCAAAACTAGCCCTCAGTCACTGACTAGTGGGCCAGTGTCCACCTCAGCTCTCAGGTGAAAGAAATGCATCTGTTACTGAGCTCCTCTCTACACACTGTCGATGACATGTGGGCCCTAGGCCATGTCATCCACCATGCGAGGCAAAGACTAGTCAAACGACTGACGTGGCTCGATCATGAGGTAAGCATGACATCAGCATCACAGCCGTCGTCGATGAGTGGTCACCGGCGATGATCTACTGCACCCCAGCAAGCGAAATAGGTCTAATTTGAATCAGCGCAAGCTATTGGACCTAGGAGTCGCAGCGCCGCTCGGAAATGGTCATCGGAGCCTCTGCTCTGACGAGCTCCGACGGTGGCTTACAGTGAGACGGCGATTTACAAAGAGATCAAATGATTCAAGGATGCTGGAAGATTCAGGAACTCACCCTGATGATCATCGAGTGGTTGGCAAGGACAGGCGCAAATCGAGCTTCCCGACGAGGATTCTAACGAACTGCCGCGAAGGAAATCGACCAAATTTGCCCGCTCCAGTGCTCCCCTTGATGCATGCTTCTACCTAGAGGATCTACGGAGGCTGGCGCGTCTCCATAACGGCTCCGAATGGTGTGGGGTGGCATAGTTCGATGGCGAGGAGTGGCTCCAGCGAGCTAGGGTTCGGTCTCGTTCGTATCTGAGAGGATAAGGAGGAATTGGGGATAGGGATTGAGACTATGCATCGTGGTGGCCTTCTTATCCCCTCCTGGCAACGGCGGCGAGTATCTTGACGCAATGACGGCGATAATGACATCGGCGGCGAAGCTCGCCGGTGCTATGTGTGCGTGGTGTGGCGACGATGACCATTTTGCAGAAAACCCCCTGACATTTTCTTTCGCTCAACCCGCGGTCCGTTCCTGACCCCACTTGTCGATTCTGAGATAGAAAAGAACTGGGTCTTGGGCCGTTGTGGAAATGCAGGCGTCAGGTAAGCATGAGTGTGTTGGGCTACGACCAAATTTGGTTTTTATTTGTTTTATTCTTTTTCTATTTTCTGTTTTCATATTCATATTTGAATTTGATTTATATTTTGAATCTTTCTTTGTATAACTTGTTTCCTGGACATTTACAACAATACAAAAATATACCTAGTCTCCTTTGTAATTTCTTATTGTATCCTTTTTTTGTATTTCTTGTATTTACTTAATGTGATCCCCCTTGTTAATATTTTATATAAACTTTTCTTATTATTTTTCTCTCCCTATTTGTTTTAGGGATTTCTTGGTAATATATTCTTATTTGTTTATAACTCAACTTTTAGTGAGCTCATTGTTTGAATAAAAACTTTATATATATGTATAATGATTCTATACCATTATTTGATGCATGAAAATTATAAAGACATTAATATGGTAATTATTACTCCTTTTAATTTGGAAAATAGCAATGTATGTGAATAACAAAGAAGTTTAGGGTTTTGAATCTTGGAATATTACCCTTGGTTTTAGGATTTTATATAGGTGTAGATTCTTTTTAAGATTTAGGATTTATCAACTAAGTGTATTGCCTTTTGTGTATAGTATTAGATGAAATCTCCCTTTTAAATTGGAAAATTATAATTAGAGTGTTTTATAGAAGTGAATATACTTAAGCACATATAGTGAGGATGGTTGAATTAACAGAGATATGCTTATGTAATTTGCTATAGAAAACTATCTCTATAAAGTGTTATAGACATCAGATGATGAATCAATGGTATATGATGGATATTATGTTTGAGTTGAGATTTAGAGTTGAATGCTTACCATGATTAAAATAGGAAAATGATTTATACATATAACTATATTTCTCCACCTTGGTTTTCTAATTAAGGAATTCCTTTCCTAGATATAATACCTCTTTCAATCCATTACCATGGTTAGTTTGAGGGATTTACTTATTAAAATCTTATTATTCAATATATCATTCTTCTAAACTTTGGAATGAATCCAATGAGTTTGATATAAATATACTTCATAGCTTCCTCTTATCCTTGTTTGTTTGAATCTACTATTTTACTGTTGACAATCTTCCATCCCACTAGTAGTTCCTTCAAACTCTACTCCCAACCTTCCTTAATCCCCATCACTATTCTTTCTCTAAAGTAAGCTATCCTTAAAGATGAATACATCACTTTTAATGACTCTATGCTATACTAGCTTTAGTTGAATAACACCATCTTATACTTACTTAACCCACATGACTTACACTTCAATCCCTAATTATATTTATGTGGTTTGCAAAGACTTCTCTAGGATCATTTCTCTTTACTAAGGTTCCAATCATATTCTACCTACCAATATTATCTATACTAGTTATACAAATTCCATATTAGTGACCAGAGCATTACCATTATAATACTTTAATCACTTATTACTGAAGTTCTTGGTTGGTTAAGCAGGGCTTCATCAATCCTATTTTTTTATTGTCTGAAAATTATCTTCTTAATATCTTATATTGGATTAAGGTTATTAATGGACTAGGCCTTTGTTAAAAGATTTGAGTAAATGTTCTAATAGGATTACTTAATAAATCAAGGACTATTAGTTAAAGAAGTTGTGAGTCAATGAGGAATTATCCAATCATTGATGAACAACAGACATGGAGATAATTTCCCTCAAGATTGTATAGGAAGAAGATATATATATATATATAGTGGATGGTCTTGACTTAATATCTTTTCAACTCCAATTCCTCAAAAGAGTCTTTAAGATTAGGTGTTACTAAGATTCTCAGAATGTATGCAGATGGAATTTAAGATATAGTGGTTACATTCCTATTATTGGTTTTATATCTTTAACTGGTACTTAGGAGTGGTTATAATGAATACTATGAGATGATCTCCAATGATTAAATATATTTCACATTATATTAATGTTTAACTTAGGTTATATTTTGATATACCCTAAGATCAAATCTCTCCTTAAATGAGACTCTAACAAAGGTCTTATTGAAACTTATCACAGTCAACTTGATGATCTACTTAAATTCCATCAAGCTAAGAGAAGCTTTAATCACTTTGACCAGTTTTGTTTTAAAGCGCGAAAATTATTCGGATTTTCTATGTATAAATGCAATGCACACATCTGGGTTCAACTTATTCCTAGGCTCTAATGTTGGGATGTTACACGGCCGGAGCGCGTGACGATGGACAACGGAGACGGAGGGTGGCCGGAGACAGAGGACGGAGGCAGCGTCAGCGAGGCGGCGACGGCGGCAGCGGCAGCGACAGCCAGCACTGGCGAGTCTGAGCGACTATCGGCGTCGTGGGCGATGTTCCTGTGCGCACGTCGATGAGAAGCAGAGAAGTGAGATGGGAAAGAAGAAGAAGAAGAAGAGGCGCGCAAGTCATAAAGGATCGACCTTTTGTCCCGGTTGGTGGCTCCAACCGGGACTAAAGGGTCATACGTCCCGGTTGGAGCCATCAACCGGTACGTATGCTCCACTTTTTTTCATACTTTGGGTTGAGCCCAAGCGCCTTGAGGAGCCTTTAGTCCGCGTGGTTCCAAGCGTGACCCATTTTCAAATTTTTTCACAAATTATCTCTTTGTTCCTGCCTTATTTTTTATTTTGGGGTTTAAATTTGCAACGTTTTTTAAATGATAATTAATTTGGAATTTAGAAAAACTTTAAACATAAAAGTGTTTGAATTTGAATAACTAATTCAAACCCATTTTCCATTTTTTAAAAATAATTAATGTAACATTTTAAACTATGAACCATTAAAAATTAAAAATGAATTAACTTATATTTTTTATATATTAATTTGGAATTTAGAAAAACTTTAAACATAAAAAGTGTTTGGATTTGAATAACTAATTCAAAACCATTTTTTGTTTTTAAAAATAATTAATGTAACCATTTAAACTATGAACCATTTAAAACTAAAAATGAATTAAATTATATTTTTTATATATTAATTTGGAATTTAGAAAAACTTTAAACATAAAAAGTGTATGGATTTGAATAACTAATTCAAAACCATTTTCTGTTTTTAAAAATAAGTAATATAACCATTTAAAATTAAAAATGAATTAACTTATATTTTTTATATATTAATTTGGAATTTAGAAAAACTTTAAACATAAAAAGTGTTTGGATTTGAATAACTAATTCAAAACCATTTTTTGTTTTTAAAAATAATTAATGTAACCATTTAAAATATGAACCATTTAATATTAAAAATGAATTAACTTATATTTTTTATATATTAATTTCGAATTTAGAAAAACTTTAAACATAAAAAGTGTTTGAATTTGAATAAATAATTCAAAACCATTTTCTGTTTTTAAAAATAATTAATGTAACCATTTAAAATATGAACCATTTAAAATTAAAAATGAATTAACTTATATTTTTTATATATTAATTTAGAATTTAGAAAAAAAATTAACATAAAAAGTGTTTGGATTTGAATAACAAATTCAAAACCATTTTATGTTTTTAAAAATAATTAATGTAACCATTTAAAATATGAACCATTAAAAATTAAAAATGAATTAACTTATATTTTTATATATTAATTTGGAATTTAGAAAAACTTGAAACATAAAAAGTGTTTGAATTTGAATAACTAATTCAAACCATTTGTTGTTTTTAAAATAATTAATGTAACCATTTAAAATATGAACCATTTAAAATTAAAAATGAATTAACCTATATTTTTTATATATTAATGGGCGGGAAGAAAAGGACGGAAAATAATGGGCGGGAAGAAAATTTTATTACGATAGAACTCGAATTAAAGTACATAACGCAACTAACACTAAGTTACATAAAGCACGCCTGAAAATTAAGATACATAGAAGAACTGAAAATTAAGATACATGGTCAGATTAAGTCACAATCGGCCGAACTTGTTTTGCAATGTTGGAGTGATTCAGTCATGCTCCTGCCTACATGTGTAATACTCGCCACTATAGTCGTCATACTCGCCGCGGCCGTCGTCGCTGTAGTCGTCGGGGTCGCCGTAGTTGAACCTTGAAGGCTGAGTACGAGTGGGATGGACTTGAGGGTAGCGCAGGCGGGGGTTAGAGTTGGCAGCCGTGTTGTAGGCCATGACGCTCTAGAGAGTCCGGCCGCGCCACCACAACCGACGACCGGCCTCGTTGAAGTTCAGAGGAGGTGGGCCGGCCGACGGAAAGGTTTGAGATGTCCCAGTTGGGAGATAGTCCATGTAAGGTGGTCTACTATTTTATAAAAATGGGACGGTAGTATTCTGAAACAGCATTTTGGTGGTTGCTTCACAAAACGACCCGTTTTTTGCGCTCGGAAAATGGAAAATGGCTTTTCCTTGCGACGAAAGGAAAACTTCCTCCTGCAACATTGTTCTCCATCCCAATGTCCACATGCATACATAATATGGGCACAACATCGCAAACTATGCCGCGATTCAGCACATAACATCGGTCATTTAGACCGAAAGCCATGAAACCTCGAACATGATAGGTCATTTTGTGAAGGTTTTTTTGAGACATGATCAATATACCAAGTCTGGTATTTTTCCTTGCAACTATGTCACATAATATGACACCACACGAAGGATTTACATTGTTCGGACTTCTTTTGAATTTCTTATGCTCGTTTTGAAATTTTTCCCTTTTTGAACTATGGTCGAACCGGCGTGCATGAAGATAGGGGACGAGCATCGTTAGAACTTGCATTGGATCTCTGAAGAAACCACATGTTGCGAGTCTAAAAATGATTTTTTTCAAAAAATCACGGGCGTTAGATCATGTACCTGTAGTACAAACTGGACCCACTTCCTACCGATTCGGCAGACATTTGTCCTTTTACCTAGGATGGACGGAAAGGTTTGAGATGTCCTGGTTGGGAGATAGTCCATGTAAGGTGGTCTAGTATTTTAGAAAAATGGAACGGTAGCATTCTGAAACAACATTTTGGTGGTTGCTTCACAAAACGACCCGTTTTTTGCGCTCGAAAAATGGCTTTTCCTTGCGACGAAAAGGAAAACTTCCTCTGCAACATTGTTCTCCATCCCAATGTCCACATGCATACATAATATGGGAACAACATCACAAACTATGCCGCGATTCAGCACATAACATCGGTCATTTGGACCGAAAGCCATGAAACCTTGAACATGATAGGTCATTTTGTGAAGGTTTTTTCGAGACATGATCAATATACCAAGTCTGGTATTTTTACTTGCAACTATGTCACATAATATGACACCACACGAAGGATTTACATTGTTCAGACTTTTTTTGAGTTTCTTATTCCTATTTTGAATTTTTCCCTTTTCGAACTATGGTCGAACCGGCGTGCATGAAGATAGGGGACGAGCATCATTAGAACTTGCATTGGATCTCTGAAGAAACCACATATTGCGAGTGTAAAAATGATTTTTTCAAAAAATCACGGGCGTTAGATCATGTACCTGTAGTACAAACCTACGGTGACCCAGCATACCACTGCATGATGTAGTACACAATAGTCGTTGACATAACACCAATGAAACACCGTTCACTAGTATTACATCCCTCAGAGTGGTACAACAGAAACACAGCAGGTCCAAGACATGATTATAGGTTACAACTCAACTCTTTACACAAGATCCAGAGAACACTCTAGGTTAAAGAGAGAGAAAGAAACTTCTTACAAAGAAGAATAAAAAATAAATAACTCAAAGACTAACATACTAATAAGACTAGTATCTGAATTATTGGTCTAGCATTGCTGCTATTGCAATACACTACAGAAATAGGTTCTATGACTAGGGTTTATATTCCTAGCTAATCAATAACTTCGTCTTCACTTGAGTTGATGTATATGTTGACTTTCTTGACTTTATTGAAGACCTTTAGCTTTTGATGATGATTCCTGAAGCATAATTTGATGTAGACGTCATCTTAATGGCTTCATAATCTAGCAAGGGTTAAGAAGATACGTTGAGTACGAGCGTACTCAGCAAGTTGACTAGAAAAGGAGTGTTTGATGCACTATATCTATAGCCAAAGACCATAGGTCGTAGGCAATGCAGGTTTTCGTAAATATTTCTTCAAAGGTTGCTTTTATTCTGAAAAGCTACGTCCATCATCCTTTACGGGTTTACCAGAAATTTCATGGAGTTCCTTTTCCGCCGCGTTCGTAGCTCTTTCCCGGAACAGGGAGTAACAAGTTACAGTTCTTACACTCTGCAGAGGTGCGCCACTTTACCCATGAAAGACCTTAGGTTTTGTTGCACCGTAGGGAGTATGTCCCCGTTCAAACTTCCTTGGTTTGAGGCCCAACCTAAGATCCAAGTCAATCGCTGCCTTCTCCGCGACCCTGCATGTCTCCTTGGTGTATGCCAGCCCACCTATTGAATTATGGCAATTGGCAGTACATGCCATTCAGATGTCGAAACTATCGTGGGACGTTGAGGGCTCCCACCCATATGCTGCATATCCTCTACGAATTACCAATTAGTATGCACTCTACGAGTGATAACAACCACGACCCGCACATCCGGCTCCATGCGAGAGGGGAAATATACAGCTGACTTCTCCGTCCCATTCCAAATCTCATGGTCAACGTGTAATATACGACGCAAGAATCACTGGCGACATTGGTTGTTAAGTCCTAGATAATATGTTCCTTTACCACCGGAACTTTCATAGTAGGTTATTACCTCATGGTAAATAACCTATAATCACATTATTATGAAAATAGTGTTTTCTGACCTTTTTCAAATACAGGTGATGACAACACTGGATTTGCAAAATACTTTACAGGAAATAATCAAAGGACATGAGCAAGTGTGAACTTTCCTTTTGTGACTGCAAGATTATGCACTCACAGTCTTCAAGACAATATAAGATCCAATATCTAAAATCAGCATCATTGGTCCGGTAAGGACTAATGTTTAAAGAAGCAATATGCTATTATGCATAAGTAATGTAATGTAATTTCGTAAACTCGAATCCCGGGGATAACGTTGTTCTAGGGTTTGAATACTGGAAATGGTTTCTTCGGAATGTGTTGCTCTTTTAGATTAAGTTTCATATTTGTGCTTCTTATTAAGGCTTGTGAGTGTGTGTGAAAACACATAATTATAACGTTATACAACAATAAGATATACGAAAGTGGAATGCTACTCAAAGACTACTTATATACGAATTGCTTATCTCAAAACCTTACTTTACAAGTATTGACATCTATAAGTAACTTAAGTATTAACAATCCTAATCTACGAGTAAAGTATAAAGTAATGTGATTGTTATTAATTGTCATCTGTTGTCTGAAGTGGCAAAAGAATAACATTTGAAGGAAAGATTTCCTTCCTAAGGTCTAAAAAATCTTTGTGGTTATTCAAATGTGGTCGATGTTGTTTGTGCTTGCTTGAATAGTTTGGACTTGAGATGTTTTATGACTTAACTATAACAAACCAAAGTTAACTATAAAACACATAAGAAAGTCTTTAGCATTATATTTAAAGTCTTGTAGACTAAAGTTAACTTTAAATTCATAGATGGACTTAAGGTATATTGCTTATGTTACTTGTACCTTGTGTACTTCATAATGTTTCTGTAAGAATACTTTTAAGAATGGTAACACTTCTATTTGAATAGTGGTTTCTTAATTTTATAATGGAATAGAATCATTTATCTTTTTAAAACTGAGTGGTTATGGTTTGTGGACAAGGAAATAATATTACTTAATTACTTATGGATTCAATATAGTGTTTTGGAATGTTTATAAACTTGTGGTTGAAGTAAAGGAATAGGTTTTATCTCATTACAAATTATTCTTGGAGATTTTATATTAGATAAGAATCCTTTTATAAAATAATTTACACTTATGGTTGAAGGATAATTCGATAAAATTGTATTTAAAATGTGTTAAACCATTTTGACTTCATATTATCAATATTCAAGACTAAAACCATTTATTAGACTTTAATTAGTTAATTTTAAAATATTAGCAAATTTTATTTACCCTTATATTAATTAATAACTCAGGAATTATGTTTAAATCCAAGTTATTAAGTTGTTTAATTTTTTTATTTACCTCAAAGGTAGAATATTATATTTTTAGCATGTAGGTATTATTTTTGTGATCATTTTGGTATATTACATTTATTTTTGTGATTTATAAATAATAAGATATGATTTTTATAATATTTATTATTTAATAATACATAATAAATATTGAGTAATATGCACCGGAGGTCCTAAAAGTTTGGACGAAACCGTATGCAGGTCCTAAAAGTTTCAAATTGTGCACTACAGGTCCTAATTCTCAGTTTGTTATGCACTACAGGTCCTAATTCTCAGTTAATTGTGCATTACAGGTCCTAATTCTTTGTTATAGCCCAGACTATAGTGCACATGGATATGAGAATTAGGACCTGCACTGCACACATTGAAACTTTTAGGACATGCATATAGTTTTGTCCAAACTTTTAAGACCTCTGGTGCATATTACTCATAAATATTTAATTAAGTGAAATAATAATGTATGATTATAATTTTAAAGTATTGTTTTTATTTTTCTAAGATTTTTGATATTTTATTTATATTTTTAATATTTACCAATATTAAAATATGAAATTTTAAAGTATTAATACTTATAAAATCTTTATTCAATAATAATTATTTAAATTGTTGACATAATAATGTTTGATAATAGTTTTAAGTTATAGATTTTATTTTTCTAAAAAATTTCATATATTACATGTATTTTTCTGAATGACAAAACTAAAGATATTAATTTTACAAGATTTAATTACTTTATTTAAATTTCTGAAATGTTTATATTTTAATTAATATTGTTTTATCAATTTACTAAACAGACACAGAACGTTTTTACACCTAAAATAAACCTACCCAAGGTCACTGACCAGTGGGCCAATGGCCACATCACACTCTCAGGTTAGTAAAAGCATTTGTTACCTACCCTATTTCTACTCACATGCCAATGGCCCTATACCACGTCACATGCCACAACAGTAAAGACCAGTCAAAGGACTGACCCGGTCAAGGGTGACCTCACCCTGACATCAGCGTGACCTCAGTAATGGAGGTCCTCACTGGTGACGCCCGTGAAGGGAATATGCCCGAGAGGCAATAATAAAGTGGTTATTATCGTATTCCTTATTTATGATAAATGTTTATTTTACATGTTATAATTGTATTAATACGGAAACGTTAATACATGTGTGTTTAATAAACAAAAAGGAAGTTCCTAGTTATGCCTCTCTTATAAACTAGCTCGTTGATTAACATGATGATCAAAGTTTCCTGATCATGGACATTGGATGTTGTTAATAACGAGGTCACAACACTAGTGTAATGATGTGATGAACATTCATCCGAAGTATAGCATTATGATCAAAGTCATTGAGTTTATATTGCTATAACAACTTACGAAGTGATCCTAATCCTTAGACCATGAGATCATGTCAATCACTAACACCGGAAGAGTTTCTCGATGACATCAAACGTCACACCGTAACTGGGTGATTATAAATATGGCTTCAGAACTACTAAAGTGTTATGTTGAGACCCATGGATCGAGAGTGGAATTTGTTCATCCCGATGAAGGATAGATATGCTCTGGGCCCTCTCGGTGATATCACATTGATTAGCTTGCAAGCAAGTGATTTGATCACTAGAATGTTATATCACGGGAACGAGAAAAGAGTGCATGTCGGTAACGAGATCAAACTAGGTATGGAGATACCGATGATCGAATCTCGGACATGTAATATATCGTGAAACAAAGGGATTAAGATACTAGCGTAAAAGGTTCACACGATCACGAAGTCATCGTTGAATGTGTGAGTCGATGGATCTCCGTGGTCCGCTATCGATTATTGATCGGAGAAGGGTCTCGATCATGTCCGCATTATTCGCGAACCGTAGGGTGACACACTTAAGGGATACTGACACCATTGAACAAATGATATGCCGGAAAAGAATAACAAGCACGAATTTATTTCACTAGATACCAAAGCGGGTTTTGGGTGAAATTGCGAAAGTGTTTCGCATGTGAAATGAAATACTAGCAAGGGGTTATATGTGAATGTTTGTCATTAAAGTAATTGACAAAATTCTGAATAAATAAAAGGAGTTTTATTTAATGAGAGTTTGCATTAAATTTGGTGGAAATTTAATGGGAATTTGAGTGGGTTTTTGAGTGGAGGGAATTGAAAGGCTTTTGTGTGAGTGGAGTGTCCACCCACATGAATGAAAGGAGAGGAGGGGCAGCCCCATGGCTGGGCGCATGGCCCCTTGGGTGCCCCCCTCTCCCTATAAAAGGAGCCCCCTCCCTCTCACTCACTCACACCTCCTCGCGAAGGATCTCTCTCCCCCGTTTAGAATTCCCCATGGTCTCGGATCAGCGAGATACATGTTCCGGTGGCTTTTTACGGAAGGATTTGTTGCTTCCGCTGCCGCTGGAGCGAGGCGCTGGAGGTTGTCGGGTACCGTGACGTGTGTGCGATCACGGATGCACCACTGCTTTGAGGTGCTGGACTTGATCGTGCTGGACCGGCTAGACCAGATGGACTTCATCACGATCTTGAGATCGGCAAGCATTCGTCTACATCATCCACAAGTACAACCTCGTTAACACTATTCGGTCTTCGAGGGTATGTATTCTATGGATGTATATCCACCCGTTGGTTGTATCTAGTAGATAGATCTTGGTACATAGATGTTCCCATCGTAAAATTTTTTTTGTTTTCTATGCTGCGAACCCTACAGTGGTATCAGAGCCAGATCTATGCGTAGATGCTTTGCACGGGTAGTACACATATGAGTATGTGGGCGATGATGATCATTTTATTTCTTCTTTGTTGTACTTTGGATATTGGTGGCATAGTGGGATGAAGCGGCCCGGACAAACTTTACATGTCCTCGCACATGAGACCTGTTCCACGCTTGACATGCAACTAGTTTTGCATAAGTGGCTAGCGGGTGTCTGTCTCTCCTACTATAGTCAATATCTAATTTGCAACGAGTTGTCAACAATTTGGTTATCGTCGTTGTGGTTCATGTTCGTAGGTAAGAACGGTTCTATCTTCGAAAGCCCTAAACCACGTAAAATTTGCAATGGATAAATTAGAGGCGTCTAGTTTAGATTGTTGTTGGGCTAGTGTTATGATATGGTGATGTTGTAAGTAAAAGTATAAGATGATACTCTTACAGTATACATAACGTGTAAACTACATAGACCTTGGATTTACACATAAAGGTATGATAGTGATCATACCACGATGCACATGATGGAGATCATATGCGGGAACCATATCTTTTCACTTACAAACATGTGATGTTTGATTGCATCTTATATTGCTTGTTTGGCGTTTTATTAGCATAATAAGATGATCCCTCATTTAGATATCAAGATAAAAGTGTGTTCTTCCTTAAGTATGCACCGACAATGTTTCGTCGCTTCAAGACATCACGTGATGATCGGGTGTACTTGAATCCACGAGCATATCTCGGGTGTAAGACAGTTACACACGCGAATACTAAGGTTCTTACTTGGCGAGCCTAGCATGTACAGACATGGCCTCGGAACACGGACCGAAAGGTTAAGCATGAGTCATATAGTAGATATGATGCCCATTTGATGCTCGCCTTTGAAGCTACACCGACTCACGTGATGATCGGACTTGGTGTAGTGGATTTGGTTCATGTAATCACCAAAAAGACATGAGGGATGTCGTTTTTGAGTGGGAGTTCATTTCTAATTTGGATTAGTAGAACTCAATTTATCATAAATTAAATCAAAGTGAATTTGCATAATTTGCTGTAGTCATTGGCATTCGTTCACCACCTTATGCATAGTTGTAATTGAGATAATAGAGCTATAGAATTCTGGATATATACTTTACGAACTGGTATCGTATTGTGTTGAGTGTCAATCTAAAGTTTAAAGTCCTATTGCAAACTTTCAGCAAAATTCTATTTACTCCGTGAAATTTAATAATTGGTATTAAATCGAGAGTAACAATTCCAGTGTTAGTATCTTAAGTATCATGTTTGCCTCTATGATTCTTGATTGTTTTAATATCAAGTTTATCTAGGAGCTGAAAGAATTGTTTCAGAAACCATCATGTGTGGCAGATATAACGATATCTGAAACAATGTTGTGGTTGCAATATGATAGAGTATAATATGTGTTCTCATATTGGATGAGAATTTACAAAGGTTGGAGATGCTAGACATCCTAATCATCCAAAAGGGTTTTGGAAAGTAACGTTATACTCACGATTCATCTTTATAAGCTACAATAGCTTGATCATGAAAGTCGTCATGATAAGGATGAATAGAAGATGTATGTAAAGTGTTTACTACACTAAAAGATTACTAAAGAATGGATTTTGAAAGAACGCCGATCATTTGATGATGGTGATCTACTTCAAAGTGCAAGTCCAAAGGTATTATTATTTGAATATACACGCTTTGGACTATGTGTCATGTATATGGCGCCACTTTTGATGTTGATAGATTCTTTTAAAAGGAAAAGGAAATGCTGAAAGAGAATCTATAAAATATATTTGGCAGAAAAGAATAGATTGGAAATATCCAATTTAGGTATATGGGCGATATACATGTTATGGTTGTATTCTTTGCTTGTTAAACAATGTGGTTCTTGGGTATTGGATACCGAATTGGTTGGTATGAAATTTCATACAGAACGACGCAATTCATGAACCACAATGGCCTAAGTAACTAGCAAGAGATTATGTGATGATGTTCATCGAAAACAAACAAACCGTTGTTTGTATTTCTCGTTGACATCAAAGCTTGACTTCAAGATTTGTTTTAATAATTGTTATTTGAATCAGGTATTATGAGAACAAAGGTTGTTCAAATAATTACCGTATTCCATATAAGATGGATGATTTACAAATCTAGTTGGAGAAATCACATCCATAAAACCTAATGCTAAAATGTCGCAAGACAAATGATTGAAAGATCACTTACGAAGTGACATCGCCGTTTAAATTATATTGGAGAAAACATGAAGAATCTCCATATTCATGGATTTTTGGAGTCTTTGATTTGATCAAGTGACGCTTGTGGGACTTTCCTTGGGATAATTAAAAACTTCGTTCAAAGGCCAAAGAAGAACGAACGACTAAAATATTGCAATTTATACATATCGATGTATGTAGTCCATTATTTATAGTCGTAAGCAATGGGTTTCAACTTCATATACTTTCTCCGGAAATTTGAGTGAATGTTCACTTAATGAGAATGAAGTATGAAATATTTGAAAATGGTTCAAAGACTTTCAAGATGAAGTGAAAATCATTGTAACAAGAAAATAAATGGTTTATGATTTTATCATAAGGGATTTATTTGAGTTATAGGTGTAACAAGAAAATAAATGAATTATGATTTTATCATAAAGGGATTTATTTGAGTTGCAAGTTTAGCAAAACACCTAGATTTACATCTCCCGAAACACCATAGGAGTATGGAGTGTTTGAGATTTGTAATGAAACCTTGTTTGACATGGTTGGATCAAAGGTGTTATTTATAAAACTGCCATTATGTTTTAAAAGATTAAAAGCTTTAGAGACTACCGCTTTTACACTGAAAAGAGCTCCATCTAGATCCGTTGAAATGACACCATGGAAGTTATGGTTTGGGGTAAAACCCAAGTTGTCATTTCTTAAATTTTGGTATGCTAAACATAAGTAAGATGTTTACAACCGAAGTCGGATGAGCATGTCTTTGTAGGTTATTTCAAATAACAATTGGTTATTCTTTCATAACACCAAGGACAAAAGGGTTTGTCGCTTGAAACGTGAAGTTTCTTGGAGAAGGAATTTTTCGTAAAAGTTAAGTGGGAGGACAATAGAACTTTGATAAGGTTAACGAACCTTAGCTATATGTGCTGAGTTGCGCATCGCCGGAAATCGTTCCGAAGGCTGCCATAATGCTCATAGCTTATGTGCCTCAAAGGTCGTGGTCACGAAGATCTAAGTTCCTATTGAACCAAGTAGGTCGGTTAAACAATCAAATGCTAAGATTTGAGAGTAAATCATTATTATTTGACAATGATGAACCGAATACATACAAAGAAGCGATGATGGGCCCTGACTCCGTCAAATGGCTTGAAGCCATAAAATCCGTGATAAGTCCATACACGATAAATCAAGTTTTGAACTTGGAAGACCCTCCGGAAAGGTGTAAAAACCTATCGGTCGTATTTGGATCTATAAAGAAACAGACATGGATGTTTCACATCTATGAAATACTCGACATGTCGTAAAGTATTTTATGACAATGTTCAAGGAGTTGACTGTGACAAGATTTGATCTTTTATAGCGATATTTAGTCTGGACGGATTAAAGTAGCAACCACTACATATAATTTGGTATATGGTAGATGAATAAACAAAACAAAGTTCTTCTAATAGAATGGTTACCTAGGACGTGTACATGACACGGTCCAAAGGATTTTGTTAAATTCAAAGGATGCTAAAAGGGCGTGCAAACTTTAATGGTTGAAGTAAGCATCGCGGAGTTGGAATCTTCACCGTGATGAAAAAGAGTTTTTATCAGGCGACAATGAAGATGCTTGCATTTGCAAGAAATTAAGTGGGAGCGCTGAGACATATTTCTAATACATTTTGTGGAGGACATCTTGTTGATTGGAAATGATGTATCTTTTATTGAAAAAGGTTAAGAATTTCATTTCGATGAAATACTTAGGCAAAACCCAAATATTTAGCATGAATGTCTATAATGGATAGACTGTGACGCTAATATGGTTGTGCCAAACATATATATATGAGATATTGAACGAGTTCAATATAGAAACAACAAGAAACGGTTCTTGTCGCATGGAAAAGGAATTTAATCAAGATTCAAGTGTATCGACACTTGATAAGTGAAACAAGATTCAAGTGCTTAGACACTTGATGAGTGAAATCACGAGAATGTTTTGATCAATCATACCATGATATATACACATCCAAATATGTCCTATGCTCTAAGTGTTATGAGCATATACCAGAATGAATCATAAAATGATCATTGGACTATAGTAAGGATATTCTTATGGTCTTTTGGAAGAACTAAGAATATATTTGTGTAGAGGTGACAAACAATTACAAATAGTTCATTGTAAAGCGTTACATTGATACTAGTTTTGCACAAGATACAAATTAAGTTTAACTCAATTTAAACTATGGGTGGCACAATGTAATGGAAAGGAGATTCCATGATGGATTTGGATGAAATCCATAGTTAATACATTGTGACGAATACTACAACAAAAAGGCTAAGTATATGACTGCTATAGTAGCAGCAAAGGAGGGAATTTGTGTCAAGTAGTTTGTTATCAAACTAAGGTGTGGTTCGCAACGGGCTAACACTAAAGATATATTGTATGACAATAGTATCGACGTGTTTTAAACCCCAAGGAACTAAAGGTCTCACCGAAAGACCAAATTTATTCAATGCCATCTCATTGGAGAATGAGTGATGCGTGAAGACGCAAAGACATACAAATACACACGGACCTGAAAGTGTCAGATCTGTAGATTATGTTAACCACTTGCAGTTGCGTATTTGGAACACCAGAAAGCCATAGGTGTTCAATACGCAAATTTTTCAAACTAGATTATTGTCTCTAGTGCAAGTGGGAGACTGAAGGGAATATGCCCGAGAGGCAATAATAAAGTGGTTATTATCGTATTCCTTATTTATGACAAATGTTTATTTTACATGCTATAATTGTATTAATACGGAAACGTTAATACATGTGTGTTTAATAAACAAAAAGGAAGTTCCTAGTTATGCCTCTCTTATAAACTAGCTCGTTGATTAACATGATGATCAAAGTTTCCTGATCATGGACATTGGATGTTGTTAATAACGAGGTCACAACATTAGTGTAATGATGTGATGAACATTCATCCGAAGTATAGCATTACGATCAAAGTCATTGAGTTTATATTGCTATAACAACTTACGAAGTGATCCTAATCCTTAGACCATGAGATCATGTCAATCACTAACACCGGAAGAGTTTCTCGATGACATCAAACGTCACACCGTGAATCGGGTGATTATAAATATGGCTTCGAACTACTAAAGTGTTATGTTGAGACCCATGGATCGAGTGGAATTTGTTCATCCCGATGATGGATAGATATGCTCTGGGCCCTCTCGGTGATATCACATTGATTAGCTTGCAAGCAAGTGATTTGATCACTAGAATGTTATATCAGGAGCGATAAAGAGTGCATGTCGATAACGAGATCAAACTAGGTATGGAGATACCGATGATCGAATCTCGGACATGTAATATATCGTGAAACAAAGGGATTAAGATACTAGCGTAAAGGTTCACACGATCACGAAGTCATCGTTGAATGTGTGGGAGTCGAGATGGATCTCCGTGTCCCGCCATCGATTATTGATCGGAGAAGGGTCTCGATCATGTCCGCATTATTCATGAACCGTAGGGTGACACATAAGGGATACCGACACCATTGAAGCAAATGATATGCCAGAAAGAATAACAAGCACAGAATTTATTTCACTAGATACCAAAGCGGGTTTTTGGGTGAAATTATGAAAGTGTTTACGCATGTGAAATGAAATACTAGCAAGGGGTTATATGTGAATGTTTGTCATTAAAGTAATTGACAAAATTCTGAATAAATAAAAGGAGTTTTATTTAATGAGAGTTTGCATTAAATTTGGTGGAAATTTAATGGGAATTTGAGTGGGTTTTTGAGTGGAGGGAATTGAAAGGCTTTTGTGTGAGTGGAGTGTCCACCCACATGAATGAAAGGAGAGGAGGGGGCAGCCCCATGGCTGGGCGCATGGCCCCTTGGGTGCCCCCTCTCCCTATAAAAGGAGCCCCCCTCCCTCTCTCTCACTCACACCTCCTCGCGAAGGATCTCTCTCCCCCTTTTAGAATTCCCCCATGGTCTCGGATCAGCGAGATACATGTTCCCGTTGGCTTTTTCTGGAAGGATTTGTTGCTTCCGCTGCTTCGCTGGAGCGAGGGCGCGGAGGTTGTCGGGGTACCCATACGTGTGTGCGATCACAGATGCACCACTACTTTGAGGTGCTGGACTTGATCGTGCTGGACCGGCTGGACCAGATGGACTTCATCACGATCTTGAGATCGGCAAGCGTTCGTCTACATCATCCACGAGTACAACCTCGTTAACGCTATTCGGTCTTCGAGGGTATGTATTCTATGTATGTATATCCACCCGTTGCTTGTATCTAGTAGATAGATCTTGGTACATAGATGTTCCCATCGTAGGAATTTTTTTGTTTTCTATGCTGCGAACCCTACATCCCGAGCCAGCGACTAGAGGCGCGCGGGCTCGTGAGGATGGTCGTGTTCGAACGAGGAATTCTAGGCGAACCTATTGGGGGCAGAGCCGCTCCTATTGTCATCAAGCAGCGCCTGACGGTGTGAACGGCGTCGAGAGAAGAAACGCGATGAGAGCAAACGAACAAACGAGGAGGAGATTGAGAAGGTATGTGAGCACAGGTAGCTCACCGTGAAGCTGAAGGGCACGACGACGTCCCCGGAGGAGCTCTGTGGAAGTGGCAATCGACGATTGAAGAAGATGACCGGAGACGGGGATGACATGTTGATTGAGTCAACTGGGAACTCTCCGGCTTTAGTGACCTGGCCAGGGAGAACGAGGGCAACGAGGTGAGTCCAACGACACCCTTAGGGAGGCCAGGGGCTCGGGAACAACGGCGATGAGCAACTCCAGCGAGGCTCGGTTTTCGGTCAGAGAGGAAGTTGGGGAGGATAAGAGGATAAGTCTCTACAGCGTGGCGGTGGCCTTCTTATAGGCAACGAACAACGGCCGCGTGGATCTTGGCGACACTTGCATGCGTGACGGCGATAGGAAGAAGCAAGGAAATAGGGATCGAAGGGGTATGTAGGTATGGAATTCGAGCCGAGCCGAGCCAACTTGGCTCGACTCGCTAAAGCTCGTTCAACTAACGAGTTAGCTCGACTCGGCTCGTTTACAGAACGAGCTCATATTTGAAACTCGGCTCGACTTGGTAAACTCATGAGTAGCTCGCGAGCGGCTTGTTTAGATTGTTATAAGTTATGAATATGAGCACATATAAGAAAAACTAGTAATTATTCTACTAATTTGAAACTAGAATAACAATAGTACTTTCATAATAACACGAAGTAAGATCAATAAAAATATAGTAGCTCTACACCATTACAGGTTCAAGGAACATTCATATTAGGACACTTATCTATAAAAAAATTCAAACTCTATATTTGAACGAGCTAAATGAGTAGCTCGCGAGTAGCTCATTTAGCTTGGGTGAACAAACAAGCTCAAATAAAAAACTTGGCTCGACTCGTTAGACACCGAGTTAGAGCCGAGTCGAGCTGTATCACGAGTTACTCATTTAGCTCGCGAGTTTCAAGTTATAATTTCAGCCCTAGGGGTATGCGGGCCGGTCGTGGGCTAGGTGGGCCGTAGGGAAGAGGAAGAGGAAGTTGGCGGCTGTTGCTTGTGGGCGATGGATAAGAGAGAGGAAGATGGGCCATGGGCCAGAATTGAAAGCTGCCTCTACTTCTTTTATTTTTTTCTTGTTCTCACTTTTTTATATTTTCTGTTTTGCTTTTAGGTTTGAATATTACACATTTGATTGAGATTTCTTTATAGAATTTATTTTCTATATAATTGCAGTATATAAAAATGTATTTCAAATTCTGGTATGAATTTAGTATTTTGATAGCATACTTTATTTATTATTTTCTAACTTTATAATTATAGAGATATTCTTTTATTAAATAGAATAAGTAGAATTTAGGGGTTTTAGGATTTGTTTAAGATCTTAAAAATTAACTATAACATTATTTTACTTTTATTTGGAGTAAAGAAGTTTTAAAATGTTTAGTAATAGTCATAGGGTTTATTTTTATGTATTTAATCACATAGTAAAATATAGGGTGGTTTATAATTATTGTATCCCCACTTATTCCATGCTCATATGGAATGAGTGGTTAGAGAAATGAATCAAGGAATTTGCATAACGAATATAGATTGAATATTTATGAGGTGTTGATGATAAAGCTCATTAATAAATTTAGAGTTCTGTATTGTAATTGCTTACCCTAGGTTTTAGGGTATTTACTTTATTTATATTCTTTTGTTAATGTGAATAAAGGTTAATGACTAAACATATTATCTTTATCTTTGTGATCTTTAATGATATCACCCTTTAAAACAGAAAGTTATCTTCTGGAATGTCATATGGAAAAGAATTGATAAATATAACTCCTAAGCACATATGGTTATGATAATTAGAAATGACAGAGATGTGCTTAAGTGATTTGCTATAGGTAAATATTCCTATAAGCCATTGTAGAAATAAGATGATAGATCAATCATAGAAAGTGGATATTATGTTTGGTTAAAGATTTAGGGTTTAGGGTTTACCAAGAATTCCTATCTTCCATAATTCACAATCCTGGACTCCTAATTAAGGAATTCCTTTCCTAGATATTTTACTTCTTCCTATCCATCATCATGTGTTAACATGATGAGCTTTACTTCACAAGATTAATATTATCAACACTTCCTCTTTACTCATCACCAACATTACTCTAGTAGAGGTATATATCAAACTACTCTCCTCAAAATCTTATTATCCTTTAAGAGGAATAACACTACTTCAATAACTCCATTCTACCCTAGCTTTAGCTTAATCATACTATCTTATATTTGCTTAACTCCAGTATCTTATATTCAAACTTCACATCATATCCTGGTGACTTATCATGGCTAACCTAGAATAACATATCTATACTAGGGTTCAATCATGTTCTATCCACCAATGTCACTTATACATGATATAAGCATTCAATCTTGGTGACTAAAGCTTGATCATCCCCTTCCTTTGATCTTTTATAGTTTAGGTTTCCAGTTGGCTAATCAAGACTTCATCAATACAACATTACAGTTGTATTGAAATTATCTTCTTAGTATCTCTATTGGATTGAGGAATGTTATTTATGGACTATGCTTACTTAATCCAATAGGATTACTCCTTGGTATCTATCTTCAGGATTCATCCTTATAATCTTCTTTCTCACCATACAATTATAGGCTCCATATAACTCTTCTATCATTCCAGGAGTGAGTTAACTCCATCAATTATCACATTGATCTTATTCTCTTCCAACTCTCCCATCCTATAAATGATATCCAAATCTAGCATTACTATTTACCCATTCTTAGTTGTTTCTTTATAGGCACTTAAGTGAATGCTATGATATGGTCAAGAGTTGATAGATCAAGAATTGATAGTTTAAGAATTTGTGAATCAATAGTTAATTACTCAACATTGATGAACAACAGATATTAAGATAAGGTTCATTAGAGATGATAAATATTGATATGGAAAGAAAGATATATGGTGAATGATCTTGACTTCGTTTCTTTCCTACTTAATCTCACTAAAGATTTAAGGTTAGGTATTACCATGATACCCATGGTATAAGTAGATGAGAACAAGATAGATCAGAATTAGTTATTACATTCTTATTACTTAAGTCATGTTTATAACTTGGTATTCATGAGTGTGTAATGAATACTAGGATATGATTACTTAAGGATCAAATATTAACTATTAAATAATGTATTAGGGTTTAAGCTTAATTACATTCGATCTACCCTTAGATCAAATCTCCCTTACGCAAAATAAGGTTTTAGCAAAGGTCATATTGAAACTTATCGCAGTCAACTTGATGATCTACTTCAATTCCATCAAGTTGAGAGAAGTTTCAATCACTTTGATAAGTTTTGTTCAAAAGCACGAAAATTATTCAGATTTTCTATGCATCAATGCAATGCACACATCTGTGTTCAGCTTATTTCTAAGCTCTAATGCTGGGATGTTACAAAACCAGACCCACTTCATGCCGATTCGGCAGACATTTGTCCTTTTTACCCGGGATGGACGGAAAGGTTTGAGATGTCCCGGTTGGGAGATAGTCCATGTAAGGTGGTCTAGTATTTTAGAAAAATGGGACGGTAGCATTCACAAACTATGCCGCGATTCAGCACATAACATCGGTCATTTGGACCAAAAGCCATGAAACCTCGAACATGATATGTCAGGCTGAGGTGGGCAGCCTATAAATAGAGGGAAAGACCTATAAATAGAGGGAAAGGGTTCACCTTTAGTCCTTGTTGGATGGATTTAGGCAGGCTGGGCCAGGCAGCACTAATGATAGGGGTGAGTGTCGACATTATGTCGTGCGACTTGTACCTTGTCCCGGATGGTGTCACTAACCGGGACTAAAGATGAACCTTTAGTCCCGGTTGGAGACACCAACCGGGACAAAACACGAGTCAGCACTAAT
Organism: Avena insularis; assembly: GCA_023614405.1. Lineage (NCBI taxonomy): Eukaryota > Viridiplantae > Streptophyta > Magnoliopsida > Poales > Poaceae > Avena > Avena insularis. The sequence continues at coordinate 445,464,396 of CM042685.1, forward strand.
AATAGGGGTGAGTGTCGAAATTATGTCGTGGGTGTCGACACTATGCCGAGCTGCTTGTACTATAAATAGGCATCCTTGTGAGTCCAGTCCTCCAGCCATATTGAGGCATCTCCAAGATGGTTTTCGAGAGCAGGGACACCACTATGACCAGTTTCAGGGAGATGCCGCCGGATCCCAATCCTCCGGCATCTCCAAGAAACTGGTCATAGCCTAATATGTGAAATTAGTTAGCTCCCAGGCATATTGATCTAGTTAGAGAAGTTACAAGTTGCAAGATGGTGTGCTAGAGCAGGGACACCACTACAGCCAGTTTGAGGGAGATGTCGTCGGAGCCCAGTCCTCCGGCATCTCCAACAAGCTGGTCATAGAGGCACTCCCTAATATGTGACCACGCGTGTTTGGAGATCAGATCTTAATGGTAAGTACGAATCGAGACAACTTCTTCATAGTCTGGGAAAGTCGTTCTACGAATCGGGACTAAAGGCCCCCTTTAGTCCCGGTCCAACCACAAAATGGGACTAACACTCAAGACATTTATTAATATTAAAAACCGAGACTACAAAATCGGGACTAAAGGTCCCCCCTATATATATTCCCGGTCAAGCCATAAACCGGGACCAACACTCAATACATTTATTAAACTTGGAAAATTGCAAACATCATAAAATATCCTTCACAAAATGAGCTATCATGTCTCATGGCATTTAGGTTCACAATATGCAGCCGACCGGCCAGACATGAACTAGAGGTACACAATATGAGCATGAACTTCTTGGCGTATGTCCTTCCTTATGATCGTTTCAGACGTAACCATGGAGCATCTTCTTTACTTAACGGAATGCTTGGGTCAGTTTTCACTGTGAAGGGCAGAATTTTATCAAACTTATTATAATCTTCTGACATGTCTGTCTTGTCCTCGATTCCCACGATGTTTCTTTTCCCTAAAAGAACTATGTGACGCTTTGGCTCATCATATGATGTATTCGTTTGCATATTTTTTTTCTTTTTTCGGTCTGGAGGACATGTCCTTCACATAGAAAACCTGAGACACATCCTTGGCTAGGACGAATGGTTCATCTCTATAACCAAGATTGTTGAGATCCACTGTTGTCATTCCGTACAACTGGTCTATCTTTACCCCTTCCCCATCCAGGTTGACCCATTTGCAGTGAAACAAAGGTACCTTAAAAGAGACTCCATAGTCAAGTTCCCATATCTCCTCTATGTAACCATAGTATGTGTCCTTTTGCCCATTCTTGTCTGTTGCATCAAAGCGGACACCACTGTTTTGGTTGGTGCTCTTTTTATCTTGGGCGATCGTGTAGAATGTATTCCCATTTATTTCGTACCCTTGGAAATTCAATATAGTAGAAGATGTGATAGGGCAAAGGTGTCCGATCTTTCGATGAGATGATGATAATCGATTTGGTGGAGTTCGGGCTTGATGATCTGACTACACGTGCGAGCACGAGCGCCAATGCAATCGCTAGGCCAATCTCCTGGAGGTTACCGATCCTGCGGGAACACGATCAACCTGACTAGCGAGGGTCTTAATTCCTACCTGAAATCGAGAACAAGTAAGAACCAATATTGCAATCGAGATATTGCGGATTAAGATGAAAGCTTTATTGAAAAGGTGGGATCCTGAATAGGTGCGAAGTACAAGAGGCCTCTGCGACGCTCGAGCCTTGGCGAAGTTTCTATGATGGCTAACTTAATGTCTAAACAAAATCCGAGTCTAGGGGGACGGCTATGGGGAGTATTTAAGGGCGAAAAGGTGGGGTTTCGGCCATCCATGGAAGTGGTGGCCGAATCCAACCCTAAAAGTCCTTTTCCCCTCAAATACGGACTCTAAAAAGTGGCTAATTAAAATCCTGCGAAAATTACATGGGCCTGGCCCAAAATAAAGGTGTCGCAGCACCATATTAAGCTATGGACGAATTCGTAAAGTATTGATCTTGAATATTTCGTCCAAGCCTTCTTTCTTCATTATGGTGGCCTCAAAGTTCTGAAATCTTCATCCGTGGCCTTCTCTTGGATCATCACATGCTTGCTGCCATCTCCATGCATGGCCATGCTCCAATGCTTGTCCCTCTCATCCATGCTTGGTCCATCATTCCTAAGAGTAAGAAATACATCTGATTTAGGCAGCATCATATTCTCATGTGTGTGAGGAATAGTTCCAAGAAATGAAAGTACCTGATAGTTAAGTTGTTTGGCACGAGATCTTGTGATGGGTCCTTGTATGTGTGTTGCTGTAGGTACAACGGTTGTATCAATAGAAGGGATGTCCACATCATGCTCCCCTTCTTGAATTGAAGTCGTCCTCGACGCAATCTCATCTTCCTCACCAAAGTAAGGCTTCAAATTTGCAATGTTAAACGTAGGACTAACTGCATACCAAAGTCTGCAGGCAACTCAAGTTTATATGCATTATCATTTATTTTCTCTAACACCTTAAAGGGACCAGCAGCACGTGGCATTAACTTAGACTTGCGTAAATCGGGAAAACAATCTTTACGCAAATGTAACCAAACAAGATCGCCAACATCAAACACAACATGCTTTCTCCCTTTATCCCCAACAAGTTTATACTTAGCATTCATGTGTTCAATGTTATCTTTAGTAGTCTTATGCAAGTTTAATATCATTTCAGCACGTTGTGTAGCATCCAAATTATGTTGCCAAGAAGGTAAAGGCAATAAATCAATAGGTGCACGAGGAACAAAACCATACACAATCTCAAATGGGCACATCTTTGTGGTAGAATGCAGTGAACGATTATAAGCAAATTCTATATGAGGTAACACTCTTCCCACAATTTTAAGTTCTTCTTTAAAATAGCCCGCAACATAGTAGACAAAGTTCTATTTACTACTTCAGTTTGACCATCAGTTTGGGGATGACATGTAGTACTAAAGAGCAATTTAGTCCCCAACTTAGCCCATAAACATCTCCAAAAGTGGCTAAGAAATTTAGTATCACGATCAGAGACAATAGTATTTGGCACACCATGCAAATGAACAATTTCACGAAAGAACAAATCAGCAATATGCAAAGATCATCCGTTTATGACAAGGAATAAAGTGTGCCATCTTAGAAAACCGATCCACAACAACAAAAATACTATCCCTCCCCTTCTGTGTTCGTGGCAATCCCAAAACAAAGTCCATAGAAATATCCTCCCAAGGAACACTAGGAACAGGAAGAGGCATATATAAACCATGTGGATTAAGGCGAGACTTAGCTTTTTGACAAGTAGTGCAGCGTGCCACAAATCTCTCAACATCTCGACGCATACGTGGCCAAAAGAAGTGTGCAGCAAGAACATCCTCCGTCTTCTTGACACCAAAGTGTCCCATCAATCCTCCTCCATGCGCCTCCTGTAACAACAAAAAACAAACAGAACTATCTGGAATGCATAGTTTGTTAGCACGGAACACAAATCCATCATTGAAGACGAACTTGTTCCAAGTTCTACCATCTCTACAATTCTGCAACACATCTTTAAATTCAGCATCATGCACATATTGTTCCTTAATAGTTTCCAATCCAAATATTTTGAAGTTAAGTTGAGATAACAAAGCATAACGGCGCGACAAAGCATCAGCAATAATATTATCTTTACCCTTTTTGTGTTTGATAACATAAGGAAAAGACTCAATAAATTCAACCCACTTTGCATGACGACGATTCAACTTAGCTTGACTACGAATATGCTTCAAAGATTCATGATCAGAATGTATAACAAATTCTTTAGGCCATAGATAATGTTGCCAAGTTTCTAATGTCCGAACCAACGCATATAATTCTTTATCATAAGTAGAATAGTTCAGACTAGACCCACTCAATTTCTCACTAAAATATGCAACAGGTTTTCCCTCTTGTAATAACACCCCTCCCAAACCAATTCCACTAGCATCACATTCAAGCTCAAAAGTCTTAGTAAAATCAGGAAGTTGGAGTAAGGGAGCATGTGTTAGCTTATCTTTCAATATGACGAAGGCCTGTTGTTGTGCATCGCCCCAAACAAAGGGCACATCCTTCTTGGTAAGCTCATTCAGCGGCGCGGCAATTGATCCAAAGTATTTGACAAAGCACCTATAAAAACCAGCGAGGCGAAGAAAACTCCTCACTTGTGTGACCGTCTTGGGCTGCGGCCAATTCTCAATAGCTTCAATCTTGGCTGGATCCACTTCAATACCCTGTGATGTAACAACATAGCCAAGAAACGCAACTCGATTGGTGCAAAAGGTGCACTTCTCAAGGTTACCAAACAAACGTGCATCACGTAAAGCATTGAAAACAGCACGTAAATGGTCCAAATGATCCTCTAAAGATTTGCTATAAATCAGAATATCATCAAAGTAGACTACCACAAAACGTCCAATGAAAGCACGTAAAACTTCGTTCATTAATCTCATGAAAGTGCTAGGTGCATTAGTTAAACCAAACGGCATTACTAACCACTCATATAAACCGAACTTAGTTTTAAATGTTGTTTTCCATTCATCTCCTAATTTCATACGAATCTGGTGGTAACCACTACGCAAATCAACTTTAGAAAACATGGTAGAGCCACTCAATTCATCAAGCATGTCATCTAAACGTGGAATAGGATGACGATATGGAATAGTAATATTATTGATAGCTCTACAATCAGTACACATGCGCGAAGAACCATCTTTCTTAGGTACCAAAATAATAGGAACAAAGACAGGCTAAGGGACTCACGAATATGATCTCTGTCGAGTAGTTCCTGAATTTGGTGTTGTATCTCCTTTGTCTCCTCTGGATTGGTTCTATATGGCACGCGGTTGGGTAACGTGGCACCAGGAAGTAGATCAATTTGGTGCTCAATTCCTCTAATAGGAGGTAGTCCTGGTGGCAACTCAGCGGGAAAGACGTCCTCATATTCCTGCAAAAGGTTAGCAATAGCGGGTGGCAAAGAAGGAGGCATATCCTCAAATGAAAACAAAACCTCTTTGCAGACAATTGCATAACATTGAGTATTGTTTACATCTAGTTCAGCAATATCAATTTTATTTGCAAGCATACATGGACTCTTCAAACGAATTTCAGTAGCATGTGTAGAATCAGATTTAGTGTTCTTTGGTGGTATAAAATCTGCAGCAACAATCTGATTCTCACTTTTATTTTTCTCCTCAATTTTAGCTCTACTAGCTCTAGCAAGATCATCTTTTAAAATCTGTTCGGGAGTCATAGGTTTTAGACCAATTTTCTTTCCATCATGCATAAGAGAATAGTGATTAGTTTTGCCATTCTGAACAGATTCTCTATCAAATTGCCATGGTCTACCAAGTAACAAAGAACAAGCTTGCATAGGTACAACATCACAATCAACAAAATCAGAATATGTTCCAATAGTAAAATGCACGCGTGCCGTTCTTGTTATCTTGATCTTGCGAGAACTCTCAAACCATTGGATGTAATATGAATGTGGGCGTTGTCTTGTTGGAAGCGCAAGCTTCTCTACCATGTCAACACTAGCCAGATTATTACAACTCCCTCCATCAATGATAATCTGTATAGCTCTATCCTTGACAACACCACGTGTTTGGAACAGGTTGTGGCGTTGATCTTGCTCAGATTTACTCAATTGCACACTCAACACACGTTGTGTAATTAAGCTCTTGTATTGATCAACAGCTTCAGCTCCCATTACCTCTGTCTCTTCATCAGCATCAGAATTGTCTCCATTTCGAGCAGAAATAAGGGCTAGTGTATCTTCATCAAAGTCACTCGCTGAATCGTATTGACCATCTTCTCGCACCATCATCACACGTTGTGTTGTGCACTGTCTCTCAATATGACCAAAACCCCAGCACTTGCGGCATTGTATATCCTTTGTCTTACCCGTGGAAGCCATAGAAGATGCACTACGAGCAGGAGCATTGGATGATGGTGGAGGAGCAGCTGGAAATCTTGTGGTGGCCTTGGATGTGGTAGTAGCTGGTGGCGAATCACGAGGAGGCGCTGATTGTCGGGATGTCCAAGTGGATGTGCGACTTGCAGAATTATTAGTCCTCCTCCATGGTGTTTGGTGATCCTGCACTTCACGTTCAGCTTTGCAAGCAAGATGAAACAAACAAGTGATAGAATTATATTCCTTATAATCTAAGATGTGCTGAATGTCCTTGTTTAATCCACCAAAGAAACGTGCAAGCATTTGTTCATTAGATTCAACAAGACCACACCGAACCATCCCCGTTTGCAATTCCTGATAATACTCTTCTACAGAATTTTTCCCTTGCTCTAAACGTGTCAGATTCTTTAGTAAATCACGTTGATAAGTGGGAGGTACAAAACGAACACGCATAGCAGTTTTTAAAGCAGTCCAAGTACTAGGAATAGTAGTAGGATTTAAACGACAATACTCAGACCACCAAAGGGAAGAAAATTTAGTAAATTCACATGTAGCAAAGACTAACACGCATATTCTCGGGATATTTTAAGCATGCAAACGCTGTTCTACTTCCATCTCCCATGTAAGATATGCATCGATTATATTTACCCTCAAAAGATGGAATATTTAATTTAAGCTTTGCAAAATGATCATCATCACGCATCGGTGGTCGAGCGTTCAGTAGTAATGTCGGGACGGCCAGCGGTACTGTGGAGGTTGTTCAACCTCCTCGTCAAACAGATCGTCGTCGTCGGGTCGTAGTAGTACCACCGTCGTCTCCCCAATGTCGCAGCGAAGAGCATGGTAAGTCCGAGGTGCGTCAACCGCAGCGGTAGCCGTCAAGTGCGGCGGCAGTCCCACCTAGGATCGGAATGCGTATCTAATGGAGTGTGGGTGCGGTGCGAAAGGGCAATCTGTTCAAAAGCTCCTTGAACCGAACGACAAGCTTGGCGTTGAAGGATTTCTCGAGTCCATCGATCTTGTCCATGGCGTTGGTGAGCTTGGTGTCAAACTCCCTAGGCGTATCCACGTCTTCAGCGGCCGACCAAGAGCGCGGAGAAGTGGGCATGTAGTTCTTCGTTCGTCATTGTTGCAGGGTTCCGCGAAGTATCTGTCATGGTTAGTCCTTAAAAAGCACAGGTATATACTACGGAAATATGGTGGAAGGCACGCGTAATCCGTCAAGCAATATACGAAGCTCTTACAAGTTCTTACCAAACAGCAGGAAAAGGCGATGTGCAACGCGAGGATCAGGGTCCAGAGATTAAACCAAGCGATTACCAGGAGTCGAAACACCGCACGTGGAGAGTATCTGTGGAGCTTTGGGAAGGCTTAGCAAAGGGGGTTAGCAATTATCAAAACAGCAATGCAAAAGTTGAAAGAATGCTCAATGACGGTACTGTGCTGGTCCTAGGCTAGACCGTACTAGAGACGCGAGCCTAGATCACCAACGATGTCACGACGTGACACAACAAGCAATGTATGATGATATGGCACCCTGAAAAGCGAACCGAGAGGTGGAAAATCACTATGATGGCGAGTGTCTAGAACTGATCTACGGGGTCTAAAAATAGGTTAGCCCCAAAAAAAATTCAAATTTTTTTATTTTGCTCCGGAAAGCGCGCAGGCGCCAAAAAATATCGCTATAACGGCCGATGGAGAAAAGTGATCCCCGGGGTCGAAAAACAGTATAGCCAGAAAAAATTTCGGAGGCGGTTCCAGACTTTTTTTTTTGCTCTCCTTCTGGACTTACGACCGAACTCGAATAACTCGACGGAAGCAACAAAGAAGGAAAGTAAAAAGAAATAACTAGGAAACAATAACTCAACTCGGACTCGTGCCGCGACAGGATAGGTGATCGGATCCGTGTCGCGGTAGGAAGGCGGTGACAGATTGTTTAGGGTTTATGGTGGCTGGATATATGGCGGCGGAATATGGTGGCGGTGATCGGCGAGTGTGGCGGTGACTAGTATGATCAGAACTCGAAACTCTAAGGGACGAGACACTAAGACCAGCAATTCGACGCGACGATGTAGACACAAATTCAACAATGCAAAAACTGAAAAGATAATGCGAGGCGTAGATTGGTTATGGGATGGATCTAAACTCTAACTGTGTTTTTGGCTTTTTTGTGGGTTATAGGTAAAAACAGATCTAATCTACGAAAACAGTAAAATCTCACCGAGCAACCTGAGCTCTGATACCACTTGATAGGGAAAAGGTGTCTGATCTTTCGATGAGATGATGATAATCGATTTGGTGGAGTTCGGGCTTGACGATCCGACTACACGTGCGAGCACGAGCGCCAATGCAATCGCTAGGCCAATCTCCTGGAGGTTACCGATCCTGCGGGAACACGATCAGCCTGACCAGCGAGGGTCTTAATTCCTACCTGAAATCGAGTGATGGGGATGCGCCTACCGGGGTATACCCAGCAGGACGTTTCCGACTGGCCCAAGACCTGGCGAGTGGGCCTGCAGGACGGCGACTGGATCAAGGCCCGACGTGGATCCAAGCGACTGGAAGCTAAAGGCCTAGGCGAGTAGATAGGCCCAGTCGGATTAGGTTAAACGAGTGCCGAAGCCTTAACTGATTCGGTTGAGATATGTAAACCCTAGGGGAGGTGAGCCTATATAAACCTCCCTGTGGGGCGTGTAGAGATACGTTCCATCATACACCCAAGCGACTCGCCGCCTAGCCGCCGAGCTCGCCCATTGTACCACCTCCATAATACAATCTAGCAGGAGTAGGTCTTTACCCTCCGGGGGGGCGAACCTGGGTAAAACCCTGTGTCTCCGCCCTCATCTCGCACCGCAGATGGCTGGCCGCCCTTGCCCCTCGTTCTACTACTCGCTGCCGATTGCAGCATTTGCCGTGACCATTCCCACGATAGTGGCGCCCACCGTGGGGCCTGGCCGGTGTTCTGCGGCGAGATCCAATCTGCCCATCAACGAGACGGTCACCACCGGCCGTATGATAGCGATCGACGAGATGCTCCAAATCTTGCCGAGCAGCTACGTCCCGGCGGCGCGACCCGTCACGCACAGCGTGATCCTGCCGGTCGGCACGATCAACCTCTTCGTCGGTCTCACCGACGTCATCGTCTCGGAGGACTCGGCTCGCATCCGCGAGTAGCCGCCACGCGATCGGCTCTCCGAGAGCCAGATCCGCACGATCCATCGCCTCGCCTCCGAGTACAACTCAGCCCATAGCGACGTGGCCGAAAACTCAGCGGCCGCAGAAGACGCGGCCCTCAACGACGACGCCGACTCGGCGACCCCGGCGTCACTCGTCGGGTCCATCACCGCGGCCTCACCCGCGGGCTCCATCACCCAGGTCTCCAACGTGGGAGACTTCGAGGACCCCTCCATCCTAGGGATCTTCGAATTCGACTCCGGATCGGAAAACTCCGCCGACCTCCGCGATGGAACCGGTCGCCACGCCGCGACCTACATGGCGACCGGCACCGAGCCGCCGGAGGACCCCTTCTCCACCCCAATTCCTCCTAACGCCACGGCGACGGAGGTCGAGGAACTTCGCCTGAAACTGGCGGAGGCGGTGCGCAAGGAACAAGCCGAGCACGAAAAATTTCGCCTCGAGCAGGTGACGGCGCATGAACTATCGCGCTACCATCAGCAGCGGATCAGGTCGCGCCTGAACCCCACCGTTCAGGGGCGCGCCCTGAACTTCGACGACGAAAACGACCCGGCCCGCGTGGCCGAGCGCGCGATCTGCGAGAACGCGCCACCAGGAGGAAACGCCCGACCCCCGCCAGGGTCGACGGTGATGGGCGCCCCACCTCCACCCAACCGCACACCTCCCAGGGACCAGCCGCGGATAGTAGTCTCCTCACGGGAGCGAGACGCAAATGGCCTCCCACTATTCTCCACCCCGATGGACAACCTCGTGGCAGGCCGAGCAGCAGCTGACAACATCACGGCCACGGCGACGGCGCCCTACAGATCCGATGCGTCGTGGCCCTGCTGCAAAGGCCGCCGAGCAGCAAAACGGCGCCGACTTCGCAGGGTCGAGTATACTCGCGTTCTTCGGGAGCATAGCGGCCTCAAGCGGCCGCCCAATGGCGCTAAACACCCTCAATCGCCCGCCACCGGAGCCATGCAGCTCAAAACCGACCCCGACGCGCACTCTCGACCAACGACCCGGGCCAGCGACCAACCGTCGCCGCCAACGGTCAACCCATCGGCCGCGCGCTCACATCATCAACAACCAAAGCTGGCGCACGCCAGCCCGATGACCGCGACACACCTCGACCAATCGCGCGACGGCGAGCCCATGGGTCGCCAGTTGACTCAGCCCCAAGTGCTTCAGACCAATGATCCGGCGAAGTACCCGCCAAACTTCAAGGCGCCAAGGAGATAGAAATACGACCCTACGACCCGTCGTCGCTCGATACATACCTCATGGCGATGGGGATCGCAGGCCACACCGACCGCTAGCCGCCTTACCTCCCCGATGATGGAGGGGACGTGCGGCGATGGATCAACACCCTCCCAGGAGATGTCGACTTCGGAGGAGATGCGCGACGCCGTCAGGCACTTCGAGTGCTCCTACACCCGCCACCACCATCGAAGACCTGAACGATGCGTCCGGGGACCCCCGGTCGACCAAATCGGGTTCAACGGTGGCAAGAACTCGGTACAACGCGGTCGGCATCCACCCGGACACCGCGATCCATCGCTTCAAGACCTCGTGCCGCTCTGAGCCCCTGGTCGCCAAGCTCGCGACACTCGCACACTCGACAACATCCGGACCTCCTCGAGATCGCTAAAGCAGTGCGGAGGAGGACCCAAACCAGAAACGACGACGAGTCGGAGGTCAACGCCGCCTGGCGAAGCAACGGACGACGGTCCGACGCTTACAGCAACACTTCCTCACCGGCAAGCGCCACGTTGATGGGCGAGTCGACTTCGCCTAACGCCGCACGCATAACGCCCAAGAGCTTCCGCTGCGACGGAGGACAACGCGCTGACGGCGGCAACTACAAGGCAAGCCAAGGTTCGACCCGGCCCTCCTTAACCAACCGTAGCGTTTCATAGCAGGGAAGGGAAGCCCGCAACGCACACAACCGCCGACTGCCACACCCTCAGGGAGATCGACAAGGCACGGCGAGCACGGGAGGACCCCGACAACGACCCGCTAAACGGCGAAAAATTCGGCAAAGTGGCCGGCTCGCTCCATACCTTCACAGGCTTCAGCACGAAGCGCGAGAAGAAGGTCATCGCCCGCGCCGTCGCCGTCAACGCGGTGGCCCAGGTGGACGTTCCCCAGTTCCTCAACTGGTCGGAGCAGCCCACCACCTGGAGCCGCCAAGACCACTCGCCACGCGCCAGTACCCGGTCGAGTCGCCTGGTGGTCAAGCCTAAGGTCGGCGATCATCGCTCCCAAGACATTGATGGACGGCAGCTCCATCAACATCCTGTACTGGACACCTTCAGCGGTGCGGCTCCCGATCGATGATCGAGACGACCCACACCACGTTCCATGGCATCGTCCCCGGTCGGAAGGCGTACCCGATCGGCAAGGTCACGCTGCCAGTCACCTTTGGCACACCAGCAAACTTCCGCACCGAGCGGATCGTCTTCGAGCTGGTACCGTTCGACAGCCCCTACCACTGCGTCCGGGGGCGCCAGGCGTTCGCCAAGTTCATGGCAGCGCCCCACTACGCGTACAACGCGATGAAGCTCCCCGAGTCGTGCGGCGTCATCACCATCAACGGCGACCCCGATATGGCCGCCGAGTGCGAGGCCAAAGGAGCCGAACTCACTGACGCCGTCATCGCGGCGGAGACCAACCACGCCGACGAGCTCGCCAAGTACGCGAGCGGGGTTAACAACGACGACCCCACCATACTCAAGAAGCCCAACTCGGAGGGCGCAAACATCTCAACCTTCGAGACGACGACGCACACCCGCACCGTCGAGCTGGTCCCAGGCGACTCCAGCCAGACAGTGACGATCGGGACGGGCATGAGCCCAGCATAGGAAGGCGCGCTCATCGAGTTCCTTCGTGAGAACAGGGACATCTTCGCATGGAAGCCCTCTGACATGCCTGGTGTCCCTAGGGAGCTCGCTGAGCACAAGCTAAACGCCGACCCCAAAGTGCGACCCGTCAATCAATGCCGCGCCCTTCAATGAAGAGCGCCCGAGCAATCGCCGAGGAGGTGCAATGTCTACCGCCGCAGCTTCATTCGCCAATCAAATACTCAAGTGGGCAAACCCAGTCTGGTCGAGAAGAAGAACGGGACACGGAGGATGTGTATCGACTACACAAACTTAAACAGCGCCGCCCAAAGGAGCAGTCCTCCCGCGGATCGACCAAATAATCGATTCCACCGCTGGCTCGGTCGCTATGTTTCTCGACGCCTACTCGGGTACAACCAGATCAAAATGGCGTCGAGCGAGGAGAAGACGGCGTTCATCACGCCATTCGGAGCCTTCTGCTACACCGCCATGACCTTCGGCCTCAAGAACGCCGGGGCGACCTACCAGCGGTGCATGCAAGAGTGCCTCGCGAGCCAAATTGGCCGCAACATCCACGTCTACATCGACGACGTGGTCGTAAAGTCCGCTCGCCAGGGTGACCTACTCGCCGACCTGGCGGAAACATTCGCCAACTTGCGAAAATATAAGATAAAGCTTAACCCAGGCAAATGCACCTTCGGCGTACCAGCAGGACAACTACTGGGGTACGTTGTCTCCAAGCGAGGGATCGAGGCGAACCCCACGAAAATCGACACGATCGCCCGGCTCGGCAAACCCGAGTGCCTGCGCGACGTCCAGAAACTGGCCAGGCAAGTAGCGGCTCTCAGTCTCTTCATCCCCCGCCTGGGCGAAAAGGCGATGCCCCTATACCGCCTGATGCGCAAGAACCCCGCCTTCCAGTGGGACAAAGAGGCGGATGACGCGCTCCGCGACCTCAAGAAGGTGCTACTCGCCGCCCCCACCGACAAAGAACCCATGCTGGTTTACGTCGCGGCTTCCGAGCGCGTAGTCAGCGCCGTCATGGTCGTCGAGCGACCAGAGGAAGGAAAGGAGCGCCCAGTACAGCGACCGGTGTACTACATGAGCGAGGTCCTTACCGAGTCGTGCCAGCGGTACCCGCAGTACCAAAAGCTGGTATACGCGGTCTTCAGAGCTCAGCGGCGCCTGCCGCACTACTTCCAGGAGCACCCTATCACGGTCGTCTCCTCAGCGCCACTGCAAGACATCATCCGCAACCGCGAGGCGACCGGGCGGGTCGCCAAGTAGGCCGTCGAGATCGGCGTCCACAACATCAAATACGAGCCATGAAAAGCGATCAAGTTGCAGGCCCTAGCGGACTTCATCGCCGACTGGGAAGAGGCCCAGCAGCCAGAGAAGCTGCCATACCTCCATTCGAGCTCGCGCCCGACGGCTCCAAGAACGCGGACGGCGCAGGCGCAGGGATCGTGCTAACTTCACCGAAGGGCGACAAGCTCCGCTACATCCTCTGCCTCGACTTCACACCCTGCACCAACAACATGGCTGAGTACGAAGCCTTGCTCCACGGCATGCGAGCCGCCAAGGAGATGAATGTCAACCGCCTACGCTGCTACGGAGACTCCGACCTCGTCGTGGGGCAAGTCGCTGGCACCTGCGACGCCGTCTCCCCCACCATGGCGTCTGCATCAGCGGTGGACAAGGCGGACACTTCACAGGCTACTCCGTCGAGTGGATCGACAGGCGGAAGAACGAGGAGGCCGACGCGCTCTCTCGCATTGGGTCGGCTCGACTCGCACCACCTGCCGGCGTCTTCCTCGACACAATAACCAAGCCATCAGTCTCTCCCCCGAGGGAGATCGACATCGGAGTCCCGTTACAGCCGGAGGCAGCCCTGGTCGCACTCGTCACCGAGCGCACGACCGGACCAAGCCCTACATCGCTTACGGAGGCCGCACCTTGCGACGCAGACGAGACGCCGGATGATCGCACGCCGATGCAAGTCCTACACAATCATCGACGGCGAGCTCCACAAGCGCAGTGTCACCGGCGTGTTCCAACGCTGCGTCCAACCCGCCGAAGGACGCAAGATCCTCCACGATATCCACTCCGGTGACTGCGGCCACCACGCCGGCGCCCGCTCTCTGGTCGCCAAGGCTATGCGGCATGGCTTTTACTGGCCCACCGCACACGTCGATGCTGTCGACATTGTCCAAAGAGGCGCCAGTGCGGCACGCCAACCAGACGCATGTGCCGAGCTCAACGCTCAAAACAATCCCCATCACCTGGCCATTCGCCGTGTGGGGCATGGACATGGTAGGCCCCTTCAAGAAGGCTCCCTCCGGCTACACCCACATCCTGGTCGCGGTCGACAAATTCACAAAGTGGGTGGAGGCCAAGCCAGTTCGGAAATGCGACGGGAAGACCGCCACTAAATTCCTACGCGAGCTCATATATCGCTACGGGTTCCCAAACATCATCATCACGGACAACGGCACCAACTTCGCCAAAGGAGCCATGGCCGAATTCTGCGAAGAGCACCACATCCGGCTCGACCTCGCGTCGGTCGCCCACCCGGAATCCAACGGCCAGGCGGAACGGGCCAACCAAAGCATCCTCCATGGCCTGAAGCCGCGACTCCAGGTACCACTCGAGCGCACCGCCGGGTGCTGGGTCAAGGAGCTGCCCTCTGTCATCTGGGGGATCCGCACCTTGGTCAACAGGTCGACAGGATTCAACCCCTTCTTCATGGTCTACGGCGCCGAGGCAGTCATGCCCACCGACCTCGAACACGACTCGCCATGGGTCGTCCACTACACGGAGGCTGCAAACGAGCTCGCCCGCCAAGACAGAGTCGATCAACTCGACGAGGCACGTGACCTCGCTCGGTCACGCACCGCCATCTACCAGCAGGGACTCCGCCGCTACCACAGCCGGCGGGTGAAAACTCGCACCTTCCAAGAAGGCGACCTGGTGTTGCGCCTCATCCAGGACAAGAAGGGCATGCACAAGCTCTCCCCTCCGTGGGAAGGGCCATTCGCCATCGGGCGAGTACTCGGCAACGACGCCTACTACCTCATCGACGTCCGCGGGGACGGCGAACTCGACGTCAAGCGACCATGGAATGTAAACCTCCTATGGAAGTTCTACTCCTAGAAATCCACATATGTACTCTCCAGTCGCTATGAAATAAAAAGAATCGGTTATCGCAAATTGCGCATACTCTCCGTGTCTTGTGCCACTCGCACTCGTAATAACAGCATCAAGCTAACCGCAGAAGTCAACCTTTGGTCAAGCGATCGGCACGGCTAAGTAGTGCGGTGCACAAGCACTGGGTCACCCCAGGTTGTGCATCGTCCACGAAAAACGCCTACCCGAGCTCCCACCGAGTCGCTAGTTCGGCTGGCTCTACGAGCCAAGACAACTGCCTTCGCTTCTCACAACGACCAACGATCCTTCGCATCCTCGACATGGCGACTCGAACGACCACGTACCATGCTCGGGGACTGATGACCAGTTCAGCACGAGCGGCTCGGGAAAACGCCAAGTATGAGAGCATGCCCAGGACTCGCCACGCGACTGACCTCACGGGCCAGGCAGGAGTGATGCGCTCAAACTAACGCGCCAAGTCCTTACCCACCCTCGAGTCGCGCCTGGAACAACCAAGTACCACGCTCGGGGACTCGGCCACCCGACCTCGTTCGCGCAAGGGAAAACGGCGAAGTACAGAGTGTTCAAGGGAGTTGCCTAGCGACTGGCTCTTCGAGTCTGGGCGAGTTGACCACAATAACAAAACATTCAAAAACAACAAACATATCACACACGAGGTAAACCCCACAAAAGGGCGGACGTGCTCGGGGACTCGTTCAAACCTCAATCACAAAACACATGACAAATCCCAAAACAGACACGATGTCTCATTCAATAGCATGCCGCATTGTCTCGAATTACAAAATATGCCCATACAGCAGACCTGCTACTAACGCCCCAGGGCAAACTATCCTATTCTGCAGGCTTTGACGACGACTCGCCAGCACCCCGGCGATTGCGGATGAACGGCGTGTATGGGTTTGACGGGTACGTCGTCAGCTCACCCGCCATCGCCGCGCGGAAGGGTTGCTCGACCTTGAAAACACGGTGCGGCGGCTCGGGGTCATTGGGCACGACGACCGTCTCCTGGTACGGAAGGAGGTCGCCCATTGCCCAGACACGCTCCGAGTACATCGCGGCGCGGTCCGTCAACTTGAGCACCTCGGAAAGCTCCACCGCGCCAGTCGACGAAGGATAGCCACTCGTCACATCGTCGAGGTCGAAGTCCTCCGGGAAGTGAGCAAGTCCAAGGCTGAGCGTCGTCGCTGCTCCGCGCCGAAACGCCAATCGCGTCATGAACTCAACGAACGCGGGCGCCTTCTCCAAGTACTTCCACACCTCGACGAGGTCGCTGGGAATTACTTCCGTGGGCGATATCTCCTGGAGATAGGCTCGGATGCACGTCGACGACAACGTCGCCGAGTCGACGAGAGTGGCTACACACTGCCGCGCGTCGAACGAGCTTGCTTCCTCCGTGCTATCAATGATGCGACCTGCGAGTAGAAGACAACAATGAAAACGACGGACATCACAAAAGGCACACGCTACTGGCAGAGGCAGACGCACTTACCAATCAACGGGCGGGCGAGATCCGTGATGAAGCATTGAAGCGAAGTATGGTCGTCCTGAAGCCCAGCAACAAGGGCGTCCGACACTTTACGATCCTCTTCGGCGGCTATAATGACGGCCTTGGCTCGCCCATCAGCCGAGCTCGCTTCCTCTTTCGCCTCCCGCAGCTCGCACTCGAGATTGGCGATCCGCTTTTCAGCCGAACTCAAAGCCGATTGCGCCGCCGCCAATTCACCCGCAGGGACAAGTCCCTGGCGACCTTCCTCCGCCTTCGCGGCAATCGCCTGAAGCCCTTTATTCGCTTCCTGGACGGTGGCCAGTTCCTTCTCCGCACGGTGTTTTGCTGCCAATCGGTCAGCCGATTCACGTTGCAGACCCTGCACATCACCCAAAAAATTAATCAACGAGTGCGCACTCGGGGACTGGCAATCAAGAAATCCTAAGTGCCCACCCGCTGAAATTCAGCGAGTACGCACTCGGGGACTGGCAATCAAGAAATCCTAAGTGCCCACCCGCTGAAATTCAGCGAGTACGCACTCGGGGACTGGCAATCAAGAAATCCTAAGTGCCCACCCGTTGAAATTCAGCGAGTGCGCACTCGGGGACTGGATGCGCAAAATAATAACAAGACACTAAAAGAATCAGACCGCTACAAACCACCGACCTGATCCTCGGGGACTGGACATACCTGGATGGCTGCGCCAAGCATGCCATGGAGTTGTATCGCGTCCACGGACGCGAGGAGAGCTGGCGTGTACCCACGACGCTGGTCGACTTCCGCATCGGCGACCCTAGGTGTACGGCCCGAGGGCGAAGTTCCACTCACCGCGGCCGCTTTGGCCATGAAGCGCGGGAATGTCGCGATGGAGGCACCCGCCCCAAAGGAGGTCGGCTCGGCCGCCCCAGGCGAGGGAGCGCCCTCCTTCGTGGTCGCGGCCGCCTCTGTTACGGGCCCAGTTGGCGCGGCCGCCGTGTCGTCAGAAATCGTGACGACGTCATCGCCCTTGGCCTTCTTGCCGCCATCCGTAGGGACGACGACCTCGTCCGCCTTCCTCTTACGGGAAGGATCCTCCTCGCTGACGACGGATGGCATCTTAGCCACGGTCGAGTGGCCCATCCTCTTCACTCCAGTCCTGTACATCAATCATGTAAGCAAGATAATTCAAGCTGCTATGGAAGACAAAGGAAGGTGAGTGTACTCACTTGGCGACTGGAATGAAGCGTAGCCCCGTGTGGAGGCCGGCCGGCTTCTCGAGTTCAGGGCCCAGTAGGCGGCTGAGCCCCATCTCCAGGACGTCGCGTGCCCAAGACATGGACGGCTTCTTCGTCGTCGAGGCCGCAACCGGAGCCTCTGGGACCATTGGCGGAGTGCCGTGGAGGCGATACTGGGCTGGGACCCCCCCCTTTCCAAACTGCAAAAAAAAATTAGGTATACGTATAGTCAGCGTCTTGGCCTAGCCCAAAGTAGAGCACCAAGTTTCTCTGTTCCCGTCCTCCCCAGTTCGATCCTACACAGAAACCGTCTGGCCTACGCCTCCGCGAGTCCGCCCGTGTCATGTCCGGTGTTCATGGCGGCAGTTTACTAGAGGTTTCCTTTGGCCTCCATCCTAGCCCGATCGCCCCTGCCCTGCCCCCGAGTTCTTCCTCCCTCGACCCCCTCCACAATTCCCTTCTCTCCCTTCTCTGCCTGGCCCGACGGCGCCCCACTCCCACCAGCCGCCGCCGGCCGGCCACCGGCCACCGGACACCATAGACAGGGACATCGTCTTCTCCACCGGCTAGAACCCAGTGTCTCAGGATCTCAGCTGCCCTTAAGGTAATACAATCCATTGTCAGTGCCCTATTTTCTGAAATCTGATTTCTGGTTGTTTCATACGTAATTGAAATGAGTGTCATATTTCTAATTTTTGTCTATTTCTAGATCCATGTTCTTTAGTTATTTCACTGACTCTAGATGTCCATTACAGCACTCGTTTGATTCCATTCGAAGATATAATTGCAGATTTTAAAATAAAGAAGAACAGGAGAGCATTTGTTTAGCTAGTTTGGTCAGAAGAACAGGAGAGTAGTTGTCTTTTGGTCATTAATTAATTACTTGTCGACAATGACCATATATATTTTAACCAGTTATATCTATTGTATTTGTGGGACAAGATACGTATATATCATTATGACATTGTCATCATAGTATTATACATGACTACATCGGTTCTACTATGACTTGCTAAAATTTTATGCTTATTTGCTGTTTTTTCATGGATTTTGCCCCCTCTTGCATTGTGTTCACGCTCCGCCACTGTCTGGGACATCTTCGGCAGGAGCCTCCCTGCGAGGCGAAGCCGCTGCAGCCGGAGCATCCCCCAGCCCAGAGACTGGGGCGAATGGCGGAGGCATCGAATCCAGTGGCACCTCGACGGTGGCCGTGTCCAGTGCGGTTGTCGTCGTCGGCGCCTCGTCCTTGGCCGGGCTGGGGGCGTCAGAGCTGCTCGCCGAGTGTGGTGGCGAGGCCGGCCTCGTCGGCTTCGTCTTCTTCTTCTTTTTCGATGGAGTAGCCTGGCGGCGCGAGGTGGTCTCCGGAAGTTCTTCGTCGTCGTCATGGCGCTCGAGGCTTTTGCTCGCCTCAAGCTAACGTTGACGCTGCCCGCGGGTCTTGCGAACCAGTGGGGCGACCTCCTCCTCGGACTCGTCGTCGCTGTCACTCTCATCGCTCCCGGCGTTGCCCTTGGCGGGAGGCGACTCGCCCATGTCCTGGACGGACGAGCTCGAATTCTCGTCGTCCGAAGGCGGGAGCCATCCTTCCACCACTTGGAATAGCTGCAATGAACGCAAGATGAAATTAGAATTACCGCGACTGCAAAAACTGCGACTGCGAATGAAGCGTGGTGATTACCGTTGGGGCTGGACGCTTTGCGGTGTAGGGGGCGAACCCAGCTTGTGCGTCCAGGTACACCGCCTGGGTGATCTTCTTCAGTGTTGGGATGTAGTCCTCGAGCTTCCATTCGGCGAGGCAGGCCTTCGTCGAGTCCTCCCGGCCGGTGTACTGGTACATGTAGTGCTCGCGGCGAGCCAGCGGGACGAGCCGCCGCCCGAGCCAGCAGTTGTACAAGTTTATTGTCTGGAGGCCCTTCTTCTTCTTCAGACCGCGGATGGTCTGGAGCATTTCGTCAATGACCATCCGCTGGTCGCTGGGGAGCTTGCCGACTTGAAGACGGCGCGGCTCGGACCGGTTGGCGGAGTACCGCGGGATCGCCGTCTCGCCCTCCGGGGTCGCCTCGGCGACATAGAACCACGACTTCTTCGATGTCGCTGCCTTGGCGGGCGACATCAAGTCGAAGAATGAAGCATTCGACTTCAGCTGGAAGGTTAGGCGCTGCGGCGAGCATTGGGTCGCCGCTTCGCTGCTGATCCGGCCCATGAAACAGATCTTGCCACAGAGGGAAGTAGGGCAGCATAAATAGCACTCGCAGAACGCCACGAAGATGGCGAGCTGCTCGATGTCAGGAGGACCCAGTCCAACTGGATCCGTAGTAGGCGCAGAAGCGGAAGAACAAGGCGTGAATCCTAGCCCCGCTCTGTGGTGGTGAAGCAGATGAATTCCTCGCGGGTTCAGGTCACGTCTCCGGCAAGGATGCGCCGGCGTGCAGGATCCCCGCCTCCTCGAAAGACGCCAGCTGCGCCCTTGTACACTTGGATCTACCCCAAGGTTTGGTGGAGAGGGCCATGGTAGAAGGATTTGTGGGGGTCGGAGGATTTCGGGTCGGCTGGATCGCGATGCGAAGGGAGGCGAAAAGTGCGTGCAATCGGAGGAAATGGCGAGAAGATGGTCCTTTGGTCGCCTGCCATTCCCCTTATATAGCGGTTGTTACCCGCCAAATCAGGGAGCCGTTACTACGCGGTGGTTACGCCAAAAAGTTACCATTGGATTACCCCAACGGCTAGTTTGACCACGTTTAACGGTCCAACTTCAGCCACTCGGCTCGCCGACCCGACGATGTTGCGCCGACTCGACTCGCCAAAGCTGCGATCTGGATGATTAGTTTTTTCCTTTATACAGGAGCCCGCCGACGATTCGACTGGATGTCTACTCTGAAGCTGTATACTCCGACTGCCAGCAGCCACCTACGCCTAATCGGCAATGCCTCGGGGACTCGATGGGGATGCCTCACCGGGTATACCCAGCAGGACGTTTCCGACTGGCCCAAGACCTGGCGAGTGGGCCTGCAGGACGGCGACTGGATCAAGGCCCGACGTGGATCCAAGCGACTAGAAGCTGAAGGCCCAGGTGAGTAGATAGGCCCAGTCGAATTAGGTTAAACGAGTGCCGAAGCCTTAACTGATTCGGTTGAGATATGTAAACCCTAGGGGAGGTGAGCCTATATAAACCTCCCTGTGGGGCGTGTAGAGATACGTTCCATCATACACCCAAGCGACTCGCCGCCTAGCCGCTGAGCTCGCCCATTGTACCACCTCCATAATACAATCTAGCAGGAGTAGTTCTTTACCCTCCGGGGGGCCGAACCTGGATAAAACCCTGTGTCTCCGCCCTCATCTCGCACCGCAGATGGCTGGCCGCCCTTGCCCCTCGTTCTACTACTCGCGGCCGATTGCAGCATCTGTCGTGACCATTCCCACGACATCGAGAACAAGTAAGAACCAATATTGCAATCGAGATATTGCGGATTAAGATGAAAGCTTTATTGAAAAGGTGGGATCCTGAATAGGTGCGAAGTACAAGAGGCCTCTACGACGCTCGAGCCTTGGCGAAGTTGCTATGATGGCTAACTTAATGTCTAAACAAAATCCGAGTCTAGGGGGACGGCTATGGGGAGTATTTAAGGGCGAAAAGGTGGGGTTTCGGCCAGCCATGGACGTGGTGGCCGAATCCAACCCGGGTTTTTGGAGTGTACAATATTCTTGTGTTCCTCGATATACAGAGCTGCCAAGGTGGAATTATGTAGAACTGTGTAGTGTGCTTTAGTGAAAGAATCCCCGTCCCTACATATCATTGCTTTCTTTTCCAACGTGCCTTTTCCACTTAGTCTTCCCTCATGCTGCGAGTTAGAAACACCAATCGGCTTAAGGTTAGGAATAAAGTCAACAGAAAACTCAATGACCTCCTTTGTTCCATATCCCTTGGAGATGCTTCCTTCTAGTCTAGCACGGTTATGGACATGTTTCTTTAAGACTCCCATAAACCTCTCAAAGGGGAACATATTGTGCAGAAATACAGGACCGAGAATGGCAATCTCTTCCACTAGGTGAACCAGGAGATGCGTCATAATATTGAAGAAGGATGGTGGGAACACCAACTCAAAACTAACAAGACATTGTACCACATCCTTCTGTAACCTTGGCAGAATATTTGGATTGATTACCTTCTGAGATATTGCATTGAGGAATGCACACAGCTTCACAATGGGTACTCGAACATTTTCCGGTAGACGCCCCCTCAATGCAATCGGAAGAAACTGCGTCATAATCACGTGACAGTCATGAGACTTCAGGTTTTGGAACTTTTTCTCTGCCATATTTATTATCCCCTTTATATTAGATGAGAAGCCAGACGGCACCTTGATACTATAAAGGACTTCAAAAAAGATTTCCTTCTCTGCTTTGGTAAGAGCATAGCTGGCACGACTTAAGTGACGCCCTTTATCTGTCTTGTTCTGTGTATGCATGTTCTTTGGGTCTTTCATAATTTGTTGGTCCTCCCGTGCTTCTGGTGTATCTTTTGTCTTCCCATACACGCCTAGGAATCCTAGCAGGTTCACGCAAAGATTCTTCGACACATGCATCACGTCGATTGAAGAGCGGACACGTAGGATTTTCCAATATGGCAGCTTCCAAAATATAGATTTATTCTTCCACATGGGTGTGTGTGTCCTGTAGCGACGTCGTTCGGAACTGATTGACCGCCGGGACCCTTTCCAAAGATTACTTCTATGTCCTTGACCATACCAAATACATCATCACCAATAGGGAGTTCAGGCTTCTTCCGGTGATCCGCCTCACCTTTGAAATGCTTGCCTTTCTTTCTTATGGGATGATTGGTCGGAAGAAATCGTCGATTTGCCAGGTACACAACCTTCTTGCATTTATGCAAATATGTACATTTAGTCTTATCTAAACAGTGCGTGCATGCCTTATATCCCTTGTTTGTCTATCCTGAAAGGTTACTAAGAGCAGGCCAATCATTGATGGTTACGAAAAGTAACCCTTGTAGGTCAAATGGCTCATGTTTGTTCTCATCCCACGCATGTACACCAGGTTTGCCCCACAGCTGTAAGAGTTCTTCAACTAATGGCCTTAGGTACACATCAATGTCGTTGCCCAGTTGCTTCGGGCCTTGGATGAGCACTAGCATCATAATGAACTTACGCTTCATGCACAACCAAGGAGGAAGGTTGTAGATACATAGAGTCACGGGCCAGGTGCTATGACTGCAGCTCTGCTCCCCAAAAGGATTCATGCCACCCGTACTTTGACCAAACCATAAGTTCATTGCGTCACCTGCAAAGTCCAGAAAGTCTCTCTCAATTTTCTCCACTGCGACCCATCAGCAGGGTGTCTCAACTTCCCTCCTTTCTTACGGTCTTCTTTGTGCCATTGCAACAACCTGGCATGCTCTTTGTTTCTGAACATGCGTTTCAATCTTTCGGAGGGGCTCTCCCTCAACATCAACAACGTCATCTCGTCTGATCTTATACAGCAATGCATTGCATACCGGGCATTTATCTAAATTCACATACTCCTTACCGCGGTAGAGGATGCAGTCATTAATGCATGCATGTATCTTCTGTACATATAATCCTAGAGGATAGAGAGTCTTCTTTGCTTCGTACGTACTCTCGGAAAGTTCGTTATGTTTTGGAAACTTCGGCTTTATTATTTTCAGCATCTTTTCAAATAAGGAGTCAGTTAGACCACACTCTGCCTTCCATCGCAGCAATTCCAGTGTGGTACCGAGTTTTGTGTTGCCATCTTCGCAATTTGGGTATAACAATTTCTTGTTATATTCTAACATGCCCTCTAACTTCAACTTCTCCTTTTTTGTTTCACAGTCTCGCTTTGCATCAGAAATGACCCTACCAAGTTAATCAGCGGGCTCATCTGATGCCCGTTTTTCACCTCCTTCCTCTTTATTCTCTTACATTGCAGTATCACTGTATTCAGGAAACATATGATGATAGTTGTTATCATCATTTTATTCTTCACTGTCTTCCATCGTAACCCCTCTTTCCCCGTGCTTGGTCCAGCAATTATAGTTGGGCATGAAACCTTTCATAACTAGGTGGCCGCGAATGGTTTTCGAGAAAAAGTACTCCTTGTTGTTCCGACATTGAACACATGGACAATGTATAAAATCATTCTCTTTGTTTACCGTAGCCACATCGATAAATTTATCCACGTCTTTAATGTATCCGGGTACACGCCGATCACCATACATCCATTTCCGTCCGTTCATCTGCATTATATAATTAAGTTTATGAAAAACGGAACATCATAAATAGTGAAATAACCAATTCATATCGACACATGTATTGTATCAATGACAGAGAAAATATAAGATTGCTAACCTCGATCGAGGGAAATAAAGAGGAGAAAGCTCAAGTGCGTCTCGGACACCTCCTATATTTTTGTTATGTGAGAAATTAAACGGAATTATTCACTCAAACATTTCATCAAACACCTTGAATACATGCATAGGAAAAAAATAAACTAGCACACCTCTCACACCTTTCACCAAGAAAAAACAGAGGGAAGACAGAGGGCTGAGGCGTTGTATTTATAGAAGACGGGATCATACGTCCCGGTTTGTAACACAAACCAGGACTAAAGATGTGTGGCAGGCCACGTGTCTGACGCACAACCTTTAGTCCCGGTTTATGTTACAAACCGATACCCATGACCCCTCACGAACCGGGACGCATGAGTCCGCCCACCGTGCCTGCTCGAACCGGAACGCGTGCCAGCATTAGTCTCGGTTCGTGGCGCAACCGGGACTAATGCTGTTAGCCTGTTTTCTACTAGTGTCTATACCTTATCTCTGCATAGTTAGGATGCACACACCGGATCAATCTACACGACTAGACAACAAAGTAAGAATACCAACATTACATAATGCACTATCAAAAATTGGCCTCGTGCTATGAAGGATCGATCCACAAATCATGCTGACGAGGGTTCGACTCGTCAATGCCCATTATTATAGACTCGGATTTTGGAGAAGAGAGGTGCGCTGGAGATTGGGAACAGCTAACAAACAAGTAACACGGAACACGGGATTTACCCAGGTTAGAGCCCCTTGAGGGAAACCTTACTCCTACTTACGTGTTCTTGATTAACGGCGAAATCGGATGGTTACATGTCACATCCTAAAATTATCCTAATTTTGGAATGTGAAATAAATAAAATAAGTTTGATTGATTATTTGACTTTGATGAAAATTCTCAAAGAAAAGAAACTTTTTGAATAGAAAATCCTCTCAACCTTGATTTTAAAACCTTATGTTGTTTTGTTCTCATCTAAGTAGCCATATAGGCAAAAAAGGCATGGATTATTTCTAGATTGTAAAATTGGTGTGCAAGATTTCAAAAATTCAAAATCATGAAGCATGCATGAACATCACTGCATATAAACCCTAAGAAAAAATTAGTATTTCCCAAAAAGGATTATCCAATAAATGGGATTTTCCAATTCCTAAGTACAACATGACCTTGGGATTTGGTACATATTAAAATTGATGAAAAGTATTCCCTATATGTACTAAAATCAATTTGGGATATTTTTCTTAAAAGGCCCAAAACCAATTTCCCTATTAATGCAACTAGCCATGTAATGCCTTGCAAGCAAATGGCATTATGGATATTTTCAATTTTGGTAAAACCATATTCTATACATTCTAAAAGGTGTATTTTAAATTTAGAAATTGATTTGGTTCAATTTAGAGCCCAAAACAAAAACAATAAAAGAAATACTAAACTAAAATAGAAAAAAAAGAAAACCTAAGCCTACCCGACCAGGCCAACCAGCCCACCCGGCCTATCGCTCTTCTTCCGCTCGCACGCGGCGCATCAACGTGCTAAGGCCCAGCTAGCCTGCCTCTCTATCTACCGCTCACGCGCGCAGCAGCCTGCCTGCAGACCCGCACCAGCCCGCAGCCCGCTTCCCCTCTCTCCCTGACACGTGGGACCCACTCGCGGTCTTCCCCTTCCTCAGGCAGAGACACCGAACTGAACACGGGATTGTTCCCAATCCTATTTCCACCAAATTCGGCCATATCCGTTCGATTATGCCCCTCTTTACACGCAAGGACGCCTCTAAACTCTTCCGCATCGATCTCCCTCGCGTTTCGCCTTTTTTACGCGATCCTAGCCACCACCCGGAGCCATCCCGATCCCGTTTGCCGTCGCCGCTGCATGGAGATCAATATCGAGCTCGAATCCATCGAACGCGTAGCCCCCTCACCGTTTTATCCCTCTAATCCTCCTTCCCTTGTCCCACTGAATCTCCCCACATTGTTTCCCCACCCGCAGAGACATGAGTCGCCATCGATTTGACACTGGAGCTTCGCCGGAGGACCACCGTCGCTTGCAACATCCATCCGCCTTCTGCCATCAATCGAGGAAGCGAAGGTTGGGGAAGAGGACACCATGGAGTTCTTTGCAGCCTTCCGCATGTCGTAGTCAACTCTAACCTCTCCTCGGGTCACTGTAACAGCGTCCACCGCCACTCTCTGAGCCGTCGCCAGAGCCGCCCGCCACCACCAACGCCACCTCGCCGGTGAGCTCGTCCGGGTCAAGCTGGACCGTTCGATCGCCATAAGATCTGACGGCCCGCGTCTGTTCCAAAGCCGAAAAGGTACCAGCGAATCACGACATGTCACGTCTTCGCCACGTCAGCACTTCGCTGACTCAACATTCCAGTCAACAACTAAAATAAAAAATTGATTTAATAAATAGAGAAATAGGAAAAAAATTCATTACTCTTGTAAAATTCATAGAAAACTATTTGTAAGTCCAAAAATTACAAATAATTAGCCTCACGGGGGTCCAAAAATTACTTGTAAAATAAATCTAGGGGGTCATTGTCCCATGTACAAGAACTAGAAAAAACAAAGTTATACTTAGCAAGTTCACGTGCCACTACATTGGCCTCACGGCGGCAGTACTCAAATTTCACCGAAGAGAAACCCAAAGCAATCATATTGTAATCATAGAAAATTGCAGCCGCTAAAATAGACGAAAAACCTCCATCGTGCATCGTCTGAACCACCTCCGTGTTATCAGACTGAATGCTAAACCGGTTGCAACCCATCTATTGAGCAAGATTAGACCCTCCCGAAGGACATAAGCTTCAGCAGCCATTGCATCTGTTATAAAAGACAAAACTTTAGACTGGGCGGCTACAAAATTACCTTAAAGTCTCTTATGATGACACCGGCACTCCCACTTCCTCTATCCGAGCTAAAAGCTAGTACGTACATCCACGTTTATTTTTAACCTCGCCTTCAGATGGAAACGTTCGAGCCACAGGTTTTCGTTTAATAGGAGTCTTCAGATCCCTTCAATAATTAGTTGCTAGGGCACCAAACGACAATGCTAAGCGCTTGGATGTTTGCACCGTTTCTCCATGAACAATCTGACGTCTTTCCCACCAAACGTACTAGCCGCCAGTTAGGATGATCTCTGGCAGTCCAATTCCACAAAGAGGACCCCAAGTTCCCTGATCCCAAGAGGCCGTGAAAAGCTCTCCATCCGAATATTATATTTTAATATTCGCAAGGACATTCAGTTTCCAGAGTTTTCCCAGACAGAACTTATAGTTGATCCACGAAGATCTTCTCCTATCAGAACCAGTATATAATATATTGTTCTCATTTCGAAAAAAAAAACTGTATACATTTGACGTGTATGGTCGTGACAAACCACCGTAACCTGGCAAGTTTTCCTCAATATACGCTACTAGTACTAGGTGCAAGTATTTTTTTTTTCTTTTGAGAGAAAGTACTAGGTGCAAGTAAGGATCATCAATCGGACATCTCCAAAAAAAAAAAAAAGGATCAGCAATCGGAAAATAGTCCAAAAGCCATCCACGTCCCATGATTTTTTTAAACACACGAACTGACCGACGACCGTAAGGCCTAAACTCCCACTCCCGAAAACAAAACAAAAGAAATTGGAATACTGGGCCGAGCCATCTAAGGCACCACTTCCTGCGAAACGGCCCACCAGAAATAGGCCCACAACGCGACCCACCAGTGTCCTCCCACGGCTGCAGCGCCAGAGGACGCCCTCTCGTTTAGTACCACCTCGTCGACCGAAGAAGGAACGCGCGGGACAGCCAGCTATATAGAGGCGCTTGGGTGCCACCTTCCAACATACTTACCTGGACGGGGTCGACGGCCGATCAAGAAGGGCCGTGGCCTAGATCAATGGTCCACATTGCACCTGGTGGATGCGTTGGTCTACCATCTCCCCAAGTGGGAGAGTGGACGTCATAATTTGTGGTAGAGGGGGTACGCGTTCGCGCGGCCCCTGCCAATCCGTCAAAATTAAACTTTGGTCCTTCGTTGTTCGCCTGTATGAGGCGAGCTATGTGTCCTTGATCGGCCCCGTACAGTGCCAGTTTAACTGCAGACACTGGTTCATGTGTTGAGTGAGTAGAGGCTTATTTTGCACAGCATCTAAATTTGGTCCTTGCCTTGCTCGCGTCCGTATGCGAACTGTGATTTGGTCCAGTTGTACCACGCCCCTTTCAAGTGAATAGACCTGATGATTTGTTGAGGAGTCTTTTGTGAAAATCGTTGTTGTCTCTCTGGCAGATCTAAACTTGATTACCGGCTAAAAAATTGAGGGAGGATCGAACGTTGGTTTGGCCGGCGGCAGTCAAGTAACGGAAGGATAGGCTTATATGGTGAAGGCGAAGACACCTTAGTTTTTTGCTCTCCCTGATAGTTTTCAGAGACGACAAAGCGCTGGGCACACACATGCTGATGTTAAGATGGTCAGATTGGTCAGGCGGGACGTTACACGTAGCGAACCGGTCGTCCATGCGCACCGCCAGCTGTTGGCGGCAGTGGCACGTTTCGTTGCGCCCATGCCGCATGCCGCCCCATGTCGGGCGGTCAGACGGAAGGAGGACAGACATCTCTTGTTGACAGTCATCCCAACCCAAGTACTCCAGTGTGCACTTGCTGGTTTCCTTTTATACGGAGTAGTAGAACAGGGAGGGATTCTTGCGCGAAATTGCGATTGTATTCAAACAAAGATCATAATACATCGAGTTTTGAGCACCGATATCGAACAAAGGAAACCGGCCACGACAGGAAAGCTACAGCCGGTTGGACGCCACAAAGTACATGAACGGAAAAGAAGAAAAAAAACGTGTTAAACCCGGCTTGCCAAGGGACAAGCTGAGATTTATTCATACAGACGACACAAGATAGTGGAAAGCCACCGTGCCTGCACGGCGGCTCGGAAGGGCCGGCCGGCCGGCGGCGACTGTTGCGTATGGAGGCACGTACGTAGAGGTTAATCATCGATCGCATCAGTGGTGGCAGTGGGTGGTGCAGAAGCAGCGGCGGCGGAAGCCGCGGCACTTGCCGTCCGGGAAGCCCTCGGTCCTGCAGACGTTGGCGCAGTTGGACTTGCGGACGCACGGGCCCTTGAACCGGTGGCTCTGCGACTGGCACGTCCGCGCCTCCGCCATCATGACCACCGGACCTCCCAGCTCCTCTGCAACCACATCAACAGCACAACACAACACAGCGCCCGTCCATTCAGAAGTTCAGAACCGAATCAATGTCCCGCGAGGAGGTCGGAGGTGTACGTACCGGTGGCCGCCAGCAGCAGCACGACGAGGAGCGCCGCCGCGAAGAGCTTGCGTGAGGCCTCCATGGATTCCTTGACGATTTATCAAGCTACTACTACCTCCTTGACCTTGTTTGCGAGTGCAGTGATGGAGGTGGTGTGATTGTTGCGAGCCAGGGTACCTGCCATTTATAGTCGCCCTGCCCAGGCAGCTTTGTCATTGTGAACGGCATCCACGTGGGGGCCTACCCCTGCTGCCTCCACAAGCAAGCGTATGCGCGGCGAGATATGCGTCCTGCTTTTCAGCTCGCTGCTTTGCCACCGCCGGGATGAGTCATCGGTGCCGGCCGGCGCGCGCTTCCAGAACTAGGTAGCCGTTACGACGACTGCTGCTGCTGCAACATACTGTATGCGTGATTGTCTTCGAGCTATAGTTAGACAGGCGTGTGAGTTACCGAGAGGAGTTCACGTGAGCTGCAACGTGGACGGTTGCCGTGGCATTTGTCGCGAGCGCCGACCTCCGGTGAAGGTACACGGGATGCTATATTGCTATAGCACGTAGCTATTCAGCTCTTCGTCGTCCTGCACGCCTCGATCCGGTGAACGTTTCTAGGACAGGTGCAGCGAATAGGAGCATATATATCGAACAGACAGGAAGACAGCGGAAACGCATCCCAGTGTTAATCTCACACACTTCGTGTGTGTGTCAGTTTAAGTTGGCGGTAGCTCAAATTGGAGTGGTAAAGAGTTAGAGCAAAGTTTAGTCTTATATAAAAAAGAAGGAGCAGAGTTGTACCACCTAACAAGTGTTTCACCACTTGATATGTGAGTTAGAAGATGCGTTATATACGCAAGCTTCTGGGCTATCTCTATAACCGGCTTAAACGTGTGCGACATAAACTCGGTCCATGTTGTACAATTAGTTTTTTCTGAGCTACTATATAAATCTTTGAAGGGCTTTCGCTGCATACACACTGACTATTGTTAGGGTTTTGCTACCTCTATGCTTGCGCCGCCGCCGTAGGATACTCCGTCTCGAGCACCGGCAAACAGGAGAGCAGGTCTTCAGAATCACTCGACTAATTAGTGATTTCGTACGGGAGGGCCCTCTTCTCTTCGATGATGTTCGATGATGAGATTGGGTGAGGGGCCCTCCCCGTGTACATCAGTAGTGTAGGGTAGCTTAGTTGTGTAGGTTTTACCTAGTGTAGGTTGCCTCTATGGCATTTGGGAGTAGGCTAATGAACCCGTCTAGATGGATTTTGTATGGCATGTGCTTCATCTTCAGCGTTGTGAAGCTCTGGTGGCAGGAGCTGTTGCATTGTGTAAACACTTCCCATATAGTGAAGTTTCAATGTCTGACATCCGTGGTATTCTCTCTCTTTGTTGAAGAGGTTTTTCTATGTTAAATCTTGAGTTCCTCTGCGTGTGGGTTGTTCGTTCTTTGTTTTATTGCCCATCAAGGTTATAACATCTCCAACAAATCCCCCGAGGAGGAAGGTCGGAGAAGGGGTGTTCGGTACGAGCTTGTTCAATAAGTGTTGCTGTGTGGGTCTTGGAGTTTCGGTTGCTTCTTTCAACCTTGTCGACGTGGTGGCAAAAGATGGACGGAGGTGGCCGGATCTGATGATCCATGGGGAGTTCGTGTTGCGATTTGGAGTTTCCCACATGGTGTCCATGCCATGACCCTTTTGGTTGATAGGGCAGCCACTCCAGTTGCCGGTAACGACACTAGTTTAACCTCCATTGCGAAGGTCCTCAAGGGTATACACAGTGTCGTGCTCCGGCTTTCTCTCCCAAGTGGCTTCGCCCCGGGTGAGACGAAGGACAGCCGACGGCGGTGTCCCAGTTCATGCGGTGGAGAAGAAGGGTCCGGTGGCTTTCCTTTCTAGATTTTAAGGTCCTTTGTGCAAATTTGCAGGACTAAGCTGTAATTTCTATTTTTCTTGGTCGTGTATGCAGCTCTAGGTCCTTTTCAGCCTTTCCCCATTAAAAAAACAAAGATTCTTTTCCTCTTCGATCTTGTTCGCGAGAAGTTAATTCGATGAGTTTCGTCAGAGGCAAAAGGCCGTGTCACGAATAAAGTGAAAAAAAAAGGTGGCCCAAAGTAACTCAAAGCTTGGGTTGTAGTATTCCTGTCGGTGCCGACGCGCAGCCGCAGTATGTCAATTGTCAAGAAAGGGCTCCGATCCGATCCTTTGCGCGGGTGCAGATCACCGCCAGGGTGAGTGCGTCATGCGTGCGTGCCCGTGACTCGGACTGGAGCGACAAAGCTGAACAGGGCTCGTTTCTCGGAGAAGGAAAGCCGAGCAAAGCGAGAAATGCTCAAATGCTCCACAGGTTTCAACGTGTTCATGTCAGCTTTTCTCGACTC
This sequence comes from Avena insularis, assembly GCA_023614405.1. NCBI lineage: Eukaryota > Viridiplantae > Streptophyta > Magnoliopsida > Poales > Poaceae > Avena > Avena insularis. The sequence goes on from CM042685.1 coordinate 445,496,145, forward strand.
GGCTTTGTGCAAAGCAAGTTGTTTCTGCTAAATTCGTTCACCTGGTTTTGTTTTTGCTTGGTAAACGTACGGCAGGAGATGCTTTTAATGTGCTTTGCTAGTTCGCCCACAGGCCATGACACGAACCTCTGAGTTAAACAGCCCAGCTCTTGGCCTGCTCGTCTGAAATACAGCCCAACATTTTGGAAGCTTAGGAGCAGAGCAGACGTGGAAACGAAGCCAAGATGCACGTTCGTTTCGAAAATTTGTTCAAATCAGATAGGAGTAAATGTTTTTACTGGAAAACCGTTTAAAGGAGATAAATATAAAATTTCTCAAATAATTAAAAAGGTTCATATTTCAATAATTTTTCAAATTAGATTAGTTTTCCTGTTTTGGAAAACCGTTAATATGATATTAACATTCTTATTGAAATAATCAAATAAGATAAATGTTCACTATTTTTTTACTATAAAATAGGAAAAGGGAATTAAAAACCAAAAAAATAGAAAAGAAAAACTAAATATTAGAAACAGAAAAAAGAAAAAGAAAAAGGAAAAGACAAAAACCAAAACAAAACCTGTTATTGAAGAGGATCTGGCGTGGGGAGCACCAAAACTAAACACCGCTCCTCAGCCACGCGTCGTGCCCGTGCCGCATGCACACGCTCCTGTCGGAGCTCTTTCCCGTCGTGCCGCATGCACTCTTCTTCCTCGTAGGTCCGTCTTCTCCCGACCAGAGCTCGAGCACCACATACCCGGTTAGCTCCCCAGCCCCTCCCCCACAAGTTAAGTTCATTCCTCACCTCCGCTGACGACGCTGCGGCCAGCCGCTTCGTCCCCGTCTCCAACCAGGTCCCGACAGGCCGGTCGGGCATCCCTCTGAACCCGACCTGCACCCTAGCCCTAAGTCAGGTTGTCGGCGACACCCCCAACCCTAACCCTAAGTCCGGCGAGAACCTACCTACCCCCAACCCTAAGGACTTTCCCTCGCACCCGTCGGCAATGTCACGGCCCGCCGCGTCGTCCCCGTCTCCGTGAGGATCGCCAGACGTCTTCCTCTCCTCTCCGTTCTTTGGTGGGCGGTCCACGGTGACGTGCGAGCATAGGGTGCGGTCTGGGGAGACGGGCGACAGATAGCCTTTCCAAAGGATATGGAAAATGTATTCTCTGTTTATTGTCGTGTGGGTAATAGCGCACGCCGACTTCAGGTGTCTATTTGGGCCGCAACCCGTTTGGCCTGGCAGCAGCTCCTAACTCTTCGGCATTTTTTTGATTTTCGGAGCATTAGGTTTCTGACTATTTTTTCTAATTTTTGTTGGCTCTACATTGTTCTTGTTGTACTGTCTGGTCTTTTCTTTTTTTCCTGGTTCTTGTTTTGTTGTTGTTTTTCTTTTATTTTGCCCGAATATATTTTAGACATGAACATTTTTCAAATTTGAACATTTTCCAAACGTGAACAATTTTTAAACTTAAACCCTTTTCAGATTTAAACTTTTTTAAACATAAACGTTTTTTAAATTTGAATATTTTCTAATTTGAATTTTCCAAAATTGAATTTTTCCATATGAACATATTTTGAAATCAGAATCTTTTCACAATTTGAACTTTTTCAAAAATCTAAAAATATTTGTTCAAATCTGAACATTTTTTAACTTTCAACAAATATTTTACGATTAACAAAACAAAATCAGGCTATACCAGAGCGAGCGAACAGAAGGCGAGGGAAGGTGCCGGCCCACCCAGGATCGCCCTAGATGCCTCCATGATGCACGCGTGAAATAGCAGCTCCCGCCGGATACAGCGCTGGCACGAGGATGGGGAGGGTTCGATATTACCTGGATGAACTTGAGCCTTTGTTCGTGACTTTGCGGCCCAGCCCATACTCGCCGAGAATAAATTTTGTTTCAAAAAAAAGTGAATTATCATTCAGTATTTGTTTGGAAAATCTGAAAATCATACAGTATCAGATTAGTGACAACGATTGAGTATATTTTTAGCTAGGAAACGCTCGAGCTTCTTCCGTCCGACTACCAAATGTCAACACGATGAGAGGCAACAAAGCCGTAGCTGTTTCTGTCAGTCTCGAGTCCCGACACCTTGGCAATCTTCAGGAACGGAAAACATGCCAGGCGCCGGCAGTGCATCATCGTCGCAGCGTTTTACGGTGCAGCAGCCACGAGGCGAATTTCAGATAAACGGTACGGAAACCTTACAGATAGAGAGAGAGAGAGATCTCGCGTACAGTGCTCGCCGCACCAGTCCGCGCAGATATCCAGTCGCTGTAGTGCGATGCATAAATGAGGCAACTTACGCTTGGATCTTCTTGTCAAGCTGTGGTGTGTCATCTTCAGAAAGTTTTCCTCCCAGTTTTTCATAAGTTTTCATGGCTTTCTTGTCAAGCTGTGCAGTTTAAATCGCATTCTCTCCTTATGTTGTGCCCTACACCGTGCTGTCCATTTTGATGGCGAAACGATCCACTTAGCCATCAGAGAGTTTGCATGAGGGGTCCAGTAACTCCAATGAGATGCATCGAGCACTACAAGTATCCATGTGCTCGCCACAGTTGCTGATGACGTTGACAGCGTCTTCAGCTAAATGTAAATGAAAACAATGCATATACTACAGGAAACAAAAAAGGAAACAAAAAATAGGACGTAAAAAGTATATTTGAAAAGGAAAGGGAAAAAACCTACAAGGGAAAAACAGACAAAATAAATTCACTTTCGACCTCACGTGCATATTCTCCCTTTAGCAAAACATATATTTCAAATTCTTTAATAAATACCAACGTGAGCATTTTCACACTCTATGTGCTCAAGTAAAGTTTCATGAAAAAAACTTACTCCCTCTAACCCATATTAGTTGACGTGGATTTAGCTAGATTCGGATATATCTTGCATCAGAATAAGTCTAGATATATCTGAATCTAGCAAATTCAAGTTAACTAATATGGGTCGGAGGGAGTATATTATTTATGGGCTATGTAAGAAAAATGTCTTGTGACAAATTAAACCATATTTTAGCACCGGATTTGTCCTTTTACACAGACTACTCAAAAATTTGAATTATCGTGAAACAACTTTGTACGCACCTAGAATATGGAGATATATGTGCGGGTATTTTTTATAATTTTCTTGACATGGGTAAGCGTGCTTTTAAAATACAATTCAAATAAAGGGAGCATTTTCATTCAAGAGCCAAAACACTACGACCCCAAACAAGAAAGGGAAAGAATATTGGGCCAGAATCACCTAGGCCGGGCTCTCCATGGGCTTTCCTTTTTTGTTCACGAGAAAATATGTGTAGTCCTCCTGTTTCAAATTATAAAATGTTTTATATTTTTTCTAAAAATGCATGTATCTAGACATTTTGAAAGGTGTAGGATCGGAGCAAAGTAGGTGAACCTACAAACTAAAAGGAGTTTAGATACTTGAATTTCAAAAAAAAAGGCTAAACATCTTATATTTTGAACCGGAAAGAGTACGTCAGTACAGACATGTGTATCATGTCCCTTGAATGACGGGGAAAGAGTACATCAGTACAAATATCTTATATTTTGAAATTGTTACGATATCATAACTAGTTTGCTCCATTTTAATTTCCCCTCCTCTGGCCGACTAGGCCTGTGCTTACTTTTACCTCTTTTTTTTAGTACTAGTGAACATTAAATCTTGAGTAATCGCAACATCATTATGGCATGCACAATCCAGCTTCCAAGCAGCCCAAGCCAGCGCCCCAAAATCAGGACCATCTCAGGTTGTAATCACGAGGCGATTTAAGAGAAATAATAGTGCCAAAACGGAAGGTGCTCGCCCGCACGATGAGAGCACCGGTCGGTATCACTGTAGTGCGATGCATAAACGAGGCAACTTACTAAACTCCCGCCAGATTTTTTGCTGTTGTAGTTGTTGCAGGGTTCGGTTTGCTCGAGCTGTGTGTTTGTCAAGTCATTCTCAGAGAGTTTTCCGTCCGTTTTGCAGAAGTTTTCCCTCCATTGATCTGTTGATGATGATGTTTAATTTGTGGCTCGCGCCGTGCCGTCCATTTTGATAGCGAGATGAGAGAACCCGTGTGCCGCGGATCCACTTTCTCAGGAGTATGATCGATCGAGGCCGCAGCTCCTGCATTTTTCACGCCGTACGTGAGCCGTGAGCTGAACTGACGATGGGGTCGCCGTCGCCTTCGGCTTCGAATAAATACGCGGCGTTAGATTAGAACGCGCTGAAATGAGAAACACGAGAGCACATGGATGTCAATGTCATCGTCGCGGGTTATCAGACTTATCACATGATAATATCAGTGTCTCGTATGTTTTCAACGAATATTCTCCTCTCCTCCGCGTCCTGCACCCTGACAAAACTATGAGTAGAATTACCAACGTTGGAGACACAAGTGGATACATACACGAAGAAAAAAACAGGAGGCGTCTCGCGTCGTCCCCCGCGAGGGCGACGGAGGCGCAAACCCTAGCCGCCACCCACCCCGCCCCCCTCCCTCCCCTCCTCCCTCGCCGCCGCCCGGCAAAGACCGAGCGGACTTCTTCTCCAAGTGCCGCTGGGTGCCAGCGCTGAGTGGCGGCATGGCGGCGGCGATGGGCTCGTCGGTGGCGGCGCGCGGCGCTTTCAGCCATGGCAACGGCGGCGGGAAGCTTCTGGCGGGAGCCACTCGGGTGGCGCCCTCTTGAGGCGAGCAGATTCGCGGCGCGCGGCAAAACCCTCGGTGGCGGGCATGTCGGCGTGCTGCTGTTGGCGAGGAAGGCGGCTCGAAGCGGGGCCAGCGGCAGCACGGGCTGCACAGCTCACTGCGGCTGCTGGCGGAACCGATGCGGATCCGGTCTGGCTGGCCGGCGGGCCGGGCCTGATCCGGGCTTGGTTGGCACCGCTGCGGCTCCCGGACGGCTATCGCCCGAGGTGATGAAGGGTGGTTCCCCTTCCCTAGGTGGTCCTGTGGCCTGCTTCCGGCTTCCCCGATGCCGCCTTACCTTGTCCGAACCGGCGGCCTTGCGACGTGTTGTCTGTCGGAGCCTTGGCACGAGTTCGAGGATCTGGCGGCGGCCCGAAAGGTGGGCCTGCAGGCGTCTCGGCGGTAGGCGGCGTTGCGGTGGTGATGGTGTTTCTCTTTGGTCCATGCGGGTGGCAAGGAGCTAACTTCGGGGGTTCCTGGTGGTGGCAGCACCAAGATCGCGGTTGGAAGCTTAGCTCGAAAACTGGTGGTGGTCTGAGGAATCGTCTGTGGTGAGAGTTTTTCCAGGTGAAAGCCTAGCGCTTCGGCGCCGACAACGGCGACGCCCGTGGGTGTCGTTTCCCTCTTGGGGACATTGTTGTGGCTACTCTCACCACTTTAGGGCTCCGGGTGAAAACCTTTGACCTTTGTGGTCTCGGCGGCGGCGGCGCTTGCAGCGTCATAACCTTCTTGGAGGCGTTGTCGTGGAGTTCCGGTCTCCTTAGCTTCGTCGTCTTCGGTGGCAAGCTAGATGTTTCTTAGGCTTTCGTGTTTATATTTTGATCTGCTTGTAAGAGGATCACCTCATCATCTTGTATCGGTTTGGCCGTTGAGTTTTATCTATAAAGCGGGGCGAAAGCCTATTTCGAGAGAATTATCAATGTTAGGCACGTAAGTACTCCCTCTGTTTAAAATACAAGATGTTTTAACTTTGTAAAAAAAGTGTATCTAGACCTCTTTTAATGTGGAGATTTAGAGTGAACCTACAAACTAAAAGGGGTCTAGATACACTCCTCTTACAAAGCTAAAACATCTTATATTTTAAACGGAGGAAGTACGTGATAATGAGGGACATCACCCTCAACACGGCCACTAGGATAATGGTGCTTAGTACGAGTGGTTGTGTTGTTTTTTAATATATACACACCTTTTCTTCCTTTTTTTTGCGAATGACCCCTTTTTCTTCCCTTGACCCCAAGAAACTTATTTTGTTCCATAAACTTCTCCATAGTTAATGATTTGTGGCAGGGATTTTGTCTTTATTTCAAGAAAAAAGGGGAGAGATTAACCCTTAAAATACAGAGGTCAGCCAGGAAGTGTGCTTCCAAAGGCGTTGAAAATGAGAAAAAAAAACACTGTTAAAATGCAAAAGAGAATACCCTTGGGGCTTCAGCCAATGACACGGTTCTTTATTGTATTCCCTATTTCCATCCAACCCAAATTACCAAATAATTTGGTCAGAGGGAGTATTACTATTATTTAATGGCGGTTATTTGCCATTCGTCCAATATTGAGAATATAACTATTTTCAAATTGACATTGCTGAACCTTTGATTGTTTGTTTTTTTACAAGTACATATGAATGATAAGATGATGTACGTTAGAAGACTATGACTCTTGATTGAAAACTAACTAAACTAAATCAAAGCCTGCATCACAGCTAGAGCGATGTTGCGTGTATGATAAGCTTAATCCGTTCGTCCTAATGAAACCGGTGTTGCATTAGTATTGGTGAAATTGACTGTACATGCATCTTAGCTAATGGTCGGGGAGGGAGGTTATGAGGTGCTTACTGATACCAAGGAGAAGAAAGGGGAAGTCGGTGCCAGAGACGAGTAAGGAGAGCCTATGTCGGAGAAGAGGGCGAGGATCGGTAATGGAATCAAAGGGTAGAAACAGACGCCAAGGACCTGGTGCTAGAGACGAATGAAAGGAGTCAGTGACGAAGATCCGCGTCCCCGGAAAGAAGAGGTGGGAGTTTTTCCTAGGAGTAAACTGGGTCAGGGAGAGGAGAGACGTGAAGATTAGGTTTCGTGGCAAATGGACACCTGAAATAGTTTGTCTCCTGCCATACTAGCGTGATGCCCTACTCATGCCCCCCTCCCCTCTTGCGCCCATCAGGGTCTGGCTCCACGAAAACGCTCGATGCACTGGTTGCGGGCTACTCATTGATGCACGGATCACAGTGCAAATCTAACAGACTGAAGGTGGTCGACTCTAAGCTAATTCTCGGTCGACTGAGAACTAGCAAAATGGATAGCCAACAAGTCTGTAACTGTATGTGTCGGTCGATACCTTGGCAACCTTTGTGAAATCATGGCCGAATTGCACCGTCGTGGTCCAGTCGATCCAGGCAGCTAGGCCAATTAGGATAGTTGTGGGTTCAGTAGGAGTAGTTGCCCAAACAAGGTTGTTTTTACGGTGTAATCACGATGCACGTTCAGAGAAACCATAACGAAATCGTATGGTGCACATGACTTCTTATTTTAATTTTCTGAAGAGAAACCCCGCGTGCAATGCTCGCCACGCGATGAGCAATCGAGCCGAAGCACTCAGGGTGCAGGTGGAAGTGGAGCCCACTATCCAAGCCTACATAAAAGGCTATGCGGGATACCCGCAGGTAAACAATAAAAAATAGTGGGTTTTCGTGGGAAGCCCACGATCGAGCGCGAACATTAAAAAAGCTAGTTCGATCCAAATTAATATTTTTATATTTGGCTAGATTCGAACATATCTAGTCATATTTAGTGCTAGATATATTCAAATCTAGCCAAATATGAGTATATTAATTTAGATCAGAAGGAGTAGGAATTTCTCAATCAAGCAAATATTATGTCTAGTAGAAAGAATGGCGAGTCAATCAAAAAGTGGAAAAAATAATTAATACATTAAAGTGTTAAATGTTGATCGTATTATATATTAAAATATTTATATAAACATTATACAAGCAATAATTATAGTAATATATTTGCGGTTATATGTGGGTATACGCGGGATAATGGACACCCGCATAAGTTTCGCGGGCTCTCATATGACACCTATTTAAATTGTGTGGGACTGTACGGACGTGTGCGGGCAGTCCCACCTGCACCCTTATGAAGCACCGGCCATTGTCCCCGCTGGACGACACGCATCACTGTAATACTTTAATGCGATGCACAAATGATTCAACTTCCGTCAGTTTTTATGTTATTGTCGCAGGATTCGGACTGTAAGGTCATGCTGCGTCATACTATTCAGAAAGCTCCACCTGTTTTTTACAAGCGAGCGAGTTCTGATTTTCTTTGCTGTTCGTGGCTCGCATCGTGCCGTCCTTGTGTTACACTGTTGCTTATAGCGAAATGAGAAAAAAAAAACGGCGTGTAATTAGTGCAGACGCAGCTCCGATCCACTTCCCCGCACAGTGTGCAGCACTTGCATTTTCTGAAGATCGAGCACTACAATTGTCCACTGGTCGCCACATAAGTTCGTGATGTTGATCGCATCTTACAGGTGCAAGCAGATTTTTTCCTCCAAAGGGTACAGTCTCGTCGAATAATGTCGTCTTAGGACACTTTTCATCCCATTGTTCTCAAATGATTCTGCCCCGTTTTACTGAGAGACGTTAATAAAGGGGTAAATTTTCAACGAGATAAATCGCTATAATGTCATGACTAAGGGGAAAATGATAGAAATACTCAGTAATTACCCAAGAAACACGAGAAGTACTACTACTATCATGGCCAGAGGATACATATGAGTACCACAGCGTTCACGCTTGCAAGTTAACGGCTCATCTCTCAACGAATATTCTTGTCCCACGGCTTAACAGTGTACGACGACAGTAAGGGGAAAAGGATAGTCCAACATGATAAGGAGCGAGCATCACCATCAACAAGGCTAATTAGGATAATTGTGGGTTCGGTAGGAGTAGTTGCTTGATTTCCTTTTAATAAGACTGCATTGGAGTACATGTTCACACTTGGAAGTTATATTAACGGCTTAATGCCGAGGTTAGCATCAAAGGAGTGTGCTTCCAACTGCAGATTGCCAACTTGTGTAATCAAGTGGAAGGAGCCGGTCGTATCATGTTCAGTACTTCTTCCTTTGGGCAGTTATTCAGAAGAATTAGACAAGAATATTTTCTCATTTGCAAACTGGATATTTACAATGTACATACATATATGTAGCAGGTTCCAAACTGTAGGAAACAGAAAGGAAAATAGAGCAAAGAACAATTTGGCGGCACAAATACAACACCTCGTATCATTCTAAAAATAAGACAAAACAAAACAGTAGGAGTATCTTTTAACGGCTCGCCTTGATTATTCTGCAACGTTGGCACGCATGCATGCCGCCAAATTCCTACTTTTTGCCAAGGCGTAGACCGTTTGATTACCTGATCGGCCGCTGTAGCCAGTAGCCGTCGTTTTACTCGTACGATGTCACAGACAAACGAACATAGGACAGTGTACTTGTTGGGGCAAGGGGTGCTGCCCTATAGCCTTGACATGGCCATCACATGCGCCACCGGCTGCTCGTCCCGGCGCCCACCGCTGGCCGTCGTCGCCTGCTTCCCCTTCGTCTTCTGCGCCGGCGGCGCCAGCTTGCGTGCCGCGTCCCGCAGCTTGACCTTCTCGACCTTCCCCAGCGCGTTCCTCGGGAGCACGTCGTAGACCACCACCTTCTTGGGAGCCATGAAGTGCGTCATGTGCTTGCGGCAGAAGGCAATGACGTCGTCCTCGCAAACCCCGGCATCCTTGTCCTTGGCGACGACGAACGCGCACGGCGTCTCGCCCCAGTGCGGGTGCGGCATGGCGACGACCGCCGCGTCGGCCACGGCCGGGTGCCGGAACAGGACCTCCTCCACCTCCTTGCTGCAGACGTTCTCCCCGCCGGTGATGATCACGTCCTTGGAGCGGTCCTTGATCTCGATGTACCCGTCCGGGTGCACCACGCCCACGTCGCCCGTCATGAACCAGCCGCCCCTGAACGCCTGCTCGTTCGCCTCCGGGTTGTTGAGGTACCCCTTCATGACGCTGCTGCCTCGGAGCACGATCTCGCCCAGGGTCTTCCCGTCGTGCGGCACCCTGGCCATCCTGTCGTCGTCGGTGACGACGTCGGCGTCGGCGAGGGAGAGCACGCTGACGCCCTGCCGGGCCTTGAGGCGCGCGCGGTCCGAGAGCGGCAGGCTGTCCCACTGCGCGCGCCACTCGCACGCCAGCGCGGGGCCCGTGGCCTCGGTGAGGCCGTAGGCGTGCGTGACGTGGAAGCCGATCTTCTCGACGCGCTCCAGCATCGCGGCCGGCGGCGGGGCGCCTCCGGTGAGGACGTGTACGGGCTTGCCGAGACGAGCGTTGGCGTCGCCCTCGAGCAGGATGTTGAACACCACGGGCGCGCAGCACATGTGTGTGACGCCGTGGCGCGCGATGGCGCGGTAGACCTCGGCGGGTCGGTTCTCGCGGATGCAGACGTTGACGCCGCCACGCGCCGCCACGCCCCAGGTGAAGGTCCAGCCGTTGCAGTGGAACATGGGGAGCGTCCAGAGGTAGACCGGCTCGGCGCCCATCTCCCAGGCCATGATGAGGCTGTTTGTGCTGAGGTACGCGCCGCGGTGGCTGTAGACGACGCCCTTGGGCGCGGACGTGGTGCCGGAGGTGTAGTTGAGCGTGATGGCGTCCCACTCGTCGATAAGCTCTGGCAGCTCCACGGAGGCGGGGTCGCCGTGGGCCACCAGCGCCTCGTACTCGAGCTCCCCGAGGCGCACGCCCGTGGGACGGTCGAGGTCGTCGATCACCGCGACGAGCGGGACGGGCGCCCCGGATCCCGCGAGGATCTGCAGCGCGTCGCTGGCAAGGCGCACGTACTCGTAGTCGACAAAGAAGAGCTTGGCCTCGGCGTGGCGGAGGATGGCGGCGACGGCCTTGGCGTCGAGGCGGGTGTTGACGGTGTTGAGGACCGCGCCGGCCATGGGCACGGCGAAGTGCATCTCGTACATGGCGGGCACGTTGGGCGCGAGCACGGAGACGACGTCGTTCCTGCGGAGGCCGAGCGTGCGGACGAGGGAGGAGGCGAGGCGGCGGCAGCGGTCGTGCGTCTGGCGCCAGGTGAAGCGGACGCGGCCGTAGACGACGGAGGTGCGGTCGCCGTAGACGGCATTGGCGCGGGGCAGGAAGCCGACGGGGCTGAGGGGCACGTAGTTGGCCGGGCGCTTCTGGAGCTGGTCCATGTCTCGGATGATCCTGGTGTGACGAGACGATCGAGCTGATCTGGCTAGGAGGAGTAGCAGCAGACAAGGAGCGGTAGTGGCGTTGTAGAGTAGGAGTAGTAGGCAGTGGCGGGAGTGATTTCGGACAGTAGAGTCTAGTGGTGTTTATATAGCCGATTCCGGCTGGAAGAAGCAATGTGATTCGCGTTCGAAGGGGTGGTGGTGGTGGTCCAGGAGGAAGACGGGAAAATGCAGAAAATTCAGAAAAGAAATTGGCTAGGCTAGGGTCGGGGGTGCAGAGAGGTTGCAGGGAAAATGAAGTGAAGACACGGTGTCTTGACCAAAAACTTTGACAAGCGGGGATTCACACCTCCTCGGCCGGGCAGGTATTGTGCCGGACCGGGACTGTTTTGGTTTTCTGGGAGGACTAGCGAGCGAGACCACGGCCGGACTTGGCGCCGGTGCGCTGCTCGACTCGACTGATGTGCTGCTAGTGGCAGCCGTGACCGGAGCGACTGGACCATTGATGTTGTATGCTCTATTGCTGGTATTCATCAGAGCACGGATCGAGCCGTTGATTTGATGAGCAGTCGGTTTCGCCCCTGCCCATCGATGCGCTACCGCTACGCCAACCGGTGGTGCTGTGGCGGCACGATAGATGGGTTTGCACACCTTACATGGGTTTAGGCTCTGGTGACGTTCTACTTCGTGTTATAGATTACACTGGGGTACAATGCAAGTGTTTTCTCTTGCAATTTCATTGGGCGGAAGATCAAGATTAAAGCATCTTCAGTGGCCTCCCAAACGCCGCCTGGCAGAAATACCGGACCGATCGTTTGTCGTGTTTAGGGCACGCTACGTGTCCCAGACCAACCACCAAACATTAAATTTCGAAGGCCAACAGTTTAAAGTCCCCACCATCTCTCGATCGCCGACAAGGGTCTTCCACAATGGCCACACGAATAAACTAAAAGAATATTACAAATCACAGTTAGTTGCGGCTCCACCTCCAGATCGACGATATCCTTGTGGGTGTTCGACGTTGTGCTCGCCCGTCGCCGATGACGATGCTTCCACCAATATTGATGCTTCTGCCGATGTCGATGCCGTTGCCGCTTATGGAGCTGCAGTTTCTACCACTACCGCCACCATGGCCTTTGCCGCCGCCTTCGCCATGGCAATTTCTTGTAGGATCATGTTCCCGGTGACATATCCTTTTTGGGTGACATAGCCTTTTGGCTCCTCTTTATTTGCATGACGACTGCACTTCTTGTTGAGAAAATTGCGCTAATCAAACACTTTTTTTATCCTACACCAATAGGTGTCGCTCGTTTGATTGGTGCTGGTGATCGGATCCGTGTGTTGGAGATATGCCTAAGAGGCAATAATAAAGTGTTTATTATCATATCTTCATGCTTATGATAAATATTTATATACCATATTATAATTATATTAACAGAAATTAATACTTATGTGATTTGTAAACATAAAAAAGTCCCTAGTAAAGCCTCTTGTTAAACTAGCTTGTTGGTTAATATATGATCATGATTTTCTAATCATGAACATTGAGATGTTATTAAAACCAAGGTCATATCATTAGAAGAATAATGTGATGAACATACTCCTATAGTTAAGCGTAGCATAAGATCAAATTATTTAAATAGTTCACTTGTTATAAGCTTTCAATACATAGTAATCTAAATCTTTCGACCATGAGATCATGTTAATCACCATCACCGGATGGATGCTTTGATGACATCAAACATCACTTTGTAACTGCGTGGTTATAAAGGTGGCATTGAGTGTTCGGAAAATTTGTGTTGAGACACATGGATCAATAGTGAGATTTGTCCATCCATATTACGGATAGATATACTATGGGCCCTCTCGGTGGAATGTCATCCAATTAGCTTGCAAGCATGTGACTGGCTCAGTAGGGATCACATATCACAGGAACGAGTAAAGAGTACTTATCAGTAACGAGGTTAAACTAGGTATCCAGAGATACCGACGATCAAACATCGGATAAGTAAAGTATTGCGAGACAAAGGGAAATTGGTATCATATGTAAATGGTTTATTCGATCACAAAGTAATCGTAGAAATATGTGGGAGCCATATGAATTTTCAGATTCATCTATTGGTTATTGATCAGAGAAGAGTCTTAGTCAAGTCTACATAATTCACGAACCGTGGGGAGACACACTTAAGGATTCAATATTATTTAGTAGATATGGAATATGAGTAAAGAGACCGAATGTTTTTCAGAGTCTCGGATGGGATCCGGGATATCACGAGGATATCCGGAATGGTCCGAAGAATAAGATTTATATAAGGAAAGTACAATTCCGGAGTTCGGAAATGATTCTGGTGTTTTCACCAGAATGATCTAGAAGGGTCTAGAAGGTTCACCGAACCGGAAGGGGAAGGATACATGAATGAGTCATGACAAAATGAAATGGCTGCATCATGTCGTAGGTCAAAGGGTTGTGAAAATAAAAGAGAGAAATCAAACTCCAAAATTGAAAGTCAAAATGCAAGTTTGAAAAGTCAAACTGTGACAATGTATCTTCACGCACCAAGGAGGAGAGGGAGTTGGGGGAGTATTATACCTCCCCTCCCTATTTGTCCCTCCCTCTCATAAATAGTGGAGGGGGCTTCCCCTCCAACAGAACACCACCACAACCCCGCCCCGCGCCGCCGCCAGCCGCCGTCGTGCCGCCACTGCCGCCCAAGACGCCGCCGTCCCACGACTCGTCCTCTCCGGCCTCTAAACCCTAGAACACCGAGGAACCCCTCTACTCCATCCTACACTCTCCAGCTTAAGGCGAAACCCTGCGGGATCTTCCCTCTAACTCCGACACCACGCCGGCGTGATGCCGGAATCGCGAGGAGAGAACTATAACTTCCGTTGCCTGCTGGAACAAGGGAGAGGAAGGTCTTCATTGAGTACCGAACGTGTGACCGATCATGGGAGCGATGGCGCGGAAGGATCATCTATGCGATCTTGAGATCGGCAAGTGAACGACTACATCACCCACGAGAATCTGCTCTGGTTAACCGCTTTGGAATCTTCGAGGGTGAATACTCTAATCGACTCGTTGCTACAATCTCGTTGATCTCGTTAGCCTGCATAGGCACGATTGAGGTCGACGTCGGGGAGTTGTTGCCCAGGATCGTTGAACGATGGGGAAAATATGTCGGGGTTATTGGAGTTGAATCCGCCAAGCAGTTCGCTGTCGGTGTAGTGTGGCGATGTGCTCCCCTTATGTGTCATTGACTGCGGCGTGCTCATGGCAGGGCTCTCGCGGAAAAAGTAGAGGGAATGCGGCAAAGTGTTCCCCATATGTGATCTGGCGGCACTCGCGGTAAGTGCGGCAATGTGCGCCGCATTCTTGAATGTCGTTTTCTTCATATCCGCTCTCTCGCGCCGTCCCTGCATTCCGTCGTCGCGAACCGGTGGCGAAACTCGACTTCCTCCCACTTCTCTTGAGTCATGTTGTCTGGCTTGACCTTCGACGGCGATGCTACCATATGCGGCTTGCTGAATGGCGTCGTCATGCCATTCATACCAGTCGGCTTCGCGCCCTTCACGTCCTTCATACCAGCTGGCTTCGCTCCTTCACGCCCTTTGTATCGGCCGACTTCGTCGCTGCTCTAGGTAGTTTCGGCACCATGACTGCGAGAGTGGAAAAAAGGAGGCATGTGCACGGCGGCGGCTAGCTCACGGCAGGAAAAGAAAACGACGAGCGAAAGAACTGAAATAAATTGGGAGGGTTGGGTTATGTACCAGCCGCTTTGTGGGTGATAGGGCTAGCACACGTGGCAAGGGTCTCCCATGAAGCCAGGATGCACTCGGTGTGCAAGACAAGGTACTTGTGAGCATCGGACGAAAGTGACCCCGGCACGTCCGAAGGCCTTCGGAAACGGTTTAGGCAATGCGACTGAAGATGCTCTCATGCCTTGCCGTATGGGTATTGGCACAGCAATGCGTTGAGAGGCGATTAGTCTTGGGGAGGGAGACCAGATCCTGCTTTTTTTCCAGGTAATAAAACAGCCCGGCAAGGTCATCAAGTCTAATAATCGGACCGGCATTTTCTTGGTCATTTAACACACCTCCACCATCTAGTAGTCTAGTAAAAATCGAAGAAGTTTACCTACAGTTTGGCGGTGAAGCATCCGTCCGCTTTCTACGAGATTCACAGACATGCAAAAACACTGTGACTGACACGTACTACACGCGACCGAGGATATTGTTCCGTGTCAGCGATGTTTGCTTCGCTTATCTGGATAGGGATAGATGCATGTCTGGTCTGGGTGATACTACTATTCGCTCTGATCTGCCCCGTAGTAGTACTACTGTTCTTCCCAGCCTCGTGTTTCACAGTGTCCGCTCCTTTTTCTCCCCGACCAGCTTTTTTCCGCGCGCGGGCGAATGAGTATATCCGTGTGAATGTTTGGGCAATTCGCAAATGGACCGACCGGGACCGTGCTCCCCTGGTCAAGTCCCGCACTGTCCAGACTCGAGACAAACAGACAGAAAGACAGACTTGGCTTGACGAATCGGGCCAAGCACGCTGCACGTGGAGAGGATCTGCCACTTTACCGCGGCGCAGGAACAAACCTTAATCGGCACTGTGGCGCCGTCAGAAACCCTTTTCTGCCGGCCCTTTCGTGGAACAGGCCACGCACTAAATAAAATTCGCCGGTCTGACGGACTGACCCTGCTTACTGTACGTCGTGCAAGATTTTTTTTCCTTGCAGACTAGTCGGGCTCACGATCCCACGCACGAATTTGCACGAGAATGACCATACATCCAGGACGCAGCTGCACATCCCACGCGCGGCCGCGCTCTCGCTGTCCCGAGCGCTGACCGCATTCCCCGACCAACAGTGGTGGCGCCATTCCGACTTGCTGATCGAGTTTTGGGGCTCCCACCATTCTATCCTCCCAACGGATTTTTTATCCTCTCTGTTCCGTCGATATGCCGAAACTGTACCTTGTCCGGGTGAATAATGGGCGATAGACCGTCATGGGCGCCGGCCTGTCTCCCATTTCCGGCGTGGCGCCAGACCGTCGAAAGCGCACGGATCACGCCGCCGCGAAACTGTGCTTGACACGTCCTCCAGGACTCCGGCAAGGGAACTTCAACGCCGGCCCATATATGGAAACGGGTACCGTCACGCTGTCCTCTCTTCTCTGATCGATCCACGGCTGCGATGATTGGACCACTAGCCAGATAAGGCATATGTGGGAACAGGTAGCGTCACACTGTCTATTCATGTTGGGGACGACATTCTTCTTCGCACAAGGTCATCTCCACCGGGCTGTCCCATCCGGTCGCTAAACGGTCCGTTTTTTTCTGTTTGAGTCGGACCATGGTCAATTTGAGAAGAGGGTTCTCCCTATCCCGCCAGCCGCGTCAAGCAACGCGATCCAAACGGACAAAAACGGAGAGACTGGTCCAAGAAAAAAAGGCCCATGTGTGACTACATCTGTGCCGGACAGACCCATCCATGGATCAGATCTAGGTCACGAATGGATCGGTCCGGCCTGATTAGTACGGCTGGATTGTGCCGCTGGGCGCCACGCACGTCTCATGCGTCCGCGCGGACCGAACACGCTCGGATCGTTTGGGTAGACCTAGTGGAGATACCGTAACCTACTGCGGCTAATTTTGACGAGAGGTCCACACTCTTTTTGCCTATCGTGAACACGGCTACAGACAGACCAAGGACGTTTAGGTCGATCTTCTGATGATGGCCCGGCTGATTTTGATCGGCAGTACTAGTACTACTATTTGCAGCGGTGCTTTTTCAGTTGGTCGCCGGCGTCCTCGAACGTTGGGACGGAAACGGCATTTCTCTGCTATGTTTGGGCGGTTTCTATGATTGTTGTGCGCTTGTCTGCCTACACCGAGACCTGCCACGCCGAGATGCTACGGTACGTACGTGCAAACAAAAAGTCGCTCCGACAGTCCTCCGTGTGGAGTTCATGGCACTCTAGGAGAACGTTGGCCCGGCCCGTGTGAGCATACTGCCTGCCCATGTTTAACCACTATCGGTGAACCGGTTGATCCTTCAAAGCTCATGAGCACTTTTTTTATGACATAAACACTTTTCTAAAACTCAAGAAAGAAAGAATAATGTCATAAACACTTTTTAAAAACTCAAGTCCGTGAGCTAGCAAAGCTCGATGCTACCTCTAGACGTCTCGCATAGCAAAGCTTACGTGGAGAAAGCTTGAAAAAGATCCAAGTGCTTGTAGAAGCAACCGCTAAGAATTTGTCGAAGTAGATCAGAAGATGTTGGTGTCGTCCCCGAGAAAATAGTACCGAGAAGGGTCTAGAGATAATCACAGCTCCTGCAAGACGGAGATGCGGGACACCAAACTTACAAGTTTCCTGGCAAAACCGTATTTGGCTGAGCTTTATCAGGCGGAACATCAGGATACCAATACACTCCGATATTATCTCATGCACTGAACGTCACTGCCATGAACAAACAATTGTCACAACATGCCTAATGTCTGACAAGGCGACGATCGACTCCAAACTCCAACCAGTCGACGCTCCTCCAACTACACCATGGACCAAATTTAGGGGGCTAATAATAGCCTGCAAAAATCCACTTCAGGTGGCAATTTAACTGTCGGGAACAACTACAACTACCTGCAAAAGTAGTACCGACAGACAGAAGTATCTGCCAGCATAACAATCTACCTGCCGCCAAATTTTTTGTAATAAGGCAATTTATATACTAATAATCAACCAGCAAAAAAATATTTCTTAAAACTATTTCTTCCAATATGCTTTTATCTATTATATGAGAATGAAGATTCCTTTCCTGTGAGACTGGGAAGGAGATATTTGCGATAGATAGTGTCCTCCTATTTCAGTTTTTTTTTGGGGGGGGTCTCGAGGACCTTTTTAGGACTGTCATGCGTTGGAAATATTAGATCATTTGCCACATTTTGCATTGAAATTTGATAATTTGCAAAACTGACCACCGACACAGGGTGTGACAAATAATCGGAAAATAAAGTAAGGCAAATCGTCAAATCTAGCTTGATCCGAAGCCTAGAGCCATGTTGCGAAAAAAAAAACAGTTACAATGCACTCATCAGTACGCTACTTGTTCCTACCAAACCGTCGGGATCCCAAGTGTATATGCATGTGCGCTTCGATCGAATTCAGTTTGACTTGCCCCGGCTGACTACGCAAGCTAACAAGAAGTGACCCTTCGTAGTATACTGTAGTACTATACTAATCAAAGTTTCATGGGTCTTTCGTCCTCCAACTTAACAAGACCGACCGGACGCACTACACGCTACTAGTCCCGATCCAAGTCAACGCGGCAGGTCCGTGTTGTACACTGCCCCGATCGATGAGCTAGCCGGCCGATCGACCTCGTACGTGATGAACGTTCCACCTTGAACAGGGCGATCGAGTCACGTACGCGCTGCACGATCGAGACCAGCGGCATTCTTGGTTAATAATGGTTCCATTCCAAGTCTTGCTTTTGTTCCCGGTCGTGGTAAAAAAAAAAGCACGGTCTCTTTTCAGCTAATTCAACGTGTATCGATAATGCATGGGTGACTTCAAAACAGGTTTGCGATTTTGCGCTCCGCTTTTTTGAGCTCGCTCTCCTTTTGATTCAGCGTGGAGATCAAAGTGGGATTGTTGCTTTCATGCGTACGTAAAAGGGAAGCTAGATACGACTTGAACGCGCAATTACCTGGGCATTTCGCCGGTAACATATAACGAAAGTGCTCGTGCATTTCACCGTTTCTAGCGACAAGCTACTGCTCATATATACTCTCGTTGCCATCGCCTATACGTACGCCGGTACGCGAGGTGACGAGTCCTTTATTGATTTTCTCCCGGTTTTCCAGTCGTGATTAGAAATAATCAAGTGTTACTACACGCTAAGACTTACATTAATTACATTAATATATGCACGCGCCATATAATACTACTCCATATTTCGTTGCCGCTTACCAGCCACTATTGTCCTTTTTCTCCAATGTCAATCCATATATACTCCCGAGTCAAATGCCGGTTTTCTTAATTGCATGACCGGAAGCAATTTCGAGGAATACCTGGGTCTCGTCTCTCGTGGTCAGTCGTGTCACGACCTTTCATACGCGTAGATCGCGCGACGACGTATGTAACGTACGCGAGCGTAGCAGTTTGCCTACGTACGTGGCTACGTGGGTGGTCGCGTCCAACTTCCATACACGAGTTGCCAATTATTTACGGCGATTAACCCATGGCGTGGCCATGAGTCCATGACAATCGCAATCGACGGCCGGGGGCAGCTAGCAGGAAACGATCGTGATTAGATCATGACGAAAGCGTTCGTTCCTTCTCCTCGTACAGTACGTCATAGGTACCCGTCAAAACCGGCAATATGCTAATTAAACACAGTCAGCACAGCCGCCCGCTGGCTGGTGTAACGTCACCAGACGATGGAGCCAGTGTACGAACACCGGTCTGCGAAAATTACCACCGATGGACACACCCTGATTGCGATAGTGGTAGGTACGCCGTACGCACGCACATGGATGGACGGCCGGTCAAATCCTTGCGCACAAGGTTCGATCGAGCTCGATCGGATCATTTTGTTGCGATGCATGGGAGGACATTCTGCTTCGAGGGAGGTGGAATCATCCTTGATTTCGCCAAATTAAAGTGTGCATTACAGCATTATTAAGGTGCGGGCCGGTAGTAGTCGTACTTTCTTTTTTGGGTGAGAGAGAGAGAGAGAGTGAATGTGACTGGGTTGATTTTGATCCGAGTACGTATAAAAAATATGGTTGATAGGTCATCCCAGACACAAAATACAAAATTATGGTCACTGGATACGATTGAGCGCGTGCAGAGACGCTTCACGATACTTCTCATAGCGCGAGGTGAAACTTTTATGTTATTCATGCTACACGAGATGTACTTTTTTACTCATTCCACCTCATCGATGTTCCTATCACATAACAACTTGGTCACGTGTCCGATCATACGACGACGAACATCATGACACTTGATCAGGGGGTGGGTGCCCAGAGTGTACCTCAGCATGGTTATAGTAGGAATTCTCATAACTACAACACGTAGAACATTAGCATACTATCCAATTTGAACAAAAAACTGCCTTTAAAGTTACTCGGTTAGCGATAGTGTTTGACGATGTGGTGACATCCATATCGTATCCAGGTCCTCATAAGTCTTATGATCTATCGATCTTGGTAGCGGTAATACTTGTCATTGAGAAACCACCCATTACAATATTGATTATGCATTTCATGGTACATTATTCGGGGTCTATCTAACATCATTGTTATACTAACAATGTTGTTATCATATATCACCAGCAACACCGTACAACTTTAGATTTTGTTATCATATATCATATCTCAAATGAGGACGTACTATAACCCTTACTATATGAACCTTGGGATATATCTTAATGTTTGTGATCCCTATTATTCCTAGCTCCTTGACCTTCATGGTATCTACTTCTGGACAAGTTTTCTATTTCTAGTTTTGCATGTCTTGGGTGTTGTAGACAACAAGTAAAAAAGAACTATTAAAAGAAACCAACTTCCACTTAATTAATTTCCAACATTGCCTATTCAACATGTCTAGTTGATGAAAGCGATCTTCGAGTGGAGGAGAAACGTATGCGATTTTTTGGGTGAAGACGACTGACTCCATAAGGTGTGGTGTTAGTCTCGTGTTTGAGTGCATATTGAGATTCGTACCTTCCCCTATTGCAGTACCTAAGTTGGACCAGTCCGCTTCAAGTTTAAAATATGTATTTTCTTCATGAATAGCCACCTTAATCATTTTTTAGCAATTGTATAACGACGTGCCAACCGTTTATCGCAGATATTGGATGAGAGAGAGAGAGAGAGAGAGAGAGAGAGAGAGGGGAGATGTAAGATCTTTAAAATAGGTGAAACTAAAAGAATAGTCAAGAAAAATAGAGGAAATAAATACCATAAAGCTTACAAAATTTAGTGTTTTTTCCAAGAAAGTTACTACAATATGAGAAAATAAGAATGGAGTTTCAAAGGAAACACTTAATACTCGAAGTCAAACAAACGAATTCACGAAGGAAGAAGTGATGCCCCTTTTTCCTAGTTATAAACACATACGTCATATTTGCGATTTGGGGGGACCCTTTTGGGGGTCTCTGTCTAGTTTCTCACATCGAACACCCTCTTAGTCGGACCCGGGTGTGCGTCTCCTAGATGACTGGATATTCACCTGAAAATCTTTGTGCTGTGTTGTGAAGGAGCCAAGAGTTTGTGAATACCGAAGATTGTGTACCACGTGTGAAGATCTACCTCTTAAATGGCTGGGCATGGACTTTTTGTTCTAGTTCAATGGGAAATCGGTTGATCTTGGTGACCAAGGAGCTAGTGTGCGTCGACTTTGTGTCCTAGCCTTCTCAAATGAGTATGTAGCATAACCCCAACTATATTAACCTCGGGATATATCTTAGTGTTTGTGATCCCTATTCCTAGCTCCTTGACCTTCATGGAATCTACTTCTGCACAAGTTTTCTCTTTCTAGTTTTGCATGTTTAGGGTGTTGTAGACAACAATTAGAAAAAAACTATTAAAAGCAACCAACTCCCACTTAATTTCGAACATTGACTATTCAACATGTCTAGTCGATGAAAGCAATCTTCGAGTGGAGGAGAAACATATGTGATTTGTTTGGTGAAGACGACTGACTCCATAAGGCGTGGTGTTAATCTCATGTTTGAGTGCACATTGAGATTCATACATTCTCCTATTGCTGTATCTAAAAGTTGGGTATGTCCGCTTCAAGTTTAGTATCCGTCTCTTCTTCATGAATAGCCACATTAATCAATTTTTGGCAATTGTATGACAACTGCCGACAAGTTATCGCAGATGTCGGATGAAATTAAGAGAGGGGTAGGGAGGGAGAGATGTAAAATGTTAAAAATAAGTGAAAATAAAAGAAAAATCAAGGAAAATAAATACGATAAAGCTTGCAAAATTTAGTTGTTTCCCAGGAAAGTTACTACAATATGAGAAAATAAGAAACATGTTTTAATAAAGGAAACACTTTATATGTTGTCGAATACTTGAATTTCAAGTTTTCTTTACAATATTTTAGTTGTCATGTGTTTTTTTAGAAAAACAAGAATATTTCTATTTTCTTAAACCTTTGTGCATGTGAGGCTAAATCTAGACGAGATGGTGACCCAAACGAAAACGATGCATTTGAGTGTACTTGCAGACCCACTGAACCTTCCATGGCCCTGGGTATTCATACCGGGATGCATGCAAGGATTCCCATGGATCACTTGATAAGCTAGCTAGCCGGGCAGGGGAATCCATCACTATAGACGCATACGTGGCCCGCGACGGTCGACGGCGTTCATACACCACGGTCGTGAGACGTGCAAATGTGGCCCGCGGCACATGCGTACTCACCACCAGGGCTCGGAACGGTCAACAGTCTACTGGTCTCGTTGTTCAGTAGTATTAGCTAGTCTGGTCTGGTTGTCCTTTCAAGTCCGTCTGGCTCTGGCCTGCCCCCAGTACCTACGACTACGAATAGTATCGCTACTGTGGTCTGGTGACTCTTGTCCGGCGTTCTTCGAATTCCGGTCGCCGTCGGCCGTCGGCAGTCGGCCGGCGGCCGGCGCGTCGCATTTTTTTTTTTGGAAGTACTACTCGGCCCATCGCATGTGCTACGTAGTAGCACGTGAGGCGTGACAGCAGCTCGTTATTATGGGCTGCACATGGTGGATGATGGTAAGTACCGCGTTGTGGGCTGTTTGATTATCTGTTGCGTGTACGGCCCCATTCTGTCCTGCTTGGGTCTGTCCACGGGAGCCCAGCAAAGAGTACACGGGCCACAAGTTGACAGTAACCATGCATGCATGAGCCATACTGTATTGTTCACTGAAACAAGAACCACGTTCAGTATTCCCTGTACACATAGTACCTGCTCAACTCAAACCTGGTACGGAGTATAACATCGTCGTTACCACGTTTTTAAAAGAAAATATTAATCGTAGCCAATATGCAGTTGAATTTAATCGGTGCAGAGAAAATAGGTACAGTTGCATGCATACAGAAAAATATTAGTTGCAAGGTATGGTCTAATTGGAAAAGAAAAATCAGTTACGCTTCGTTCGGATGTACGATTTGAGCCTAGGTATTAGATATTCGGGAGCCATCATGCCCGAATACCACGATTTGAACCGTTCGGCTGGTCTGGGTATTCAATCATGTTATTCGGCCACGATATCGAGTGCAGCTCTGAACGACAAAAAAAAGTGGAGGCCGAATGTCCAGGGGTCAAGCTAGACATCGCTCTGTATTCGCTCGCCTGCCATAAGAAATGTGCGTGCTCCAGGTTGCTCTCGTGCGCAAAACGAAAATGATGGCGGCTCAGGTAAATCCGCCCTTCACCTCCTCCTCCGGCTGGGCACGACGCCGGTGGCCTCCCGCTCTGCCGTTCTCCCCCGATGGCCATCTCTTCCGGCAGTTCTCTCCCTCCCTCCCATCTCACTTATGTCTTCTCTGTCCAGGAAGGGGACGAGTCGGCCGAGCTCCGGCAATCAGCGCGCCTGCATCTCGAGCTCCGGCAACAGATGTTCGTCGCGGGTCACTGCCCTTCACTCACCCGTGAGATTTTCCCTCTCTCTATACAAATTCAATTTTTTTTCTTATTGCTCTTACCCATATCTATTTCATGTGCAGCTCGCGGACTTGATTAGGCAGGGACTGATATATCGTCATTCATGATGGATTATACTACTAACTTGATAGTACTCCCTCCGATTCATATTAGTTGACTTGGATTTGTCTAGATTTGGATAAATCTAGACACTATTTAGTATATAGCTTCATCTAAATTTTGAAAAATCCAAGTCAACTAATATGGGTCGGAGATTATTATTTTTGCTGCAAAATTATTCGTATATATTGTTGTTAAAACAATTATCTGCTTGTTGTCGCGAGTCCTAAAATGTTTGTCGGTACAATCACGTATATATAGGTCTATAATAATGAATGTCTCAGACAATTGCAATTTATCAGTTTGATCATCCAAACAACATTTGGTATTTAACCTCAATATCTCATTCTCTTCCAAATATCTAACACACCCGAATAGAAAATATTTGCATTCTATCTCAATATCAATATCCTAGATATTGGACATTCAACCCAATACAATGTCTAGCCTCCCAAAGCAAACATCCAAACGAAGCGTTATGGTCATGATGCAACTGCAAAAGTTTTGGTTGGAACCAGTGCGTGTGTCAAGAAAAATCTTGGTTGCACCTAGACTAGCACAAATCTCCGTGTCAGCATCTAATGGTTATCGTATTTTTTTAGATGCATGATAAGAGTTAGACCAAGCTCTAAGCTGGTTCTCATCTGACTGTGAATTAGCAAAATCGCAGAATTTTTTTGCCCAGATTGTGTGAGAGTTCATACTAAGAAGTAAGAAGGAGACAGTGTTGGAATAGATTACCAAAGGGGTTAGTACTTTGTCAAATTGTGCGCATCTACAATCCTATCTTCGACTCATATGTCCCATTGCAAGTGCCTCTTTCTCCTTGTGTGGTGGTCATCGGAGTACACGGAATTTTCATGTGCCAACAGATTTCCAAAAAAAGAAGCTGGTTTTCATATTCAGTATTACATATAGGGTTGCAAATGCGGGTCTCGCTAGATCCGCAAAACATGATGTATAGTACACAGTACTGAATGTACTGGAAGCAACCATCTCAGCTAACAAAAGATCAAAATGTTTGAAAGCTAGAAACGTCCTTTGCGGTCCCTGCAACCCTAATTACAGGGCATATCTATTATGTGATTAATGATATTTCAAGAACGTAGCATGGAGGCAAACCAAGCAAGCATGTTTACAAATTACAAGTATAAGCATAATAGTGATTTGTGCGCGTCAGGAGTGTTAAGACTTTGCAGGTTCAGGGATTTGTTCCCGCAAAAAGTAAAAGGATTTGTGCAGGGATGAAATATGGAGAGACCGCAAATTAAAGACTAAATAAATATGCGGTGAATGTGATTCTAGCGAAAAAAAGACTGATCAGTCTGCTCTGGCACATCCGATCCGCAACATAAAAAAAGGTTTTGGAGAAAGGGAAGTAACTATATATCAAGAAGATAGACAGAAGCCAGAATGTAGCTGGCCATGTCATGGCAAAGTTAGGCAGGGAATTACATCGAACTCAGTTTTGGATTAGAAGCTTTCCTCTCTGAGCGAGGTGACATTGTAAGACATGATTGTAATTGTAACTCTTTCATAAGTTAATTAATGGATTCCTTTTCCCTCGCAAAAAAAAAAGAAATATGAAGAGACATGCTGTCCGGCCGGCGATCTTGTGCACGGCTACGGAAACGACCGCGCGAGTGGTGGTGGCGAGAAAATAGTCGGGCAGTTGCGAAGAGAACGGGGAGAAGGCGGATCGTGCGATGCGGATAGGCCCACCTGTCGGCGCCACTAAATGGCGGCAGTTGCCAACACTCGGCTTAACTCCCAAGCTTTTGGCGCGCGCCGGCCGCCTTCTCCTCGACTCCCCTCTTCTGTCCAAGGCGGTTAAGCTCTGTAGGATTTACTCCACAAGCAAGCAAACGCCCAAGAGCAACTACCACAGTACGTGTCCATGGCATTGAGTTTCCATCGGGCAACGTCCCCGCCGCTCTTCAACCACCTCGACGGCGTCGTCCCGGAGCTCCACGACACGCTACTCGGCTTCGTCTACGATCCTCTCGACCCCGCCACCAACGCCGGCATCGAAGCCTTCCTCGACGGCAGCCCCTGTCTTCCCGAAGACCACCACCACGACCTGCGCTGCGCCAAGAAGCCGCGTGCCGGCCGCGACGCCGACGCGTGGTTGGGCTTCGCGGCCGTCGACGGCCAGCCGCGGAGTAACGGTGGTGTCGTCGGACAGCTGCAGGCACCGGCTCTGCCGGAGTTCCTCGGCGACTTCGTCCTGCCACTGCCCCCGCCGATGCCTAGCCCGGGGTTCGTGCGCGGGGAGGGGCAAGCGAGGAAGGCCGACGGCGGAGGGCGCGCCCAGTCTGCGCCGAGCGCGGTGGCGAGGGAGAGGCGGAAGCGGATCAGCGAGAAGACGGCGGAGCTGTCGCGGCTGGTCCCCGGCGCGCACAGGCTGAACACCGCCGAGATGCTGCAGGAGGCCGGCCGCCACGTGAAGCTCCTCCAGGCCCAGGTCGGCGTGCTCGCCCTCTTGCGCACCGTCGAGGTAATGGCCAAGAACAATCCTACATTACGCATTCATGCATGCCACGTCTGTATAACTTCTGAACCGACGGATCATTCCCTCATCTAGCAGTCATCTATGTTGTTTTCGTCCGATTGGTTTCAGCAGGAGAAGATCCTAGTACCGTCCGCGGCGCAGGAGCAAATGCACGGGCTGCTCGGGTGCGGCGGCGTGCAGGAGCGGCTGGCGGCGGAGGGCAAGTGCCTGGTGCCGAGGAAGCTGGTGGACGCCATGGCCAAGGACGATGCCGTCCAGTCCAACGCGCTGCTGAGCAGAGACCTTGCCCGGTTCATGGAGTCGCTGCCACTGGAGCAGTAGCTAGCGAGACGCCGAGTCCGTCCGTGCGCGCGGCCACGCATGCATGGTTCGTTGTCAGTTTTTGAAGACAACGCTGTACATGCGCCGCCGCCTCTGTTGTAGTGGTCGCGCCCTGACCGCCTGACGACGCCAGTCTGCAGCTAATCGGTAGCTTAATTGGGTTTATAGGTAGTTAAATTCAGCTTTGCTTTGGCTCTTGTGCAGTGATCCTAACACTGTATTTCTCATGTGAGTCTGCCCCGTGGATCTCTACCATCCACATGGTCGTAGTTATGATTGCTGATGGATTTGGTAATTTTTCCTTAGGAGTTTTATTCTACTAGACAGAAAGGAGTTTGTTAAGAAATGACATATACTGTCCATTCTGGTAAATTACATTTTCATTTTACCATGGTAGTATGTTTCCCGACCATGCCAAAAAAACATTTTTGTCCTCCATGAACTGCCTTGGATTCTAGTCCGATGCATGAGAAGGAGGCAGCAAGATCCGATGTGCGCGGAATGCACAAGAACGCGTCTCCGGCCATGCTCACTAGTACATCCGCGGTAAACCATGCAGCCATGGCCCATGGGAGCACACGTTTGCAGTATACATTCATATGAGTTGCTGGGTTGCACAGGGAATTTACGTGTGCCTCTAACCCTGCAAGTCCAGATTGACAATACCGCAGGACTACATTACGAAAGTGCAATTTTCCTTAGGCTGATACAAAGTGTTCACTATGTAATGAAACCTAATGTTGTGTTTTGTGCTTTGTTGTAACCACTTCCTTCGTCCTGAATTAGATGTGATTTGTTGTAAACATGACATCTAATTCGATATAGTAAGAACATCTCTAGCATATCTTTTAAAACACCGGCTTTTAAAACGCATATAAAAGCCGCGGTAAGCTATTATTATGGGCTCACGGACAATATTACCATTTGCGTTAAATGCATCATTGAACCGCAACCCTAAATGAAACTTTAAAGCCAAATTTTACCGAGTTTTAAATAACAAATCCGACAATAGTCAATTGTTTTCACGAACATGTCGCACTATATCTCGCCAAAATGATCCACAACAAGTTGGAGGATGCAAGACCAAACACCGCCCTCCTTGAACTGGAGCACATCACCAACGCTAGCATAAGCATCACTTCCACCGCCACCACCACTATCTGAAGCATCACCTCCACTACCACCACCACTAGCCGGACCACCACCATGTAGCGCTTGCTACCTTCGTCACAAGATCTCCATTCTTGTCAAATCCCACCATTCTCTTGTGTAGGCATCCATATTACTCGATCCGTCATCATTGTCTTATTGGTGGATGCTCCTCTTTTTGGTGGAGCTACTTGCCCCCTCAACTTCCATTTATCACTTATCTGAAGCAATTTTCCAACAATGTTGTAGCATAAAAGGCTTGCTATTGGAAGGTGGCATTTGCTTGTAACTTTCCATTGCAATTTTATCCTATTTACAACACAATGCACATGTATGTCAAATGCAACACTATTGCACAACACAATGAATAGAACAATACACAAGAAACTCACAAAATCATCAATGGTGCAACCACTTGGAGGTGCACTCATCACTTGCTCCAAGAAGTCACTCCAACAACTAAAAGATGCTTTGGTCACATCCTAACGACCTTGGAGTGATTTATAGGTGCTTGGCGATGTGGAAGCTAGCCGAGGCATGAATTGATTTTTTTTGTCCTCGGTCCTTTGCCAATACCTCTTCCTAGGTTGGTAGTTGCCAAACACATTATCGAGTGAGACACTCTCCCATGCCTTCAACAAACAAGCATCTTCCACATAAGAGTAGTTCATAGTTCTCTTATCTTGTGTAAGTTGCGAGGAATTGAATACCTCTTCATCTCCTTCTCCCTCGCGAACACTGTCCTTGCCATCACCAGCCTCGGCATAACCTTCATAAGCATCAATTTTGAAAAAAAATGCGTGAGGGTGGTGGTGGTGGTGTTTGATCAATGTCTACCAGAGGCTCGTTCAACAAGTTAAAGAATAAAATAGGTACATCATGCAAATTGGAACTACAAGACGGGATATTAAAATTAACGATGTGCAATGTTCGTAATTGAAACCACTTAGAGATGGACTATGAATTTTCATACCTTGCGGGTGTCTCGATGAACACTTCGGGGGCACCGGTGGCATTGGGAGGCGAAACAGCCGTACACGGGCCTGCCCTGGATGTTGTGGTTGTAGAATGGACTGGCCTCTTTGGCACCGTTGGCTGCTTCGGCTTGCCTCTCCACGCGTTCTTCAACATCGACTACTTCTTTGTCGATAATGCAGGAGGTACCGAGGTTCCTGCAGGTGTGGTGGGCGTAGAATCGCCGCCTTTGACGACATGGATGCCCTTCTCCTTACATTTCATGCCGTCGTAGGCTGTCATGGAGGTCGAAGTGAGCGGGCCTATGATACGTCCATAACGTATCTATATTTTTTGATGGTTTTATGCTATTATTATGCTTTCGACACTTATTTTTATACAAAGCTCATGAGTTATTTGGACTAACCTATTAATAATTCCAAAAGTGCACAATGTTCTTGTTTTACACTTTGATGTGTAGGAATTATCAAAAATACAAGTGGAACCCTTGTTGGAGTCAAATTGGGATTTTCTAGAAATCTGTCTCAGAACTCTTTTTGAAGATAGTCACGTTTTGGGTCGAAGACGGCGTCAAACGTAAAACTCTTCTACTATAAAGTTGTAGAAAATTTCACGACAATCGTTCTAGACATAAAATTTAGCTGATTCCATGTCCGAACGGGCCCGCTAGACCCGATTTACTGCAGCCTAAAATGGGATGGCGGGAATCCAAGAAGCTATATAAAGGGAGAAAACCTAATTCATGAAAGACATCTCCACCCACGAATTTGCAGCCACCAAAGCCACATTTCTGCCTTCCCATGGATCCCATCTCCATGGCGGAGGGCACCCAAGAAGCCATGAAGGAAGGGGCTAAGGGGCAGTGCTCCCCCATGATACCGACGGCGGGGAAGGAGTCCCCCGCGCCGCCCTCTTTACCATCTGCACCGCCATCTCCATCACCTAATCCTCCTAGTATGCAGTGGTTCATCCTACCACACACCTCTGTACCGTCCTATGTAAACATGGTGTTTGATGCTATAAGTTATAATTCTATGATCTATCATGTTTGTGTACTTTCTTTGTTCTTAGATTGAATGGTTGAACGTCTTTGGTTCATTAGAGTTGTATGTTGATATGGTACAGTCTTTTGGTGTCCATTATATTTATGCGCGCATGGATTAAACATCATAGAGTTTATAGTATGTGTAAGAGGAAGGGGGAAGTTCTGCCAGAGTGACAGAAACCTAAGGACGCGAACCAAAACGGTGTACGTATGAGAGTAAGAGGACCATTAACTTAAGGCTATGGTTGGAGAAACCTTAATGCATTGTTAGTAGTTACGGATGTTTGCTAACAATTCAATTATATAGTACATGTAATTTCAAGTAGTGAAGCGCATGTATATTTAGCCTCTCTCACATAGAAAACTGCATCGAAGACAATGAACCCGATCTATTCGCCACTTAAACTTGTACAAAGCCACCATAATTACCACCACTATTTCACAGTCATGGTCCTGTTAGTTTAGTGTATTTTATTGTTGCAGCAGCTACCTTTACTTTCTTGTTTTTCTTATTATTTTGCAAAGCTTTCTCTAGTACTCGTTTTGTTGCTCTAGTTTTATTTCCTAGATAATATAAATATTTAGTGTGCGTAGAGTTGTATCAGTAGTTGATAGAACTTGAGAGAATATTTATCCTACATTAGCTCATCGTTGTGTTCGACACTCTTACTTATCAAAAAGGCTACACACGATCCCCTATACTTGTGGGATATCAGCCTACATCGAGGAGAGCCATGCCAGCTGCCACAGGGGTGGGGTCAATTGGGACGCATGAGTTGGCTAGCGGCGCATGACAACCAGGGGGTCTCCATGGAGGCGACGGGGGACGACGATGAGGATAGACTGAGCGGGAAGAGGGAGTTATGCACCGGATTCCACAGTGGCGGGAGGGAAGAGGAAAATGGAGACATTGAAATGTCCCTTCCCGCCAAAGCTATCGCACATGTAAAGGGCACACAGGTCAACCGTGAAACCCACGTATGTGCGGGTTGGGGTGATCAGTTTTCTAACCCCTTAAACTTTTCAAAGGCCACGCCGTTTTAGAGCATCTATAGCATACGCCTTATAACATGCAGATCCTTAAAATAACCGTCCATTTACTCATCATCGTCCCACCCATGGTTCCTCAAGAGATATGGTACAATATATACATCCTTTTGCAGTTCCAGCACAAAATCACTTCAACTCCAATATAAACGGATTCACCATTTTTGCACATAGTAAATATTGTTAAAGAGGAAACTCGCGGTAATTGTGCAACCCAAATTCGGACAAAAAGGTGGATAGACCAGCCACCGCATGCGAGGCTGATGACCCACAAAGATAGGGGATCACAACAGTCTTCGAGGGTAGTATTATCCAATTTATTGATTCGACACAAGGGGAGCCAAAAAATACTTGCAAGCCTTAACAACTGAGTTGTCAATTTAGCTGCACCTGGAAATAGTTCTTGCTTACATAAGTTTATCAGTAGCAACAGTTTGTAGTAGCAACATCAAAGCAACAACAGCAGTAAAATAGAAGCAATAGTAAAAGTAGTAGCAAACAGTAGGATATGAGTGCGGTAGGCATATGGATGGATAGACGGGTGTTGCATGGACAAGTCTAAATATGTAACTTCAAGATCTAGGTCAATTGTAGATAAATAATAATAAGCATCCAAGTACTAAACAATCATAGGCATGTGCTGCATATATAGTCATGCGTGCTCGCAACGAGAACTTGCACAACATCTTTTGTCCTGCCAGCCCGTGGCAGCGGGGCCTCAAGGCAACTACTGACAATTAAGGTGCTCCTTTTAATAGAGCACTGGAGCAAAGCATTAACACTTCGTGAACACATGTGAACCTCGCATCATAGCCATCCCCTCCGGTTGTCCTAATTTTTGTCACTTCAGGTCCTTTGGATCCAAACAATGATATGCGTACACAACTTGCAGATAAGATCACAAATAATACTATCATAATGATTCAATAATAAGTTCAGATTTGAGATCATGGCACTCGGGCCCTGGTGACAAGCATTAAGCACAACAAGTTGCAGCAAAGTCAAATAGCACTAATAGAGATACTAGGCATCATTCTCAAACAATCTTATTCGATTACATGATAGAACTCATCCGATCCCTACCATCCCCATAGCCTACAAAGGAGGATTACTCACTCATGGATGAGGGAAACATTGATGGTCGATGGAGAGGCGTTGATGATGACGATGGCGATGATCCTCCCTAAATTTCCCGTCCTGTCAGGGTGCCAAAACAGAGTTTCTAAATCCAAATCGCGGTTTCTGGTGGTGGCGACGAAGTGGTCCCCGCCGCTCTTCAACCACCTCGACGGTGCCGACCCCGAGGTCCACGACGCGCTCCTCGGCTTCGTCTACGACCCACTCGACCCCGCCACCAACGCCGGCATTGAATCCTTCCTCGACCTCAGCCCCTGTCACCCCGACGACCACCACGGCCTGCGCTGCGCCAAGAAGCCGCGTGCCGGCTGCTGTGACTACGCCGCCACCGACGACGCGTGGCTGGTCTTCGCGGCCGTCGACGGCCAGCCGCGGAGTAACTGTGGTCTCGTCGGACAGCTGCAGGTGCCGGAGCTGCCGGAGTTCCTCGGCGACTTCGTCCTGCCACTGCCCCCGCCGCCGCTGCCGCGGATGCCTAGCCGGGGTTCGTGCGCCGGGAGGGGTACGCGAGGAAGGCCGACGGCGGCGGGCGCGCCCAGTCTGCGCCGAGCGCGGTGGCGAGGAAGAGGCGGAAGCGGATCAGCGAGAAGACGGCCAAGTTGTCGCGCCTGGTCCCCGGCGCCCATAGGCTGAACACCGCCGAGATGCTTCAGGAGGCCGGCCGCCACGTGAAGCTCCTGCAAGCCCAGGTCGGCGTGCTCGCTCTCATGCGCGTCGTCGCGGTAATGGCCAAAGAACAATCCCTACATTACGCATTCCCTCATGTAGTCATCTATGTTATTTTTTTGTCCGATTGGTTTCAGCAGGAGAAGATCCTAGTACCGTCCGAGGAGCAGGAGCAAATGCACGGGCTGCTCGGGTGTGGCGGCGTGCAGGAGCGGCTGGCGGCGGAGGGCAAGTGCCTGGTGCCGAGGAAGCTGGTGGACGCCATGGCCAAGGACGATGCCGTCCAGTCCAACGCGCTGCTGAGCAGAGACCTCGCCCGGTTCATGGAGTCGCTGCCACTCGAGCAGTAGCTAGCCAGACGCCCGATTCCGTCCGTGCGCGCAGCCACGCATGCATGGTTCGTTGTCAGTTTTTGAAGACAACGCTGTACATGCGCCGCCGCCGCTGTTTTAGTGGTCGCGTCCTGACCGCCTGACGACGCCAGTCTGCAGCTAATCGGTAGGTTAATTGGGTTTACATATAGGTAGTTAAATTCAGCTTTGCTTTGGCTCTTGTGCAGTGATCCTAACACTCCTATTTCCCATGCGAGTCCGTCCCGTGGATCTCTGCCATCCATGGTCGTAGTTATGATTGCTGATGGATTTGGTGATTTTTCCTTAGGAGTTTTATTCTACTAGACAGAAAGGAGTTTGTTAAGAAATGACATATACTGTCCATTCTGGTAAATTACATTTTCATTTTACCATGGTAGTATGTTTCTCGACCATGCCAAAAAAACATTTTTGTCCTCCATGAACTGCCTTGGATTCCAGTCCGATGCATGAGAAGGAGGCAGCAAGATCCGATGTGCGCGGAATGCACAAGAACGCGTCTCCGGCCTTGCTCACTAGTATATCCGCGGTAAACCATGCAGTCATGGCCCATGGGAGCACACGTTTGCAGTATACAGTCATGTGAGTTGCTGGGTTGCACAGGGAATTTACGTGTGCGTCTAACCCTGCAAGTCCAGATTGACAATACCGCAGGACTACAGTACGAAAGTGTAATTTTCCTTAGGCTGATACAAAGTGTTCACTATGTAATGAAACGTAATGTTGTGTTTTGTGCTTTGTTGTAACCACTTCCTTCGTCCTGAATTAGATGTGATTTGTTGTAAACACGACATCTAATTCGATATAGTAAGAATATCTCTAGCATATCTTTTAAAATACCGGCTTTTAAAACGCATATAAAAGCCGCGGTAAGCTATTATTATGGGCTCACGGACAATATTACCATTTGCGTTAAATGCATCACATTCGGCCGCAACCCTAAATGAAACTTTAAAGCCAAATTTTACCGAGTTTTAAATAACAAATCCGACAATAGTCAATTGTTTTCACGAACATGTCGCACTATATCTCGCCAAAATGATCCACAACAAGTTGGAGGATGCAAGACCAAACACCGCCCTCCTTGCGGAGCACATCGGAGGCATCACCAACGCTAGCCTAAGCATCACTTCCACCGCCACCACCACTATCTGAAGCATCACCTCCACTACCACCACCACTAGCCGGACCACCACCATGTAGCGCTTGCTACCTTCGTCACAAGATCTCCATTCTTGTCAAATCCCACCATTCTCTTGTGTAGGCATCCATATTACTCGATCCGTCATCATTGTCTTATTGGTGGATGCTCCTCTTTTTGGTGGAGCTACTTGCCCCCTCAACTTCCATTTATCACTTATCTGAAGCAATTTTCCAACAATGTTGTAGCATAAAAGGCTTGCTATTGGAAGGTGGCATTTGCTTGTAACTTTCCATTGCAATTTTATCCTATTTACAACACAATGCACATGTATGTCAAATGCAACACTATTGCACAACACAATGAATAGAACAATACACAAGAAACTCACAAAATCATCAATGGTGCAACCACTTGGAGGTGCACTCATCACTTGCTCCAAGAAGTCACTCCAACAGCTAAAAGATGCTTTGGTCACATCCTAACTGTTGGAATTATGCCCTAGAGACAATAATAAAGCTGTTATTATTATAATTCTTGTTCATGATAATGTTTATATTCCATGCTAGAATTGTATTAAGCGGAAACTTTAATACTTGTGTGGTTTGTGAACAACACCGTGTCCCTAGTATGCCTCTATGGACTAGCTCATTGATTAATGATGGTTAAGGTTTCCTAGCCATGGACATGAGTTGTCGATTAATAATGAGATCATATCATTGGGAGAATGATATGATGGATGCAACAAACTAAGCGAAGCAATTAGATCGTGTCATAGTGTTCGTCTTTGCGAAGCTTTTCTTATGTCAAATATTGTATTCCTTAGACCATGAGATAATACAACTCCCTGGTATCGGAAAAAGCTTTGAGGTCATCAAACGTCATCCTATGAGAGGGTGATCATAAAGGTGTCTCTCAGGTGATCGGAAAGTATCTGTTGGGTTGTATGTATCGAGATGGGATTTGTCCCTCCCAAGTCGGAGAGATATACTTCGGGCCCACTCGGTAATCGATATCAACACCGCTTGCAAGCATGTGGTTAAGGAGTTAATCACAAAGTGATATCGGATTACGGAACGAGTAAAGTACTTCGTGAGCGAGATTGAACTAGGTATGGCGGTGCAAGCGATTGAATCTCGGGCAAGTAAAATACCGCGAGACGAAGGGAATATATATATGGGATTGATTGAATCCTGGCATCGTGGTTCATCCGATATGATCATCGATGAATGTGTGGGAGTCAATATGGGTTTCCAGACCCCGCTGTTGATTATTGATAGAAGATCATGTCTGCATATTCTTGAACCCGCAGGGTCACACACTTAACGTGTCTCGACGCTAGGATAGATTGGATAATTGGTTTATGAGTTTTTATTCGGAGTCTCGGATGGGATCTGGGACATCACGAGAGGTTCCGGAGTGGTCCGGAGAATAAGATTCATATAAGGCAGTGCAGTTTTTGGAGTTCGGAATTGTTCCAGGTTAATCGGTATTGTACCGGAAGCTTCTAGAACCTTCCGGAACGGGACCAACGTGGCCACACCTTCCGGTAGGGGGCATGGGCCTATGAGGGGGTGCCCTGGCCGCATTGGGCCAGGGGAACAAGGCCCCATAGGGCCCAGCCGGCCAAGAGAGGTTTAAACTCGAGATAGACCTTCTAGAAGGGGGGGTTTCCTTGCCCCCCACTCCTTCTCCTTTGGGGCCGCCGTTTTGGCTTGGGGGAGGGGCTAGGGCTGCGCCCACCCCTCTATATATAGAGTGCTGGGGGCGCACCACCCCCCCACACCTTCCCCTCCAACCCTAGCCGCCCTGCTGCCCTCCTCTCTCCCTCCCGACTGCTTGTAGGCGAAGCCCTCCTGCAGAAATTCTCCACCAATTGCACCACGCCGTCACGTTGTAGATCCAACCCATCTCTCCACCATACTTGCTGGTCCAAGGAAGGAGGAGACGTCGAGGTGCTCCACGTGTGCATCTCACGGAGGCACCGCCACTTGTGGTGCTAGATCGGATCGGATCGCGAGGAGGAGAAGCGAGTACGACTACATCACCCACGTTAAACGAGCGTTCATGTCTGAATCTTCAAGGGTATGAAGATCTAATCCAATCTCTCTCGTTGTTTGCATCTCCTATATTAGATCTTGGCTTTCCCTCTGTTTGCATTCGTAGAAAATTTTGATTTACTATGCCGCGAAACCCTTCAGTGGTATCAGAGCTAGATCTATGCGTAGATGTGTTTCACGAGTAGAACGCAACATGGTTGTTGCGGGCGTTGATGTTTTCTGTTGCAAGCCTCTTGTTTGTGTTCTTCTTATGACGCGGGATAGTGAGATTGAAGCGGTCCAGGCCAACCTTACGCGACGTCGTTCGCGAGACCCGCACTTGACGTGTGGCTTGTTCCACACATGCGGCTGGTGGATGTCAGTTTCTCTCACTATAGTTGTCATGGGATTAACACCGAAGTTTGGCAACCATAATATCACCGTTGTGGCTTTCCGTAGGTAAGAATCGTTCTTAGCATCTACTCCCATAAGCCACGTAAAACATGCAACAACAAAGTAGAGGCGTCTAACTTGTTTTTGCAGGGGTGTTTTACGTGATATGGTATGGCCCAAGATGTGATGTGTATAATGTGTCGATGATCATGTTTTGTAATGTTTCACGACTTGCATGTCGATGAGTACACAACCGGCAGAGCCATATGGTTGTCTTTATAATTGTGTATGACCTGCGAGTCAACTTCTTATACGCCATGTAATAGCTTTACTTTATCGCTAAGTAGTTAGCAATAGTTGTAGTTGCTATTCGTGGTGAAGGCAATCATGGTGGAGTGATGGAGATCATGCCGGCACGCACAAGATGGAGATCATTGCGCGAAGATTGGCTATACCATGTCACATAAAGTTATATGCATGTGATGTTTATCCTTTTATGTATCTTATTATGCTTAGATCGCGACGGTAGCATTATAAGATGATTCCTCACTTAAAGATCAAGATAAAAACTGTGTTTTCCCCAAGTATGCACCGTTGCGAAAGTTCGTCGTGTCCAAGCATCACGTGATGATCAGGTGCTATAGACTCTACGCTCACATACAACGGGTGCAAGCCAGTTTTGCACACGCGGAAATACTTGGGTTTTACTTGACGAGCCTAGCATGTACAGACATGGCCTCGGAACACATGAACCGAAAGGTTAAGCACGAGTCATATGAATGATATGATCGACACTTCGTTGTCCACCATTGAAACCACATCTCTTCTCGTGAAGATCGGATTAGGTGTGGTGAATTTGGATCGTGTTCACTAAACAACTTGAGGGATGTTGAATTTAGTGGGATTTCATCTAGTAATTTGATTAAAAGTTGAACTAGTTATCATGAACATAGTCTAATTTGTACTTGCAAATATTGTAGATCACATGGCTAAGTCCAACTTTAACTTCAACGTTTTTGCTGAGAAAGAAAAGCTTAAGAACAATGGGTCTAACTTCACCAATTGGTTCCACAATCTAAGAATCATTCTCTCTGGCGGTCAAAAAGACTATGTCATTGGGAAAGCGTTAGGTGACCCCCCTGCTACAACTGCGTCGGCTGATGAGAAAGCTGTCTATCAGTCGCGCAAAGATGATTATGGTGTGATTAAGAGCACCATGTTGTTTGCTATGGAACCGGAACTTCAAAATCGTTTTGAAGAATATCCCGGGCCCTTTGAGATTCTCGAAGAGCTGAAAACCATGTTTCAGACTCAGGGCCCGTTCGAGAGATATGAGATCTCGAGAAGTTCTTTAAGCGCAAGATGGAGGAAGGGAGTTCCGTTAGTGACGCCATTAAGATGACGGGCTACACTCAACGCCTTGAGCAAGCTGGAATGCACGATTCGGAGGAGCTCAAGATTGACAGGTTCTGCAATCACTCCTCCCAGCTACAAAAGTTTTGTAGTGACTCATAATCAGATTGGTTCCATCGATACGATCACCGAGCTCTTCGCAAAGCTGAAGGCTGCGAGGTGGACATCAAGAAGGATAATCATGTGTTGATGGTCAAGCCCTCCTTTAAGAAAGGTAAGGGTGCAAAGAAGCCCTTCAAGAAAGCGGCGGCAAGCGCGTTGCCCTGCTGAGAAGAAGCTCAAGTCGGTCCTAAGCCGGACCTTTGAGTGCTTCTATTGCAAGGACAAGGGTCCTTTGGAAGCATCGTCCGAAGTACTTAGCGGACAAGAAGGTGGCACCATCAAAGGTATATTTGATATACATGTTATTGATGTTTTCCTTACTAGCCCTTATTGTAGTGCACAGGTATTTGATACGGTTGATTGCTAATATTTGTAACTCGAAGCAGAGCTACGGAATAGGCGGTGACTTGCGAGGGATGAGGTGACGATGCGCGTTGGCAACGGATCAAGAGTTGATGTGATGGCCATCGGCACGCTCTCCTTAGTTTTACCTTCGGGATTAGTTTTAAACCTTAATAAGTGTTATTATGTGCGTGCGTTGAGCATGAACATTATTTCTGGATCTTGTTTATTGCAAGACGGTTATTCATTTAAATCGGAGAATAATGGTTGTTCTATTTATATGAGTAACATCTTTTATGGTCATGCACCTATTGTGAATGGTTTATTTCTTCTAAATCTCGAAAGGGATGAAACACACATCCATAACATTGAGGCTAAGAGATGCAAAGTAGATAGCGATAATACTACTTATTTGTGGCACTGTCGTCTAGGTCATATTGGTGTAAAGCGCATGAAGAAACTCCATTCTGATGGACTTTTGGAGTCTCTTGATTTTGAATCATTTGACACATGCGAACCATGCCTCATGGGCAAGATGATCAAAACCCCGTTCTCCGGTATGATGGAGCGAGCAACGGACTTGTTGGAAATCATACATACCCATGTATGCGGACCGATGAGTGTTTCGACGCGCGGTGGATATCGCTATTTTCTCACTTTTACCGATGACTTAAGTAGATATGGGTATATCTATTTAATGAAACATAAATCTGAAACATTTGAAAAGTTCAAAGAATTTCAGAATGAAGTGGAGAACCATCATGTGAAAGATTAAGTTTCTACGATCCGATCGTGGAGGTGAATATTTGAGTTATGATTTTCTCACGCATCTCAAAGCAAGTGGAATCGTTTCACAACTCACGCCACCCGGAACACCACAGCGCAATGGTGTGTCTGAACGCCGGAATCGAACCCTATTAGATATGGTCCGATCAATGATGTCTCTTACTGATTTGCCATTATCATTTTGGGGTTATGCATTAGAAACCGCTGCATTCACTTTAAATAGGGCTCCATCTAAATCCGTTGAGACGACACCGTATGAACTGTGGTTTGGTGCTAAACCTAAGTTGTCGTTTCTTAAAGTTTGGGGATGCGAAGCTTCGTCAAGAAGTTGATGCGGACAAGCTCGAACCCAAAGCGGAGAAATGCGTCTTCATAGGATACCCTAAGGAAACTATTGGGTATACCTTCTATCAAGAACCGAAGGCAAAGTGTTTGTCAAGAAGGTTCCTTTCTTGAGAAGGAGTTTCTCTAGAAAGAAGTGAGTGGGAGGAAAGTAGAGCTAGACGAGTTTATTGAACCTTCTCTTGATTTGGAGAGTAGCGCAGCACCTGAAATTGTTCCAGGTCACTTTGCACCAACAATAGAGGAAGCTAATGACAAGGATCATGAAGCTTGGACGATGTCGCTCTTGAATGTCGCGGTCGACAAGGTCGCGTGCCCCTCCGAGTGGTACGGCAACCTGTCTTGTTGTCTTGTTAGTAGAAGATAGTGAACCTACGAACTATGAGGAAGCGATGATGAGCCCAGACTCTGAGAAATGGCTAGAAGCCATGAAATCCGAATTGGGATCCATGAGCGAAAACCAAGTATGGACTTTGGTGGACCCTCCTAGCGACCGAAAGGCCGTTGAGTGCAAATGGATCTTCAAGAAGAAAACAGACGCGGATGGTAATGTTACCGTCTATAAAGCACGGCTTGTCGCGAAAGGTTTTCGACAAGTTCAAGGTGTTGACTACGATGAGACTTTCTCTCCCGTAGCAATGTTTAAGTCCATTCGGATTTTATTAGCAATTGCTGCATTTCATGATTATGAAATATGGCAGATGGATGTCAAGACTGCGTTCCTCAATGGCAACATTGATGAAGAGTTGTATATGATGTAACCCAAAGGTTTTGTCGATCCTAAGGATGCTGATAAAGTATGCAAACTTCAGCGTTCCATTTATGGACTGAAGCAAGCATCTCGGAGTTGGAACCTTCGTTTTGATCAAGTGATCAAGAGCTTTGGATTTGTTCCAAATAGCTACGAAGCTTGTATCTACAAAAAAGTGAGTGGGAGCTCGGTGACGTTTCTGGTACTATATATCGATGACATATTGATTATTGGAAATGACATCAACATGCTTAACGATGTGAAGAGTTATTTGAACAAGTGTTTTTCAATGAAAGACCTAGGTGAAGCTGCTTATATATTGGGCATCAAGATCTATAGAGATAGAAAAAGACGCCTGATAGCTTTAAGACAAAGTACATACCTAGACAAAGTTTTGAAAAGGTTCAAAATGGATAAGGCAAAGAAAGGTTCAGTGCCTATGTTGTCAGGTAAGATATTGAGCAAGGCTCAGTGTCCAGCTACGGTAAATGATAGGGAAGCTATGAGCAAAGTGACTTATGCCTCGGCCATAGGTTCTATCATGTATGCCATGCTGTGTACTAGACCGGATGTGTCCAATGCTCTTAGTTTGACGAGCAGATATCAAAGTGATCCGAGTGGAACCTTTGGACAGCCGTGAAGAACATCCTAAAGTACCTAAATAGAACTAAAGAAATGTTCTTAGTCTATGGGGGTGATGAACAGCTTGTCGTAAAAGGTTACGTCGATGCTAGTTTTGACACCGACAAGGATGATTCTAAATCTCGCATGGATACGTGTATATTTTGAATGGAGGAGCTGTGAGTGGAGAAGCTGCAAGCAAGAGTGATCGCGGGATCTGATGAGAAGCGGAATACATGGCTGCTTGAGCGTCAAGTGAAGGAGTTTGGATCGAAACTTCTTCATCGAGCTTGGTGGTTCCAAGTGCATTGGACCCACTGGAGATATTATGTGACAACACTGGCGCCATAGCACTCGCTAAGGAACCAAGATATATCCAAAGACCAAGCATATCAACCGCAAGTTTCATATAATCCGAGATTATATAGCAGATGGAGATCTGAAGATTAGCAAAGTACATACAGATCTGAATGTCGCAGATCCATTGACTAAGCCTCTTCCACGTGTAAAACATGATTAGCACCTCAGTGCCATGGGTGTGAGATTGTTGCCAGATGTACACTAGATTCTTGACTCTAGTGCAAGTGGGAGATCATGGAATTATGCCCTAG
Source organism: Avena insularis (assembly GCA_023614405.1). Lineage (NCBI taxonomy): Eukaryota > Viridiplantae > Streptophyta > Magnoliopsida > Poales > Poaceae > Avena > Avena insularis. The sequence continues at coordinate 445,537,583 of CM042685.1, forward strand.
AGGCAATAATAAAGCTGTTATTATTATAATTCTTGTTCATGATAATGTTTATATTCCATGCTAGAATTGTATTAAGCGGAAACTTTAATACTTGTGTGGTTTGTGAACAACACCGTGTCCCTAGTATGCCTCTATGGACTAGCTCATTGATTAATGATGGTTAAGGTTTCCTAGCCATGGACATGAGTTGTCGATTAATAATGAGATCATATCATTGGGAGAATGATATGATGGATGTAACCAAACTAAGCGAAGCAATTAGATCGTGTCATCGTGTTCGTCTTTTTGCGAAGCTTTTCTTATGTCAAATATTGTATTCCTTAGACCATGAGATAATACAACTCCCTGGTATCGGAAGAAAGCTTTGAGGTCATCAAACGTCATCCTATGAGAGGGTGATCATAAAGGTGTCTCTCAGGTGATCGGAAAGTATCTGTTGGGTTGTATGTATCAAGATGGGATTTGTCCCTCCCAAGTCAGAGAGATATACTTCGGGCCCACTCGGTAATCGATATCAACACCGCTTGCAAGCATGTGGTTAAGGAGTTAATCACAAAGTGATATCGGATTATGGAACGAGTAAAGTACTTGCTGTGAACGAGATTGAACTAGGTATGACGGTACCGACGATCAAATCTCGGGCAAGTAAAATATCGCGAGACGAAGGGAATATATATATGGGATTGATTGAATAACATCATCTCCTCTTTCTCCACATAGCAAATAACATCATCGCTCAAGCTGTCATCATTGAGGCGATTGCGCAAAAATGTTTTTACTAGTTTCATGGCTGAAAAGCACCTCTCAACTGTAGCAGTGGCAACTGGCAACACAATCACTAATTTCAACAACCTATAAAACAAAGGATACATAATATGTCTCCTTGTCTCCACCATTTTTTTAGAGAGCTCAATAATTGTTGCTATGTTGAAAAAGCTATCATCTGTCCGTACATCAGCAATATAAAGGCGTAGATCCTTATCACGATCCCTCAACTCCCCAGAATCAAAATCTTGAGGATATAGTTTAGCCAAATTTATCAAACTCTCCAAATTAAAATCACGAAATGAATCTCTTGAACTCAAAGCCGCTGACCAAACAAGCAAATTGGAGGATGTTTCACTGAATCTACCATCAAGCTCTTGAACTAGCCAATCAAAAACATCATTGAAGCAATCGACTTGATAGTGATGTTTGTTGGTAATTCCGGTTACCTGCCTTCTCTTTTTTGGATTAACATAGGCTGCTTCCATATCTAACTCTTCAATATCATGTCTCTCATTATCAATGATTTGAGGCCATTAAACTGACCTCGCATATTGCTAGCACCATCGTATCCTTGTCCTCTGACTTGATTGTAACTCAGCTTGTACTTTGCAAATAAAGAATCAATTGCAGCCTTGAGGTACAAAGAAGTTGTTTCTTTCACATGAACAAGACCAACAAAACTTTCTTTAGAATCTCCAGAACTATCAACATACCTTAGAGCCACTGCCATTTGTTCTTTGCAAGAGACATCCCTGGATTCATCAACAAGCAAACAAAACACATTACTACCAATTTCTTGGAGAATAGATTGCACTATCTCGTGTGCAAAACCTTCAGCAATATCTTTCTGGACCTCCGGAGCAATCATCAAAGCATTTCTTGCAGCATCTTTTCCCATAGCCTTTCCTAAAACTGGATCATGCTCGGCTAAGAAGTCACGAACCTCCAAAAAATTACCTTTATTGTGGGAGTTTTTCGACTCATCGTGGCCTCGAAAAGGTAATCCTTGCTTGAGCAACAACCTAGCTATGTCAATTGAGGCATTCAGTCGAGTAAAATAAGCCTTCTCGGCTGCTTCACTTTGAATGTTAATAGCAACATCAATGTGTTGGTCTCTCTTTAGCAAATCAATACATTTTTTTATTGCTTGATTGTGGACACTATCCACATCACCGAACTCATCAAACCAATCAGGATTGAACCTTCTGTTTTTTACCCCAAACTTCGAATACGGAAAATTAAATTCTCTTGGTTGGCAAGGTCCATTAACCAAGTATTTTCTTCTTACCACTTCTTTCAAATTCGGATGATAATATTCTATCAATTTTCTCTTCCCTGGATCATATTGAATCTCCTCTTTCCAATTCATGTCTTCTGGAACATCTTGTGATAGGGCTTTTCTTTTAATAACAAACCTGTCCATAATACACCTGTATTTGACAAATAAATATACACGTCAAACTTGAAAAAGATTAGAAAATTATCACCAGAATAAATTCAATCGGTAGAGTTTTTGACTGAGAAAGATCTACGCACCAGGTTGCCGGAACGGAAACTAGACGAACAGATAAAAATTGAGAGAGAAGATCGCCTAATCGCCGGAGGAGCTTCCGAGGACCGAGGCGGCGCTGAGATGTGCGCTCGCTGCTTGCGTCCCTGCGTCAGGAATCGCCGATGCCTGCTGCAGCGATGCGCCGCCAGACGCCAGTTACCTTCTCGTCTTTTTTTCCTGAGGGATCGGAACGATCAAACCATCAAAGACGTGTGGTCCCTGCCGTACAGGTATATATACAGTTTTTTTTTTAGGAACAACGTGCTTGTACAGTTTGTTAGTATTTAAACTGTTCATTGATCAAAACTATATGGTCCTCGCGTGCGGGTCGGGAGTCAAGCGACAGCAGCCAGCTCGACAGACTGCGCCTCCCTGATGCACAACCTCCGGCCCACCCTGATGCCCCTTCGTATTTAACATGTTAAGTACCGCTAAAAAATAAATTAGACCCTATGTCCCGTGCATCAGGGTAGGCACATTGGCGTCCGCCCCTGCCTGGTGCCGAGGAAGCTGGTGGACGCCATGGCCAAGGACGATGCCGTCCAGTCCAACGCGCTGCTGAGCAGAGACCTCGCCCGGTTCATGGAGTCGCTGCCACTCGAGCAGTAGCTAGCCAGACGCCCGATTCCGTCCGTGCGCGCAGCCACGCATGCATGGTTCGTTGTCAGTTTTTGAAGACAACGCTGTACATGCGCCGCCGCCGCTGTTTTAGTGGTCGCGTCCTGACCGCCTGACGACGCCAGTCTGCAGCTAATCGGTAGGTTAATTGGGTTTACATATAGGTAGTTAAATTCAGCTTTGCTTTGGCTCTTGTGCAGTGATCCTAACACTCCTATTTCCCATGCGAGTCCGTCCCGTGGATCTCTGCCATCCATGGTCGTAGTTATGATTGCTGATGGATTTGGTGATTTTTTCCTTAGGTGTTTTATTCTACTAGACAGAAAGGAGTTTGTTAAGAAATGACATATACTGTCCATTCTGGTAAATTACATTTTCATTTTACCATGGTAGTATGTTTCTCGACCATGCCAAAAAAACATTTTTGTCCTCCATGAACTGCCTTGGATTCCAGTCCGATGCATGAGAAGGAGGCAGCAAGATCCGATGTGCGCGGAATGCACAAGAACGCGTCTCCGGCCTTGCTCACTAGTATATCCGCGGTAAACCATGCAGTCATGGCCCATGGGAGCACACGTTTGCAGTATACAGTCATGTGAGTTGCTGGGTTGCACAGGGAATTTACGTGTGCGTCTAACCCTGCAAGTCCAGATTGACAATACCGCAGGACTACAGTACGAAAGTGCAATTTTCCTTAGGCTGATACAAAGTGTTCACTATGTAATGAAACGTAATGTTGTGTTTTGTGCTTTGTTGTAACCACTTCCTTCGTCCTGAATTAGATGTGATTTGTTGTAAACACGACATCTAATTCGATATAGTAAGAATATCTCTAGCATATCTTTTAAAATACCGGCTTTTAAAACGCATATAAAAGCCGCGGTAAGCTATTATTATGGGCTCACGGACAATATTACCATTTGCGTTCGTCGCATCTGTTCGGCCGCAGCCCTAAATGAAACTTTAAAGCCAAATTTTACCGAGTTTTAAATAACAAATCCGACAATAGTCAATTGTTTTCACGAACATGTCGCACTATATCTCGCCAAAATGATCCACAACAAGTTGGAGGATGCAAGACCAAACACCGCCCTCCTTGCGGAGCACATCGGAGGCATCACCAACGCTAGCCTAAGCATCACTTCCACCGCCACCACCACTATCTGAAGCATCACCTCCACTACCACCACCACTAGCCGGACCACCACCATGTAGCGCTTGCTACCTTCGTCACAAGATCTCCATTCTTGTCAAATCCCACCATTCTCTTGTGTAGGCATCCATATTACTCGATCCGTCATCATTGTCTTATTGGTGGATGCTCCTCTTTTTGGTGGAGCTACTTGCCCCCTCAACTTCCATTTATCACTTATCTGAAGCAATTTTCCAACAATGTTGTAGCATAAAAGGCTTGCTATTGGAAGGTGGCATTTGCTTGTAACTTTCCATTGCAATTTTATCCTATTTACAACACAATGCACATGTATGTCAAATGCAACACTATTGCAGAACACAATGAATAGAACAATACACAAGAAACTCACAAAATCATCAATGGTGCAACCACTTGGAGGTGCACTCATCACTTGCTCCAAGAAGTCACTCCAACAGCTAAAAGATGCTTTGGTCACATCCTAACGACCTTGGAGTGATTTATAGGTGCTTGGCGATGTGGAAGCTAGCCGAGGCATGAATTGATTTTTTTTGTCCTCGGTCCTTTGCCAATACCTCTTCCTAGGTTGGTAGTTGCCAAACACATTATCGAGTGAGACACTCTCCCATGCCTTCAACAAACAAGCATCTTCCACATAAGAGTAGTTCATAGTTCTCTTATCTTGTGTAAGTTGCGAGGAATTGAATACCTCTTCATCTCCTTCTCCCTCCTCACGAACACTGTCCTTGCCATCACCAGCCTCGGCATAACCTTCATAAGCATCGATTTTGCATTTTTTTTGCGTGAGGGGGGTGGTGGTGGTGTTTGATCAATGTCTACATGAGGCTCGTTCAACAAGTTAAAGAATCAAATAGGCACATCATGCAAATTGGAACTACACGGCGGGATATTAAAATTAACGATGCACAATGGTCGTAATTGAAACCACTTAGAGATGTACTATGAATTTTCATACCTTGCGGGTGTTTCGATGAACACTTCGGGGGCACCGGTGGCATTGGGAGGCGAAACAGCCGTACAAGGGCCTGCCCTGGATGTTGTGGTTGTAGGATGGACTGGCCTCTTTGGCACCGTTGGCTGCTTCGGCTTGCCTCTCCACGCGTTCTTCAACATCGACTACTTCTTTGTCGACAATGCAGGAGGTACCGAGGTTCCTGCAGGTGTGGCGGCGGTGGAATCGCCGCCCTTGACGACATGGATGCCCTTCTTCTTGCATTTCATGCCGCCGTAGGCTGTCATGGAGGTCGAAGTGAGCTGGCCTACAGCGGGGAGAGCCATGCCAGCTGCCACACGGGTGGGGTCAATTGGGACGCATGAGTTGGCTAGCGGCGCACGACAACTAGGGGGTCTCCATGGAGGCGACAGGGGACCGCGATGAGGCTAGACTGAGCGGGGGGAGGGAGTTATGCACCGGATTCCACGGTGGCGGGAGGGAAGCGGAAAATGGCGACATTGAAATGTCCCCTCCCGCCAAAGCGATCGCATGTATAAAGGGCACAAAAGTCAACCGTGAAACCCACGTATGTGCGGGTTGGGGTGATCAGTTTTCTAACCCCTTAAACCTTTCAAAGGCCACGCCGTTTTAGAGCATCTCTGGCATATGCCTTATAACATGCGGATCCTTAATTAACCGTCCGTTTACTCATCATCGTCCCACTCATGGTTCCTCAAGAGATCTGGTACAATGTATACACCCTTTTGCAGTTGCCAACACAAAATCACTTCAACTCCAATATCCACCGTTTTTGCACATAGTCAATATTGTTAAAGAGAAAACCATCGGTAAATGCGCACCCCAAATTGAGACAAAAAGGTGGATATACCAGACACCGCATACGAGGCCGGACTTTCAAGTTTTTTTAAGGGGGCAGAAAAAATGGCACCCCCAACACACATAAACACGGGTTTGGAGGCCGGCCTGACGGTGCCCTGTATCATGCAAAAAACCTTGGCAGGAGGGAAGTTTTATCCCGCACATGCACATAGAAGGCGCTCGTCGCCCAACGCCACCATTCCCCACCGGCGGGAGCATAGGTGATCACACGAGTTGGATCATGTTCACGACGAAGATGAATGTCGCACACATATAAATTCGAACTTCTCCATCGATTACGTAATATTGCATAGATACAAAGACAATACCCCTAGTTAACTATGTTGTTACTGGCGTCTTCGTCGTCGCCACTGTCTTCAACATTGATGCCTTCCTTCTCCTTGGATTCGATGTGTACGATCCCGGCGGAGTTTCCCCCCTATTGAATTCTTTATGGCGTGGAGCATCGATGGCGTTGTAGATACCGCGGCCTGACACAGTCCAGAAGCGCTTCCTCCCGTCGACGTTGCACAGATCCGGTGGAATCTCCTGCCGGTGAGCACCGCACATGCCAAGGGCCGCCTTATGCTCCTTGGCGAACCGCCTTGGTCAGTACTCACTCTTGGACAAGTACCGATCCATAGCCCTCTTCCAGTGAGGTGGGTGGCGGCGGCGCTCCTCGATCTTGAGGGCCAACTCGTTACCCCGAGAGAGCGGCTCCACGGGCACCTCGACAGAGCTGATTTCAAAGCCGACTGGCGGCTTTGACCACGACGACACGAGGATGCCATATGGGGCGAATTGGACGGCCTCGTACCAGTCGAAAGAAGGCGTCTCCATGGTCGGCAACATGGAGGAGAGAGTGTGGAGGGTGAATGAACTGCGTCCATGGAAACTTATTAAAAGGACAGAGACGGCCAAGCGACGTCAAGGTTTAAACAATGGTTTCACGGTCTAGGGCCGTGCTGCGGTCAGACATAGACTGCATATGCGGTTCACATATGCGGTGTCTACTCGGCTATAACCCGCATGAGCCCGCAAAGGGCGTTTTCCGCATCGCGTATCTGCGTTTTGAATGATATTTGTAAGAGCTAATAAAATTAATAGTCCCATAACTTGTTCAGCATATGTAAATTGGTCCCACAAGTTGTAAAACGTAATCCTGTGATACACAAACTTGTATTCATGGAGCAAATTTGGTCCACTGTCATTCTAGAGCTAACATGTGGCATAGTTATTTTTGCAATAAGACCCCTGTACAATTTTCACCATGACATTTGACCTTGGTGCTGCCTGACAGACCAGTCCCACATGTCAGTTTCAAAGACATAAATAAAATTTTAGACGGAGAGCCGGGACTCGAACTCACTAAGGAAATCGAGGTTGGTCGTCAATGAGGCGGCGAGCGACAGCGGGATGAGGTCGAATACTAAGTTGCCACTGAGCTCATGGTCAGTGAGCGATGTCACGATTTCTCGGAATCAAACGCCCGGTTGAAGCATGATTTCGAAGGACCGAGCATGGCGCGGTCAGACTTCTCGCTGGCATCAGTGGTGGGTTGTTGGAGATTAAGGGCGTTGTATGTGACGAGGGACATGGCGACAGTAATGTTACGGGCATTGACCTCACCTCGTGGTGCCTTAACGGACCGTTCCTAACTTCGACGTGTGCCGACCGGCGAAGACGCTCATGGATCTGGCACCTCAGAATGCCCATCCTGTTCACAACGACCATGCACAGCCGTGTGTTATTCATGTCGGCGTGGCTCGACTATGTGACATCACTCATTGACCATGAGCTCAATGGCAACTTAGTATTCGACCTCATCCCATCGTCGCTCAGCCGCCTCATCAACGGCCAACCTCGATTTCCTCGAGCTATACTATAATTTTCTCTCAGGCGCCATTCGGGCTAGCTCGGCAACCTCACGCGGCTCGCCGACGGCCCACGTAAACCTCTCTGAGAACAAGCTCGCATGCCTCTGCGCTCTTCTCAATCTATGTTCCATGTCTGTTTGTCATCGTCGTTGCACTAGGTGCAATTGGTGCTCACACGGTCACGCCTCTCACTAGTATGCCACCTTTGATTAAAAAGAGCACTATTCTACATACACGTAAATTAATGTTGGTGTACTGGTTAGCTGTTGTGAAATGTCACACGGAATAGTGAGTTCGAGTCCTGGCTCTCCGTCTAAAATTTTATTAATGTCTTTGAAACTGACACGCGGGACCGGTCTGTCAGACAATACCAAGGTCACATGTCGTGGAGAAAATTGTACAAGGGTCTTATTGCAAAAATAACACCGCCACATGTCGGCGCTAGAATGATAGTGGACCAAATTTGTTTCGTGAATACAAGTTTGTGTACCACGGGAGTATGTTTTGCAACTTGTGGGACTAATTTGCACGTGCTAGACAAGTTGTGAGACTATTAATGTTATTAGCTCTATTTGTAAGGACATAAGTTCATCTGATTTTTTGTAGGGACGTTGGAGCTAAGAGCATTAGACTTTTTTTCTAGGGGAACATTGGACTATTTTTTAGGGGAGAAAACAGAGACAACGCCATGGAACATGGACCCATGATGCACAATGGACCAATTACGTCGTACCGAAGTTGGGCCGGCTTCGTGGAGAACAGGCCTGAATAACCCCGCCGCCGACGCTGCTTGGACGGGACGCGTTCTATTCGAACTCATAAAAGACGTGGCGCTCACTCCGCCGTCCATCACCGCCCGATGCGGTCTAGGGTTTCGACTGCGTGTATCCCTCGATACTATATAAATAGTCCACCCAGCCGCCAGATCTTGTCAACAGCCCCCCTGCGCCCATCGTCTCCTGCCGCCTCATCCTTCTCGAGTTCTTCTCCTCGCGTCATCGTTTCGATTGTTCTTGGCGAAATCAGTTGATCTTTCCTTCATTTTTATTTGTTTTTTGTCTTTCCGATGAGATCTGTTTGTTTTCCTCTCAAGATTGCGTTCTGCACAAAGATGGAAGTGAGGATCCTTTCCCCAACTTATCGACTATGATTATACTGTGCGCACATGTAGTCCTTATCAGAGGATTCCAAGCCAGAAATCTGATCCATCTCTGAGAACTCTCTCTACATCTCTTTTCTTTCTCTGTTTGTTTTTAACCCCTTCTTTTCCTGTTCTGATCTGATCTGTTTGTGCTCCCGAGAAATTTTGGATATGAGGATCCTTTCCCCAAATTATCGACTATGATTATACTGTGCGCAAATGAAATCCCATCAGGATTCCAAGCCAGAAATCTGATCCATTATTTTTCGTCTCTATTTTTGCACTCTTTATTTTTTTCATTTTTATTATACTGACACTTGTAAAATTCGATGGATGTGAGGATCCTTTCCCCAAATGATCGACTATGATTATAACGTGCGCACATGTAATCCTTATCAGAGGATTCCAAGCCAGAAATCTGATCCGTAATAGAAACAAGCCCCTTTTTCCCCATCTTTTTTGGAACTCTCGTTTTCGTTGTGTTGTGCTAGTTTTGGTCGAAGTAAATTGAATGGATGTGAGGATCCTTTCCCCAAATGATCGACTATGATTATAATGTGCGCACATGAAATCCTTATCAGAGGATTCCAAGCCAGAAATCTGATCCATTTAACGTTGACCTTTATGACAACCAGTTTCATTGTTTTACTCCTATTTTTATACTCCCTCAGTCCTGAGTTTATCTAGAATCGGATGGACATACATACTTAAACATGTCTAGATATACGAAATCTAGATTAATCCAAGTCACTTGTAGTGAGACATGTATTTTTATGTGGCAAACGGGCTGTGAAAAAAACTGCAGTGACAATGTTCTGACAATACCTAATTTTGAGGATCATCATCCTGTTATTGGTTGATGATGTATCCTGCGAAGTAAATATCTGTCTTGCACACTTAACTGAAATGTTACTGACAGTAGATACGTTTGCACTGACGTTGTACAAAAGGGGCTGCGAAAGACTGACAATGTAGCTGAATCTGAAGCTGCAAAATGTTACCGGACAAAATTATAATATACTACTCCCTTGATCCATATTAGTTGATTTTGAGTTGTCAAATTTTGATGAATATACTAAATAGTGTCTAGATTCATTCAAATTTAGACAAATTTGAATCAACTAATATGGGTTGGAGGGAGTACTATTATCTTAGTAGCTGAATGTCTTTTTGCAATCACTGTAATCTCAAAACATGGACCTAGAAGACAAAAGCATGTATAAATATCAACAATCTCTCAATTAATATTGCCGTCTCAAAGCTAGAAACGCAAATATTTTTTAGCTGTCAATTGGTGAAAGCGCCGGATAAAATTCTGAACACAAAGTTGACTACTTTTGAAAGCGATAGCGAGTCATTCAGCTATATTTATTTTGAAAATATCTCTTCCTCAACATATCATATCCATCAAATAATTTAGCTAGTCATCACCTATCTTGCTTCCAAGATCTTTTTTTATTATATTCATGGTTGAGAAACTCGATTATCAATGATATTTCTATGTGTAATAGACCAATAGAAAGACCAAATGTTGTCTAATTTGAATCAACTTGAGAAAGACCACTCAGACTCACAATCTAGAAAATCATCACATGAATGTATATATGGTGAGGATGACTCAATTAAGAGAACAACTCAATTAGCTTGTCAACATCAAATCTGCTAATTGAGTTTCTAGGACATCTCAACTATGTTTCTATCTAGCACCTCATTAACCATTTTGCTTGAGCTTCATAGATAACCCCTAGCTGAAAATGGTATCATCCATATTTGGCACTATAATATTTTGTTCAACAGAAAAGTTAGTATTAGCCAACTGTGTTGTGATCTTTTTGATGAAATAGTATCTAGACATGTTTTAATAATAGATACATCCAACCCAATGACAATTAGTATGGATCGGAAGGAGTATTAGAGTTCTATGGGTGACTCCCAGTGTGTATCACCTTGTCTTGATAAACTATCTCTTGATGTTGGCCTCTTCCTGGCAAGATCTCCCCATCCTCTAGCAGCGCGATACCAAATGGTCATGATGTTTTTTTCATGGGTTAATTAGATATATGCCATTGCAATTTTTGGCTATTTGAGAAACACCACTACAATTTCTATCTTTCGAAAAATACCACTGCAATTCTCTATACCATTGACAAATGCCATTTTGCCCACCTAAACATAAATACTTGTCAATATACATCCGTATTTATACCATCTTAGTAGATATACAAGTTGGCCCCACCCGTACTAGCATAGGACGTGGACTGGGTCCTATCTCAACAAAACAGGCCAGGAATTCCTCTTCGTTCCTCCTGCTCTTCCATCCGCTCGGCCAAACAGCGCCGCTCCTCCCAGTTCGGCCAAGGCGCCGATGCCTCATTCCAATTCCGGCCAACGCATGGCTCGGCCGCATGTTCCCTGTCCCGGCAAGCACAGGGCCCCGCCGCCTCCTCCCCGTCCCGGACAGCGAGGCGCACGGCCTGCGGCAACGCAGCGAAGGAAGACGGGGACACGATCTCCGGCCGGCTTCTTCTCGCGGCCATGGCGAGGAGCACCTACATGCTGACCTCGGGAAGGATGATGGGGACATGAGCACCTGATCCCACGTCCTCCTATCTCGTGGCTCGCGGCCGCACAGGGACCGGCTCGCGCGGGAGCAGCCTGCAACTCCGATCCCAGACCGAGTACGAGTGAAGGATTGCGCATGGCGAGGCTCTTCCGCAGTATCCTCAATGCCCGCTCCGCACTCTGTAATCGTGCTCCGACCCTGTGCAAGGGACTTCCATTTGGTATGGCCCACCACGTATACGTATGTACAACGAAAATACCCGATAAAATTGACTGATTGTGTGTGTAAATAGGCATAATGGCATCTATCAAATATATAGATAATTACAGTGGTATTTTTCAAAAGTTAAAAATTGTAGTGGCATTTCTCAAATAGCCAAAAATTGCAATGACATATATCTAATTAACCCTTTTTTCATCACTACATCTTTCTTAAAGAGGCACTCACCTACAAAAATGTGCATTTAGAATTTATGAAGCATATGTATAAAACTCCTAGAACTCCTTTTACAACATGACAGAAATTAGAATGCATATACATAACTAACCATGTTTATCTTATTAATGTGGCCAAAAAAATCACCATCAACTAGAACTCCTTCCACAATAGCCACAACCAGGTTGAAGTTACTGGCAAAACATTGCACTATTTCTTGCATTGTTGTGAATGTTGTTTGGTCCACCTACATGAAATCTGAATTTTCCTGTCCTTTCTTCCAATTTTTAAACCTCTTACCTTTGAAAACTTCATACACATATCATGATGTTTGAAGATTTGAAAATAAAACAATGGAAACAATATGGATCATCTTTCTCCATGCTATATTTTAACCAAACATATTTGGTATACCAAGCTATAGGAATGGCCGCCAATCTGGCCCAAATTTTGTTTTGGAAAATTTTTGGTCTGTCGATTAATGTTCAGACAAGCTATGTGTAGATTGGTTTCTTCGTTTTCCATCTAGACTTTTCTCGGTGAAATCAGTTGTTATTTCGTTTGTTCGTTTTGCTCTCTACTATTGGGCCGAGGAGATCTCTCTCTTCCCCCTCCTTTAGATTGCGTTCTGATTTAAGATGGAAGTGAGGATCCTTTTCCCAACTTATCGACTATGATTATACTGTGCGCACATGTAGTCCTTATCACAGGATTCCAAGCCAGAAATCTGATCCATCTCTGAGAACTCTCTCTACATCTCTTTCCTTTTTCTGTTTGGTTTTGACCCCCCTTTTTGCCTGTTCTGATCTGATTTGTTTTTGCTCCCCAGAAATTTTGGATATGAGGATCCTTTCCCCAAATTATCGACTAGGATTATACTGTGCGCAACTGAAATCCGATCAGGATTCCAAGCCAGAAATCTGATCCATCATTTTCGTCTCTATTCCCTCGCGCTTTTGTTTGGATATTATTACTGTATTATTTTTACTTGTAAATTTTGATAAAATTTGATGGATGTGAGGATCCTTTCCCCAAATGATCGACTATGATTATAACGTGCGCACATGTAATCCTTATTAGAGGATTCCAAGCCAGAAATCTGATCTGTCATAGAAACTCCTTAATTTCCAATTGGTTTTTCCTTTATTTTTCTGTTTTGTGGTGCTAGTATTGATTGAAATAAATCGAATGGATGTGAGGATCCTTTCCCCAAATGATCGACTATGATTATAATGTGCGCACATGAAATCCTTATCTGAGGATTCCAAGCCAGAAATCTGATCCATTTATTGTTGACCTTTCTCCCAACCGCGTTCATTGTTGAATGATATTTTTTTATTTTAATGTTTGTAGTCGAGGACAAGCAGGCAATGAAAAAAAGAACATATCGAGCGGGTTCTGGTAGTAACTAATTTGGAGTATATCTATCCTTGTAATATTTGAGGAATGTATTTGACAAAAGTTATATCTGTCTGAACGGAATGTTCACATGAGGGGTTGCTAAGTCTGTACAAAATGTAAAACCGAATCTGGAACTGCAAAATGTTAATCTGAGGTTACAATGTAACCGAATCTGGAACTGAAAAATGAGCGACCTTTATTATGGCTGGGAGGGAGTATTGTCTTTTTGAAATGACTGTAATATGTTATCATGGACTGAGTTAAAAGCATGGAAGATTCTTAGTTCGCTGCTTAGAACATGTTTTTCTTTAACCACTGGTGCTTATTTATACTAGTTAGATGTCTAACTAGGCATCTCTTATGTAGTATAAGCATCCGTGTGCGTAACAAAATGGTTGGTTTACTTTTGTAAGCAGTTTTTTAAGCATCTTATATTGTACAATGCGTTATAGCTTTGTATGCAGAGGTGATGTGCATAGATGAAAATCATTGCCGAGGAATGACTCCACCCAAGAAATAATCCTGCAAGACTAGAGTTGTTTAGCATTAGAGCAGGTTCTGAGCAGAGGAACCTTGTGCGTGCATGTCGACGGGAGCTCGCCCGCACAGCTAGCAGGTCGATCATCATCGGAGCCTGTTCATTGATTCTGCATTCCTCTATGTCAGGCGCTGAAGTCACCGGCGCGGTGTCTCCGTTCGGGGCTGAGTCCTGGCTGTTCCCGTCTGAATACCCCATTCAGGGGACCGGATCCTCTACCCTTACGTTCTGGCCACTTCAGGACGTTGTCAGACTTGAGTAGATTTCCAACATAGACTCTAGGACGTTTGACATCAGGTGGCACGGCACCAGCAGGAGAAATACCATCTCCCTCGCGGCTCTGCGGGCTTACTTTCTAGCTTCAACCTAATCTCTAGATTGCACCCCTACCAGTTGTGCGGATACACCTTCGGCCTTCAAGCTAGGCTGCTGACTGGTGTTCTGGACTCTTGGCTTTGATGAAGAGATGCCATCAACCTGCATTGGTTCCAGCCAGGATTACCGTTGGCGGCACCGGTTCTAACATGGACATGGGAGTATTCTTCGAGTAGACTCTTCAAATTAAGTTGTGCAACCAAATGAACACCGGTGAATAAACCTGAGAATGGTTTTACTTGAACCGGGTGTAACAGTTCAGTTTTCCACGTGGGCTTCTTTAGTTTGGTTTGTGATGGGCTGGCTCTAAGAACAGTTTTAGTTTAGTTTGGTTCCTCTAAAATCCGGTTTGGGTGTGGTTGGGTATAGTTCCAACGAATCCAGTTTCAAACAAGCTAAACCTGTGGTTCAGAACCGGTTGTTGAGATTGGTTCTTGGCCTAAACTACTCCATCCTTGTTGGTTGTCGCGCCAGTTGATATGGTCAGCTCACTAGAGCACACCAGAGCAACGATCAGAGCAGTGTTGACAAAACGCATGTGCTTTACCGCACTAGTACTACAGTGTATGGCTGTTGGCTTGCTGCATATACATAAAGTTGTCCGCTGCGTATACTCCATATAGTTATCAACCCATTTCAACAAAGAGTTTAAACCCACGGGTCTGTACTAGGTATAGTTTGGTTTGGGTGGAAACCAGAGTAGGTTTGGTTTTGGTTGGGTTGAAAATAATATTAAGGGCTCGTTCGGTTGGCAGAGAATAAATCCAGGGCATGGAATTGAACCTCACATGGAATTGGTTGATCTATGTGCTTCACCCAAACACTTTGATATTAATTATTATATAATCCATTCATCATGTTTCCGTTCGATTGTGCCATATCTTGTAAAACCGCACTCTGGAAATAGCACACCCGCGTCGTGTCTTCCCGTGCGTTCTCTCGTGGAAAATTTCCCACACGTCGAGTGGTGAGTTTATTTTTCCAAGCCTAGTCAGAGAAAAGTCCATGGAAAGTATTGGATCATAATCCAGACATGGCCTAAACGAAGAATTAGGATTAGCAGGGCTGGAAAAATTACTTGGCTAGGCTGGATAGCTGGGATTGGGCCACAATCCATGCTAACTCCGGTGGGTTTGGGCGTAAACGAACGGAGCCTAAATGGGTTTAGGTTGGGTTGGGTTCAGAGGAATAGCCGTGCGGGTCTGGTTGAGGTGTGGTTTAGTTTCCAAACCATTCTCGGGATTACCGGTGAAGCACCAACAGCTTATCGACACACCCATGAGACAGGAAAGTTTGTGCTCGTTCCTGCAGGCCTGCTCAAACGCTGCCCGTAAGGAACATACCTGCCGCTTGCCCTCTGGATTGAGGTGGGTGCTGCCGCCTTCGCCTACCTTCTTGTCCTGCCTCGTCGCCTGATTCTTATCATCTTCCTGTAGTGGCTTCTTTCCCTCCTCCACCGCCGCTGCATCCACCGTGCCTGACATCTCTCCGCAAGCGGGCGACGGGGAGGGCGCCAAAGAGATCTTGGAAGCGATGGCTGGGGAGATAGGCGGCGCCCAAGACATCTTGGAGTGGATGGCCAGGGAGATGGGCGGCGCCGAAGCATGGAGGGTTGGCCGGGGAGATGGGCGGTGCCGAGCTGCAAACCCCTGGCGGCGGTGATCTTGGCAGGAAGGCTATGATGCGTCGATGCGAGGCTGGGTGAGTCTGCGAGGCGGACGCGGCCCTTGGCGGCGGCTCTATGGGCGCTTTTCGCCAGGTCCATTCAATTTCTGCGGCCTAGCCGCTTAGCCTTTTAGGCCCTTTAGGCGGCGCGGACAGACAACCGCTTCCTCCTGCATCCTGATATCCGGGTTGTTGAGCATGATGACATTATTCTCGTCCATGATTTCAGTTTCGGCCTTCTTGGCCTTGGCTTCTGCCTCCAACACCCTCGACGGTGTGTGCGGGCCTGGCGTCCTCAGCTGAACTGGTGGCTGTCCGCTCGATGTGAAAATGTCCGAGCTGGTAGAGGACATGCTGGCCATGGCCAAGCCGGAAACAACGACGGTGCCACCAAAAGCGGCCATCAGCGCCTCCTGCTTCATGAGGATGGCGGTTTGCTTGGTGGCTTCTGCTGCCAGCTTGTCGGCGTTGGCCCTAGCCTGCTCAGCGAGGATGCGCTTGTTCTCCTCCGGGTCCTCCATGTCGAGCTTGGCATCGATGACTCGAACTTTCGTGGCTCCCCGTCAGCCAGCGTGCTTCTCCGACTCAACTTTCCCGCTCGGCCGCCTTCATATCCTTGGCAGGCTTCGGTCGTGGCGGCCGGATCCATCGCCTCCGCTCTCGCTCCCGCCAGTGGAAATTTGGGAGAGGGTTTTTGGAGGGAGGAGTTGAGTGGTTTGTGTGAAGGGAGGATGCGGGAGGACAAACGTGCTATTCGGGCCGACGCAACCGTAGCCCAAATTTAATACATGGATGGGTCGGTCTGCGCGAGTCGGTCCGGATGGATTGCCCTGCTGAGCTGACGCGTGGCTGTCCGCCAGTCCACGCGAACCGGTCCGGACGTGTTCGGACCGTTTGGGTCATGCCGGTAGGAGCCCCTGGTCGCCGGGGGTGGATCAGGGCCGGGCAATTTTT
This sequence comes from Avena insularis, assembly GCA_023614405.1. Taxonomy (NCBI): domain Eukaryota; kingdom Viridiplantae; phylum Streptophyta; class Magnoliopsida; order Poales; family Poaceae; genus Avena; species Avena insularis. The sequence goes on from CM042685.1 coordinate 445,554,457, forward strand.
GGGATGTATTTTTCCAACGATAGTGTTTGGGTGCCACCGGTGGGCCATTTTTAGTCCTCCACCCCCAAACTTGGTTGGGGGCTCCCGGTGGAGATGCTCTTACCATGATAGTTCTATATTTAGATTAGTCCACATACACGCTAGTTTTGTTTGTACACTTTTTCTCAATTCGTGCGCACTTGTAAACGACACACTTTGCCCTCATTTGTGTACCTGGGAATAATTTTCTGGTTGGTGATCCTTTCTCAAATTGCTTTAGACAAAGCATGCTTAACCTGAAAATTCTTTTGGATGAGCTTTCAAAAAAAATTTACAACTTGTTTGTATGACTAATCCGATTAAGCTTTGTGCTACGATCTCATGTACACCCACCTTTGGAAGACTGCCATCCTCATCAATCAAATCCCAATCAAAAAAAGTCCACTCTCGACATAGGTCTGTGTGTGCCAAGACGGGTCACACGCTACTTGCGCCACATGTCCACGCCCTTGACCTGCATATGCATGTGTAACCACGATTGGCTCTGATACCACTTAACACCTTGGCCACCCCCGTCCTAGTCCCAACGCCTATTAGCCATGATAATTCTTTAGAATCTCTAGACTAGCCCCACATTTCAATAAGAGTCTTTTATGCACTCTTTATCCTCATTTGTGTGCATCTCGTAAAAACTTTTCGGTAGGCCAAACATGCTTAACCCGGAGATTCTTTGGGATGAGGTTAAACGAAGTTACAACTTGTTAGCATGAGTGTCATATCAATTATATTAAGCTCTGTGCCCGGATCTCCTGCGGCATATAAAAGCCTAGAAAAGGTGTAACATGTGCCAGCGGAGCGTGGGCGAAATGTCTAAAAAAATTAAAACCACACAATATGTTCTATACAACTAAACAAATGACCCATAATGATTCCATTTTCATAATTCATAAAGTATAACTAACAAAACATCAAAAACCATAAAGACGATTTGGAAACTACTATCATGGTTTCTCTTCTAAGAAATATTCTTTAATCTTTTGTCGAGAAGAGGTTCTATATAAACAGATCATATTCATTTTTTCTTGTACCATGAAAAGTTTTATTGTATCATGGTCTATGAGAAAGGGAGAGAGAAGTGGGTGTCCTTATGTCGAGGAAGCTAATGTACTGCCCAGTGAGAAAAAAAGATTAGGTGAAATCACCAAACAATTTGTGCGTAACTTTTATATTTCATAAAAATGTACATTATTATTATTATTATTATTATTATTATTTTGTACTTAATGGAATACATTATTTTATTATTACTGATAGAAATGCGGTCATAGTGCTCTATGAAGATTTATATTTTTGAAAGATTCACAGAACAAGTTCGCATTTGTGAGGACTTAGGTTGTACATTACTACATATATGAAAGTGATGCATCTCAGCGCTCGTTTAGGGCAGCCAAATCAGCGATTTTACTGTAGATCTCGCGCATCTACAGTAACAGGTTTTTTTTCTTGATTTGGTTTATTTTTCTCTATCGTTTGTGCGGTCTCTCTCTAGGCGGTTGCGACGTTTCTGGAAGGTTGAGGTGCGCCTTATCTTCTTCCTAGATGTTCCTCCCCTGGCCCCGACGCCTCACATGCCGCCGTCTCCTGCCTATGCCACTTCTGTGCTGGAGCTCTCCCTGCCATCTCCCCTGCCCAACGGCCGTGTTGTGGGTCGGATCCTCTCCGACGTTACGTCCGCCCTACTTCCTGCCGCCTGGACGGCGGTCCCCGACCCCGCTGGAGTTCTCCTTCGCTGCTAGCTCCCCCTGGCCAGTCGCCTATGCCGCGGCTCATGGATCAGGTCCTACTCTGGCATTGCGGCCGTGTGCAAGGTGCACAGCCGCTGGGAAAGATCGGGTCCTCCTCGTGCATCGTGGCCAGTCCGGATCCTCGACACAGCTGCTCACCTCGACGGTGGCTCCCCGATCACCGACTGGTCTACCATGTGTGTGCTCCACGACTTGGAAAGCGCCCCGCCGCCTCCTAGACGACCAAGATGGCCATCTGCTCTGCTCAGCTCCACCATCCTCATGCCCTGCGAGGGATCGCCTTCGCCCGAATTCGCATCTCTCGCGCTCCAGCTCCCTCAGGGCATCTCCTCATTCCCCAAGGCCCGGACGGCCGATCTGCCCGGGGCTCTCAAGGACAAACAGCGGGCAGGACTATTGTTGGAATCCACCCAGGGTACCATCAGGACGACGACCAAGCCGTGCTCGGCTACGCTATCTGGAAGTGTTCCGCCTCGCTTCAACATACATGTCCACCTCTCTGTCATTCATGGCGTTGTTCCTGTGAATTTTATGGTTTGAATGATTGAATAAATCCTCATGGCAGGTTTGTACCTCCTCGATCATGGGTAGCAGAGCCAACGAGCTGAAATACTGAGATGGTAAATATTTCCATGCTATGTTTAATGAATATATGCACAAACTCATTGCGGAGGCCTCTTTTCCAGATTCGATTCATTCCGGATACTCTTTGGATATAGTTCGCATGGTTGTATGAGCAGTTACTTATCAGTTAGAGTTTCCGTAGTCACTACAAGTAATTCCCTATTTTTTAGCATTCCTATTTGAAGCCTATGATGAAGGGTTGTGATACTGCTGATTAATGATCTGGTTTACCTCTTTCAGTGCTCGCAGCATTGCAAAGATCTACAAGATATTTGGGTTGGAAGTGTAACATCAGAAGCTATGAAATGTCTTTGTAGGCTTACCACTGGTAGTCTGTCCTGCATAAGTTCTTAGAAGTCTCTATATAGATATTATAAGATTCAGTGTAACTCTGCCAGGTACACGATTTTGGTTTTAGTAACATTAATATATTCGAATGTAAACTACAACTTATTCAGTAAACCGTATGACTATTTTCAGATTGGAGAACTTTTAATTCAAGAGTCCTTCGTAATTGCTCATCCATTGACGTATATCTTTTTTTATTTGGAGTACAATTTGGCTTCCTTCGTTGGTCTAAATATCTCAAACACTTGGAGGAAAAATGTATCAGATATTTTCATTGTTTCTTCTTCATTACGATGAGTTGAGTGCTTCTAGAAATATATTGCTTAACAGGTCATGGTATAGGTCTATTATGAAAATAACTGAAACTATATTTACAATCTTTCATTTGGGATGATAGTGCCTGCCATGTATGAAACCAGCAGGCCATGTTGTTGATAAAAGGAAGAGCATGAGCAGTACGTAGTCAGATTGTGTTCTAAAGGTATGTGCCATGATTTGTTGGTTCGTGGTTGGATCTGATGATATTGTGTGAAATTGGCTGATTCGTCTTGATTAAATAGTGAACTTACTACATGGTGGACATATATTAACTAGCTATCATAGTTTATTAGCATGCATGATCTGGCTGTATTGATGCTAAGCATCATGTGCCTATTTCGGGCTATAGGAAACAAAACATCATTCATATGAAAATGCAGTGATACTTATTTGATACATGCGAAAGAAGTGTTGCTGAACATAGAACTAGAAACCTTCTATTCGTCCAAAGCAGTTTATATGAATATAGTATGGACTAAAGATAGTTGGTCTATAAAGGAAAACAAAATTGAGGTTTCCGACCATAGGCATGCAATGTTTTTGTTGATAGATCATACTGGAAGATTTTTATTATGAATTATTTTGGTAGTTGCCCACACATGGCAGTATATAAACGAGTGGTGCATCATATTCTTAGGGGCTAAATAGTAAATATTATATGCATTATAGCTTATTACATGGTGGGCAGATGTTAACTAGCTTTCATACTTTATTAGAATGCATGGTCATGTTGCATTGATGCTGAGCATCATATACCTATTTCTGGCTATAGGGAGAATTTCTTAAGCTTGGAGTATATGATTTTTTTGGAGTATTTCTTAAACATCATATACTCTTTTTTTCTTAACTAAGGTAGCTTCCAAAAAGGTTGTTGTTGGCTATGGAATTGGCATGGAAAGTGTGCTGCTTGGAGTGGTTAATTTTTTTAAGGGTTAATGATCTTAAGCTTTCTTACTCACCCTATGTTGTATTGTGTCTCTCTGAACTAGAAATGATCTTCTTTATTTAGTTGGGTGATTAGTGCTAATGCCTATTTTTATGACCCATGAGCACATATTAACTTCATGTGTGATAAATACCTCTCTCTAAGGTTGTTGCCGAAACATTTATATATTTCCTACAAACAAAAAATATACCAGTACAAAACTTAATTTTCTTGCTTGACTGTTATATTTTGATCAGGGTTACCCCTTCATGCCATTGCACAAGATGCTACATGTATCATCTAAAGATTGCGAAAAAATTGGTAGTAGGCATGTCTTGGGATGGACTTACTTTAAATGACAATGGATTTTTGTTATATTTTTATTAGGATTACCCCTTCATGTCATTGCACAAATTGATATATGTTTCATTTAAAGACTCGGTTATCAGTGAGGAGGATAAATTAATACGATGGATAGTTGAATCTGGCTCGGTTGGTTGTGTTATTACTCAAGTTATTCAGCTCAAAATAATTGGCTTACCCTTCAGCTTAATTCAATTCGGGTTATTGAATATTTACTGGCTCCATTTTCCTATATGAAAACACATGCCCCCGATAAATTACAACACCTCGGATTTTGGTGATATGATTATAGCTTACAAGTACTAGCATCTTGCACACATTGCTCCAGATAATAAGTGCAAATGTCAAATAGTTGATGTAATTATTCACGCTGATCGTATCCTAGATGGAACACTTCCTATCTAGGTACTATCATGGTAAGCTTATATATACAAACTCAATTTGGGAACTTTTATTCGTATGCGCACAATACAAGCTGACTACTCAAACCCAATTGCAGGGCTACGTACATGTGTGAGAGATCAACACAAGAATTCTGCTGTGAGTATCAATAATGAAGCCAGGTACCAGGTACCTGGAACTGTCCGTTGTGGACATCCATTCTCAAACTACTACAAGGAGTGATTCTCTTATCTAAAGTCCATTCTCAAACTACTACAAGGAGTGATTCTCTTATATTAAAGTATGCCGGTGGTACCAATGTAATCTACTGCATAGCCCTGTCTTAATATATGAACTGCTCCTTTATCACATGAATTGACAAGCATCTACAGACCTTTCTGAACTTACATTGCCGTCATAGCATTCCGTATACACAGATGTCCCACGACACGGGCGCGGCATGTTGCCGCGCAAATTTTCCTAGTCCACTCCTACAACCAAGCGACCTAGGCTATTTGGCTGATATAACTATATGGCAATGTCGCTTAATGTTAGTTGTAGTGTTAAATATTATAATATTACACGCATATCTTTAGATACACTTCTGTCGTTCTAAACTCTAGGCTCTATTTTATATCAATTGTATAGTGTATACACAATTATGGTAATCTATAGTGTATGTCCTAACAAATATTTTGATAGGTGTTTCTAGTAAATGACTAGAGGTTGCTCAACTGGGTGCCACCATATGATCTCCATATCGCAGGAGGTGACAATTTATTAGTGTAAATCTTAGCATAGTATAATAATAGTTCCAACTTTGAAAAGGCGGTATCATACCATTAAGTTGTATTTATGGTAGGAAGACGAAAATGTAACTAGATGACCTGGATGGTGTTTCTATTAATGAAAACGTAGCACAATCTTCTTGTTATCAGTTTTTGCAAATATCTCGTTACAAAAATACCCCGTACCCTGTCTTTTTAAGGGCGGCACAAGCGGAAATTACCTGCAAAAATTGGTAACCCGACGAATAAGCAATATCAGCACAATTTTGTCGCAGCGGCTATGTATACGCCATGGTCGATGCAACACCGACATATTTTGGGGTCTGTTTGGATGGTAGCCGGGGACTGTCCAGCCAAAATTTTGGCGTTGACCGGGAGTGAGGGCGAGCGTTTGGATTAATGCCAAATTTTCGGATTCATACCAAATTTTTGGTTACCCATTCACTTTTTCTACCAACTTGTTGGCAAACCAGCGACGACTGAATCCAGCGTCAAATAATTGGCGCACCCTGAATTGGTAGGGCTCGCGCGGGCACCATCCAAACCGGCCCTTAGTGTCGTGGTATGTGGTGAAATGGACCTACACTTAATAATAATGTAGTAGGTGAGTGATGGTGGATTCCCCCGCTATGGATTTGACATGACACACCACATGTCACTGGCTGATGTGACCCATCACGTCCCAGCCTTTCATTGTAAATAGCGTAACCACAATCCATAATGTATTCATCTCCCGAAACTCTCTTGGCATCGTAGGCAGCGGCGGTGGCGTTGATTGTGGAGGTCCTCCGGTAGTGACACTAAGACGATGGGATCTTAGATCGAAGTGTTGCTACCTTGTTTGGTTTGATGATAAGCACTCATAATTATTGCACCATGCGTTAGAGAAATTAACCTAGGAAGGAAAATAGGATGATCAATCATTGGAATTTGGTGGTTTGGATGACGCTGAGAAAGAAGAGTACATGGAGGACACCAAAATTACAATGAAGGAAGAGATCAGTACTATGTCTGAGATAGTTCGTGTTGGCCTGGAGCTAGTTAGGGCATCAGTAGATGGCATGTGAGTCAGCTTCAATTAATGTTCGTTTTAGTATTTTCTGAATTGTTTAACAACTACTTATATTTAATTATGCACTTTGTAGTATGCTCGTTTTTTCTTATTCACAAACTAAGTACATATGTACACGTTAGCGTGGTGGTTCCACAATATTAGTTCACAAACGGGTGGAGTGACCAAGTGGTCAACTAGTCAAATTTTATCCACACAAAATTCCCCACCCATCTAGAGCTTGCTGGCGTCAAACCCTAAATCGAATCCCCATCGCGCCGCGCTGCCCACCTCCAGCGTTAGATCCATCCTCGTGCAGCTACTCCTCTTCTTGGGGTCACCACTCTCGAACGGACCTTTTCCCTCTTTGTCGCAGCTCTGCTCTCAACAAGACCGTTCCCATCTTCGCTGCGGCGCCGCTCTCTATCGTCCTCGCCGTTTTCCTCTCTGCCGCACAGCCTTCCATCGATCGCACAATCTCGCTCCCCGATACGTCCCTAGATCAAGGACATCACCAGTCCAGATATCATCTGTACCCTTCTCTACATTTACAATCTTATGTTTTAGGAAATGGAATTGGAAAATTCTACGAGCATCACTAGGAGAGAAACAACATTAGAAACTACCAGTCGCTATAGACGCTCAGATTCTTCTCGGAATTTCTCCACATCCTTGCAGCTTACGGACGGTGTCAACCGTCTGTTCTAATTGAAGGGGACTGATCAGAAGCAACGGTTTCCGACAGCTAACCCTGTCACACAACTGTGGAACCCCTTTGCTAGGATTTTTCTTCCGAAACAATGATAATGGTCGATATTTAATCACTAAGCGTCATCTTGACCCAACCATCTTGCCGAAGTTGCTAGGATTTTTCTACCAGAGCAATGACAATAAATTATTACATCTATCTTTTTTTGCTGACCATTTTGTTTATTTTTTGCCAACAACAAACATGTTTTAAAGTGTACAATGACAAAAACATGAATGCGTGTAGACATAGGACGTACTGTAGAATGTACACTGCATATGCATTGGTTTTGTCACATGTATATGCCACTAAATGATGTATCATGTGAATTATGAGTCGCATATATATTATATGATGCGGTGAATCTAAAATTGCTATCCAAAAAGGTATGCGCTGATAGGAACCATTCTAGGCAATCTATTTGTGACGTCGTTTCACAGCTACCACGTCATGTACGTAGTGCTGTCCTACAATATAATGAAGAGCATTCTCTGTCGCGCCGTGGAAGCGCTAGGTCGGTGGATGACGTTGTGTCTAGCCAAAAAAAAGTGCAGTTGTTGCACTTCCCCGACACAGTTATCCCTTTTGCCACGTTAATGCGAAAGCGGCAATTAGGTGTGTGCTCCGGTGTCTATAAGCGCCAGGGCCCGATGTCCATGTTGTAGTATATCTTTCTCAACATAGCAAATCATCAAATCATTGAGCCAATCCTCACCTATCTCGCTTTGAATATCTGTTTTTATCGAATTCATGGCCGAGAAACTCTCTTGATCGATGCCGTTTCCACTGGTAATGTGAATGCAAGTGAAATGAGGAGATAGACCAATAGAAAGATCAAATGTTGTCCAGTTTAAACCAACTTAAGAGGAAGACCACTCAGACTATCACAAGCTAAAAAAAATCATGACTTCTCTTCATCACATGAATGTATATGCTGAGTTCGTCGATCAAGAGATATCAATCATGTTAAGAGATATCGAAAGAGTAAAATCTTGCAAGCATAACTAGCTTATCATGATCAAATCTGCTAAATGAATCTCTAGGATCAAGGCATCCAACACACTATAATAGGCATGTAGAAGGTTCGCCAAATCTTCTGTTCATCTCAACTATGTTTCTATCAAGCACCTCATTAAATATTTGTACCTTTTAATGATGGAAGAAAGTAACCATTTTGCATGAGTTTCTTGGATGAACCCTAGCTAAAATGTTATCATCCATATTCGACATAATAATATTTCTTCCACCACAAGTTAGTTGCAACCAGCAAGAGAGGCTCCCATCCATCAACTCTCAATTTCCGCAATAGACTTTTCAGAGAGAAAATCATATTCATAGCACAAACTATGTTATGATATTTTTGTTGCAATGCACGTGACAAACCATTTGTTAAACCAAGCACTCGAAACATAGAATGCAATATAATAACAAATTAAAAGGTTTCCATGTTTGATCAAATAACCTAACGATGATGAGACCATTACTTTAAAAGCCAACTACTTTGGTGTGGGTGTTCCACTTCCAAAACCAAAAAGATCGCCATTTCGGTCAAGCTAATTGACTTTAACTTAAAGCGCTTCTTGGAATACAACCCATGTAAAATAAAACATTTAATTTGTGTTTGCATTAGTTGTGTTTTTGTTTTTGCTTGTTTTATTTTGTTTACTAATAAAGAGTGTTCAAGAGATCCACTGAAGAGAGGAGAAGAAACAAAGGTAGTCATTCTTATAGATTTTATTCACTAACACGCGGTTATATGATCAATGGTTTAGTACCGTATTTCAACTATTATTTTTGAGGTTTAACTGATGTGCAAAGGCGTGTGAGAAAGATGCAACAATTTTTTTATGTTTTACAGGCTTCTGGGGCCATAACGACCATCAGTACCGCATCCATACGGAAGAAACTGAAGTCCTCCAATTTTTTTGAATGTAGTGAGTCCTTAATGACCACCCATACGGGGGGACGCAGTCGTACCGCTCACCCATACCAACTCGACGCAAAAGTTTGAGAATATTTCAGAAATCATTGAGGCCGTAATGACCATCGGTACGATGGGGATGACCATGTACCGAGCGTGTCACCAGGATCGAGCCCTCATTCTAAGGCAACCTTGCTCTGTATGGGCAGGACGCGTTTGTTTCGTCCGTATCGCCTATCCGTACCTACTGTTCGACCACGATATGAACCCATGAAGAGGTAAATCTAAACCTAAACTCTCATTTTCTCTTTCTTATTCCTCCAAACTCCAAACCATCTCCATTGGATCTTCACCTCTACTCATTTTTGATCCGATTTCTCGCATATCATTCATTCAAGGTATGCCGATCCCCAACTTATTTGCAACAAAACCATGCTCTATTTATTGCCATCATCAATCTAGACTTAGGTCTTATTTTGAGCTTATTATCTAACTGAGCATGTTTGTTTTGTTATTTAGAGGAGATTCTTTTGTAGAAAGTGTAGAGGAGTATTCCATGCTTATTTCTATCGGATCAATAATTTGTTTTAAGAAAGTTCTTAATTAGTGAAAGTTTTTATTGTCACAAGGAGTCGTACGGTTGCGGTGGCCGCACAAGTCGCACCACCGCTTGAAGGACTAACCCCTGCAACGCTCAACATCGAGTTCACTGAGGACTTTCATCTCAACTGTTTCAACCGTCTTAAGAACCGTGAGATCAAGTCTACCAAATGGGCGTGCCTCCATATTCAGAACCAACTAGGCATTCACCGTGATTCCAATTATCTTTGCAACAATGTTGGTTTGCTTGACTTTGTTTTTCAGCAAGCCACCACCTATCAGCGATTGACACTCGAGTTTCTTAGCACCTTGAAGCATACAATGGGTCCATTCTATAGTTCTGAGGAGGATATCTCAGGAACTGATAGAGTTATCCTCCGCTTGATGAACCGTGAGTATGGCTTGTCTCTCGATGATTGGGGCCACTGCTTTGGTTTTGCCAACAACGTCACCGAAATCCACTCCACTTGTTTCACACTTAGTCCTACCCCTAAGTACTACTTTAATAAGATGAGAATTTCAAATCCTATACCAAAGGGGAATCAAACTGAGTTTTCTGCAGTTTGTTGTTTGTTCTACGTTATTGTGATGCCCACAAGTATCGGGGATCGCTGAAATCTTCGATGAGAAGTATTACCCAAATTTCTAGTTCGACTCAAGAGGAACACAAGAATACCAATAATACTTTAACAATTGAGACATCACTCTCAATCACACATGTATATCAATAAACTTGCAAAGAAAGTGTTGATTTATGATAGTTGATTCAAAGCAGTAAATAAAGTAGTAGATTTCCAGTTTTCACCGAAAGTAATGTTGTGAAAATTTTAGTGGCTAAAATTCAGGCATGGGGTGACAGCGGGGTGTTGCCTGAATGATATCCATCATATAATGTATCATACTAACATGACATTTATCTCTAATTCGGTTGTGTGTAGGTGTGTGCTCCAAACATAATCATGCATGTAAGTTTGCATAATATCTTTTGTCCTGCCTGCCCATTTCACCAAGACCAACTTGGTACTATAGGCAATTAAGATCTACCTTTTTAAATAGACTGGAACAAAGCATTAATATTTCATGAACACACAGTATCCTCAAACTGTCATATATTCCCATTGTTTTCCCTAACTGTCACATTAGGGTTCGTAGGTTCAACATAATAATAGGTAATACACTTTGCAAATACATACCAAACTCAAATATATGATTGGGCAAAAAAAGTTCAGTACTGAAATCATGTCACTTGGGCCCTAGCAACAAGCATTAAACATAGCAAAAGTGTACCAACACTCATACAAGAATGTCTACAAGATAAACACCTCAAATCTTGATACATATGTATGATTACATGATGGATCTCATCCAATCCCCATCCACCTCACATGCCCACAGGGAATTACTCACACATGATGATGGGGGATGAACTCATGGTCGTTGGTGGTGATGTTGATGATGATGGTGGTGGAGAATACCTCAAAATCCCACTCCTCGGGGTGAAGAGCAGGACCAATCTGACCCTAAAACAAAGATCGTGGCTCTAGCGGCGCTTTGTTTTGCGAAAAGCTCCGTGCTTCTGGAAAACTAGGTTTTTGGGGTATATAAGGGGGTACGCCAAAGGAGAGGCCGAGATGATACTCCACGGCTGTTGGGGATATGCTATATGGGTATCCTAATAGCATGTCTCTTATCCGACTAACCCGGGTGGCTCATAGTCGGTAGCGTGGCCTATGGCCTTCTGGGCGGCCTAGTTAGGTGGATCCAGAAGGGAGGCCCATGCCGGATAAAGGAAGGCTACGGTGGAGTCACCAGCGTACCCGGAGCCTTGGGGTGCAAGATACACAAGACTAATAATAGACGGTGTAAGACTCTATGACCTGTCCGGCTAGGACTTTCCCTGTAACCCTAGGACCTGGCGACTATATAAGTCGGGCCTATGGGAGCCTTTAGGGCATCATTTCAGACAACCTCGCATAGCGAACCTATCTCTGTAACTCGGCGTGTTGCCATTATAGTGACTTATAGAAGGAGTAGGATTCCGCCACCATTGTGGGATCTGAACCTGCGTAAGCTGTGTTACCTCGTACCCGTCAACCGTCCGCCTTACCCCACGCCTCTAAACACGCACTGTGAGAACCCCTCCATGGCATACTCGTCGGCAATACCACGACAGTTGGCGCCCACCGTGGGGCAAGAGGCGCTTCAGGCTCTTCAGCGGGCGAGGACCAAGATCTTCGCGGGAATCGGCGAAACCGTAGCCGTCGGCCGTGTTCTCTTCTTCGGCAACGTTCCGATCGTCCCTCCTGACGAGTTCTGGATCCCGGCGAAGACGAACCCTACGCGGTGTTCGGTCGGTCCTATCGGAGACACCTCTTCATCGGCGAAACCGACTCGGGCACTAGTTCCCTGGGAGTCGGAGGAGCATCATGAAGGGTTTCGCGGCATAGTAAATCAAAATTTTCTATGGATGCGAACAGAGGGAAAGCCAAGATCTAATCTAGGAGATGCAAACAACGAGAGAGATTGGATTAGATCTTCATACCCTTGAAGATTCGCACAGCGAACGCTCATTTGAACGTGGGTGATGTAGTCGTACTCGCTTCTCCTCCTCGTGATCCGATCCGATCTAGCACCACAAGTGGCGGTGCCTCCGTGAGATGCACACGTGCAGCACCTCGACGTCTCCTCCTTCCTCGGACCAGAAAGTATGGTGTAGAGACGGATTGGATCTACAACACGACGGCGTGGTGTATATGGTGGAGAATTTCTGCAGCAGGGCTTCGCCTACAAACAGTCGGGAGGGAGAGAGGAGGGTAGCAGGGCAGCTAGGGTTGGAGGGGAAGGTGTGTGTGTGTGTGTGGGGGGGGGGGTGGTGCGCCCCCAGCCCTCTATGTATAGAGGGGTGGGCGCAGCCCTAGCCCCTCCCCCAAGCCAAACCGGCGGCCCCAAGGAGGAGGAGTGGGGGGCAAGGAACCCCCCCTTCTAGATGCTCTATCTCGAGTTTAAAACCCTCTTGGCCGGCTGGGCCCTATGGAGCCTTGTGCCCCTGGCCCAATGCGGCCAGGGCACTCCCTCATAGGCCCATTCCCCCTCCCGGAAGGTGGGGCCACGTTGGTCCCCTTCCGGAAGGTTCTAGAAGCTTCCGGTATAATACCGATTAACCCGAACAATTCAACTCCAAAACTGCACGCCTTATATGAATCTTATTCTTCGACCACTCCGAACCTCTCGTGATGTCCCGAATCCCATCCGAGAATCGAACAAAACTCATAAACCAATTATCCAATCTATCCTAGCCCGAGACACATTATGTGTGACCCTGGTTCGAGAATATGCGACATGATCTTCTATCAATAATCAGCAGCAGGTCCGACACCCATATTGACTCTACACATTCATCGATGATCATATCGATGAACCACTATGCCAGGATTCAATCAATCCCATATTTATATTCCCTTCGTCCTCGCGATATTTTACTTGCCCGAGATTTGATCGGTACCGCCATCATACCTAGTTCAATCTCGCTCACAAGTACTTTACTCGTTCGTAATCGATATCACTTTGTGATTAACTCCTTAACCACATGCTTGCAAGCGGTGTTGATATCGACACCGAGTGGACCAAGTATATCTCTCCGACTTGGGAGGGACAAATCCCATCTCGATACATACAACCCAACAGATACTTTCCGATCACCTGAGAGACACCTTTATGATCACCCTCTCATAGGATGACGTTTGATGACCTCAAAGCTTTCTTCCGATACCAGGGAGTTGTATTATCTCATGGTCTAAGGAATACAATATTTGACATAAGAAAAGCTTCGCAAAGACGAACACGATGACATGATCTAATTGCTTTGCTTAGTTTGGGTCTGTCCATCATATCATTCTCCCAATGATGTGATCTCATTATCAATTGACAACTCATGTCTATGGTTAGGAAACCTTAACCATCATTGATCAATGAGCTAGTCCATAGAGGCGTACTAGGGACACGGTGTTGTTCACAAACCACACAAGTATTAAAGTTTCCGCTTAATACAATTTCTAGCATGGAATATAAACATTATCATGAAAAAGAATTATAATAATAACATCTTTATTATTGCCTCTAGGGCATAATTCCAATACATCAAGACCCGCACGGACTGCCTACGGGCAGGATACGTTCGCGGAAGGATCGATGTCGGATCTCTCTTTGGAGTTTGCCAGCAAAGATCAGAAAGCATCAAGACCCGCACGGACCGCCTACGGGCAGGATACGTTCGTGGAAGGATCGATGTCAGATCTCTCTTCGGAGTTTGCCGGCAAAGATCGGAAAGCATCAAGACCCGCATGGACCGCCTACGGGCAGGATACATTCGCGGAAGCATCGATGTCGGATCTCTCTTCGGAGTTTGCCGGCAAAGATCGGAAAGCATCAAGACCCGCACGGACCGCCTACAGGCAGGATACGTTCACGGAAGGATCGATGTCGGATCTCTCTTCGGAGTTTGCCGGCAAAGATCGGAAAGCATCAAGACCCGCACGGACAGCCTACGGCCAGGATACGTTCGCGGAAGGATCAATGTCGGATCTCTCTTCGGAGTTTGCTGACAAAGATCGGAAAAATTTAAGGCCCACCCAAACCGCCCCTGAGCAGGATATAAAGGTGGAAGATCACTGCAACAGGCAACAGGACGCCTTACTCATATGGAGCAGGACTGGACCGTGGCACGCTTCTTTGACATTATTTAAGACGGCAGCAGGCAACAAGACGCCTTACCCTCGAAGAGATGGTGAGCACCGTCAACAGCTACGCGGCAGCCCAGATGGAGCTTGCACTCAGAGACGGAGAACCTCCGATTCAGCAGCCGCCGCCACCGCCTCCTGCCGCCATCGTCGTAGCACCACCACCACCTCCAGTCATCGTCGAGCCCGTTGCACCTCCACCGCCCGTCATCGAGGAAGTACTGGCACCCTCCGACTCTGTCATTGACGCGCTTTATGCTGATTTCAGTGTAGATTCAGAAGAGATAGACTTCAGCCCAGAAGAGCTAGACTCCGCTATGCAGGAGATGAAGGAGGAGTACTCGCGCGACGAGCAAGCCAACAACGCCATCACGTCCCGAGGGGTGTTCGTCACCATTGGGACGACGATGGATGAAGATCAACCTGCATTTAGCCCGCCTACGATGCTGGAAAAGGGAAGGGCCACTTATTGTCACGACGATGATCGCGCAAAAGTCATGCCTCCTCCGCCTAACCCAATGCAGCAGCCGGAGGAACTCGGCACCGGCCCGAGCAACAACAACACCGCAAACTTGCCGCCTCCAGCATCTACGTCTGCAGCATCCCAAGTTACTCCAGCTGATAGAGTGATGTACGACAATCTCCTCGTCGAGCCACTGACCGTTGCTTATATCCGGAACGTGACCCAACTTGATGAGAAGCGCCAGCAGCTGCTGGAGGAGGCGCAAGCCATCGTGGAGCAAGGCGCTAAGCTAGATCGATATCTGGTCAACGCGCAGAAGTCCATAGAAAAAAGCAATGGAGGCCGAGTACAAGACTTTGCTACAGCAGCAAAAGGCTAAGAAAGCTCCGGCTCGCGTTATCAACGATCCTGGTGTACGGCGCAATCTAGGATGGGCTCCCTCTAAGCCGGCATAGGCCAAGCCATACATTGACAGTGAAGGCAAGCAGGTGATGCCCACCCCACTCCTTAACCTTGCCATCACCAAGACCCTTCTGGAGCAGGATAGATCGCCCGAGGCAGTGGAACAAGTCTATGACCTAGTGGCCAAGGCGGTGAAGCAGCAGGAAAAGGCCACCTCTCAGAGGCTTGAGTCCGACCCAGCGCTCTGCCAGTCTAGCCAGTACAAGCCGCCAAGGGACAGATCTCCTCTTGATGTCGGGTCCCAGATGGGTTCATCAGAACAAATACGGAAGGAAGCACACAATAGGAAGGACGCCATCCCCATATCCTCCGACCACGGAGAAAAGGCCCGACCTCATCGCCCATCGCCACCGCCCCGATCTCCCCGACATCGCGAAGATAACAAAGCTCACCATCGTACAGATATGCCCCCACAAAAGCAGTGTGGCAT
This sequence comes from Avena insularis, assembly GCA_023614405.1. Taxonomy (NCBI): domain Eukaryota; kingdom Viridiplantae; phylum Streptophyta; class Magnoliopsida; order Poales; family Poaceae; genus Avena; species Avena insularis. The sequence goes on from CM042685.1 coordinate 445,570,399, forward strand.
CGTCATCCGCGACAACACGGAGTAGACCCGACATGACGGAGAGCGCAACCAAGGACATAAGAGCAGGTTGCGCCATGACCCTCCGCGTCCGACAAGCAACCGTGACAGGCGTGAGGCGTCGCAGGAGGGTAACAGCAAGAAGGCTAACCCACCGCCGCCTCCGCCTCCGTCACCACCAAGCAGTCACCATGGCGGAGGAGGCCCGCGTCGTTCACGCAGCCCATCCCCTGTTGACAAGAAGAAGAACCCGGAGCCATACGATGCACGTTCACGGATCGATAAGATCCACGAGGCCCGGGAAGGACCATACCTGGGACCACGTTGCTTTGGACCTGCAATACGGTCCGCAACTTACCCCAAAGGTTTCCGGATTGACAAGACCATCAAGCCCTATGACGGCACCGCCAAGCCAACCACATGGTTGCAGGACTACGACAACATGGTGGAGATTGCCGGAGGCAACCCTGTTGGAGATATGCCCTAGAGGCAATAATAGAAGTAGTTATTATTATATATTTGTGTTTATGATAAATGTTTACATTCATGCTATAATAGTATTAACAAGGAAACATTAATACTCGTGTGATTTGTAAACTTAATTTGAAGTCCCTAGTAAAGCCTCTATATAATACTAGCTTGTTGGTTAATAGATGATTGTGGTTTCCCTATCATGAACATTGAGATGTTATTAACAACAAGATCATATCGTTAGGAGAATGATATGATGGACATACTCCTATAGATAAGCGTAGCATAAAGATCAAGTCATTTTAATAGTTCAATTGCTATATGCTTTCTGATACATAGTAATCTAATTCCTTCGACCATGAGATCATGCATATCACCTTTACCGGATGGATGCTTTGATGACATCAAACACCACACCGTAACTGGGTGGCTATAAAGGTGGCATTGAGTGTTCGGAAAGTGTTGGTTGAAACACATGGATCAAGAGTGGGATTTGTCCATCCATATGACGGATAGATATACTGGCCCTCGGTGAAATGTCATCCAATTAGCTTGCAAGCATGTGACTGGCTCACAAGGGATCACATATCACGGGAACAATAAAAGAGTACTTATCGGTAACGAGGTTGAACTAGGTATGCAGAGATACCGACGATCATAACCTCAGATAAGTAAACTATCGTGAGACAAAGGGAAATTGATATCGTATGTAAGTGGTTCATTCGATCGCAAAGTAATCATTGAAATATGTGGGAGCCATATGAATTTCCAGATTCCTCTATTGGTTATTGTTTGGAGAAGTGTCTCGATCATGTCCGCATAATTCACGAACCGTAGGGAGACACACTTCAGGATTTGACGTTGTTTGAGTAGTTATGGAATGATGAGAAAGAGACCGAATGTTGTTCGGAGTCCCGGATGGGATCCGGGATATCACGAGGAGATCCAGAATGGTCCGGAGAATAAGATTCATATAAGGAAAGTCCCGTTTCGGAGTTGGGGAATGGTTCCGTGTTTTCATCGAATGTTCTAGAATGTTCGGAATGTCCAGACTGAGGGGAAGGGTACATGAATGTGTTATATCAAGTTGGTATGATTGCATCATGTACTAAGTGTCATCGCTGTACCAAATAAAGGATTAATTCAAATCCTAGTTTGAAAAGTCAAATAGCTAGTTTGAAAAGTCAAACGGCTAAATTTGGAAAGAGGAAAAGAGGAGGAAGGGGAACTGAGTTGGGAGGAGTTCCTCCTCCAACCGGCCCACCTCCAAGCCGAGTTGGGGAGGGACTCTCTCCTCCCTGGCCGGCCGCCTCCACCTATATAAGGCGGGCAGGGCTCCTCCTAGAGACACACAAGTTCCCCGCCCCAAACCCTAGCTTGGCGCCACCACCTCCTGCAATGCCGCCTCCTAGGGTTGCCCTAGCCACCGACTTGGGCTGCCCCAAGCCCCAGCCGGCTCTAGCACCTCCTCCTTGGTGTGTCTAAAACCTAGATCGCCGAGGAGCCTCTCATAATCCACCATACTCGCCCGCTTAAGGCGGCTCTGCGAGATCTCCCTCTACTTCCGTACACGCCATTGTGCAGCCGAATCGCGAGGAGAGTGCTACAACCTCCGCTGCCTGCTGGAACAAGGAAAGGAAGGTCTTCGCCGAGTACCAACGTGTGATCGATCAAGGAGCGCCGTCAAACGCAGCTCAAGGATCGCTTCACGCGATCTTGAGATCGGGAAGAGTCGACTACATCACCCACGAGAATCCGCCTCGTTAAACACTTTGGAATCTTCGAGGGTGAGTTATTCCATCGACTCGCTGCTACAATCTAGTAGATAGATCTTGGCTTGTTTGTTTGTATGCGGTAGAAAATTTTTGTTTTCCATGCTACGAAACCCTACTGGGTATCGAGCCGTGTCTATATGTAGATCTGTTGCACAGTAGAACACAATGGTCATTATGGGCGTTGATGCTTTTATTGTCGATTGCTTCTTGTGTACTTTGCATCTTGGGATGTTGGGATGAAGCGCCCGTGCTAACCTTACATGACATCGTTCATGAGACTTGCTCCACGCTTGACATGCAACTTGTATTGCATAAGTGGCTTTATGGGTGCCTGCTTTCTCCTAGCATAGTTAAGATCCAATTTACAACGGGTGATTAACAATACTAGTATCAATGTTGTGGTTCTTGTTCGTAAGTTAGAACGACACTTATTGAAAGCCCCAAACCACGTAAAACATGCAAAGAAAGTAGAGGCGTCTAACTTTGTTTTGCAGGGGTGTGCTGTGATGTGATATGGCCATGATTGTGATTATATTTGATGTATGCAATGTTCCTTATTGTAAGTTGGCAACCGGCAGGAGCCATATGGTTGTATTTAATTTATGTTAAGACCCGCGTGTCTATTCAAAGTAGTTGTAATAGTTGAAGCCGGTGGACGACAACCATGGTGAAGCGTCATTGACCTTGATGCAATGCCGGTGATGATGGAGATCATGTTCATGCTAGAAGATGGAGATCGGAAGCACAAAGAAGAAAGGCCATATCATATCACATATTATGAATTGCATGTGATGTTAATCCTTTATGCATCTTGTATTGCTTAGTAGACGACGGTAGCATTATAAGATGATCCCTCATGCACATGAATTTCAAGTCATAAAGTGTTTACCCTTAGTTAGCACCGTTGCTAAAGCTTGTTGTTTCGAAGCACCACGTGATGATCGGGTGTGTTAGATTCCACAAGTGTATACAACGTGAGCAAGACAGATTTGCTCATGCGGAAACTAAGGTTTGATCTTGACGAGCCTAGCATGTACAGACATGGTCTTGGAACACGGATCACCGAAAGGTAAAGCATGAATCATATAGTAGATATGATGAACATGTCGATTGTTCGCCATTGAAACTATATCAACTCTCGTGATGATCGGTGTTGATGTGGTGGATTTGGTTCGTGTGATCACTAAAACAATGTGAGGGATATTGTTTTGAGTGGGAGTTCAACTAGATTAATTCTAATATTAATTTGAACTCAATTTGTCATAAACTTAGTCTAAACTATTGCAAATATGTTGTAGATCAATGGCATCCCCTACCATCAATTTTAATGTGTTCCTAGAGAAAGAAAAGTTGAAAAACAATGGAAGCAACTCATGGATTGGTTCCGCAATTTGAGGATTGTCCTCACACCTGGTAATTTGACCTATGTGCTGGATGCACATTGGGTGACCCACTGCAAATTGATGCTTCCGATGAAGTAAAGAATGTTTACCTCACTCTAAGACTCAAGATTACAGCTCGGTGCTATCTTGTATGGTTTAGAATCGGAGCTTCAGAAAATGTTTGAGAATTCAGACCCATATGATATTGTCGAGGATCTCAAATTGATCTTTGAGACTCATGCGGCAATTGAAAGCTATGAGGCTTCTGAAAAGTTCTTTAACTGCAAGATGGAAGAGGGCAGCTCCATCAGCGAGCATGTGCTTAAGATGTCCGGCACGCAAAACAAACTTCAAAGCTTGGGTATTGTGATTCCCAATACTTTGGGGATTTACCGTGTCCTCCAATCACTACCACCAAGTTACAAGAACTTTGTGATGAACTACAACATGCAAAACATGAACAAGACGTTGTCAGAACTCTTTGCCATGTTGAAGTCTGCAGAAGTGGAGATCAAGAAAGAGCACCAAGTGTTGTTGGTCAATAAGACCACCAAATTCAAGAAAGGCAAGTCTAAGCAGAAGGGACACTTCAAGAAGGGTGGTAAGAAAGTTACCACGATTTAAGAAGACCAAGGCTGGACCTAAGCACGATATCGAGTGCTTTACTGCAAGGGAGAAGGTCACTGGAAGCGGAATTGCCCAAAGTACTTGGCGGATTTGAAGAACGGCAACATCAAGAAGAAAGGTATATCTGATATACATGTTATTGATGTGTATCTCACTAGTACTCGTAGTAGTGTGTAGAGGGAGTGACCTTCCAATAAGGCAGAGTCCCCTGTGTTTACAATGCTAGTCCCTGGATCAATAGCTAGCATCCACAGTTTAGATGTAATATCAAGAAACAAAGGTCATAATATAACTTTATAACCAGGAATAACATAATTTTATTACATCAAACATAGCTCATTTGGCTATTACATTACATTGCAGCGGAATAACTATAATCATGGGGTCCTTCATCTTCAAAGTGCCACAGGCAGATGTTGGTTGTAGACTTTGTAATCCTAATCAAACAATCTTCACTACAATCAATCAAACCTGCAACATTACAAGTTACAGCCACAAGGGTCAATACATTTGAATTGTATTGGCAAGCTTCACTTCTATGTATAATATGAGTGGATCCTATCAATACATGCATATTTGGCTAAGTAGAGTTTTAGGCTCATTTGCATAAAGCAATAATTTATCCTATCTTTTCAAAATGGTTTTGGTCTTTGTCAAATCTCTTTTTCCAAGTCCCTTGAACTCCTTGGTGGAAACTCAAGTGTTCAAGTCCTTGTCAAAATCCCTTGAGCTCCTTGGTAACCCCAAGTGCAACAAGTTTTATCAAAATCTCATGTGTTCCTTGGTAACCCCAAGTACATCAAGTTTTAATCAAAATCTCTTGAACACCTTGGTAACCCCAAGTGCATCAAGCTTAACAAAATCTCTTTGAATTCCTTGGTAGACACTCAAGTGCATCAAGTTTTTTATTTTAGAAGTTAGAATGTCGAGATCTCCCATGGTTCAAACTTTAGTTGCTCAGTATTGTCCATAACCGGGGACACGGCTAAGTACTTAGATTTTATTATCTTCTGCAGAAGGAGTACACTTTACCCACATGTCACAATCCCCCATCCTTTTGCCACCAGTGGCCTACTGGATTAGTGCTCACCAAGATGGAGTACTGGCAGATTGAGAATGTGACGAAGTCTTTCCAAAAGGTCCTCCCATACACCATTGCTAGCTTGTCTTCAGCCCCCATGAAGCATTCCAGATCCCCATGTCCAGTAACTAAAGACAATGTATGGGTCTTCCTAATGTAGTTGACCAAGCCAGAGCCATAATAGCATGTGGTTGCACACGAAAGCCACAATTGGAGAAACATGTTCAATCTCTAAGTTTCCTAGGTGGGTTTTCTTTTGGAGCACAACACAAAGAGACTACCATAGACATGGTTCCTTTTGTTGCCACCTTCTCCAAAACTTAAAGTATCCTCCACCTAGGTGGTTCATTGAGTCCTTGTTTTATTATATAAAACACAAGTCCTTTTCTCAACTTTGTAAAATCTCAACATGTATCTCTTTTCACAATAAAGCATGGCTAAGCATGTACAACTACAATGTTTTCACTAAGGAATGTAAGGGCATCCTATTGGGTTTTGGCATAGCATAAGTATAAATCATTTTCATGCATGTTTCAAAATCCACTAAGTATAATGAAAATAGTAGGACTTTTGTATGATAGTGTAACTTGCCTTTTTGGTAGGGAATGGTGGTTCACTCCTTGATCTTGCTAGTCTCACACTTCACTACAAGTCAATCAAGCAAACACAAATTCAACTCACATTCCAAACCAAAGTCAAACAAACAATTCTTCACACACAAAGTAATGGAATCTAAGTCATGCATAAGCATGCAAAGGATGGTTCTATTGCAAGGATGGTCTCCACTAGGCTTCTAAACTTTGTAAGGTCCAAATTGGTCATTTACCAAAATGGCAAAGTCATTTGCAAATGGGTTTTATCCATAAACCATTTTCAAAACCTTTCATCATTTTATGTGGTGAAAAACATTTTTCTCAATGCCACAACCTTAAGTGGTTTCACCAAATAAGTTGTTGTTTCTCAAAACTTGGTGTTTATGGGCAGTAGGTTTGGTCCAAAACATTTTCTCCAAAGTTTTTTACTCAAAACCATTTTCATAAACAAACAATAGTTTTATTTAGCTAGAAATGGACTAAACCAATTAATCCATTCTAAACTTTTCCAAATCCATTTTCCAAACCATGGGTTGGTTCCTAGGGTCAGTAGGTTCTTCACAACCCATTTTGCAAAGGTTTTAACTCTAAAATCATTTTTAAACAAATTTTCTAATCTAAACAAGCACACAAAAGAATCTAAAAAAAAAGCAAACTAACAGATACTATTTGCTAAACCAAGGGCATGGTTGGCTAGGTCTTGCTCTCCTGAATCCAACAACATAAAATTTGTAATTTTTGGACGTGTGGATCCAAAGTTACAAGGGTTTGAATTTCACAACCCAATCAGATTTCAAACTTCTGTTTTTAAACAGACCTGGCCACGCGTCGCGTTTTAACTGGACGGTACCAGTTCGGGTGGATTGCGGCCTGCAGGCCGTTAGATCAAGTTGCATCGCACGGCACTGGCTGTGTACCCTTTCGAGTTTAAGTGATCTAATCTCGTCTCCGATCTACGAGCAGTTGCCCACCGCCGCCAAGAACTGGCGGCGCTCAACGGTGGTGCGCGGCGGCGGTGCTCTGGCTACGGCGTAACGGCGAGAACAGGAAGCGAGAGAGGAAGGGAGTAGGCTCACCGAGGTCGCGAGGACGTGGCGATGCTCGGCGTGCGGTCGGCTCGGCAAGGGGCGCACGGGGTTAGGTGGAATCTCTCGCCGGAGTTGGGAACAGCGTCGGGCGGTCCTGTTCGTGGTCGGGGACGGTGCTGTGGTCCACGAGAAGACAAACGGAGGACTTGGTTAGCTGCGCAAGGCCAAGGCAAGGATGTTTGCGTGATCGAGAAGACGCGGGGCGGTCAGTGCTTACCGGGGGAGGTCGTCGGAGAGGTTGCAGACGCGGCGGCGATCGGAAGCTTGTCGTAGCCAACGCTCTGGGGCGCCCGCGGTCGAACGAAAGGTACTGGGAGATGCGCCAAGAAGTGGTGAGTCTGGGTGCGTGGTCAGGGAGGTAGGGGGCGGTGAAACTCAGCCTGAATCGACACCAAACCTCGTCGGAGCAGAGGGTGCTCGGGGAGGAAATTGTGGAGGTCTGGGGGCATGCCAACGCGGGGTGTCAGAGGGGAAATGTAGAGGAGGCATGGGCGTTTTAAGCCTGCGTGATCGAAGCAAGTAACGGTGGTCGCGTTAAGACGAATTAAGGCGCGGAATCACTGCAGGAAATAGCGACGAGGGAGGAAGAACAGGTCGCGCGGGTGTGGACAATGAACAGTGGGAAGTGGGGTCTACCTGGCAGTGAGAAAAGAAATGAGGGGGAGGTCCACCAGTCATTCTCTCTGTGGGTTTGATACTGCGTGCGAATCATTTTTCCTCGGGGAGGAATAGCTGGGCTGTTTCTGGGCCTTAGTGGGCTGCTGGGTTGGGTCGACCTAATCTTTATTTTTTCCTTCCAATTTGTTTTTTTCCTTTTCTGTTTCTATTTCCTGTTTGAAATTCAACAAACAAACAACAATCAAATCAAATCAAACAATCACCAGATCTTTGGAAGTTTGAACTTGTTTCTGTTCAGTAACAAAAACCAATTCCAGAAATAAAATAAAATAATACTTTAAATCTTTTTAGGTTCCATTCATTTATTAAATAAAATGGACCATGGTTTATTAATCAAATAGGGTTTTGATTTATTTAATAAAATTTCTATTTGAAATCCAAATATTTTCAAAAAACCAATTCAGTAGGTTTTATTTGGGAATATAAATCATTTGGAAAACTTATTTAAATTGAATAAACAAGTTTTGATGGTTAAGTAAAATAATAGAACTTTTATTAATAAGACTTGGATATTAAATCCTTATTATTTTATTTAAATAAACCTTTACCATTTTTAACAAAATGTTTTTATTTCAAAATGTTTGGCCAAGGTTTAATTTGGCTCTATAAAATAATTTCTTATTTTAAAATCCTTCCTTTTCCTTTGGAAACCAAAACCTTTTATCTGAAAGATTCAAAAATAGTAATTCCAAATATTTTATTTTCCTTTTATAAATGTTTAACCTTTTAAATCCCTTTAGGATTTTATTTAATCCAAATAGGTTTGAAGTTCCATTTAAATTCAAAAAGTTTCTTCTGGCTCTGAAAATCAAACAAAGTTTTATTTTATTCATTTATTTTCACATTACAAGATTTGGAAAATCTTGGGATGTGACATAGGGCCTGGGTATTTGATACTGGTTCGGTTGCTCATATTTGTAACTCGAAACAGGTGCTGCAGAATAAACGGAAGCTAGCAAAGAACGAGGTGACGATGCACGTTGGAAACGGATCAAAGGTTGATGTGATCGCGGTCGGCACGCTACCCCTTCATCTACCATCGGGATTAGTTTTATACTTAAATAATTGTTATTTGGTGCCTGCATTAAGCATGAACATTATATCGGGATCTTGTTTATTGCGAGACGGTTACTTGTTTAAGTCCGAGAATAATGGTTGTTCGATTTATATGAGTAATATGTTTTATGCACATGCACCTTTGATAGATGGTCTATTCTTATTGAATCTCGATAGTGGCAATACACATATTAATAACATTGAGGCTAAACATTTGAAATCGAGCGAGAACTCGACCTATATGTGGCACTGTCGTCTTGGTCACATTGGAGTGAAGCGTATGAAGAAACTCCATTCCGATGGACTTCTTGAATCACTTGATTTCGAATCACTTGAAAGATGCGAAGCATGTCTGATGGGTAAAATGACTAAGACTCCATTTTCTGGTATGATGGAGCGAGCTACGGACTTGTTGGAAATCATACATACCGATGTGTGTGGTCCAATGAGTGTAGCATCGCGCGGTGGTTATCGTTATGTTCTTACCTTCATGGATGACTTGAGTAGATATGGGTATATCTATTTCATGAAACATAAGTTTGAAACTTTCGAGAAGTTTAAGGAATTTCAAAGTGAGGTAGAGAATCAACGTAACAAGAAGATTAAATTTCTACGTTCTGATCGTGGAGGTGAATATCTAAGTTACGAGTTTGGCGAGCATTTGAAGAAATGCGGAATACTTTTGAAGTTGACACCGCCGGGAACACCACAAACGTAATGGTGTGTCCGAACGTCGTAATCGAACTCTCTTAGATATGGTTCGTTCTATGATGTCACTTACAGATTTACCGCTATTATTTTGGGGTTATGCATTAGAAACAGCCGCATTCACTTTAAATAGGGCACCTTCTAAATCCGTTGAAACGACATCGTATGAATTATGGTTTGGGAAGAAACCTAGATTGTCGTTCCTTAAAGTTTGGGGGTGCGAAGCCTATGTAAAGAAGTTACAGCCGGACAAGCTTGAACCCAAAGCGGAAAAATGCGTCTTCATAGGATACCCGAAGGAAACTATTGGGTATACCTTCTATCATAGATCCGAAGGCAAAATCTTCGTTGCCAAGAATGGGTCCTTTCTAGAGAAGGAATTTCTCTCGAAAGAAGTGACTGGAAGGAAAGTAGACCTCGACGAGGTTGTCGAACCTTCTCTCGAAATTGTGAGTAGCGCAGCACCGGAAGAAGTTCCTGTGGTGCCTGCACCAATAAGAGAGGAAGCTAATGATGATGATCATGAAACTTCGGTTGAAGTTGCTCTGAGCCCGCAGTCAGCGAGAACTCGTACCACTCCAGATTGGTATGATCCCGTTATGAGTGTCATGTTGGTGGACAACACCGATGACCCTGAGACATATGAGGAAGCAATGATGAGCCCAGATTCCAATAAATGGCAAGAAGCCATGGAATCCGAGATTGGATCCATGTACGAAAACCAAGTATGGACTTTGGTGGACTTATCGGATGGCCGGAAGGCTGTCGAGAACAAATGGATCTTCAAGAAGAAAACAGATGCTGATGGTAATGTTACTGTCTATAAATCTCGACTTGTCGCAAAAGGGTTTCAACAAATTCAAGGAGTTGACTACGATGAGACTTTCTCACCAGTAACGAAGCTAAAGTCTGTGAGGATTATGTTAGCAATCGCTGCATATTACGATTATGAGATATGGCAGATGGATGTCAAAACAGCATTCCTCAATGAAGACATTGATGAAGAGATGTATATGATGCAACCCAAAGGTTTTGTCGATCTTAAAGATGCTAACAAGGTATGCAAACTTCAACGGTCCATCTATGGATTGAAGCAAGCATCCCGAAGTTGGAATCAACGTTTTGATAAGGTGATCAAAAGTTTTGGTTTTATACAAACTTATGGAGAAGCTTGTATTTACAAGAAAGTGAGTGGGAGCTCTGTAGCATTCTTAATACTATATGTGGATGACATATTATTGATTGGGAATGATGTAGACCTTCTTAATAGTGTCAAGGAATATTTGAATAATAGTTTTTCAATGAAGGATCTTGGCGAAGCAGCTTACATATTAGGCATAAAGATTTATAGAGATAGATCGAAGCCAAAATATCATTGTCACAGTACATATTTGGACAAAGTTCTAAAGAGGTTTGAATGGAAGATAGCAAGAAAGGTTCTTGCCCATGTTGCTAATGACCTTGAGTAAAACTCAAAGTCCGACATCGGGAGAAGATAGAGAAAGGATGAGTAAGACTCCCTATGCCTCAGCCATAGGATCTCTAATGTATGCCATGCTATGTACTAGACCCGACATTGCATATGCTGTTAGTTTAACTAGCAGATATCAAAGTGATCCAGGAGTGGATCATTGGACAGCGGTCAAAAACATCCTTAAGTACTTGAGAAGAACTAAGGATATGGTTCTTTCTTATGGAGGTGATGAACAACTCGTTGTTAATGGTTACATCGATGCTAGTTGGAACACCGATCCGGATGATTCTAAATCACAATCTGGATACGTATTTATATTGAATGGTGCAGCAGTTAGCTGGAGGAGTGCAAAGCAAAGCGTTGTGGCGAGATCTTCAACTGAATCGGAATACATGGCTGCTTCGGAGGCTTCACAAGAAGCGATATGGATGAAAGAGTTCATTACAGAGCTGGGTGTGGTTCCTAGTGCGCTGGACCCAATGTCTATCTACTGTGATAACATGGGACCATAGCCAATGCGCAAGAACCAAGGTCACACAAGAAGCTGAAGCATATCAAGCTACGTTTTCACGCTATTCGAGAACATATCCAAGATGGGGATATAAAGATTTGCAAAGTACACACAGATCTGAATGTGGCGGATCCGTTGACTAAACCTCTCCCGAGGGCAAAACATGACCAGCACCAAACTGCCATGGGTGTTCGGTATATTACCATGTAATCTAGATTAGATGACTCTAGTGCAAGTGGGAGACTGTTGGAGATATGCCCTAGAGGCAATAATAAAAGTAGTTATTATTATATCTTTGTGTTTATGATAAATGTTTACATTCATGCTATAATAGTATTAACAAAGAAACATTAATACTCGTGTGATTTGTAAACTTAATTTGAAGTCCCTAGTAAAGTCTCTATATAATACTAGCTTGTTGGTTAATAGATGACTGTGGTTTCCCTATCATGAACATTGAGATGTTATTAACAACAAGATCATATCGTTAGGAGAATGATATGATGGACATACTCCTATAGATAAGCGTAGCATAAAGATCAAGTCATTTTAATAGTTCAATTGCTATATGCTTTCTGATACATAGTAATCTAATTCCTTCGACCATGAGATCATGCATATCACCTTTACCGGATGGATGCTTTGATGACATCAAACACCACACCGTAACTGGGTGGCTATAAAGGTGGCATTGAGTGTTCGGAAAGTGTTGGTTGAAACACATGGATCAAGAGTGGGATTTGTCCATCCATATGACAGATAGATATACTCTGGGCCCTCTCGGTGAAATGTCATCCAATTAGCTTGCAAGCATGTGACTGGCTCACAAGGGATCACATATCACGGGAACAAGAAAAGAGTACTTATCGGTAACGAGGTTGAACTAGGTATGCAGAGATACCGACGATCATAACCTCGGATAAGTAAACTATCATGAGACAAAGGGAAATTGATATCGTATGTAAGTGGTTCATTCGATCGCAAAGTAATCGTTGAAATATGTGGGAGCCATATGAATTTCCAGATTCCTCTATTGGTTATTATTCGAAGAAGTGTCTAGATCATGTCCGCATAATTCATGAACCGTAGGGAGACACACTTAAGGATTCGACGTTATTTGAGTAGTTATGGAATGATGAGAAAGAGACCGAATGTTGTTCGGAGTCCCGGATGGGATCCGGGATATCACAAGGATATACGGAATGGTCCGGAGAATAAGATTCATATAAGGAAAGTCCCGTTTCGGAGTTGGGGAATGGTTCCGGTGTTTTCATCGGGAATGTTCTAGAATGTTCCAGAATGTCCGGCACTCCGGAGGGTAAGGGTACATGAATGTGTTGTATCAAGTTGGTATGATTGCATCATGTACTAAGTGTCATCGCTGTTCCAAATAAAGGATTAATTCAAATCCTAGTTTGAAAAGTCAAATAGCTAAATTGAAAAGTCAAACGGCTAAATTTGGAAAGAGGAAAAGAGGAGGAAGGGGAAACCGAGTTGGGGAGGGAGTCCCTCCTCCCCAAGCCGGCGCACCACCCAAGCCGAGTTGGGGAGGGACTCCTCTCCCTCCTCTTGGCCGGCCGGCCCCTCCACCTATATAAGGAGGGGCAGGGCTCCCTCCTAGACACACACAAGTTCCTTGCCCCGAAAACCCTAACCCTAGCCGCCGCCGCCCTCCAAGCCGCCGCCGCCTAGGGATCTCCTTGCCGCCGACTTGGGCACCACCAAACCCTAGCCGCCAGCCCTAGCATCTCTTCCTCGGCGTGTCTAAACCCTAGATTGTCGAAGGATTTCTCATAGCCCACCATACTCGCTCCGGCTTAAGGCGAAGCCCTGCGAGATCTCCCCTCTACTTCCGGTACCACGCTGTTGTGCTGCCGGAATCGCGAGGAGAGTGATACAACCTCTGCTGCCTGCTGGAACAAGGGAGAGGAAGGTCTTCGTCGAGTAGAGCGGTGTGATCATGAGCTGCGGAGCACTTAGCGCCGGAAGGATCGTCTACACGATCTTGAGATCGGGAAGAGTACGACTACATCACCCACGAGAATCCACTCTCGTTAAACACTTTGGAATCTTCGAGGGTGAGTTATTCCATCAACTCGTTGCTACAATCTAGTAGATACATCTTGGCTTGTTTGTTTGTATGCGGTAGAAAATTTTTGTTTTCCATGCTACGAAACCCTACAGTGGTATCAGAGCCGTGTCTATATGTAGATCTGTTGCACGAGTAGAACACAATGGTCATTGTGGGCGTTGACTCTTTTATTGTCGATTGCTTCTTGTGTACTTTGCATCGTGCGGGATGTTGGGATGAAGCGGCCCGGGCTAACCTTACATGACATCGTTCATGAGACTTGCTCCATGCTTGACATGCAACTTGTATTGCATAAGTGGCTTTATGGTGCTGTTTCTCCTAGCATAGTTAAGATCCAATTTACAACGGGTTATTAACAATACTGTTATCAATGTTTTGGTTATTGTTCTTAAGTTAGAAAGACACTTATTGAAATCACCAAACCACGTAAAACATTAAAATAAATTAGAGGCGTCTAACTTTGTTTTGCGAGGGTGTCTTGTGATGTGATATGGCCATGATTGTGATTATATTTGATGTATGCAATGTTCCTTATTGTAAGTTGGCAACCGGCAGGAGCCATATGGTTGTCTTTAATTTATGTTAAGACCCGCGTGTCTATTCAAAGTAGTTGTAATAGTTGAGCCGTGGGCGACAACCATGGTGAGCGTCATTGACCTTGATGCAATGCGGTGATGATGGAGATCATGTTCGTGCTAGAAGATGGAGATCGGAAGCACAAAGAAGAAAGGCCATATCATATCACATATTATGAATTGCATGTGATGTTAATCCTTTATGCATCTTGTATTGCTTAGTAGACGACGGTAGCATTATAAGATGATCCCTCATGCACATGAATTTCAAGTCATAAAGTGTTCACCCTTAGTTAGCACCGTTGCTAAAGCTTGTTGTTTCGAAGCACCACGTGATGATCGGGTGTGTTAGATTCCACAAGTGTATACAACGTGAGCAAGCCAGATTTGCTCATGCGGAAACTAAGGTTTGATCTTGACGAGCCTAGCATGTACAGACATGGTCTTGGAACACGGATCACCGAAAGGTAAAGCATGAATCATATAGTAGATATGATGAACATATTGATTGTTCGCCATTGAAACTATATCAACTCTCGTGATGATCGGTGTTGATGTGGTGGATTTGGTTCATGTGATCACTAAAACAATGTGAGGGATATTGTTTTGAGTGGGAGTTCACCTAGATTAATTCTAATATTAATTTGAACTCAATTTGTCATAAACTTAGTCTAAACTATTGCAAATATGTTGTAGATCAATGGCATCCCCTACCATCAATTTTAATGCGTTCCTAGAGAAAGAAAAGTTGAAAAACAATGGAAGCAACTTCGCGGATTGGTTCCGCAATTTGAGGATTGTCCTCACATTTGGTAATTTGACCTATGTCTTTGGATGCACTGGTGACCCAATGCGGTGATGCTTCGATGAAGTAAAGAATGTTTACCTCACGGAAGACTCGGTACTCCACGATCAGTGTGCTATCTTGTATGGTTTAGAATCGAAGCTTGAGAAAAGGTTTGAGAATTCAGACCCATATGATATTGTCGAGGATCTCAAATTGATCTTTGAGACTCATGCGGCAATTGAAAGCTATGAGGCTTCTGAAAAGTTCTTTAACTGCAAGATGGAAGAGGGCAGCTCCGTCAGCGAGCATGTGCTTAAGATGTCTGGGCACGCAAACAAACTTCAAAGCTTAGGTATTGTGATTCCCAATACTTTGGGGATTTACTGTCCTCCAATCACTACCACCAAGTTACAAGAACTTTGTGATGAACTACAACATGCAAAACATGAACAAGGCGTTGTCAGAACTCTTGCCTTGTTGAAGTGCAGTAGAAGTGGAGATCAAGAAAGAGCACCAAGTGTTGTTGGTCAATAAGTCCACCAAATTCAAGAAAGGCAAGTCTAAGCAGAAGGGACACTTCAAGAAGGGTGGTAAGAAAGTTACCACGCCGACGAAGAAGACCAAGGCTGGACCTAAGCACGATCTTGAGTGCTTTACTTGCAAGGGAGAAGGTCCTTGAAGCGGAATTGCCCAAAGTACTTGGATTTGAAGAACGGCAACATCAAGAAGAAAGGTATATCGATATACATGTTATTGATGTGTATATCACTAGTACTAAATAGTAGTGCACGGGTATTTGATCTTGGTTCGGTTGCTCATATTTGTAACTCAAAGCAGTCTTTGCAGAATAAACGGAAGCTAGCGAAGAACGAGGTGACGGCGCGTTGAAACGGATCAAAGGTTGATGTGATCGCGGTCGGCACGCTACCCCTTCATCTACCATCGGGATTAGTTTTATACTTAAATAATTGTTATTTGGTGCCTGCGTTAAGCATGAACATTATATCGGGATCTTGTTTATTTGTCACATCCCAAGATTTTCCAAATCTTGTAATGTGAAAATAAATGAATAAAATAAAACTTTGTTTGATTTTCAGAGCCAGAAGAAACTTTTTGAATTCAATTGGGACTTCAAACCAGTTGGATCAAATAAAAATCCTAAAGGGATTTAAAAAGATAAACATTTAATAAAGGAAAAATAAAATATTTTGGAAATACTATTTTGGATCTTTTTATAAAAGGTTTTGATTTTCAAAATGAAAAGATTTTTTTTAAATAAAGATTATTTTGTAAAGCCAAATTAAACCTTGGCCAAGACTTTGAAACAAAAGGTTTTGCTTTGATTAAAATAGTAAAGGTTTATTTAAAATTAAATAAAAAGTATTTAAATATCCAAGTTTTATTAATAAAGGTTTTACTATTTTCAAAACATCAAAACTTATTTATTCTTTTAAAAATAAGTTTTCCAAGTATTTTGTTTTCTCAAATAAAACCTACTGAAGTGTTTTGGTTTATTCTAGATTTTCAAAATAAAGTTTTTAAATAAACAAATCCAATTTGATTTACTAACTAAGATCCATTTTATTTAATTATTGAATGGATCCTAAAATGAATAAAATTATTATTTTATTTTGAGATTTGGTTTATGTTGAAAAACAGAACCAAATTCAAAGTACAAAGTTGAGTGATTGTTTGGAATTGTTTGAATGTTTGAATAAATGATTGAAATTCAAAACAGAAATTGGTTTGGAAAATAGAAAAAGATTTAAACAGAAAAAAAAAAGAAAATAGACCCAGCCCACTAAGGCCCAGCAGTAGCCCACCTAGCCCACCTGCTCTCTTCCCCGAAGCATTCTTTTCTCACCCAGTTTCTGACCCACACAGACAATGACCAGTGGACCCTCCCCCTCATTTCTTTTCCCACTGACCGGTGGATCCCACCTCTCTCTCTCACGAAGCGAACCGTTAGGCACCGCGAAAGAAACCCACGCCCTCACTGATTGGTGGACCATACCCCCTTTCCTTTTCTATCGCTGACAGGTAGACCCACTCTCCCCTGTTCTTCTTCCCCACCCGCAGACCACGCCCACCCCTCGCGCGGCCGTTGCAGACGGATTAACTCCGGCGTAATACGCCTTAAACACGCGTAGAATCAGCCCCACGACCACGCAGGATAAATCGCCTCTCTCTCCTCTCTCGTTCCCCTCTGTCTCCCCCCCAAGCACGCCACCAGGCCGCCCCCAATTCCTCCCCGAGCACCCTCTGCTCGGACATGGTCCAGTGATGATTCCGATGAAGCCTCTCCACCCCTTACCTTCCCGAGCACCCTAGCAGCTTCCCCACTCCCTGGCGCATCTTCCAGTACCACCCGTTCAACCGCGGGCGTCCCAGAGCGTCGTCTACGACAAGCTCCGAACAGCGCCACCGTCTGCAACTTCTCCGGCGACGTCTCCCAGGTGAACCAGACCGCCCCTTCACTTCTCGTTCACGCTCACAGCTCCGCCATGATCTCCTGCGTCTACCCATGCCCTCGGTCTACCTTCTCTTGATCTGTAGCGTCGACTCCAACCGCGAGCAGGACCAACGGACGCCTACGACGACTCCGGCGAGCGATTACCTCTGTCTCCGTGCGCCCCTTGACCAACCGCGAGTACCTTGAGCTTCGCCGTGTTCTCCTGAGCCTGGTGAGCATCTCCCCTTTCTCCCTCACCTCCTGTAGCATCGGCACCATCGTCGACCGACAGCTCCGCCGCCGGTAGCCACCGCAGCGCCGCCCATCTATGACCGAGCATTAGCATCCGTAGGATCTTAATCCAACGCCAATGATAGATCACTTAAGCCGCGAAGAGGTACGCGCCCTGTGCCGTGCGATCAACCTAGATCCTACGGTCCACGTTGCCGATCCGGCCGAACCGGTACCACCCAGTTAGAACGCGACGCGTGTCACTGTTCTGTTTAAAAACATATTTGAAAACAGAATATTTTGCAAACTTCAAACCCTTGTATCTTTGGATCCACACGTCCAAAAATTACAAATTTTATGTCGTTGGATTCACGAGAGCAAATCCTAGCCAGCCATGCCCTTAGTTTAACAAATAGTATCTGTTAGTTTGCTTGTTTTTGCAGATTCTTTTGTGAGCTTGTTTAGAGTAGAAAAATTGTTTAAAAATGATTTTTGGGTTAAAACCTTTGCAAAATGGTTTGTTGTGACCTTACTGACCTTAGGAACCAACCCATGATTTGGAAAATGAATTTGGAAAAGTTTAGAATGGATTAATTGGTTTAATCCATTTCTAGCTAAATAAAACTATTGTTTTGTTTATGAAAATGGTTTTGAATGGAAAACTTTGGAGGAAATGTTTTGAACCAAACTCACTGACCAAAAACACCAAGTTTTGCAATAGCAACTCATTTGGTGAAACAAAATAATGATTCTTTGATTTAAAACCATTTCTAGTCAAATAGAAATGTGATTTATTTATTAAAAATAGATTTGGAAGAAAACCTTTGGAAAATGTTTTGTTTTAAACTCTCTGACCCCAAAAACCAAGTTTTGTGATTTGAAAACATATTTGGTGAACCCTATAGGTTAATGCCTTAGTAAAAATATTTTACACCACATAAAATGATACTTTGTTTGAAAATGGTTTTGAAGTGAAACGTCTTTGCAAATGACTTTGCCATTTTGGTAAATGACCAATTTGGAACTTACAAAGTTTAGAAGCCTAGTGGAGACCACCTTTGCAATTAGAACCATCTTTTGCATGCTTGCATGCATTACTTTGACTTTGTTATTTTATGTGTGTTGTTTTGCTTGATTGGTAGATTGAGTTTGTGCCTTGCTTGATTGATTTGTAGTGACTTGAAGAGTGTGATTGTTGCAAGGACAAGGAGTGAATCTATACTCTACCAAAAAGGCAAGTGATGCTTCATATCTTTTGTCCCATTACTTTCACTATGCATTAGTGATTTTACTAAGTAAAACTTGCATGGATTTTATTTTGCTAAGTATAGACCTTGCTATGGGAAAACCTAGTAGATAAAACCTTAGTCGCAATTTCCTAAGTGAAGATTCCTATTACTTTCATGCTTAGCTTAGCTAATAGAAAACAAGGGTGGAATTTATATTCATGCTATGGAAAAATTTCTAAGTCTATGGACTTATGTTTTGTTTAATAAAACAACTAAGTGAATGAATCACCTGGGTGGAATGGAAGGAATGGTTTGTGTTGAGTGGTTCACAAGGCCCATGTCTATGGTTTACCTTGTGTATCTCACTTGTGGATGGCCACCCAGGAACAAAGAGATTTGAGATGTCAAATGTTGAGAAGCTTCAAGTGCAACCACTTGGCAATATGGGCTCTGCCATGATCATATAGGTTGCAAGAACTTAGCCAAATGGACAGTTGGTGGTAGTGTTTGATAGGTTGGAACGCGTCCATGTTGGTCTAAGGGAAGGCTTCTGAAAGATCTTGTCTTGGGAAACCAAGTCTTGTGGGGAAAGTGCACCACCTCTGCAGAGTGTAAAATCTAAGTACTTAGCCATGTCCCTGGTAAAGGACAATTTGAGCATCAAGACATGGAAGCAATCAAGAATCTCATCATTCAAATTTCTAAGTTAAAATCTTGTGGTTTGAACAAGGGTTGTTTGAAATCTTCAATCTTTGATTGAGAGATGCCTTGTAAAGGATCTTCAATCTTTGATTGAGAAAAATGTTTTTATCAAAACAAAAACTTAGTATTTTCAAATGTTAAGGAAAAAATCTATTTTGAGCAATGCAAGCCTCAACTCCACTTAGCCAAATGCATATAGATGTTAGACTCCACTATACTACCAAAGTATCACTTGCCAATACAATTCAAATGTATTGACCCTTGTGGCTGTAACTTGTAATGTTGCAGGTTTGATTGTTTTAGTGAAGATTGATTGATTAGGATTACAAAGTCTACAACCAACATCTGTCTGTGGCACTTTGAAGATGAAGGACCCCATGACTATAGTTATTCCGCTGCAATGTAATGTAATAGCCAAATGAGCTATGTTTGATGTAATAAACTTATGTTATTCCTGGTTATAAAGTTATATTATGAACTTTGTTTCTTGATATTGCATCTAAACTGTGGATGCTAGCTATTGATCCAGGGACTAGCATTGTAAACACAGGGGGCTCAATCTTATTAAAGGTTGGGGACCCTACAGATGGTATCAGAGCATTGTGTTGCCTGTAGGATTTGTAAAACCTAGGATTGGACAAAAACCCTTAGAAAACATAGGTGTTATATTGTTCCAAAACTTATTTACAAACAATCTTGTAAACTCTTTCCTCAACCATTTTGGTTTCAACTCTACACCTTATCTATTTCAACTTGATGGAAAAGCCTACCCCATGACCCAAGACTTCACCATGTGCAAAGGACTTCTTCAACACTTTCAAATCTAATGACTTCAACATCTTCAACATGATCACCAAGGACTCTTAATCTTGGATATCACTAAGGACAAGTGAGCTAAGAAATCTTGCTCAAGATATGGAGACTAAAGGAATGCAAAATTTGAAGGAGCCCACATCACTTGAAGTTTAGTAACCAAAGAGTTTTTCCCAAGGAAACCATGATCTCATGTAAAGAAGAATCAACCAAAGAAGGATGGAAAGATCACAAGTGAACCATATAGAAGGACCACCATATATTAGTTAAGTCAAACGCACCAACTTATGTGGTGTAACAAAAATATTTTGTTGCCTAAAAATTGTGATTGAACTTTGTTGTTTGAGTGAAATGTTGTTTGTGATTGCTTGCACATTGCTTGTGTGAATTGTGATGTGTGTGATTAGAATTATTTCCTTAGAAATCTTTTGCCCATTCTAATCCCAATCCAACCCAAACAGATGACTTCTCCAAGAGACTCCAACATCAAGGTTGATGACAACAACAACCAAGCTGACAGCATGAAGGAGCTCATAGCAACCCAACACCAGTTGAACCAACTGACAGCTCAGTTCATAGCCAACAATAGTGATAAAAACCCTACCTTGCAAAAGTTTTTGGAAGAACAATCCCAACTGATGCTTAAGGTGACTAATCAAATGATCAGCATGGAAGAAAACTATCCCAAAAGAGTGTATGACAACAAGGATGACAAGAATGTTATTCTAGATGGAGACCCAGCTTGCATTATTTGTGGAGACAAGGACCATACCTCCAAGGAGCATGAAGATCAATGTCCTAACTATGAAGAGAAACATCCTATTGGACAATGTCCTACCTCTCAAGCTACTTGTTACCTTTGTGAGGGAAACGACCATGTCTCTATCCAATGCCCCATCTATGCCATTGTTGAACAAAGGAAACAAGAAGGATCCAAGTATGCCAAAAATGTTGATGGCAAAGGAAAAGGACCACTTATACCTCCAAACAAGACAACCCAATTCAAAGGATCAAAGAAACCCAAGAAACCAAGACAGGACATGAGCCTTGTGCAATGTCGTAAATGTAAGGAAATGGGACACTACCCCAGTGGATGCCCAGAGAACCTGAAGAATAAAGAGATCGGCCAAGTAGTGTGCAACAATTGCAAAGAACCAGGCCACTATGTAGCAACTTGTCCACAAGAGCCACGTAAAGAACTCAAGGACATCCATTGTTTCAACTGCAAGAATCCAGGACATTATGCAAGCAACTGTCCAGAAAAGATGAAGAACAAGTTGAACAAGCCATGGAGAAACTCAACCTTGGCCCATGAGTCAAGAATGGAAACCAAGGACACAATGCAAAAGGTTGTTTAGAGAAGTTTCCCCAGGATCCCAAGAAGGACAATGTGTAATTCTGTTTGAAAATTTTTAAGGGTGGTAGTACCCTAGTTGTTTTGAATCTGCTTGTAACCCCTAGCCTCCCCAAATCTCGGGCCGAGATTTATTTTAAGGGTGGTAGCCTGTCACATCCCAAGATTTTCCAAATCTTGTAATGTGAAAATAAATGAATAAAATAAAACTTTGTTTGATTTTCAGAGCCAGAAGAAACTTTTTGAATTCAATTGGGACTTCAAACCAGTTGGATCAAATAAAAATCCTAAAGGGATTTAAAAAGATAAACATTTAATAAAGGAAAAATAAAATATTTTGGAAATACTATTTTGGATCTTTTTATAAAAGGTTTTGATTTTCAAAATGAAAAGAAATTTTTTTAAATAAAGATTATTTTATAAAGCCAAATTAAACCTTGGCCAAGACTTTGAAACAAAAGGTTTTGCTTTGATTAAAATAGTAAAGGTTTGTTTAAAATTAAATAAAAAGGATTTAAATATCCAAGTTTTATTAATAAAGGTTTTACTATTTTCAAAACATCAAGTATTTTGTTTCCTCAAATAAAACCTACTGAAGTGTTTGGTTTATTCTAGATTTTCAAAATAAAGTTTTTAAATAAACAAATCCTATTTGATTTACTAACTAAGATCCATTTTATTTAATTATTGAATGGATCCTAAAATGAATAAAATTATTATTTTATTTTGAGATTTGGTTTATGTTGAAAAACAGAACCAAATTCAAAGTACAAAGTTGAGTGATTGTTTGGAATTGTTTGAATGTTTGAATAAATGATTGAAATTCAAAACAGAAATTGGTTTGGAAAATAGAAAAAGATTTAAACAGAAAAAAAAATAAGAAATAAAAAAATTCAGGACCCACTAAGGCCCACCTAGCCCACCTGCTCTCTTCCCCGAAGCATTCTTTTCTCACCCAGTTTCTGACCCACACAGACAATGACCAGTGGACCCTCCCCCTCATTTCTTTTCCCACTGACCGGTGGACCCCACCTCTCTCTCTCACGAAGCGAACCGTTAGTCACCGCGAAAGAAACCCACGCCCTCACTGATTGGTGGACCATACCCCCTTTCCTTTTCTATCGCTGACAGGTAGACCCACTCTCCCCTGTTCTTCTTCCCCACCCGCAGACCACGCCCACCCCTCGCGCGGCCGTTGCAGACGGATTAACTCCGGCGTAATACGTCTTAAACACGCGTTGAATCAGCCCCACGACCACGCAGGATAAATCGCCTCTCTCTCCTCTCTCGTTCCCCTCTGTCTCCTCCCCAAGCACGCCACCAGGCATCCCCCAATTCCTCCCCGAGCACCCTCTGCTCCGACATGGTCCAATGACGATTCCGATGAATCCTCTCCACCCCTTACCTTCCCGAGCACCCTAGCAGCTTCCCCACTCCCTGGCGCATCTTCCAGTACCACCCATTCAACCGCGGGCGTCCCAGAGCGTCGTCTACGATAAGCTCCGAACAGCGCCGCCGTCTGCAACTTCTCCGGCGACGTCTCCCAGGTGAACCAGACCGCCCCTTCACTTCTCGTTCACGCTCACAGCTCCGCCATGATCTCCTGCATCTAACCATGCCCTCGGTCTACCTTCTCTTGATCTGTAGCGTCGACTCCAACCGTGAGCAGGACCAACCGACGCCGACGACGACTCTGGCGAGCGATTACCTCTGTCTCCGTGCGCCCCTTGACCAACCGCGAGTACCTTGAGCTTCGCCGTGTTCTCCTGAGCCTGGTGAGCATCTCCCTTTCTCCCTCACCTCCTGTAGCATCGGCACCGTCGTCGACCGACAGCTCCGCTGCCGGTAGCCACCGCAGCGCCGCCCATCTGTGACCGAGCATTAGCATCCGTAGGATCTTAATCCAACGCCTACGATAGATCACTTAAGCCGCGAAGAGGTACGCGCCCTGTGCCGTGCGATCAACCTAGATCCTACGGTCCACGTTGCCGATCCGGCCGAACCGATACCACCCAGTTACAACGCGACGCGTGTCACTGTTCTGTTTAAAAACATATTTGAAAACAGAATATTTTGCAAACTTCAAACCCTTGTATCTTTGGATCCACACGTCCAAAAATTACAAATTTTATGTCGTTGGATTCAGGAGAGCAAACCCTAGCCAGCCATGCCCTTAGTTTAACAAATAGTATCTGTTAGTTTGCTTGTTTTTGCAGATTCTTTTGTGAGCTTGTTTAGAGTATAAAAATTGTTTAAAAATGATTTTTGGGTTAAAACCTTTGCAAAATGGTTTGTTGTGACCTTACTGACCTTAGGAACCAACCCATGATTTGGAAAAGTTTAGAATGGATTAATTGGTTTAATCCATTTCTAGCTAAATAAAACTATTGTTTTATTTATGAAAATGGTTTTGAATGGAAAACTTTGGAGGAAATGTTTTGAACCAAACCCACTGACCAAAAACACCAAGTTTTGCAATAGCAACTCATTTGGTGAAACAAAATAATGATTCTTTGATTTAAAACCATTTCTAGTCCAATAGAAATGTGATTTATTTATTAAAAATAGATTTGGAAGAAAACCTTTGGAAAATGTTTTGTTTTAAACTCTCTGACCCCAAAAACCAAGTTTTGTGATTTGAAAACATATTTGGTGAACCCTATAGGTTAATGCCTTAGTAAAAATATTTTACACCACATAAAATGATACTTTGTTTGAAAATGGTTTTGAAGTGAAACCTCCTTGCAAATGACTTTGCCATTTTGGTAAATGACCAATTTGGAACTTACAAAGTTTAGAAGCCTAGTGGAGACCACCTTTGCAATTAGAACCATCTTTTGCATGCTTGCATGCATTACTTTGACTTTGTTATTTTATGTGTGTTGTTTTGCTTGATTGGTAGATTGAGTTTGTGCCTTGCTTGATTGATTTGTAGTGACTTGAAGAGTGTGATTGTTGCAAGGACAAGGAGTGAACCTATACTCTACCAAAAAGGCAAGTGATGCTTCATATCTTTTGTCCCATTACTTTCACTATGCATTAGTGATTTTACTAAGTAAAACTTGCATGGATTTTATTTTGCTAAGTATAGACCTTGCTATGGGAAAACCTAGTAGATAAAACCTTAGTAGCAATTTCCTAAGTGAAGATTCCTATTACTTTCATGCTTAGCTTAGCTAATAGAAAACAAGGGTGGAATTTATATTCATGCTATGGAAAAATTTCTAAGTCTGTGGACTTATGTTTTGTTTAATAAAACAACTAAGTGAATGAATCACCTGGGTGGAATGGAAGGAATGGTTTGTGTTGAGTGGTTCACAAGGCCCATGTCTATGGTTTACCTTATGTATCTCACTTGTGGATGGCCACCCAGGAACAAAGATATTTGAGATGTCAAATGTTGAGAAGCTTCAAGTGCAACCACTTGGCAATATGGGCTCTGCCATGATCATATAGGTTGCAAGAACTTAGCCAAATGGACAGTTGGTGGTAGTGTTTGATAGGTTGGAACGCGTCCATGTTGGTCTAAGGGAAGGCTTCTGAAAGATCTTGTCTTGGGAAACCAAGTCTTGTGGGGAAAGTGCACCACCTCCGCAGAGTGTAAAATCTAAGTACTTAGCCATGTCCCTGGTAAAGGACAATTTGAGCATCAAGACATGGAAGCAATCAAGAATCTCATCATTCAAATTTCTAAGTTAAAATCTTGTGGTTTGAACAAGGGTTGTTTGAAATCTTCAATCTTTGATTGAGAGATGCCTTGTAAAGGATCTTCAATCTTTGATTGAGAAAAATGTTTTTATCAAAACAAAAACTTAGTATTTTCAAATGTTAAGGAAAAAATCTATTTTGAGCAATGCAAGCCTCAACTCCAATTAGCCAAATGCATATAGATGTTAGACTCCACTATACTACCAAAGTATCACTTGCCAATACAATTCAAATGTATTGACCCTTGTGGCTCTAACTTGTAATGTTGCAGGTTTGATTGTTTTAGTGAAGATTGATTGATTAGGATTACAAAGCCTACAACCAACATCTGCCTGTGGCACTTTGAAGATGAAGGACCCCATGACTATAGTTATTCCGCTGCAATGTAATGTAATAGCCAAATGAGCTATGTTTGATGTAATAAACTTATGTTATTCCTGGTTATAAAGTTATATTATGACCTTTGTTTCTTGATATTGCATCTAAACTGTGGATGCTAGCTATTGATCCAGGGACTAGCATTGTAAACACAGGGGGCTCAATCTTATTAAAGGTTGGGGACCCTACATTATTGCGAGACGGTTACTTGTTTAAGTCCGAGAATAATGGTTGTTCGATTTATATGAGTAATATGTTTTATGCACATGCACCTTTGATAGATGGTCTATTCTTATTGAATCTCGATAGTGGAAATACACATATTAATAACATTGAGGCTAAACGTTTGAAATCGAGCGATAACTCGACCTATATGTAACCTTGTCGTCTTGGTCACATTGGAGTGAAGCGTATGAAGAAACTCCATTCCGATGGACTTCTTGAATCACTTGATTTCGAATCACTTGAAAGATGCGAAGCATGTCTGATGGGTAAAATGACTAAGACTCCATTTTCTGGTATGATGGAGCGAGCTACGGACTTGTTGGAAATCATACATACCGATGTGTGTGGTCCAATGAGTGTAGCATCGCGCGGTGGTTATCGTTATGTTCTTACCTTCACGGATGACTTGAGTAGATATGGGTATATCTATTTCATGAAACATAAGTCCGAAACTTTCGAGAAGTTTAAGGAATTTCAAAGTGAGGTAGAGAATCAACATAACAAGAAGATTAAATTTCTACGTTCTGATCGTGGAGGTGAATATCTAAGTTACGAGTTTGGCGAGCATTTGAAGAAATGCGGAATACTTTCGCAGTTGACACCGCCGGGAACACCACAGCGTCATGGTGTGTCCGAACGTCGTAATCGAACTCTCTTAGATATGGTTCGTTCTATGATTTCACTTACAGATTTACCGCTATCATTTTGGGGTTATGCATTAGAAACATCCGCATTCACTTTCAATAGGGCACCATCTAAATCCGTTGAAACGACACCGTATGAATTATGGTTTGGGAAGAAACCTAGATTGTCGTTCCTTAAAGTTTGGGGGTGCGAAGCCTATGTAAAGAAGTTACAGGACAAGCTTGAACCCAAAGCGGAAAATGCGTCTTCATAGGATACCCGAAGGAAACTATTGGGTATACCTTCTATCATAGATCCGAAGGCAAAATCTTTGTTGCCAAGAATGGGTCCTTTCTAGAGAAGGAATTTCTCTCGAAAGAAGTGACTGGAAGGAAAGTAGAACTCGACGAGGTTGTCGAACCTTCTCTCGAAATTGCGAGTAGCACAGCACCGGAAGAAGTTCCTATGGTGCCTGCACCAATAAGAGAGGAAGCTAATGATGATGATCATGAAACTTCGGTTGAAGTTGCTACAGAGCCTCGCAGGTCAACGAGAACTCGTACCACTCTAGATTGGTATGATCCCGTTATGAGTGTCATGTTGGTGGACAACACCGATGACCCTGAGACATATGAGGAAGCAATGATGAGCCCAGATTCCAATAAATGGCAAGAAGCCATGAAATCCAAGATTGGATCCATGTACGAAAACCAAGTATGGACTTTGGTGGACTTAGGATGGCGGAAGAACATCGAGAACAAATGGATCTTCAAGAAGAAAACAGATGCTGATGGTAATGTTACTGTCTATAAACCTCTACTTGTCGCAAAAGGGTTTCGACAAATTCAAGGAGTTGACTACGATGAGACTTTCTCACCAGTAGCGAAGCTAAAGTCTGTGAGGATTATGTTAGCAATCGCTGCATATTACGATTATGAGATACGGCAGAAGGATGTCAAAACAGCATTCCTCAATGGAGACATTGATGAAGAGTTGTATATGATGCAACCCAAAGGTTTTGTCGATCCTAAAGATGCTAACAAGGTATGCAAACTTCAACGGTCCATCTATGGATTGAAGCAAGCATCCCGAAGTGGGAATCAACATTTTGATAAGGTGATCAAAAGTTTTGGTTTTATACAAACTTATGGAGAAGCTTGTATTTACAAGAAAGTGAGTGGGAGCTCTGTAGCATTCTTAATACTATATGTGGATGACATATTATTGATTGGGAATGATGTAGACCTTCTTAATAGTGTCAAGGAATATTTGAATAATAGTTTTTCAATGAAGGATCTTGGCGAAGCAGCTTACATATTAGGCATAAAGATTTATAGAGATAGATCGAAATGCCAAATATCATTGTCACAGAGTACATATTTGGACAAAGTTCTAAAGAGGTTTGGAATGGAAGATAGCAAGAAAGGGTTCTTGCCCATGTTGCCCAATACGACCTTGAGTAAAACTCAAAGTCCGACATCAGCAGAAGATAGAGAAAGGATGAGTAAGACTCCCTATGCCTCAGCCATAGGATCTCTAATGTATGACATGCTATGTACTAGACCCGACATTGCATATGCTGTTAGTTTAACTAGCAGATATCAAAGTGATCCAGGAGTGGATCATTGGACAGCGGTCAAAAACATCCTTAAGTACTTGAGAAGAACTAAGGATACGGTTCTTTCTTATGGAGGTGATGAACAGCTCGTTGTTAATGGTTACACCGATCCGGATGATTCTAAATCACAATCTGGATACGTATTTATATTGAATGGTGCAGCAGTTAGCTGGAGGAGTGCAAAGCAAAGCGTTGTGGCGAGATCTTCAACTGAATCGGAATACATGGCTGCTTCGGAGGCTTCACAAGAAGCGATATGGATGAAAGAGTTCATTACAGAGCTGGGTGTGGTTCCTAGTGCGCTGGACCAAATGTCTATCTACTGTGATAACATGGGCACCATAGCCAATGCGCAAGAACCAAGGTCACACAAGAAGCTGAAGCATATCAAGCTACGTTTTCACGCTATTCGAGAACATATCCAAGATGGGGATATAAAGATTTGCAAAGTACACACAGATCTGAATGTGGCGGATCCGTTGACTAAACCTCTCCCGAGGGCAAAACATGACCAGCACCAAACTGCCATGGGTGTTCGGTATATTACCATGTAATCTAGATTAGACGACTCTAGTGCAAGTGGGAGACTGTTGGAGATATGCCCTAGAGGCAATAATAAAAGTAGTTATTATTATATCTTTGTGTTTATGATAAATGTTTTACATTCATGCTATAATAGTATTAACAAGGAAACATTAATACTTGTGTGATTTGTAAACTTAATTTGAAGTCCCTAGTAAAGCCTCTATATAATACTAGCTTGTTGGTTAATAGATGATTGTGGTTTCCCTATCATGAACATTGAGATGTTATTAACAACAAGATCATATCGTTAGGAGAATGATATGATGGACATACTCCTATAGATAAGCGTAGCATAAAGATCAATTCATTTTAATAGTTCAATTGCTATATGCTTTCTGATACATAGTAATCTAATTCCTTCGACCATGAGATCATGCATATCACCTTTACCGGATGGATGCTTTGATGACATCAAACACCACACCGTAACTGGGTGGCTATAAAGGTGGCATTGAGTGTTCGGAAAGTGTTGGTTGAAACACATGGATCAAGAGTGGGATTTGTCCATCCATATGATGATAGATATACTCTGCCCTCTGGTGAAATGTCATCCAATTAGCTTGCAAGCATGTGATGGCTCACAAGGGATCACATATCACGAACAAGAAAAGAGTACTTATCCAGAACGAGGTTGAACTAGGTATGCAGATACCGGACGATCATAACCTCGGATAAGTAAACTATCATGAGACAAAGGAAATTGATATCGTATGTAAGTGGTTCATTCGACGCAGTAATGTTGAAATATGTAGGAGCCATATGAATTTCCAGATTCCTCTATTGGTTATTATTCAAGAAGTGTCTAGATCATGTCCGCATAATTCATGAACCGTAGGAGACACACTTAAGGATTCGTTATTTGAGTAGTTATGGAATGATGAGAAGAGACCCGAATGTTGTTGAGTCCCGATGGGATCCGGATATCACAAGGATATACTGAATGGTCCGAGAATAAGATTCATATAAGGAAAGTCCCGTCGGAGTTGGGGAATGGTTACCGTGTTTTCATCGGGAATGTTCTAGAATGTTCCAGAATGTCCCAGACCTGAGAGGTAAGGGTGCATGAATGTGTTGTATCAAGTTGGTATGATTGCATCATGTACTAAGTGTCATCGCTGTTCCAAATAAAGGATTAATTCAAATCCTAGTTTGAAAAGTCAAATAGCTAAATTGAAAAGTCAAACGGCTAAATTTGGAAAGAGGAAAAGAGGAGGAAGGGGAAACCGAGTTGAGGGAGTCCCTCCTCCTGCCGGTGCACCACCCAAGCCGAGTTGGAGGACTCCTCTCCTCCTCTTGGCCCGGCCCCTCCACCTATATAAGGAGGGCAAGGCCCTCCTAGACACACACAAGTTCCTTGCCCCGAACTCCTAACCGCCGCCACTGCCGCCAGCCGCCTAGGATCTCCTTGTCGCCGACTTGGGCACCACCAAACCCTCAGCCAGCCCTAGCATCTCTTCCTCGGCGTTCTAAACCCTAGATTGTCAAGGATTTCATAGCACCATACTGCCTTCCCGCTTAGGCGGCAAGCTCACGAGATCTCCCCTACTTCCTGCATTCATCACAGGCCGTCTTGGAATCGCGAGGAGTGATACAACCTCTCCGTCATGGAACAAGGAGAGGAAGGTCTGCCGAGTAATCGAACGTGACCGATCATGGAGCTAGCCGGAACGCAGCCGGAAGGATCGTCACGCGATCTTGAGATCGGAAGAGTACGACTACATCACCCACGAGAATCCGCTCGTTAAACACTTTGGAATCTTCGAGGTGAGTTATTCCATCGACTCGCTGCTACAATCTAGTAGATAGATCTTGGCTTGTTTGTTTGTATGCGTAGAAAATTTTGTTTTCCATGCTACGAAACCCTCTGATGGTATCGAGCCGTGTCTATATGTAGATCTGTTGCACGAGTAGAACACAATGGTCATTGTGGGCGTTGATGCTTTTATTGTCGATTGCTTCTTGTGTACTTTGCATCTTGCGGGATGTTGGGATGAAGCGGCCCGGGCTAACCTTACATGACATCGTTCATGAGACTTGCTCCACGCTTGACATGCAACTTGTATTGCATAAGTGGCTTTATGGTGCCTGTTTCTCCTAGCATAGTTAAGATCCAATTTACAACGGGTGATTAACAATACTAGTATCAATGTTGTGGTTCTTGTTCGTAAGTTAGAACGACACTTATTGAAAGCCCCAAACCACGTAAAACATGCAAAGAAAGTAGAGGCGTCTAACTTTGTTTTGCGGGGTGTCTGTGATGTGATATGGCCATGATTGTGATTATATTTGATGTATGCAATGTTCCTTATTGTAAGTTGGCAACCGGCAGGAGCCATATGGTTGTCTTTAATTTATGTTAAGACCCGCGTGTCTATTCAAAGTAGTTGTAATAGTTGAAGCCGGTGGACGACAACCATGGAGAAGCGTCATTGACCTTGATGCAATGCCGGTGATGATGGAGATCATGTTCGTGCTAGAAGATGGAGATCGGAAGCACAAAGAAGAAAGGCCATATCATATCACATATTATGAATTGCATGTGATGTTAATCCTTTATGCATCTTGTATTGCTTAGTAGACGACGGTAGCATTATAAGATGATCCCTCATGCACATGAATTTCAAGTCATAAAGTGTTCACCCTTAGTTAGCACTGCTAAAAGCTTGTTGTTTCGAAGCACCACGTGATGATCGGGTGTGTTAGATTCCGCAAGTGTATACAACGTGAGCAAGCCAGATTTTCTCATGCGGAAACTAAGGTTTGATCTTGATGAGCCTAGCATGTACAGACATGGTCTTGGAACACGGATCACCGAAAGGTAAAGCATGAATCATATAGTAGATATGATGAACATGTTGTTTCGCCATTGAAACTATATCAACTCTCGTGATGATCGGTGTTGATGTGGTGGATTTGGTTCGTGTGATCACTAAAACAATGTGAGGGATATTGTTTTGAGTGGGAGTTCACCTATATTAATTCTAATATTAATTTGAACTCAATTTGTCATAAACTTAGTCTAAACTATTGCAAATATGTTGTAGATCAATGGCAGCCCCTACCATCAATTTTAATGCGTTCCTAGAGAAAGAAAAGTTGAAAAACAATGGAAGCAACTTCGGATTGGTTCCGCAATTTGAGGATTGTCCTCAAACTGGCCAGTAATTTGACCTCTGTCTGGATGCACATTGGTGACCCACTGGCAGCCATGCTACCGATGAAGTAAAGAATGTTTACCTCACTCGGAAGACTCAGTACTCCACAGTTCAATGTGCTATCTTGTATGGTTTAGAATCGGAGCTTCAGAAAAGGTTTGAGAATTCAGACCCATATGATATTGTCGAGGATCTCAAATTGATCTTTGAGACTCATGCGGCAATTGAAAGCTATGAGGCTTCTGAACAGTTCTTTAACTGCAAGATGGAAGAGGGCAAATCGTGAGCATGTGCTTAAGATGTCTGGGCATGCAAACAAACTTCAAAGCTTGGGTATTGTGATTCCCAATGCTTTGGGGATTTATCGTGTCCTCCAATCACTACCACCAAGTTACAAGAACTTTGTGATGAACTACAACATGCAAAACATGAACAAGACGTTGTCAGAACTCTTTGCCATGTTGAAGTCTGTAGAAGTGGAGATCAAGAAAGAGCACCAAGTGTTGTTGGTCAATAAGACCACCAAATTCAAGAAAGGCAAGTCTAAGCAGAAGGGACACTTCAAGAAGGGTGGTAAGAAAGTTACCACGCCGACGAAGACCAAGGCTGGACCTAAGCACGATCTTGAGTGCTTTTCCGCAAGGGAGAAGGTCCTTTGAAGCGGAATTGCCCAAAGTACTTGGCGGATTTGAAGAACGGCAACATCAAGAAGAAAGGTATATCTGATATACATGTTATTGATGTGTATCTCACTAGTACTCGTAGTAGTGCTGGGTATTTGATCTTGGTTCGGTTGCTCATATTTGTAACTCAAACAGGTCTGCAGAATAAGCGGAAGCTAGCGAAGAACGAGGTGACGATGCGGCGTTGGAAGCGGATCAAAGGTTGATGTGATCGCGGTCGACGCTACCTTCATCTACCATCGGGATTAGTTTTATACTTAAATAATTGTTATTTGGTGCTGCGTTAAGCATGAACATTATATCGGGATCTTGTTTATTGCGAGGCGGTTACTTGTTTAAGTCGAGAATAATGGTTGTTCGATTTATATGAGTAATATGTTTTATGCACATGCACCTTTGATAGATGGTCTATTCTTATTGAATCTCGATAGTGGAAATACACATATTAATAACATTGAGGCTAAGCGTTTGAAATCGAGCGATAACTCGACCTATATGTGGCCTTTGTCGTCTTGGTCACATTGGAGTGAAGCGTATGAAGAAACTCCATTCGATGGACTTCTTGAATCACTTGATTTGAATCACTTGAAAGATCTGAAGCATGTCGATGGGTAAAATGACTAAGACTCCATTTTACGGTATGATGGAAGCTACGGACTTGTTGGAAATCATACATACCGATGTGTGTGGTCCAATGAGTGTAGCATCATGATGGTTATCGTTATGTTCTTACCGCACGGATGACTTGAGTAGATATGGGTATATCTATTTCATGAAACATAAGTCCGAAACTTTCAAGAAGTTTAAGGAATTTCAAAGTGAGGTAGAGAATCAACGTAACAAGAAGATTAAATTTCTACGTTCTGATCGTGGATGTGAATATCTAAGTTACGAGTTTTGCGAGCATTTGAAGAAATGCGGAATACTTTCATAATTGACACCGCCAGGAACACCACAGCGTAATGGTGTGTCTGAACGTAAATGTCGAACTCTCTTAGATATGGTTCGTTCTATGATGTCACTTACAGATTTACCGCTATC
This sequence comes from Avena insularis, assembly GCA_023614405.1. Lineage (NCBI taxonomy): Eukaryota > Viridiplantae > Streptophyta > Magnoliopsida > Poales > Poaceae > Avena > Avena insularis. The sequence continues at coordinate 445,604,092 of CM042685.1, forward strand.
ATTTTGGGGTTATGCATTAGAAACAGCCGCATTCACTTTAAATAGGGCACCGTCTAAATCCGTTGAAACGACACCGTATGAATTATGGTTTGGGAAGAAACCTAGATTGTCGTTCCTTAAAGTTTGGGGCGAAGCCTATGTAAAGAAGTTACAGCCGGACAAGCTTGAACCCAAAGCGGAAAAATGCGTCTTCATAGGATACCCGAAGGAAACTATTGGGTATACCTTCTATCATAGATCCGAAGGCAAAATCTTCGTTGCCAAGAATGGGTCCTTTCTAGAGAAGGAATTTCTCTCGAAAGAAGTGACTGGAAGGAAAGTAGAACTCGACGAGGTTGTCGAACCTTCTCTCGAAATTGCGAGTAGCGCAGCACCGGAAGAAGTTCTTGTGGTGCCTGCACCAATAAGAGAGGAAGCTAATGATGATGATCATGAAACTTCGGTTGAAGTTGCTACAGAGCCTCGCAGGTCAACGAGAACTCGTACCACTCCAGATTGGTATGATCCCGTTATGAGTGTCATGTTGGTGGACAACACCGATGACCCTGAGACATATGAGGAAGCAATGATGAGCCCAGATTCCAATAAATGGCAAGAAGCCATGAAATCCGAGATTGGATCCATGTACGAAAACCAAGTATGGACTTTGGTGGACTTACCGGATGGCCGGAAGGCTGTCGAGAACAAATGGATCTTCAAGAAGAAAACAGATGCTGATGGTAATGTTACTGTCTATAAACCTCTACTTGTCGCAAAAGGGTTTCGACAAATTCAAGGAGTTGACTACGATGAGACTTTCTCACCAGTAGCGAAGCTAAAGTCTATGAGGATTATGTTAGCAATCGCTGCATATTACGATTATGAGATACGGCAGATGGATGTCAAAACAGCATTCCTCAATGGAGACATTGATGAAGAGTTGTATATGATGCAACCCAAAGGTTTTGTCGATCCTAAAGATGCTAACAAGGTATGCAAACTTCAACGGTCCATCTATGGATTGAAGCAAGCATCCCGAAGTGGGAATCAACATTTTGATAAGGTGATCAAAAGTTTTGGTTTTATACAAACTTATGGAGAAGCTTGTATTTACAAGAAAGTGAGTGGGAGCTCTGTAGCATTCTTAGTACTATATGTGGATGACATATTATTGATTGGGAATGATGTAGACCTTCTTAATAGTGTCAAGGAATATTTGAATAATAGTTTTTCAATGAAGGATCTTGGCGAAGCAGCTTACATATTAGGCATAAAGATTTATAGAGATAGATCGAAACGCCAAATATCATTGTCACAGAGTACATATTTGGACAAAGTTCTAAAGAGGTTTGGAATGGAAGATGGCAAGAAAGGGTTCTTTCCCATGTTGCCCAATACGACCTTGAGTAAAACTCAAAGTCCGACATCGGCAGAAGATAGAGAAAGGATGAGTAAGACTCCCTATGCCTCAGCCATAGGATCTCTAATGTATGCCATGCTATGTACTAGACCCGACATTGCATATCTTTATTAGTTTAACTAGCAGATATCAAAGTGATCGAGTGGATCATTGGACAGCGGTCAAAAACATCCTTAAGTACTTGAGAAGAACTAAGGATATGGTTCTTTCTTATGGAGGTGATGAACAACTCGTTGTTAATGGTTACACCGATGCTAGTTGGAACACCGATCCGGATGATTCTAAATCACAATCTGGATACGTATTTATATTGAATGGTGCAGCAGTTAGCTGGAGGAGTGCAAAGCAAAGCGTTGTGGCGAGATCTTCAACTGAATCGGAATACATGGCTGCGGAGGCTTCACAAGAAGCGATATGGATGAAAGAGTTCATTACTGAGCTGGGTGTGGTTCCTAGTCTGGACCCAATGTCTATCTCTTGTGATAACATGGGCGCCATAGCCAATGCGCAAGAACCAAGGTCACACAAGAAGCTGAAGCATATCAAGCTACGTTTTCACGCTATTCGAGAACATATCCAAGATGGGGATATAAAGATTTGCAAAGTACACACAGATCTGAATGTGGCGGATCCGTTGACTAAACCTGTCCCGAGGGCAAAACATGACCAGCACCAAACTGCCATGGGTGTTCGGTATATTACCATGTAATCTAGATTAGATGACTCTAGTGCAAGTGGGAGACTGTTGGAGATATGCCCTAGAGGCAATAATAAAAGTAGTTATTATTATATCTTTGTGTTTATGATAAATGTTTACATTCATGCTATAATAGTATTAACAAGGAAATATTAATACTTGTGTGATTTGTAAACTTAATTTGAAGTCCCTAGTAATGCCTCTATATAATACTAGCTTGTTGGTTAATAGATGATTGTGGTTTCCCTATCATGAACATTGAGATGTTATTAACAACAAGATCATATCGTTAGGAGAATGATATGATGGACATACTCCTATAGATAAGCGTAGCATAAAGATCAAGTCATTTTAATAGTTCAATTGCTATATGCTTTCTGATACATAGTAATCTAATTCCTTCGACCATGAGATCATGCATATCACCTTTACCGGATGGATGCTTTGATGACATCAAACACCACACCGTAACTGGGTGGCTATAAAGGTGGCATTGAGTGTTCGGAAAGTGTTGGTTGAAACACATGGATCAAGAGTGGGATTTGTCCATCCATATGACGGATAGATATACTCTGGGCCCTCTAGGTGAAATGTCATCCAATTAGCTTGCAAGCATGTGACTGGCTCACAAGGGATCACATATCACGGGAACGAGAAAAGAGTACTTATCAGTAACGAGGTTGAACTAGGTATGCAGAGATACCGACGATCATAACCTCGGATAAGTAAACTATCGTGAGACAAAGGGAAATTGATATCGTATGTAAGTGGTTCATTCGATCGCAAAGTAATCGTTGAAATATGTGGGAGTCATATGAATTTCTAGATTCCTCTATTGGTTATTGTTCGGAGAAGTGTCTCGATCATGTCCGCATAATTCACGAACCGTAGGGAGACACACTTAAGGATTCGACGTTGTTTGAGTAGTTATGGAATGATGAGAAAGAGACCGAATATTGTTCGGAGTCCCGGATGGGATCCAGGATATCACGAGGAGATCCGGAATGGTCCGGAGAATAAGATTCATATAAGGAAAGTCCGTTTGAGTTGGGGAATGGTTCCAGTGTTTTCATCGGGAATGTTCTAGAATGTTCCGGAATGTCCGGCACTCCGGAGGGGAAGGGTACATGAATGTGTTGTATCAAGTTGGTATGATTTCATCATGTACTAAGTGTCATCGCTGTTCCAAATAAAGGATTAATTCAAATCCTAGTTTGAAAAGTCAAATAGCTAAATTGAAAAGTCAAACGGCTAAATTTGGAAAGAGGAAAAGAGGAGGAAGGGGAAACCGAGTTGGGGAGTCCCTCCTCCCAAGCCGCGCACCACCCAAGCCGAGTTGGGGAGGACTCCTCTCCCTCCCCTTGGCCGGCCGCCCTCCACCTATATAAGGAGGCAGGGCTCCTCCCAGAGACACACAAGTTCCCGCCCAAACCCTAGCTTGGCGCCACCACCTCCTGCAATCGCCGCCGCCTCCTAGGGTTGCCCTAGCCGCCGACTTGGGCTGCCCCAAGCCCTAGGGCTCTAGCACCTCCTCCTTGGTGTGTCTAAAACCTAGATCGCCGAGGAGCTCTCTCATAATCCACCATACTCGCTCCGGCTTAAGCGAAGCTCCTGAGATCTCCCTCTACTTCCGGTACCACGCGTTGTCTGCGGAATCGCGAGGATGCTACAACCTCCTGCCTGCTGGAACAAGGAGAGGAAGGTCTTCGTCGAGTACGAACGTGTGACCGATTGGAGCGCTGCGAACAGCGCCGGAAGGATCGTCTACGCGATCTTGAGATCGGGAAGAGTACGACTACATCACCCACGAGAATCCACTCTCGTTAAACACTTTGGAATCTTCGAGGGTGAGTTATTCCATCAACTCGTTGCTACAATCTAGTAGATACATCTTGGCTTGTTTGTTTGTATGCGGTAGAAAATTTTTGTTTTCCATGCTACGAAACCCTACAAACCCCAACGTCGCCGTCAAGTACCTCCCGTTAATATTGGCGGGCACGGCCTGTCAATGGATCGACGGCTTGCCGGAAAAATCCATCTACAACTGGCTGGACATGCAAGAAGCGTTCACCAATAACTTTGAGGGTACATACAAGCGTCCCTGCACTGTGGGCGATCTACAGCGGTGCGTGCAAGAGAAAGACGAGACATCTCACACCTACCTCTCCCGCTGGCTGGATATGAAGAATTCTTGTGCAGGAGTGCACGCTCAGACTGCCATGGCCTCCTTCATCGACGGGTTGGAAAGGGGCACATTGCTCCGACATAAGCTGAAGCGCTTGCAGGATAATCACCAGCTTGACTTGAACCACATGATTCAGTTGGCTAGTGAGTTCGCAGCTGCCGACGACGATGATCGTGGATCCTTGCCGGCAACGGCCGTTCCAACTCAAGCTCGGAGGAACAGCAGTACAAAGCGGAATACCGCTCCAGAAGAAAAGCAATCTACCGACATGGTCGCTATGACTTTTGCAGGACGAGGAGAGGGCGGACAACGTGGCCGAGGAAGGGGAGCTGGTCGTGGGCAGCAGTGAGGAAGTATAACCACCTCGACGCCGCTCCGCGTTCCCCAAACCTACGAGGAGTACCGTGATATGCCATGCCTCGTACACCTCGACGTCAACGGCAAAGCCACCCATACCAATCGACACTGCAAGTTCGTCAACAACCTCAAGGAAGACCCGGAGTCCGGCTACAAGCAAAGTCGGAAGAACAGACCGCAAGGCAAGGGCAAGGGGAAGAAGAAGGAGGAGGAGTCCAAGGATTCAAGTGACATGGACGAGGACGTTGACCCCAAGCACGCCGCCAAGAGCGACGACAAGGGTAAGAACCCCTTCGCAAAGAAGGCCCCAGTCTACCACACTTTCCTTGGCACCCCACCGTCCAAACAATGAAGACCTCTCGAGGATCTGATGGCCACTCTCCCCAGTTCCTCAAAGACTGCGCTGGTCGGAGGTTCCAATAACAGGGACAGGACGGACCACCTGCACTTGTGCCCACGGAGAACCAGTATGCCATGGTCATCAACCCATTGATTGACGGCGTGGAGTTCACCAAGTGCATGGTGGATAGTGGAAGCAACATCAACATCATGTACCTGGATACACTACAGAAGATGAACTTGACGGAGGCAAACCTAAGGCGGACCAACACCGTTTTCCACGGCGTAGTTCCTGGTCGGGAGGCTCAGTCCCTTGGGTGCATTACACTTCAAGTAGCCTTTGGCGATGTTAATAATTATCGCCAAGAGCGCATGACCTTCGAGGTGGTCCCCTTCAAGAGCGTGTACCATGTCATATTCGTCCGCGACATATTCCACACGTTCATGGCCAAGCCATGCTTCGTCTACAACAAACTCAAGATACCCAGACCAAACGGCATCATCACCATATCCGGAAGCTTTACCAAGGCAAGGGACTGCGAGATCAACGAAGCAGCCATTGCGGCTATCCTCTACAGCGAAGAATTCAAAGAGATCCAGAGCAAGGTCGATGACTCAGAGATGCCCGCGTCAAAGAAGCAGATCTCCGACTCCGCTCCTGCGTTCAAGGCCGCCATCGAGACCAAGCCTGTGGAACTTGTGGTAGGCGATGCCTCCAAGGTCACCGCCATTGGGACGAACCTGGATCCCAAATAGGAAAGCACGCTCGTCGAGTTCCTCCATGAGAACAGGGACATCTTTGCCTGGCAACCTGCCGACATGAAAGGTGTACCTAGGGAACTTGCCGAGCACAGCTTAAACATTGGTCCAAAATGCAAACAAGTGAAACAACCTCTACGACGCTTTGGAGATGAGAAGAGACGCGCCATTGGCAAAGAGATAGCTAGGTTACTTAAGGATAGATTTATCCGAGAAGTCCTTCACACCCAATGGGTGGCCAATCCTGTACTTGTCCCCAAAAACGGAACCAATGAATTAAGAATGTGTGTTGATTACACCGGCTTGAACAAAGCGTGTCCCAAAGATCCGTTTGCTTTGCCTCGCATTGACCAAGTCATTGATTCGACGGCTGACTCAGAATTTTTGTGTTTTCTCGATGCATATTCAGGATACCACCAGATCAAGATGAGGAAGTCGGACCAATTGGCCACTTCGTTCACTACCCCTTACGACACGTTTTGCTATGTCACGATGCCCTTTGGGCTAAAAAATGCAGGTGCTACTTACCAGCGGACAATGCAACGTTGCCTCCACGACCAAATTGGTCAGAACGTTCACGCCTATGTGGACAATATTGCGGTGATGTCTAAAAAGTCAAACGACTTAATCTCCGACTTAAAAGAAACCTTTGGTAATCTCCGGAAATACAACATGATGCTCAAACCCAAGAAGTGCGTCTTCGGGGTTCCAGCCGGCAAATTGTTGGGCTTCATCGTTTCCCAACATGGAATCGAGGTCAATCCAGAGAAAATCAAGGCCATCTTAAACATAAACCATCCGACATGCCTAAAGGACATTCAACGACTAACAGGTTGTGTTGCAGCAGTTAGTCGGTTCGTCAGCCGACTTGGAGAGAAGGCTCTGCCACTGTACAAGTTGCTGAAGAAGGCGGACAAATTCACGTGGATGAATGAAGCAGATGTAGCATTGAAGCAGCTCAAGGAGATTCTTTCCTCAGCGCCCATCCTTGCAGCACCCGAGCCTGGAGAGCCCCTGTTAATTTACATGGCGGCACCAACCGGGTTATCAGCATCGTCGTCGTGGTAGAGCGGAAGGAACCAGGCTATGAGCACGGAGTTCAACGACCAGTTTACTACGTAAGCAAGGTCTTGACGGAGTCCAAGCAGCATTACCCGTACTACCAAAAGATAGCTTATGGAGTATTCCTTGCTTCTCGGAAGCTGAGGCATTACTTTCAGGAGCACCCAATCACAGTGGTGAGCAAGACCCCACTGTCTGACATCATCAATAATAGCGACGCTATAGGAAGGGTCGCGAAGTGGGGCATTGAACTTGCCGCCTTCGAGATCACCTACAAGAGACGCGACGCTATCAAGTCACAAGCCTTGGCGGATTTTGTTGCAGATTGGACGGAGATGCCAGACGCTACTCTGTTGCCAGAACCAGAGTATTGGGTGATGCACTTTGACGAATCAAAGCTGCTCAACGGCTCGGGGGCTGGTGTATTGCTATAGTCACCAACAGGAGACAAGCTACACTACATTCTGCAGATCCACTTCGAGGCTACAAACAACATGGCGGAGTATGAAGCACTCATTCACGGACTACGTGTAGCCAAGGATATTGGCATCAAGCGCATAGTTTACTGTGGAGATTCCGACTTGGTTGCCCAGTAGGTGGCTGGCACCTGGAATGCGCGAAACCCTATGATGGCGGCATATCGAGACGAAGTGGACGAGATAGCCAAGAGCTTCTTGGGCTACGAAGTTAAGTATGTGCCTAGGGAACAAAACGAGGCGGCTGATTTGCTGTCTAAGCTTGGATCAGGGCGCAAGCGAATTCCGCCATGAGTTTTCCTAGAGCACCTGTGCACACCATCCGTGAAGGGAGCCGACATCGACAACCTAGATAGAGCTGACTCTTTCATCAACATGGTGACCAAGGTCCCTCCGGCTTGGACAAAACCGTTCATGGAATATCTCGAACACGGAATTTTGCCCGACGACGAAGTCGAAAGACGACAAATAGTACGACGAGCAAAGGGTTATACCATAATCAATGGGCAACTCTACAAAAGGAGCACTATTGGTGTATACTTAAAATGTGTTTCCCAGCTAGAAGGTATGGAAATCCTACGCGAAATCCATCTTGGAGATTGCGGGTATCACGCCGCTCCTCGATCGCTGGTCGCGAAAGCCTTCCGGCAAGGATTCTACTGGCTGACCGCGAAGGGGGACGCCGACAAACTGGTTGAGACATGCATGGGATGCCAGTATTATGCCCGACAACCACATGTTCCTGCTGAAGAATTGCGAACAATACCAATAACTTGGCCGTTTGCAGTCTGGGGACTAGACATGGTGGGACCATTACAGACGGCACCTTGTGGGTTTACGCATCTGCTTGTAGCAGTTGATAAATTCACGAAATGGATAGAAGCTAAAACCATTAGAAAGCTTGATGGGGCAACTGCCCTCAGGTTTGTTCGGGATCTAGTGGTGAGATTTGGTCTCCCACATAGCATTATCACCGACAACGGCAGCAATTTATCACTCGGAGAAGTGGAGGCATATTGCTGGGAGAAAGGCATCCGACTTGACCTTGCATCTATGGAACACCCACAATCCAATGGTCAGGTTGAGCGAGCCAATGGATTAATTCTGCAGGGAATCAAGCCACGTCTTGAGGCACCGCTACATAGAGCAGCTGGAGCCTGGGCGGAAGAATTGCCATCTGTGTTGTGGAGTTTACGAACTACACCCAACATATCCACCGGCTACACCCCTTATTTCATGGTATATGGAGCAGAAGCCATCCTGCCTTACGACATCATTCACGATGCACCAAGAGTAGCCGCCTACGACGAGGATGACGCTGAAGAATCCAAACGCCTGGATGTGTACCTTCTCGAGGAGGAGCGCGTTTTGGCATGCCAAAGATCTGCCATCTACCAGCAGAAGCTACGCAGCTACCATAGTCGCCGCGTTCGGCATCGCTCGTTTAAAGAGGGGGATTTGGTGCTTCGACTTAAGCAGAAGAAGTCACACAAATTATCCCCGCCATGGGAAGGACCGTTCATCATAAGCAAGGCGCTTCTCAATGGGTGTTACTCCCTTGTTGACAATCGTGAACTAAAGGATAGACCCAATGAGGATCATAACCGTACGCGACGTGACCCGGATGATGACTACCCGGAGCTTGATCGGCCATGGAACATAGCACAGCTACGTCCTTTTTACACTTAGAATTTTTATCTAATTGTGTATCTCTTATATGATCAATGAAATAAAGCTCTTTGGTTCACTCATATTTCTGAGTCTTTTACCTCCTTTAGTGCTCATTTTTGGATCATGTAAAACCTTTATGCACAAGCTTTGCGTTTGCACTTGTGAAAATTCCGCCTACGGGCGTTAGCTTAAGTTTTTTGGTCTACACGTTTTTTGTTGTTTTTATGTGGATTCTGGAGTAGTGACTTTTGGCACTTATTGTCGGCGATTTTGTGCTCAGGTTATTGACGGTGCCATTGGGCATCATCACCTAAGCGCATGGTTCCGACAACGAGTCTTCCGACTCGTGAAAAGTCAAGCATAAGAACCAAAGTAATGGATAAGCCAGCACTTGCTTAAAAACATATACATGCTGGGAACTAAGTTCTTAAGTAGCAGGAAATTAAAACCATTGTTTTTCGCCTTAAGTTACACCATCAAGTTTTTTCCACGCATACACCAAAGGGGAAACAAATATTACAAAGTGTTTTTTATTCTTTGGGCACATGAGACTTGGAAGCAGCATCGTCATCAGCCGGAGAATCACCCTCAGCATCGGCACTTTGGTGAGACTCGGAGGAGTCTTGGTTGATGCTGTCGATAGTGTTCATAGGCATGAAGACGTTGATATCCACCAACTCGGCAACTCTGGTGTCATAACCCGCGAGTGATGACAGGATGGCTTAGTGATCAATTTCTTTGCCGTCATCATCAACGTCGGGGATGCCAGAGGTCACCGTGTCGATGTCGGCATCTTCGTAATGTGCCTTCACCATAGACAGCGCCATCCTTGCGCCAGCCCGTGCACATGAAGCTTTCTAGCTTGTGATACGCTCGGGGGCTCGGCGCAGAATCTCCGAGTACTTCGCCACGGAATCTGAGGCCTTGATGTGTATCTGGAGGGGCTTGGCGATCTCTTTGGCCTGGGTGATGGCGGTGTTGATAAAGTTGCCGGCGAGAACCATGCATTCCTTGGCCGGAGGAGGCGATCTGGTTAAACCCATAGGAGCTGCAAATTCCGACAAGAGTCACATGTGTTCAATAATTCCAAGTATCCAGACTGCAGAAATAAAATGCGGAGAAATCTTACTGAAGATGCTGGCATTGGCCTGCCAGAGGGTATCCGCCAGGGATTCTTTCTCTTGCTAGAGGAGCTTATATGCCTCACCGTGGCGATGGTTTTGCTCATCAGTAGCTTGCTTATAATCTTTTAAGATCGCAAGCTCCTCCTTCAAGCGATTAATTTCCATGGAGGCGGATTCCTGCAGGGCCTTCATGGAATCCTCATGCATTTTCAGCATTTCTTCCCTCTCCTTTTTAAGGATCTTGTTCTCGCTGTCCAGCTGCTGAATGTGCTTGGACTGCTCGACAATGTCCTTGGCCTTGGCAACATGTTCTGCAAAGTTGGAGAAAGCAAAGTACACAGTGAGTACTCGGAGAATGAAGGCAGAAAACCAAGACGGAATGCGCAAAAAAGAAAACAGACTCTTGTTTTTGATGATCTGTTCCTTCAAGATGGCAGTTTTACCCTTTTTAGCTTCAATATCTGCGCGCATCTTCTGGTACTTGTCGTTGGCCATGCCCCTCCGAGCATTCTCGTTCTGTGAAACAAAGGAAAAAAATTAAACCGTTGTTTAGTCTACTTGGAGCATCTAGTCGGAATTTTTCCAACTAGACGCTCGGGGGCTACAGCGAGAGTTTTTTAACTTAGCAATATGCTTAGCTTATCTTTAAGCATCTAGTCTAAGCTACTTCAGTTCTCGATTAGAAGCTTGGGGGCTATAGTATAAAGTTTTAACTCGGAAAATGCTTACCTTTACTTTAAGCATCTAGTCGGAACTCATTCAGTTACAACTAGAAGCTTGGGGGCTACAGTATTGAAAATTATAAACACTGCGTTTGCTACTCTTAAAGCATCTAGTCAGAATAGTTTGTTCCATCTAAATGTAGGGTTTCGTAACATGGAAAACAAAAATTTTCTACCGCATACAAACAAACAGGCCAAGATCTATCTACTAGATTGTAGCAACGAGTCGATGGAATAACTCACCCTCGAAGATTCCAAAGTGTTTAACGAGAGCGGATTCTCGTGGGTGATGTAGTAGTACTCTTCCTGATCTCAAGATCGTGGGCGATCCTTCGGCGCTACGTTCAGCAGCGCTCCCTTGATCGGTCACACGTTCGTGCTTGCGAAGACCTTCCTCTCCTTGTTCCAGAAAATCGGAGGTTGTAGCACTCTCCTCGTGATTCCAAGAAGACAACTGGCGTGGTACGGAAGTAGAGGGAGATCTCGCAGGCTTCGCCTTAAGCCGGGCGAGTATGGTAGAGTATGAGGGAGTCCTCGACGATCTAGGGTTTAGACACGCCAGGAGGGGGCTAGTGCCATGGCTAGGGTTTCACCTAGGCGTGGCCGAGTGCCCTAGGGCGGCCCGGCTTGGAGGCGGCGGCTTGGTACTAGGGTTTGGAGGAGAGGGTCTTGTGTGTCTCTAGGAGGGAGCCTGCCCTCCTTATATAGGTGGAGGCCGGCCGGCCAAGGGGAGGAGAGAGTCCCTCCCCAACTCGGCTTGGAGGTGGGCACGGCTGAGGGAGGAACTCCTCCCCAACTCAGTTTCCCTTCCTCCTCTTTCCTCTTTCCAAATTTAGCCGTTTGACTTTTCAAACTAGCTATTTGACTTTTCAAACTAGGATTTGAATTAATCCTTTATTTGGTGCAGCGATGACACTTAGTACATGATGCAATCATACCAACTTGATACAACACATTCATGTACCCTTCCTCTCGGTGCCGACATTCCGGAACATTCTAGAACATTCCGATGAAAACGGAACCATTCCCCAACTTCACGGGACTTTCCTTATATGAATCTTATTCTCGGACCATTCCGGATCTCCTCGTGATATCCGGATCCCATCCGACTCAACAACATTCGGTCTCTTTCTCATCATTCCATAACTACTCAAAACAACGTCGAATCCTTAAGTGTGTCTCCCTACGGTTCGTGAATTATGCGGACATGATCGAGACACTTCTCCGAACAATAACCAATAGAGGAATCTGGAAATTCATATGGCTCTACATATTTCTCGATTACTTTGCATCGAATGAACCACTTACATACGATATCAATTTCCCTTTGTCTCACGATAATTTACTTATCCGAGGTTATGATCGTCGGTATCTACATACCTAGTTCAACCTCGTTCGATAAGTACTCTTTTCTCGTTCGTGATATGTGATCCCTTGTGAGCGGTCACATGCTTGCAAGCTAATTGGATGACATTTCACCGAGAGTGCCGAGTATATCTATCCGTCATATGGATGGACAAATCCCTCTTGATCCATGTGTTTCAACCAATACTTTCCGAACACTCAATGCCACCTTTATAACCACCCGATTCGGTGTGGTGTTTGATGTCACCAAAGCATCCATCCGGTAAAGGTGATATGCATGATCTCATGGTCGAAGGAATTAGATTACTATGTATCAGAAAGCATATAGCAATTGAACTATTAAAATGACTTGATCTTTATGCTACGCTTATCTATAGGAGTATGTCCATCATATCATTCTCCTAACGATATGATCTTGTTGTTAATAACATCTCAATGTTCATGATAGGAAACCACAATCATCTATTAACCAACAAGCTAGTATTATATAGAGGCTTTACTAGGGACTTCAAATCAAGTTTACAAATCACACAAGTATTAATGTTTCCTTGTTAATACTATTATAGCATGAATGTAAACATTTATCATAAACACAAAGATATAATAATAACTACATTTATTATTGCCTCTAGGGCATATCTCCAACAGTCTCCCACTTGCACTAGAGTCATCTAATCTAGATTACATGGTAATATACCGAACATCCATGGCAGTTTGGTGCTGGTCATGTTTTGCCCTCGGGAGAGGTTTAGTCAACGGATCCGCCACATTCAGATCTGTGTGTACTTTGCAAATCTTTATATCCCCATCTTGGATATGTTCTCGAATAGCGTGAAAACGTAGCTTGATGTGCTTCAGCTTCTTGTGTGACCTTGGTTCTTGCGCATTGGCTATGGCGCCCATGTTATCACTGAAGAGATAGACATTGGGTCCAGCGCACTAGGAACCACACCCAGCTCTGTAATAAACTCTTTCATCCATATTGCTTCTTGTGAAGCCTCCGAAGCAGCCATGTATTCCGATTCAGTTGAAGATCTTGCCATAACGCTTTGCTTTGCACTCCTCTAGCTAACTGCTGCACCATTCAAAATAAATACGTATCCAGATTGTGATTTAGAATCATCCGGATCGGTGTTCCAACTAGCATCGGTGTAACCATTAACAACGAGCTGTTCATCACCTCCATAAGAAAGAACCATATCCTTAGTTCTTCTCAAGTACTTAAGGATGTTTTTGACCGATGTCCAATGATCCACTCCTGGATCACTTTGATATCTGCTAGTTAAACTAACAGCATATGCAATGTCGGGTCTAGTACATAGCATGGCATACATTAGAGATCCTATGGATGAGGCATAGGGAGTCTTACTCATCCTTTCTCTATCTTCTGCCGATGTCGGACTTTGAGTTTTACTCAAGGTCGTATTGGGCAACATGGGCAAGAACCCTTTCTTGCTATCTTCCATTCCAAACCTCTTTAGAACTTTGTCCAAATATGTACTCTGTGACAATGATATTTGGCGTTTCGATCTATCTCTATAAATCTTTATGCCTAATATGTAAGCTGCTTCGCCAAGATCCTTCATTGAAAAACTATTATTCAAATATTCCTTGACACTATTAAGAAGGTCTACATCATTCCCAATCAATAATATGTCATCCACATATAGTATTAAGAATTCTCTGAGCTCCACTCACTTTCTTGTAAATACAAGCTTCTCCATAAGTTTGTATAAAACCAAAACTTTTGATCACCTTATCAAAACGTTGATTCCAACTTCGGGATGCTTGCTTCAATCCATAGATGGACCGTTGAAGTTTTCATACCTTGTTAGCATCTTTAGGATCAACAAAACCTTTGGGTTGCATCATATACAACTCTTCATCAATGTCTCCATTGAGGAATGCTGTTTGACATCCATCGCCATATCTCATAATCGTAATATGCAGCGATTGCTAACATAATCCTCACAGACTTTAACCGCTCATGGTGAGAAAGTCTCATCGTAGTCAACTCCTTGAATTTGTCGAAACCCTTTTGCGACAAGTCGAGCTTTATAGACAGTAACATTACCATCAACATCTGTTTTCTTCTTGAAGATCCATTTGTTCTCGACAGCCTTCCAGCCATCCGGTAAGTCCACCAAAGTCCATACTTGGTTTTCGTACATGGATCCAATCTAGGATTTCATGGCTTCTTGCCATTTATTGGAATCTGGGCTCATCATCGCTTCCTCATATGTCTCAGGGTCATCGGTGTTGTCCACCAACATGACACTCATAACGGGATCATACCAATCTGGAGTGGTACGAGTTCTCGTTGACCTGCGAGGCTCTGTAGCAACTTCAACCGAAGTTTCATGATCATCATCATTAGCTTCCTCTCTTATTGGTGCAGGCACCACAGGAACTTCTTCCGGTCTTTGCGCTACTCGCAATTTCGAGAGAAGGTTCGACAACCTCGTCGAGTTCTACTTTCCTTCCAGCCACTTCTTTCGAGAGAAATTCCTTCTCTAGAAAGGATCCATTCTTGGCAACGAAGATTTTGCCTTCGGATCTATGATAGAAGGTATACCCAATAGTTTCCTTCGGGTATCCTATGAAGACGCATTTTTCCGCTTTGGGTTCAAGCTTGTCCGGCTGTAACTTCTTTACATAGGCTTCGCACCCCCAAATTTTAAGGAACGACAATCTAGGTTTCTTCCCAAACCATAATTCATACGGTGTCGTTTCAACGGATTTAGACGGTGCCCTATTTAAAGTGAATGCGGCTGTTTCTAATGCATAACCCCAAAATGATAGCGGTAAATCTGTAAGTGACATCATAGAACGAACCATATCTAAGAGAGTTCGATTACGACGTTCGGACACACCATTACGTTGTGGTGTTCCCGGCGGTGTCAATTGTGAAAGTATTCCGCATTTCTTCAAATGCTCGCCAAACTCGTAACTTAGATATTCACCTCCACGATCAGAACGTAGAAATTTAATCTTCCTGTTACGTTGATTCTCTACCTCACTTTGAAATTCCTTAAACTTCTCAAAAGTTTCGGACTTATGTTTCATGAAATAGATATACCCATATCTACTCAAGTCATCCGTGAAGGTAAAAACATAACGATAACCACCGCGCGATGCTACACTCATTGGACCACACACATCGGTATGTATGATTTCCAATAAGTCCGTAGCTCGCTCCATCATACCAGAAGATGGAGTCTTAGTCATTTTACCCATCAGACATGCTTCGCATCTATCAAGTGATTCGAAATCAAGTGATTCAAGAAGTCCATCGGAATGGAGTTTCTTCATACGCTTCACTCCAATGTGACCAAGACGACAGTGCCACATATAGGTCGAGTTATCGCTCGATTTCAAACGTTTAGCCTTAATGTTATTAATATGTGTATTTCCACTATCGAGATTCAATAAGAATAGACCATCTATCAAAGGTGCATGTGCATAAAACATATTACTCATATAAATCGAACAGCCATTATTCTCGGATTTAAACAAGTAACCGTCTCGCAATAAACAAGATCCCGATATAATGTTCATGCTTAACGCAGGCACCAAATAACAATTATTTAAGTATAAATCTAATCCCGATGGTAGATGAAGGGGTAGCGTGCCGGCCGCGATCACATCAACCTTTGATCCGTTTCCAACGCGCATCGTCACCTTGTTCTTCGCTAGCTTCCGTTTATTGCAAAGACTGCTTTGAGTTACAAATATGAGCAACCGAACCAGTATCAAATACCTGTGCACTACTACGAGTACTAGTGAGATACACATCAATAACATGTATATCGATATACCTTTCTTCTTGATGTTGCCGTTCTTCAAATCCGCCAAGTACTTTGGGCAATTCCGCTTCGATGACCTTCTCCCTTGCGGTAAAAGCACTCGATGTCGGGCTTAGGTCCAGCCTTGGTCTTCTTCGTCATGGTAACTTTCTTACCACCCTTCTTGAAGTGTCCCTTCTGCTTAGACTTGCCTTTCTTGAATTTGGTGGTCTTATTGACCAACAACACTTGGTGCTCTTTCTTGATCTCCACTTCTGCAGACTTCAACATGGCAAAGAGTTCTGGCAACGTCTTGTTCATGTTTTGCATGTTGTAGGTCATCACAAAGTTCTTGTAACTTGGTGGTAGTGATTGGAGGACACGGTAAATCCCCAAAGCATTAGGAATCACAATACCCAAGATTTGAAGTTTGTTTGCGTGCCCAGACATCTTAAGCACATGCTCGCTGACGAAGCTGCCCTCTTCCATCTTGCAGCTAAAGAACTTTTTAGAAGCCTCATAGCTTTTTATTGCCGCATGAGTCTCAAAAATCAATTTGAGATCCTCGACAATATCATATGGGTCTGAATTCTCAAACCTTTTCTGAAGCTCCGATTCTAAACCATACAAGATATCACACTGAACTGTGGAGTACTGAGTTTTCCGAGTGAGGTAAACATTCTTTACTTCATCTAAGCATCACAGGTGGGTCACCCAATGGTGCATCCAAAGACATAGGTCAAATTACCTGTGAGGACAATCCTCAAATTGCGGAACCAATCCGCGAAGTTGCTTCCATTGTTTTTCAACTTTTCTTTCTCTAGGAATGCATTAAAATTGATGGTAGGGGCTGCCATTGATCTACAACATATTTGCAATAGTTTAGACTAAGTTTATGACAAATTGAGTTCAAATTAATAAATTTAATCTAGGTGAACTCCCACTCAAAACAATATCCCTCACATTGTTTTAGTGATCACACAAACCAAATCCACCACATCAACACCGATCATCACGAGAGTTGATATAGTTTCAATGGCGAACAATCGACATGTTCATCATATCTACTATATGATTCATGCTTTACCTTTCGGTGATCCGTGTTCCGAGACCATGTCTGTACATGCTAGGCTCGTCAAGATCAAACCTTAGTTTCCGCACGAGCAAATCTGGCTTGCTCACGTTGTATACACTTGCGGAATCTAACACACCCGATCATCACGTGGTGCTTCGAAACAACAAGCTTTAGCAACGGTGCTAACTAAGGGTGAACACTTTATGACTTGAAATTCATGTGCATGAGGGATCATCTTATAATGCTACCGTCGTCTACTAAGCAATACAAGATGCATAAAGGATTAACATCACATGCAATTCATAATATGTGATATGATATGGCCTTTCTTCTTTGTGCTTCCGATCTCCATCTTCTAGCACGAACATGATCTCCATCATCACCGGCATTGCATCAAGGTCAATGACGCTTCTCCATGGTTGTCGCCCACGGCTTCAACTATTACAACTACTTTGAATAGACACGGGTCTTAACATAAATTAAAGACAACCATATGGCTCCTGCGGTTGCAACTTACAATAAGGAACATTGCATACATCAAATATAATCACAATCATGGCCATATCACATCACAAAGACACCTCGCAAAACAAAGTTAGACGCCTCTACTTTCTTTGCATGTTTTACGTGGTTTGGGGCTTTCAATAAGTGTCATTCTAACTTATTTAACAAGAACCACAACATTGATACTAGTATTGTTAATCACCCGTTGTAAATTGGATCTTAACTATGCTAGGAGAAAGCAGGCACCATAAAGCCACTTATGCAATACAAGTTGCATGTCAAGCGTGGAGCAAGTCTCATGAACGATGTCATGTAAGGTTAGCCGGGCCGCTTCATCCCAACATCCCGCAAGATGCAAAGTACACAAGAAGCAATCGACAATAAAAGCATCAACGCCCACAATGACCATTGTGTTCTACTCGTGCAGATCTACATATAGACACACTCGATACCACTTGTAGGGTTTCGTAGCATGGAAAACAAAATTTTTCTACGCATACAAACAAACAAGCCAAGATCTATCTACTAGATTGTAGCAACGAGTCGATGGAATAACTCACCCTCGAAGATTCCAAAGTGTTTAACGAGAGCGGATTCTCGTGGGTGATGTAGTCGTAAATACTCTTCCGATCTCAAGATCGCGTGAGCGATCCTTCCAGGCCATGCTTAGCGGCGCTCCCTTGATCGGTCACCGTTACTCGTGAAGACCTTCCTCTCCCTTGTTCCAAAGAGGCGGAGGTTGTAGCACTCTCCTCGCGATTCCGCAAAGACAACGGCATGGTACCGGAAGTAGAGGGAGATCTCGCAGGCTTCGCCTTAAGCGGGCGAGTATGGTGGAGTATGAGGAGTCCCTCGACGATCTAGGGTTTAGACACGCCGAGGAGGGGCTAGTGCCGGGCGGCTAGGGTTTCACCTAGGCGGCGGCCCTGCTGGGCCGGCCCGGCTTGAGGCGGGCGGCGGCTTGGTACTAGGGTTTGGAGGAGAGGGTCTTGTGTGTCTCTAGGAGGAGCCCTGCCCTCCTTATATAGGTGGAGGGCGGCTGGCCAGGGAGGAGAGGAGTCCCTCCCAACTCGGCTTGGAGGTGGGCCACGGTTGGAGGAGGAACTCCTCCCCAACTCAGTTTCCCCTTCCTCCTCTTTTCCTCTTTCCAAATTTAGCCGTTTGACTTTTCAAACTAGCTATTTGACTTTTCAAACTAGGATTTGAATTAATCCTTTATTTGGTACAGCGATGACACTTAGTACATGATGCAATCATACCAACTTGATACAACACATTCATGTACCCTTCCCTCCGGAGTGGGACATTCCGAACATTCTAGAACATTCCGATGAAAACACGGAACCATTCCCCAACTCCAAACGGGACTTTCCTTATATGAATCTTATTCTCCGGACCATTCCGGATCTCCTCGTGATATCCGGATCCCATCCGGACTCAACAACATTCGGTCTCTTTCTCATCATTCCATAACTACTCAAAACAACGTCGAATCCTTAAGTGTGTCTCCCTACGGTTCGTGAATTATGCGGACATGATCGAGACACTTCTCCGAACAATAACCAATAGAGGTATCTGGAAATTCATATGGCTCCCACATATTTCTACGATTACTTTGCGATCGAATGAACCACTTACATACTGAAGGGTTTCGCGGCATAGTAAATCAAAATTTTCTACGGATGCGAATAGAGGGAAAGCCAAGATCTAATCTAGGAGATGCAAACAACGAGAGAGATTGGATTAGATCTTCATACCCTTGAAGATTCGCAATGGAACGCTCATTTCGAACGTGGGTGATGTAGTCGTACTCGCTTCTCCTCCTCGCGATCCGATCCGATCTAGCACCACAAGTGGCGGTGCCTCCGTGAGATGCACACGTGCAGCACCTCGACGTCTCCTCCTTCCTCGGACCAGCAAGTATGGTGGATAGATAGATTGGATCTACAACACGACGGCGTGGTGTATATGGTGGAGAATTTCTGCAGCAGGGCTTCGCCTACAAGCAGTCGGGAGGGAGAGAGGAAGGGCAGCAGGGCGACTAGGGTTTGGAAGGAAGGTGTGTGGGGAGGGTCGCCCTAGCCCTCTTTATATAGAGGGGGGGGGGGCGGCCAGCCCTTGCCCCTCCTCCAAGCCTTGGGCCGGCGGCCAAGGGAGGGAGAAGTGGGGGGCAAGGACTCTCCCCCTTCTAGAAGGTCTATCTAGGGTTTAAACCCCTCTAGGCCGGCTGGGCCCTATGGGGCCTTGTGCCCCTGGCCCAATGCGGCCAGGGCACTCCCTCATAGGCCCATGCCCCCTCCCGGAAGGTGGGGCCACGTTGGTCCCCTTCCGGAAGGTTCTAGAAGCTTCCGGTACAATACCGATTAACGGAACAATTCAACTCCAAAACTGCACGCCTTATATGAATCTTATTCTCCGGACCACTCTGGAACCTCTCGTGATGTCCCGGATCCCATCCGAGACTCCGAACAAAAACTCATAAACCAATTATCCAATCTAT
This sequence comes from Avena insularis, assembly GCA_023614405.1. NCBI lineage: Eukaryota > Viridiplantae > Streptophyta > Magnoliopsida > Poales > Poaceae > Avena > Avena insularis. The sequence goes on from CM042685.1 coordinate 445,624,112, forward strand.
CCTAGCGTCGAGACACGTTAAGTGTGTGACCCTGCGGGTTCGAGAATATGCAGACATGATCTTCTATCAATAATCAACAGCGGGGTCTGGAAACCCATATTGACTCCCACACATTCATCGATGATCATATCGGATGAACCACGATGCCAGGATTCAATCAATCCCATATATATATTCCCTTCGTCTCGCGATATTTTACTTGCCCGAGATTCGATCGCTTGCATGGCCATACCTAGTTCAATCTCGTTCACAGCAAGTACTTTACTCGTTCCGTAATCCGATATCACTTTGTGATTAACTCCTTAACCACATGCTTGCAAGCGGTGTTGATATCGATTACCGAGTGGGCCCAAAGTATATCTCTCCGACTTGGGAGGGACAAATTCCATCTCGATACATACAACCCAACAGATACTTTCCGATCACCTGAGAGACACCTTTATGATCACCCTCTCATAGGATGACGTTTGATGACCTCAAAGCTTTCTTCCGATACCAGGGAGTTGTATTATCTCATGGTCTAAGGAATACAATATTTGACATAAGAAAAGCTTCGCAAAGACGAACACGATGACACGATCTAATTGCTTCGCTTAGTTTGGGTTACATCCATCATATCATTCTCCAATGATATGATCTCATTATCAATTGACAACTCATGTCTATGGTTAGGAAACCTTAACCATCATTGATCAATGAGCTAGTCCATAGAGGCGTACTAGGGACATGGTGTTGTTCACAAACCACACAAGTATTAAAGTTTCCGCTTAATACAATTCTAGCATGGAATATAAACTTTATCATGAACAAGAATTATAATAATAACATCTTTATTATTGCCTCTAGGGCATAATTCCAACATCCCACTTGCACTAGAGTCAATAATCTAGTTTACATTTGGCAACAATCTCACACCCATGGCAATCGAGGTCTTGATCATGTTTTACGTGGAAGAGGTTTAGTCAATGGATCTGCGACATTTAGATCTGTACTTTGCTAATCTTCGATCTCCATCGCAATATAATCTCGGATTATATGAAACTTGTGGTTGATATGCTTGGTCTTTGGATGATATCTTGGTTCCTTAGCGAGTGCTATGGCGCCAGTGTTGTCACACAATATCTCCAGTGGGTCCAATGCACTTGGAACCACGCCAAGCTCAGTGATGAAGTTCCTGATCCAAACTCCTTCACTTGACGCTTCGCATAAGCCATGTATTCGCTTCTCAGTAGATCCCGCGATCACGCTTTGCTTGCAGCTTCTCCACTCATAGCTCCTCCATTCAAAATATACACTATCCCGTTCGAGATTTAGAATCATCCTTGTCGGTTGTCAAAACTAGCGTCGACGTAACCTTTACGACAAGTGTTCATCACCCCATAGACTAAGAACATTTCTTTAGTCCTATTTAGGTACTTTAGGATGTTCTTCACGGCTGTCGATGTTCCACTCTGGATCACTTTGATATCGCTCGTCAAACTAAGAGCATTGGACACATCCGGTCTAGTACACAAAGATGGCATTCATGATGGAACCTATGGCGAGGCATAAGGCACTTTGCTCATAGCTTCCCTATCATTTCGTAGTGGACCGAGCCTTGCTCAATATCTTACCCGACAACATAGGCCTTTGAACCTTTCTTTCCTTATCCATTACGAACCTTTTCAGAACTTTGTCTAGGTATGTACTCGGCTTAAAGCTATCAGCGCCTATGTCTATCTCTATAGATTTTGATGCCTAATATATAAGCAGCTTCACCTAGGTCTTTCATTGAAAACACTTGTTCAAATAACTCTTCACATTGTTAAGCATGTTGATGTCATTTCCAATAATCAATATGTCATCCACATATAGTACCAGAAATGTCACCGAGCTCCCACTCACTTTCTTGTAGATGCAAGCTTCATAGCAATTTGGAACAAATCCAAAGCTCTTGATCACTTGATCAAAACGAAGGTTCCAACTCCGAGATGCTTGCTTCACCATAAATGGAACGCTGAAGTTTGCATACTTTATCAAGCATCCTTAGGATCGATAAAACCTTGGGTTGCATCATATACAACTCTTCATCAATGTTGCCATTGAGGAACGATCTTGACATCCATCGCCATATTTCATAATCATGAAACGCAGCAATTGCTAATAAAATACGAATGGACTTAAACATCGCCACAGGAGAGAAAGTCTCATAGTCAACACCTTGAACTTGTCGAAAACCTTTGCGACAAGCCGTGCTTTATAGGCGGTAACATTACCATCCGTCCATTTTCTTCTTGAAGATCCATTTGCACTCAACGGCCTTTCGGTCGCTAGGAGGGTCCACCAAAGTCCATACTTGGTTTTCGCTCATGGATCCCAATTGATTTCATGGCTTCTAGCCATTTCTCGAGTCCGGGCTCATCATCGCTTCCTCATAGTTCGTAGGTTCACCGTCTTCTACTAACAAGACAACAAGATGTGGTTGCCGTACCACTCAGAGGGCAGCGACCTTGTCGACATGCGACATTCAAGAGCAGCATCGTCCAAGCTTCATGATCTTTGTCATTAGCTTCCTCTATGGTTGGTGCTGACCGGAACAATTTCAGGTCTGCGCTACTCTCAATTCAAGAGAAGGTTCAATAACCTCGTCAAGCTCTACTTTCCTCCCACTCACTTCTTTCGAGAGAAACTCCTTCTCAAGAAAGGAACCATTCTTCGACAAACACTTTGCCTTCGGTTACGTGATAGAAGGTATACCCAATAGTTTCCTTAGGGTATCCTATGAAGACGCATTTCTCGCTTTGGGTTCGAGCTTGTCCGCATCAACTTCTTGACGAAGCCGCATCCCCAAACTTTAAGAAACGACAACTTAGGTTTAGCACCAAATCACAGTTCATACGGTGTCGTCTCAACGGATTTAGATGGAGCCCTATTTAAAGTGAATGCAGCGGTTTCTAATGCATAACCCCAAAATGATAACGGCAAATCAGTAAGAGACATCATCGATCGTACCATATCTAATAGGGTTCGATTCCGGCGTTCAGACACACCATTCTTGTTGTGGTGTTAGGGTGGCGTGAGTTGTGAAACGATTCCACTTGCTTTAAGATGCGTGAGAAAATCATAACTCAAATATTCACCTCCACGATCGGATCGTAGAAACTTAATCTTTCCGTTACGATGGTTCTCCACTTCATTCTGAAATTCCTTGAACTTTTCAAATGTTTCAGATTTATGTTTCATTAAATAGATATACCCATATCTACTTAAGTCATCGGTAAAAGTGAGAAAATAGCGATATCCACCGCGCGTCAAAACACTCATCGGTCCGCATACATCGGTATGTATGATTTCCAACAAGTCCGTTGCTCGCTCCATCATACGGAGAACAGGGGTTTTGATCATCTTGCCCATGAGGCATGGTTCGCATGTGTCAAATGATTCAAAATCAAGAGACTCCAAAAGTCCATCAGAATGGAGTTTCTTCATGCGCTTTACACCAATATGACCTAGATGACAGTGCCACAAATAAGTAGTATTATCACTATCTACTTTGCATCTCTTAGCCTCAATGTTATGGATGTGTGTTTCATCCCTTTCGAGATTTAGAAGAAATAAACTATTCACAAGAGGTGCATGACCATAAAAGATGTTACTCATATAAATAGAACAACCATTATTCTCCGATTTAAATGAATAACCGTCTTGCAATAAACACGATCCAGAAATAATGTTCATGCTCAACGCAGGCACATAATAACATTTATTAAGGTTTAAAACTAATCCCGAAGGTAAAACTAAGGAGAGCGTGCCGACGTTCATCACATCAACTCTTGATCCATTTCCAACGCGCATCGTCACCTCATCCCTATAAGCCGTCTATTCCGTAGCTCTGTTTGAGTTACAAATATTAGCAAGCGAACGGTATCAAATACCCGCACTACAATGAGGGCTAGTAAGGAAAACATCAATAACATGTATATCAATATACCTTTGATGGTGCCAGCCTTCTTGTCCGTAAGTACTTGGACGATTCGCTTCCATGACCCTTGTCCTTGCAATAGAAGCACTTTCAAAGGTCCGTCTTGGGACCAGACCTGAGCTTCTTCTCAGCGAGGGCATTAAGCTTCCCGCGCCCTTCTTGAAGGGCTTCTTTGCTCCTTACCTTTCTTAAAGGTGGGCTTGTTGACCATCAACACATGATTATCCTTTTGATGTCCACTTCATGGCCTTGACTTTGCGAAGAGCTCGGTGATCGTATCAGTGGAACCAATCTGATTGTGAGTCACTACAAAACTTTTGTAGCTGGGAGGGAGTGATTGCAGAACCCTGTCAATCTTAGGCTCCCTGGAATCGTGCATTCCAGTTGCTCAAGGCGTTGAGTGTAGCCCGTCATCTTAATGGCGTGCTCACTAACGGAACTCCCTTCCTCCATCTTGCAGTTAAAGAACTTCTTAGAGATCTCATATCTCTCAGAACGGGCCTGAGTCTGAAACATGGTTTTCAACTCTTCGAGAATCTCAAAGGGCCCGGGATAGTCTTCAAAACGATTTTGAAGTTCCGGTTCCATAGCAAACAACATGGTGCTCTTAATCACACCATAATCATCTTCTGCTGATAGACAGCTTTCTCATCGGTAGCTTGTAGCAGGGGGGTCACCTAACGCTTTCCCAAGGACATAGTCCTTTTGTCCGCCAGATAGAATGATTCTTAGATTGCAGAACCAATTGGTGAAGTTAGACCCATTGTTTCTAAGCTTTTCCTTCTCAGCAAAAACGTTGAAGTTGAAGTTGGACTTGGCCATGTGATCTACAGTATTTGCAAGTACAATTTAGACTATGTTCATGATAAATAGTTCAACTTAATCAGATTACTAGATGAACTCCCACTAAATTCAACATCCCTCAAGTTGTTTAGTGAACACGATCCAAATTCACCACACCTAATCCGATCATCACGAGAAGAGATGTGGTTTCAATGGTGGACAACGAAGTGTCGATCATATCATTCATATGACTCATGCTTAACCTTTCGGTTCTTGTGTTCGAGGCCATGTGCGTACATGCTAGGCTCGTCAAGTTAGACCCAAGTATTTCCGTGTGCAAAACTGGCTTGCACCCGTTGTATGTGAGCGAGAGTCTATAGCACCCGATCATCACGTGATGCTTGGACACGACGAACTTTCATAGCGGTGCATACTTGGCGAGAAAACAGTTTTATCATGAACTTTAAGTGAGGAATCATCTTATAATGCTACCGTCGCGATCTAAGCATAATAAGATACATAAAAGGATAAACATCACATGCATATAACTTTATGTGACATGGTATAGCCAATCTTCGTGCAATGATCTCCATCTTGTGCGTTCCGGCATGATCTCCATCACTCCACCATGATTGCCTCCACCATGAATAGCAACTACAACTATTGCTAACTACTTAGCGAGAAAGTAAAGCTATTACATGGCGTATAAGAAGTTGACTCGCAGGTCATACACAATTATAAAGACAACCATATGGCTCCTGCCGGTTGTGTACTCATCGACATGCAAGTTGTGAAACATTACAAAACATGATCATCGCATACAATATACACATCACATCTTGGGCCATACCATATCACAGAAAACACTCCCTGCAAAAACAAGTTAGACGCCTCTACTTTGTTGTTACATGTTTTACGTGGCTTATGGGAGTAGATGCTAAGAAAGATTCTTACCTACGGAAAGCCACAACGGTGATATTATGGTTGCCAAACTCCGGTGTTAATCCCATGACAACTATAGTGAGAGAAACTGACATCCACCAGCCGCATGTGTGGAACAAGCCACACGTCAAGTGCGGAGCCGGTCTCGCGAACGACGTCGCGTAAGGTTGGCCTGGACCGCTTCAATCTCACTATCCCGCGTCATAAGAAGAACACAAACAAGAGGCTTGCAACATAAAACATCAACGCCCGCAACAACCATGTTGCGTTCTACTCGTGAAACACATCTACGCATAGATCTAGCTCTGATACCACTGAAGGGTTTCGCGGCATAGTAAATCAAAATTTTCTACGGATGCAAACAGAGGGAAAGCCAAGATCTAATCTAGGAGATGCAAACAACGAGAGAGATTGGATTAGATCTTCATACCCTTGAAGATTCGCACAGCGGAACGTTAAATCGGAATGTGGGTGATGTAGTCGTACTCGCTTCTCCTCCTCGCGATCCGATCCGATCTAGCACCACAAGTGGCGGTGCCTCCGTGAGATGCACACGTGCAGCACCTCGACGTCTCCTCCTTCCTCGGACCAGCAAGTATGGTGGAGAGATAGATTGGATCTACAACACGACGGCGTGGTGTATATGGTGGAGAATTTCTGCAGCAGGGCTTCGCCTACAAGCAGTCGGGAGGGAGAGAGGAAGGGCAGCAGGGCGACTAGGGTTTGGAAGGAAGGTGTGTGGGGAGGGGTGCCCTAGCCCTCTTTATATAGAGGGGGGGCGGCCAGCCCTTGCCCCTCCTCCAAGCCTTGGGCCGGCGGCCAAGGGAGGGAGAAGTGGGGGGCAAGGACTCTCCCCCTTCTAGAAGGTCTATCTAGGGTTTAAACCCCTCTAGGCCGACTGGGCCCTATGGGGCCTTGTGCCCCTGGCCCAATGCGGCCAGGGCACTCCCTCATAGGCCCATGCCCCCTCCCGGAAGGTGGGGCCACGTTGGTCCCCTTCCGAAAGGTTCTAGAAGCTTCCGGTACAATACCGATTAACCCGGAACAATTCCGAACTCCAAAAACTGCACTGCCTTATATGAATCTTATTCTCCGGACCACTCCGGAACCTCTCGTGATGTCCCGGATCCCATCCGAGACTCCGAACAAAAACTCATAAACCAATTATCCAATCTATCCTAGCGTCGAGACACGTTAAGTGTGTGACCCTGCGGGTTCGAGAATATGCAGACATGATCTTCTATCAATAATCAACAGTGGGGCCTGGAAACCCATATTGACTCCCACACATTCATCGATGATCATATCGGATGAACCACGATGCCAGGATTCAATCAATCCCATATATATTCCCTTCGTCTCGCGATATTTTACTTGCCCGAGATTCGATCGTCGATGCGTCATACCTAGTTCAATCTCGTTCACAGCAAGTACTTTACTCGTTCCGTAATCCGATATCACTTTGTGATTAACTCCTTAACCACATGCTTGCAAGCGGTGTTGATATCGATTACCGAGTGGGCCCGAAGTATATCTCTCCGACTTGGGAGGGACAAATTCCATCTCGATACATACAACCCAACAGATACTTTCCGATCACCTGAGAGACACCTTTATGATCACCCTCTCATAGGATGACGTTTGATGACCTCAAAGCTTTCTTCCGATACGAGGGAGTTGTATTATCTCATGGTCTAAGGAATACAATATTTGACATAAGAAAAGCTTCGCAAAGACGAACACGATGACACGATCTAATTGCTTCGCTTAGTTTGGGTCTGTCCATCATATCATTCTCCAATGATATGATCTCATTATCAATTGACAACTCATGTCTATGGTTAGGAAACCTTAACCATCATTGATCAATGAGCTAGTCCATAGAGGCGTACTAGGGACACGGTGTTGTTCACAAACCACACAAGTATTAAAGTTTCCGCTTAATACAATTCTAGCATGGAATATAAACTTTATCATGAACAAGAATTATAATAATAACATCTTTATTATTGCCTCTAGGGCATAATTCCAACACATACGATATCAATTTCCCTTTGTCTCACGATAGTTTACTTATCCGAGGTTATGATCGTCGGTATCTCTGCATACCTAGTTCAACCTCGTTACCGATAAGTACTCTTTTCTCGTTCCCGTGATATGTGATCCCTTGTGAGCCAGTCACATGCTTGCAAGCTAATTGGATGACATTTCACCGAGAGGGCCCAGAGTATATCTATCCGTCATATGGATGGACAAATCCCACTCTTGATCCATGTGTTTCAACCAATACTTTCCAAACACTCAATGCCACCTTTATAACCACCCAGTTACGGTGTGGTGTTTGATGTCACCAAAGCATCCATCCGGTAAAGGTGATATGCATGATCTCATGGTCGAAGGAATTAGATTACTATGTATCAGAAAGCATATAGCAATTGAACTATTAAAATGACTTGATCTTTATGCTACGCTTATCTATAGGAGTATGTCCATCATATCATTCTCCTAACGATATGATCTTGTTGTTAATAACATCTCAATGTTCATGATAGGGAAACCACAATCATCTATTAACCAACAAGCTAGTATTATATAGAGGCTTTACTAGGGACTTCAAATCAAGTTTACAAATCACACAAGTATTAATGTTTCCTTGTTAATACTATTATAGCATGAATGTAAACATTTATCATAAACACAAAGATATAATAATAACTACATTTATTATTGCCTCTAGGGCATATCTCCAACACTAAATGCTTGGGGGCTACAGTGAGAGTTCTTTCTAACTTAGTCACTCTTAGAGCATAGGCAGAATGGACAAAAATAACCCAAACTCAAAAAGGATTTCACAAAATGACCCATCTGGAAAACTATTTCCCTAGACTAACCCTTTGGGTAGCGCCCAACAGCTAGGCGCTACACTCTATAGTGTAGCGCCTTTCAGCTAGGCGCTATGCCCCCTGCCAGCGTGGCACCGCCTAGCCCCTCCCTAGCCCCACCCGTGTGTGGCCAGCGCTATGCAGGGCGAGTAACGCCCAGGCGCTATGCCCAGGGTGTAGCGCCTATCTGATAGGCGCTACACATTAAAGTGTAGCGCCTAGCAGATAGGCGCTACACCCTGGGACTTAAGCTGTCGCGCGGCAGCCCCCTCCCCACCCCTCCCCATTCACTCCCAGACGCCAGGAAGAACAACCGACGATTCCTCTCTCCCCCTCTCTCAAATCCATCCCTAAAACCAATAGATCTGAGGGATTTCACCGTGGATTTGCTTCCCCATCCCTCCCTCAAGGTAATCCCCTCCTTTTCCCTCTCTTTCATCCAATGAATCTTGCACATTATCCTCAAACCCTAGATGTAGTTGGATTCATAATATGGACTATTTGTGCATGTTTTTAGTTACTTGGTAGTTATAAATTAGTTGTATTTGATGGGGAATGAAAGTGTGTTGTTGATTTGCATTGTATATGATGGTTGTATATGGATTTGTATGGATGTTTGAATAATATGCTACCATATTCTTTGTAGTTTATTGTATAAATTCAAACAATGGCCACATACCACACACATTTTATTGATGTTTGGAATATATATGTAGGATCGTGTGGATACTTGAGGATTACTATGATCATCAACACCGGGCATACTTGATGGCGGAGAAGCATATGGTAATAAAACCATGGTTGAACTTCTTTGCTTTTGTTTTTCTATTGATTCAATTGTGTTCAAAAAAGCATAATGTTCGATCTTGTATGTATGCAGAGGCTTCGTCCCCTCAAGATTCGGTCTCATGGTCTCATGGCGTCTTGAATGACATGTCTGACGATTTAGCGGTACACCGAGTACATCAAGCGGCTAGGCCTCCTCCCTTTCATCACGCTTGTGAGCCGGTCGACGCTGAACCTCAACGCGGCTGCTATCACCGCACTTGTCGACCGGTGGAGGCTAGAGACGCACACTTTCCACCTCCGGACCGGCGAGATCACTCCTACTCTTCAGGATGTTTCCATGATCTTTTGACTTCCTATCGCGGGGGAGCCTCTCTGTATGAGCACAGATTCCGATGGGTGGCGCAAGGCGATGCATCTACTTATTGGCATGGCTCCTAAAGAACTTGAAGATAAGAGCAAAGATAGAGTCCCAGCAGGCGCGACATATGCGTGGATCGTGGAGAACTTTAGGGAATGCCCGAACCCCGCCGAGGTTGAGGTGATCGAGACACATGCTCATGTGTACGTGTGGTATGTCCTTTCTAGGACTCATTTCTTGACAATGGAGGTAGGACCGCTCGATGGATGTGGCTGAAGGCACTAGCAAACCGGGATAGCAATATCTGGGGTTCGGCTCTTTCCTACTTGTACCGGCAGGTAATCACATGTGCACTCTACATTCATTTGTATATGTCGAGTCCACACATATGCTATACTGACCTCGTTTTTGCTCACTTGCAGTTGGACGATGCCTGTCGTAGGTGTTGGGGAGGTGACCTCGGATAGGGTAAAGACGGGGAAAGACAAAAGGACGTTCCCTGTCTAGTTTCCGAGTTACAGTCTAAGTCGGCCGAATCCTGTAGAGGTCGGCCGATATATGAAAGAGCAGGACCCTTATGATAATAGCAAGGCATTACCCGGCCGAAATACTGCGTAAGTCGGCTGGGTTAGCCTGAGTAATCTTAATGCAGGTGAAGGACGAGCCGAGTTATGTGAAGCAGGGCCGAATGATACAAAGCTTGCAGGAGAAGGAGAAGTCTAAGGTCAAACTCTAGTCACAGGCTAGGGAGAATCTGAGCAGAGCCAAGCACAAAGGACAAAGGCGCAGAGCGACAGAGGGGCAGAAAGAGGTCACGAAGGTGACAGTCCTGAAGCCCGAGGCACGCAGGAGGGGCCCTCTGGAACCTTGCCGTCATTAGAAGGGCGACATGGAAAGGAGGCCGCCGAGTTACTATCTTGGGACAAGCATATTCCTCGAATATGCTTGCCACGTCAGCCCTAGAGGAACCCATGGCTCTCCTTTATAAGGGGAGGCTTGGACCCTGAGAAGGGCATCGGCTCATTTAGTACCGTTAGGCTGGTAAAGTTCTCTCTTTCTTATTATACACAGCTCAAGGAGCACTTGTAGCCCAAGGAAGGAGAAATAAAGATCTTTACCTTAGTCTTTTGTGTGTAGAATCAACTACATCTTCCCTCCCCAGATCCCTCTAGCATCCATTGGCCCCATACTTTAGCCTACCCATGGCATCTTCCGTGCCACCACCACGACAGTTGGCGCCCACCGTGGGGCCAGCAACGGTGCTAGCTGGAGTCATGATCCGTACGGGAAACTTCATCAACACTGGCGAGCGCATTGTCTCTGGCTTAGTCTGGAGACTTGATCTCTGTGACTACGTTAGCGACAACGCAGGCAGCTTCAAGGGAAAAACTCCTCCGCGCAACGGCGTCTTCATGAACTTGGGCATGCATCAGATCTACGTCAGCGTCGAGGTCTCCGGTGTTTATCCTCACCAGGTTGTTGTTGCAGGAGAACCTCCCCTCAGCGCCACAAACAGTCCGCGCGGGGTGCGCCCTGTCAGCAGCATCGAGGTGATGGTCGCAGCCGGGGTGCAGGCAGGAGCAGCGGGAGCCGGATCAAGCAGGACGACGGGTCTGCAGGTGGCTCCCAAGCAGACAGCTCCACAGCCCACCGAGGTAATTCCTTCAGCGGCCAACCAGGCCGAGACGCAGGAGACAACCCCAAAGGCACCAAGGGTAAGAGGGCCACCTCTGGAAAAACCCGAAAACATTCTTCAGGCAACTATAGATAATCTGACTACACCTGTAGCGCCGATACTTGATCCGGCTAATGCTCAGGCAGAGTTGGAAGAGACCAGGCAGAAAGTGCTGGTAGAGGCAAAAAAGGTGTCGGCCTTGCGGGAGTCCTTAAACAGGACCCTGCGCGAATACGCCAGGGCAAACAAGCTTGACGTCGCCCCCAAGCGGGTTGACGAGTTGAGATTAAGAGGAAAAAATCTCATAGATGATATCAATATGGAGCATGATGCTCATAAGGCATAGTCAATTGATCTAGGCTTGCCGAGGTACAGTACCCCGGCAAAGAACCTGAGAGCGGCAAATGCCACGGCATTAGAGTTAGAAGGATTGACCGGAGAAGCCCGGCAGAAACAGCAAGAAAGAGTGAATGAGCTGGTGCGCATTGCGAACCAGCAGAATGAAGAAATTCTCAGAGCAGACCCGGCGAGGCCAGGTGCCTCGTGAATGGTTCACTCGGCTGGTGCAGCACCTGCCTTATCTGTGGCAGCAACATCTTCACCCGGAAATAATGCACGAAAGGACAGAGCAGTAACTTCAGGAAAGAGAAATAAGCAAATTGTTCCATATGATCCGGCGATAGCCGGAAAATCAAATGAGAACAGAGGCAATGGAAGCCGAGGTAACAGTGGCGAGAGAAACCCCGGCCGTGCTGAGAAAGGCAGCGGAAGCCGAGGCAATGGAGATCTCGGAAGAGGAGAACTCGGAAGAGGGAATCACGAGAACAATATCCCAGTCGAAGGAAGGAGAGAATCGCCGCCCAACCCGCAGCCGAGACATGAACCTCGGCAAGAAAGAGAAGCGAGACCAGCTCGCCACAATCAGGTGAATGAAAGGTACAATGATGGTTATTCCGAGATGGAATATGCGATTCATGGTGGAAATAACCACTATGGAATGCAGGAGAGAGTTCTGTACAGAGATTTGCCGTCAAATGATGCCAGAGTAAAGCTAGACCGGCTATACCGGTCCGAGTTGCTAGAAGAACAGGGTCCACCGGGTCCGACATGCTTCAGACCACGGATCATGGGTGAACCGCCTGTGCCGAACTTTCAGCTGGCAAGAGGCACAAAAACATATAATGGGAGCACTGTCGTGGGAATGGTCACGGCAGATGCTGCAATCGGCAGCGAGTAGTAGAACAAGGGGCAAGGGCAGCCAACCATCTGCGGTGCGAGATGAGGGCAGAGACACAGGTTTTTACCTAGGTTCGGCCCCCTGGAGGGTAAAGACCTACTCCTGCTAGATTGTATTATGAAGGTGGTACAATGGGCGAGCTCGGCGGCTTGGCGGCGAGTCGCTTGGGTGTATGATGGAACGTATCCCTACACGCCCCGCAGGGAGGTTTATATAGGCTCACCTCCCCTAGGGTTTACATATCTCAACCGAATCAGTTAAAGCCTCAGTACTTGTTTAACCTAATCCGACTGGGCCTATCTACTTGCCTGGGCCTTCAGCTTCCAGTCGCCAGGCCTTGATCCAGTCGCCGTCCTGCAGGCCCACTCGCCGGTTCTTGGGCCAGTCGGAAACGTCCTGCTGGGTATACCCCGATAGGCTCATCCCTATCAGTAGTCCCCGAGGCCGTCGTCGATTGGGCGTAGGTGGCTGCTGGCAGTCGGAGCATACGGCTTCAGAGTAGACATCCAGTCAAATCATCGGCGGGCTCCTGTATAAAGGAGAAAACTAGTCATCCTGATCGCAGCTTTGGCGAGTCGAGTCGGCAAAACACTGTCATAGTGATCGGGTTAGCGAGCCGAGTGGCTGAAGTTGGACCGTTAAACGTGGTCAAACTAGCCGTTGGGGTAATCCAACGGTAACTTTCGGCATAATCACCGCGTAGTAACGGCTCCCTGATTTGGCGGGTAACAACCGCTATATAAGGGGAATGGCAGGCGATCAGAGAGCCACCTTCTCGCCATTTCCTCCGACTGTGCGCACTTTCGTCTCCCTTCGCATCGCGATCCAGCCGACCAGAAATCCTTCGACCCCCCACAAATCTTTTCCGCCATGGCCCTCTCCACCGAACCTTGGGGTAGATCTAAGTGCACGAGGGCGCAACTGGCTTCCTTTGAGGAGGCCGGGATCCTGCGAGCCGGCTGCTGGCGCATCCCCGCGGCCGGAGAGGTGACCCCGAACCTGCGAGAGAGGGAATTCATCTGCTTCACCAGCCATCTTGAACGGGGGCTAGGGTTCCCCACGTCCTTGTTCTTCCGGCGCTTCTGCGCCTACTACGGGATCCAACCATCGGATCTGGGTCCCCACAGCATCGAGCAGCTCGCCATCTTCGTATGCTCGCGAAAGTGCTACTTGGGCTGCCGGCCCTACTTCCCTCTATGGCAAGATCTGTTCCACGAACGGATCAGCCGTGAGGAGGCGGGCGGCCCAATGCTTGCCCCGGGCGGCCTAACCTTCCAGCTGAAGTCAAAGGCTTCATTTTTCGACCTGATGCTGCTCGCCAAAGCCGCGAGCGACTGGAAGAAGTCGTGGTTCTATGTTGCCGAAGCGACCCCGGAGGGCGAGACGGCGATCCCGTGGTACTCCGTCAACCGGTCCGAGCCGCGCCGTCTTCAAATCGGCAAGCTCCCCAGCGACCAGCGGATGGTTGTCAACGAAATGCTCCAGACCATCCACGGTCTGAAGAACAGGGGCCTCCAGACAATAAACTTGTACAACTGCTGGCTCGGGCGACGGCTCGTCCCACTGGCCCGGCGCGAGCACTACATGTACCAGTACACCGGCCGGGACGACTCGACGAAGGCCTGCCTCGCCGAATGGAAGCTCGATGACTACATCCCAGCACTGAAGAAGATCACCCAGGCAGTGTACCTGGACGCACAGGCTGGGGTCGCCCCCTACACCGCAAAGCGTCCCGCCCCAACGGTAATCACCTCGCTTCATTCGCAGTCGCAGTTTTTGCAGTCGCGGTAATTCTAATTTCATCTTGCGTTCATTGCAGCTATTCCAAGTGGTGGAAGGGTGGCTCCCGCCTTCAGATGACGAGAACTCGAGCTCGTCCGTCCAGGACATGGACGAGTCACCTCCCGCCAAGGGCGATGCCGGGAGCGATGAAGGTGACAGCGACGACGAGTCCGAGGAGGAGGTCGCCCCGCTGGTCCGCAAGACCTGTGGGCAGCGTCAACGTGAGCTTGAGGCAAGCAAAAGCCTCGAGCGCCATGACGACAATGAAGAACTTCCGGAAACCACCTCGCGCCGCCAGGCTACTCCATCGAAGAAGAAGAAGAAGAAGGAGAAGGAGGCGAGGGCTCCTCCGAAGAAAAAGAAGACGAAGCCGACGAGGCCGGCCTCGCCACCACACTCGGCGAGCAGCTCTGACGCCCCCAGCTCGGCCAAGCACGAGGCGCCGCCGACGACAGCCGCACTGGACACGGCCACCGTCGAGGTGCCACTAGCGTCGATGCCTCCGCCATTCGCCCCAGTCTCTGGGCTGGGGATGCTCCGGCTGCAGCGGCTTCGCCTCGCAGGGAGGCTCCTGCCGAAGATGTCCCAGAGGCTCCGGTCGCGGCCTCGACGATGAAGAAGCCGTCCGTGTCTTGGGCACGCGACGTCCTGGAGATGGGGCTCAGCCGTCGACTGGGCCCTGAACTGGAGAAACCTGCCGGCCTCCGCACGGGGCTACGTTTCATTCCAGTCGCCAAGTGAGTACACTCACCTTCCTTTGTCTTCCATAGCAGCTTAAATTATCTTGCTTACATGATTGATGTACAGGACCGGAGTGAAGAGGATGGGCCACCCGACCGTGGCTAAGGTGCCGTCCGTGGTCAGCGAGGAGGATCCTTCCCGTAAGAGGAAGGCGGACGAGGTCGTCGTCCCTACGGATGGCGGCAAGAAGGCCAAGGGCGATGACGTCATCATGATTTCTGACGATATGGCGGTCGCCCACGGCGAGGGCGCTCCCTCGCCTGGAGCGGCCAAGCCGACCTCCTTTGGGGTGGGTGCCTCCATCGCGACGTTCCCGCGCTTCATGGCCAAAGCGGCCGCAACTTCGCCCTCGAGCCGTGCACCTGGGGTCGCCGATGCGGAAGTCGACCAGCGTCGTGGGTGCACGCCAGCTCTCCTTGCGTCCGTGGACGCGATACAACTCCATGGCATGCTTGGCGCAGCCATCCAGGTATGTCCAGTCCCCGAGGATCAGGCCGGTGTTTTGCAGCGGTGTGATTCTTTTAGCATGTAATGTTATTTTGCGCGTCCAGTCCCCGAGTGCGCACTTGCTGAATTTCAGCGGGTGGGCACTTAGGAAGGTTTTGATTGCCAATCCCCGAGTGTGCACTCGCTGAATTTCAGCGGGTGGGCACTTAGGAAGTTTTTGATTGCCAGTCCCCGAGTGCGCACTCGCTGAATTTCAGCGGGTGGGCACTTAGGACGTTGCGTTACTTAACTATTTGAACGATGTGCAGGGTCTGCAACGTGAATCAGCTCACCGATTGGCAGCGAAGCACCGCGCGGAGAAGGAACTGGCAGCCGTCCAAGAGGTGAATATGGGGCTTCAGGCGGTTGCCACGAAGGCGGAGGAAGCTCGCCAGGGACTTGTCCCCGCGGGTGAATTGGCGGCGGCTCAATCGGCTTTGAGCTCGGCTGAAGAGCGGATCGCCGATCTCGAGCGCGAGCTGCGGGAAGCGAAGGAAGAAGCGAGCTCGGCTGACGGACGAGCCAAGGCCGCCATTACAGCCGCCGAAGAAGATCGTAAAGTGTCGGACGCCCTTGTTGCTGGGCTTCAGGACGATTATACTGCGCTTCAACGCTTCATCACGGATCTCGCCCGCCCACTGATTGGTGAGTGCCTTTGCCTCTGCCAGTAGCTTGTGCTTTTTGTGATTTCCAACATACTCACTGTTGTCTTCTATTCGCAGGTCGCATCATTGATAGCGCGGAAGAGGCGAGCTCGTTCGACGCGCGGCAGTGTGTGGGCACGCTCGTCGACTCGGCGACGTTGTCGGCAACATGCATCCGAGCCTACCTTCAGGAGATATCACCCACGGAGGTGATTCCCAGCGACCTCGTCAAGGTGTGGAAGTACTTGGAGAAGGTGCCCTCGGTTGTTGAATTCATGACGCGGTCGGCGTTTCGACGCGGAGCAGCAACGGTGCTTAGCCTTGGACTTGCTCACTTCCCAGAGGACTTCGACCTCGACGACGTGACGAGCGGCTACCCTTCATCGACTGGCGCGGTGGAACTTTCCGAGGTGCTCAAGCTGACGGACCGCGCCGCGATGTACTCGGAGCGTGTCTGGGCAATGGGCGACCTTCTTCCTTACCAGGAGATGGTCGTCGCGCCCAACGACCCTGAGCCGCCGCACCGGGATTTCAAGGTCGAGCAGCCTTTCCGCGCGGCGATGGCGGGTGAGCTGACGACGTACCCGTCAAACCCATACACGCCGTTCATTCGCGATCGCTGTGGTGCCGGCGAAGTCATCGAAGCCTGCAGAATAGGGTAGTTTGCCCTGAGGCGTTAGTAGCAGGTCTGCCGTATGGGCATATTTTGTAATGTGAGACAATGCAACATGCTATTGAATGAGACATCGTGTCTGTGTTGGAATTTGTCATGTGCTTTGTGATTGTGATTTGACCGAGTCCCCGAGCGCGTCCTCCCTTTTGTGGGGTTTACCTCGTGTGTGATATGTTTGTTGTTTTTGAATGTTTTGTTATTGTGGTCTACTACTTGAACTCGAAGAGCCACCGCAGGCGACTCCTTGAACACTCTATACTTCACCGCTTTCCCTTGCGCGAACGGGTCGGGTGGCCGAGTCCCCGGCGTGGTACTTGGTTGTTCTAGGCGCGACTCGAGGGTGGTTGAGGACTTGGCGTTAGTTTGGGCGCACTCCTGCCTGGCCCGTTGGGTCGGTCGTGGCGAGTCTTGGGCATGCTCTCCTACTTGGCGTTTCTGAGCCACTCGCGATGAACTGGTCGTCCCCGGCGTGGTACTTAGCCGTTCGAGTCGCTATGTCGAGGATGCGGAGGACCATGGTCATAAGAAGCGAAGGCATTTGTCTTGGCTCGTAAAGCCGCCGGCTAAGCGACTCAATGGGGCTCCGGTAGGCGTTTTCATGGACGATGCAAGACCTGAGGTTACTCGTTTTGCACCGCACTACTTAGCCGTGCCGATCGCTGTTCCAAAGGTTGACTTCTGCGGTTAGCTGGATGCTGTTATTACGAGTGCGAGTGGCACAAGACATGGAGAGTAGGCGCAATTTGCAGTAACCGATTCTTTTTATTTCATAGCGACTGGAGAGTACATATGTGGGGTTCTAGGGGTAGAACTTCCGTAGGAGGTTTACATTCCATGGTCGCTTGACGTCGAGTTCGCCATCCCCGCGGACGTCGATGAGGTAGTAGGCGTCGTTGCCAAGTACTCGCCCGATGGCGAATGGTCCCTCCCACGGAGGGGAGAGCTTGTGCATGCCCTTCTTATCCTGGATGAGGCGCAACACCAGGTCGCCTTCTTGGAAGGTGCGAGTTTTCACCCGCCGACTGTGGTAGCGGTGGAGTCCCTGTTGGTAGATTGCGGTGCGAGACCGAGCGAGGTCACGTGCCTCGTCGAGTTGATCGACTCTGTCCTGGCGGGCGAGTTCGTTCGCAGCCTCCGTGTAGTGGACGACCCTCGGCGAGTCGTGCTCAAGGTTGGTGGGCATGACTGCCTCGGCGCCGTACACCATGAAGAAGGGGGTGAATCCTGTCGACCTGTTGACCGAGGTGCGTATGCCCCAGATGACGGAGGGTAGCTCCTCGACCCAGCACCCAGTGGTGCGCTCGAGTGGTACTTGGAGTCGCGGCTTCAGGCCGTGTAGGATGCTTTGGTTGGACCGTTCCGCCTGGCCGTTGGATTCCGGGTGGGCGACCGACGCGAGGTCGAGCCGGATGTGGTGCTCTTCACAGAATTCGGCGATGGCTCCTTTGGCGAAGTTGGTGCCGTTGTCCGTGATGATGCTGTTTGGGAACCCGTAGCGATATATGAGCTCGCGTAGGAATTTAGTGGCGGTCTTCCCGTCGCATTTCCGAACTGGCTTGGCCTCCACCCACTTCGTGAATTTGTCGACCGCGACCAGCAGGTGGGTGTAGCCGGAGGGGGCCTTCTTGAAGGGGCCTACCATGTCCATGCCCCACACAGCGAATGGCCAGGTGATGGGGATTGTTTTGAGCACTAAGCTCGGCACGTGCGTCTGGTTGGCGTACTTCTGGCACCCGGCGCACCGCTGGACAATGTCGACAGCATCGGCGTGTGCGGTGGGCCAGTAAAAGCCATGTCGCATAGCCTTGGCGACCAGGGAGCGGGCGCCGGCGTGGTGGCCGCAGTCACCGGAGTGGATATCGTGGAGGATCTTGCGTCCTTCGGCGGGTTGGACGCAGCGTTGGAACACGCCGGTGACACTGCGCTTGTGGAGCTCGCCGTTGATGATGGTGTAGGACTTGCATCGACGGGCGATCATCCGAGCATCTGTCTCGTCTGCCGGCAAGGTGCCGGCCTCCAGGTAGGCGATGTAGGGCTTGGTCCAGTCGTCTGGCTCGGTGACGAGTGCGACCAGGGCTGCCTCCGGTTGTAACGGGACTCCGATGTCGATCTCCCTCGGGGGAGAGACTGATGGCTTGGTTATTGTGTCGAGGAAGACGCCGGCGGGTGGTGCGAGTCGAGCCGACCCGATGCGAGAGAGGGCGTCGGCCTCCTCGTTCTTCCGCCTGTCGATCCACTCGACGGAGTAGCCTGTGAAGTGTCCGCCCAGCTTGTCCACTGCTTGGCGGTACGCCGCCATGGTGGGGGAGACGGCATCGCAGGTGCCAGCGACTTGCCCCGCGACGAGGTCGGAGGCTCCGTAGCAGCGTAGGCGGTTGACATTCATCTCCTTGGCAGCTTGCATGCCGTGGAGTAAGGCCTCGTACTCGGCCATGTTGTTGGTGCAGGGTGTGAAGTCGAGGCAGAGGATGTAGCGGAGCTTGTCGCCCTTTGGTGAAGTTAGCACGATCCCTGCGCCTGCGCCGTCCGCGTTCTTGGAGCCGTCGAAGTGCAGGCTCCAGTAATGGAGGTATGGCAGCTTCTCTGGCTGCTGGGCCTCTTCCCAGTCGGCGATGAAGTCTGCTAGGGCCTACGACTTGATCGCTTTTTGTGGCTCGTATTTGATGTTGTGGACGCCGATCTCGACGGCCCACTTGGCTACCCGCCCAGTCGCCTCGCGGTTGCGGATGATGTCTTGCAGTGGTGCTGAGGAGACGACCGTGATCGGGTGCTCCTGGAAGTAGTGCGGCAGGCGCCGCTGAGCTCTGAAGACCGCGTATACCAGCTTTTGGTACTGGGGGTACCGCTGGCGCGACTCGGTAAGGACCTCGCTGATGTAGTACACCGGTCGCTGTACTGGGCGCTCCTTTCCTTCCTCCGGTCGCTCGACGACCATTACGGCGCTAACGACGCGCTCGGAAGCCGCGACGTAAACCAGCATGGGTTCTTTGTCGGCGGGGGCGGCGAGTAGCGGTGCGGCGAGTAGCACCTTCTTGAGGTCGCGGAGTGCGTCATCCGCCTCCTTGTCCCACTGGAAGGTGGGGTTCTTGCGCATCAGGCGGTATAGAGGCATCGCCTTTTCGCACAGGCGGGGGATGAAGCGACTGAGAGCCGCTACTCGTCCGGCCAGTTTCTGGACTTCGCGCAGGCACTCGGGTTTGCCGAGCCGGGCGATCATGTCGATCTTCGTGGGGTTTGCCTCGATCCCTCGCTTGGAGACGACGTACCCCAGTAGTTGTCCTGCTGGTACACCGAAGGTGCATTTGCCTGGGTTAAGCTTTATCTTGTATTTTCGCAGGTTGGCGAATGTTTCCGCCAGGTCGGCGAGTAGGTCACCCTGGCGAGCGAACTTTACGACCACGTCATCGATGTAGACATGGATGTTGCGGCTAATTTGGCTCACGAGGCACTCTTGCATGCACCGCTGGTAGGTCGCCCCGGTGTTCTTGAGACCGAAGGTCATGGCGGTGTAGCAGAAGGCTCCGAATGGCGTGATGAACGCCGTCTTCTCCTCGTCCTCGACTGCCATTTTGATCTGATTGTACCCGGAGTAGGCGTCGAGGAAACATAGCGACTCCGAGCCCGCGGTTGAATCGATTATCTGGTCGATCTGCGGGAGGACGAACTGCTCCTTTGGGCAGGCGCTGTTCAAGTTTGTGTAATCGATACACATCCTCCAGGTCCCGTTCTTCTTCTCGACCAGGACTGGGTTTGCCAGCCACTTGGAGTATTTTATTGGCCAGATGAAGCCTGCAGCGAGTAGACGCTGCACCTCCTCGGCGATTGCTCGGCGGCGCTCTTCATTGAAGGGCCGTAGCGACTGTTTGACGGGTCGCACTTTGGGGTCGGCGTTTAGCTTGTGCTCAGCGAGCTCCCTAGGGACACCAGGCATGTTAGAGGGCTTCCATGCGAAGATGTCCCTGTTCTCACGGAGGAACTCGATGAGCGCGCCTTCCTATGCTGGGCTCATGCCCGTCCCGATCACCGTCCGGGCTGGAGTCGCCTGGGACCAGCTCGACGGTGCGGGTGTGCGTCGTCGCCTCGAAGGTTGAGGTGTTTGTGCCCTCCGAGTTGGGCTTCTTGAGTATGGTGGGGTCGTCGTTGTTGACCCCGCTCGCGTAGTTAGCAAGCTCATCGGCGTGGTTGGTCTCCGCCGCGATGACGGCGTCAGCGAGTTCGGCCCCTTTGGCCTCGCACTCGGCGGCCATGTCAGGGTCGCCGTTGATGGTGATGACGCCGCACGGCCCGGGGAGCTTCATCGCGTTGTACGCGTAGTGGGGCGCTGCCATGAATTTGGCAAACGCCTGGCGCCCCAGGACGCAGTGGTAGGGGCTGTCGAAGGGCACGAGCTCGAAGACGATCCGCTCGGTGCGGAAGTTTGCTGGTGTGCCGAAGGTGACTGGCAGCGTGACCTTACCGATCGGGTACGCCTTCCGACCGGGGACGATGCCATGGGACATGGTGTGGGTTGTCTCGATCATCGACTGCGGGAGCCGCAGCCGCCTGAAGGTGTCCAGGTACAGGATGTTGATGGAGCTGCCGCCGTCCATCAATGTCTTAGGGAGCCAGTAGTCGCCGACCTTGGGCTTGACCACCAGGGCGACTCGACCTGGGTACTCGATGCGTGGCGACTGGTCTTGGCGGCTCCAGGTGATGGGCTGCTCTGACCAGTTGAGGAACTGGGGAACGTCCACCTGGGCCACCGCGTTAACGGCGACGGCGCGGGCGATGACCTTCTTCTCGCGCTTCGTGTTGAAGCCTGTGAAGGTATGGAGCGAGCCGGCCACTTTGCCGAATTTTTTGCCGTTTGGCGGGTCGTTGTCGGGGTCCTCCCGTGCTCGCCGTGCCTTCTCGATCTCCCTGAGGGTGTGGCAGTCGGCGGTTGTGTGCGTTGCGAGCTTCCCTTCCCTGCTATGAAACGCACACGGTTGGTTAAGGAGGGCCGCGGGGTCGAACCATGGCTTGGCCTTGTAGTTGCCGCCGTCGCGGTGTTGTCCTCCATCGCGGCGGAAGCTCTTGGGCTCGCGTTGTGCGTGCCAGCGTTAGTTAGAAGTCGAGTCGGCCGCCCCCGTCCTGCGCTGCCGGTGAGGCGAGTGTTGCTGTAGCGTAGGTCGGACCGTCGTCCGCTGTCGTTGCCGCTCGTGCGGCGTTGACCTCCTGGCTCGTCGTCAGTTTCCTGGTTTGGATCTTCCTCCGCGTACCGTTTGGCGATCTTGAGGAGGTCCGGGATGTTGTCGAGTGTGCGAGAGTGTCGCTTGAGCTTGGCGACCAGGGGCTCGTAGCGGCACGAGGTCTTGAAGCAGTGGATCGCGGTGTCCAGGTGGATGCCGACCGCGTTATACCAGAGTTCTTGCCACCGTTGGACCCGATTCTTGGTCGACTCGCGGGGTCCCTGGACGCGCTCCAGGTCCTCGATGGTGGTGGCACGGTGTAGGAGAACTTCGAAGTGCTGACGGCGTCGCATCTCCTCCCAGGAATCAATACTGTCCTGGGGGAGGGTGTTGATCCACTGCCTGCACGTCCCTTCCATCATCAGGGGGAGGTAACGGGCGGCTAGCAGGTCGGTGTGGCCTGCGATCCCCATCGCCATGAGGTATGTATCGAGCCAAACGGCGGGGTCGTACGAGGGGTCGTACTTTTCTATCTCCTTCGGCGCCTTGAAGTTTGGCGGGTACTTCTCGCCTCGGATCATTGGTCCGAAGCACTTGGGGCCGAGTCGACTGAGCGACCCCATGGGCTCACCGTCACGGCGATTGGTCAGGGTGTGTTGTAGGTCATCGGGCTGGCGTGCGCGCCAGCTTTGGCTGTTGATGATGTGAGTGCGGGCGTCGATGGGTTGACCGTTAGCGGCGACAAAGTTGGTCGCTGGCCTGGGGTCGTTGGTGGAGAGTGCCGCGTTCGCGAGTCGGTGTTGGAGCTGCAGTGGCTCCGGTGGCCGGCAGTTGAGGGTGTTTGCCGCCATTGGGCGGCCGCTTGAGGCCGCTCTGCTTCCCGAAGAACGCGAGTATACTCGACCCTGCGAGTCGGCGCCCGCGTTTTGTTGCTCGACGGCCTTTGCGAGCAGGGCCCTGACGTACTGGATCTGTAGGGCGCCGTCGCCCATGGCCGTGATGTTGTCGGCTGCTGCTCGGCCTGCCACGAGGTTGTCCATCGGGGTGGAAAATAGTGGGAGGCCGTTTGCATCTCGCTCCCGTGAGGAGACTACTATCCACGGCTGGTCCCTGGGAGGTGTGCGGTTGGGTGGAGGTGGGGCGCCCATCGCCGTCGACCCTGGCGGGGGTCGGGCGCTTCCTCCTGGTGGCGCGTTCTCGCAGATCGCGCGCTCGGCCACGCGGGCCGGGTCGTTTTCATCGTCAAAATTCATGGCGCGCCCCTGAACGGTGGGATTCAGGCGCGACCTGATCCGCTGCTGATGGTAGCGCGATTGTTCCTGCGCCGTCACCTCCTCGAGGCGAAATTTTTCGCGCTCGGCTTGTTCCTTGCACACCGCCTCCGCCAGTTTCAGGCGGAGTTCCTCGACCTCCGTCGTCGTGGCGTTAGGAGGAATTGGGGTGGAGAAGGGGTCCTCCGGCGGATCGGTGCCGGTCGCCATGTAGGTCGCTGCGTGGCGACCGGTTCCATCGCGGAGGTCGGCGGAGTTTTCCGATCCGAAATCAAATTCAAAGATCCCGAGGATGGAGGGGTCCTCGAAGTCTCCCACGTTGGAGACCTGGGTGATGGAGCCCGCGGGTGAAGCCGCGGTGATGGACCCGGCGAGTGACGCCGGGGTCACCGAGTCGGCGTCGTCGTTGAGGGCCGCGTCTTCTGCGACCGCTGAGTTTTCGGCCACGTCGCTGTGGGCCGAGTTGTACTCGGAGGCGAGGCGATGGATCGTGCGGATCTGGCTCTCGCTGTGGGCCGAGTTGTACTCGGAGACTACGGTGGGCGCCACTGTCGTGGGAATGGTCACGGCAGATGCTGCAATCGGCAATGAGTAGTAGAACGAGGGGCAAGGGCGGCCAGCCATCTGCGGTGCGAGATAAGGGCAGAGACACAGGGTTTTACCTAGGTTCGGCCCCCCGGAGGGTAAAGACCTACTCCTGCTAGATTGTATTATGAAGGTGGTACAATGGGCGAGCTCGGCGGCTTGGCGGCGAGTCGCTTGGGTGTATGATGGAACGTATCCCTACACGCCCCACAGGGAGGTTTATATAGGCTCAACTCCCCTAGGGTTTACATATCTCAACCGAATCAGTTAAAGCCTCGGTACTTGTTTAACCTAATCCGACTGGACCTATCTACTCGCCTGGGCCTTCAGCTTCCAGTCGCTTGGATCCACGCCAGGCCTTGATCCAGTCGCCGTCCTGCAGGCCCACTCGCCGGTTCTTGGGCCAGTCGGAAACGTCCTGCTGGGTATACCCCGATAGGCTCATCCCCATCAAGCACCAAACCACAAGATTGGTTGTTCGATTATGCCACTTCTGTAAAAATAGCAGGTGGAAACTTACGATGGGCAGTACGATACGTCCCGCAAATGTTGGAAGGACCAGCTAGAGTATGGTTGAATAACCTGCCGGCAGGCAGCATCAACTGTTGGTTAGACTTTGAAGAAATGTTCGTTAGCAACTTCACCAGTACTTACAAGAGGCAAAACAGGCCGCAACAGCTAGCCATGTGCAAGCAAAGACCGAATGAGACAGACAGAGAGTTCTTAACTCGGTGGTGTAACCTGAGAAATTCGTGTGAGGGAGTTATAGAATCATAGGCAATAGCTTGGTTCGCTCAAGGATGCCGCTACGCCAGTGTATTATGGCAGTGACTGCAAAGAGATATGCCAACCACTTTGGCAGAAACCATCAGGATAGCGGATTCCTATGCATTGGGGGATCCGACAGAACCAGAATTAATGTCGGCGGATCATCGGGAACATCAAGATCAATATGCAAGAGATGTGGCCGGGTCATCTAGGCGCAATGACTTTAGAGGAAGAAGAAGAGAAGAAAGACCGGATTATAGATATGGATCAACTCAGGTGGCAGCAGTAGTGCAAGATCAGCCGAGTCACGGAAATAGTCAGCGGCAAAAGAATGGTCCTCAGCAATGGACACCAAGGAATGAAGGTAAAAGAAAGTGGACACCAGAGCAAAAGAAGCAATGGCAGGAGAGGCCGAAGTACACGTTTGAATCTATGTTAGATCAGCCGTGTAAATTTCACACGTCATACCCGGCCAGGCCGGCCAACCATACAACCCGCCAATGTGCATGGATGAAAAATGCAATGGGTAACCCCGCGGGCATACAGACAGCGCCTCTCCAGGCACATCAGCAGCATCAGCCACAGTTGACTGGAGCAAATGCACAACAACTGATGTTACCACCTCCTCCCCCGAGGTATGAAAACTCGGACCGGAGAGATGCGGTGCATCAAGTGATAAACCAAGGTTCGGATGGAAGGACAAATCCAGGAAGTAATGGACGTAATGATTACAGAGAACATCATCAATCATATTGCGTGTTCACAACAGAACAGCAAGACAAGCAGAGTGTACAGCGCCGGCATATGGAAGTAAATGCAGTTATGCCGGCAGTACCAAGATATGTGCCTTGGTCGGATCAAGAAATAACTTGGAGCATAAAGGATCACCCCAAAATAATGCCGAGTCCGGGGTCGTATGCACTCGTGTTAGATCCGACATTTGTCGGACCAAGCATTAATGTGAAATTTTCAAAGGTACTCATTGACAATGGGAGCAGTATCAATATCATGTACAAAGATACAATGCATAAACTCGGAATATCGCAGAACATGCTGCAATCCACGAGGACCACATTCCATGGGTTAGTACCAGGGCTTTCGTGCGAACCCATTGGAAAGGTTCGAGTGGATGTGTTATTCGGCACAAGAGATAACTGTAGAGCAGAAAATTTAGAGTTTGAAGTGGTGGATCTAGAGAGTTGCTATCATGCTCTACTCGGACGGCCAGCATTGGCCAAATTCATGGGCAGCTGCCACATAACTTACCTGAAAATGAAGTTACCCGGACCACAAGGGGTGATAATAGTAGCATGAGATTACAGGAAGTCAATGGAATGTGCTTCAGCCGGATCAAATCTGGCCGAATCATTGGTAATAGCAAGAGAAAAATGAAGGATTCAGGAGGTAGCGGCCCTCGCTCAGTCGGCACAACTGAATATGCCGACATTATCCAACCCGCATGGAAGTGTCTCCTTTCAGCCAACTAAAGAAACAAAAAAGTTCCAGATAGATGAGCAGTTCCCATTGGTGCCGGCCTAGATGCTAAATAGGAAAGCGAGCTCACCAACTTCCTCTGTGAGAATCGGGATATCTTTGCATGGTCAACTCAGGATCTGCAAGGTGTGCCGAGGGAGTTGGCTGAGCACTCTCTGAATGTAAGGCCAGGACCAAGGCCGGTGAAGCAACCTCTCCGCCGCTTCGCCGAGGACAGGAGAAAAATAATAGGGGATGAAATAGCTCGGCTCCTTGCGGCCGGGTTCATCATGGAGGTGCTGTATCCGGACTGGCTATCGAACCCGGTGCTAGTGGAAAAGAAGAAGGATGATCCAAATGTAGCCATTGTATGGCGAATGTGTATCGATTACACGAACCTAAACAAAGCGTGTCCAAAAGATCCTTTTCCTTTACCTAGAATAGACCAAGTCATTGATTCGACCGCTGGCTGTGAGCTATTGTCATTTGTAGACGCGTATTCTGGTTTCCACCAGATACCGTTAAATCCGGCCGATCAAATAAAGACTGCGTTTATTACCCCGTACGAGGCTTATTGCTATCGCACCATGCCATTCGGCCTGCGTAACACGGGGGCAACGTATCAGAGATGTATGCAAAAATGTCTAGATGACCAGATAGGAAAGAATGTACAAGTGTATGTAGATGATGTGGTTATCAAAACCAAAGAAAGCAAAACGCTACTGGATGATATACGGCAGACTTTCGCGAACCTGAGAAGGTTCCGAATGAAACTTAACCCGGAAAAATGCACTTTCGGTGTGCCTGCGGGAAAACTGCCCGGTTTTCTCGTATCTAGCCGAGGTATAGAGGCCAACCCAACTAAGATAAAAGAAGTGGAAAGGATGGAATTCCGAGATGTCTAAACGACGTACAGAAGTTCACAGGTTGCTTAGCCTCGCTCAGCCGATTTGTGTGTCGGCTGGGAGAGAAAGCACTACCACTTTATCAGTTGATGAAAAAATCTGATAGGTTCATTTGGACACCACAAGCAGACAATGCATTCCATGAATTGAAAAAGATGTTGGTCACAGCGCCAGTCTTGGCTTCTCCATTGTCGAAAGAGCCTATGTTACTTTACATAGCAGCCACGAACAGAGTAGTGAGCGCTGTGATCGTGGTGGAACGAATTGAAGATGATAAATCTATACAAAGGCCGGTGTATTACCTAAGCGAGGTACTATCAGCCTCAAAACAAAATTACCCACATTATCAGAAGATGGCATATGGGGTGTACATGTCAGCAAAGAAACTTAAACATTACTTCGAAGAGCACCCCATCAAGGTGATTTATGAAGCACCCATAGCCGACATATTGAGCAACAAAGATGCAAGTGGCTGAATAGCAAAATGGGCAATTGAATTGTCACCTTATGCTCTGCAATTCGATAGGCGAGATGCAATCAAATCTCAAGCTATGGCCGACTTCTTCGTGGATTGGGCCGAGGTACAATATGAGCCACCATTACCAGATCCGAATTATTGGACGATGCACTTCGACGGTTCCAAACTAAGAAATGGTTTGGGGGCAGGAATAGTGTTAACCTCGCCAAAAAGAGACCAACTGAGATATGTGTTGCGAATACATTTTGCCGCGTCAAACAATGTCGCCGAATATGAAGCACTCGTCCATGGATTGAAGCTGGCAAAAGAGATTGTCATACGCCGAATCTTGTGCTACGGAGACTCAGATCTAGTAGTACAACAAGTCTCAGGCAATTGGGATGCGTTAGATGCCAATATGGCCTTATATAGATTTCATGTGCAAAAACTCAGTGGATACTTCGATGGATGTGAATTTCATCATGTACCTCGGGCGGAAAACGACGCCGCAGACACATTGTCAAAACTCGGATCAACCAGACAATCGATTCCCCCAGGTATCGCCCTAGAGCACCTGAGGAAACCATCAATAACACCATCACCAGAGTCCGAATCTATTTTTATTCCGGCAAAATCAAGAGAAGATAGTGTGCCGATGGAAGTTGACAAGGAATGTAACCCGGAATTTCCAAAAATGAACCCGACCGATGCAAGGATGGATATGGGGACATCCGAGGTAATTATGTCAGTGGAAAACATAGAAATAGATAGCGAGATTACCCTAGAAAAAATCATACCAACATGGGCGCAACCCATATTTTCTTTCCTCAGAGACGCGATTTTGCCGAATGACGAGGTACTGGCAAGACAGACACTGAGAAGAGCTAAATCTTATACAGTCATAAACAATGAGCTGTATAAAAGGAGCGTCACAAGCGTGTTGCAAAAATGTGTGAGCTCGGCGGAAGGCCAGGAGATCCTCCTATATATACATCAAGGAGAATGCGGTCATCACGCCTCATCCAGAGCTTTAGTGGCCAAAGCATTCAGGCATGGGTTTTATTGGCCAACAACGTTGAAAGAGGCCAAAGAACTGGTCGAAAAATGTAATGGTTGCCAGAGATATGCCAGCAAGATACATATGCCATCGTTCGAGTTAAAAACGATACCAATTACTTGGCCATTCTCTCTATGGTGCTTAGATATGGTGGGACCATTTAAGCCGGCCCGAGGCGGGATGACCCACATCTTAGTCATGGTGGACAAATTCACAAAATGGGTTGAATTAAAACCAATAACGAAGTGTGATGGCCCAACAGTAGTGAAATTCCTCAAAGATATTATCTTAAGATATGGCTACCCACACAGTGTTATTACAGACAACGGTACAAACTTTGCAGAAGGAGCTTTCGCTAGATTCTGTCAAGAAAAGCACATAAGACTAGATGTCGCCTCTGTGGCTCACCCAGCATCCAATGGGCAAGTAGAAAGATCTAATGGACTAGTATTGTCCGGAATAAAACCACGACTCGTCGAACCGCTGCAAAGGTCGGCAGGATGTTGGATTGAGGAACTACCAGCAGTACTATGGAGCCTCAGGACTACCCCAAACATATCAACAGGTTATACACCATTTTTCTAGTGTATGGGGCAGAAGTTGTGCTTCCAGCTGACATAATACATGACTCGCCAAGGGTTACCCAGTATACAACCGCTGAAGTAAATGAAGTAGCTCGGCAAGATGATGTCGATCTGCTAGAAGAAGCCAGAGAGCTGGCGCTATCAAGATCAGCTATCTATCAGCAGGACTTGCGACGATATCACAGCAAGAGGGTGAATCCAAGAGTGTTTAAAGAAGGAGATTTGGTTCTCCGGCTGGTGCAACGCACGGCCGGCATGCACAAACTTTCGCCCCCATGGGAAGGACCATTCATCGTGAGCAAGGCATTGCACAATGATGCGTATTACCTAATCGATGCTCAGTCACCAGGAAAGAACAAGGCAGACAAAGCCGGTGAAGCGAAAAGACCATGGAACGTAGCTTTACTTCGTCCATTTTACTCATAGCAGTCATCTACCACACATCGTAAAGTGACTCTTCAGGACGGAGCATCAGCTATGTATTGAACCTCGGTGCCCAGAGTAGTTTCTCGGGGACTGCCATATGTTGTTTTTGATTTTCGTTATGTATTAAACCTCGGCACCCTGAGCAGTGACTCGGGGACTGCCCTGTATTGTTTCTAAGTTTGGTTTATGTATTAAACCTCGGTACCTTGAGCAATGGCTCGGGGCTTGCCATATGTTGTTTTTGATTTTGTGCTATGTATCAAACCTCGGCACCTTGAGCAGTGACTCGGGGACTGCCCTGTCTTGTTTCTAAGTTTGGTTTGTATTAAACCTCGGTACCTTGAGCAGTGGCTCGGGGCTTGCCATATGTTGTTTTTGATTTTGTGCTATGTATCAAACCTTGGCACCTTGAGCAGTGACTCGGGGACTGCCCTATATTGTCTCTAAGTTTGGTTTATGTATCGAACCTCGGCGCCCAGAGTAGTGGCTCGGGGACTGCCATATATTGTTTTTAATCTTGTTTTATGTATTAAACCTCGGCGTCTTAAGCAGTGACTCGGGGACTGCCCTATATTGTTTCTAAGCTTGGTTTATGCATTAAAACTCGATGCCTTAAGCAATGGCTCGGGGACTACCCTATATTATTTCTAAGTATGGGTATCCCGTGTTACAAGAGTGAGTACCAAACTTCGGCACCCAGCGTGATGCTATTTCACTCTCCCCAAATACGGCCTTCGAGATCTACACCCAGATTAACAGTCCAAAACACAGCGGTCACGCTACGAAGCTTATCAAAAGTCAGGCAATATTGAACGCCGAACTACGGTAGAGCAAAGGCAAATATACACTCCAAACTCAAGAAATTGAAAGCTGCTAAAGCAAGGATTCGGACAAACAGGACCAGTTTAAACAAAGTGATGATGATTACAACCACATGTGTCTCAGCAGCACAAGGCAAAAGAGCTTCATACCACACAAAAGACGGACAAATGTTTGACGTACATCATACGCCCGGCATACCAGGGATAAGAAAGACTTAGAGTCTTTTAACTGGAGAGGCAGTGACTTGGTCAGGAGCTGGGCACTCCGAGGTAGGTGGCACTTCGGCCGAAGTTGCCTCGCCCTCCACAGATCCAAGAGCGACTTCAGGGGAAGCCCGAGGCTGTTGAGAAACGTCAGCTTGCGCTGTGGAATGCCCAGTCCCTTTGGAGGAGGATCGCACGTCGCCATTACCATCCGAACTCGAATTGGAATCACCAGAAGTAGCTGAGTCACCCTCATCTTCGCCCTGTTCGGCTGAGTTATCATCAGAGGCATACTCAACTTCGACCTCGTCTTCCGGGTTAGGAAGGAAACTCGGCCCTTCATTCCAGTTATGCACATCTGCATACTCGACAAGCTGGAAGGCACGAGCTTGCCGGAGAGCGACGAAGTCTGGGTCCTCAACCCAACGGGAACCAATGCGCAAATTTATCAGGGTATCAAGGGAGATATCCTCATACCATGACATAATAACTGTGAGAGCCATATCAGCACCAGCTCGTCCAGCGGATTCCCTCCAAAGACTTAGCTGTCTCTCAGATGCCATTAATCTTTCCACCAATACTTTGACCTCATCAATGTCAGGAGTCCTAGAAGTATTCGGCCAGAAAACATGGTAGGCCCGGATAGCTGCCTGCACCAAATCCCTGTCCATAATCTTCATCGGACCAACAACAGCGACCATGAAATCTTCCATCGAGTATTCTGAGTTTGCATCAGCAGGAACGCCTCGGCGCACACGAGCATTAATCACCGGTTTAGAGCTCACGGGCTTAGCTTCTGGAAAATGGTCTGCGCAAAACACAAGTGCGTCGGTCAGCAGTAAGAAAGGGAAAAAGATAACTCGGCCGCTGTCAGAAGCTTACGGTTAATATAGCTCAGCATTATCTGAAGATCTTTAGCCCAGTCACTCTTGCTTTTCTCAAAGCGAGTGATCTCCTCGCTCATCCCCCGTGTCTTCAGTTCGGCAGCCTCGAGGAGCTCTTTATTTTTCTGCAATTGCAGAGCTAGCTGATTCTTCTCCTCGGAGAACTCCTGGTCGACTTTTTATAACTCAGACTTCTGAGAAAGCTTGAGGGACTCCACCTCGACGCGCAAGCGAGTTATCTCGTCATCTTTGTCTTTCAGCTGCGTTGAGTGAGTGGCGGCTTGTTCTAAAAAATGCAGCATCATATCAGGCATGGGTATGCATTATTGGTGTGACACTGCAAAAGTTTGTAACTCGGCTATACCGAAGCCAGAGGGGTTAAGAGAAACCCGGCGCATATTTCACATAGATATGCGTAAAAGAAAAAGCGTAACTAACCTTCCAGGGCCTTGACTTTCTTTTCAAGACGGATATTAAGATTGTTGATATTACCTATTCACCAGCAAAGTCAGCTAACACCCCACTTCCAAAGCAATAAGACTTTTAAGAATAATGCAAAAGCTCGTTAACTTACCAGCTTTCTTCACCATGGGAATGACCTTCTCGTACTTCTCTTGCAACTTTTTATGGGCAAAGAGCAGCCTTTGGTATTCGGCGGTATGCTGATCATGCGCAACCTAAGCAACATAACAAATAGCAATAAGATATTCGAACATACGACAGATCTGAATCAAGCAAAGCTTAATTCAGATCTAGGTGGTTGGATATTCAAAGCTCAGACAGATCCGAATCAAGCAAAGCTTAATTCGGATCTAGGTGGCTGGATATTCGGAGCTCAGACAGATCCGAATCAAGCAAAGCTTAATTCATATCTAGGTGGCTGGATATTCAAAGCTTAGACAGATCCGAATCAAGCAAAGCTTAATTTGTATCTAGGTGGCTGGATATTCGAAGCTCAGACAGATCCGAATCAAGCAAAGCTTAATTCGGATCTAGGTGGCTGGATATTCAAAGCTCAGACAGATCCGAATCAAGCAAAGCTTAATTCCGATCTAGGTGGCTGGATATTTAAAGCTCAGACAGATCCGAATCAAGCAAAGCTTAATTCAGATCTAGGTGGTTGGATATTCAAAGCTCAGACAGATCCGAATCAAGCAAAGCTTAATTCAGATCTAAGTGGCTGGGTATTCGAACCCTAACAAAAAACTGAACTAAGTAAAGCATTATAAAACTTCCAAACGAATAACAAGTTATTCGGTTGCAAGCTTTGGGGACTAGAGTATATATAATAGCATCCGGAGGACTAATCAAAAATCCATAAAAACAATTACCTCATTCATCTTGTCACTATCAAGAACGATCTTGGCAGCCAGATGTAGGCGGCTGCTGATATCGGAGAGTTGAAACGGCTGGCTGCTTGGATTACCCTCGAGCTGATCGGCAGCGTTCCAATTGTTGGCATACTCGACCAACGAGCCGAGACTATTCCCACTTTCCGTGCGAGTCAGAACTTTACCTCGGACATGTTGGGTAACCACCGCCGCCGCGGGACTCTTGTGGAGAGCAAGCTGTGTATCAGCAGCCGGGGTAACAGTGCTCTTGGCAGAGGAAGCCCCCTTGCGCAGCGCATCAGCAATTGTAGGCTGAGATGAGCTGGCAAGTCCTTTCTGAGAGGACGAAGGCTTGGTAACAACGATCTTTCTTGCCTTAGGAGAGGCGTCGGAAGGAGCCGTTACCTCGACACTTGGAATGACGTCTTTAGGAGCAGGAGGGATTACGGTGTCTGAGGGCACCGAGATATTGGTGTCCTCGGCCGAAATCGGAGTAGCAGCAAGGGTTGTGGGGGTCAAAGGGACCTCAGGCGAAACTTCAGGGTTCACGCAGGAGGCAGCAGGCTTAGTAGAAATATCTACTGTCCGAGTTGTATCGACATCAACAACAGAAATCTCAGGCGCATCCTGGCGAGGTGGCGTCTGATTCGGAGCAGGAGGAGAACCAGCGCGAGCAGGACTCGGAACTCTGGTATCCTCAGGAGGCGGAGGAGAAGGTGGCCGAATCGTACGACTCATCATGCTAGGACCGTTGGGCTTAACAGAAAGAGGAGCCCTGCAAAGACAAGAAGATCAGGTCAAAAAGCAGAAAGAGAGAAACAAGAAATACAAACAAAAGCAACTCACCCAGTAACCCCGAGCATAGTTTTGCGCTTCGGAGGGTGCTGGGCTAACTTCTTTATTCATTTTCTGGGAGCCGCTTCTGAGGCACCAGCTGGAGCGCTACGCTTCCCCGAGGTAACAGGAGGCCGGGAGGCAAGAGGCTCGGTGTTGTGAACCTGACCGGCCGGATTAGCTGAGAAAGTAGAAGCCGGAAATGCATAAGAAATTGGCATTGCGGCAACTACCTCTAGAACTTGGACCTCGTCCGAATCACCATCCTCCTCGTGGGCCGTGGTCTTGCCGCGGGCGCGAGCCGGAGCAAGATCCGACTTGGGGACGAACTCCTCCGAGTCTGGCTCCCCGCTGTTCGGAGTGTTCTGGTCCACGGGCCATGGGAGGGACAAAACCTCAGCATCCTCGACCTTCTGCTCCTCAAACCTCTGCAGGACAAGAAAGAGAAAAAATTAACAAGAGAAAACATAGATGCGATTAAAAGATAAAACATGACTGCAAGAAGTTACTCTGGGAGGGGGGTTCTTGCGGGTAAACGGCTTCAATCCCCAGGCCTAGTCCTCAGGCATCTCCGTCTTAAAGATAGCCCGGACGCGCTTGAAGATAAGGTAATTGTCCAGCTCCACCGTCGAGACTCGGTTGGGATCAAGAGGACCGCTCATGTAGCAGAGTTTGTGTGTGCGTTTCTGGAATGGGCAGACCCGGCTGCTAACGAAGGTAGTCATCAGATCCTCGCCGCGTAGCCCGGAGCGGATCAGTTCCTTCAGCCGAATAGCATGACTCTTCCTCGGATTATAGGTCCAGTTCTTCTTGGAAGGAGTGCCAATGGAAAAAGCAGGGAGCCGAATCTTATCCTCATTCCCATAATTCTTGACATAAAAGAATGACTTATGCCACTTCTTGCATGATTCTAGACCAGCAACGCGAGGAAATTCGGACTTCCTCCGAGGTGTGATGGACGCGGCTCCACATTGGGTGAGCAACTTCTCGGAGGGTTGCAGAGATTTGTCTGGGACGACGTTGGATCGAATCTGGAAAAACTTTGACCAAACGTGCACAGACGGCCATAGGCCAAAGTATCCCTCCGAGGCAGAGATGAAGGCAGAAAGAGAGGCAATGGCGTTAGCAGGAAGATGATGCGGCTGAAGGCCGAAGTAGTCAAGGAACTCCCTAGCGAAATCGCTGATAGGGAGACCAAAACCGCGAGCAAAATGTGACATGAAGACTACATATTCGCCCTCCCTAAGAACTGGAGAGGATTCACTGCCGGGTAAGCGACAAGCTACCTCGGCAGGAATCCGGCGAGTTCGGATTAGCCACTCAACCTCTCGGCGGGTGACGGAAGAGCCCTGCCACGAGCCCCGCTCGGGCCCAGACGCAGCATCGTCATCCTCAATGAGCGCACCGCTGACAGAGCTCGACATGGGGTCACCGGAGAAACTTACGAAGGAAGAAATAGCGGCGGAGGAAAACCTAGAAATGCAAGGCCCCGTCGTGATTCTACGCGAAAACGGCGGCGGAGCAGAGAAGGAACTAGCACGTGAGAACAAAAGAAAAGCAGAGATGTCTAGAGGATAGCCTAGGCGATAGGACCGGATGAACTCACCGGCAACGACGCCGGAGCAAGCGAACGGGGACGAGGTCGACGTAGCAGTGCGGTTAGATCCTTGCCATCGAGGACCCAGATGAGCGCACGGCGGCGGAAGCACGAACGGGCGCAGAGGCGAGAGGAAGGAGAAGGGCGTAGGTAAGCGGAGGGGGAAAGTGAATCCCCCATCCCCGCGCCCCTCTTTATAACCGCGCCGCTTGAGAGGTAGTGGGATCGTGGGTGTGGCGGTTATCTGTGTAGATCGTGTACGCGGCACGACCGCACGCCGCTAAGTGGAACCACACCAACGACCACACGATGAAATAGAAGGCCAAGATCCTGATGCAGCGGTATGCGGCGCAGCAGGCCGACGTGGCAAAGCGATAATAAGCCTTTGTCGGTAAATCTTCAAATGAGGAACAAAAACTAGAGAAACAATGATGAGTATGACACATAGGACGAGGCGTACGCGAGAAGATATGCTGATACCTCGAACGAGTAAAAGATAACTCGGAAACAATGGGAAACGAATATCATGAAACTGATACGGCCCGGCCGAAGTTATTGGCAGGACCATACCAGCTTCGGGGACTAATGTTGGGGAGGTGACCTCGGATAGGGTAAATACGGGGAAAGACAAAAGGACGTTCCCCGTCCAGTTTCCGAGTTACAGTCTAAGTCGGCCGAATCCTGTAGAGGTCGGCCGAGATATGAAAGAGCAGGACCCTTATGATAATAGCAAGGCATTACCCGGCCGAAATACTGTGTAAGTCGGCTAGGTTAGCCCGAGTAATCTTAATGCAGGTGAAGGACGAGCCGAGTTATGCGAAGCAGGGCTGAATGATACGAAGCTTGCAGGAGAAGGAGAAGCCTAAGGTTAAACTCTAGTCACAGGCTAGGGAGAATCTGAGCAGAGCCAAGCACAAAGGACAAAGGCGCAGAGTGACAGAGGGGCAGAAGGAGGTCACAGAGGTGACGGTCCTGAAGCCCGAGGCACGCAGGAGGGGCCCTCTGGAACCTTGCCGTCATTAGAAGGGCGACATGGAAAGGAGGCCGCCGAGTTACTATCTTGGGACAAGCATATTCCTCGAATATGTTTGCCACGTCAGCCCTAGAGGAACCCATGGCTCTCCTTTATAAGGGGAGGCTTGGACCCTGAGAAGGGCATCGACTCATTTAGTACCGTTAGGCTGGTAAAGTTCACTCTTTCTTCTTGTACACAGCTCAAGGAGCACTTGTAGCCCAAGGAAGGAGAAATAAAGATCTTTACCTTAGTCTTTTGTGTGTAGAATCAACTACATCTTCCCTCCCCAGATCCCTCTAGCATACATTGGCCCCATACTTTAGCCTACCCATGACATTTGCCATGCCACCACCACGACAGTAGGGCAGGCGGAATGCCGGAATAGGTGGTGCTATGGTTCTTCTCTCGATATGGAGCTGGGAACGCTTACCAGTTGGTCGTCCCAAAGAGGTGGGCCACCATCCTTGGCCAGCGTATAATAGAAACCCTCTACGCCTCCTGACTTGGGCTTACAAGTGGGACGTGGTATCGGAGATGACAAGCGATGTTGATGCCATGTACCTCAAGTACATGAACGAGTTTGATGCGATTACGCTCGAGCAGGTAGATGTTTATCTATACGTCACTATCCATAATATTGACTTCACGAGTCAAAATCGATACCAAACATGTTCTTGTGATATGTTGCAGGTGGAGTGGGAGCCTTATGATTGTGGGGACGAGTTTGGTATTGCTCCCGGGTTTGATATTAACCCGAAGTGCTAGGAGGAACAATCTCTCTGGCTCATGTGCTGCCCATTGATTTGCAATTGGGCGGTTGAGTTTCATATGCCACAACGGGAGATGAGGTAGTTCGGGTTGTTTCAGTGCAACCCTCCCGTGTGGAAGGACACCGACAAGGAGATTTATCGGTTAGTTAGCATGAGAACTTGTGCTCAATTGCTTTGGATGGTACTAACATGGTTCTTTGTTGTTGTTCAAGTTGGACAGAAAGAGGCAGAGGAAGATCAAGAATTGGGATCACCATCATAGGAGGCACGTCATGGAGTTCCTCATTTGTGTGGAGAATGCTCGACGAACGGAATGGAATAGTGGAAGAGCACATTGCCCAGTAGCATTTAACAACTACATCCATTGGTTTCTTGGTAGTACCCGTGTCTCCATTTGCCCGCCGTCCTATGAGGAAGAAATATTGGAGGAGCCAGTCCAGTTCGATGAACTTGCCTACACTCAGTACAACCGGAAGGTCAGGGGGGGACCGACATCCCGCTTTCTTCCTCACTCAACTTTGCGGTAAAGTTATCGTTGCCTTCGCATTACTTTCCTTGCACTCTCATCTCTTTCTTGCCTAACATGTTCTTGTTCTTGACTCTGTAGAGAACGGAGGTAAAGAAATACGCCGACGATGCCGAGGCGATTCTTTTTTCTGCCCCTAAGGGGAAAAAGGGAGAAGGCATGATACGAAACTTCCTTAAGGTATGGATGCGACACTTCCTCAAGATAGGCATGTTCTTGGTTTGACTTATGTTGTTATTTGTTACAGCGCTCGGCCCAAAAGATGCGTCGCTTATCTAACTTGCTAGGTTGCCGTGATCCCGAGTACACAACCCCGTCCGGTTCTAGGTCCAAGTCGACTATTGATCCGTCCGGTTATAAGATTCCTCCCAATCACCGTACAACATCTTGAATGCGGCTTGCTTAGCCTTCCATGCCTTCCCGTACTTCACCTCATAGTTAAAGAGGGCTTTCACAAACTCCATGACCTACTTGATGCTCATTATTGGAAACGACGCGATGTCATTGGAAAGCCTATAAGCGAGGAACTCGGAGGTGAGTTATCGGTGCTCATGCTTTGCATCCTTGCCATCCACCATCGGGCCTCGGCACATGTGAGTTGATACGCAACTAGATATGTGCCAATCGGGACCTCCCTTGAATGGTCTAGCACGCACAATCCAAGGACATCCTTCCGCCTCGCACTTCACCGTGTAACGCTTCTTGATATCCGAGTGCACGACCGTGTAAGGACGATGATGCTTCACCGAGAAGTCCTTTATCCATTGCTTAAATTCCAACATGGTCTTAAACCTTGATCCTTTGCAAAAGCCATTATTCACTTCATTGCCATCCCGGTAAGAACTTGTCCTTGGTCCAAGCACTATGCCTTTGCCACCATCAACCGTGGCTTCATCCGTGAGACTAAGATCACGAAACAAAGGCATCCGATGGTCCCACCCCAATACGGTATGGTGGATTTCGGCCTCTCTAGCCGTGAACCCCTCCTCGTCAACTTCTTCTTCGGGACCATCATCATCCGAGTCCGAAGCATAGCCTCGAGAATACGGGAGTTCACGGTCCATGTCATGTTGAGTGATATATTTCTCCAAATCACCAACATTGTTGTCATGGAGTTCAACATCATCATCATCTTCACCCTCACAATCATCATTGTCCTCTTCCAACACTTCGTCTTGGTGTCTTGAAATCGGGCTCAATGTTTGGCTCAAAGGAGCTTCAATCCATAGCTCTTACTTCACGGGTGGAGGACTCCTACTATCCAATGGGGAAGCACGGCGGTTCAAGTCCAAAGGCAATGAACTATCAACCTTCTTGGTGGCAAATAGCTCAAGAGCCTTGTCTAGTGATTCGGCCACCACCTCCTTGTATGCAAGCCAACGAGCCTCGGAGAAGATACGCATGGTCTTCCAACGGATATGCACTCCAAAACCCACATTATGTCTTCCTTCCAACTCAATAACATCACATGGGTCCATCCATTTCAATTCAATCCTCACTTGCTCCAAGACCTCGGCATAGGTGGGACTACGCTCAAACACAATATGTAGCTCATCCGGGTCCGGTTCTATGTTGCCTTTCAAAAAGGCATCCTTGTCCACATGATGAACATGAACAATTCTTGCCATCCCTAACACATAGGAGAATATGTTCATTAACTAACCATGACAAGATAAACAAAACTATACTAGACACATTACCAAACCATAAAGCTAACAACAACACCCTCTCTTACATAAGCAAACCCTAACCCTAGCCATAACATTCCAATATACCAAACAATGTCATTTCAACAACCCTAAACCTAACTAAATGCTTCATACACATCTTTATAACCAACATTGGCCAATAAATCTAACAAATTTCCAAACATTTCTCTCCAAATCAAATTTCTAGGGTTTCAAGCCAGGTCGATCCAAAATAAAAGATTTCAAGAGGTCAAAACGGAGGGGAATGAGGGAGGGTACCTCTAGCAGTTGGGGAGAGGCACAAATCCACAAAATAAAGCTTCCAATGTGAGAGATTTGAGGGAGGGAGAGAAGGGGGCGCCTCCTTGCTGTTCTTCTTGCTTGGGTCGAGCTGGGAGTGAATGGGGAGGGGTGGGGAGGGGCTTCCGCGCGACAGCTTAAGTCCCAGGGTGTAGCGCCTATCTGCCAGGCGCTACATTTTAATGTGTAGCGCCTATCTGATAGGCGCTACACCCTGGGCATAGCGCCTGGGCGTTACTCGCCCCAGGCATAGCGCCTGGGCGTCACACGGCCAGGTGGGGCCAGGGAGGGGCCAGGCGATGCCACGCTGGCAGGGGGCATAGTGCCTAGCTGAAAGGCGCTACACTGTAGAGTGTAGCGCCTAGCTGTTAGGCGCTACCAAAAAGGTTAGTGCCAGGGAAATAGTTTTCCAGATGGGTCATTTTGTGAATTCCTTTTGAGTTTGGGTTATTTTTGTCCATTCTGCCTAGAGCATATAGATGCAAAACCTATGGTTTTCCGTCTACATCCTCGAGGGCTACAGTGGGATACTCATATGAAATGCAAAAGGCAAAGTAAAACTTACAAGTGCAATAATCTTGAGGTTTGTAGCGCTCCCGGCTAGCAGCTTGCCAAAGGAGATGCTATTTCCTTGCAAGATATCCGCTTGTCGGAGAAGCTCCTCAATACTGCACGTCGGAGATGACGGCACTCCTCTAGGAACCAGAGTTGTGTTACTCGGCATGAGCGCCGGGTAAACTATCTTCGGGAACTCGAAGGGCTTCTGGGGAGCGGGGGCGCCGCCTTCGGCAGAGGTACCAGATCCC
The DNA here is from genome assembly GCA_023614405.1 of Avena insularis. Lineage (NCBI taxonomy): Eukaryota > Viridiplantae > Streptophyta > Magnoliopsida > Poales > Poaceae > Avena > Avena insularis. The sequence goes on from CM042685.1 coordinate 445,664,517, forward strand.
ACCACCGCCTGGCCGCTACCGATGGCATCCTTAGCCGGAGCTTCAACCATTTGTAGAGCAGTGCTCTCCTGTGTCGCCTGCTCGCCGACAAGAGCAAGTTCGGTAGAGACGCCAGAATCCACTTCCATGACGGAAGGGCCTGGTGCCTCCTTAGCCTCCGAGCTTGTCGGGGCAGACGAAGGTTTGAAGGCAGGAGTAGCAGGGGCGATGGCGGGGGAGGCGTCGCGATGCAGCATATCTTTGATATTTCTAGAAGCCCCCAAAGTTTTGGAGGTCTTCTTGAGGCTGGTCGTGGCTTTCTTCCTGAAACGTGCAGGATGCATAAGTACAGGAACGGAACAGAACAAGACAGATAAATAGACAATGTCGGAGAATGAGAAGCTTACACTAGGGGGGGCGCTTTGGCAAAAATCCCGGTGGCTTTTCTCTTTTCCGCCTCCAGGGCGGCGGTAGTCTTTTTGGAGGCTCCACCCTCCGTCTTCTTCTTCTTCTTGTCTCCGTCGGCAGCGTCAGAGGTGGAGCTCTTCCGCTTTCGCGCCAACGGGACATCGTCGTCGGACACGACCGTGACTTCCTTCATCTTTGGATCATAGATTTGGGCGGCCAGGTTGTCCTCATCTAGATCGCTAAGTTGTTAAGTAAGAAATCACCGTGTTAGATAAGATGATGTTGGCAAGACGGAGAAACTGGAGCATATGTCGTACACGGAAAACAAATATCTACCTTTGGGCACTTCCCGTCTACGAACATGTCATAGGTGATGGTGAAGCCACGCTTCTTATCCTTCACCTTGACGATGTCCTTCAGGCGGAGCTTGATGGAGTCGCTCGAGAAGTTATCCACGGAGATCCGGAGGGTATCCCTTCGATCACTGGTATACTCGTGCATGAACTTTGCGCGGTGCTGTAGAGGTTGGATTCGCCTGATGAACCAGCACATGGCTAGGTCCAAGCCGGTCAAACCCGTCTCTACGAACCATTCGATCCGCCTTATTGCGCGAGAAGCGTCGAGGTCGGAGGGAAGGGAGGCATGGGATCTCCATGTGGAAACTTCAGCGGCGGCTCCATCCGCGAAGTCCGGGTACGTTACTTCTCGGCCCGCCAAAGGAATGTCGGGGCCGTAGAAGTACGTCCGCTGCCAGTTTTTGCAGGACTCGTGGCCGACGATGTCGGGGAACCACCGGCCAGGTCAAATCTTGAAGCTTATGGTGCCACAGTTCCTAACCTCCTCCTTACTATGCCCGGCTTCACGTTTGACAGTGAAGAAGTACACAAACAAATCTAACCTAGGCCTTATCCCTAGGTAACCCTCGCAAAGTGCCGCGAAGTTGCTAAGCACTAAGATGCTATTGGGGGAGAGGTTGTGGGGTTGGACCTTGTAATGGTTCAAGACGGAGAGAAAGAAGTGGGAGATGGGCAAGGAAACACCGCGTACCACCTGAGCCTTGAGGTACACCTTTTCTCTGGCTTGGGGAGAAGGTGTCACCTCTTGGCGGTGCCGCCATGAGCAAGACCCTCCGTCACGGGGAGGTAGCCTTCGGCGACCATCTCCTGGATGTTGCGGTCGGTGATGTCCGAGCCTCGCCAATCACCCTTATGCGAGTCTGGCTCTTCTTCTAGTGGCTCTAGCGCCGCCAGATTATGGTCGCCGCCGGTGGTTTCGATCACCGCCGATGCGGGGATGACCAGGCCCTCTGGGGGCACGACGATGGAGCTCGCCGTCTTCGCCGCGGCTTCGCTCGACGCCGCCATCGATGGGGAGGAGCTGCTGCTGGCCATGGAGTGTTGGAAGGATGCGTCTGACACGGGTGGAGGCTAGGGTTTTCGAGGTTTCTCGCGGAGAGCTCGAGGAGGCGTGCGGCTGGAGGAAGAAGATGATGACGCAAGAGGAATGAGGTAAAAAGTGGAAAATTCCCCACGGTTACTATTTATCATACTCTGCGTCAAGATTCGTGCAGCTAATCGGATGGTTGCTGCGTAGACGACGTGTTCGTGAACATGTGCGGTAATTTCGCCACGTCTCCAACCGCCACCGCCAACGGTTCGTATCGCTCGCGCGGGAAAATCGGATATGATTGTGTTCTCTGCATGTGTGAGTTACGAGGCGTCGCTGACCTAAGCCTACGACATCATAGCTGACATAGGTAGATGAGCCGTCGCGTCGAAGATTCCGGCATGGACGGATTTAATCTGACTACGGAAGAGTATGATGGAAGATTTAGCATTTCTCCGGCTTACAAATCAAAGACGGAGAAAACCTTGCAGGGTTCTTTGGGAGGACTACAAGATATTGCTTGATAATTTGCCGACATCCATCTAGACGGAGCATTCCACGTGAAGAGGCAAGACAGCGCAAGATCTCGGAGTTCTCCAGGGGCTACTGTTGGGGATATGCTATATGGGTATCCTAATAGGATGTCTCTTATCCGACTAACCTCGGTGGCCCATAGTCGGTAGCGTGGTCTATGGCCTGCTGGGCGGCCCAGTTAGGTGGATCCAGAAGGGAGGCCCATGCCGGATAAAGGAAGGCTACGGTGGAGTCACCAGCGTACCCGGAGCCTTGGGGTGCAAGATACACAAGACTAATAATAGACGGTGTAGGACTCTATGACCTGTCCGGCTAGGACTTTTCCCTGTAACCCTAGGACCTGGCGACTATATAAGTCGGGCCTATGGGAGCCTTTAGGGCATCGATTCAGACAACCTCGCACAGCGAACCTATCTCTGTAACTCGGCGTGTTGCCATTATAGTGATTTATAGAAGGAGTAGGATTCTGCCACCGTTGTGGGATCTGAACCCGGGTAAGCTGTGTTACCTCGTACCCGTCAACCGCCCGCCTTACCCCACGTCTCTAAACACGCACTGTGAGGACCCCTCCATGGCATACTCGTCGGCAATACTACGACAACAGCCAAAATGGCCTAGGTGGTGCGCCCACCCTTATTGGGCGTGCCACCTGGTATCTTTTGGGCCTCGTGGATCCTCTCACTTGATTCCAAGGTCCTAGACTTCATTATTTGGTGAAAAACTGACGTGGTAATTTTCCTCGATTTTATTTCCTGCGAAAACTGACAAAAAGAAGACATTTGCTAAAAACGGTGTTAGATTCAGCGGTTTTATACAAGTATGGGAAGATTCCGGATCAAATTGTTAAGCAAAGTACTTGGAAAAGTAGATACATTTGGGATGTATCAGCTCCCCCAAGCTTAGCTCGTTGTTTGTCCTCAAACAACTCAAACACAGTGTAGAAGCGATAAAAGACTTTGATAAGAACTTTGCTCTATTCATACATAACATTTTAACATGGCAAATATTTGAAACTTAGCTTTATCAATGAATAGCAAAGTAATAATGAGAGCCTATTATGCTGGTGTACAAATGATTGTACATGGTACAAAGGAGATAATATATGGCAACACTATTTGAGCATGATTACCTAATAGTGGCAATTAACAAAGTTCTCACATCGCATTCGGTTGAATCATTTGTAAGTTTTTTGAGGCCTTTGATTCTTTCAATTGTTGACAAGTAGTTCATAATGCTTGCATCGCAAACTAAATACTTTGGGGACGCTGTATCCTTCCAGTCTATCAACATTTAAACACTCATGGAAGACCCATGCATGAGTAAGTAACTAGTATCTTTAGTTGACAACATGTGGAGTCGAATAGGATATGTGCTTTTTTGGTATGTTTCTCGCACCTTTGCATGAGTGGCAGGAGTTTTTGGTTGCCACTTTTTGGGCTTGCAAGTCTTTCTTCATTCAGCTTTGATTGGATTTTCATATCCATAATGCATCAACATTTTGATTATAAGCTTTGAATGAATAAGAATCTTTTGATGTCATGGTGGTGGCACGGTAGATGCCATGGGTAGGCTTAAGTTGGAGGCCGATGGATGCTAGTGGGATCTGGGGAGGGATGATGTAGTGATTTCTACACTCAACTAGTTAGAACTCAGATCTTTATTCCATCTCTATTGTGCTACATGTGCTCCTTGAGCTGTATCAGAGAGAGGAGGAAGAAGGTTACAATACGAGCCCTCTTGAGTACAAATGAATCGATCCCCTCTCCAGGAAGCTTTGTCTCTCCTTATAAAGGAGTCCCTTGGTTCACTCTAGGGCTGACGTGGACAAGCATATTCTTGGAATATGCTTGTCCCAAAGTGGTAACTCGGCGGACCTCTTTCTGTGTCCCCCTTCTATCGATGGCAAAGACCCAGAACTCCCCACATGTGAGCCTTGGGCCTTCCCACTGTCACCTCCATGACGCTTCTCTGCTCCTCTACGGCTCTGCTCCTTGTTCCAAGCGCCTGGCTCTGTGCAGATTCCACCTAGATAGTAGCTAGGGTTTGACTTCGGGAACCATCTCCTTCTTATGCAAGCTTCCTGTAACTCGGCCTTTCCTCACGTAACTCGGCTCGATCTTCACCTGTATTTAAGCTGGTCAACCTCATTCGGCCGACCTAGCCCATATGTCGGCCGAGTAAGGTATCAACTGCTCGATTCAGGGTAAGCCATGCCTTATTCGGTCGATCCTTGCATAACCCGGCCGAATCAGCTCAAGACCTGGCCTAGGGTAATAAAGGTTCCTCCCCTCTCTCTGCTATCTTGACCCTACCTGGGATCATCCCCCCAACATTAGTCCCCGAAGCTGGTGCGGTCCTGCCGGATACTTCGGCTAGACCACATCAGTTTCTAATTTTCGGTCCGACGTATTTCTTAGCCGGCGCTCCTCTTGAGTTATCTCACTTTTGTTCATCCTCTCTTACCGAGGTGCGATTCGTTCTCTGAGTTGTTCTCTTTCGTCCGGAGTATCCCCTTAGCTTCTTGAGTAAGCCTCATCCTACGTGTACCAATCATTACCTTTGTCTCGTTTTTGTCTTTGCTACGATTATCTGTTGACATACTACAAGTATTGACCCTTAGCATCGGCGTCGACCGCGATGCGTTTTGATCGGCATAGCGGTCACGGCCTGATCTCCTCTTGCACCATGTGACCCTTGCTGTGGCTCCACTCATCGTTTGTGGATGCGTGATACACGCGTTCGTGCGGTTACCGTGTCGCATCCACGATCCCACTAACGCTCACCCTATGCGGTTATAAGTAGGGGAGTAGGGGTGGGTCAATTCACTTTCCCCTTCCCCACTCCCTTCGTCTTCCTCCTTGTGCCGCCACAGTTGTTGCGCTCTAGCGTCCGCGCCGCCGCACCTTCACCTCGACGACCATGCCACCGTTCTTCTGCTCTTGCGAGCACACTATTGTGTTCCCGTTCTTGGGTCCTCGCTGTTGCGCTTCTACGGTGACCCAGCATACAACTGCATGTGTAGTACACTATAGTCGTTGACATGATATCCACATAACACCGTTCCGTAAATATCACATCCCTCAGAGTGGTACAACAGAAACATTGTGGGTCCGTATTACAAACATACACACATTATTATTACAATACTAGAAGTTCAAGACTTCCAAAAGATTCAACTTACAAACCAAAATATGTGTTTCAGCGGAAGTTTCGAATTTAAAACTTAAACTCCAAATTGAGCTCAACAACTTATTGCTATATATTGTTCATGTTGCTCGGCTCAAGTTGCTACTGGAACAATAGTAATTATTCGGACTCTTTGAACTCTCCTCCATAGACGATATCATAGTCCTCCCTTTCTACGGCTCCATACAGGTTGGGCTCTTCATAGAAGACCTCCTCCTGGCTCTCAGTTGCATACATTGGAGTATCTTCGGGATTCTCAGAGTCTAAGCAAGGATTCAAAGGAAAGGATGAGTAACAGCGTTACCCAGCAAGTTCATTATATGCAAGGTAGGAAGTTTGATGCTCTATCTACCACCTCGGACTATCAGTTCTTGGCACTATGCAATTTTCGTAAATCTTTCTTCAAAGATTGAGTTTATTATGAAAATCTATGACCATCAGCCTTCACAGGTTGACCAGAACTTTCATGGAGTTCCTTTCCTGCCACGTTCGTAGCTCCTTCCCGGAACAGGGAGTAATAAGTTACAATTCGTACACTTTGCAGAGGTGCGTTACTTTTCCCATGAGAGATCAACTTCCTTGTTGCATAACCGGGTGTACTTTCCCGTCCACAATTCCATGATGTGGGGCCCGGTAGTTGGTCCAAGCCAATCACTGCCCTCTCCGTGACCTCATATGTCTGCATGATCCTTCGGGGCCATCTCACCTCCGTTATGCCCCCTTTCGGGCAGGCTAAAACCCTGATGAGTTTCCGAAGACTCTATGACCTGGTGATCCCCGGACGAGTACCATTTAATTGGACTATATCCCTAAACACCATTCATAGATAATCTAGACACCAAAAGTGTGGGGCGTAAGGGTGCCCACCCATATGTTGGATCCGCACAAGGAATCACACCGTCACGTTAAGGTCGTCTTGCCTCCATATAAGAGGAAAAGGATACAACTGACTTCTCCGTCCCATTCCAAATCTCATGGTTAACGCGTAATATACGGCGCTAGAATCACTAATGTCATGGGTTATTAATCCCTAATTGTTCATCATTATTGCAATTAGAAACCTAAGTTCTATTGCTCCATCATATCATCACTTAGGACGATATCTAAGATTTATTCATCTTGAGAAAATAATATTTTATTTTTCTAAAATATAGATGATAACACACAATTTGCAAATACTTTGATAAAGACTCTTCAAAGGACATGAGCAAGTGATGAACTTGCCTTGTGATTGCAAGGTAGTGAAGTCGGATGCTTGCACTGGACCTTGAGCTTCTATGTCTACAAAACATCATTATTGCCCGGTAAGGACAATATTTAAAGAAGCAAAATGATTATGCATAGTAATGTCATGCACCTATTTAGTTTTGTGTGTAATCTCCCCCATTATTTAAATTATAAAAATTGTTTTTAATAATAAATAATTTATAAATATTCATTTTTTAATATTTATTGAATATTGTATTCTTTTATTTTATTACATTTTATTGAATTTTATTCATTTAATAATTCCTTTAAGAAATATCATTTGAATACCAAAAATTGATATTAAATATTTGTTTAGTATTTTTCTAAAATACTACAATATTAATATATAATGAAAGTGATTTTTATTTATTTTTATCATCTTTCAATAATTTTATAAAATTTCATAAGGAATATATATATTGCAACATTCTTAATAAAAATTATATGCCTAAAATTCGATTTCTTAATTTATTTGGATAGGTTGTATTATTGTGAATCCAAAAATATTTTATTTATAATTTTTGGATTTTTATTTTATTTTCTAGTATTTATTTAAATTCAGGGGCATTTTGGTCTTTTGTTAATTATTAAAAACTGCCTTTAGGTAATTGGGTTGGCTGTGTTGGGTTTATTGGGCCCTTGGGCAGAACCAAAACGACTCCCCTGAAGGGTCCTAGCCCATCCAGCCCACACTCTCTGTGTCACTCTCTCGTTTTCATCTCTCTTCTTCTCCTCCCAGGCCAGTGGTCGACCACCGTCTTGACGGCCGTGATCCTCCTCGTGCCATGGTGCAGGGCGAGGTTATCAACCATGCTCCACCTTCCTGTCCAACTCGATTTGGACCTGGAGCCCTCCTGTGGCCAGACCGGCTCCGTCCCGAACCCTAGGGTTTGGGATGGTGCCGTCGCCGTCGTTGCTCCCGTGTGCTGTGGTGGTGTTCCTCGCCATCAGGCGTGGCTGTGGTCACCGCCTCGACGTGGTGTGGGTCGCAGCGCCCCCTTGGGGTTCTCCCCGTGCCGCCGTGGTCGTCGACCCCTCTGCTTCCTCTTCTATTCTATAGCGAGGACCATATGTGAGTTTGTTCTTGGTTATCACCCGTGCCTCTACCTCCTCTGAGTTCATATGTGTGTAACTAGTGGCCATCCTTCATTAGGGTTCAAATTGGTTCTAGGGTTCTTCCCTCTTTGCTTGTAAGATGATGATTTGATCTGGTAGTGATGCCTAGTGAAGATTGTGCTCACTGCACTTCAGTGCTTTCTGTCATGTTTTGATTATCTGATGCTATTGGTGATAAAGCTTGGTTAAGCTAATGGTATAACTGTGAAACCTGGTTGGTTAGGTTGATGCTTAGTGTGTTTCTCTATTGTTAGTACTCTATACTGATAGTAGCACTGTCAGTGGTGATTCACTACACCAGTAAATGTTGGCTTGTGGATTCATGTGCAGATTGAGGTTAATTAGTTTCTTACAATAACACTCTGTACATATAAACTTAATCCTGATTCCTGGTTATTGTTTCCAGGAAAATGATAGTTATTGGCTTGCTGGTTTATTTATGAAAGCTAAGTAATTGTTTGGCTTGGTTTTAGAATTTGTTATTATGACACCATCCTAGAATGGCACACAAGTGGTGATTCTACTACTGGGATTTACTATGGTCAGTCCTTAAGATTGGATATCTGCTAAAGATAAATTATAGGATTCTTTCTTTAAGCATCAATGCCTATGTTGTTGGTCTGAGGCTTAGGATCTAGATTCCTATCTTGCTGTCCCTCATAGATATGCTTAAGTATCAAGGTTGTTCACTGGATCTTGGATCCTAGTTGGATAAAATGATTGGTTTGCTTATAGCTTAATGTTGGTGCATATAGTTTATGAAATCTGAGGTGCTACTCCATTAGGAGATGTGCCCAAATTTTATAAGCTATTTGAGAGCATATTGGAATATATGAGTTGTTTATGATCACCAGGATCTATGATGATGGTCTGAGATTCTGGTTGATTTGGTAGAGTTTGCTACTGGCCTTTATATTTCAAATTTCCTCTATGATAGGTTCACCCCACTTGGGTGATCACTAAGAGGTTTAACTTGTAAAACAACACATGCTTTTCTATTTGAATAAGATGAACAGAATATGTGGATGTTTTATGATACTCACCACACTTGGGTGTTGTTGTGGTTGCAAGTTGCTGATCTTGTGGCTTGATATTGCTGGTTGTGTGGCTAGCTTGATCTGGTTCTCCTCCTGATACTTCCTGCTCCTAGACTTGTCCTTGATCTAGCTCCCCACCTCCTGGTCCTGGTGGCTTGACCTTGTTCTTGCTCTCCACTTGATCTACACCCTCCTTATGTCACCATCTTGGTTATATGATCAAGGTTGTGGTTGGTGTAATCTGGTTTGGTTTGGTTTGGCTGCTGTGCTTGGTGTGTATGAACTAGGGAATGGTGTTGGAGATGCTTCCCACGGTGGTGCTGAGTAGTTTTGTTTGTTGGTGTTGTTGATTCTGTGCTGACATCACACACCATGCAGTTTGGTGTGTGTGCTGCTTGTGTGTCTGCTGCACCTTATGGATATGCTCTAGATATGAAAGTTACTTCTATCTGGTTACACTTACTTGTCTGGTGAAACTTGCCCCTTCTTGCTGCTTATTTGACTTATGGCTTAAAATTATGAAAGATATAGTTCTTTCATATTGGTGAAACTTGCCCCTTAAAGTTTACTCAATGATGAACTTTGAACAGTGCACCTCACTGTCAATACTGAGAGTAATATATTTTAATCTTTGATTTTCTTTCTTTTAGTTTGTGTTTTGTTTTGCAGGTACAATACTTGGAAATTCAAGACTTTAGATTAGGTTTTCTTTTTCTTTATAGAATAGTCAATTGTAATATTTCTTTTATTCTTTTGTAATCTTTATTTTATTCTTTTGTAATAAAGATTTTACTATTACTCAATATACAAACGTTCTTCTTTTATTCTATTACTATTGTAAAGATTCTGATCATTTTCATAAGTTACATTTTGAAACTTATTTATTGAATAAAATCATGGAATAAATACTCTTTTTCTTGATTATGTTTTTTATTTAAAGTTTGATCTACTAATTATCAACTCTTGACTAAATCAAAATACTCAAACATAATTCTAAATCCTTTTGAATTATAAATCGAACAACCAAGTTTAAATTCAAATTTCATTTCCCAAAACACACTAATCCACAAAGATCATATCAATAGTTTATAACAATAATTCTCCAAGACTATACCTAATCTCAAAGAATGAAATAAACTTTGATTACTTTAGGTTTTTTATTTGGCGAAAAATTTACCCACATTTTTACAGATGAATGCATGCAATTTCACAGATTCCTAAATCTACCCTTCATTGGTTCCTAAATGCTGGGATGTTACAGACTTCCCCCTTTAAATTAAACTTTGTTCCGAAGTTTGTTGAAATGTACCTGAATAGTTCTGGATAGGTTTTTCTTAAATCTTCTTCTTTCTCCCAAGTGGCTTCCCTTTCGGGATGATGTTCCCACTGTAACTTGCAGTATTTGATTGCCCTGTTCCTCAATCTTTTCCAGTTTTCCTCCAAAATTTTACAGGGTTTTTCAACATAAGTCAAATCTGGTTGTAATTCTATCTCTTGATGTGTGATTGCATCAGCAGGAACTTTAAGACATTTTCGGAGTTGTGACACATGGAAAACATTATGAACTTGAGCCAGTCTTGAGGGTAACTCTAAAGCATAAGCTATAGTCTTGTTCTGACTCAGTATCTTGAATGGCCCGATATATCTTGGACTCAATTTTCCTTTAACTCCGAACCTTTTAACTCCTTTCATTGTACTTACTTTCAAATATACCATATCTCCCACTTCTGGATGCCATGATCTTCGACTTTGATCAGCATAACTTTTCTGCCTACTTTGAGCTATTTTCAGTCTATCCTTGATCTTATCAATGATATCTTGTTTTTCCTTGATACAGTCTGGTGCAAATTCCTTGCTTCTCCCAGGCTCATACCAACATATTGGTGATCTACATTTCCTTCCATACAGAACCTGATATGGAGCTGCCTTCAGACTACTCTGATAGCTATTATTGTAGGAAAATTCTGCCAATGGTAGATTATCTTCCCATGTACCTCCAAAATCTAATGCACAAGCTCTTAACATGTCTTCTAGTATTTGATTTGTTCTTTCTGTTTGACCTCCTGTCTCTGTATGATAAGCTATGCTGAAATCTAACTTTGAAACAAGTGCTTCATGCAATTGCTTCCAAAATGCTGAAGTAAACACTGATCCCCTATCAGTTATGATCTTTTTGGGAACTCCATGCTTACTTACTATCTCTTTGATGTAAACTTCTACTAACTTCTCGACATTATCCTTCTGATTTACCGGAATAAAATGTGCACTTTTTGTGAGTCTATCCACAATTACCCATATCATATCCTTCTGTTTAGGTTTCATGGGCAATCCTGTGATGAAGTCCCTACCCATTTCCTCCCATTTCCATTCAGGAATTTCCAAAGGTTGCAATGGTCCTGCTGGACTTTGATGTTCAGCCTTCACTCTTTGGCAAGTATGACATTTTGATACATATTTAGCAATGTCCCTTTTCATGTTATTCCACCAGAATAATTCTTTCAAATCCATATACATCTTGGTTCTTCCTGGATGTATAGAATATGGTGTTTCATGTGCTTCTCTGAGTATGACATCACGAATCTCAGTCACATCTAGAACACAGAGACGGTCTTGAAACCATAAGAACTCATAATCTCCAAGGCGAAAAACTGATGTTTGTCCTTGAGATATCCTCCGAATTTCCTCCGCAATGAAAGTATCTTCTACTTGATGTCTAAAAATTTCATGCTTAAGATCACTGTCCTGCTCTGCAACTACCTGCATTGTAGCCAATCCTCCAAGAACCTCTATTCTAATGAATTGAAGCTCTAATATTTCCAAGTCCATTTGTAACTCTTTTGGTAGCCCCCGATTGCTAGGCTGAATATTTGCACTTTTACGGCTTAAAGCATCTGCTACAACATTTGCTTTTCCTGGAGTATAGTTGATTGTTAAATCATAATCTTTGATTAGTTCCAACCAACGGTTCTGTCTTATATTCAATTCCTTTTGGGTGAAGAAATATTTAAGACTTTTATGGTCAGTGTATAACTCACATCTGGCTCCATAAAGAAAATGCCTCTATCCCTTTAGAGAAAAGACTACTGCTGCTAACTCTAAGTCATGAGTTGGATAATTGACTTCAGGTGGTTTTAGTTGTCTCGATCCATAAGCAATGACTTTCCAATCTTGCATTAACACACAACCCATACCTTCTTTAGATGCATCACAGTATACTGTAAAGTCTTTCCATGTTTCTAGAACTGCTGAAATTGGAGCTGTGGTTAACCTGGTCTTCAACTCTTGAAAACTTGCTTCACACTTCTCATCCCAATTGAATAGTGTATTATTCCTTAACAATTTGGTCATTGGTCCAGCTATTTTGGATAAACCTTCAATGAATCTCCGATAATAACCAGCCATCCCCAAGAAACCTCGAATTTGTTTCACATTGGTTGGTGCAGTCCACTCTAGTACTGAATGAACTTTAGATGGATTTACAGCAATTCCATCTTTACTGATCACATGGCCGAGGAATTCTACATCATCTAGCCAAAATTCACACTTACTGAACTTAGCATAAAGTTTATGTTCTCTTAAAGTCTGCAATGCTATTCTCAAATGATCAGCATGCTCTTCCTTATCTTTGGAATAGATCAGAATATCATCAATGAATACTATGACGAACTTATCCAAATATGGCATGAAGATTTTGATCATAAGATTCATGAATATTGCTAGTGCATTGGTCAAACCAAATGGTACTACCAGATACTCATGGTGTCCATATCTTGAGACAAATGTTGTTTTTGGAACATCCTCAGGTTTAATTTTTTATGTGATGGTATCCAGATCTTAAATCGATCTTAGAAAATACTCCAGCTCCTTTCACTTGATCAAACAAATCTTGAATCCTTGGTAGAGTATACTTATTCTTTATGGTAACATTGTTCAGATTTCTATAATCTCCGCACATCCTTCTTCCACCATCCCTTTTATCCACAAAGATTACTGGTGTTCTCCATGGGGATACACTTTCCTGGATAAATCCTTTTCTGGCTAACTCATCAATTTTCTCTTTGAGTTCTCTTAATTCTTTTGGTCCCATCTTATATGGTGCTTGAGCTATTGGTGTTGTACCTGGAATTAGGTCAATAGTGAACTCTATTTCCCGATCTGGTGGCATTCTAGGTAACTCTGCTGGAAAAACATCTTGAAACTCATTTACTATAGGAATATCTTCCAATTTGACCTCTTTCATTGAGTTCAACTGCAGATCCACCATGATATGACTGTGCTTATTTGCTTGGTAAACTATCCTTGCTCCACTTGGAGTTTTGATTGAGACAGTTTTCTCTTCACAATTTATCTGAGCCCCATGCTCCATCATCCAGTCCATCCCCAACACTACTGCAATTCCTTTCAAAGGAATCACGTAAAGATCTGCAAAGTATGTACAACCATAGATCGAGATAACCTAATCTTTTTTAATGTGGCGTACAATCACATTTCCCCCATGCCGTAACTACGGTCATCGGGTTTTCTAACGTTCCCCTTCTAATCCCGAACTTATCACAGAATTCTTCAGAAATGAATGAAGTAGTTGCACCAGTACCAAATAGAACTTTGCCGGGATTGGTAAGGATATTGAGCGTACCTATCACTGCATGCTCCGAGTTATCCACCTCTTCTAGGGTTGCACAATTCAGCTTCCCGGTAGGTCTGTTCCTCTTGCCATTGTTGTTCTTGCCATTATTCCCTCCTTTATTGGGATGTCCATTTCCTCCACTGGCTTGCCTTCCATCTCGAACTGACCAACCTCCTGGTGGTTTGCTTGGACAATTTGGCTTTATGTGACCTCTCTGCCCACAAGCATGGCATACAATTACTGGTTTCGGGCAATCCCTGCTCATATGCCCTAGGAGTTCGCAATTGTGGCATATAATATGCTTTATGTTTGGATTTGCACTCCGATTGGAATTGTTGTTGTTATAGGGTCTATTCCTTGGTTTGAATTCCAGATTGGGCTTGGGCTTACTTGCTTGTATCCTCTTGGTTTCCTTCTTAGCTCTCTTCCTTCTATCCTCTTGGACATTCTTGTAGTCATCTTCGAAAGTAATAGTTGCATCCAGCAACTGCTGATAAGTTTGCTTATTATCCAACCTCAACTGCATCCTCACAAATGGATTTAATCCTCACAGGAGACACATCTTCCTCTTTTCCTATGTATTAACTTGTTCCTCTGCATATCGAGACAGTTGACTAAACTCCCGAATATACTTCATAACACTAGTATATCCCTGCTGCAGCTCCTCAAATTCTCTCCGCTTCAACTCCATAACACTCTCCAGAACATGATATTCACGGAATCTCTGGTTAAACTCTTCCCAAGTGTACTCTCTTCCTGGCTGTTGCATGGCTAACTGATTCTCCCACCATGATGCTGCAGGTCCAGTTAGAAGATGAGTTGCATACCTCAATTTCTCCTCATCATTGCAACCTACAGTCTTCAGCTTTCTTTCTGTATCTGCTAGCCAATCTTCTGCATCCATTGGTTTAGGGGCTGATGCAAAAGGTAACGGCCTTGCATTCTGGAAGTTAGAAAGACTCACTCCTCCACCTTCAGGTTCTCTCTGATTTGCTCGTCCCAGCAACTCCTCCATGAACTTGTTCTGGGTCTCTTGCATCATTTGCATACACTGCATACAGTTCTGCTCCATTAACGGCCTCATTGGTGGTGGTGGTGGTGGTAATGTTCCCTGATTTGCTGCATCTGCATCGGCCTTCTCCTTGGCCTCACGTTCCATCCGCTGCTGCTCAGATTCGGTTTCTACACCCGTATCCATGATCCCCTAGTCCTGCACATAAAGCTAATACTCATAATTACATCATGCACATGTGTTCTGAGCTCGACTTTACGCATAGAACTAGTCACACAATGAAAATCCAAATAAAGCTCAAATATGCATTTCACATATTATACATTACAATATCTTTATAATACAAAGTCATTACAACATATACCATATGGGTATAATCACAACACTACCCCGTTTTTCTTAGATTACAATACATAGTACTTGATACTTCTTACTAAGCCTCCTGCTTTTAGTAATAACTACGCTCATCATACATGCCTGATGTCCAACCGTGATGACGTGATGTTCGTCGCATAGTTTGTCGAACAAATGGTCTTCCAGAAGGAACATACTCAGTATCTGAAGTGTCAGGACTTGAGTCATTACTCAACCTGAGTGTGTTGACTCCTTCTAGCTCAGCTAAAAAGTCTTCAGAAACATATTCAACATTATCTCCCACTTGCATCTCCTGAGCTTCATTCCTTGAGTTGTTAACATAATACGCAGATCCTGCTGCTCCCCAGGTGCTCCTTTGGGCAAGATAGTTAAACACCGGATAATGTATATTCCCTAGGCTTTGAGAAGATGTTGATGATCCAAACACTCTCTTGTTAGGATCTTCTTCTTCATCCTGATTATCTATGAACATGGCATTCCTACTACTGTTACTAGGGTTAATTCTTACACCCATCCAACTAGATTGTCCAACATTTTTGTAAGAACCATCTATGCACATCTGATGTTCATGAGATCCTTCATATGATCCCATTCTCCAACCATCAGAATTCTCAATAGGAAGTTCTGAATTAGAACCATCCTCTGAACCCTGTGGTAATGCATACCTCATATCCACAGTAGGATCATATATAGGTTCGGGCCTTGGTGAATAAGGATATGGTGTAAAAGATTTAAGATCTATAGGTATATCCTTAAAGTTGGGTTTTGTACTACTACTCGCTTCCTTCTCCAACTGAAATGCTAACTGTTTCCTCCTTTCCGGATCAGTTAGATCATCTAACATTTCATTTTTATCTTCAACAATCACAGATGTGTCTTATAGAAATATGCAACGAGTGTTCGGTATCTATCCATAAACTTGGAAACTAACTTAGGATACTTCTTAACCAAAGTAAGATGATCCAGTACAGGCTCCGAGTCTATATAATCATGAGGTATCACAGAAAATGTGCTACCTTCCAACTCCTTGGCTTTATGCTCCCGGATATTAGCTATCGCCTCCACAAGAGCAACATGATATGCTGCTAAGTGTATCCTACCTTCACCTATAGGTAAATCATGATATAATCCAAGATCCTCTGGGAGTTGGATACTCACACGATACATGGATAACATTCGACCATCATAATAGGTTATGGTGTTCACTGGAATTATAGTTGGACAACTAAAAATCTTTAAAAGTTGACGAAGTTGGTCTGTGAATGATCCTTGGTAATCATCAAGAGTCTCTTCTTTCCATAACAAAGTCTGTTTTGGAAACCTTGGTGCCATAACTCTGTATATAAGAAAAATATTTTTATTAGTAACCAATAATATATTGCATCATAACAAAGAATTATCGCACTAAAACATATAACGGAATATTCTCATTTGAATACCCATTATATTTATTTTAGAGAATTCTTTATCGTTGCTACACACTCCTACAGGTAATACCCTTACTAGGTTTCCAACCTAAGGTCAAAGCAATTTTCTCTGATACCAGCTGCATCCCTCCGAGAAATCTCTCACCCAGTGTGGGGTTGCTTCCATCACACCTCGGAAGAATTCCTTGTTTCCCCGGGTCACTGGCTTAGAGTCCTGTAAGAAATGGCGTAGGTCGTTTTTCTATGTCAAAAACACTAGTATAGAGGATAAGATCCGGCTCCCTGCCTTCTCTATTGGTCCCCCTTCCAAACAGAATTGGGCCTATAACCCGAAAAGGTCCCACGCTCTTGCCGAGGCATTCAAACTTCGGCTAAAAGAGTTGACTCGGGCTGGGCTTTGCGGCGAGGATTTGATGGCCGCCTTTATCAGTAGCTGAATCTGCCATTTTCAGCTCCGCTCTCATAAGCTCTGTTATATGAGCGGTCCTTTGGATCCAAACTGAGTCTCTACGGTTGAGCTTGATGATTTTCAAATCCATAAACGTCTCTGGGCTGTCTTCAAGACTAAGATGCCCGAGGAATGGGTGCGGGGAATGAAAACATTCTCTCGCGAGAATCCTCCTCCCCAGGTAAATTGAACATGAGATGTTCTATCTGAGTCATTTTTCGTTAGTTGTTTCACTAACTTTTGTTTGCTTTTCTTGCAGACATTTGCTGAGCAGGACACAGAGGATGCCGAGGTGTTAGCTCTTCCCTGGAACATTGCCCGCAATACTCCGGACAACGGAGAACCTGATCTGGAGGAGTTCATTCCTAAGCCAGAGGCTGCTCCTGCTCGCACCCGGAATAAAACCTCAGCCCGTGCGGATGAAGGTGATTTGGACGACGTCCAAATTCTCGAGGTAGTTGCCGCGGTGCCTATCTCTTATGCATTTCCGGCTCCTTCTTTCCAGCTAATCCGTCTGGCTAGGTGCACGAGGTCGAACCTCTCGCTTTGGAAGCCCCTGCTGCTTCTAAGAAGCGTGCTGCTTCGAAGGATCCTTCGGGTGTTGATCCCAAGAAAAGAACCAAGAAATCCTCCCAGCATATTCCGAAGCGCAAAGTTATGCCTGGAGTCTCTGGGTAAGTTCCCTTTTACATTTTCACTTGTATTTCTTGTTTCTCTCTTTCTATTTCTGAATCAATTTTCATTCGTCTTTGAAGTGCTCCTCTTTCTGCTAAACCTAGCGGTTCGAGTATGACAAGTCATGTTACTCAGACGCTTTCACCATCGCCTCCGGAAGATGTCCGGGTTCCTAGTCCTCCTCGTGATGACTCTCCTCCTGGGACGACTAATGGCTCTCCTCGACGAGATGAGCCCATAGCTCCCCCTGTTGCTAATGATGATGTCCTGATGCTGGATCGCCCGACTGATTCGGCAGCTCCTCCCAAGATTCCCAAAGTCACTCCCACTGATCCTTCGTCTATCGCAGTTCCAGCTTCTGCTCAGACATCCGCCGAGGTTGCCGCTACCTCGGCTCCTTTAGAGACTGTTGCCCCTTCTGCTGCAAAGGATGTTGCTCCCAACACCGAGGTTATTGCCCCTACCGAAGTTCATGCCAAGAGCAAGAAAAGTGTCACTTCCAAACCCTTGCCATCCCAAAAAGGGCAAGCGGGTTCCTCTTAGCCCAGCGTTGCCGATATGCTCTGCAAGGGAGCCTCTACGGCTAAGGCTAGGGTTGCCCTCGCCGTAGACACGCGACTTGTGCTTCACAAGAGCCCGACGGCCGAGGCAGTCATGCAACAGGCGCGAGAGGCCAGAGGCAAGGTGTTCACACGCACAAAGAGCGGGAACAACCTCAGATCATTGGTAGAGTATGACAACAATTGGAACGCTGCTGATCAACTTGAAGGCAATCCGAGTAATCAGTCCTTCCAGCTATCCGACATCAGCAGACGTTTACACATGGCTGCCAAGGTTATTCTTGAAAGCGACAATATGAACGAGGTATGCGCTTCAATTTACACTTCGTATTTTACTTAGAAGATACTATATGCCCACTAGTCCCCGAGCTTGCAACCGAATGACTTGTTATTCGTTTGGAATATTTCCTTGTTTAAAATACAACTACTTTCTTGTGCAGTAGATAGTTTTTGCTGTGCATGTTTTGAATTAAAATGCATCTAGCCACCTAGATCCGAGTCAAGTTTTACTTGATTCGGATCTGCTCTAGTTTTGAATATCCAGCCACCTAGATCCGAGTCTAGTTTCTTCTTGATTCGGATCTGCTTTAGTTTTGAATATCCAGCCACCTAGAGCCGAGTCAAGTTTCTTCTTGATTCAGATCTGCTTTAGTTTTGAATATCCAACCACCTAGAACCGACTCAAGTTTCTTCTTGATTCGGATCTGCTTTAGTTTTGAATATCCAGCCACCTAGATCCGAGTCAAGTTTCTTCTTGATTCAGATCTTTTTTGTGGTTTTCTTTGTATAACTTGGTGTTATTTCAGGTTGCTCATAATCGGCGTACGGCCGAATTCCATAGGTTACTCTTCTCGCATAAAAAGCTTCAAGATAAATTTGACAAAATGGTTCCTGTTGTGAAGAAGACTGGTAAAATATTCGGCTTTTAATGCCCTCTATCTTTGTACAAGACCCAGTTTCTAGACTAATTTCTGGTGTATTGTTGTGCAGCTAACATTAACAATCTAAATACCCGGCTTATGAAGAATGTTGCCACCCTTGAAGGTTAATTGCCCCTTTATCCTTTTATTTATCTATTTTCGTTCGAAGTAAATCTCGAGTCTCTCATGGTATCCCATCTTCGGCTCAGCTGAGTTGCAAAGATTTGCAGCGTCGCATCAAGAGTGCATACCTATGCCTGATATGATGCTGCATTTTTTTGAGCAAGCGGGGACTCACTCGGCGCAACTTAAGGAAAAGGATGATGAGATAACTCGGCCCCGTGCCATAGGTGTTCAATATGCAAAGTTTTCAAACTAGATTATTGTGGAACATCAGCCTTCACAGGTTGACCAGAACTTTCATGGAGTTCCTTTCCTGCCGTGTTCGTAGCTCCTTCCCGAAACAGGGAGTAACAAGTTACAATTCTTACACTCTGCAGAGGTGCGTTACTTTTCCCATGAGAGATCAACTTCCTTGTTGCACAACCGGGCGTACTTTCCCATCCACAATTCCATGATGTGGGGCCCGGTAGTTGGTCCAAGCCAATCACTTCCCTCTCTGCGACCTCATATGTCTGCACGATCCTTCGAGGCCAGATCACCTCCGTTAAGCCCCCTTTCAGGCAGGCTAAAACCCAGATGAGTTCCCGGAGACTCTATGACCTGGTGATGCCCGGACAAGTACCATTTAATTGGACTATATCCCTAAACACCATTCATAGATAATCTAGACACCAAAAGTGTGGGGCATAAGGGTGCCCACCCATATGTTGGATCCGCACAAGGAATCACAATGTCACGTTAAGGTCGTCTTGCCTCCATACAAGAGGAAAAGGATACAACTGACTTCTCCTTCCCATTCCAAATCTCATGGTTAACGAGTAATATACTGCACTAGAATCACTGATGTCATGGGTTACTAATCCCTAATTGTTCATTATTATTGCAATTAGAAACCTAAGTTCTATGGCTCCATCATATCATCACTTAGGACGATATCTAAGATTTATTCATCTTGAGAAAATAATATTTTGTTTTTCTAAAATATAGATGATAACAACAATTTGCAAATACTTTGATAAAGACTCTTCAAAGGACATGAGCAAGTGATGAACTTGCCTTGTGATTGCAAGGTAGTGAAGTCGGATGCTTGCACTGGACCTTGAGCTTCTATGTCTACAAAACATCATTATTGCCCGGTAAAGACAATATTTAAAGAAGCAAAATGATTATGCATAGTAATGTCATGCACCTATTTAGTTTTGTGTGTAATCTCCCCCATTATTTAAATTATAAAAATTCTTTTTAATAATAAAGAATTTATAAATATTCATTTTTTAATATTTATTGAATATTGTATTATTTTATTTTATTTTATTTTATTTTATTCATTTAATAATTCCTTTAAGAAATATCATTTAAATACCAAAAATTGATATTAAATATTTGTTTAGTATTTTTATAAAATACTACAATATTAATATATGATGAAAGTGATTTTTATTTATTTTTATCATCTTTCAATAATTTTATAAAATTTCATAAGGAATATATATATTATAAAATTCTTAATAAAAATTCTATGCCTAAAATTATATTTCTTAATTTATTTGGATAGGTTGGATTATTGTGAATCCAAAATATTTTATTAATATTTTTTGGATTTTTATTTTATTTTCAAGTATTTATTTAAATTCAGGGGCATTTTGGTCTTTTCTTAATTATTAAAAACTGCCTTTAGGTAATTGGGCTGGCTGTGTTGGATTTGAAGGGCCCAATAGGGAAGAACCAAAACGAGTCCCCCGAAGGGTCCTGGCCCATCCAGCCCACACTCTCTCTGTCACTCTCTCGTTTTCATCTCTCTTCTTCTCCTCCCCCGACCCGTGGTCGATGGCGCCGCCGCCATGCGCTGCTCGCCGCTGTGATCCTCCCTGGCCGTTGCCGTGGTGCAGGGCGAGGTTGTCGACCATGCTCCACCTTCCTGTCTAACTCGATTTGGACCTGGAGCCCTCCTGTGGCCAGACCGGCTCCGTCCCGAACCCTAGGGTTTGGGGTGGTGCTGGTGCTGTCGCCACCGCTGCTCCCGTGTGCTATGGTGGTGTTCCTCGCCATCATGCGTACTTGTGGTCGCTGCCTCGGCGTGATGTGGGTCGCAGCGTCCCCTTGGGGTGCTCCCCGTGCCGCCGTGCTCGTCGACCCCTCTGCTTCCTCTTCTATTCTACAGCGAGGACCACAGGTGAGTTGGTTCTTGGTTATCACCAGTGCCTCTACCTCTTCTGAGTTCATATGTGTGTAAATAGTGGCCATCCTTCATTAGGGTTCATATTGGTTCTAGGGTTCTTCCCTCTTTGCTTGTAAGATGATGATTTGATCTGGTAGTGATGCCTAGTGAAGATTGTGCTCACTGCACTTCAGTGCTTTCTGTCATGTTTTGATTATCTGATGCTATTGTTGATATGATGCTAGTGGTTTAGTAGTGTTGCCTCTAATTGGTGATAAAGCTTGGTTAAGATAATGGTATAACTATGAAACCTGGTTGGTTAGGTTGATGCTTAGTGTGTTTCTCTACTGTTAGTACTCTAGTACTGATAGTAGCACTATCAGTGGTGATTCACTACACCAGTAAATGTTGGCTTGTGGATTCATGTGCAGATTGAGGTTAACTAGTTTCTTACAGTAACACTCTGTACATATAAACTTAATCCTGATTCCTGGTTATTGTTTCCAGGAAAATGATAGTTATTGGCTTGCTGGTTTATTTATGAAAGCTAAGTAATTATTTGGCTTGGTTTTAGAATTTGTTCTTGTGACACCATCCTAGAATGGCACACAAGTGGTGATTCTACTACTGGGCTTTACTATGGTTAGTTCTTAAGATTGGATATCTGTTAAAGATAAATTGTAAGGTTCTTTCTTTAAGCATCAATGCCTATGATGTTGGTCTGAGGCTTAGGATCTAGATTCCTATCTTGGTGTCCCTCGTAGATATGGTTAAGTATCAAGGTTGTTCACTGGACCTTGGATCCTAGTTGGCTAAAATGATTGGTTTGCTTATAGCTTAATGTTGGTGCATATAGTTTATGAAATCTGAGGTGCTACTCCATTAGGAGATGTGCCCAAATTTTATAAGCTATTTGAGAACATATTGGAATATATGAGTTGTTTATGATCACCAGAATCTATGATGCTGGTCTTAGATTCTGGTGGATTTGGTAGAGTTTGCTACTGGCCTTTATATTTCAAATTTCCTCTATGATAGGTTCACCCCGCTTGGGTGATCACTGAGAGGTTTAACTTGTAAAACAACACAAGCTTTTCTATTTGAATAAGATGAATAGAATATGTGGATGTTTTATGATACTCACCACACTTGGGTGTTGTTAGGGTTGCAAGTTGTTGATCTTGTGGCTTGATCTTGCTGGTTGTGTGGCTAGCTTGATCTGGTGCTCCTCCTGATACTTCCAGCTCCTAGACTTGTCCTTGATCTAGCTCTCCACCTCCTGGTCCTGGTGGCTTGACCTTGTTCTTGCTCTTCACCTGATCTACCCCCTCCTTATGTCACCATCTTGGTGATATGATCAAGGTTGTGGTTGGTGTAATCTAGTTTGGTTTGGTTTGGCTACTATGCTTGGTGTGTATGAACCAGGGAATGGTGTTGGAGATGCTTTCCACGGCGGTGCTGAGTAGTTTTGTTTGTTGGTGCTGTTGATGTTGTGCTGACAATACACACCATGCAGTTTGGTGTGTGTGCTGCTTGTGTGTCTGCTGCACCTTGTGGATATGCTCTGGATATGAAAGTTACTTCTATATGGTTACACTTACTTGTCTGGTGAAACTTGCCCCTTCTTGCTGTTTATTTGACTTATGGTTTATAATTATGAAAGATATAGTTCTTTCATATTGGTGAAACTTGCCCCTTAAAGTTTACTCAATGATGAACTTTGAACAGTGCACCTCACTGTCAATACTGAGAGTAATATATTTTAATCTTTGATTTTATTTCTTTTAGTTTGTGTTTTGTTTTGCAGGTACAATACTTGCAAATTCAAGACTTTAGATTAGGTTTTCTTTTTCTTTATAGAATAGTCACTTGTAATATTTCTTTTATTATTTTGTAATCTTTATTATATTCTTTTGTAATAAAGATTGTACTATTACTCAATATATAAAGGTTCTTCTTTTATTATATTACTATTGTAAAGATTCTGATCATTTTCATAAGTTACTTTTGCAACTTATTTATTGAATAAAATTATGGAATAAATACTCTTTTTCTTAATTATGTTTTTTATTTAAAGTTTGAGCTACTAATTATCAACTCTTGACTAAATCAAAATACTCAAACATAATTCTAAATCCTTTTGAATTATAAATCCAACACTCAAGTTTAAATTCAAATTTCATTTCCCAAAACACACTAATCCACAAAGATCATATCAATAGTTTATAACAATCATTCTCCAAGACTATACCTAATCTCAAAGAATGAAAGAAACTTTGATTACTTTAGGTTTTTATTTGGCAAAAAATTTACCCACATTTTTACAGATGAATGCATGCAATTTCACAGATTCCTAAATCTACCATTCGTTAGTTCCTAAATGCTGGGATGTTACGGATGAATGCAAAGTTTTCAAACTAGATTATTGTCTCTAGTGCAAGTGGGAGACTGAAGGGAATATGCCCGAGAGGCAATAATAAAGTGGTTATTATCGTATTCCTTGTTTATGATAAATGTTTATTTTACATGCTATAATTGTATTAATACAGAAACGTTAATACATGTGTGTTTAATAAACAAAAGGAAGTTCCTAGTTATGCCTCTCTTATAAACTAGCTCGTTGATTAACAAGATGATCATAGGTTTCCTGATCATGGACATTGGATGTTGTTAATAACGAGGTCACAACATTAGTGTAATGGTGTGATGAACATTCATCCGAAGTATAGCATTATGATCAAAGTCATTGAGTTTATATTGCTATAACAACTTACGAAGTGATCCTAATCCTTAGACCATGAGATCATGTCAATCACTAACACCGAAAGAGTTCCTTGTTAACATCAAACGTCACACCGTAACAGGGTGATTATAAAGATGGGTTCATAACTACTAAAGTGTTATGTTGAGGCCCATGGATCGAGAGTGGAATTTGTTCATCTCGATGACGGATAGATATGCTCTGGGCCCTCTTGGTGATATCACATTGATTAGCTTGCAAGCAAGTGATTTGATCACTAGAATGTTATATCACGGGAACAAGAAAAGAGTGCATGTCAGTAACGAGATCGAACTAGGTATGGAGATACCGATGATCGAATCTCGGACATGTAATATATCGCGATACAAAGGGATAAAGATACTAGCGTAAAAGGTTCCGACGATCACAAGAAAGTCATCGTTGAATGTGTGGGAGTCAGTATGGGTCTCCAGATCCCGCTTCTGATTATTGATCTGAGAGGGGTCTCGATCATGTCCGCATTATTCGCGAACCATAGGGTGACACACTTAAGAGACACCGACATCCATTTGGAGCAAAAGTTTCATGCCGAAAAGAATAACAAGCGCAGGAATTTATTTTACTAGATACCGAAATGGGTTTTCGGGTGAAATTGCAGAAAGTGTTTCTGCATGTGAAATGAAATACTAGCAAGGGGTTATATGAGAATGTTTGTCATTAAAGTAATTGACAAAATTCTGAATAAATAAAAGGAGTTTTATTTAATGAGAGTTTGCATTAAATTTGGTGGAAATTTAATGGGAATTTGAGTGGGTTTTTGAGCGGAGGGAATTGAAAGACATTTGAGTGAGTGGAGTGTCCACCCATATGAATGTGGAAGAGGTGGGGGCAGCCCCATGGCTGGGCGCATGGCCCCTTGGGTGCCCCCTCTCCCTATAAAAGGAGCCCCCTCCCTCTCTCTCACTCATACCTCCTTGTGAAGGATCTCTCTCCCCCTCTAGTATTTATACCCCATGGTCTCGGACTAGCGAGATACATGTTCCCGGTGGCTTTTCGGTAAGAAAGAGTTGTGCTTCTGCTGCATCACTGGATCGAGGAGGCGGAGGTTGCTCGGTGCCTCGAACGTGTGTGCGAGCACGGATGCGCTGCTGTTTTGCGGCGCTAGGACTTCCTCTCGATCTTGAGATCGGCAAGAGATCGTCTACATCAACCACGAGTTTAGACTCGTTAAGCTTTGTCGGTCTTCAAGGGTATGTTCTCTACGGATATACATCCGCCCGTTGTTTGTATCTAGTAGATAGATCTTGGTACATAGTTGTTCCCATCGTAGGAAATTTTTTGTTTTCTATGCTGCGAACCCTACAGTGGTATCAGAGCCGGATCTATGCGTAGATACTTTGCACGGGTAGTACAAATATGAGTATGTGGGCGATGATGATCATTTTATTGCTTCTTAGTTGTACTTTGTATATTGGTGGCATAGTGGGATGAAGCGGCCCGGACAAACTTTACATGTCCTCGCACATGGGACCTGTTCCACGCTTGACATGCAACTAGTTTTGCATAAGTGGCTAGCGGGTGTCTGTATCTCCTACGATAGTCAATATCTAATTTGCAACGAGTTGTCAACAATTTGGTTATCCTCGTTATGGTTCATGTTCGTAGGTAAGAACGGTTATATCTTCGAAAGCCCTAAGCCACGTAAAACTTGTAATGGATAAATTAGAGGCGTCTAGTTTAGATTGTTGTTGGGCTAGTGTTATGATATGGTGATGTTGTAAGTAGAAGTATGAGATGATACTCTTACAACACACATAGCATGTAAGTTCCATAGACCTTGGCCTTACACATAAAGGTATGATAGAGATCATACCACGGTGCACATGATGGAGATCATATGCGGAAACCATATCATTTCACTTATAAACATGTGATGTTTTGATTGCATCTTATATTGCTTGTTTGGTGTTTTATTAGCATAATAAGATGATCCCTCATTTAGATATCAAGATAAGAATGTGTTCTTTACAATGTTTCGTCACTTCAAGACATCACGTGATGATCGGGTGTACTTGAATCCACAAGCATATCTCGGGTGTAAGACAGTTGCACACGCGAATACTAAGGTTCTTACTTGGCGAGCCTAGCATGTAAAGACATGGCCTCGGAACACGGACCGAAAGGTTAAGCATGAGTCATATGTTTTTGATATGATGACCATATGGATGCTCGCCTTTGAAGCTACACCGACTCACGTGATGATCGGACTTGGTGTAGTGGATTTGGTTTATGTAATCACCGAAAGGACACGAGGGGTGTCGTTTTTGAGTGGGAGTTCATTTCTAATTTGGATTAGTATAACTCAATTTATCATAAATTAAATCAAAGTGAATTTGCATAATTTGTTGTAGTCATAGGCATTCGTTCACCACCTTATGCATAGTTGTAATTGAGATAACAGAACTATAGAATTCTGGATATATACTTTACGAACTGGTATCGTATTGTGTTGAGTGTCAATCTAAAGTTTAAAGTCCTATTGCAAACTTTTAGCAAACTCTATTTACTCCGTTAAATTTAATAGTTGGTATTAAATCGAGAGTAACAATTCCAGTGTTAGTACCTTAAGTATCATGTTTGCCTCCATGATTCTTGCTTGTTTTAATATCAAGTTTATCTAGGAGCTGAAAGAATTGTTTCAGAAACCATCATGTGTGGCAGATATAACGATATCTAAAACAATATTTTGGTTGCAATATGATAGAGTATAATATATGTTCTCATATTGGATGAGAATTTGCAAAGGTTGGAGATGCTAGACATCCTAATCATCCAAAAAGGGTTTTGGAAATTAATATTATACTCACGATTCGCCTTTATAAGCTACAGTAGCTTGATCATGAAAGTCGTCATGATAAGGATGAATAGAAGATGTATGTAAAGTGTTTACTACACTAAAAGGATTACTAAAGAATGTATTTTGAAAGAATACCGATAATTTGATGATGGTGATCTACTTCAAAGTGCAAGTCCAAAGGTATTATTATTTGAATATACACGCTTTGGACTATGTGTCATGTATATGGCTCCACTGTTGAAATTGATAGATTCTTTTAAAAAAGGAAAAGGAAATGCTGAAAGAGAATCTATAAAATATATTTGGCAGAAAAGAAAAGATTGGAAATATCCAATTTAGGTATATGGATGATATACATGTTATGGTTGTATTCTTTGCTTGTTAAACAATGTGGTTCTTCGGTATTGGATACCGAATTGGTTGGTATGAAATTTCATACGAAACAACGCAATTCATGAACCACAATGGCCTAAGTAACTAGCAAGAGAATATGTGATGATGTTCATCAAAAACAAACAAACCGTTGTTTGTATTTCTCGTTAACATCAAAGCTTGACTTCAAGATTTGTTTTAATAATTGTTATAAATCAGTTATTATGAGAACAAAGGTTGTTCAAATAATTACCATATTCCATACAAGATGGATGATTTACAAATCTAGTTGGAGAAATCACAACCATAAAAACTAATGCTAAAATGTCGCAAGAAAAATGATTGAAAGATCACTTACAAAGTGACATCGTCGTTTAAATTATATTGGAAAGAAAACATAAAGAAACTCCATATGCATGGAATTTTGGAGTCTTTGATTTGATCAAGTGATGCTTGTGAGACTTTCCTCAGGATAATTAAAACTTCGTTCAAATGCCAAAGAAGAACGATTGACTAAATTATTGGAATTAATACATATTGATGTATGTAGTCCATTAAGTATAGTCGTAAGCGATGGATTTCAACTTCATATGCTTTCTCCGGAAATTTGAGTAAATGTTCACTTAATTAGAAAGAAGTACGAAATATCTGAAAACGTTCAAAGACTTTCAAGATGAAGTGAAAATCATTGTAACAAGAAAATAAATGGTTTATGATTTTATCATAAGGGATTTGTTTGAGTTGCAAGTGTAACAAGAAAATAAATGATTTATGATTTTATCATAAAAGGGATTTATTTGAGTTGCAAGTTTAGCAAAACACCTAGATTTACATCTCCCGAAACACCATAGGAGTATGGAGTGTTTGAGATTTGTAATGAAACCTTGTTTGACATGGTTGGATCAAAGGTGTTATTTATAAAACTGTCATTATGTTTTAAAAGATTAAAGCTTTAGAGACTACCGCTTTTACACTGAAAAGAGCTCCATCTTGTTCCGTTGAAATGACACCATGGAAGTTATGCTTTGGGGTAAAACCCAAGTTGTCATTTCTTAAATTTTGGTATGCTAAACATAAGTAAGATGTTTACAACCGAAGTCGGATGAGCATGTCTTTGTAGGTTATTTTGAATAACAATTGGTTATTCCTTCATAACACCAAGGACAAAAGGGTTTGTCGCTTGAAACGCGAAGTTTCTTGGAGAAGGAATTTTTCGTAAAAGTTAAGTGGGAGGACAATAGAACTTTGATAAGGTTAACGAACCTTAGCTATATGTGCTGAGTTGCGCAGCTCCGGAAATCGTTCCGGAGGCAGCCATAATGCTCATGGTTTATGTGCCTCAAAGGTTGTGTCACGGAGATCTAAGTTCCTAACCAAGTAGGTCGAATAAACAATCAAATACTAAGATTTGAGAGTAAATCATTATTGTTTGACAATGATGAACCGACTATATGCAAAGAAGCGATGATGGGCCTTGACTCCGTCAAATGGCATGAAGCCATACAATCCGTGATAGTTCCATACACGAGAAATCAAGTTTTGAACTTGGAAGACCCTCTGGAAAGGTGTAAAAACCTATCAGTCGTATTTGGATCTGTAAAGAAACAGACATGGATGTTTCACATCTATGAAATAGTCGACATGTCGTAAAGTATTTTACGACAATGTTCAAGGATTTGACTATGACAAGATTTGATCTTTTATAGCGATATTTAGTCTAGACGGATTAAAGTAGCAACCACTACATATAATTTGGTATATGGTAGATGAATAAACAAAACAAAGTTCTTCTAATAGAATGGTTACCTAGGACGTGTACATGACACGATCCAAAGGTTTTTTTTAATTCAAAGGATGCTAAAAAGGGCATGCAAACTTCAATGGTTGAAGTAAGCATCGCGGAGTTGGAATCTTCACCGTGATGAAAAAGTATTTTTCATCTGGAGACGATGAAGATGCTTGCATTTGCAAGAAATTAAGTGGGAGCGCTGATACATATTTCTAATACATTATGTGGAGGACATCTTGTTGATTGGAAATGATGTATCTTTTATTGACAAAGGTTAACAATTTCATTTTGATGAAAGGCTTAGTCAAAACCCGAATATTTAGCATGAATGTCTATAGTGGATAGACTGTGACGCTAATATGGTTGTGCCAAACGTACATATATGAGATATTGAAGGAGTTCAATATAGAAACGACAAGAAATGGTTCTTGTCGCATGGAAAGGAATTGAATCAAGATTCAGGTGTATCGACACTTGATAAGTGAAACAAGATTCAAGTGCTTTGACACTTGATGAGTGAAATCACGAGAATGTTTTAATCAATCATACCATGATATGTACACATCCAAATATGTCCTATGCTCTAAGTGTTATGAGCATATACCAGAATGAATCATAAAATGATCATTGGACGATAGTGAGAATATTCTTATGATCTTTTGGAAGAACTAAGAATATATTTGTGTAGAGGTGACAAACAATTACAAATAGTTCATTGTAAAGCGTTACATTGATACTAGTTTTGTCACAAGATACAAATTAATTTTATCTCAATTTAAACTATGGGTGACACAATGTAATGGAAAGGAGATTCCATGATGGATTTGGATGAATTCCAAAGTTAAGACATTGTGACGGATACTACAACGAAAGGCTAAGTATATGACTGCTATAGTAGCAGCAAAGGAGGGAATTTGTGTCAAGTAGTTTGTTATCAAACTAAGGTGTAGTTCGAAACGGGGTAACAATAAATATATATTTTACGATAATAGTATCGGCATGATTTAATCCCAAGGAACTAAAGGTCTCACCAAAAGACAAAATTTATACAATGCCATCTCATTAGAGAATGAGTGATGCGTGAAGACGCAAAGACATGCAAATACACACGGACCTGAAGTGTCAGATCCGTAGATTATGTTAACCACTTGCAATTGCGTATATGGAACACCGGAAAGCCATAGGTGTTCAATATGCAAAGTTTTCAAACTAGATTATTGTCTCTAGTGCAAGTGGGAGACTGAAGGGAATATGCCCGAGAGGCAATAATAAAGTGGTTATTATCGTATTCCTTGTTTATGATAAATGTTTATTTTACATGCTATAATTGTATTAATATGGAAACGTTAATACATGTGTGTTTAATAAACAAAAGGAAGTTCCTAGTTATGCCTCTCTTATAAACTAGCTCGTTGATTAACAAGATGATCATAGGTTCCCTGATCATGGACATTGGATGTTGTTAATAACAAGGTCACAACATTAGTGTAATGGTGTGATGAACATTCATCCGAAGTATAGCATTACGATCAAAGTCATTGAGTTTATATTGCTATAACAACTTACGAAGTGATCATAATCCTTAGACCATGAGATCATGTCAATCACTAACACCGAAAGAGTTCCTTGATAACATCAAACGTCACACCGTAACAGGGTGATTATAAAGATGTGTTTAGAACTACTAAAGTGTTATGTTGAGGCCCATGGATCGAGAGTGGAATTTGTTCATCCCGATGACGGATAGATATGCTCTGGGCCCTCTTGGTGATATCACATTGATTAGCTTGCAAGCAAGTGATTTGATCACTAGAATGTTATATCACGGGAACAAGAAAAGAGTGCATGTCAGTAACGAGATCAAACTAGGTATGGAGATACCGATGATCGAATCTCTGACATGTAATATATCGTGAAACAAAGGGATTAAGATACTAGTGTAAAAGGTTCCGACGATCACAAGAAAGTCATCGTTGAATGTGTGGGCGTCAGTATGGGTCTCCAGATCCCGCTTCTGATTATTTATCTGAGAGAGGTCTCGATCATGTCCGCATTATTCGCGAACCGTAGGGTGACACACTTAAGAGACACCGACATCCATTTGGAGCAAAAGTTTCATGCCGAAAAGAATAACAAGCGCATGAATTTATTTCACTAGATACCGAAACGGGTTTTTGGGTGAAATTGCAGAAAGTGTTTCTGCATGTGAAATGAAATACTAGCAAGGGGTTATATGATAATGTTTGTCATGAAATTAATTGACAAAATTCTGAATAAATAAAAGGAGTTTTATTTAATGAGATTTTGCATTAAATTTGGTGGAAATTTAATGGGAATTTGAGTGCATTTTTAGTGGAGGGAATTGAAAGACATTTGAGTGAGTGGAGTGTCCACCCATATGAATGTGGAAGAGGTGGGGGCAGCCCCATGGCTGGGCGCATGGCCCCTTGGGTGCCCCCCTCTCCCTATAAAAGGAGCCCCTCCCTCTCTCTCACTCACACCTCCTCGTGAAGGATCTCTCTCCCCCTCTAGTATTTATCCCCCATGGTCTCGGACTAGCGAGATACATGTTCCCGGTGGATTTTCGGTAATAAAGAGTTGTGCTTCCGCTGCATCGCTAGAGCGAGGAGGCGGAGGTTGCTCGGTTCCTCGAACGTGTGTGCGAGCACGGATGCGCTGCTGTTTTGCGGCGCTAGGACTTCCTCTCGATCTTGAGATCGGCAAGAGATCGTCTACATCAACCACGAGTTTGGACTCGTTAAGCTTTGTCGGTCTTCAAGGTTATGTTCTCTACGGATATACATCCGCCCGTTGTTGGTATCTAGTAGATAGATCTTGGTACATAGTTGTTCCCCTCGTAGGAAATTTTTTGTTTTCTATGCTGCGAACCCTGCAGTTGCTACTGCTATTGAGCCGATGAAGATTATGGGAAAAAATCTGGCGCAAGCGGCTATTTAGACTTACCATGTACTCTGGCCGAATGAGCCAAAGATTAAGAAAGTAGAAGTGCTCGTGGCGAGGCTGATGGAGTCTCAGACTCGATTGAATCTTTGGAGAGAATCTGCCGGACGAGCCGGAGCTGATATGGCGCTTACTTCTGTTTTGTCATGGTATGAGGATATCTCCCTCGATACCTTGATGAACTTGCGCACAGGATCTCCTTGGGTCGAAAATCCGGAGTATGTTGCCCGCCGCCAAGCCCGTGCGTATCAGTTCATTGAGTATGCCAATGTTCATCAAAGGAACGAAGGACCGAGATTTCTCCCTGATGATGTTGAAGATGGTGTTGAGGCTGTGGATGAAGATGAATCCGATGGAGATTCCGGTGATGAAGGTGGTTCGGATGACAATTCTAGGGACTCGGACGAGTCTAGTGGCAGTTCGGATGGGAATGCCGAGGCTCGATCCTCCTCCAAGGGGACCGAAGCCTCCCAAGCCCAAGGTGGAGTCTCACAGCGAACAATCCCCACCGAAGATAATTTGGTTGCCTCAGTCGACGCCGAAGTAACTTCTGTAGAGGCCCAGGCAACTCCTGAAGTTGTTCCTCCTACAGAAGCCGAGGCTCCTTCTATCGCATCCGAGACACCAATATCGGAAACTCTGCTTCTTTTGTTATTCCTCCCGTGGGTGGTTTGGCAACTGCTGATGCCTGAGCTTAAAAAACTTTTATTTGTTCAAGTCCCCGGTATGCCGGGTGTATGCTGTCCTAAAACAATCTGCCTCTTTTGGTACTATGTGATCCGTATAACTTCGGCATCATATGCTATAGTAATTGCTATGTTGTTATTCTTCCAGTTGAGTTTGTGTGGTCCGTATCCTTGTTTGCAAAATTTTAATTTCATAAGTTCGAATCACATTTCTACGTGTTTTATTTTCGGTCGGCATCCATCTTGTGTCTTTCATCCATTCTTATTTGCAACACTTTGGTTTTACAAATTTGCATCAAGGACTATGACTACTATGTCCATATATCAGTTAGTCGGATAGACTTACTACCCCTCCGAGTTATCGAATGTTAAGATAATATAAATGGGGTATTTCCCACATTGTATTTCTAATTGCCGAGGTTATCACTCGTATGATTATAATAGTACATATTCATGGCGAAGTCCCCGAGTTATTGCTCGGGTTGCCAAAGTGATCATTCATATTACACATATGATTGGTGATAGACAATACGAGGCAGTCCCTGAGTCACTTCTTGGGCTACCGAGGTTTCATACATAATCAAAATGATAAACAATACGGGGTAGTCCCCGAGTTACTGCTCGAGCTACCAAAGTTTCATACATAATCATAAATGATAAACAATACGGGGTAGTCCCCGAGTTACTGCTCGAGCTACCGAAGTTTCATACATAATTAAAAATGATAAACAATACGGGGTAGTCCTCGAGTTACTGCTCGAGCAACTGAAGTTCCATACATAATAAAAAATGATAAACAATACGGGGTGTCCCCGAGTTACTGCTTGAGCAACCGAGGTTTAATTAATTCATGTCTAATATATCAACTTGATACATAATATTGCTGGATACAATACACTTCCTCCAAGTGTAAAACAGACGAAGTAAAGCCACATTCCATGGTCTTTTTGACTCGTCTCCGGATTTATCCACCTTGTTCTTTTCTGACGCTTGAGCATCGATTAGGTAGTATGCATTGTTGTGTAATGCTTTGCTCACGATGAATGGGACTTCCCATGGGGGTGATAGTTTATGCATGCCGGCTGTGCGTTGCACCAGCCGAAGAACTAGATCTCCTTCCTTGCAAACTCTTGGATTTACTTTCTTGCTATGATATCGCCTGAGGTCTTGTTGATAAATAGCTGATCATGATAATTCCAATTCTCTTGCTTCTTCTAGAATATCCACATCATCTTGCTGAGATATTTCACATACTTCAGCGCTCGTGTATTGGTTGACTCTTGGCGAGTCATGCATTATGTCGTCTAGAAGTACAGCTTCTTTCCCATACACGAGAAAGAACGGGGTATATCCCGTTGATCTATTCGGGGTAGTCCTCAGGCTCCACAGTACCGCTGGGAGTTCCTCGATCCAGCATCCTGCCGACCTCTAGAGTGGTTCTATCAGCCGAGGTTTTATTCCGGACAATATTAGTCCATTTGATCTTTCTACTTGCCCATTTTATGTCGGGTGAGCCACCGAAGCAACATCGAGCCTTATGTGCTTCTCTTGGCAGAATCGAGCAAAAGCTCCTTCGGCGAAGTTTGTGCTGTTATCCGTGATGATACTATGTGGGTAACCATATCTCGGAATGATATCTTTGAGGAATTTCACCGCCGTGGGCCGTCACATTTTCTTATTGGTTTTACTTCTATCCACTTTGTGAATTTGTCCACCATGACAAAACTGTGAGTCATGTCGCCGCGAGCCGGCTTAAATGGACCTACCATATCTAAACACCATACATAGATTGGCCAAGTGATTGGTATTGTTTTTAACTCGGATGAAGGCATATGTATTTTGCTGGCAAATCTCTGGCAGCCATTACACTTCGTTACCAATTCCTTTGCTTATTTTAGCACACTTGGCCAATAAAACCCATGCCTGAATGCTTTGGCCACGAGGGCTTTGGACGAGGCATGGTGCCCACACTCTCCTTGATGTATATCCAAGAGCATCTCTTGTCCCTCTGCCGAGTCAACGCATCGTTGCAGCACATTTGTCACTCTTCTCTTATACAACTCATTATTTATGATCGTGTAAGCTTTTGCTCTTCTTACTATTTGCCTAGCCATAACCTCATTATCCGGCAGGACCTTATCTTTGAGGAACGAGAATATGGGCTGTGCCCATTTCGACATGACTTTTTCCGAGAAAATTGTTTTCTCAATTTCCATTACTTCTGTCGACATAACATCCGCCGTCTTTTCCCAATCCATTTTTGGGTTAAGCAAATCAGTCTCCGAGTAGTTCGGCTCATGTACTTTGTCAATTTCCATTGGGACGCACCCGGATATCTGATCTGACGAGATGCGAATTGACTTGGATTCTGGCGAAGGTATAATTGACGGCTTTCTTAGGTGTTCCAGGGCGATACCAGGTGGAATTGACTATCTGGTTGATCCGAGTTTTGACAACGTATCTGCAGCATCATTTTCTGCCCGAGGTATGTAATGGAATTCACATCCGTCAAAATAACCACTAATTATAGAGCCATGTTTGCATCCTAATTTCCTGATACTTGCTGGACTACGAGGTCCAAATCTCCGTAATAGAGAATCCGACGTATGCCGATCTCTTTTGCCATTTTTAGGCCATGGACAAGTGCCCCATATTCGGCTACATTGTTTGATGTAGCGAAATGTATTTGCAATACATATTTCAGCTAATCCTTTTTTGGAGAGGTTAACACTATTCCTGCTCCTAACCCATCAAAGTGCATCGTCCAATAATTCGGATCTGGCAATGGGGTTTCATACTGCACCTCGGCCCAGTCTACAAACAAGTCGGCCACTGCTTGAGATTTAATTGCATCTCGCCTATCAAATTGCGGGGCATAAGGTGATAACTCAATTGCCCATTTTGCTATTCGGCCACCTGCATCTTTGTTGATCAGTATATCGGCTATTGGTGCCTCACAAATCACCTTTATGGGGTGTTCTTCGAAGTAATGTTTGAGCTTCTTTGCCGACATGTATACTCCATAAGCCATTTTCTGGTAGTGTGGGTAGTTCTGCTTGGAGGCCGATAATACCTCGCTCAGGTAATACACCGGTCTTTGCACTGACTTACCTTCTTCGTTTCGTTCCACGACAACTACTGCACTTACCACCCTGTTTGTTGCTGCTACATAGAGCAGCATAGGCTCTTTTGATAATGGGGAAGCCAAGATAGGCGCTGTAGCCAACATATTTTTTAACTCATGAAAAGCACTATTGGCCTAAGGTGTCCAGATGAACTTATCGGATTTTTTCATTAATTGATACAAAGGCAATGCTTTTTCACCTAGCCGACTTAGAAACCGACTTAGGGATGCAAGGCATCCTGTAAACTTTTGAACATCATTTAGGCATCTAGGCAGTTCCATTCTTTCCACCGCACGAATCTTAGTCGGATTTGCCTCTATACCTCAGCTGGACACGAGGAAACCAAGTACTTTTCCGGCTAGCACACTAAAGGTACATTTTTTCGGGTTAAGCTTCATTCGGAACCTTCTTAGATGTCACATCCCAAAATTTTCCAAATTTTGAAATGTGAAAAATAAATAAACAAAATAAAATTTTGTTGAAATTTAGGGTGAGAAGAAACTTTTGATTCCTATTGGGAACATCAAAACCTATTTTGATCAAATAAAATCCTAAAGGGATTTAAAAAGATAAACAATTAATAAATAAAATTATGATAGTTGGAATTACTATTTTTTAGATCTTTTAATAAAAAGATATGGTTTTTATAAAGCAAAGGTAGAAATATAAATAAGGATTATTTTATAGAGCCAAATTAAATCTTGGCCAAGCTTTTGAAATAAAATAGTTCTATTTGATAGAAAGAGTAAATGTTTAATTAAAGAAAATAATGAGGATTTATTAATATCCAATTTTATTAATTTAAAGGCTTTTCCATTTTAAATAAAAACTAAAACTTGTTAGTTTATTTTAAATAAGTTTCCAAGTGTTTTATATTTTCAAATAAAACCTATTGAAATGGTTTTGATATTATTTAGATTTCAAATAGAGTTTTAAATAAATTAAATCCTATTTGAATTAATGACTAAGGTCTATTTATTTAATTATTAATGGATCCTAAAAAGAATAAAAAATATTTGTTTTGGACTTTGATTTGTGTTGTTAAACAGAACTAAAATCAATACAAAGTTTGGTGGAAATTTGAATTCATTTAGTGTTTGAATTATTTGTTTGAATATCAAAACAGAAATTAAAATGGAAAAAAGAAAAGGCAATCAGTATAAAAAAATGAATCACGCGCGCTCCATAACGTCGGCTTCGTCATCACCTGAGCACCGCCGCGTCTGTCCCTTCTCTGGCGACCTCCCCCTGGTAAGCTCAGACCGCCCCAGCACCTCTCAGTGATGCTTCCTTACTCGCGACCCTCGTGCGCACCTAACCGTTCCTCTACTTTGTCTTAGCGCGGTCCTAAACGATGCTAGCAACGACAACCCGAGAGCACCGCCGCCGCAAAGAACTCGAAGCGATTACTTTTCGTCCAGGCGCCTTTGCCTCCTCGCGACCACGTTGAGCATCGCCACGACACCCTGAGCATAGTGAGCTGTTTACCTCCTTCCTTTGCTTCCTGCATCGCCGGAACCGCCGTTAGCCGAGCGTCGCTGCCGCGCGCTGCCGTCGAGCGCCGCCCAACCATGGTCAGAGGCACCGTGTCCGTTAGATCAGGATCAGTTGGCTGAGATTAGAACTAGACGAAGGGGTACGAGTTGATCAACGCCGTGCGATTTAAGTAGATCCTGCGGTCCAGAGAGCTCGATCCACCCGAAGCGGTACCGGCCAATTATTGCGCCACGTGGAGAGGGTTTTGTTTAAAAACAGAATTAGAATCTGTTTGAATTGCAAACTTGTAAAAATCATAACTTTAATTCTACACGTCCAAATTTTGCAAATTTTATATCAATAGAATCAGTAGAACACGTACTTTGCAACCATGCATTTTGTTTAAGGATTTGCTTCTGTAAAATTGGTTGAAATTGCAGAAACATGTGTAGGCTTATTATGAATATAAAAATTGTTCTAGATATAATTTTAATGTGAATTCTTTGCAAAATGGATTGTTGTGAACCTACTGACCCTAGGAACCAACTTAAGGATTTAAAAATGTATTTTGTGAAGTTTAGGAATAAATATTTGAATTAGCACATTTCTAGTCAAATAAAAATATTGATTTTGTTTTAGAAATGATTTTTGAGTAAAACCTTTGGGAAATTATTTGATTCAAACCTTCTGACCCCAAACACCAAGTTTTGAGAATTAAAATACATTTGTTGAACTCTTTAAATAATATTGCTTTACTAAAAGCATTTTCAACCACATAAAATATTGATTAAATTTAAGAAATGGTTATAGATAAAACCTTTTGCAAATGGTTTTACCACTTTAAAAAA
Source organism: Avena insularis (assembly GCA_023614405.1). Taxonomy (NCBI): domain Eukaryota; kingdom Viridiplantae; phylum Streptophyta; class Magnoliopsida; order Poales; family Poaceae; genus Avena; species Avena insularis. The sequence goes on from CM042685.1 coordinate 445,702,590, forward strand.
TGACCACTTTTGAACTTTACAATGTTTAGAGCCTAGTAGAAACCACTTTTGCAAATAAAACTATCTTTTGCATGCTTGCATGCATGACCTTGTTTCCATTATTTTATGTGTGATAAATTGGTTGGAATGCTAGTTGAATTTGTGTTTGCTTGATTGAATTGTAGTGGAATTAGAAGAGTGTGATATTTGCAAGATCAAGAAGTGAACCATAATTCTCTACTAAAAAGGCAAGTGACACTATCATCCAAGTCCTACTATTTTCATTACACTTAGTGGATTTTTGAAACATGCATGATAAGGACTACTATATTTTATGCTATGCTAAATCCTAATAGGATACCCTTATATCTCCCTTAGTGGAAACATTGTAGTTGTAGTATGCTTAGCCCTGCTATATATTGGGATGGGATACATGATATGATATATGAAGAGTTGAAAAGATATATGTTTTATATAATAAAACAAGTACTCAATGAAACACCTGGGTGGACAAGGATACTCATGTTTTGGACAACGTGGCAACAAAAGGAACCATGTTTATATGGCTATCTCTTTTTGTATGTGCACTAGAAGAAAACCACCCATGGACTTAGAGATTGAACATGTTTCTCATACAGTGGCTTCCGTGTACAACCACATGCTAAATGGGCTCTGGCTTAGTCAACTACATAGTGGAAGACCCATGCATTGGCATCTTCAGGTTAACTAGAATTGTGTAAGGGAACTTGAAACCCTACATTGGTGCCTGGATGACAAGCTAGCATTGTGTATTGGGAGGACTTCTATGGAAAGACTTTGTCACATTCTCAATCTGCCAGTACTCCATCTTGGTGAGTACTTATCCAGCGGCCACTGGTGGCATCAAGATGAGATCGTGTCATGTGGGTAAAGTGTACAACTTCTGCAGAAGATCAAAATTCTAAGTACTTAGCCGTGTCCCCGGTTATGGACAATACTGAGCAACTAAGGCCTAAAGCTATGGAAGATCTCGACATTCCAATTTCTCAAAGTAAAACTTGATGGCGACAACAAGGGATTTGAAGCACTTGGAGTTTTCCAAGAAGTTCAGAAAGATTTGACAAAAGCTCAAAACTATTTTGAAAAGATAGGATAAAACTATATTGCTTTCTACTAATGAGCCTAAACCCTACTTAGCCAAATATGCATGTAAATGATAGGATCCACTTAAATTCTACATAGTAGTGAAGCTTTCCAATACAATTCAAATGTATTGACCCTTGTGGCTGCAACTTATTATGTTGCAGGTTTGTTTGATGTTAGTGAAGTTTGTTGAATATTATTACAAGTCTACAACCAACATGTTTTCCTGTGGCACTTTGAAGATGAAGGATCCCATGCTTTATAGATATTCTGCTGCAATGTAATGTGATAGCCAAATGAGCTATGTAAGATGTAATGAATTATTTTATTCCTGGTTATAAAGTTTTATTATGACCTTTGTTTCTTGATATTACATCTTAACTGTGGATGCTAGCTATTGATCCAGGGACTAGCATTGTAAACACAGGGATCTCTACCTTATTAAAGGTTGGGAACCTTACATTAGATTTGTGAATGTCTGTCGGATATCTTCCAGGAGCGTGTCGCTCTCTTTGGTTTTTATAACCACATCATCGACATATACTTGCACATTTTTTCCAATCTGGTCATGTAGACACTTTTGCATGCATCTTTGGTACGTGGCTCCTGTATTACACAGGCCGAATGGCATGGTGCGATAGCAATAAGCCCCATACGGGGTGATAAACGCAGTCTTTATTTGATCAGCCGGGTTTAACGGTATCTGGTGGAAACCAGAGTACGCGTCTACAAATGATAACAGCTCACAACCCGCGGTTGAGTCAATGACTTGGTCTATCCTAGGTAAGGGAAAAGGATCTTTGGGACACGCCTTGTTAAGGTTCCTGTAATCGATACACATTCGCCAAACGACAGCTACATTTGGATCATCCTTTTTCTTTTCTACCAACACCGGGTTTGACAACCAATCCGGATGAAGTACTTCCATGATAAACCCGACCGCAAGGAGCCGAGCTATCTCATCCCCTATTATTTTTCTCCTGTCTTCGGCGAAGCGGCAAAGAGGTTGCTTCACCGGTCTTGCTCCTGGCCTTACATGCAAAGAGTGCTCAGCCAACTCCCTCGACACTCCTTGCAGATCCTGAGTGGCATGCAAATATATCCCGATTCTCACGGAGGAAGTTGGTGAGCCCGCTTTCCTATTTTTCATGCAGGCCGGCACCAATAGTGATGGTGCGCTCTGTAATTGATCATCAATCTGGATCTTCTTTGTTTCCTTAGTGAGCTGGAATGATACACTTCTGTGTGGGTTGGCAAGTGCCAGCATGTTAAGCTATGCCGACTGAGCTAAAGCTGCCACTTCCTGAATTCTCCTTTTCTCCCTTGCGATTACCAAAGACTCGGCCAGGTTTGATCCGGCTGAGACACATTCCATTGATTACCTATAGTCTTCTGTTACTGTTATCACTCCCTGAGGTCCTGGCACCTTCATCTTCAAGTAACTAATGTGACAACTGCTCATAAACTTGGCCAATGCCGGCCGCCAGTGTAAGGCATGATAACAACTTTCCAGATCCACCACTTCAAACTCCAGATTTTCAGCTCTGCAATTCTCTCTCATGCCGAATAATACATCTACTTGGACCTTTCCAATGGGTTCACATGACAATCCTGGCACAATCCCATGGAACGTTGTCCTAGTCAACTGCAGCATATTCAGAGTTATTCCGAGTTTATGCATTATGTCTTTGTACATAATATTGATGCTACTCCCATTATCTATCATTACTTTTGAGAACTTCACATTAATACTGTAAGGTTCCCAACCTTTAATAAGGTAGAGATCCATGTGTTTACAATGCTAGTCCCTGGATCAATAGCTAGCATCCACAATTAAGATGTAATATGAAGAAACAAAGGTCATAATACAACTTTATAACCAGGAATAACATAATTTATTACATCTTACATAGCTCATTTGGCTATCTCATTACAATGCAGCAGAATATAACAATAGCATGGGGTCCTTCATCTTCAAAGTGCCACAGGCAGACATGTTGGTTGTAGACTTGTAATCCTAATCAATAAACTTCACTAATATCAAACAAACCTGTAACATAACAAGTTACAACCACAAGGGTCAATACATTTGAATTGTATTGGTAAGTGATACTATGGTAGTATAGTGGAGTCTATCATCTATATGCATTTGGCTAAGTGGAGCTTAGGCTTGCTTTGCTCAAAATAGATTTTTCCTTATCATTTGAAAAACACTAAGTTTTTGTTTGTCCAAAAATCACCCCAAGGCATCTCCCAATAGAAATTGGTGATCCTTCAACCCTTGTTCAACAACAAGATTTTAACTTAGAAATTGGGATGAGGAGATTCTTGATAGCTTCCATGTCTTGATGCTCAAATTGTCCTTTGCCAGGGACATGGCTAAGTACTTAGATTTTTCACTCTGCATAGGTGGTGCACTTTCCCCACAAGACTTGGTTTCCCAAGACAAGATCTTTCAGAAGCCTTCCCTTAGACCAGAATGGACGTGTTCCAACCTATCATTCCCCTACCACCAACTGTCCATTTGGCTAAGTTATTGCAACCTATATGATCCAGGCAGAGCCCATAATGCCAAGTGGCTGCACTTGAAGCTTCTCAACATTTGACATCTCAAATCTCTTTGTTCCTGGGTGGCCATACACAAGTGAGATGCACAAGGTAAACCATAGAAATGGGCCTTGTGAACCACTCAACATAAACCATTCCTTCCATTCCACCCAGGTGATTCATTCACTTAGTTGTTTTATTAAACAAAACACAAGTCCTTGACTTGGAAAAATTCCATAGTATGAATATATATTCCACCCTTGTTTTCTACGAGCTAAGCTAAGCATGATGGTAGTAGGAATCTTAACTTAGGAAATTTCTACTAAGGTTTCATCTACTAGGATTTCCCATGGCATAGTTTATACTTAGCAAAAATTCCATGCAAGTCTTACTTAGAAATATCACTAATGCACAGTGAAAATAATGGGACAAAAGTATGAAGCATCACTTGCCTTTTTGGTAGATAATAATAGTTCACTCCTTGTCTTTGCAATGATCACACTCTTCAATTCACTACAATTCAATCAAGCAAGGCACAATCTCAATCTACCATTCAAGCAAACATCACATAAAATAATAGAATCAAAACAATGCATGCAAGCATGCCAAACTTTGTTTTATTTAAAAAACTGGTTTATAACAGGTTATAAACATTCTAAAACACTTATTGGTCATTTTATAAAGTGACAAAACTATTTGCAAAAGATTTTACCTATAAACCATTTTCAAACCAATTCATTATTTTATGTGGTTGAAAAATGCCTTTATCAAGTAGCAATCTTTATAGGGTTTACCAAATACATTTTTAAATCATAAAACTTGGTGCTTGGGATCAGAGAGTTTATTCCAAAACTTTTCCCAAAGGTTTCCTTCAAAAAGCATTTTTAACAAATAAACAATATTTTTATTTGACTAGAAATGGTTTAAATCAAAGGTTTATTCTTTTGCTACACCAAATATATTTTTGAAACCACAAATTGATTCCTATGGTCAGTAGGTTCAAAACAAACCATTTGCCAAAGGTTTTATCTCAAAAATCATTTTAGAACAATTTTTATATTCTAAACATGCATACACAAGTTTCTGCAAAAACAATCAATTTAAGAGAAGCATTTTACTAAACAAAGTGCATGGTCAGAAATTACTTGTCTTGCTGATTTCATTGATATAAAATTTGCAAAATTTGGACGTGTGGTTTGAAAGTTATGAATTTTTAAAATTGGAACAACACATAGATCATTTCTAGTTTTATTCAAATAAACAAGGCCACGTGGCGCTTTCTTACTGGTGCATACCGTTTCACGCGGATCAGCATATATGGCCGCTAGATCTAAACAGATCGTGCGGCGCAGATACAAGCATACCCCTTCGTTTAATGTTCTATCGTGTGCGTTGGATCTGCATTCTACGGCTACAACATGCTTGCCAGGATCTGGCGGCGTAGCGGTCAGACGGTGGCGGCGCTGGCGATGTAGGAAGCGAGAGAGGGTGGGGAGAAGCTCACCAGGTTCGCAGGGTTGTGCTGATTCTCAACGTGGTCTTATCCTGGACAGGGGCGCACGAGGACGACCAAAATTTCTCGCCGGAGTTCTGCCTGGCGCCGGGCACGCACTGGCGTTGTGGTTGGCGAGGCTACTGTCCATGGGAAGGCAAAATAGGAGGTCCGTTAGACGCGCGAGAGGGAGGGGAGCGTGAGAGTGTCAACGGGGGAAACGACATGGTCAGTACTTACGGGGAGGGTCGCCGGAGTTGGAGACAGACGGCGGCGGTGACGGTCTTGGTCGTTGTCGAGGCTGGGGGTCAAGCGCGAGCAAGATGAGGCCACTGGGAGGTGCAGTGGTTGATGGGGATCATGCCTGAGTGGTCTAGAGAGCGAGGCGCGACGGCGACTGGTTTGAATTGGAGGTGGTGCTCGCTGGAGACAGTGACGGTGAAGTGCAAAATTTAGCAGCCTGGGGGCGCGCTAGGGTGAGGGACTGAGGGGGAAACAAAGAGGAGGGAGAGGCGATTAAGAAGGCGTGCTCGCGGGGGGGGGGGGGGATTTACTAGGCCATTTACGCGTATTCATTCGAGCAAATCAACGGCAGAAACTGCCAGGCGAGTTCATCGCGGGGAGGAAGACGATGACATGGTCGAGTGGGGTCCATTTGACAGCGAGAGAGGAAGAGAAGAGATGGGGTCCACGCGTCGGTGACTAAGCGGGTGAGTTCTCTGGTTCGAAACTTTTTCTGCGGAAGAAGAGAGGGAGTGGGCTGCTGGGCTTAGTGGGCTGGCCAGGTGGGTTGGGCTTGTTTCCATTTTTTTTATACTAAACTTTTTCCTTTTTCTGTTTGAATATTCTGATTTGATTTTCAAACAAATAATTCAAGAAACAAATCAATTCAAACCTCAACCAAAATTTGTGTAAATTCAAATAGTGATTAACAACACATTCCAAAGTCAAATTTAGAATAATATATTTATTCTTTTTAGGGTCTTTTAATTATTTAAAAATAGGCTCCAGTATTAATTAAATAAGATTTAGTAATATTATTCAATCACCATCAAACTTTGGGTGAATTTTAATTCTATTTATCAACATATTTCAAAGTCAAAAATAAAATAACACTTTTATTCTTTTAGGATCTATTAATAATTAAATAAATAGACCATAGTCTTTAATTCAAAATAGGTTTTAATTTATTTTAAAACTCTTTTTGAAATCTAAATAATATCAAAATCTTTTCAGTAGGTTTCATTTGAAAAACTAAAACACTTGGAAATCTTAATTAAAATAAATTAACAAGTTTTAGTGTTTTAAAATGGCAAGACCTTTACTTTAATAAAAATGGATATTAATAAATCCTCATTATTTTATTTAAATAAACCTTTACTCTTTTTATCAAATAAAAACATTTTATTTCAAAAGCTTGGCCAAGATTTAATTTGGCTCTATAAAATAATCCTTATTTATATTTCTACCTTTGCTTTATAAAAACCATATCTTTTTATTTAAAGTACCAAAAATAGTAATTCCAACTATTTTAACTTTATTTATTAATTGTTTATCTTTTGAAATCCTTTTAGGATTTTATTTGATCAAAATAGGTTTTGATGTTTCAAATTGGAATCAAAAAGTTTCTTCTCACCCTAAATTTCAACAATTGTTTAATTTGTTTATTTATTTTTCACATTACAATATTTGGAAAATCTTGGCACGTGACAGGCTACCACCCTTAAAATAAATCTCGTCCCGAGATTTGGGGAGGCTAGGGGTTACAAGTTGGCTGCAAAACTACTAGGGTACTACCACCCTTAAAAATTTTCCAACTAGATTACTTCTTGGCTTGCTTGGGACCTTGTTGAAACTTCTCTGGGCAAACATCTGCATTGTGTCCTTTGTTTCCACACTTGAAACATGTGACAAGGCTGAGATCCTTCATAGGCTTGTTTATCTTGTGCTTCATCTTTTCTGGACAATTGCTTGCATAATGTCCTGGTTCTTTGCAATTGAAACACATCACTTGGCTATTATCCTTCTTCTTCTTTGGTATCATTTCTTCTTGTTTATTTCCTTGGTTCTTCTTCTTTTCTGGGCAATCACTGGCATAGTGTCCCATTTCTTTGCAATTGTAACATTGCAGCTGGCTTATGTCCTTCTTCTTCTTTTTGGGTCTCTCCAAAGCTAGGAGTTCTTCTAGTTCATGCTCTTCATAATTTACCACAAAGGTGGGAAATCTTTCTCTCTTCTTGGGGAACTTACTAGAGATATGACCTTCTTCTTCACAAGAGTAGCAACACTTTGTGATCACCTTGGATTTGGCCTTATGGTGCATAGTTTTGACTTTGCCTTCATCCTTATTGGTAGAAGTTGTTCCTTCATGAGGGTTTACAAATTTTTGTTGCACTCCACCTTGTTTCCTTTGTTGAACTATGGAATAGATGGGGCATTGGATAGGGACATGATTATTTCCTTCACATAGGAAACAAGTAGCTTGAGATGTGAGGCATTGATTATTTGGATGTTTCTCTTCACAGTTGGGGCATTGATCTTCATGCTCTTTGGAAATGTGATCCTTGTCTCCACAAATATTGCAAGCTTGAGTTCCTTCTAGAATATCTTCCTTGATATCCTTGTTGTCACAAATTCTTTGGGAAGGGTTGTCTCCCATGTTGATCAATTGACTTGTCATCCTATGCAACAATTGAATTTGGGTTTCCAAAAACCTTTGCATGGTTGGATCAACCTCACTGGTGTTGGCTATAAATTGAGCTATCACTTGGTTCAACTAGGTTTGGGTTACTATGAGTTCTCTCATGTTGGTCTCTTGGTTGTTGTTGTCACCATCCTTGATGTTGGAGTTTCTTGGAGTAGTCATCTGTTTAGGTTGGATTGGGATTAGAATAGGCAAATTATTTCTAAGGGAAATAATTCCAATCACACACATCACAATTCACACAAGCAAAGTGCAAGCAATCACAAACAAGCATTCCACTCAAACAACAAGTTTCAAGCATATTTTTAGGCAACCAAAAATATTTTTGTTACACCACATAAGTTGGTGTGTTTGATTTAGACTAAATATGGTGGTCCATCTATATGGTTCACTTGAGATCATTCTATCCTTCTTGGTGGATTCTTCTTGAATGAGATCATGGTTTCCTTGGGAAAATTCTTGGTCACAAAAACTTCAAAGGTGATGATGATTCCCAAGTTGTGTTTCCTTAGTGTTCAAGTCTTGAGTAACATTTCTTGTCTCACTTTTAGTCCTTAGTGATATCCAAGGTTGAAGTCCTTGTTGATAATAGGTTGAAATCACTTGAAGATGTTGAAGTCATTAGAGTTGATGAATTCCTTTGCACATGGTGAAGTCTTTGGCCATGGGGTAGGCTTTGTCCATCAAGTTTGAAATAGAAAATATGTAGAGTCAAAACCAAAATGGTTGAGGAAAGAGTTTACAAGATTGTTTGTAAATAAGTTTTGGAACAAATACAACTCCTATTTTTCTAAGGGTTTTTTGTCCAATCCTAGGTTTACAAATCCTACATGCAACACAATGCTTTGATACCATCTGTAAGGTTCCCAACCTTTAATAAGGTAGAGATCCCTGTGTTTACAATGCTAGTCCCTAGATCAATAGCTAGCATCCACAGTTAAGATGTAATATCAATAAACAAAGGTCATAATACAACTTTATAACCAGGAATAACATAATTTATTACATCTTACATAGCTCATTTGGTTATCTCATTACAATGTAGCAGAATATAACAATAGCATGGGGTCCTTCATCTTCAAAGTGCCACAGGCAGACATGTTGGTTGTAGACTTGTAATCCTAATCAATAAACTTCACTAATATCAAACAAACCTGCAACATAACAAGTTACAGCCACAAGGGTCAATACATTTGAATTGTATTGGCAAGTGATACTATGGTAGTATAGTGGAGTCTATCATCTATATGCATTTGGCTAAGTGGAGCTTAGGCTTGCTTTGCTCAAAATAGATTTTTCCTTATCATTTGAAAAACACTAAGTTTTTGTTTGTCCAAAAATCACCCAAGGCATCTCCCAATAGAAATTGGTGATCTTTTAACCCTTGTTCAACCACAAGATTTTAACTTAGAAATTGGGATGAGGAGATTCTTTATAGCTTCCATGTCTTGATGCTCAAATTGTCCTTTGCCAGGGACATGGCTAAGTACTTAGATTTTTCACTCTGCAGAGGTGGTGCACTTTTCCCACAAGACTTGGTTTCCCAAGAAAAGATCTTTTAGAAGCCTTCCCTTAGACCAGAATGGACGCGTTCCAACCTATCATTCCCCTACCACCAACTGTCCATTTGGCTAAGTTATTGCAACCTATATGATCCAGGCAGAGCCCATAATTCCAAGTGGCTGCACTTGAAGCTTCTCAACATTTGACATCTCAAATCTCTTTGTTCCTGGGTGGCCATCCACAAGTGAGATACACAAGGTAAACCATAGAAATGGGCCTTGTGAACCACTCAACATAAACCATTCCTTCCATTCCACCCAGGTGATTCATTCACTTAGTTGTTTTATTAAACAAAACACAAGTCCTTGACTTGGAAAAATTCCATAGTATGAATAGATATTGCACCCTTGTTTTCTACTAGCTAAGCTAAGCATGATGGTAGAAGGAATCTTAACTTAGGAAATTTGTACTAAGGTTTCATCTACTAGGATTTCCCATGGCATAGTTTATACTTAGCAAAAATTCCATGCAAGTCTTACTTAGAAATATCACTAATGCATAGTGAAAATAATGGGACAAAAGTATGAAGCATCACTTGCCTTTTTGGTAGAGAATAATAGTTCACTCCTTGTCTTTGCAATGATCACACTCTTCAATTCACTACAATTCAATCAAGCAAGGCACAATCTCAATCTACCATTCAAGCAAACATCACATAAAATAATAGAATCAAAACAATGCATGCAAGCATGCCAAACTTTGTTTTATTTACAAAAGTGGTTTATAATAGGTTATAAACATTCTAAAACACTTATTGGTCATATTATAAAGTGGCAAAACTATTTGCAAAATATTTTATCTATAAACCATTTTCAAACCAATTCATTATTTTATGTGGTTGAAAAATGCCTTTATCAAGTAGCAATCTTTATAGGGTTTACCAAATACATTTTTAAATCATAAAACTTGGTGCTTGGGATCAGAGAGTTTATTCCAAAACTTTTCCCAAAGGTTTCCTTCAAAAGCATTTTTAACAAATAAACAATATTTTTATTTGACTGGAAATGGTTTAAATCAAAGGTTTATTCTCTTGCTACACCAAATATATTTTTGAAACCACAAATTGATTCCTATGGTCAGTAGGTTCAAAAAAACCATTTGCCAAAGGTTTTATCTCAAAAATCATTTTAGAACAATTTTTATATTCTAAACATGCATACACAAGTTTCTGCAAAAACAATCAATTAAACAGAAGCATTTTACTAAACAAAGTGCATGGTCAGAAAGTACTTGTCTTACTGATTTCATTGATATAAAATTTGCAAAATTTGGACGTGTGGTTTGAAAGTTATGAATTTTTCAAATTGGAACAACACATAGATCATTTCTTGTTTTATTCAAATAAACAAGGCCACGTGGCGCTTTCTTACTGGTGCATACCGTTTCGTGTGGATCAGCATATATGGCCGTTAGATCTAAATAGATCGTGTGGCGCAGAGACAAGCATACCCCTTCGTTTAATGTTCTATCGTGTGTGTTGGATCTGCATACATGCTTGCCGTTACTGCGCGGATCCCGAATATGGCGGTGGGTGGGCGGCGGTTTGCGGGCAAGGCGAGACGGTGGAGGCGCTGGCGATGCAGGAAGCGAGAGAGGGTGGGGAGAAGCTCACCAGGTTCGCAGGGTTGTGCTGATTCTCGACGTGGTCTTATCCTAGACAGGGGCGCACGAGGACGACCAAAATTTCTCGCCGGAGTTCTGCCTGGCGTCGGGCACGCACTGGCGTTGTGGTTGGCAAGGCTACTGTCCATGGGAAGGCAAAATAGGAGGTCCGTTAGACGCGTGAGAGGGAGGGGAGCGTGAGAGTGTCAACGGGGGAAAACGGCACGGTTAGTACTTACGGGGAGGGTCGCCGGAGTTGGAGACAGACGGCGGCAGTGACGGTCTTGGTCGTTGTCGAGGCTGGGGGTCAAGCGCGAGCAAGATGAGGCCACTGGGAGGTGCGGTGGTTGATGGGGATCATGCCTGAGTGGTCTAGAGAGCAAGGTGCAACGGCGACTGGTCTGAATTGGAGGTGGTGCTCGCCGGAGACAGTGACGGTGAAGTGCGAAATTTAGCAGCCTGGGGGCGCGCTAGGGTGAGGGACTGAGGGAGAAACAGAGAGGAGGGAGAGGCGATTAAGAAGGCATGGTCGCAGGGGGAATTTACTGGGCCATTTACGCGTATTCATTCGAGCAAATCAACGGCAGAAACTGCCAGACGAGTTCATCGCGGGGAGGAAGACGATGACATGGTCGAGTGGGGTCCATTTGAAAGTGAGAGAGGAAGAGAAGAGATGCGGTCCACGCGTCGGTGACTAAGCAGGTGAGTTCTCTGGTTCGAAACGTTTTCTGCGGAAGAAGAGAGTGAGTGGCTTTGGGCTTAGTGGGCCGCTGTGGGTTGGGCTTGTTTCCATTTTTTTTATACTAAACTTTTTCCTTTTTCTGTTTGAATATTCTGATTTGATTTTCAAACAAATAATTCAAGAAACAAATCAATTCAAACCTCAACCAAAATTTGTGTAAATTCAAATACTGATTAACAACACATTCCAAAGTCAAATTTAGAATAATATATTTATTCTTTTTAGGGTCTTTTAATTATTTAAAAATAGGCTCCACTATTAATTAAATAAGATTTAGTAATATTATTCAATCTCCATTTAAATTCAAATCACCATCAAACTTTGGGTGAATTTTAATTCTATTTATCAACATATTTCAAAGTCAAAAATAAAATAATACTTTTATTCTTTTAGGATCTATTAATAATTAAATAAATAGACCATAGTCTTTAATTCAAAATAGGTTTTAATTTATTTTAAAACTCTTTTGGAAATCTAAATAATATCAAAATATTTTCAGTAGGTTTCATTTGAAACACTAAAACACTTGGAAATCTTAATTAAAATAAATTAACAAGTTTTAGTGTTTTAAAATGGCAAGACCTTTACTTTAATAAAAATGGATATTAATAAATCCTCATTATTTTATTTAAATAAACCTTTACTCTTTTTATCAACTAAAAACATTTTATTTCAAAAGCTTGGCCAAGATTTAATTTGGCTCTATAAAATAATCCTTATTTATATTTCTACCTTTGCTTTATAAAAACCATATCTTTTTATTTAAAGATCCAAAAATAGTAATTCCAACTATTTTAACTTTATTTATTAATTATTTATCTTTTGAAATCCTTTTAGGATTTTATTTGATCAAAATAGGTTTTGATGTTTCAAATTGGAATCAAAAAGTTTCTTCCCACCCTAAATTTCAACAATTGTTTAATTTGTTTATTTATTTTTCACATTACAAGATTTGGAAAATCTTGGGATGTGACAAATACTAGGCCCGACAAATTTCGGATCTAGCACTAAAGCATACGACCCTGGGTTTGGCATGATTTTCGGGTGATCCTTTATGCTCCAGGTAATCTCCTGATCCGACCATGGCATATACCTCGGCACTGCCGGCATAATCGCATTCACTTCCATATGTCAGTGTTGTATGCTCTGTCTATCTTGTTGTTCTGTTGTGAACACACAGTATGATTGGTGGTGTTCCCTGTAGTCATTGCGTCCATTGTTTCCGGTGTTTCCTCTACCATCTTGCTTCTTATTTACTACTTGATGATATGTATCCCTCCAATCCTGATTCTCATACCTTGGAGGCGGTGGAGGTAACATCAGCTACTGCGCATTTCCCCCTGTCAGTTGTGGCTGCTGTTGGTGATGCGCTTGGTGTTGTGGTGCTTGCAAAGCTGCCGGGTTTCCCATTTCTCTTTTCATCCAGGCGCATTGGCGAGTGGTGTGGTTGGTTGGCTTGGCCGGTTTAGGCGTGTGAAATTTACATGGCTGATCTAGCATCGACTCAAACGTGTACTTCGGCCTCTCTTGCCATTGTTTTTTCTACTCAAGTGTCCACTGTTTCTTCCCGTCGTTCCTTGGTGTCCATTGTTGAGGACCATTCTTCTAACGCTGATTGCTCCCAAGACTCGGCTGATCCTGCACGACTGCCGCCACTTGATTTGAACTATATCTGTAATTCGGCCTCTCATCCCTTCTTCTACCTCGGTATTCATTGCGCCGAGATGATCCTGCACCATCTCGGGCGTAATAATCCCGCTGCTCATGATGTTCAGCCGACATAAGCTCTGGTTGAGTTGGATCATGTAAGGCATATGAATCTGCTACTCAGATAGTCTCCGCCAATGTGGTGGGCATATCTCTCTGCAGCCTCTGCCACAACACACTTCCATAACTGCACCCCTGAGCGAACTAGGCAATTGCTTGAGATTCTATAACTCCTTCACATGAATTTCTGAGGTTGCACCACCGAGTTAAGAACTCTCTATCAGTCTTCATGTGAAGGAGTTAAGAACTCCTTCACATGAATTTCATTCTTAAGGTATTCAAAAAGGAATGTGATGGCGCCCAGTACTTGTCGTGGGACGCTTCGTTGGAAACCCCAAGAGCAAGGTATGAAGCAGCACAATAGCAAGTTTCCCTCAGTAAGAAACCGAGGTTATCGAACCAGTAGGAGGAAGGAAACATCACATAGGTGTTGCAAGCAACGCAGAGACCCGCACAACACAAACTCAAGACTTTGCCCCAACGAATCAGTGAGGTTGTCAAGCTGGTTTGCTGTAACAGAGGATTAAACGTATGGTGTGGAAGATAATGGTGGCTTGCAGCAAGTAAACAGGTAACATTGTAAGATGTATCAATGGTAAAGATTGGACCGGGGTCCATAGTTCACTAGAGGTGCTCTCCTTAGATAAACAACATGGCATGAAGGGTAAACAAATTACAGCGGGGCAATTGACAGGAACTGAGCAAGGCATAACAATGCAATTATTAGCCAGAAAGATCCTATGAGGTTGATTGGGCAATACAACAATTGTCACATCCCAAGATTTTCCAAATCTTGTTATGTGAAAAATATTGAATAAAATAAAACTTTGTTGATTTTCAGGGTGAGAAGAAACTTTTTGAATTCAATTGGAAACTTTCAAACCTATTTTGATCAAACAAATCCTAAAGGGATTTGAAAAGACAAAACCTTTAATAAAGAAAAATTTAAATATTGGGAATTACTATTTTGGATCTTTTAATAAAAAGATTTGATTTTCAAATGAAAAGGTAGAAATTTAAATAAGGATTATTTTATAAGCCAAATTAAAACTTGGCCAAACCTTTGAAATAAAATATTTCTATTTGATAAAAATAGTAAAGGTTTATTTAAATAAAATAATAAGGATTTAATATCCAAGTTTATTAAAAATAAAAGGATTTACTATTTTAATTAAAACATCAAAACTTATTTATTTATTTAAACAAGTTTTCCAAGTATTCTTTATTTTCAAATAAAACCTACTGATTTAGTTTTGAAAATATTTAGATTTCAAATGGAGATTTTAATTAAATTAAAGCCCATTTGATTTAATAACTAATGTCCATTTTATTTAATTATAAATGGACTCTAAAATAAAAATATTATTTTATTTTGGGAATTGGTTTATGTTGTTAAACAGAACCAAATTCAATTGCAAGTGTGGTGAATGTTTGAATTGATTTGAATGTTTGAATTGTTGTTAGGATTCCAAAACAGAAAATAGAATTGGAAAAAGACAAAACAATCAGAAAGAAAAAAAATAGAATCTGGACACAGCCCAGCAAACAGGCCCAGCAGCCCAACTCGCAGCCCAAGTTTTCCTCTCGTGAACTGTTTTCACTCGGAAAGACCCACAGAGACGCCACGAGTGGCCCTTCCTTCTCTCTCTCTCTCTCGCAAGACGGCCCCACACTCCTGTTCTTCGTTTCCACCCGCGACCATGTCCCCAGTCGTTGCTCCGATTGATTGCCGGCGTCAATTCGCGTTGATGGCGCAGTAAATCCCTCTCGCGACCACGCGCTCTTAAGCACATATTCCTCCTCGCCATTTCCCCCTGCACTACGCCAGCCAGAGCTCCAATTCACTCGGTGCCGCCCAGCCGCCACTCGCCTCCCATCGCTCATGAGCGTTTCCCCACTCCCAGCGCACTGCTCGGTTCAACTTCAACCGGGCGTCGTCTAACGCCTTTCGACAAGCTCGAGCGCCCGCGCAACTATCTCCGGCGACGTTTCCTGGTAAGAACCGACCACCCCGAGCCCTATCCTTCACACACGCGTCATCGCCTTAACCTTACGCGTCTAACCATGCCCTCTGTTTGCCCCCTTGTGATCTGTAGCGTCGACCCCGACCACGAACAATACCATCTCACGCCGACAACGACTCCGGCGAGCGATTGCTCCTGTCCCCGTGCGCCCCTTGCTTCCTCGAGAGCACCTTGAGCTTCACCGTGACCTCCTGAACCCGGTGAGCACCTCCCCTTCCCTCTTTGCTTCCTAGAACCACCGCGACACCACCTCCTGAACTCGCGCCGCCGTCTGCCGCCGCGCAGCGGCGCCCATTGTTGACCAAGCAGTAGTGTCCGTAGGATCTAGATCGGACGAACGCGATAGATCACTTAAACGCCGAAGGGGTACGCGACCAGAGCCGTGCGATCTGTTTAGATCCAACGCCCCGCAGAGCACGATCCGACCGAAGTGGTACCAGCCAGTAACATCGCGACGCTGCGTGGCACCGCATTTATTTAAAACAGAATTTTGAAAACAGATTTAGATGCAAACTTGAAACCCTTGTAACTTTTGATCCACACGTCCAAAATTTGCAAACTTTATATCAATGGAATCAGTGGAACAAGCCCTAGCCAACCAGGCAATTTGTTTAGTAAAAAGCCTCTGGTAAAATGGTTGTTTTTGCAGAAACATTTGTATGCTTGTTTAGATTAGAAAAATTGTTCCAAAATGTTTTTGAGGTTGAAATCTTTGCAAATTGGTTTGTTGTGAACCTACTGACCCTAGGAAACAACCCATGGTTTTAAAAATGGATTTTGTGAAGATTAGGAATAAAAACTTGAATTAGCCCATTTCTAGTCAAATGGAAATATTGCTTTTGTTATGAAAATGATTTTGGAATGAAAACTTTGGGAAAATGATTTGAATCAAACCTATTGACCCTAAACACAAAGTTTTGAGAATTAACAACTTATTTGGTGAACAACATAAAGTTATTGCTTTGCTAAAAACATTTTCAACCACATAAAATATTGATTTGATTTAAAAATGGTTTATAGATAAAACCTTTTGCAAATGGTTTTTACCACTTTAGTAAATGACCACTTTGAACTTTATAATGTTTAGAGCCTAGTAGAAACCACTTTTGCAAGTAAAACTATCTTCTGGATGCTTGCATGCATGACCCTGTTTCTATTATTTATGTGTGATAAATTGGTTGGAATGCTAGTTGAATTTGTGTTTGCTTGATTGTATTGTAGTGGAATTAGAAGAGTGTGATATTTGCAAGATCAAGAAGTGAACCAACATTCTCTACTAAAAAGGCAAGTGACACTATCATCTAAAGCCCTACTATTTTCATTATACTTAGTGAATTTTGAAACATGCATGAAAACAGTTTCTATACTTATGCTATGCTAAATCCTAATAGGATACCTTATATATTCCTTAGTGAAAACAATGTAGTTGTAGTATGCTTAGCCCAGCTATATATTGGGATGGGATACATGTTATGATTATATGAAATATTGAAAAGACTTATGTTTTATATAATAAAACAAGTACTCAATGAACCACCTGGGTGGACAAGGATACTCAAGCTTTTGGACAAGGTGGCAACAAAAGGAACCATGTTTATATGGCAATCTCTTTTTGTTGTGCACTAGAAGAAAACCACCCAGGGACTTAGAGATTGAACATGTTTCTCGACAAATTGGCTTTCCGTGTACAGCCACATGCTAAATGGGCTCTGGCTTAGTCAACTACATAGTGGAAGTCCCATGCATTGGCATCTTCAGGTTAACTTGATTTGTGTAAGGGAACTAGAACCCTACATTGGTGCCTGGTAGACAAGCTAGCATTTTGTATTGGGAGGACTCCTATGGAAAGACTTTGTCACATTCTCAATCTGCCAGTACTCCATCTTGGTGAGTACTTATCCAGTGGCCACTGGTGGCACCAAGATGAGATTGTGTCATGTGGGTAAAGTGTACAACTTCTGCAGAAGATAATAAAAATCTAAGTACTTAGCCGTGTCCCCGGTTATGGACAATACTGAGCAACTAAGGCCTGAAGCTATGGAAGATCTCGACATTCAAATTTCTCAAAGTTAAAACTTGAGGGTGACAACAAGGGATTTTGGAACACTTGGTGGATTCCAAGAAGTTCAGAAAGATTTGACAAAAGATCAAAACTATTTTGTAAAGATAGGATAAAACTATATTGCTTTCTACAAATGAGCCTAAACCCCACTTGGCCAAATATGCATGTATTGATAGGATCCACTTATATACTACATAGTAGTGAAACTTGCCAATACAATTCAAATGTATTGACCCTTGTGGCTGTAACTTATAATGTTGCAGGTTTGTTTGATGTTAGTAAAGTGTGTTGATTAGGATTACAAGTCTACAACCAACATGACTGCCTGTGGCACTTTGATGATGAAGGACCCCAAGCTTATAGATATTCTGCTGCAATGTAATGTAATAGCCAAATGAGCTATGTAAGATGTAATAAAATTATGTTATTCCTGGTTATAAAGTTATATTATGACCTTTGTTTCTTGATATTACATCTTAACTGTGGATGCTAGCTATTGATCCAGGGACTAGCATTGTAAACATAGGGGACTCTACCTTAATTAAAGGTTGGGACCCTTACAACAATATACATAGACCGTCATCCAACTGCATCTATGACTAGAAGTCCACCTTCAGGTTATCATCCGAACCCCCTCCAGTATTAAGTTGCAAGCAACAGACAACTGCTTTAAGCAAAGTGTGTAAGGTAAACAGTCCACATGTTTCATGAACAAGAGACCGTTGTTTTATCCCTAGTAGCAACAATACATCTACAACCGAAGATATTTCCGTCACTTCCCTTGGAAACTAGAGGCATGAACCCACTATCGAGCATAAATACTCCCTCTTGGAGTCACTAGCAACTACTTGTCCAAGATAACCACTAGCAACAGAGAGCATGCAAGATCACAAACAACACAGACATGATACAATCATAAAGATAAAACCATTAATCAAACCAACATAATAATCTCAATATCCATCGGATCCCCGCAAACACAACATGCATGATTACACATAGATTAGATCTTGATCATGAACGGAGCTCACAAGACCCATAGTCCAAGGTGGAACTACTCACGAATCATACCGGAGAGAAGGCCTCCGGGATGATCTCCCCTCCGGCAGGGTGCCGGGAAGAACTTCAGACCCCCCCGATCTAGGGACGATGGTGGTGGCAGCTATAGACGGTTTCGTGGATTTCTGATTGGGTACTCAGGGTTTCTGCATCGGGGGCTTCTTATGGGCGAAGGGGCGAGACCGGGAGGTGGCCAGGGCCACCAAACCCTAGACAGGCACGGGGCCACCTGCCCCCGCACCTGGGGTGGGTCTGCCCCCCTGGCCGGCCCCTCCGGCTCTCCTCTGGACTTCTTGTTCCCCACGGAAAGTTTTTGACTTTAGCGTTTGTCCCGTCCAATTCCGAGAATATTTCTTTACTAACTTTTCTGAAACCAAAAACATCAGAAAACGGGCATCTAGCACTGTTGCAACTTGTTAATAGGTTAGTACTAGAAAACATGTAAAAAGCACCTCAAAGTGTGGACAAGTAAAGCAAAGTAGATATTAAACAAGCATGGAGCATCAAAAATTATAGATACGTTTCCAACATACCAGCATCCCCAAGCTTAACTCCTGCTCGTCCTCGAGTAGGTAAGTGATAAAAAGAATAATTTTTGAGGTGACATGCACCCTCACAATAAAGATCCAACCATTTGAAGCATTGAAAGCTGAGATCAAAGAACTCTAAACATGTGCATGAAAGATGGAGTTCTAACAATAGGACATAGTAACTATGCATGTAACATGGCAAGCTACAAACAAAGATCATGAATAACATGCATTAAAAAACGTTTGTTTGTTTCACATGCAGAAAACATAGCATAGTGGCAATTAGCTTGTCCCTCATAGAGTAGCAATATAATGCATAGGACACCTGCAAAGTTCACAAGGGTGACTCGAAACAAGTAGCACAAGAACAAGTAATATCACAATATGCATCAATTAATAAGCTTTGGAACACTACACACAGAATGACAACTATGCTCTCTTAATGGTGCCTAAAGGTAGAAGGTGGAGACTCAATAATGTTGGAAGAAAGGCCTTTTTGTAAAGGAAACAGGGATTTACAAGTTTCAGAAAGATCTTCAAAAAATTAGGCATGGCTTTTTATTGAGGTTGCTTCATAGATAGCTCATTATGGTGATGCTGCAAGTTTCCAATATGATTAGGCATGGCTTAGGCTAGGGGCCCAGGCGTTTCTCTAACACAGGATACAAACTCCATGGACTTACAAGTTACCTCTTTATTTCGCACCGGTGACATACATAGACAAAAGAACATGATATCAAGTGAGTATAACAAGGTACAAGTGCAATATTGAAAACGTTCCCCGTGACAGCACGGTTCTGCTAATTCCAACTTATAAGTGCAAGCATATACAACAAAGTTGTCACAATGGTTCAAGTTTATTAGGGGCAAAGAATAAAGTGTGCCATCAAGTTCGTGATGGATTTAATCACTAAGTTTTCACATAACAAAATAGTTTTTAATTGGAAGATAGATGAAAACAAGAATATACTTTGGAATGGTGTAACACACCATGCATAGGAATTTATAGTGGACACTTTGGAATAACTTGGTTTCTTGGGAGTTGCAGGCATGAGTAGAACTTACTCATACAAGTGGAGGCTAGCAAAAGACTGGGAGGAACCAACTAAGAGAGCAATAATGGCCATAATCATGCAATGCAACAAAGCAAACTAATCAAAGCAAAGAGTGGTACCACAAGTCAAGTACTAAATGATCATATAGGCTAATGGTGACTTATCATAGTCATAACATGGTGTGAGCATGTGCCAAGTCAACCCAAGCAAAACATCAAAGGAGAATACCACAATACTATGCTTTTGCATGCTAAAACAACGCATAATTTCTTTAAGGCACACTAAGCAATCCCAATTGTTTGGAACAAGAAATGCTACAGCAATAATCACTAAGCATAATGCTAAAACAACACCTAGCATGTCATGCTAAAGTCTAAGTCACAGTCAATGCAAGCTCCTCTTGCACTTCAAGCAAGAACTTACTACTCCTTTCCAAACACCAAGAAAACTTATTTGCAAAACAACACAGCGAGAACGGGGGTCCAAACTACTAAAGCAAACTAAACAAACTAAGAAAAGCAAACAAAAATAAGACTCTCCAAGAACAACACAACTGTGCATGAAACAATAAAAACAAAGTGTCTAGACAGACCTGCGCTTTTTATTGATGAAGAAGGGGATGCCTTGGGCATCCCCAAGCTTTGATGCTTGTTCCTCTTGGATATTTCTTGGGGTGACACCATGGTGGCATCCCCAAGATTGAGCTTTTGTCCATTCTTCATCTCATTGCATCATTCTCTCTCTACACCTGAAATTTTTTCCTTCATACAAAACTTCACACAATCTTCATTAGCAACATTATCTTATTCAAAAGATATTAAACCACTGGCAAAGCTTTGGAATAGCAAGGCTTTTCACTAAAAACACAAGCTACTGTAGTAACTCCTTCAAAGAAACTCAATTTACCTGAAGAGAGCTAAAAAGGAATCAATAAGAAGCAAATGCAAATAATGGCAGAAATCTTTGAAAACAGACCAGCAGGTAGAAACTTTTTTTTTCGAACATCTTCTGTTGCTAAAATCAAAAAGTGTTGAACTAATGAAAGTTAGCTAACATACTGGGGGATTTATTCGTCAATTTTCAGCTCGATCCTAGTTACAAAGCCTCCTCACAATTTTTTTTTGGTGGAGGACAGAAATCTGTTTCGGGACAGCAACTCCCCTAATCTTACTTCCCTCTCATTAGAGGTCATTCTTGGCACAAAAAGCAAACATAAAGGATAAGGAGAGGTCATTACTGAAGTAATAACTTCCAAGACTCAAGGAAACTCTTGGGTTATCTCCCAACAAGTACTTTTCTTTAACGCCTTTAAGTTAGGTAGAAGAAGCAAGAAGAATCAAGTATTTTCAAATGAAGAATTGCCCCTCTTGTTCCTTCTTTTCTTACCTTTCTTTCTCTTCTTAGGGAAGATATGATTGCTTACCGGGGGAGTAAAGGGCATGATGCCTTCTCCCACATCTATTACTGCCCCAAGGTGCTTCAGTAGAGATCTTACAAGTGCGATTTGTCCTTTGCCTACACATTTAATAACAAGATAATCAGTAGATACTATTTTCCCTGAGATTTTTGTAAACACACCTCCAGCTATTCCAATGGGTAATATTGGGGCATTGTTGGTAAGAGAGATTTCCTCTCCTCCTTCAATAAGCCCCCAAAGACTCAAGGAATCAAAAATACCTTCAGGCATGAGACAAAATTCAGACATGATATCATAGCGAGAATCAAAAAGTGTAGTGTTTATTGAGACCTTAATTGTGTGAAACCAATTTGAAGGCTTAGCATTTATGGGAACATAATCATTCTAAGCCCTAAGAGTGTGATATCAACTATTCATGGCAGCAATACTGGTCTCAAGATGGTTCAACCTAGCAAAAATACTTGTGAAAGAGGAATCAGACTTGCCAGGTGTACCATAGATCATGATTAATTTCCTTATAGCATCATAAGCTTCATCCTCAGTACAAAGCAAAAAATCTTTTTCAGCCATAGCATCCAAAGCATATCTATAACGAAGAGCAATACCGCGGTAGAAACTATCAATAACCATGTCACATCCCAAGATTTTCCAAATCTTGTAATGTGAAAAATAAATGGATAAAATAAAACTTTGTTTGATTTTCAAGGCCAGAAGAAACTTTTTGAATTCAATTGGAATTTCAAACCTATTTGGTTTAAATAAAATCCTAAAGGGATTTAAAAAGATAAACATTTATTAAAGGAAGATAAAAATATTTAAAAAATTACTATTTAGATCTTCTAAATAAAAAGTTTTGGTTTCCAAATGAAACAGAAGTTTTATTAATAAAGATTATTTTACAAAGCCAAAATAAAACTTGGCCAAGTCTTTAAAAGAACAAAATATTTCTATTTGAGAAAATTGGTAAAGGATTATTTAAATAAGGTAATAAGGATTTAATATCCAAGTTTTTATTAATAAAGGTTTTACTATTTCCAAAACATCAAAAACATATTTATTTTATTTAAAGTAAGTTTTCCAAGTACTTTATTGTAACATCCCTAAAAATCATGTTTCAAAACTCATTCATATCATTCTTGCATCATTCATTCATATAGGGTTTTTCTCAAAATCATTTAGAGGCAGAAGTTTGAGCTATGATTTCATGTGGGCATTTTATCTCAATTGGCCATCACCCTTTGAGATTTGAATGCTTATGTACTTGTTTGCTTGCCTCCATGGTTGGAAAGATTAGGAGTAGCTTTTAAACCCAAGATTCCAATTTAGAAATATTTTCTAAACCCTATTCCAAATATTTGCAAAGAGACAAAGTCTCTGTTTATTTCAAAGACCCAAGCTTGACCAAGCCTTGCAAGGTGACCACATGGTTATTTGACTGCATTTGAACCCACAAGAACCCTGCAAAAATCCCCAAAGAAGTTTGAATTCAAAAGGATTTGAATTCATATCAAATTCTATCCAGAAAATGAAATTAGAAAAAGAAAAAGGCTAAGGAAAAGAAAAGGGCCGAGCGGCCAGAATCTGGCCCAGCAGCGGATGAAGCCCAACAAGCCCACCCGGGATCTCCTTTTTACTTCTCTCACGCGCGAGCCCACGCAGACAGACGCTGACGATCCGACCCCACCTACACTCCGCGCTCCTCGCTGACAGGCGGGCCTTCTCCACGTCACCGTCGTCTCCACCCGCACGACCCGTTCATCCCCAAATCAACGCGAGCGTTTCTGTGTTTAAATTCGCGGTGTCAATTCGAGTTATTGGCCGAGTGATTCTCGCTCGTGACCAGGCTATAAGAACCCCCTCTGTTCCCTCACTCTTCTCACTCAAACCCCGAACCCAGAGCGCCACCAGGCTGCGAGTATTGCTCTCTGAAACCCCGCCGTCTCCGACGACCGCGCCGGCGAATTCCGTGAGTCCAGAGCTCCCTCGCCTCTCGTTTCTGCAAACTGATTCGGTGAATCCTGCGCTTCTTTAACACATTCCGTTTGCTCTCGCATGGACCGTAGCTCCAGAATCATCGACTAGTCGCCACCGACGCCTGCATTTAACTCCGCGAACTCTAGTGGTAAGTACTGCATCGCCCGCCTTTCTAGTTCACGCACACGACTCTGCCTTGACCCTGTGAACCTAACCGTGTCCTCGACTTGCCTTGGGGTGATCCACAGCGACGTCCCCGACGACCACCCGACGCACCCGACGCCGCCACGAACTCCGGTGAGGAATAGCAGCCGTGCCCGAGCGCCCCTTGACCAACCGCGAGTACGACGAGCTTCGCCGTGACCTCCTGAGCCCGGTAAGCCACTCCTCCTTCTTCCTCGCCGTCTGCATCGTCAGCAACATCATCGACCGACGGTTCCGCCGCCGGTAGCCACCGCGCAGCGCCGCCCATCTGTGACCAGGCAGCAGCAGCCGTTAGATCTGCATCGTAGCACTAGGATAGATCCACTTAACCCCGAAGCGGTACGCGATCTGAGCCGCACCTGCCCCTTTAGATCCTACGGCTGTGGAGCTCGATCCAGCGCGAACCGGTATGGGCGAATAAGAATAAGACGCGTGGCTAGGTTAGATCTGAGAATAGAATTTAAAACCAGAAATTTGATCCAAATTCAAATGCCTATATCTTTTGAATCCCACGTTAGAATTTTGCAAACTTTATACCGTTGGATTCAGAAAAACAAGACCTTTCTGCCTATCCTTTTTGTTTAGCATATAGTAACCATTAGATGTGCTAAAATTGCAGAGACTTGTTTGAGGCCATTTTAAGTATAGATTTAGTTTAGTATTTTTGTTTTAGGGTTATTTAAGTTGTCTTGGATATAATTGTGACTTGTTTAGATTCTGTAAACATGCACTTGCTTGGTTGAAGTTTTCAAAAATCATCACTTGGTAGATTCATGCATGCATGCATTCATACTATTTCTTGTTTGTATATATTTGTGTGTAATTGTGTGCTACAACTTTGTGTGTAGATTTTGCTAGTGATTGTGATTGTGACGAGTGCTACTCTCCACACTACCAAGGCAAGTGATATCATCATGAATATTCCATTCCTATATTTTTATATATGCATTAGTATTATTTTTCTAAGTATAGGACTTGCATGGTTTTTAGCTAAGTACAAGCTATGCTTTGGGAAAACCTATTAGAATAAGCCTTAGTGAAAATTTCCTAAGTCCAAATTCCTATTACTATCATTCTTAGCCTAGCTACTAGAAAACAAGGGTGGTTTATAAATTCACTATGGAAAAATTTCTAAGTCTAAGGACTTATGTTTTTGTAAAATAAAACAACTAAGTTAATGAACCACCTGGGTGGATTGGAAGGAATGGCTTATGTTGAGTGGTTCACAAGGCCATGGGACTTGGCTTGTGTATCTCACTTGTGGATGGCCACCCAGGGAACAAAGAGATTTGAGATGTCAAATGTTGAAAAGCTTCAAGTGCAACCACTTGGCATTATGGGCTCTGCCATGATCTTAGGATGCTGGAACTTAGTCTTTTGGACAGTGGGTGGTAGATGGGATGATAGGTTGGAACGCGTCCATTTGACTAAGGAAAGGCTACTGAAGGATCATCCTTGGGAAACCAAGGCTTGTGGGGAAAGTGCACCACCTCTGCAGAGTGTAAAACCTAAGTACTTAGCCATGTCCCTGGTAAAGGACAATTTGAGCATCAAGACATGGAAACTTCAAGAATCTCATCACTCCAATTTCTAAATAAAACTTGAGGGTGAACAAAGGGATAAAAGGATCTTCAGTCATGGATTGCTAGATGCCCTGAGTGGATCTAGAGTCTTTGTTGAAAGATACCTTGGGTGTTTTTGCCAAGAAAGGATCTTCTATCTTTGAATTGTAGATGCCTTGAGAGGATCTTCAGTCTTGATGGATAGAAGTCTTGATTGGTTTTTTTGTCAACAAGTTTTAGTATTTTCAAAAGATAGGGAAAAATCTATTTTTGAGCAATGCAAGCCTAAACTCCACCAGCCAAATGCATATAGTATTTTTAGTCCACTTAAAATATATTAAGGTATCACTTGCCAATACTATTCCAAAGTATTGACCCTTGTGGCTGTAACTTATGATGTTGCAGGTTACTCTGATGATGATTAGGTGTCATGAGTCTACACTCAACATGCTTGCCTGTGGCACATGAAGATGAAGACTTATGTTTATTTACTTATTCCATAAACTCTTGTACTAGGCCTTTGGCCATGAGTTGTAAAAGACTATGTTTTATCTCTGGAATGACTGTAATAAACGACCTTTGTATCTGTGTACTTCATCTTAAACTGTGGATGCTAGCAATGATCCAGGGACTAGCATTGCAATCACAGGGATCTTTTCCTTTAATAAGGAGGGATCTTACATTTATATTCCCAAATAAAACCTACTGATTTGGTTTTGAAAATATTTGGATTTCAAATAGAGATTTTATTAAATAAATCAAAACCCTAATTGATTAATAAACCATGGTCCATTTTATTTAATTAATGAATGGAACCTAAAAAGATTTAAAATATTATTTTGGTTTTGGAATTTGGTTTATACTACTGAACAGAACCAAATTCAAAGTTGTAAAGCTTGGTAATTGTTTGAATTGATTTGAGTATTGTTTGTTTGTTTGAATTTCAAAACAGGAAATAGTTATAGAAAAAGAAAAAGCCAGTAGACAGAAAAAAATAGGATTTGGACTAGCCCAGTTGACAGAGCCCACAAGGCCCAGAACCAGCCCAGCTTTTCCTCCCCGAAGAAAAACGTTTCATACTCATTCTCGAACCCGTGCAGAGATTGACCGGTGGACCCTCCCCTCACTCCCTTTCCTCGCTGACAGCAGGGACCCACACATGCCAACTCACCCCTCTTCTTCCTCGCGACGACCACGCCGGCCGTTTCTGCCAGTGATTCCGCGCGTTAATTCAAGAGTAAAGGCCACGTTAATCTTGCCCCTGACCATGCGTACAAAAGCACCTCTCCTCCCTCTATCTTTCCCCTCAAACGCCAATGACACATCGCCACCAGGCTGCCTACATTGCTTGCGACAACCCCCTGTCTCCGACCACCGTCCTCCCTCGATTTCGGCCGACCCTCGCCACCTCCTGCCTCCCCGAGCACACGAGCGCACTCACCACTCCCTGGCGCATCTCCCAGTAACCTCTGTTCGACCGCGGGCGCCCCAGGGAGCCATCTTCGACAAAACTCTGAGCGCCGCCGTCTGTCTCGCCTCCGTCGAGCTCCTCCGGTAAGTCCAGACCGCCCCTCTTCTCCTCCTTCACGCACACAGCATCTCCTTGATCTTACGCATCTAACCATGCTTCTGGTTTGCCTTCTCATGAACCGTAGCATCATCTTCGACCTCGACCAGAGCCAACCATCGCCAGACCAAACTCCGGCGAGGAATTCCTCCTGCCCTCGTGCGCCCCTTGCCTCGTCGACCACACGTCGAGCACCACCTTGTCCTCGCGACCTCGGTGAGCCTACTCCCTCCCTCTCTCGCTTCCTGTTTCGCCAGCGCCGCCACTGTCTGACCGTCGCTGCCGCTAGCCACCATCGGCGCCACTCGCATATGGTCAAGCACGCTAGCACTGTAGGATCTTGATCCGACGCTTGCGATAGATCACTTAAGCCGCGAAGGGGTACGCTTTCTGAACCGTGCGATCTGTTAGATCCAACGTGCCACAGAGCCAATCCGGCCGAACCGGTACCAGCCAGTCAAATTGCGACGCGTGGCCAGGTCTGTTTAAAACAGAATTTGAAAAACAAATTTGTTTGTGATTTTCAAACCTTTGTAACTTTCGATCCACATGTCCAAAGATTTCAAATTTGGTATCATTGGAATGAGTGGAACAAGCCCTAGCCAACCATGTCATTGGTTTAGCAAATAGTATCCATTAGAGTGTTTGTTTTTGCAGAAACTTTTGTGTGCTTGTTTAGAGTAGAAAAATGATTCAAAAATGTTTTTAGGGCTAAAACCTTTGCAAAATGGGTTGTTGTAAACTTACTGACCCTAGGAACCAACCCATGGATTTTAAAATGGTTTTTGTGAAAGTTGGGAAGAAAAACTTGATTTGGTCATTTCTAGCCATTTAAAAATAATGGTTTTGTTATGAAAATGGTTTTGAGTAAAAACTTTGGAGAAAATGTTTTGGACCAAACCTACTGACCATAAACACCAAATTTTGGGAAACAACAACTTATTTGGTGAAACCACTTAAGGTTGTGGCATTGAGAAAAATGTTTTTCACCACATAAAATGGTGAAAGGTTTTGAAAATTGTTTATGGATAAAACCCATTTGCAAATGACTTTGCCATTTTGGTAAATGTCCACTTTGGACCTTACAAAGATTAGAAGCCTAGTGGAGACCATCTCTACAAATAGAACCCTCTCTTGCATGCTTACATGCATGACTTAGATCCCATTGTTTTTTGTGTGTGAAATGTTGATTGATTATTGGTTTGGAATGCTTGTTGATATTGGGTTTGCTTGATTGATTATAGTGAAGTTAGAAAAGTGTGAGACTAGCAAGATCAAGGAGTGAACCACCATTCCCTACCAAAAAGGCAAGTTACACTATCATCTAAAGTCCTACTATTTTCATTATACTTAGTGGATTTTGAAACATGCATGAAAACAAATTTTATACTTATGCTATGCTAAATCCTAATAGGATACCTTATACATTCCTTAGAGAAAATAATGTAGTTGTTACATGCTTAGCCATGCTATATTTTGAAAAGAGATACATGTTGAGATTTTATGAAGTTGAGAAAAGGACTTGTGTTTTTATATAATAAAACAAGGACTCAATGAACCACCTGGGTGGCCAAGGTTACTTTAAGTTTTGGAGAAGGTGGCAACAAAAGGAACCATATCTATGGCATTCTCTTTGTGTTGTGCTCCAAAGGAAACCACCCAGGAAACTTAGAGATTGAACATGTTTCTCCAATTGTTGCTTTCGTGTGCAACCACATGCTATTATGGCTCTGTCTTAGTCAACTACATTGGGAAGACCCATGCATTGTCTTCAGTTTATTGGACATGGGGATCTGGAATGCTTCATGGGTGCTGAAGACAAGCTAGCAATGGTGTATGGGAGGACCCTTTGGAAAGACTTCGTCACATTCTCAATCTGCCAGTACTCCATCTTGGTGAGCACTAATCCAGTGGCCACTGGTGGCAAAAGGATGGGATTGTGACATGTGGGTAAAGTGTACTCCTTCTGCACAAGATAATAAAATCTAAGTACTTAGCCGTGTCCCCGGTTATGGACAATACTGAGAAACTAAAGTTTGAAGCTATGGGTTATCTCGACATTCTAATTTCTAAAAATAAAACTTTTAAGGACTTGATGCACTTGGGGTTACCAAGGAGCTCAAGAAACTTTGACAAAACTTGATGTACTTGGGGGTACCAAGGAACTCAAGAGATTTTGTTGAAAACATGAACACTTGGGGTTACCAAGGAACTCATGAGATTTTATAAAACTTAATGCACTTGGGGTTACCAAGGAGCTCAAGAGACTTTGACAAAACTTGATGTACTTGGGGTTACCAAGGAACTCAAGAGATTTTGTTGAAAACATGAACACTTTGGGTTACCAAGGAACTCATGAGATTTTGATAAAACTTGTTGCACTTGGGGATACCAGGTAGCTCAAGGGAATTTTGACAAGAACTTGAACACTTGAGTTTCTACCAAGGAGTTCAAGGGATTCTTGAAAAGGAGATTTGACAAAGGACCAAAACCATTTTGAAAAGATAGGATAAAATACTGCTTTATGCAAATGAGCCTAAAACTCTACTTAGCCAAATATGCATGTAATGATAGGATCCACTCATATTCAACATAGTAGTGAAACTTGCCAATACAATTCAAATGTATTGACCCTTGTGGCTGTAACTTGTAATGTTGCAGGTTTGATTGATTTTAGAGAAGATTGATTGATTGATTAGGATTACAAAGTCTACAACCAGCATTTGCCTGTGGCACTTTGAAGATGAAGAACCCCATGACTATAGTCATTCCGCTGCAATGTAATGTAATAGCCAAATGAGCTATGTATGATGTAATAAACTTATGTTATTCCTGGTTATCAAGCTATATTATGACCTTTGTTTCTCGATATTACATCTTAACTGTGGATGCTAGCTATTGATCCAGGGACTAGCATTGCAAACACAGGGGACACCACCTTATGTTAATAAAGGTTGGGACACTCCCTCTACAAACCAAGTTGAGGCTTACCTCAGGCTCAGTTTCCCTCTGGAAAGCAGAGATTCTAGACCAAGCTTCCTTAAAACTTTCTTCACTTTTCTGCTTAAAAGTGGAGATTTCTACCATAGGGGAAATAAAGGCAGACCCCGACATGGCAGCAACTAGAGCAGGAACTATTTTTTTGTGTTTTTTGAATAAATAAAGCAAACCAAACTAGACTAATTTTTTTGGATTTTTTGGAAAGAGGCAAACAAAACCAAGCAAAAGAAACAAAGCAAACTAAAAACAAAGTAAAGAGAAAGGAAGTGAAGGACTCCCCTAGTGAATACTTCCTTAGCCTCCCCGGCAACAACGCCAGAAATTAGCTTGATGGCGCCCAATAATTGTCGTAGGATGCTTCGTTGGAAACCCCAAGAGAAAGGTATGAAGCAGCATAGCAGCAAGTTTCCCTCAGTAAGAAACCAAGGTTATCGAACCAGTAGGAGGAAGGAAACGTCACACGGGTGTTGCAAACAACGCGGAGACCTGCACAACACAAACACTTTGCCCCAACGAATCAGTGTGGTTGTCAAGCTCACCAGTTTGCTGTAACAAAGGATTAAAAGTATGGTGTGGAAGATAATTGTGGTTTGTAGCAAGTAAACAGGTAACAGTGGAAGATGTATCAATGGTAAAGATTGGACCGGGGTCCATAGTTCACTAGTGGTGCCCTCCTTAGATAAACAACATGGCATGAAGTGTAAAAAAATTACAGCGGGGCAATTGACAGGAACTGAGCAAGGCATAACAATGCAATTACTAGCCAGAAAGATCCTATGAGGTTGATTGGGAAATACAACAATATACATAGACCGTCATCCAACTGCATCTATGACTAGAAGTCCACCTTCAGTTTATCATCCGAACCCCCTCCAGTATTAAGTTGCAAGCAACAGATGACTGCGTTAAGCAAAGTGTGTAAGGTAAACAGTCCACATGTTTCCATGAACAAGAGACCGTTGTTTTCTCCCTACTAGCAACATCACATCTACAACCGAAGAGATTTCTGTCACTTCCCTTGGAAACTAGAGGCATGAACCCACTATCGAGCATAAATACTCCCTCTTGGAGTCAATAGCAACTACTTGTCCAAGATAACCACTAGCAACAGAGAGCATGCAAGATCACAAACAACACAGACATGATACAATCATAAAGATAAAACCATTAATCAAACCAACATAATAATCTCAATATCCATCGGATCCCCGCAAACACAACATGCATGATTACAAATAGATTAGAACTTGATCATGAACGGAGCTCACAAGATCTATACATGAAAGCACAAAGGAGGAGATATAACCATCTAGCTACTACATGGACCCATAGTCCAAGGTGGAACTACTCACGAATCATATTGGAGAGAAGGCCTCCGGGATGATCTCCCCTTCGGTAGGATGCCGGGAAGAATTTCAGATCCCCCCGATCTAGGGACAATGGTGGCGGCAGCTACATACGGTTTCGTGGATTTGTGATCGGGAACTCAGGGTTTCTACATCGGGGGCTTCTTATAGGTGAAGGGGCGAGACCAGGAGGCGACCAGGGCCACCAAACCCTAGCCAGGCGCAGCCCACTGCCCAGCGCTGGGTGGGTCGCCTGGCGGCCTCCCTCTCCTCTGGACTTCTTGTTCCCCACGGAAAGTTATTGACTTTGGTGTTTGTCCCGTCCAATTCCGAGAATATTTCTTTACTAACTTTTCTGAAACCAAAAACAGTAGAAAACAGGCATCTGGCATTGTTGCAACTTGTTAGTAGGTTAGTACCAGAAAACATGTAAAAAGGACCTCAAAGTGTGGACAAGTAAAGCAAAGTAGATACTAAACAAGCATGGAGCATCAAAAATTATAGATACGTTTCCAACGTATCATAATGTCGCTATTTCTCCAGCATGAAGGGGTTTGGAACTGTTATATTTTACAGCGTATGACAAGGTTCTAGCAATAATCACACCCAAGTTATATTCAGGAGCTACACCTTCCTTGGCACATTTCAATAAATAAATTATGGGGCTAGTGCATCCTATTGAATTCTTCCTAGCAAGAAATACTCTAACAATAAACAATGCAAAATATCTTAATGCAAGGTGATGAATATTTGTGAACTTTCCTCTATGGATATCCTCCGACACATCTACCTTATACTCCTCCAAAATGAATAGAGGCTCTCATCATAATCAGTAGGAATGGCTTCCCATTTTCCCTCATTATGGGCATGTATGGCATTACAAAATTCCTCTAAGGGCATGATTAACCTTTGGCCCTTCATGACAAACCTCACATCAAACATGTTGGGAGTTTCTTTACCTCTGCTACTTCCCTTCCCTTTGGTTTGTACAAACCTTAAGGTGGCTAGGAACTCACTGCTTAGCTCGTAGTAGGTCGGTTGTGGATGTATTGCAAATTCCTCTAGCTTGGTTTTGTACAAGAAATAAGTAAAATCTTCTTATATGGATAATGCCTTCAGTGCATTGGGATCAGGACATTTGGTGGCTTTCACCTTCAAGGCCTCCGCCTTAAAGATCATTTCATCTTCCCATTATTTCTCTTCATCATAACTAGATAAGGCTCTTGATCCTCTCCTTGGTCTTAAACTCTTCATGAGGCTTTTGCCTTTGTTCATGGTGGATGAGACCTTGCAGCAGTAAGAACAAAAATCACTAAACAATTAGATGTATCAAGTTATAATCATTTAAAGATGCTCCAAAAAGTTTCTACCAAGCATTATTATAAATCATTTCCAATAGAAAGCTTCAAATTCATGGATTTTTATGCATGAGATGTAATACCAAGAACAACATTTTTCTCACAATATAAAGCATCATATAAAAAATAACTTGAATGAGTGGAGGAGTCGCATACCAATGGGCAATCCCTCCAAAGAGATTTGAAAATGGCTCCCTAAACTTGTAGATCGAGAAATGAACAGCAAAGGAGCATAGGAAAAAAAATTCAAGTGGTACCTAGTCGGGTTCTGAGAGGAAGTGAAGAACCTGGTAGGTTGGAGTCCACATAACTCCTCCTGGGGGCCCCACAAGGGCAGGGGCACGCCCACCACCATAGGACGCGCCCTCCATGCTCTTTCGGCCCATGTTCACTTTCTGGCAGCGTCCTTTGGCAGGGTGGATCCTCTATGTAGAAAAATGGCTTGGGATTTTTTTTTGTAATTTTTGAAAATTATTTTTTGTGTAAAACTTTCCTAAACTAAAAAATGTCAAAAACAGACATAAAATAATTAAAGTGACTAATTTTAAATGAAGGAATTCAAATAAACTATAATATAGTGTAGTAGTATTTAAATATAAATCATTATCTCATCATTACCATGTTAAAAATTCGGTTGATCAAGTCACATTAATACTATGATAAGGATAGAAACAATGATTCACTTATTATTATAAAAAAATAAGGTACCTCACAATAGATTGGAATAGTTCCAACCATTATTGTTTCATACTTAGGCTTGGGAGGAGGAATAGGAATTTCAAAACTTCCAATTATAATAAATTTTGGTGCAATGGCATTAACACCTCTCTTGGGTAAGTCAATAGAATTCTTCTGTGGAAAATATGTAGTGTGATCCTTCCATTTCACATTAAATGTTACTTTGCTTTCAGTACAATTAATCACAGCCCTTCTGCAGTATTTAGAAAACGTCTACCAAGAATAACAGATAAATTATCATCTTTAGGAATTTCTAATATAACAAAGTCTGTGGGAATCTGCACATTAGCAATCATAATAGGAACATCCTCACATATACCAATAGGAATAGTAGTAGATTTATCAGCCATTTTGAAGTGAAACTTTAGTAGGTACTAAGTTATATAAGTTAAGTTTCTTATAAAGAGAGAAAGGCATGAAACTTAATCTAACTCCAAGATAACATAGGGCATATTTCACACAAGAATTTTTAATGGTGCAGGGAATAGTTGGAATACCCGGATCCCCTCTCTTTTCAGGTATTTTCCCTTAAAAGAATAGTCAGCAAGCATGGTAGTAATATCTTCATTATAAACTTTTATTAGTGACAATATCTTTCATATATTTGGAATAGGGAGGTACTTTAATAGTATCAACTAAGGGAATTTGCAAGTATAAACTTTTTATCAATTCAATAAACTTCTCAAACCTTGCATCATCCAAAGTTTTCATTACCTCTTGGGTATATGGTATAGGTATTTGTACCCATGGATCCCTTTCTTTACCTTTTGGTTATGGTGGAGGCTTCTTATTATTATTTTTATCCCTTGATGATTGAGGGTCGTCACTTACAACAGGCTCAGATTCTTCATTATTCTCCTCCTTTTGTGATTCTTCATTTGGTTAGGACATTTCCACATCATATTCTTCATTATTATTATCCTCAGTTTTAGCATCAGAGAGAGATACAACATTTTCTTGATCTTCAGAATTCTCATTAGCTTCATTTTCATTGGGAGATTTTCCTGCAATTGACTTCTTCTTAAGAGACTTTTGCTCTTTCCTTTTTGGATGTCCATCAGGATAATAAGGATTGTGAGTGCTAGAGCCTCCCCTGGTATTAACTCCACAAATTTGCTTCTTCTCATTAAGAAGCTTTTCATACAACTTACTTTAAAGAGAAATTATTTGTTCAACTTGATTATTCATCATTTTGCAATTCTTAATAGTCATCTTAAGAGAGTCAACACAAGAGCCTACTCTTTTATGCAGAACATTAATCTTATGAGAGTTCTCTATTATTTCCCTTTCAATATTATGATCATATGTTTCTTGATGAGGAGCAGAGTTGCTAGAATGATCAACATAAGATATTTCAGTAGGAGGTGATATATTTCCATTACTTTTAGAATTACATATAGCATGAACTTGAATAGGGAAGCATGATTTATCAATTGGGAATTTAAAACCCTTATCAGAAAGTTCCTTTAAATGAGAAGTTTTAATACCCCTTTCCTCCATAGATTTATGAGCTTCTTCCATATATTCATTACATATATGAGAACACCTATCTTTATATGAGTCTTCTCACTTTTATCTTCTTCTTGAATATGCCAATCATGATAATTCTGAGTATAGTATTTAATAATCCTTAACTTCCTCAATAGTCATGTCCCTAAAAATATTTCCTGCAACACTGTCTAGATAGGTTCTAGAACTTTCAGTTAGTCCATCATAAAATGCATCACGTAATTCATTATCCTTAAATCCATGTGTAGGACATCTCCTTCCAATGGCACAAAATCTCCCCCAAGCTTGGGGAATAGTTTCTTCTTTGTTTTGTGCAAAGCTACTAATTTCAACTCTCATAACATGTATTTTACTATAAAAAATATACTAATGGAAAAACAAATACAAGCATGCTTCCTTACTAGTAATGGACTTAGGAGCTAATGATCTGTACCAAGTTTTTGCATCTCCTCCTAAAGGGAACAATTTTAAGAAATAATAGCGTTGTTGTATCTCAGTTTTTCCAAATAGGCAAGCGGTATCTTCTAAATTCAATAAGTGCTCATAGGGAAAATCTTCTTAATTACCATAGAACTTAGATTCTTCAACTCTTCCTATTATTTTAGGGTTAACTTCAAAATTGTAGTCCTTATCTTTAATGAATATTGCATGTTCTTTGCATTTACTAGCAATAGGAAATAGTTTTCCTAGAGAAAAGGTACTTAGAGTTTCTTCAAATTTATCCAAGTCATCCAGATCAAGACTCATAAAAGCTTTAGTGAAAGCAATATCCTCTTCACTAGGTGTCTCTTTAGAACTAGTGGTGCTACCTTTTTCATTAACATGTTCATCTTTATCATATTCAGATTCCATATCATCACTGGATAAGGACTTAGATAAATCAGGCGTCCCCTCTTTATCTTGGCCATCATCCAACAAATCTTTTTAAATACTAGTAGACATCCTAGACAATGGTGAACTTGCTAGGATAGTAGTTTTGTTTTTAATAGCAGGAGTAGTAACAACATTAGGTGAAAAGTTTGGCCTAGAGGGCAAATCCGTACCTCTCCTTGTAGTAGAAGGCATAATATCCTTCTTAGCAGCATCCTTACTCTTTCCCATGATGAGATACATGTAAGTACAACAAGTAAATGATAACGGATTGTCTTACCAATAAAGTTAGGCTCCCCGACAACAGCGCCAAAAAATGTCTTAATGTCCACAAGTATAGGGGATTGCTGAAATCTTTGATGGGAAGTATTACCCAAATTTATAGTTCGACTCAAGGGGAACACAAGAATACCAATAATACTTTAACAATTGAGAAGCCACTCTCAATCACACCTGTATATCAATAAACTTGCAAAGAAAATGGTGATGTATGGCAGTTGATTCAAAAAAGTAAATAAAGCAGTAGATTTCTAGTTTTCACCGAAAGTAATTTGTGAAACATTCAGTGGCTAAAACGCAGGCATGAGGTGATGGCGGGGTGTTGCATGAATGATATACATCATATAATGTATCATACTAACATGACATTTATCTGTAATTCAGTTGTGTGTAGGTGTGTGCTCCAAACATAATCATGCATGTAAGTCTGCATAATATCTTGTGTCATGCCTGCCCATTTCACCGAGGCCAACTTGGTAATATAGGCAATTAAGATCTACCTTTTCAAATAGACCGGAACAAAGCATTAACACTTCATGAACACACAATATCCTCAAACTATCATATATTCTCATTGTTTTCCCTAACTGTCACCTTAGGGTTCGCAGGTTTAACATAATAATAGGTAATATACTTTGCAAATACATACCAAACTCAAATAAAGTATCGGGCAATAAAATTTTAGTACTGAAATCATGTCACTCAGGCCCTAGCAACAAGCATTAAACATAGCAAAAGTGTACCAACACTCATACAAGAATGTCTACAAGATAAACACCTCCAATCTCGATACATATGTATGATTACATGAAGGATCTCATCCAATCCCCATCCACCTCACATGCCCACAGGGAATTACTCACACATGATGATGGGGGATGAACTCATGGTCATCGGTGATTATGTTGATGATGATGGTGGTGGACAAGACCTCAAAATCCCACTCCCCGGGGTGGAGAGCAGGACCAATCTGACCCCTGAAACAAAGATCGTGGCTTTGGCGGCGCTGTATTTCACGAAAAGCTCTGTGCTTCTGGAAAACTAGGTTTGGGGGTATATAAAGGGGGTACGCCAAAGGAGAGGCTAAGATGATGCTCCACGGCCAAAAGGGCCTGGGTGGCGCGCCCACCCTTACTAGGCGCGCCACCTGGTCTCCTTTAGGCCTCGTGGCTCCGCTCACTTGATTCCAAGGTCCTAGACTTCATTATTTAGTGAAAAACTGACATGGTATTTTTACTCGATTTTATTTCCTTTGAAAACTGATAGAAAGAAGACTTTTGCTAAAAACAACGTTAGATTCAGCAGTTTAATCCAAGTATGGGAAGATTCCAAATCAAGTCATCGAGGAGAGTACTTGGAAAAGTAGATGCATTTGGGATGTATCATATTGCTAACACCCTGCAGGCCTGTGCTGAGTTCATAAGAGTCAATGAGGAGGACATGATGATCCTTGCAAAAGCTGCCATTCCAAACTATAACTTGACGCCAAATCTGGGTGCTCTTCTATTGATTTATTTGAAGTATCAAGCTCTCCAAACTCGTGGACCCATATGCGGAGTAGGATTTATCACTGTCCTCACCCGAGCACTTCATCTCAACATAAGCAACCTGCAACTGTTGGAAGGTACTTGTCGTCTCAATTTTGCTACTCTTAATGCACGTGGTATGATTAGAAAAAATGATGGTAGATATTACTTTGATATACCTGGAGACGATCACTTGATCGCTGCTCCTTTGCATAAGGTCTATTTTTATCGAGGATGGAGATCTGCATTATGATGCACAGGTTGAGGCAACCCTACGTCCACAAGCTAAACCACAAGGAGGGGAAGAATTAGAATAAGAGCAAGAAGGACCCGAACAAGAGCAACAACCACCGAACTACTGCACCACCTATGAAGATGTGTACACACTTGAAGGGAAAACATTGAGAATATGAATAACCTCTCCATCAACCTTTGAGACTCCCCCGCTAACATATCCTCCCGGTTCATCAATTGGAGCAACCAATGGAACTTGGGATATTATCCTCCACCACCACAATGGGCAACAATAGGGCTTGCAAAAGTATAAGCTTGGGGATGTATTCCTTAAGTAATTTATTTATGTAATAATGAGGTTGTACTACAACTCCTTGAGAGCTTTGAAACACTTGTGTTGGATTCATTTCAACACTTTGCCTTTTCTTTTTGTTTTTTTGTTTGTTTCAGTATCTTCCTTTCTCAACAATATTTTTCTATTCTTTAATCCCATTCTTCAAAAATACAAAAAGATTTTTCCTTTTATCCTTACTTTTGAAATATGGATCTTTGTTTGCCTCTTTGCAATGATACTATTAATGAGAGTGATCTACTTTTGAGTTTTGAAGGAACACATATGAAAGAGCATGTGTCCCCCCATTGTGGTTTTGACATGCTATAAGAGATACGACGCCCATCTAGACGGAGCATTCCACGT
Source organism: Avena insularis (assembly GCA_023614405.1). NCBI lineage: Eukaryota > Viridiplantae > Streptophyta > Magnoliopsida > Poales > Poaceae > Avena > Avena insularis. Next base: position 445,741,119 of record CM042685.1, read on the forward strand.
AAAAAGGCAAGACGGCGCAAGATCTCGGAGTTCTCCGGGGACTACTGTTGGGGATATGCTATATGGGTATCCTTATAGCATGTCTCTTATCCGGCTAACCCGGGTGGCCCATAAGAGATAAAGGAAGGCTACGGTGGAGTCACCAACGTACCCGGAGCCTTGGAGTACAAGATACACAAGACTAGTAATAGATAGTGTAGGACTCTGTAACCTGTCCGGCTAGGACTTTTCCCTGTAACCCTAGGACCTGGTGACTATATAAGTCGGGCCTATGGGAGCCTTTAGGGCACGATAATAGACAACTTCACACAACCTCGCACAGCGAACCTATCTCTGTAACTCAGCATATTGCCCTTATAGTGATTTATAGCAGGAGTAGGATTCCGCCACCGTCAGGATCGAACACAGGTAAGCTATGTTACCTCGTACCCGTCAACCGTCCGCCTTACCCCACATCTCTAAACACGCACTGTGAGGACCCCTCCATGGCGTACTCGTCGGCAATACCACGACAGTTGTACTACAACTCCTTGAGAGCTTTGAAACAATCGTGTTGGATTCATTTCAACACTTTGCTCTTTCTTTTCATTTTTTTGTTTATTTCAGTATCTTCCTTTCTCAACAATCTTTTTCTATTCTTTAATCCCATTCTTCAAAAATACAAAAAGATTTTTCCTTTTATCCTTACTTTTGAAATATGGATCTTTGTTTGCCTCTTTGCAATGATATTATTAATGTGAGTGATCTACTTTTGAGTTTTGAAGGAACACATATGAAAGAACATGTGGCCCCCCATTGTGGTTTTGGAAATTAATGATAATCTCTATGGACTAATGCTTGTATCAAGTTGCACTTGTAGGAATTGTCCATTGGCATCGCTTGGAGCATATGTTGGATTCAAGATAGAAGAAATGAAGAAGAATGAAGAAAAGAAGATCAAGGGTGTCTTGAAGAAGAAGATAGAGTTCCTCATGTTTATCTTCAAGACATCATCCAAATGGAGTTAGAAGAAATGTTGTGCAAGTTCAAGATGGGCCATATCGAAGAGATCATTGATACTTTGTAAACGTATCTATAATTTTTGATGTTCCATGCTTGTTTAGTATTCACTTTGCTTTGCTTTGTCTACACTTTGAGGTATTTTTATTTGTTTTCTGGGACTAACCTGCTAATAAGATGCCATAGTGCCAGTTGCCTGTTTTTTGTTTTTTTTTGTTCCTGAAAAGACAGAAAATGAATATTCTCGGAATTGGACGGGACAAAAGCCAAAGTCAATATTTCACCGAGGAGAACATGGAACTAGAAGATAAGATGGAGGAGGGACACGAGGGGCCCACACCCCTGGCCGTGCGGCTAGGCCTGGGCCGCGCCTGGGGGCAGGGGGCGGCTGCCTCGGGCACCCCCTCGGTCTCCCCCTTCGCCTATAAGAATCCCCCAATACCAAAACCTTAAGGACCCGATGAGATCTCCACAAAACAGTCTCTATCCACCGTCACCATCGTCCCTAGATCAAGGGGATCTGAAGGTCTTCCCAGCACCCTACCGGAGGGGAGAGATCATCCTTGGACTATGAAGCGTGAGTAGTTCCACCTTGGACTATGGGTCCATGTAGTAGCTAGATGGTTGTATCTCCTCCTTATGCTTTCATGTATAGATCTTGTCAGCTCCGTTCATGATCAAGATCTAATCTATTTGTAATCATGCATGTTGTGTTTGCGGGGATCCGATGGATATTGATATTATTATGTTGGTTTGATTAATGGTTTTGTATTTATGATTCTATCATGTCTGTGTTGTTTGTGATCTTGCATGCTCTTCGTTGTTAGTAGCTATCTTGGCCAAGTAGTTGCTAGTGACTCCAAGAGGGGGTATTTATTCTCGATAGTGGGTTCATTCCTCTAGTTTCCAAGGGAAGTGACAGAAATCTCTTTGGTTGTAGATGTGATGTTGCTACTAGGGAGAAAACAACGGTCTCTTGTTCATGGAACAAGTGGATTGTTTACCTTACACACTTTGCTTAAAGACGTTGTCTCTTGCTAGCAACTTAATACTGGAGGGGGTTCGGATGATAACCTGAAGGTGGACTTCTAGTCATAGATGAAGTTGGATGGAGGTCTATGTATATTGTTGTATTGCCCAATCGAATCTCATAGGATATTTTTGTCTGGTATTGCATTGTTTTGCCTTGCTCAAATCCTATCAATTGCCCTGTTGTAATTTGTTTACCCTTCATGCCATGTTGTTTATCTAAGGAGAGCACCTCTAGTGAACTTTGGACCCCATTCCAATCTTTACCATTGATACATCTTCCACTGTTACTTGTTTACTTGATGCAAACCATTACCTTCCACACCATACGTTTAATCCTTTGTTACAATAACCGGTGAGATTGACAACCTCATTGTTAGTTGGGGCAAAGTCTTGAGTTTGTGTTGTGCAGGTCTCCATGTTGCTTGCAGCACCTTTGAGGCGTTTCCTTCCTCCTACTGGTTCGATAATCTTGGTTTCTTACTGAGGGAAACTTGCCTGCTGACCTGCATCATACCTTCCGCTTGGGGTCTCCCAATGAAGTGCTGCTGCACTCATCAAGCCTTTTGCTGGCGCCGTTGCCGGGGAGGCTAAGGATGTCTTCACAAGGGTAGTCCTCCACTTCCTTTCTCTTTACTTTGTTTTTAGTTTGCTTAGTTTCTTTTGCTTGGTTTTGTTTGCCTCTTTTAAAAAAGTCCAAAAAATTAGTCTAGTTTGGTTTGCTTTCTTTATTCAAAAACACAAAAAAATTAGTTCCTACTCTAGTTAGTGGTCTATTATTGCCTTGCTTGGTCATGCTTTCTATCAATGGATGGTTTCTTTGGAACTAGTTCTTATTGGCAAGGTGGGTTCATAGAAGAACAAAAGTATTATTATAAGGAACATCGTTTGTCACAAAAAGGGAAATACTTATGGGAACAAATTGATAAGTTGAATACTATTGCTAGAGACATGTGCTCTACTTATAATGTTACTTATTGCTTTGATAAAGCTTGTTGCTGTAGGAGGTATAAACACCTCCCTTTTCAATGTGATTATAATGATAATGTTACCGTATCCTCTTATGCTAAAGGAAACTATGAATTTTATGATGTGGAACAAATTGAAAAATTTATTGCCTTCAAGGGTGCATTTGAACTTGCCAGTTTGCTTGAAAATACTGATGATGCACCTTATGAATGTGAGGTTTTTGAGATACTTAAATTTTGCTTTGATAATTATAAGGAAGAAAATGGCTATATTCTTGAATATTTTAATAGGCGTTTTCCACAAATGGAAAAGACTAATGCCTTGCAGGAGCCTATGGAAGAAGAAATTGTTGAAATTGGAAGCTCATTAGATGAAAAAGAAGGGGAGAGTGATGAATAAAAGGAGGAAGAATGGATCTACCCATGCCTACCTTCTAATGAGAGTAACTCTTTATCCCTTACATTATTTGATTTTCCCCCATGATTACCAAAGGAGGATGAATGTTATGTTCCTGTGGATCCTTTTGAAATATCTAATTTGGGTAAAACCTGTGAAGGTTTTAATCCCACTATTTTTGAGCTTGATAGAAATTATGTGTTTGTAGATCATGAAAAGCATGCTTTATGTGATAGCTTGTAACATCCCTAAATTCATATTTCAAAGCTCATTCATATCATCCTTGCATCCTTCATTCATTTAGGGTTTTTCTCAAAATCATTTCAGAAACAGAAGCTTGTGCTATGATTTCATGTGAGCAAATTTACCTCAAATGGCCATTACCCTTTGAACTTGATTGTTTGGGAACTTGTTTGCTTGCCTCCATTGTTGGAAAGTTTAGGTGTAAAAGTTTAACCAAAGTTTTCAACTTAGAAATAATTTCAAAACCCTTTTCAAAACATTTGCAAACCAGAGGCAAAGTCTCTGTTTGTATTAAGCCCAAGCTTGACCAAGCCCTTACAAGGTAACCACATGGTTAAATGACTGTTTTTGAAACCTCAGTACCCTACAAAAATCCCCAGAATTGTTTGAATTCAAAAAGGATTTGAATTCATATTTAAATCATTCCTGAAAACCAAAATAGAAAAAGAAAAGGTTTAAACAAACAAAAAGGGCCGCGCGCCAGGTTTCTGGCCCAGCTTCAAATCGAGCCCAACAAGCCCACCCGGGACTTTTCTTTTCACTCTCTCACGGCACCTGAAGAATCGATCACGATGCAGACCCCACCTCCACCTCGCGCGACTGACCACGCTGGCCTCCTCCACGTCAGCATCGTCTTCCCCCTGAATCCGCGCACGATCTCCGCCGCTGGCCGTTGCAGCATCGATACCGAGCTTAATTGGGCATTAATCCACGAGCGTTTCGTGTCGAGCCTCTGGCTATAAGATCCCCTCTGCACCGCGGCCACTTCCCCTCACTTAGCACCACCTCTCCGCCACCAGGCTGCCCTCAATCAACCCCACACCGCCACAGACAGAGCTCACTCCGGCGATCAATTCAGGTGAGCCTCAGGCGCCTTCTTTCCCTCTGGTTCAAGCGAGCCGCTTCGCAATCTCCTTGCGCACCTCCTGACCCCACTAGTTCATCCTGTACTACCCCAGGTCGCCGTTTCCACTCGACACCGCATGCACCGACGACAACCTCGACTCCGACGACCTACAGTGGTAAGTCCAGACTGCCCCAAGCCTTGTCTTTCACACACGCGTGTTCTCCGTGATCTTCTGCATCTAACCACACCCTCCGTTTGCCTCCTAGTGATCGACAACGTCGCCTCCGACCCTGAACAGAACCACCTGTCGCCAGACTCAACTCCGACGAGGAATCATCGCCGAGACAGCACGCCCCTTCGCAAACCGACGCTACCTTGAGCTTCAGCAGCTTCTTGCGAACCTGGTATGACCCTTCTCCCTCTCGCGGACGATCTGGAACGCTAGCGCCACCGTAGACCGAACGCTCCACCGCTCGCTGACGCCGCGCGCCGCCAGGACATGGTCGCTTGCTCGCGCGCCGTTAGATCTAGATCCAAGCGCTAGGATAGATTCACTTATCGGCGAAGCGGTACGCAATCTGGAACGTGCGATCTGTTTAGATCCTGCGGCTGCAGAGCTCGATCCGGGCGAATCGGTACGCACCAATCACAACGCGACGCGTGGCTAGGGTTAGATCTAAAAACAGATTTAAAATCAGATTTTGATCCAAATTCAAATGCCTATAACTTTTGATTGACACGTTGGATTTTTGCAAACTTTATACCGTTGGATTCAGTGATTCAAGGCCTTTCTGTTTATCCAATGTGTTTAACAAATAGTAACCATTAGAATGACTTTGTTTGTAGAAACATGTTTAAGGCTATTTTGAGTATGGATTTAGTTTAGTAACTTGTTTTAGAGTTAAATAAGTTTGTTTTGGCAATTTTTGTGTCTTGTTATGTTTCTGTAAACATGCACTTGCTTGGTAGAGTTTTCAAAATCACCACTTAGTAAATCCTTGCATGCATGCATTCATGTTATTTTTGATTGTATTTAAATTGTGTGTAATTGTGTGCTACAATTTTGTGTGTAGATTTTGCTAGTGATTGTGACTGTGAAGAGTGCTACTCTCCCCATTACCAAGGCAAGTGATATTTTCATGAACATGCCATTCCTATATTTTATACTAGCATTAGATATTTTGCTAAGACATGCATGCTACTTTTGTCAAATGATATGATGGGAAATCCTATGTAGTTAGAATGGTAGAGTTGCTAGGAAATTTTCCCTAAAGATAAGTTGCCATGCCATGCTTAGCCTAGCTAATAGAAAACAAGGGTGGATTATATATTCATGCTATGGAAAATTTCTAAGTCTAAGGACTTGTGTTTTGATTAATAAAACAACTAAGTAAATGAATCACCTGGGTGGAATGGGACTTGCTTGGTGGTTTTTGGTTGAGTGGTTCACAAGGCCCATTTTTATGGTTTACCTTAGTGTATCTCACTTGTGGATGGCCACCCAGGAACAAAGAGATTTGAGATGTCAAATGTTGAGAAGCTTCAAGTGCAACCACTTGGCAATATGGGCTCTGCCATGATCATATAGGTTGCTAGAACTTAGTCTCTTGGACAGTTGGTGGTAGAGGGATTGTTAGGTTGGAGCGCGTCCATTTGACTAAGGAAAGGCTTCTGAAAGATCTTGTCTTGGGAAACCAAGTCTTGTGGGGAAAGTGCACCACCTCTGCAGAGTGTAAAACCTAAGTACTTAGCCATGTCCCTGGTAAAGGACAATTTGAGCATCAAGACATGGAAGCTTCAAGAATCTCATCACTCCAACTTCTAAATAAAACTTGTGGGTGAACAAGGGTGAAGGACCCCAATGTCTATTGGAGGTTCCTTGGGAAGTTTTGACAAAGAAAAACATAATGTTTTCTACTAATAGGAAAAACCTATTTTGAGCAAAGCAAGCCAAGCTACATTTAGCCAAAATGCATATAGTATTATAGTCCACTTTAAATAAACTAAGGTATCACTTGCCAATACTATTCCAAAGTATTGACCCTCTGTGGCTGTAACTTGTAATGTTGCAGGTTACTCCGATGATGAATAGGAGTCATGAGTCTACACTCAACATGCTTGCCTGTGGCACATGAAGATGAAGACTTATGTTTATTTACTTATTCCATCAACTCTTGTATTAGGCCTTTGGCCCTGAGTTGTAAAAGACTATGTTTTATCTCTGGAATGACTGTAATAAACGACCTTTGTATCTGTGTACTTCATCTTAAACTGTGGATGCTAGCATTGATCCAGGGACTAGCATTGCAATCACAGGGATCCTTTCCTTTATAAAGGAGGGGTCTAACATAGCTATATTTTTGAGTTTATTCATGAGGCTACTGAAAATTATTATGAGAGAGGAAAGTATGGTTGTAGAATTTTCATGGTACCAAAACACCTCCCTATGTGCTGAAAGTTTTGAAGTTACCCTTATTTCATCTTTCTATGCCTGTCACTTTGTTCTTTGTGAATTTATTTGCATACAAGATTCCGATGCATAGGAACAGGGTTAGAATTAAATGTGTTTTGAATTTGCTTCTTGATGCTCTCTTTTACTTCAACTCATAGTTCTTATGTGAGCATTTTCTCAAATTATCAGTGCCTAACTTAAAGGCATTAAAGAAAAGTACTTGTTGGGAGATAACCCAAGAGTTTCCTTGAGTCTTGGAAGTTATTACTTCAGTAATGACCTCTCCTTATCCTTTTTATTTGCCTTTTGTGTCAAGAATGACCTCTAATGAGAGGGAAGTAAGATTTGGGGAGTTGCTGTCCCGAAACAGATTTCAGTCCTCCACTAAAAAAATTCGTGAGGAGTCTATGTAACTCAGATTGAGCTGAAAATTTATGAATAAATCCCCTAGTATGTTGAGCAACAGAAGATGTTCGAAAAAATCTGTTTCTACCTTCTGGTCTGTTTTGACAGATTTCTGCCATTATTTGTATTTGCTTCTTATTGATTTCTTTTTGAGTTCACTTTAGGGGAATTGAGCTTTTTGAAGGAGTTGCTATAGTAGATTGTGTTTTTAGTGAAAAGTCTTGCTATTCCAAAGCTTTTCCTAAAGGTCTATTATCTTTTGAATACACTAATGTTGCTAATAAAGATTGTGTGAAGTTTTGTATGAAGAAAAAAAATTAGGTGTAGAGAGAGAATGATATAATGAGATGAAGAATGGACAAAAGCTCAAGCTTGGGGATGCCACCCCGGTGTCACCCCAAGAAATATCCAAGTAGTACAAGCGTCAAAGCTTGGGGATGCTCAAGGCATCCCCTTCTTCATCAATAAAAAGCTCAGGTCTGTCTAGACACTTTGTTTTTATTGTGTCATGCAAAATTGTGTTATACTTGGAGCGTCTTAGTTTTCGTTTGGTTTGATTAGTTTTTTAGTTTGCTTGAATAAAGTAGTTTGGACCCCCATTCTTGTTGTGTTGTTTGCAAATAAGTTGCTTGGTGTTGGAAAGGAGTAGTAAGTTCTTGCTTGTAAGTGCAAGAGGAGCTTGCATTGACTGTCACTTAGACTTTAAGCATGACATGCTAGGTGTTGTTTTGACCTTATGCTTAGTGATTATTGCTGTAGAATGTCTTGTTCCAAACAATTGGGATTGCTTAGTGTGCCTTGAAAAAAATTATGTGTTGTTTTAGCATGCAAAAGCATAGTATTGTGGTATTCTCCTTTGATGTTTTGCTTGGGTTGACTTGTCACATGCTCACACCATGTAATGACTATTACAAGTCACCATAGCCTCTATGAATATTTAGTCCTTGACTTGTAGTACCATCTTTGCTTTGATTAGTAATGCTTTGTTGCACTGCATGATTATGGCCATTATTCCTCTCTTAGTTGGTTGCTCCCAGTCTTTTGGTAGCCTCCACTTGTATGAGTAAGCTATACTCATGCTTCCAACTCCCAAGAAACCAAGTTTTTCCAAAGTGTCCACTATAAACTCTTATGCATGGTGTGTTACACCATTCCAAGTATATTCTTGTTTTTAGCTATCTTCCAATTAAAAACTATTTTGTTATGTGAAAACTTAGTAATTAAATCCCTCACAAACTTGATGGAACAATTTATATTCTTTGCCCCTAATAAACTTGAACCATTGTGTCTTCTATGTTGTATATGCTTGCACTTATACGTTGGAATTAGCAGAACTGTGCTATCACGGGGAACGTTTCCAACATTGCACTTGTACTTTGTACTCAGCTGATATCATGCTCTTTTGTCTATGGATGTCACCGGTGTGAAATAAAGAGGGAACTTGTAAGTCCATGGAGTTTTTATTTTGTGTTAAAGAAACGCCTGGGCCACTAGCCTAAGCCATGCCTAATCATGGTGGAAATTTGCAGCATCACCATAGTGAGCTATCTATGAAGCATCCTCAATAAAAAGCTATGCATATGGTAAATAAAAAGATCGCTGAGATTCTCATTGTCTGTTTGCCTTGTCATTTTGGTAATGGGATAGCTCCTGTACCATGTGCAAGGGGTACCCCGTTGGTGGTTCTCTATGATATGCAAATACTTACAATGACAAGAACTTGCAGGTGACTGAAGTTGAGTAGCATGAGGTGTGGCCCTCGTATTCAAGGGACTTGAGATTGCCAACTTATACTTTGTCAAGCATATACTCCATCTTTGTTCACTTTAACCTTAACCACTTCAAGATGCTTATGATAGGGGCAATGAGGGCTAAAAGCTATCAAGTACCATAATTTTTGGAAGCTCTTTTTGAAACTTCAAATCCTTGCTTCCTTTATGAAAGGCCTTTCTTCCACCATTATTTGAGTATCTACCTTCTACTTTTAGGCACCATTAAGAGAGAATAGTTGCCATTCTGTGTGAAGTGTCCCAAAACTTATTAATTGATGCATATTGTGATATTACTTGTTCTTGTGCTACTAGTTTCTAGTCACCCTTGTGAACTTTGAAGCTGTCACATGCATCTATTTGCTACTCTATGAGGGACAAGCTGATTGTCACTATGCCATGTTTTCTGTATGTGAAACAAACAAACGTTTTTCAATGCATGTTATTCATGATCTTTGTTTGTAGCCTTTCATGTTGCATGCATAGTTACTATGTCCTATTGTTAGAACTCCATCTTTCATGCACATGTTTAGAGTTCTTTGTTCCCAACTTTAAATGCTTGCAAATGGTTTGGTCTTGGTTTTGATGGTGCATGTCACCTCAAAAACTATTCTTTTTATCACTTACCTACTCGAGGACGAGCAGGAGTTAAGCTTGGGGATGCTTGATACGTCGGAAACGTATCTATAATTTTTGATGCTCCATGCTTGTTTAGTATCTACTTTTCTTTGCTTTGTCTACACTTTGAGGTGTTTTTATATCTTTTCCGGAACTAACCTATTAACAAGTTGCCAAAGTGCTAGTTGCCTGTTTTCTTCTGTTTTTGGTTCCAAAAAGGCAGAAAATCAATATTCTCGGAATTGGACGGGACAAAAGCCAAAGTCAATAACTTCCCGTGGGGAACAAGAATCCAGAAGACGAGATGGAGACGCAAGCCAGGGCGGCCAGACCCCCTCTAGGCGTGGGTGGGCCATGCCCCGCGTGTGGGTAGGGTGTAGGGCCCCTGGCGCCTCCCAGCCTTGCCTCTTCGCCTATAAGAAGCCCCCGATGCAGAATCCCTAGGCACCCAATCAAAACTCCACGAAACCTTCTGTAGCCTCCGCCACCCTGCCGGAGGGGAAATCATCCTCGAGGCCTTCTCTCCGGTATGAAGCATGAGTAGTTCTACCTTGGACTATGGGTCCATGTAGTAGCTAGATGGTTGTATCTCCTCCTTGTGCTTTCATGTATAGATCTTGTGAGCTCCGTTCATGATCAAGATCTAATCTATTTGTAATCATGCATGTTGTGTTTGCGGGGATCCGATGGATATTGAGATTACTATGTCAGATTGATTAATGGTTTTGTCTTTATGATTCTATTATGTCTATGTTGTTTGTGATCTTGCATGCTCTCCGTTGTTAGTAGCTATCTTGGCCAAGTAGTTGCTAGTGACTCCAAGAGGGGGTATTTATGCTCGATAGTGGGTTCATGCCTCTAGTTTCCAAGGGAAGTGACAGAAATATCTTCGGTTGTAGATGTGATGTTGCCACTAGGGAGAAAACAATGGTCTCTTGTTCATGGAACATGTGGACTGTTTACCTTACACACTTTGCTTAAAGCAGTTGTCTGTTTGCTTGCAACTTAATACTGGAGGGGGTTCGCATGATAACCTGAAGGTGGACTTCTAGTCATAGATGCAGTTGGATGGTGGTCTATGTATCTTGTTGTATTGCCCAATCAAATGTCATAGGATCTTTCTGACTAGTAATTGCATTGTTATGCCTTTCTCAGTTCCTGTCAATTGCCCTGCTGTAATTTGTTTACCCTTCATGCCATGTTGTTTATCCAAGGAGAGCACCTCTAGCGAACTATGGACCACGGTCCAATCTTTACCATTGATACATCTTCCACTGTTACTTGTTTACTTGCTGCAAACCATTACCTTCCACACCATACGTTTAATCCTTTGTTATAGCAACCGGTGAGATTGACAACCTCACTGTTAAATGGGGCAAAGTCTTGAGTTTGTGTTGTGCAGGTCTCCACGTTGCTTGTAGCACCTTTGGGGCGCTTCCTTCCTCCTACAGGTTCGATAACCTTGGTTTCTTACTGAGGGAAACTTGCCTGCTGAACTGCATCATACCTTCCGCTTGGGGGCTCCCAACAAAGTGTTGATGCACTCATCAAGGGGGTTCGGATAAGGACCCGATGAGATCTCCACGAAACAGTCCGTAGCCACCGCCACCATCGTCCCTAGATCGGGGGGGTTCTGAAGCTCTTACCGGCACCCTGCCAGAGGGGAGAGATCATCCCAGAGGCCTTCTTCATCACCATGCCAGCCTCCGGTATAATGCGTGAGTAGTTTCACCATGGACTATGGGTCCATACAATAGCTAGATGGTTGTTTCTCCTCCTTTGTGCTACCATGTTTAGATCTTGTGAGATCCGTTCATGATCAAGATCATCTATTTGTAATCATGCATGTTGTGCTTGTGGGGATCCGATGGATATTGAGATTACTATGTTAGATTTGTTAATGATTCTATCTTATTGATTCTATCATGTTTGTGTTGTTTGAGATCTTGCATGCTCTCCGTTTCTAGTAACTATCTTGGCCAAGTACATGCTAGTGACTCCAAGAGGGAGTATTTATGCTCGATAGTGGGTTCATGCCTCTACTGAATCTGGGGAAGTGACAGAAATATCTAAGGTTGTAGATGTGCTATTTCTACTAGGGAGAAAACAACGATCTTTTGTTCATGGAACAATTGTATTGTTTACTTTACACACTTTGCTTAAAGCAGTTATCCATTGCTTGCAACTTAATACTGGAGGGGGTTCAGATGATAACCTGAAGGTGGATTACTAGTCATAGATGCAGTTGGATGGCGGTCTTTGTATCTTGTTGTAATGCCTAATCAAATCTCATAGGATCATGAATGTCTAGTATTGCATTGTTATGCCTTGCTCAGTCCTGTCAATTGCCCCGCTGTAATTTGTTTACCCAGCATGTTATGTTATTTATCTTAAGGAGAACACCTATAGTGAATTGTGGACCCGATCCAATATTTACCATTGATACATCTTACATTGTTAATGTTTACTTTCTGCAAGACACCATTACCTTCCACACCATACGTTTAATCCTTTGTTTTCAGCAAACTGGTGAGATTGATAACCTCACTATTCGTTGGGGCAAAGTCTTGAGTTTGTGTTGTGCAGGTTTCCAAGTTGCTAGCAACACCTTTGAGTCATTTCCTTCCTCCTACTGGTTCGATAACCTTGGTTTCTTACTAATGGGATAACTTATTGATGTACTAATCACACCTTCCTCTTGGGGATTCCCAACGAAGCTCTACAGTGATCTGAGACGCAACAACCTTTTTCTGGTGCTGTTGCCGGGAGGCTAAGGACGGCTTAACAAGGGGAGTCCTTCACAACCTTTCTCTTCTTTTGTAGACCAAAGAATCATGGTGGTTTGGGTGTTCTTGATCTTAACATTCAAAACTCAGCACTTCTTTTGAAAAATTTGGATAAATTCTGCAATCACAAGGATATTCCATGGGTTCATCTTGTCTGGAACACTTATTACTACAATGGTAAATTTCTTGGTCGAAGTCTGGAGGGATACTTTTGGTGGAAGGCTCATCTGGAATTAGTTGACATATTTAAAGGAATGGCAAAGTGCTCGATGGGAGATGGAAAATCCACTCTCCTCTGGACTGATATGTGGAAAGATGAATGCTTACAGCACAAGCTTCCTCATCTACTATCTTATGCAAAAAATCCATACATTTCTGTCTATGAGTTCTTGCAGACGCCCAACATGCAAGAACACTTTTTTCTTCCTCTGTCACAACAAGCTTACTTTGAATATCAATGCCTCAAGCAAATTATCAGTGATGGAATGAAGGGAGAAACATACAGCTGGAGCTATATTTGGGGCAGTGCTATCTTCTCAGTTAAAAAGGCCTATTCTTCATTATCCGGATATCAGTCAGTACAACCACATTTTTCCTGGTTGTGGAAGTCCTCTTGCCAGCAAAAACACAAGTTCTTCTTATGGCTTTTGCCCCTTGATAGACTAAACACCAGAAATCTTTTGAAAAGGAAAAGATTCTCTCTGGCTTCATATGATTGTGTGTTCCATGGTTGCACTAGTGAGGAAACTTTACTTCACTTATTTTGGGACTATTCTTTTGCAAAAGCATGCTGGGATGAAATTTGTCCTGTCAGAGACAATGTTCTAAATCTCTTCGAGGCATTGACCAGTATTAAAAGCAGCCTAAAAGTTCCCTTTGCAATGGAAATCATTATTCTTGGGGCTTGGGGCATATGGATGTGCAGAAACAATGAAATCTTCAATAACAAGCATGCTTCCCTTGATGAATGGAGGGCTATTGTTTCTCAGGAATTAAGATGGGTCCTGTGCAGAATTAAGAAAAAGTATTATCAGGACCTCAAAGACTGGATTAACAATAACTTAGACAGGAGATAGTTAGCCATGGTGTTTCTTATCCCTCATTAAGGTGGCCTGGAACTTGTAAATATACATTACTTGTAACTCTTTATGATTTATAAAAATTGCAGTGGGGTTTTCTTACCCTACTGTTCTACCCTAAAAAAACCTTTCTCTTTACTTTGTTTTTATCTTGCTTAGTTTTTTTGCATTGTTTTGTTTGCTTCTTTCTATCAAAAATTCCAAAAAAAAATAGTTTTGTTTGGTTTGCTTTTTCTTATCAAAAACACAAAAAAGTTAGTTCCTACTCTAGTTACTACTGTTGTTGGCTTGCTCCACCTTTGCAAAAATGAACTCTGCTGAGAACACCAAGTTGTGTGACTTCACTAGCACAAACAACAATGATTTCCTGAGTACACCTATTGCTCCACCTGCTCCTGATGCTACCTTTTATGAAATTAAGCCTGCTTTGTTGAATCTTGTGATGAAAGACCAATTTTCTAGTGCTAGTTCTGATGATGCTGCTGCCCACCTCAATAACTTTGTTGAACTTTGTGATATGCAAAAATATAAGGATGTAGATGGAGATATTATTAAGCTCAAATTGTTTCCTTTATCCTTGAGAGGAAAAGCTAAATAATGGTTGCTATCCTTGCCTAGAAATAGTATTGATTCTTGGATTAAGTGCAAATATGTTTTTATTGGAAAATACTATCCTCCTGCTAAGATTATATCTATGAGAAGTGAAATAATGAAATTTAAACAAGTTGATAATGAACATGTTGCTCAAGCTTGGGAAAGAATGAAATCTTTGGTAAAGAATTGTCCCACTCATGGACTGACTGCTTGGATGATTATCCAGACTTTTTATGCAGTCCTCAACTTCTCTTCAAGAAACCTGTTGGATTCTGCTACTGGAGGTACCTTTATGACCATTACCTTGGGGGCTGCAACAAAGCTCCTTGATAATATGATGGTCAACTATTTTGAATGGCACACTGAGAGAGCTCCACATGGTAAGAAGGTAAATTCTGTTGAAGAAACCTCCTCTTTGAGTGATAAAATTGATGTTATCATGGCTATGCTTGTTAATGGAACAGCCCATATAGATCCAAATAATGTTCCCTTAGCTTCTTTCGTTGCTCAAGAAGAGCAAGTTGATGTGAACTTCATTAGAAACAACAATTTCAACAACAATTCCTATAGGAATAATTTTGGTAATAATAATAATTATAGGCCTTATCCTCCTAATAATGGTAATACTTATGGAAATTCCTACAACAATACTAGAAGTACCCCCTCTGGACTTGAAGTCATGCTTAAATACTTTATTAGTAAACAAACCACTTTCAACAAAATTGTGGAGGAAAAGCTTTTGAATGTTGAGAAAAATATTTCCTCTTTGTCTGAAGCACAGTCCTCTTTGATTAATAAAATTTCTGCTTAACCTGTAACCTTGGAAAGTACCTTCGCTGGTACTCATGCCATACAAGTTACTATTGATGAAAATGTTAGACTGTTAGCCAAATTACATGCTAAGTGGGAAAGAGAAGCTGAAATTGCTAGAAACAATAGTGTGTGTACCATTACTACCACCAATATGGATGTTACCAAACCACAAGAAGTCCCTATTCCTCCTACCATAATGCCTAAACCCAATAATTCTCCTACTTGTGATGCTAAGTTTGATTTTGATCTTGATGGTTACACTATCTCTGAAGTGATTATGTTCCTACAAAAGCTTGCTAGAAGTCCTAATGCTAGTGATCTGAATGTGGCTTTCACCAAACACATTACAGATGCTCTCATTAAAATTAAGGAAGAAAAATTGAAACACAAAGCTTCTATTCCTAGGAAAGTAGAAGATAGTTGGGAACCCATCATTAATATGCAAGTGAATGATTTTGATCTCAAAGCTTCATGTGACCTTGTTTCTAGTGTCTATATTATGCCTAGAAAGATTTATGAAATGCTTGATTTTCCACCTTTGGAAGATTGCTATTTGGATGTCCCACTTGATGATAATGCTAAAAAGAAACTCATGGGGAGTGTTAATGATGTTATCATTATGGTTAACAATGTCTATGTCCCTGTTGATTTCTATGTTTTGGATGTTGAATACAATGCTTCTTGTCCTATTACTTTGGGAAGACCTTTTCTTAGAATTGTTGGTGCCATCATTGATATGAAAGAAGGCACCATTAAATATAAATTTCCATTCAAGAAAGGTATTGAACACTTCCCTACGAGGAGAGAGAAGTTACCCTTTTCTCCTCCTTTGAAAGCAAAATTTGATGTTAATGCTTCTTCATTTGAAAATACTTGATTCTTGCTTCTTGTGCCTAACTTAAAGGCGTTAAATAAAACTACTGTCACATCCCAAAATTTTACAAATTTTGAAATGTGAAAAATAAATAAACAAAAGAAATAATTGTTGAAATTTAGGGAGAAAAGAAACTTTTTATTTCTAAATGGAAACATCAAAACCCTTCTTGAACAAACTTTCAATAAAAGGGAACCCAACAAATTTCAATCAAGTGAAATGCATTCATCAATAAATTTTATCTTGAAATTTAAACACTTGGGAAAATAAACCAAAACCCTAAAACCATAATGGAAGAAAATCAATTCCAAGATCTCTCTAAGACTAAGGATTTGATCCATATAAAAATTCAGCAACAATCATTTTAAAATGATCAAAAATGATAAATAAAAATATTATAAAACCATAAAAATTGGTTTCATTTAATTTGGAGCCATGGATAAGAACTTATGAATTTAATAAGGTAAAGAAAATAAATATCAAAGCTAATAAAGCTCCTATCTAAAATCCATACCAAATTGTGAGCAAAATAATCCTAAAGAGATTTAAAAGGATAAATAAATATTAAATAAAATTATACAAATTGGAATCACAAATTTTGGATCTATAAATAAAAAGATATGGATTTTATAAGACAAAGAAAAAAAGAAATAAGGAATATTTAAAAGCCAAATTAAATCTTGGCCAAATCCATAAACAAATGAAAGTTATTGAATAATAAAAATGGGTGAAGATTATTTAAATAAAATCATAAGGATTAACATTATCCAAATTTATTTAAATAAAGACAAATTCCCAATTTAAATGATTAATAAATCATATTAAAATATTAAATAATTCAAAATGAATTATTTAACACATTATTGAATAAATAAAACCTACTGAAAAAGGTTTGGTGAAAATTAGAATTCAAATAAGAGTTGAAAATATAATTAAAATCTTATTTGAATAAAGGCAAGTGCCTATTATAAATAAATAATAAACCATAAATGAATAAAAGAATTATTCCAAAATGGTCTTTAAAATACATTAATAAACAGCATTAAAACTTACTAAAAGTTTGGGAAAAGTTTGAATTCAAACAAGTATTTGAATCAATTGAATAAAATCAAAACAGAAAAAGAAATCAGAGAAAGAAAAGAATTCAGAAGAGGAAAAAATAGAAACAGACCTAGCCCAGGAGCCAACCCACTAATCTGGCCCAAGCCCAACTCGCAGCCCACCTCTCTCCCCCTCCCCGAATCGTTTTTCTCACTCGCATCTGCACCCGCGCTGTCACTGACCAGGGGACCCCACCAAACCTCTCCCCACCTCGCTGACCACCAGGCCCCACTGCCCCGTCATCGTCATCAACCTCCGGCGACGACCACACCCTTCCCCCTCGCCAGTTTCTGCCTTGATTCCGCGGCATGAATACGCATCAATGCCGCAATAATTAATCGCCCATTCCCCCTCTACCTTTCCCCTCATTCGCCGCACCCTCTCTACCCCAGGCTGCGCTAATTTCTCGCTGCACTCCACAGTCCCCGACGGCACTCTGGCCACGATTCCGGCCAGTACCTACCTCCCCACCGCCCTGGTTTCCACGAGCACGCTACCCACCTCCCTACGCATCTCCCAGTAGCTCCATCTTGCCCGCGCGTGCCCTTCAGCCTCGGCAACGACGACAACTGAGTGCCACTATCGCCTGCATCCGCCCCGGTGAACTCTCCAGGTAGTTTCCGTCCACCCCTCTCCTTCTCATTGTTTCCCTCGTACTCTTCACAATCTCACGCATATAATTACGCCTTCGGTTTATCCTAGCACGCCCTACATCATCGCCTCCGTCGACGTGCAGACACACCCGTCGCCAGAAGCTCCTCCGGCGAGCAATCTCCATCGTCACCGTGCGCCCCTCCGTTGACAGAGACCACCCCGAGAATCAGCGCATCACGGCGAGTTCGGTAATGCTCTCTTCCCTCTCCCTTGCTTCCTACTTCGCCAAAACCACCGCGCACAGAGCACTCCGCCGCTCGCCGTCGCGCCAGTGTCGCCCATCTGTGGTTATCATGCTGTGAGCCGTAGGATTTAAATCCAAGCGCTACGATAGAATCTTAAACGAAGGGGTAAGTTGTCATCTGCACCGTGTGATTTAAGTTAGATCCAACAGCCCACGATGCTCGATCCAGACGAACCGGTACGCTCCAATGAAAACAAGACACGTGTCCTGTTCTGTTTGATTAAAATTCCAGAAATGACTATGGATTGTTTAAAGTTGCAAAATTCATAACTTTTAATCTACATGTCCAAATTTTGCAAACTTTATATCATTGGAATCAGCAGAAAGAATACTTTGCAACCATGCCCTTTGTTTAGTGTTTTGCTTCTGTAAAAGTAGATGTTTTTGCAGAAACATTATGAGGTCTATTTTGGTTATAAAATTCATTCTAAAAATGTTTTTAGGGAATTTTTTTTTGCAAATGGTTTGTTTTGAACCTAATGACCATAAAAACCAACATTTGGATTTAAAAAGTATATTTTGTGACACTAAGGAATTAATTTTTTAATAAAAGCATTTCTAGTTAAATAAAATTATTGATTATGATTTAAAAATGCTTTTTGAGTAAAACCTTTTGAAAATGGTTTGATTTAAACTCTCTGACCCTAAACACCAAGTTTTGAGATATAAAAATATATTTGATTAACCCTAGAAAATTATTACTTTGATTAAAGGCATTTCTAGTAAAATAAAATAATGATTTGATTTAAAAATGATTATTAGGTGAAACCTTTTGTAAAAGGATTTGATTTAAAACAATTTGACCATAAACATTAATATTGGTGTTTAAATTTTTTTTGGCTAACATTAGAAATTATTCCTTTGATTAAAATCATTGCTAGCAAAACAAAAATGATTTAAATGGCCATTTTCACTAACTTGTTTTCAAATGACCTTGCCACTTTTATAAATGACCAATAGGTGTTTTAAAATGTTTATAGCCAATTAGAAACCACCTTTCTAAATAAAACAATCTTTTGCATGCTTGCATGCATTGTTTTGTTTTCTTTATTTTATGTGATGAATTGTTTGAATGCTAGATTGAATTTGTTCCTTGATTGAATTGTAGTGAAATTTGAAGAGTGTGACTATTGCAAGATCAAGGAGTGAACTTATATTCTCTACCAAAAAGGCAAGTGGTGCTTCATACTCTTTCCCCTAGTATTTTCACTATGCATTAGTGATATTGTTTTTTGAGTAGGACTTGCATGGAATTTTCTAAGTATAAACTATGCCTTGGGGAATCCTAGTAGATGATGCCTTAGTAGAATTTACCCTAAGTTAAGATTCCTACTACTATCATGCTTAGCCTATCTAGTAGAAAACAAGGGTGGATTATATTCATGCTATGAAATATTTCTAAGTCTATGACTTGGGTTTTGTTAATAAAACAACTATGTGAATGAATCACCTGGGTTGAATGGTGTGAAAGGTTTATGTTGAGTGGTTACACAGGGCCCCATATTCATGGCTTACCCTAGTGTATCTCTCTTGTGGAAAGCCACCCAGGAACAAAGAGATTTGAGATGTAAAATGTTGAGAAGCTTCAAGTGCAGCCACATGGCAATATGGGCTCTGCCTGGATCATATAGGTTGCAATAACTTAGCCAGATGGACAGTTGGTGTAAGATCCCTCCTTATTACAGGAAAAGATCCCTGTGATTGCAATGCTAGTCCCTGGATCAATGCTAGCATCCACAGTTTAAGATGAAGTACACAGATACAAAGGTCGTTTATTACAGTCATTCCAGAGATAACACATAGTCTTTTACAACTCATGGCCAAAGGCCTAATACAAGAGTTTATGGAATAAGTAAATAAACATAAGTCTTCATCTTCATGTGCCACAGGCAAGCATGTTGAGTGTAGACTCATGACTCCTATTCAGCATCAGAGTAACCTGCAACATCATAAGTTACAGCCACAGAGGGTCAATACTTTGGAATAGTATTGGCAAGTGATACCTTAGTATATATTTAAGTGGACTATTATACTATATGCATTTGGCTGGTGGAGCTTAGGCTTGCATTGCTCAAAATAGATTTTTCCTTAACTTTTTGAAAATACTAAATTTTTGCTTGGCAAAGACTATCCCAAGGCATCTACCAATCAAAGACTGAAGATCCACTCAGGGCATCTACCAATCAAAGACTGAAGATCCTTTAACCCTTGTTCACCCACAAGTTTTATTCAAAAATTGGAGTGATGAGATTCTTGAAGTTTCCATGTCTTGATGCTCAAATTGTCCTTTACCAGGGACATGGCTAAGTACTTAGGTTTTACACTCTGCAGAGGTGGTGCACTTTCCCCACAAGCCTTGGTTTCCCAAGACATGATCCTTCAGTAGCCTTTCCTTAGTCAAATGGACGCGCTCCAACCTATCAACCCATCTACCACCCTGTCCAAGAGACTAAGTTCCAGCATCCTAAGATCATGGCAGAGCCCATATTACCAAGTGGTTGCACTTGAAGCTTCTCAACATTTGACAACTCAAATCTCTTTGTTCCTGGGTGGCCATCCACAAGTGAGATACACAAGGTTCACCAGTACCCCTGGCCTTGTGTAACCACTCAACATATCCCATTCTTTCCATTCCACCCAGGTGATTCATTAACTTAGTTGTTTTGTTAAATAAAACAAGTCCTTAGACTTAGAATATTTTTCCATAGTGTGAATATATAAACCACCCTTGTTTTCTAGTAGCTAGGCTAAGCATGGCATGGCAACTTATCTTTAGGGAATTCTCCTAGCAATTCTAGCATTCTATTCTAAATAGGATTTCCCATCATCAATTGACAAAAGTAGCATGCAAGTCCTAACAAAATATATCTAATGCAAGTATAAAATATAGGTATGGAATATTCATGAAGATATCACTTGCCTTGGTAGTGTGGAGTAGCACTCGTCACAATCACAATCACTAGCAAAATCTACACACAAAGTGGTAGCACACAATTACACACAAATATATACAAACAAGAAATAGTATGAATGCATGCATGCATGAATCTACCAAGTGATGATTTTTGAAAACTCAACCAAGCAAGTGCATGAATACAGAAACTAAACAAGTCACAAAATAGCCAAGACAACTTAAATAGCCCTAAAAATAAAATACTAAACTAAACTTATATTCAAAAGGCCTCAAACAAGTCTCTGCAATTTAAGCACATCTAATGGTTACTATTTGCTAAACAAAAGGATAGGCAGAAAGGTCTTGTTTTCTGAATCCAACGGTATAAAGTTTGCAAAATTCTAACGTGGGATTCAAAAGATATAGGCATTTGAATTTGGATCAAATTCTGGTTTTAAATCTATTTTCAGATCTAACCTAGCCACGTCATGCTCTTATTTGCCGTGCCGTTTCGCCGGATCGAGCTCCACCGTAGGATCTAAATGAAATCTAGCGGCTCAGATCGCGCATCGCTTCGGGTTAAGTGGATCTATCCTAGCGCCACGATACTGAATCTAACGGTGCTATTTCTCTGGCCAAGCTGGCGGCGGAGCGGTGGCTACCGTGGCGGAATCGTCGTCGATGGCGTTCGACGATGCAGACGGAGAGGGAGAAGGAGGAGTAGCTCACCGGGCTCAGGAGGTCACGGCGAAGCTCGTCGTACTTGCGGTTGGTCAAGGGGCGCTCGGGCACGGCTGCGATTGCTCACCGGAGTTCGTGGCGGCGTCGGGTGTGTCGGGTGGTCGTCGTGGACGTCGCTGTGGATCACCCCAAGGCAAGGCGAGGACACGATTAGATTCACAGGGTCAAGGCGAAGTAGTGAGCGTGAACGGAAAGGCGAGGGGCGGTCTGTACCTTCCGGAAAAACTCGTCGGAGTAGATGTCGTCGGTGCTCGCGGTGTCAAGTGGAACCAGCGACACAGGGCAAGTACAAGACGGACTAGTGAGGTCAGGAGGTGCGCCAAGACATGCTGAGTCAGATCGTAAGAACGAGAGGCAGAGGGGAGCTCTGGACTCACCGGAATCGATCGTCGGAGAGGCTCTGTCTGCGGCGGGGCAAAGCTGATTGAGGATAGCCTAGTGGCGGAGTGAGTGAGGTGTTTGGGGGAAAAAGATCGCGAGGCAGAGAGGATCTTATAGCCGGGGAATCGACAGGAAACGCTCGAGGATAAATGCCCATTTACGCCGCGCCATTACCGGCCATCACTGCTGCAGCGACGTGGTCGTCGGCGCGGTCTGGGGAAGACGAGGGCGACGTGGACCGGGCCCGCTGGTCAGCGAAGAGTGCGAGGTGGCGGTGGGGTCTGTCTCACGACTTAACGCGCGCAGCGTGTGAGAAGGAAAAGGAGATCCCGGGTGGGCTCATTTGGGCTTGTTTTCTTGCTGGGCAGATTCGTCGTCGGCCCTTTTCTTTTCTTTAGGCCTTTTCTTTTCTAATTCCATTTTCTGAATAGAATTTGATATGAATTCAAATCCTTTTGAATTCAAACTGCTTTGGGATTTTTGCGGTTACGTGGGTTCATAAACAATCAAATATCCTAGTGGTTACCTTGCAAAGGCTTTGACAAGCTTGGGTTTCAAAATAAGCAGAGATTTGCTCTAGTTGCAAATATTTGAAATAGGGTTTGAAACTATTTCTAAATTTGGAATCTTGGGTTTAAATGCTACTCTAATCTTTCCAATCATGGAGGCAAGCAAACAAGGTCATGGACAAACAAATCCCAAAGGGTGGTGGCCAATTGAGACAATTGCCCACATGAAATCATAGCTCAAACTTCTGCCTCTAAATGATTTTGAGAAAAACCCTATATGAATGAATGATGCAAGGATGAAATGAATGAGTTTTTGAAACATGATTTTTGGGATGTTACAAATCTAACCCCCTTAAAATGAATCTCGCCCTCGAGATTCGGATTGGCTAGCAAATAGGTGAGGGTGGTCTTTCCGAAGATCGTCTTCTCTCTCCCATGTTGCTTCTTCTTCGGAATGATGGTTCCATTGTACTTTGCAAAACATGATGGTTTTTGTCCTTGTGACTCTTTCTGTGGTCTCAAGAATCTTGACAGGCTTTTCTTCATAGGTGAGATCACTTTCTAGTTGAACTTCTTCCAAAGATATGGTATCTTTCAAAGATGTTTCTTCCATTTCTAGGTGACATTTCTTGAGCTGGCTCACATGAAAAACATTATGGAATTTGCTAATAAAGATCTTTGGCAGTTCGATTTCATATGCAGCTTCTCCCTTGCGACTTAGTATGTTGAATGGTCCTACATATCTTGGTGCTAACTTTCCTTTGACTCCAAATCTTTTTACTCCACGAAGTGGTGATACTCTAAGATAAGCTCTATCCCCAACTTCGTAAGTGACTTCTCTACGCTTAGCATCTGCGTAGCTTTTCTGTCGAGACTGTGCTATCTTCAATCATCTCTAACCAATTTGACCTTTTCTTGGCGTCTTTGATAAGATCTGGTCCAAACAAACTTCTTTCTCCCACACCATTCCATAGCAATGGGGTGGTACACTTTCTTCTATAGAAACTCGAATGGTGCCATCCCAATACTAGATTGGTGACTGTTGTTGTAAGAGAACTCTGCGTAAGGCAGACTTTCATCCCAACTTGCCCCATAGTCTAGGGCACATGCCCTCAACATGTCTTCAAGAATTTGATTAGTCCTTTCTGTTTGTCCATCAGTTTGAGGATGAAAAGCAGTGCTGAATTCCAACCTCGTTCCTAGAGATTCATGAAGTCTCCAAAAGTGAGAAGTGAATTGAGTTCCTCTATCGGACACAATACTCTTAGGTACTCCGTGAAGGCATACAATTCTGCTCATGTAGATTTTGGCTAACTTTGCACTGGTATAAGTTGTCTTCTGGTATAAAATGAGCCACTTTAGTTAGGCGATCTCACTACCATATGGAACCATACCGACCTGGTCCTTGGTAATCTGGTAATGAAATCCATACCAATATTTTCCCACTTCCATTCAGGAATAGGCATTGGTTGAAGCAAACCTGCTGGTTTCTGATGCTCCGCTTTCACTCTACTACACACGTCACACAAGGCAATGTGTTCGCGATGTCCCTTTTAAGATTGTTCCACCAAAACCTTTCTTTCATATCCATATACATTTTGGTGTTTCCGGGTGAATAGAATACGGAGAGTTATGGGCTTCTTGTAAAATCAGTTTCCGCATTTCCGGATCTTGTGGAACACAAATCGTTTCTCGTGCCATAAAGTACCTTGTTCGTCCATATGGAAACTTTTAGCTTTCCCTTGGCTAATCCTTTCCTTGATCTCTTGATCTCTTTATCCGTCTTTTGGGCTTCTTTAATCTTATCCAGCAGTGGGTTGAACATCCAAAGACATGAGATGTCCTTCGGCACAATCTCCAACCTGAGTTCCTTGAATTGCTTACACAAGTCATCGGCAATTCACCTTTGGTAAGGCCATTTACAAACGCTTTCGACTTAGGGCATCTGCTACTACATTTGCTTTACCGGGTGGTATTGCAAATTCAAGTCGTAATCCTTGATAAGTTCTAGCCATCTTCTTTGTCTCATATTGATCTCCTTACGGGTGAAGATATATTTCAAGCTTTTATGGTGGTGAATACTTCACAACGTTTTCCCAAAAGGTAATGTCTCCATGTTTTGAGTGCATGGACTCATGGCTAACTCTAAATCATGAGTAGGATAATTTACTTCATGAGTTTTGAGTTGTCTCGAGGCATAAGCCACAACTTTTACGCCTTGCATAAGTCGGCACCTAATCCTTGATGAGAAGCATCACAATATACTTGGAAATCCTTTTCCAAATCTGGTAAACCGATCTTGGTCTTGACACAAGTCTCTTCTTTAATTCTTGAAAGCTGAGTTCACATCCTTGGACCAAGCAAATTTCTTATCTTTCTTTAACAATTCTGTCATTGGTTTAGCAACCTTAGAAAAATTTCAATGAATCTTACAGTAACACCTTGCTAAACCAAGGAAACTACGAACCTCTTTTACATTCTTAGGAGATTCCCATTACATCACGGCGAAACTTTAGCAGGATCAACTGCTACACCATCCTTTGTCATAACATGACCAAGAAATCCAACTTCCTCTAATCAAAACTCACACTTGCTGAATTTGGCATAAAGCTTATGTTCCCTTAGTTTCTCAAGTATCAAGCGTAGATGTCTTTCATGCTCTTCCTTGCTCTTGGAGTAGACTAAGATGTCATCGATGAAAACAACAACGAACTTGTCGAGAAATTCCATGAACACTTTGTTCATCATATTCATGAAGTATGCCGGAGCGTTGGTTAAACCAAAAGGCATCACGTGTACTCATACAATCCATACCTCGTGGTAAATGCTGTTTTAGGTATGTCTTGCTCTCTTATCTTGAGTTGAAAATAGCCTGACCGAAGATCAATCTTCGAGAACACACATGCTCCTTCTAGCTGATCAAACAAGTCATTTATTCTTGGCAAAGGATACTTGTTCTTGATGGTTACCTCGTTGAGAGAACGGTAATCTATGCATAACCTTTGAGTTCTGTCTCTCTTTTCTACAAACAAAACTGGAGCTCCCCAAGATGAAGAACTTGGCTGGATGAATCCTTTCTGCAATTGTTCTCCAAGTTGTTTCTTGAGTTCCTTAAGTTAATCATGACATTTTATAAGGCCTTTTGCCCTTGGTCGAACCTGGTTCCAAATCTATTATAAACTCCACATCTCTATCTGGTGGCATTCCCGGTAACTCTTCTGGGAACACATCCGGATACTCACACACAATTGGCACACTTTCCATGCTAACCCCCTTAAGAGAATTTAGCTTGCTTCCTTTAGATTTAAATTTGGACTTAAATGTTATCCTCTTACCTTTAGGGGTTGTGAGTGAAATTGTGCGATTTGCACAATCTAGTACTCCCTCATACTTAGTCATCCAATCCATTCCCAAAATTACATCCAATCCTTGGGAATTTAGGATTATTAGGTTTACTGGAAACTTATGTTTTCCGATCTCTATGACTAGATCCCGGCATCCAAGACTCACTATCATATCCCCTCCCGGAGAGCTAACTTTTATCGGACACCCAATGTTTTCAGATGCAAACCCATTTATATCAACAAACGCTTTTGATATGAATGAATGAGATGCACCAGTGTCAAAGAGTACAAATGCTGAGATGGAATTGAGTCTGAACTTACCAGCAACGGCATCAGGTTCTTCATAGACCTCCTCCACATTGATGTGGTTAACCTGTCCTTTCTGAAAAGGATTGGGCTTGTTAGGTCCTTCAACGTTCTTCTCAGGGCACTCATTAGCATAATGCCCCAGCTTCTTGCATTTGAAGCATTCAACTTTGTTGTTGTCCTTCTTAGGTTGACTTCCACTTCCACTTCCACTTCCACTATGGTGGCTCTTATATCCACTCTTGTGGTTCTTGTACTTATCATTGTCATGACTGCGATGATGCTTGTTGTCATGACGGTTGTGGTTGGTGCTTGTTAAACTTCCCATGCTTGTGGGATCCTGGTGACACTATCATCATAGTGAGATCGTTTATGAGACGATCCCGCTATGCTTGTCGGAGTGTTTCCTCTTTCTACTCTCAACTTGCTTCATTTTATTCTCCACAATAACAGCCTTGTCACACAAATGACCGATAAGTTGGAACATATGCCACAGACATACTGATTCAGTTCGTCATTCAAGCCTTCCAGAAACTTTTCCTTCCTTTTGGCATCAGTGTCAACCTCATCCGGTGCATAGCGCGCCAAATTGTTGAACTCTTCAATATATTCAGCCACTCTGTGGTGGCGCTGCTTCAGGTTGTGAAATTCCTTCTTTTTCAGGCTCATCATTCCTGGTGAGATATGTGTAGTGCGAAAGCCATCTTCAAAGATAGCCCAAGTCACTTCATCAATAGGCATGGTAATCTGGAAGTTGTCCCACCATGCGGCGGCTGGTCCTTCCAACAGATGTGCTGCGAACCTGACCTTTTCAGCATCTGTGCATCCCACGGTCACTAAGTCTTTGTTCACATAACGTAGCCAATCATTGGCCACCATGGGATCAGTCGTTCCCGAAAACTTAGCTGGCCTCAGACGCAGAAATCTGGTGAGCATATCAAAACCTGGAGGGTTGTTGTTGTTGTTGTTGTTGTTGTTATTGTTATTGGGGTTGTTGTTGTTCTGGTTCTGGATGAATGTCGTCATCATTTGCATAAGCTGTGTTTGCGCATTCATCATTTGTTGCATTTCCGGGGTAATGTTGGGGTTGGGGTTGGTGTTTGCGCGACGGGGAGGCATCTGTGGTTTATTCATATAGAGATAAGAATGAGATACCCTTACATGATTTATGCACAATACATCACACAAGCAGACATATAGCATGCAACACAAGGATAAAGCTAAACAACAAGATAACAAAAAGTCTCAAAGTGCAAACACACAAGTGGCAAGCCATCCACATGTCGGATGGTCCAACAATAAGTTCACAAATAACAAGTGCGGTAAATAAAGATAACTGAGTAGTCAAATCTACTAAATGGCATCAATCTCCTCCTCGACAAAGGTAAGACCTGTTCTCCATTGCGGTCTTGTTCTCCTCGATGGTAGTGGTCAAAGAGTCGATCTTGGCCTTGAGAGCCCTCTTCTAGGACGAAGCCTCTCAATCACCGTCTGCTTTGCTGCTCTAACTCAAGTCCTTGGACTGCAGTTCCTCGGTCATATCACGAATCCTCTTGTTCCTATCCCGGACACGCTTCTCTTGATATTGAACTTACGGTCTTGGGTCTCGAACTTCGTCTCCATCTCCTTGACTATCTTGTCCTGCTGCGCAAAGAGCTTGTCCTTCTCGCGAAGCTGCACCTGGAGCTCGTCATTACTAAGCATGACGTTGGTCCTATCGGTATCCACGTGCCTAATAAGAGTCTCTAAGTCCTGGAGGTACAGGCGTATCGGCTCTGCTGTGACCCTCGAGTCGTCCTCAAAGTCGATGGACTCTCCGTCATCATCACGCCTTCCGAAGGCGTGGAAGTGAGTGCCTCTAACCTGTCAGGAGTGACGTCCTATCGTCCCTATCGATCCTGCATGACCTCTATGCCTCTCTCCTCATCGCCGTGCATAAGCTTGAAGACGATGGCCTCCGTGGTAGGCTCAGTCTGGCGTCCTGGCTGGTTCACCTTGAAGCCCCAAAGGTCCTTCCTCTCAAACTTGGTGAGTGGGTGCACCGTAATGATAGGAAGAGGGAGATCGAGTAAAGTAGTAAGCTCTACGATACGAGGACCAAAACGGGTAGCCTGGAACTCCTCAACAGTGCTGATGGCAATAGGCATCTATTTATAAGATTGAAAAAGTTAGAACAACACAATTTAAGATAAACAAGACAAACATTCAAACACATTCTTGGGACACACAAAAATTATACAAGTCATGCATACAAGAATCCATTACATCAACCAAGGTTCAAACTTATTTAAGGTATCCTTTTGGAAAATAAGGTGATAGGTGGTGGTCCAACTAACGAAGTGCGCTTACAATCCTATCTCATTGGATCTGGTGGCTAACACAATGTTCCTAGTGGCAATCACCCTATCTTGTTCACATGCTTCTATCACTAAGTCTATAATATCTCCTCTTAAGGATTGGTTGGTGATTTCCAACTCTTGGGTATGTTCCTTCTCTTTCTCTAAGTCTTTTTGGAGGTTGAGCATCTTGCACTTGACTCTAGCACTTAGTTCCTTGATAGTCTTCCAAGCTGCTTCTTTTGCTGACTCAAAGAATGTGGTGTGCATAAAAGTGTTGGTGTACATGCAGAAGCCCTTTTCTTTGTGGTTGTCTTCCTTATTCTTGTACAAGTGAAGTTGCACCCACCAATACTCCACTCCATCCTCCATCACTGGAAAGCCTTTGTACACTGCTGCACCATGTACTCCCATGGTTTCCATGAGGTCCTTGAGAATCTTGGGAAACTCAGTCTCACACTCCAAAGTCATGGTCATGAGTGGTCCTTTCTTCACGGCCGTTGACGGAGTTCATCTACAAATAGAGATGAGAATGAGAAGATTAGAAAAGTTCTGAGAAGAATAGACAAGTGTAGAAGAAGTTAAAATTTTCCTTAGTGGTTTCCAATCCTAGGGTCATAATCCTACAGGCAACACAGTGCACTGATACCATCTGTAAGATCCCTCCTTATTACAGGAAAAGATCCCTGTGATTGCAATGCTAGTCCCTGGATCAATGCTAGCATCCACAGTTTAAGATGAAGTACACAGATACAAAGGTCGTTTATTACAGTCATTCGGAGATAACACATAGTCTTTTACAACTCATGGCCAAAGGCCTAATACAAGAGTTTATGGAATAAGTAAATAAACATAAGTCTTCATCTTCATGTGCCACAGCAAGCATGTTGAGTGTAGACTCATGACTCCTATTCAGCATCGAGTAACTGCAACATCATAAGTTACAGCCACAGAGGGTCAATACTTTGGAATAGTATTGGCAAGTGATACCTTAGTATATATTTAAGTGGACTATTATACTATATGCATTTGGCTGGTGGAGCTTAGGCTTGCATTGCTCAAAATAGATTTTTCCTTAACTTTTTGAAAATACTAAATTTTTGCTTGGCAAAGACTATCCCAAGGCATCTACCAATCAAAGACTGAAGATCCACTCAGGGCATCTACCAATCAAAGACTGAAGATCCTTTAACCCTTGTTCACCCACAAGTTTTATTCAAAAATTGGAGTGATGAGATTCTTGAAGTTTCCATGTCTTGATGCTCAAATTGTCCTTTACCGGGGACATGGCTAAGTACTTAGGTTTTACACTCTGCAGAGGTGGTGCACTTTCCCCACAAGCCTTGGTTTCCCAAGACATGATCCTTCAGTAGCCTTTCCTTAGTCAAATGGACGCGCTCCAACCTATCAACCCATCTACCACCCACTGTCCAAGAGACTAAGTTCCAGCATCCTAAGATCATGGCAGAGCCCATATTACCAAGTGGTTGCACTTGAAGCTTCTCAACATTTGACAACTCAAATCTCTTTGTTCCTGGGTGGCCATCCACAAGTGAGATACACAAGGTTCACCAGTACCCCTGGCCTTGTGTAACCACTCAACATATCCCATTCTTTCCATTCCACCCAGGTGATTCATTAACTTAGTTGTTTTGTTAAATAAAAACAAGTCCTTAGACTTAGAATATTTTTCC